>CM070508.1:46871161-48182202 GCA_036346375.1 Guadua angustifolia | reverse complement strand
CGATAACCAGCACCACATTAAAAAGGAGGAGGCCGACACTCAAGTGATTTCTTTTTTTTTTTTTTTGATCTTGAGTCTAGCCATCCATCCAAAACCCCTTCCGATCAAGGGTTTGGCGCAAGGTTGTTGAAGAACAGAACCAGCACCGAGAGGATCTTAGTGTTTCCCTTTTTCTTCATCGCGCATCAGATTCGCCGCGCATCTACGTTGTCCTTCTTCACCGACGACACACCAACCACCGACCGAACTCTAATGGCATCCTTATCTCCGGGTTAGTAACTAATGACTCTATTTCCGTATTATGTTTTTTTTTTGTGATTATGATTTAGGCTAGTTGTTCATGATGATAATGTATTAGTTTAGCCGTTAGACCCTAACAAAGACAGGACAGTGAATGGATCATACTATCTCAAGTCCAAACCTAACCCTGTTATTTGGTTGAGGAATAAAATGTGGTGGTCCATTAACATCTCATCCAGTGGCGTACTCAGAACTAAATCAGAAAGGATGCTCAAGACTAATTTGTGCTTCTGGAGCCTTTGCCACTCAAACCATACTACCTTAATGCAATCAAAATTCACAATTCTACAGTCCTATGGCCTAACGAATCAACATCCCATACTAAATGCTTCATCAACTTCAAACAAGCAACCAAATTAAATGAATGACCTAATTCTATTGCATAATTGAAAATACTAAGATACTTTGAATGGATTACTGTCAATGATTCCAAAGACGATTTTAGCACTCACAAATTATCACACGTCAATCATTATATGTAGGTCCATAATTAGCTGAGAAAGAGATTGGCTGAAAAATAACTCTGCAGAATTGGTTTATCCATCTTCTACAACGTATGAACAAATTGACATACTTCTACTTGGTTGGTTGTAGATTAACTTAGTGGAGATTTGGTTCAATCAATTCATTGACATGGCCTGCTGATCAATGTTCACACATCCAGCCTATTACATGGACTGAACAGCTCAACCCTTCTCCCCCAACTCATCTTCAACCTCCGAACAGCCACCTTCTCTCTCCCACATGGGTGACATCCGGCCAAAGCTCACTCCCCTAACCTTCAGAACCATGGAGCCGGTAATAGCAGGGTCCTAGGGGTGCCACAGGTGGAACCGGTGCGCCAGCACTACCGCACACCCCTGGTTGATCCGCGAGTGATTTCATCGCTTATAAGCACAAGCTTAGTACAAAATAAAGAGTAGTATCATCCTTTGAATTTATGAGATCCTCAGTACAGGACTACGGACTACCCAGTATGCATGGAGATCGATTCGTCTCATGCGGAGACTACCGGCCACATTTAGCCTTGCACGCAAGGTTTATAGGGAAATAACCAGGTCATCTATATATCAAACTAAATCAATTAAATGTAGGTAACATTTCGATTTCCAAATGCTTGGTCGCTTACTTGTCTTTTAAGTAAAAGTGGAGCTGCAATTGCCAGGCAGGGGCTCGACCTTTGACTTGTTCCGGCCCGAAGTTAATTAGTGCTTGAAAAAAAAAACTGTAGGACTAGCTACATATTCTCTCTTGATTACTTCAACTCATATCTTTGATTGTCGATATTAGTTGTTTATTTGTTCTAGGGACAGAACGGGATATTCGACTGGAAGCCGTTACGACGCCAGCGAAATATGTGTCACTCACTCTCTTTCTTAAATATGCACATATTTAACATACACCATATTTACACTATTCACATACATACACTTGTATGCGTTCCCTATAGATGCTTAAAATTTACAGAGCTATCCAAGGCCTCACAAAGCATGCTTAATATTTACATTTTCCCACTGAGTGTGTTCCTAAAATCGGTGAACATGGGTGGGCTGAGTACACACTCATAGTCCTAACCATCTGAACATATGCCAACTTCTTACGTTGTCACTCTCTTAATGCTCTTAATGGCATGTCCAACCGGTGTGCCACCTGTGTTAGTGGTTACGGTTCTTATTAGAAAATTAATTGTGTTAGATATGATAAATTACTACTTTTTCTGTTCACAAATATAAACCGTTTTGAGATATATACAGTTATACTTTTGTAACTTTATCTATGGACATCTCTTCAAACATTTATATTAGATACATGAAAATCATATACCATTTAACCCAGTTTGATCGAGCCATGCAACGCACTGTTCAGTAAAACAGGCTGCCCCAGTGTTACGTGATCAAACTAACTAGTTAATGCATTTCATAGTGTAACATCCCCAATTTCGGTCTTTTGCCTAAAGCTAATTTAAAATTAATTAATTTAAATTTTGGATTTTCCTCGAAGTTCTAATTAACCTGGCATCCATATCTATCCGAAATTGAAGTTCAATCCTTTATCGTCCACAAAGTCAAAATTCTCAATTCCGGTCCTTATTCGAAATTTCATCCAAGTTCCAAAATGCTCTAAAAATCTCAAAATCCATTGCATTAGGTTCCAAATATTATAAAATGATTTTGAAAATTGTTCCAAGATTTTTAGAATCTCTTTGCTATTTTATCTCTCAGGGTCTTTCATCAAAATCAGTATATTTGTTTCGGAATAGTCTAAATTCCAAAATTCAGCAAAATTCAGTGAAAATAATTTTATTGGGTTCCAAATAATCTCTAGTATTTTTAGGAATTTTTCCAGGATTTTTAGATCATTTTTACTATTTTATTCCTCACGCTTTTGTCTCTTCATTTCTTTCAACCAACGAGAAGTCGACACGTGGCAGATACGGTTCATCTTCTTCCACCTCCAGCTAGCCACTTCGAGAGAGCATGTTTCATGGCTTTTCAAATTCAAATGATCATAACGTCTTATTTCCTCCACCAAATCATACGTGGCTGGATCCATTGCGAAGAGAGAGAAAAGGAGAACCTATTTTCTATGACCATTCATCTTTTAACTCACCGGAATTGGATTAATTGAGTAGAAACCGTAATGCACTCAAACTTCAATAACTCGGCTGTTTCTCAACGAAATGACGAGCTTCCACTTCTCAAACGTGCGTATCGACGTCCTCTACCCCGTGCTCACCTTGCCCCATTGTTCTTGTGCTGTTCCCTTCCCCAAAACTTCGAGAAAACCGTACGTCCAGCGTCCTCCAAAGACACTGGCGAGCCATCTTTTGCTCCGGTGAGTTTCCGGGTAAACCAACCGCGTCACTTTGTGCCTTTTGCCTCCGTGATCACAACCAACAAATCAGATTTGATTTTCGTTGCAGTTTGATCCCGAATTTCGAGTTTGTTCATCGTCGGCCGTCGCTCCGTTCATCGTCGATTTCTTCCGATGGGGTACGAACCAATTCAATTCCTTGTACCCATAGACTCCCCTCGATGCTAGCTATCCAGTGCTCACCATAGTTTCGAGAAATATTGTGATTTCGGGTGTTTTTGACCATCGTGCGTGGCTCATTTTGGACGTCGCCGGTCTCGCATTATCGCCGCTGATTCGGACCTTCTCATGGCGCCACCGTGCTCATGAGCTCGCGCCCGCTTCGCCAGACCCGCCGCCCTCGGCGATCGTCTGCCGCCATCGTCGCGCCCCGCGCCTGGCCGTGCGCTCTGCCACGCTTCCTTGCTTGCAGTGACCCTCCGTGAGCTCCTTTGGCGAGCCCCTCCCGTGAGTCCTTTCTTCCTTGGCCGGCTCCTCCTTTGCTGCTTGCTCCCATGGCTATGGCATTTTCCTGGACTTCCTCTGTACGAGCTCTTTGAGAAGAAGAAGCCTAGTCAATGACAGTGGGACCCGCTTGCAAGAGACACAAGAAAATCAGAAATTGGTGAAAAAGAAAAGATTCCGAAGGAATATTCCTCGGTTTTCAATTTTCAGGATTTTGAGAATTCAAACAATTGTTTCTCCTCCGTCGTAACTCCGAATCGAGTGATTCTAATTGCTAAATTCATCTAAATTTATCCTCTATCTGCCAGTATTTTTATTATAATTTTTAGTTTCTTTTTAATTTATTTTATTCTTTTTGTGCACCGTTTTGCGCGTAGTCGACGAAGTTGCCGTAGTCGCCGACAAAGGAGAAGAACTTTAGTGCAGCGCATCGCATCTCGTCGATGAAGGCAAGTCTCCTTGACGCACGTTGATCCCATTGTTTGCAACTGTTTTATAAAAGTTTACAACTTGCATGGCTATTTATATAAAATGATGATGTTAAAATATAGGATGTTAGTTATACCCATTTCGATATGACATCCTTGCTGTTTGATTACTATGCCGTTGTAACCTTAAGATTTATTCATGAAATCATGTATCATGTGGTTATCCTTGTTTAGTACGTTAGACTGTGCTTAAGATTGATGTTGATTAAAAATGCCTATGGTGGGTTAAATTCTAAATGTTGTTGAAACATGTTTTATGAAAATGGTAGCAAGGTGATTGCTGCTGTGATTGCAAAATAAAAATAAAATAAAAATGGTTTGGATTAGGGCGGAATGGTTTGTCGGGCGGGTGCGGATGGAGCACTGGTTCTGGTTTGTGAAAGCCGCCCTAATCAATTTAAGGACCGACGCTTATGACTGCCCATTCTAAGCATTACCGTGCAACCACATGTCAAATGGGCTCTGACCTGGCTGAATAATTTGTAGAAACCTAACTTAGACTCACCAGATGGTGGAATGTGGGTGCCGGATGGAGGCAGGTCGTATTTTCCCACACGGCGCAAGAGGGGGCTTCTATACTGGGCGGATGGAACCCTAATAGCGGTGAAACCTTAGCGGCTGAGTCGGGTTAGGCGTATACATTGTAAAGGCCTTGTCATGATCTCTCTGCCGACACACCAAGGGAAGTGTGTTAATCGCGTGGCACTAAAGAGATGATCATGTATTGTAGGTAAAGCTGTACACCTCTGCAGAGTTAAAACTATTCGAATAGCCGTGCCTACGGTCAAAGGCAAAGCAAAGAATGCTTTTATACTGGTAGACTTGGTTTTGGTTTTTAAAAAATCTGATGTTTTGTTTTGGGATTCAGGAGTGGATAGAACTCTCGGATATTTATTTGGCGGATTAAGCCAATCAGGTAGATAGAACCTGTTTTGATCATGACGGATGGAGTCATGAGTTGGTTTATCTTAATCTTTTAAATGTGGCGGATAAAGCCTTTATACTAGTGATGGTGGATAGAACCTTCACTAGAATATTAAATAATTCAATTGTTAAAATAATTATTAAAATGTGCATTGTGAAAATTATTATTATGTATGGTTTGATGAAACTTGGCTTTATGCAAAAGAACCCTATTAAGCCTTTCCTTGGAAAGCCCTACATGTTGCATTTTCTCAGACTTGCGGAGTACGTTTGTACTCACATACTACAGAAAATTTTGCCATCAGAGAATTACTAGGATGCAGTTGAAGACGAAGAATTCTATACCGAGGAGTTTGATGAAGGTCGCCAGGATAACTAAGCGTGCACTCCTAGTCGTCGCCTGTGGTGTCTTTTGGGTTTTATCTTTCTGTTATTAGTTTCCGCTGCTATGAACTCAGGTCATGTGACCAGGTGATGTAATAAATAGCCATGTGGCTCGTACTTTATATTTATGCTATTACTTCGTTTTGTTCTGGTTATGATTTTCACTGCTTCACTATGTGTACTAGCTACTGATCTGGGACTAGTACAGAAATACACAGGAGATTCCGGATGGTAAATCTGGGGTCTCACAGAGGAGGTATCAGATCATGAATGATTGTAGGACGTGACTTAGTTCAAATGGCAAAGCCTTAAGGATTAATATTTTTATAAAAATATACTTATAAAATTTTAAGTTCCTCTGCTTGTATCTTTTCTATCTTAGCGTCTTGTCCTTACCTCATCCTCTATTTAAAATTTATTTTCTGACCTTGTCTTATTTCAAAATTTGTAGATATCTTTCTATACCTCGTTTGTCCATTACAGTGGATTCTTCCCCTCATGTCCCTGAGGAGTGTGAAGGGAGTAGTTAGTCTTGACCAGTAGTGTCCATCTTTTGTCCACAATTAGAACGTATAATAAAGAGTGTGATGGACTGTATATTGCTTTATGCAATTGTGATAGAGCCATTTTTTTAAAAAAAGCTATTTTGGTTTAAATAAAGATTTCAGTTGGAGTTTCCTTTCTTTTGTTGTGTTTTTGTTTCGGTGGATGTTGTTTAGTCCCTTGTTTCCTTATCTTTGCTTTCCCCTCTTTTCTCGTACTTTTCTAGCTCTCTGCTGAAGATGGAGAACCCAGGCAGAGGTCGTGGTAGAGGAAGGAGAGGAGGTCGTGGTCGTGGCCGTGGAAGAGTACAGTTACAAGATGAAGTTCCTGTACGGCAGCAGTTCAATGAAAATGACCAAGTACCTCCACCTCCAGCGCAACAGAACCAAGTGCCACCCCCACCCCCGAATCAGCCGCCCAGCATGGAACAGATGATGGCTATGCAACTACAGATACTTCAGGCCTTAGCGCAGAACGCCCTCAATCCACCCCAAGCTGCACCGGCCAAAGGCATGACCAGTTGCCCTGATCTAAATTTGGGGAGTTCATGAGGACTAGACCCCCGATGTTTGCTGGATCTGTTGATCCGTTGGAAGCAGATGACTGGCTCAAAGAAGTTGAGAGGAAGTTATACTTGACTCAGTGTGATGAATATGAGAGTGTTTTATATGCCTCTTATCAGCTGAAAGGAACTGCCGCAAGTTGGTGGGAAAATTACCTCGCTGCCCACGAGGAAGCCCAGAACATCACTTGGAATGAATTTGTGGAAGCTTTTCGGGCTACCCATATTCCCAAGGGGATTATGGAAATGAAGAGGCGTGAGTTTCACAAGCTGCAGCAAGGAAACCTTTCAGTCTCAGAATACCTGAATCGGTTCACCCAGCTATCTCGATATGCTATGGAGGATGTTGCCACTGACGAGGCAAAAATCTGGCGCTTTATGGAGGGTCTTGACCCTAATATCAAAGTGCAGCTGGTGTCAAATGATTTTCCTTCATTCCAGCACATGGTGAATAAGGCCTTGATCCAAGAGGATGCTCAGCGTCAGTTGTTTGAATCAAGAAAGAGGAAGATGATGTTTCAAACGCAGCGTGGTGCCAGTAGCTCCAAGCCCCATTTCTTCCAGCCTCAGGCCAGCAGGCCAGCAGGCCAGCAGTCTCCAATACTTCTAAGACCCCAATGTCCGCACCTTGTCAGATTGCTCAAGCCCCTGCTAGCAACGTAGGAAATCAAGTTCAGAAGAGCAACACAGCAACTGCAGGAGTCCAATGCTTTAACTGCAGAGAGATGGGACATTATGCTAATAACTGTCCCCAGAAGCGTCAAGCGGTAACCCTTGTTCGGTTCAACTTGGGGACTACACCAGCCCGCGCACCTACACCAGCTCAAGGGAAAGGAACGCCGCAGACGTCGCGTACTCCTCGTACCATCGGAAGGGGACGTGTGAATCACGTCACAGCAGAAGAAGTTCAGGACGCACCAGATGTGATGTATGGTAAGTTCTTCGTCAACTCAGTACCTGCCTCAGTTTTGGTTGATTCTGGTGCAACGCACTCATTCATATCAGAGTATTTGGTTAGAAAGCATGGATGGGATACAGTTATGCTAAGAAACCCCTTATTAGTTCAATCCCCTGGTAAAGAACTAAGAACAACTGCTATTTGCCCAAAAATGGATATAACTATAAAAGGGGTAAAGTTCCTAGCAAACTTAATAATATTGGATACTAAGGGTATAGAAGTAATCCTTGGAATGGACTGGTTAACCAAGTACAAGGGTCAGATAGACTATGCTAGTAGAGCTATCTCCCTTACTAGTCCTGAGGGAATTCGAGTGGAGTTCCTATCTAATCTTTCCTCTAAGGGGGGTAGTACCCTGAACCGTCTAAAAGGTACATCTTTGGAAAATGTGCCAGTAGTAAATGAATACCCGGATGTATTCCCAGATAATTTGCCTGGAATGCCGCCGGACAGAGATGTTGAGTTCATAATTGAGTTAGCACCTGGTACAGCTGCTATCTCAAAAAGGCCTTACCGGCTACCTGCTAATGAGTTAGCAAAGATGAAGAAACAGATTGAAGAACTGTAGGAGAAAGGATTTATAAGACCAAGTTCATCACCTTGGGGTTCCCCAGTAATCTTTGTGAAGAAAAAGGATGGTAGTATGAGAATGTGCATAGATTACCGATCTTTGAATGAGGTCACAATAAAGAATAAGTATCCTTTGCCAAGAATAGATGATCTGTTTGATCAGTTAAAAGGAGCCAATGTATTCTAAAAAATTGACTTAAGATCAGGGTATCATTAGCTTAAGATCAGAAAAGAAGATATCCCAAAAACAGCTTTCACTACCCGATATGGACTGTACGAGTTTACAGTGATGTCCTTTGGATTAACAAATGCACCGTCCTATTTCATGAATTTGATGAATAAGGTGTTTATGGAGCTTTTAGATAAGTTTGTTGTCATTTTTATTGATGACATTCTTATTTATTCCAAGAATAAGAAAGAGCATGAGGATCATCTAAGGGTAGTTTTGGAAAAGCTCAGAGAGCATCAGCTTTATGCTAAATTCAGTAAATGTGATTTTTGGTTGAAGGAGGTTGCTTTCTTGGGTCATGTCATCTCGACTGAAGGAGTAGCAGTTGATCCTGCTAAAGTGAAGGCCGTGCTTAATTGGGAGCAACCCAAGTCTGTTCCGGATATCAGAAGTTTTCTTGGTCTAGCAGGATATTATCGGCGTTTTATTGAAGGTTTTTCCAAGATAGCGAGACCGCTCACCCATCTACTGAAGAAGGAAAAGAAATTTGAATGGACTAAGTCCTGTGAACAGAGTTTTCAAGAGTTGAAGAAGAGGTTAACTTCAGCACCAGTGCTTGTTCTGCCAGATATTCATAAGGATTTTGAAGTTTACTGCGATGCCTCAAAGCAAGGCCTTGGATGTGTTTGATGCAGGAAGGAAAGGTCATAACTTATGCTTCAAGACAACTGCGACCCCATGAGGAAAACTACCCAACTCATGATTTAGAGTTAGCAGCAGTCGTGCACGCACTCAAAATTTGGAGGTATTATTTGATTGGGAATCGATGTGAGATCTATACAGATCATAAGAGTTTGAAATACATTTTCACTCAGCCAGATCTCAATTTGAGGCAGAGAAGATGGTTGGAATTAGTTAAAGATTATGATATTGGTATCCATTATCATCCCGAAAAAGCTAATGTTGTTGCGGATGCATTGAGCAGGAAAAGTTATTGCAACAACGTTATGGTTCAAGAAAGTCAGCCAGCACTCTATGAAGAAGTCCAACGTCTCAACTTGGAGTAAATTAATTAATGAAGGATGTATTTTCAATATTGAAGTGCATTCAACCCTTGAAGATCAGATCAGAGAAGCTCAAAAGGATGACAGTGGTATAGCAGAAATCAAGAAAGGTTTCAAGGAAGGAAAATTTTCTGAATTTTCTGAGGACGAGAAAGGAACCATTTGGTTTGGAAAAAGAATTGTCATTCCTAATCAGAAAGAAATCAAGGATATAATTTTGAAGGAGTCTCATGATTCATTTACTCTATTCATCCGGAAGTACGAAGATGTACTTGGATTTGAAGGAAAAGTATTGGTGGTCCAATATGAAAAGAGAAGTTCTTGATTTTGTAGCACGATGTGATATATGTCGGTAAAAGCGAACACGAGACCAAAGAGGATTGTTACAACCCTTGCAAGTTCCTGTTTGGAAATGAGAGGAGATTGGAATGGATTTCATTACCGGACTTCCTAGAACCAAATCTGGTTATGATTCTATCTGGGTTATTGTGGACAGGTTGACAAAAGTAGCACATTTCATTCCTATGAAGATAACATATTCTGGTGATAAGTTAGCAGAAATATATATGGCTAAGATTGTGTGTTTGCACGGAGTGCCAAAGAAGATTGTGTCCGATCGAGGTTCCCAGTTTACCTCGAGGTTTTGGCAGAAGTTGCATGAGGTTTTGGGCACAAACCTAAACTTTAGTACTGCTTACCATCCTCAGACAGATGGTCAGACGGAAAGGATAAATCAAATACTGGAAGATATATTGAGAGCTTGTGCTTTGACTTATAGAGGTTCTTGGGATAAAAATTTGCCATATGCAGAATTTTCGTACAACAACAGTTACTAGTCAAGTCTAAAGATGGCACCATTTGAAGCTCTGTATGGAAGAAAATGCCGAACACCATTATATTGGAAAGAGACAGATGGTGGACAAATAATTGGACCTGAGATTCTGAAAGAAGCTGAAGAGCAAGTCAGAGTGATCCGTAGAATTTGAAGACAGCCCAGTCAAGGCAGAAAAGTTATGCTGATAATCGTCGCCAGGAATTAAGCTTTGAACCTGGTGATCATGTGTATCTTAAGGTTTCACCTCTCAAGGGAATGCGTCGTTTCAGAGTTAGCGGGAAGCTTGCGGCTCGCTACATCTGTCCATTTCCAGTGGTAGCCAGAAGAGGAGAAGTTGCTTACAAGTTGGAGCAACCTCCGCAGCTATCAGATGTGCATGATGTCTTCTATGTTTCTCAGCTGAAGAAATGTCTCAGAGTATCGGAGCATCAGATGCCGTATGAAGAGATGGAATTAAAAAAAGACCTATCGTATCCAGAATATCCAGTCAAAATCTTGGATGAAGCTGAACGTTGAACCAAAAGCCGAGTGATCAGGTTTTGCAAAGTTCAGTGGAGCAACCATTCCGAAAAAAAAGCAACATGGGAGCGAGAAGAGGATCTGAGAGCATAGTTTCCTGACATTTTTCCTTCTCCGTCCGAATCTTGGGGACGAGATTCTCTCTAAGGGGGGTAGCTTTGTAACATCCCCAATTTCGGTCTTTTGCCTAAAGCTAATTTAAAATTAACTAATTTAAATTTTGGATTTTCCTTGATGTTCTAATTAACCTGGCATCCATATCCATCCAAAATTGAAGTTCAATCCTTTATCGTCCACAAAGTCAAAATTCTCAATTCCGGTCCTTATTCGAAATTTCACCCGAGTTCTAAAATGCTCTACAAATCTCAAAATCCATTGAATTAGGTTCCAAATATTCTAAAATGATTTTGGGAATTGTTCCAAGATTTTTAGAATCTCTTTGCTATTTTATCTCTCACGGTCTTTCATCAAAATCAGTATATTCATTCCGGAATAGTCTAAATTCCAAAATTCATCAAAATTCAGTGAAACTAATTTTATTGGGTTCCAAATAATCTCTAGTATTTTTATGAATTTTTCCAAGATTTTTACATCATTTTGACTATTTTATTCCTCACGCTTTTGTCTCTTCATTTCTTTCAACCAACGAGAAGTCGACACGTGGTAGATACTGTTCATCTTCTTCCGCCTCCAACCAGCCACTTCCAGAGAGCACGTTTCATGGCTTTTTAAATTCAAATTATCATAACTTCTTATTTCCTCCACCAAATCATGCGTGGCTGGATCCATTGCGAAGAGGGAGACGAGGAGAACCCATTTTCCATTACCATTTATCTTTTAACTCGCCGGAATTTGATTAATTGAGTAGAAACCGTAATGCACTCAAACTTCAATAACTCGGCCGTTTCTCAACGAAACGACGAGTTTCCACTTCTCAAACGTGCGTATCGACGTCCTCTACCCCGTCCTCACCTTGTCCCATTGCTCTTGTGCCGTTCCCTTCCCCAAAACTCGAGAAAACCGTATGTCCGACGTCCTCCAAAGACACCGGCGAGCCATCTTTTGCTCCGGCGAGTTTCCGGGTAAACCAACCACGTCACTTTGTGCCTTTTGCCTCCGTGATCACAACCAACAAATCGGATTTGATTTTCGTTGCAGTTTGACCCCGGATTTCGAGTTTATTCATCGTCGGCCGTCGCTCCGTTCATCGTCGATTTCTTCCGATGGGGTACGAACCAATTCAATTCCTTGCACCCGTAGACTCCCCTCGATGCTAGCTATCCAGTGCTCACCTTAGTTTCGAGAAATATTGTGATTTCGGGTGTTTTTGACCATCGTGCCGCCGGCTCGTTTTTGGACGTCACCGGTCTCGCATTGTCGCTGCCGTTCCGGACCTTCTCGCCGCCGGCCACCGTGCTCATGAGCTCCGCGTCGCTTCGCCGCAGCCCCGCCGCCCCTCGGCCGTGCGCCTTCATGACCATGCGTCGCGCCCACGCCCTGGCCGTGCGCTCCTGGCCATGCTTCCTTGCCGCGCCGCCCTCCGGCGAGCTCCACTGGCGAGCCCCCCTCCGGCGAGTCCCTTTCTTCCTTGGCCGGCTCCTCCTTTGCTGCTTGCTCCCTTGGCTATGGCATTTTCCTGGACTTCCTCTGTACTAGCTCTTTGAGAAGAAGAAGCCTAGTCAATGACAGTGGGACCCGCTTGCAAGAGACACAAGAAAATCAGAAATTGGTGAAAAAGAAAAGATTCCAAAGGAATATTCCTCGGTTTTCAATTTTCAGGATTTTGAGAATTCAAACAATTGTTTCTCCTCCGTCGTAACTCCGAATCGAGTGATTCTAATTGCTAAATTCATCTAAATTCATCCTCTATCTGCCAGTATTTTTATTATAATTTTTAGTTTCCATTTAATTTATTTTATTCTTTTTGTGCACCGTTTTGAGCGTAGTCGACGAAGCTGCCGTAGTCGCCGACGAAGGAGAAGAACTTCAGTGCAGCGCATCGCATCTCGTCGATGAAGGCAAGTATCATTGACGCACGTTGATCCCATTGTTTGCAACTGTTTTATAAAAGTTTACAACTTGCATGGCTATTTATATAAAATGATTATGTTAAAATGTAGGATGTTAGTTATACCCATTTCGATATGACATCCTTGCTGTTTGATTACTATGCCGTTGTAACCTTAAGATTTATCCATGAAATCATGTATCATGTGGTTATCCTTGTTTAGTACGTTAGACTGTGCTTAGGATTGATGTTGATTAAAAATGCCTATGGTGGGTTAAATTCTAAATGTTGTTGAAACATGTTTTATGAAAATGGTAGCAAGGTGATTGCTGCTGTGATTGCAAAATAAAAATAAAATAAAAATGGTTTGGATAGGCGGAATGGTTTGTCAGGCGGGTGCGGATGGAGCCTCGGTTACAGTTTGTGAAAGCCACCTAATCAATTTAAGGACCGACGCTTATGACTGCCCATTCTAAGCATTACCGTGCAACCACATGTCAAATGGGCTCTGACCTGGCTGAATAATTTGTAGAAACCTAACTTAGACTCACCAGATGGTGGAATGTGGGTGCCGGATGGAGGCAGGTCGTATTTTCCCACACGGCGCAAGAGGGGGCTTCTATACTGGGCGGATGGAACCCTAATAGCGGTGAAACCTTAGCGGGTGAGTCGGGTTAGGCGTATACATTGTAAAGGCCTTGTCATGATCTCTCTGCCGACACACCAAGGGAAGTGTGTTAATCGCGTGGCACTAAAGAGATGATCATGTATTGTAGGTAAAGCTGTACACCTCTGCAGAGTTAAAACTATTCGAATAGCCGTGCCTACGATCAAAGGCAAAGCAAAGAATGCTTTCATACTGGTAGACTTGGTTTTGGTTTTTAAAAATATCTGATGCTTTGTTTTGGGATTCGGGAGTGGATAGAACTCTCGGATATTTATTTGGCGGATTGAGCCAATCAGGTAGATGGAACCTGTTTTGATCATGACGGATGGAGTCATGAGTTGGTTTATCTTAATCTTTTAAATGTGGCGGATAGAGCCTTTATACTAGTGATGGTGGATAGAACCTTCACTAGAATATTAAATAATTCAATTGTTAAAATAATTATTAAAATGTGCATTGTGAAAATTATTATTATGTATGGTTTGATGAAAATAATTTTGCTACATACTCTTTTCCATATATATAAGGAATATGTAAAAAAATTATGCTATAAAGGGTGGATTTCAATGAAATTTTTTATGGAACTCACTTTGAAGTATCTTATAATTAGTATTAGAGTATACTCAAGAGGATAAAGAAGTATAACAACATCATTTAAACGGTATATTAGAGGTGGGAATATATACACCCAGGAGTATGGAATCATTTTCCTATATATATGTGTGTGTATATATATATATGTGTGTGTGTGTGTGTGTGTGTGTATATATATATATATATATATATGTGTGTGTGTGTGTGTGTGTATATAGGGAACATATCCTGTGCAACTAGAGAGTTGGTGAAACCACGGTGCAACCCAACTAGAAAAAGTTTCAAAATTTTTTGAAAAAAATCATGGATGTACATCTCAGCTTACCCCATCTACATATAAAATTTCATGATCAAATTCGTCCTGTGCTAGAAGTTACAAAAAGATCAAGTTTTACTGTTCATGATCAAGTTTGTCTTTTTTATTACTCTTAGCACAGGACGAATTTGATCATGAAATTTTATATGTAGATGGGGTAAGCTGAGATGTACATCCATGATTTTTTTCAGAATTTTTAAAATTTTTTCTAGTTGGGTTACACGTGGTTTCACCAAATTTTCTGATTGCAGGATATTTTCCATATATATATATATATATATATATATATATATATAGGAAGCCTCTTTTCTACTCCCAGGAGTAATTACTCCCTATACCGTATCTCACAATGTATAGGGTATCTCGTGCGACATAGGGTATGTACGCGTAGTATACGAGTATATAAGATCATCTAGATGGTATGTACATTTTTTCAGAGGTGGTATGTATATTTTTTGGACATACTCCTTTTTATATGCATATATGAAGGTATTTGCAAAATATGCTAAAAATTATGGACTCCTTTGCAATTTTTTCATGTGGCTTACATTGGAGTATCTTATAATTATTGTACGAGTATACCCAAAGTGATAAAGGAGTATATATATATATATATATATGAAGCCCGTTTTGTACTCCCAGGAGTACGTACTCCTATAACTCATGTTCGTTGATTTTGTCAAGATTGTATGCATGCATGCATAACAACTTTCTTGAACCAAACTGCATGCTAACTGTTCTGATAAATCACGCATTGGTTGGTGAGAGTACATATATACATATATACGTATATATGTATACGTATGTATGTATATAATGTCTCGAGACGTGCTTTCATAATATTATGATTTTTTTGGGTTTTATAAATATATTACGCTAGAAATTAATGTTCAAATTGCCGTTTTTGAAAATATACCGATATCCAAAATGACATGTATTTGTAACAAGAGGGAGAACATTCTTTCTCAAGGAGTATTGTCTCATTCATAGTGTTGGAAAAATCAAACTAGCATGAAATGGTTCACGTAATTAAGAAATTTGGAAGTTTTTTTGAAAGAAATTTGAAAGTTTGTTTTCAAAGTAGTGTAGGAAATGACGTGAAAATAAGGAGGTGTTTCGTATTTTGTACTAGTTGTCGCCCGGCGGCCTACTAACTGGTGAACCCGGGAGGTTAGCCTGAAGCCCAATTATTGGTGAACTGTTTCTCGTTTCCCTCTTCTAGTTTGGGAAACAGTTAACTATTATTTTGGGCCTCACTTTAATTTGACACCAAGGACCAAAATTACAGTAAGGCATGAAAAATCCCGGTTATATTGACAAGGGACACAAAGCCTACATGAATTGCAGCCAAAAAGTTTCACAAAACCTTTCCTGATGCCAGCTTAAGGATGCCTCACTCTGCTAGCATTGGTTGCCATGCCTTGCTTTTACGAGTTTTTTTTTTAAAAAAAGAATTATCTGGGCTTTTCATGAATTCTTGACTCTGCCATTGCTTCACACCAAGTTTCAAAATCTCACTGGTTTCTCGCGAGATATCGTTTACCGGACGGAAACGAGATTTGAAATGCCGACCAGAGTGAAAAAAATCAAAAAATTTGAATTGCTACAGTAACTTAGCTAAATCTCGGCATTTTTTACCAGAATTTGATGTCTGACCACCAGATTTGATCGAAAATTGATCAATAACCCTTAAGAAGGTCATCTCCTATGAAAATTTGATGAAAAACCAAAATTTTAAGATATTTTTAAAAACTTCATAATCACTGTCAGATTTTTATAAAATTTTACATACATTATAATGATGTGAAAAATTTATGGTACTATCCTAATAAGTGTAGGATCATATAGAAAAATTTTAAATTAATTGAACTTCATTTGTTATCTTTAAAAATCAAAAACAGAATGAACATAATTGGGACAGTAACATTGTCAAAATTTTATAAATTTTCTCGAGTGTGATTATGATCCCAAAATTTTATGAAGACTTAATAATTTACTCATAACCATTCTATAAAATTTTCAAAAATTTTAAACTTTTTTTGATTGTTAAATCAAATCTATTTATGCATTGAATTTGATTTGTTATATTTCAAAAATAAAAAACAGAAAGAATACACTGTATTTGTAAGAATTTTATAAATTCACTAGAGTGTGATCATGATTCAAAATTTTTATGAGGTGTTAAGAATTTCCTTATAACCCTTATGCAAAATAAACATTTTTTGTATTCTAAAGTAAATCTATGTATTGATCATCAGGTTTTTATGAGCACGTAACACCGTCAGAATTTTTGAAACTACTTGAAGCTTGATAATCAGATGAAAACTTTATATAAACATTGATGATATATCAGGATCATCCAAAAATATTTTCAAAATTTTCTAACGTGGTCTATACATTTTTTATTTATTTGAAGTTTACCAGTAAAGCTTTTATCATGATAATAGCACTGTCCGAATTTTTAAAAATTCATGAAGCTTGATCATCATCTCAAAATTTTATAGGAATATTAGTGATGCATCATAACCATGCACAAAAAATTTCAAAATTTTATAATATGATTTGTTTCATTTTTCATTTAGTTCAAACTTGTTAGTCACCGTTTTATCAGAATAATAGCAATGTTTAAATTTTTAAAAATTTCTCAGATTTGATAGTCATCTGAAATTTTTATGAGGACATCATTGATGTGTCAGGGATCTCAAAAAAAAGTTCAAAATTTTTCAACATCGTTTGAACTATTTTTCGTGCCGTCCAATTTTGTTGAGATCTCAGAAAATCTCGGCGAGATTTCGGTTCAAAAAACCTGAATTCAAATTCTGTTTTTACAATTCGTTCAGAATTTATTTGAAATGGCGAGATCTCGCCGAAATTTCTTTCTCCGACCACAGACGGTATTTAGAGCAAAACTGAGATTTCAATCCTTGCTTCACACAAACTCCTGCAAAATCCGCCCCAGCATTGGGATGAACATCATTGGTGCCAGCTCAATCCAAATGTTATGCCACACAATTTTTTAAAAAAAATAAAAGAAAACTACTGGAGGAAATCATCCTCCTTTCTTTCACAACAGCGCAACTTCTCCTACCAAGCAACTAAACTAGGATCGTCTTCTATGACTATCACGGAGCAAGACATTGATCCCAGTTTTACATCTTGTTTCGCTACAAACGTCTGATTATGAACCAATGTCTTGCTCTGTGCTCCTTGGCTTCTTCACCAAGATGAATAATGCCACACACGGTTACTGGGGAAATCAGGGTGCCATTGACCTTGCTCGATGCAGCCAATTAGGAAGTCCTCCATTGCTGCTTCCAAGAAGCACTCCAACACAACATCTAATGTAATTCATGAAAGTGGTAGAGCCATCAGTTGGAATAACAGGTGCTAGCTATTACATCAGCAATGCACCTACATGGCAGACTGGCAGTGCAGTTTGTTAAACAAGTGCGTTCAAGTACCCAAAAAAAATCCTAGTTAAATGCCTTACCATTCCGGAGTTCTCCAGCCAATAATATTGTTGTATGTTGTCCTGAAAAAAGGGCTAAATATCAAACTTTTTCGGCTTGGTTGCCATCAAATTGCCAAGACGGAGTATCTTTATATCAGCAATTAGTAGAAAGTTAATTCTGTCAAGACAAGAGCATCAGATTTGTGACCAGTGAAATCGGAGGTCGCCGCCGACTCGCACCACCTCCTCCCCCGACTGCCCGCGCACCGCGGAGGAGGAGGTGGTGCGAGTCAGTGGCGTGCTCCAAGAACTTGGCGACGACGACGCCGCTGTCCCAGACGACAGCGCCGGTCACACCGGTAGTGGCCAAGGACGAGGGCGAATGGAGCAGGGAGAGTCGCTGTGGCGGTACCCCGCGGGCTGGCCGAGGGCCCACAGCAGCATCGTCTGTCCCGCCGCACCGGCGCCGGGCAGCCCACCGGCCGCACCTGTCCAACGTACACGCCCATGCCCCCCGAATGAAGCAGCTCGGGATGGGGCGACACAATGCAATCCATTCGGTGGCGGCGGGTGGCGATGGTAGGGGGAGGTAGGGAGAGAGCGAGCCGGCAACGAACGAAAGAGAAGCGGCGGGTGTTTGCATAGACGGATATTTGGTGGATCCTTTCAAATTCTGTTTAAACACTGGTACGTGCGCGACTGTGTATCTCTATTGCTTCTGAAGTTGGTAACGGTCATTTGTTCTCATTTAAAACATCTGATTGATTAGATTTAACATAAATGACCGAGATATTATCGAGATTTGTTCTGCTTGATATATATATGAAAGAAATTATACTTTATTGTATGGTATAGGATCCTTTATACTTATATGTATCACTTTTTTTAGAATTCTATTGCAACATACAAACACCCTACTAGTATCACTCATGCGTGAGACTGTCGTATACTTCTATGGAGTTTATAAGAAATGGTTAATTCAAAAACCTGTAATTTTGTGATACAAATTTTTCTAAAATGTATAATTTTATAAAATAGAAGCTAAAATATGTAGTTTTCTGATAATTTATCTAAAAAAACGTACAATTTTGTGAAATTTAGTAAAGATTTTGGCACAATTGTCGTACGAATCCGAAAGAATAGGTCTAATCCCTTCCGATCAAAAAGGCTGTTCCGGCTGTAGCTAAGATGAACTTTCTCTACTCGGCAGGTTTGTTCTTCTATCTGATGCGTGCACCGCAAGGTCTAGCTAGCTAGTTTTTAATAATGGCCAAAACTACTCGTATAATATTCTGGAATTTAAGTTTTGAGTCCAAAAAAAAATAGATGAACTTCATGGAAACCTACATGTTGCTCACGAAAAATGCTCACCAAAACTCATTTAATTAGTATAATCCAAACCGGTGAAGACTACGGACTCCGGAGGGCTCATCTACTTAACGTAATTCAAACAAATGTAACAAAGAATGATACTCCCTCTGTTCTCACATACTATATGTCATTTTATGAAGTTTTTAAAATAACTTAATTTTTAAATAATTTTACAAAAATAATATGCCAAAAAATTTATTTTACAAAAATACATCTCTTTCACCATTTGAAATGGCTATTTACCTTCTGTCGCTATTTGAATTAGCAATAGGGCTATGTTACCAATTCAAACGGTGACAAAAATCTCAACCTTGTCAACTAAGTAAATCCACAACAAAATAATCCGTTGGCCAATTCAATTTGCGACTAAACAGACCTCTATCACCATTTGAATTTGCAATAGTGCCATATTACCAATTCAAATGGCGACAGAGGTGTATTTCTGTAAAATTGTATTTCGGTATATTATTTTTCTAAAATTATTTAAAATATGTATTATTTTAAAAAAATCATCATTTTATCATCTTGCACAAGAACCATGCATGGAATCACTAGAAATTAAAATACCATAATATTGTCGCTGAATGCCCTACATAGTGACTTAGAATAATCACACTTAAGTACCATATATTTAATTATGACCTTGCAAATGCATTAGGTTGCCATGATATGCGTCTCAACAATTGCGTGTTGGCCAATGTTAGCTTTGCAAAGTACTAGTATTTAAAGTTCACTACTACAGATCAGGCCTTCCATACCGGCTTATCAGTCCCGGTTGGATTTGAACCCCATCTTGATGAGGGCTTGATGCGGTTCATTAGCTCTGAGGATCGTGGGCTTTTAGTACCGGTTCGTAACACGAACGATCGATGATTCTCATCGATGCGGTTCGTGTTACGAACCCGGTAAAAGCGAGGTATATTAGTACGGTTAAGTAACACGAACCGATCTTGATGCCTCGTTGAGAAAGTTCAAAAGGAATGCATATTCTATATATCAGTACGCGATGGTGGGTGGGTTGGTTAGAAGGGTGAGGCTGGAGTCACGAGGTTCCAGGTTCGAGTCTTGGGTTCGCCATATTTTTTAGAACCGTATGAGAGATTTACAAAGAAGAAATAGTAAAAAAAATCTTGAAATTATATATATTGACACATTTAGTAATAAAATTTAAAAGCTAAAATAATAGTATCCGAAAACTAGTATGCGCTCAAATCGCATGCGCGGATACTGGCAAGAGGTTCATAATTATGTGTCTGAATGCTAACTCAAGCACAATCTGCCTCCAAATTAAATTTGTAATCATTAAACAGAGTAGTACAACGTATAAACCCCCGACTAGTTGCGTTATATGTACGCTATAGTTGTCGCAAGTGGGCATCTCTTTTGTTCTCCCAAAACAAATGCTCAATTAAACTAATGTAATTAATATAATCCGAACTAGTGTAGGCTGAACAAAGCAAATGTACTTTACATAACCCAAATAAATGTATCAAAATGATATTTTCGTTGTTCTCAAATAGTATAAGTCATTCTATTATCGTGCACAAGAACCATATAGCATCACTAGAAATTAACAGACAATAATATTCGCGTTGAATGCATGCCTTACTTAGAGAAGTGACACTTACGTTCTATATATTTATCTATATCGGAACCCGAATATATAATTCTAGACTCTCTATATATATCACACAAGTTAAGAATCACGTTAGTGCATACAGACTCAACATAGAGGAATATCATAAAAATACACAACAAAAACATAATAAAAGACTTCATATATTAAGTGTAACTTGTTGACAACTGATCTTATGGTCGACATTTACATGAATATGCTATGCAGAGATAAACTAAGGATAATAAATTAAACTGCAGCAGAATAAAAATATAAATAACCCCCTAGTATACCACAGACAACCGACAAGGATCATACCCTAAACATTCATCTCTTCTATATATTCCTCTTCTAAAGCTAGTGTAGACTCTTCCTCATCTGGTAATTTATTGTTGATAAAGGTGAGTACTTAAAATACTCAATAAGTTATGCATAGAATGCAATACTAACATAATTATATGCAAAACTTATTTCAAATGAATGATTGATATGGCTATTTTGCAATAAAGAAACATTTATAAAGAATACAATAAATAGATTGAAATGAATGTAAAACAAATAACGGCATTAAGTAATTTGTAGGTATTTCTCATGTAAACATGGCATCCAGCTTTAATATATTCCATACTATTCAATGGCATCCTGCCTTCCCATCCAATTTTCATTTTGTATAAGTCTAATTCTTGACTGTAATTCACGAGCATTGCTTAATATCGTGAGCACGGCTATCTAAATAGATTTTACACTCTGCAAAACTTATGCACTTTACCCATAAGATACAATTAACTCAACATGTCTACCGTGACTCACTATACAAAAGTGTGTGATTGAGCGATCATAACAAAATCTTTACAATACCATGTCTCAACCCACTATTACCCACAAAGGTTTGAACACTGAGGGGTTATAACCACTACAATAGGTCCCCCTTTTGTTTCATGTGAGTTGAACCATATAACCTGGGACTCACACTACTATTGGTAGTACTAAAGTTAAACATTGTAAATTAATCAATAAGGTCTGCCTCATTCTAGACATGTGGTTGCATGTTTGACCAGTTCAAATGTTTGCAAGGTTAAATCTTTAGGATGACCAAGGCAAGACTTCCATAATCACTCTGCCAATCTAGCCAACCTTGGCAAATTACCCTTTGGCACTTGTCTCAATCTAAATTATTTACCACATTAGTTGATTACCATGCACCGCATACCATGAACAATTCAATTTCGTTACCTGATAACTATGTCACTACAACTTGACATCATTATATGACAACACCTGACACATCAATTCCATAAACATATTCTATATTCCATTAATCAAGGTTAGTTTGATATTACAAAAGACATAAGTTATACGTAGCATAGCTAAATACACTAAGCACGGTCTAACCAACTAACGTTGATTTCTAATATTATGCAACTAGTAATGAACCATCCTAAGATGAAATTAATCATAGCATACAAATGACAAAGGTAGGGTATAATTCAGTTAGGTTGAATAACTAGATCTTAAACTAAATTTAGAAACAGAGATACACGTTAAATAACATGCATAATTTAAATCAACATAGAAATTTTATAAAAATGGATTTAATATGATCAAAACAAAATTTGCCTTGCAAAAACTTTTGTTCATACTCTGGACCTTACTCTTGGTTCAACGATTCCTCCTCAAACGCTCTAAGCACTTTAACATCTACGTGTATCAAGATAAAACACTAAAACAGATAACAAACAAACTATAAAATTGAATAAAATTTACCATTAAATAGATCTCAATTTTATAAATTGTTTTATAAATTTGAATCGCCTCAATCAGAGCCCGTGTGAGAAAGAACGGGCTCTCGAAAAAATGAATAAATAAGAAAATTACAAAATATTAAATAACTAATTTTTTGAATTAAATCTATATTAAAAATGAGTTTATTGCGTCGGCTGATATCAACACTTTGTCTGAACCAATCGAAAGCTGACACGTGGCAACGGCACATAGACCTGGTCCATGAACTAGATCGATTCACTGTAGACTGGATCTACTATTCGTTAACCAGTTGAGGTAAGCGATGACGTCACAGGGGTAACGTTAGCGTGACACTGGCACATCACGCGGTGCAACCTGATTTATAGCACTTCGCACACATCCAACGGCGTCAAAGAGAACACGCGGCATACCAACAGGATGGCTACGCGGCGAGATCTGGTTCATCTAACCTGGATCCAAAGGTTGAGCTTGATGTGAAGGTCGATGGTGAGCTCGGCGGTGCTACTTACCGAGATGAAGACGACGACCACGGGTGTACCGTTGCGACGGTTCTCCAATGGCGTTTTCACTCAAAGTCGAAGTAGTGTGACATGGCAAACCCAAATCCTAGCATGAACATGGTAGAGGCGGCTCGTTGGCGACGGGATCATGTGAAAACCGCGGTGGCAGACCTTTGACGACCTTAGTGAGCTCTTGTGACGACATGGGTGCTCCTGCAGTGATGATTTTTGGGGCAAACAACGCGCAAAGAAATGGCAAACCTCGGGGAAGTCTCCGAGTCCTCTTAAACAGCCTTGATGTCCATGTAGCACATGGGAAGGCGAAGAGTCTCAGCGGCGGAGTCCAACTTCGTGGCGGCGATAGACTCCTGGAGACAATGAAATCCTGAATGTACACACATTGTCGATCTAACAAACTTCAGCATGAGCGACGCGGCACAATTCAACATGTCCATGTTAGCTCGATCCAATGGCCAAAAAACTGAAGCTTTCCTAAGATCATCATCCATCATCGGATCATGATCCAATGGCGGGCACATAGGGTTTCTAGAATATAGGCCGAGCGATAGTTTGGGTTGTACAGTGTCAGGCCGAGCCCAACACTGTAACTTAGCATTTTCCAAAGCTTTTTGATTCAAAAATATTTCGATAATTAAAATAATTCGGTTAAGGCAATAAAATTATAAAAAAATCATAAAAATACATAAAGACTTTTAGAACTCAAATAAAATATTTTTGATAAAAATTTATTTAAAATTTAATATTATTTAAATACTTTTCATAATAGACCATATTTAATAGTAATAAATAAATCTAAATAAATTCTAAAAAAATTGAAAAAATCATAAAATCCACAAAAACTATATATAAACTAATAAAAGGAGTTTAACCCCACTTGCAGTGTAGATATTCCAACCCATAGACCAGCGTGCTGCCCAACCCATCTCGCTATTCGGCCCAAAACTCCCACGCGTCGGACATCTCCCAACCACCCACTGCTTCATTCGCTCCCCTTCTTGTGTTTCCAACAAAACGTCTGCACCAACCCCACCCCACGCCCTCTTCCCCACCCTCCCTAGGCGGTTGCATGCCTTGCCCTCAAAACTGTCCAATGCAGCTCTCCCTCCCGCTCACCTCGCCCTACACACCGTCGTTGGAGACGGGAGGACAATGGCAAATCCAGTGTTGGGACTAGTTGGGGCACTAGCCTCACCCCCGGCCACCGACGGAACCCCTACAAGACAAATTGAAATTACATCAGTAAGTTATATATTTTTATCTACAGGTCGAAACTGTTGAATGATCGATTGTCCTCAGATATTTATGTTATTCTATCCATTATCAAGGTACCATACTTGTTATATTTTGATTCTTCACTTTGTTTCCTTTCTATTTATGTATGAATTTAGAATTTAGTTAGCAATAGATTGATAGATATACCATTAATAATTTATCTTGAGTTAGAACTCCTCCTCTATTTTTAACTGGATTCGCCACTAGGAGGACCGAGCCACGCCACCGTCAGAGATGCGGCGCCACCTTGCCGAGGATGCCGATTGGTACCACGGTGACGGCCGCTCCTTCCACTACTGCCGGCTCACATGTTACGCGCCCCGCTCCCCTATCTCCTTTCATGTAGTGCCTACCTATGTACAATGCCTCCATTCGTGCTTAAGCATTTTGATTGAGCGCTTGTTGTGTCCTTTCCTTGTCTGTTCTGAACTTGAGGTGCCATGGCAGGCAGGGAGCGGCTGGAGCGCTACGTGCACAGGCGGCTTGCTTGTGACGAGTGGGAGCTAGGGCAGGGCAGCGGGGACGAAGTTGGGGAGCAGGCGAGCAACTCACAGCAGCTCTGGCAACAGGTATTGTCTCTCACTAATGAGATGGGGTTTGGGAGAGCTTAGCACCGTTCACGTCGCCACCAGCAACTGGGGTGGAAATCAAGCTAAATTCTCATTTTTTTCGAGCTTTTTTCAAAATTGACATAGCTTAATTTAATATCATTTTGTCTATAATTTGGATGTATTTTTAGAATCGAGCCAACGAGCCGAGCCAGAGCAAAATCTAATTTTATTCGAAATTAACTCATTTCAATATTTAACCACTGAACAAGTGTAATCAAAGCAATTTTGAACCAAGCCAACGAGCTCCACCACCAAATTTTTTTTCCAGCCCTACCAGCAACGGCCCACCTCTGCATTACTTCCGCTGCCACCGAAGCCCACCGGCTACTACGACCAAGCGGGATGGCCGCCACATGTTTGATGAAATGTCCCCACAAGGTACCAAATGTCCTCCTGTACGAACACAGTCACAAACGGTGCAGGAGCAGCTAAAACTAATTCAATTTTTGTGCCAAGATAACCTTCATCGCTTATGTTATTGTTGTTACAACAATATCTCAACAGAACCTATTTTTTGTTCTAGGCTACCGATATAAGGTGAGATGGGACGAACGAATTAACATTTTGCATGTTGCTCTATCTGGCCAACCTCCATCCCGCTGCCAAGAATTTTATGTCTCTGTCTCCACTTCTATAGCTCGTCAACCTCCATCCCTCTGTCAACAATTTTAGGTTTGTGTCTCAGACCTTCAGTCTTTTTAGTTGTGTATATAGTTTCCATTCTTTGTTCTCACATAGATGGACCCATGTCGCTGTGCCCTCCCTTGCAGGCTTGCATGCACCTCTTGCCCACGGGTTCACTGGCTTAAAAACCCACTCTCAGATGAGGTGCGGCCAGTCGCCACAAGGGTGCCACTGGTAGAGGGAACCCAGAGGGTAGCACTGGCATTAGAAGCTGTTGTGTTGGGCAGTGTTTGGCAGGGCGGATGCAGGGAGAATGGTGTTGAGAATACGGAGAAGGTTATAAGAAAATAAATTGCTCATCAATCCAGATGTGCTGAATATATACCTAGTGTGCCCATTTTAATGTGTGGATTTTGGGTATACATTAACTCATTGAGGGATACTGCCAACTAGCTTTAGTAGAAACGGTTGATGGTTTGTTGCATGGGATCATCGCAACATCACAAGTTAGGAGGCTCTTAGAGCCTTCTAAGTTCACCTTGTGTTCCACTCAGAAACTTGATGTGTATTTAGTGCAGTGCATTGAAACATTAGTCATAGCTGGCAAAAGGCTTGAACTTTGCAGTTCTTGGTATGGTATTTTTTTTTGGTGTTTGGAATGCACATCAAGATTTAGGTTAGAGCTAGAAGCTATTAAGGCGGACAGATTTTTCTTGTTCTTGGTTTGTTTAATTCAAATTTATTGTGAGGTTCAGGGTGAGAAACTTTTTCTTCTGACGATTGAAAACAGACGAGCAAAACTCTGTTTTTGCAGGCTAATATTAGATGGACCTTCTAAATGTAATGCTACCTTACATAATTTACTTTTGGTTGGCATTAGTGGTGTTAGTATCATGTTTGTTGTACTATATGCAGGTTCTCGTGCAGCCTATTCACTACTATCCCAAGGTTCCTGAGCTTTGGATCTATGCGGCAGCATGGGAATTTGATCAGAACTTGAATGTTGCTGCAGCACTTGCACTTATGTAAGTGGTCTCAGATCTTGTCCAGAATTAGAGGATATGTGGATTGAGTATCTTTGCATGGAGCTTACCTATCTTAACAAGCTTAAGGCTTGAAAGGTAGCTCTCGGAGATGATGCAGAAACTGCAAAAGAGCACTAATGGTGAAGGTCACTGGAAAGAGGAAAACAAAGAACTGTTCATGCCACTAAAGGAACAAAGTGATGGTCCTGAAGAGTCTGGTTCACATGGAGTTGCTTTAAAGGACAAGGAAGACCTATTTTGGTAGCAAGGGTTGCTAATTATTCAAACCATATATCATGGTGCTATGAAAGCTCTCCTGTCAAGTTTAAACTTACAGAAGAAATTCTTGGAGATATTAAATAGTGTTGACCTCGCACATTCTGATGAGCTGAATATAGAGGTCATGGATAGACCTGAAAAAATATTTGTCTTATAATGAGGACTACTGGGATTGGTTTGCTAGGCTTCATCTTAGTGACTAAACTAATTCCAGTAATTTGAATAGAAAGGATGCTTTATCAAATATGTTGAACAAATCAATTCAGGTAAAAACATTATACCAGCACTCTATTAATTATCTCTCTCATGAATTATCAATGAAACTCAATCTTGCATGGTTGTTTGGGAGTGAAAAGAACGCATGCAGAGTTGTAGACTAATGCACATTGTTCATGTATTCCTATCATGAAATGTTATTTACTTTCAGTTGTCCTCAGACATCAACTGTAAGGAAGAAAAGCTTGACATTATAATAGCTCTTCTTCCAGTATCTTAGGGCCAAATTTAGCATTGCTGTACTGTGATGCGCTGTTTACTGCTATTATGGCTCTAAAGAAAATGTTACTAATTAGTTGATGGCAGCCTTAGTTGATATATCCAGAATTAACAAAAGTGTTTTAAGTGCATGTTTTTTTAGGGTGGTGGACAGTAAGCCTGACGACACTCAGCAGTCAGCACACCTTCTCCCGTAGTGGATGACATAAAAAAATATTTCCAATGGGAGCACTGTAAGCTTTTTTTTTCATTTTTTTATTTAGTCTCTTCATCTATGTTGCAGATAAAGCTGTATGTAATTGAACTTTTACTTCCATCTATATGTATACTCAATATTTTTTAGGGGTGAGTGAAGTGCTTATTGGCATACATGGCTAAAGGTCATTCCGATGGTATTCCATAAAAATCAATTATTGCTCATGTGGCCTCACTAAGACCTGTACATGGCCTCAGTAAGAGCTTTCTATTCTTTCTTAAAGCATACATGATTTCTATTTTACATTTTTTTACTTATGATTGCTTCCATTTTGTGGAGTATATTTTTGCTTACCCGTTGTTTATTCATTTCGTAGTTAGATATAGTTAGAAATTATTCCCAAGCCTTTGTAGTTAACCACTTTTGTTATTGAAACCAAAGATAGTTACATTGTGTCAAATGTTATATTTCCATTCATTTCTTGAGGGTTGACTTGTCACGACAGAACGTTTGTTTAGATTGTTAGTTTCATCTTATTTTGATTTGAGTGACCTGTGATTTTAATCATTGTGGTCAGTGCATTTCTTCTACATAGACAACTTGGTTGTACACTGAAGGTCTTACTATGCTTTCCAAGTTTTGGTGTATTGATCAGCGGAAGCTACCGCCCATGTAAAAATGCCTTAATGTGTTGTACACTTAATTCAGAATGGCATGTTTATGCTACTAATATGAAGCTGTTAGTGTTGCTTATTATCCACTCCTGTATTTTCTGGATCGGAGTCATATTAGTTCATCCCGAGATATGTTATACCCTATGGCCTTTGGGACTAACAAAATGAATAAATGTGTTCGCTGATGCCTTTTGCCTTGAGTAACAATGTATTTGTATTAGTGCGGGAATTACGAGGTGTACAAGTTGATGAAGACAAAAAGTCACTTTGAGTGATTGCCTTTGAAGTGATAAATACTTAAGTAACACTATTTTCTTTTATTATATGCGTCGCATATCTTCACCATACTTTTTGTAGCATCATATTATTGCTGAGTTTGCCAGCGATTGGATTAGGGTCATTATAGATTCTATCTGGAATGATGGAAACTTTACCGGCAATGTTGACATAAAGCTAAGCAAAAGAAAATCACATGGTATTTGATTTTCCGTTGCAACGCACGGATATCCTACTAGTTAAATCCAAATAAGCCAAAAATTAGAATGTTATAACCTATGACCTTGCAAATGCGTTAGGTTGCCGTGATATGGGACTGTGCATCTCAACAATTGCATGTTGGGCAATGTTAGCTTTGCAGATACTAATATTTAACGTTGATGACACAACATGGTTGGAAAAGTAAAATTTTATTTATTGATGTTATAATCAAGGGAAGGGTATATTAGAAAAAATGGTAAAGTAAATTGTTTTAAAATTATATATTAACTTGTATTTGGTAGCAAAGTTTGAAAGCTAGAATAAAAAGTATCTGACAAGTGTTCGCTCATCGCAGGGGGAGATAATGCCGGGAGGTTCATCATTATGCGTCTGAATATACACTATCTAATAGGCGCAAGAATTCCCGAGCAACCAGGGGGCCACGTGTCCCCCTAAGCGTTTTCGCGGAAAAGTCCCTCTATTTCTTCAAATTACGGATAGGTCCCTGTAAATTACGAATAGATCCTTCGCGATTTTTTGTGAGGGGAAGATATTTTTTTCCGGATCGCGTTTAGGTCCCTCTCGCGCTGTTTTGCAGAAAAAACCTCCCGTTACATTTAAATCGTGAGCAAGCCCTTTTCTAATTTTTCAGGATAGCGGACAGGTCCAAAAACGTAACAAACAGGTCCTTGCTCCTTACGTCTAGGTCCTTTCTCCGTTTTTTAAGTAAGATAGACCTGATAAATTCCGAAATTCCGTTTAGGTCCCTACACGCGGTTTATAACTAAATTGGAAATCGCGTTTAGATCCTTTCATCGATTTTTTTTCACACGGTTTTCTAAAAAAACGAAAAAAGGCTTTCTTAGAAAACACAGATTCGTCGAGGGTTTATAGCTGAATTGGAAATCGCGTTTACGCTTTTTTCATCGCGGCGCGGCATCGCGCGCGATTCAATCTAGTATTACAAACTCAAGCAGTGTCTTGACTCCAAAATTTGTAAGCCCTGTACTGAGTAGTTGTGACGGATAGCCGCGCAAACGGAGCCGATTATTTTTAACCGTTCGTATGTAGAATAAATTTAGATCTTATTAGGAGCATAAAATTAGATATCCGTGCTCTTTTTTTCCCCGGATATTAGAGTTGGATCTAGATAGATTTTATTGGATATGGAAACAAATTGGGTTTGATGCAGCAGTAGGTACCGTACTGTCAGGCCCGAATTTACCAATTCGAACCCACTGTGTTTACTGTACTAATCACTAGATCAATGCTAGTGCACACAGCTCAGCATTAGCATGTATCATATCATACACAGCGATAATAATAATAAGACTCCATTTATTGATATAACTAAGTTGTAATATTGCGAAGCATCGCTCCAAAAGTTTAGGCCTTCCACCGTCTGGCCCAGGGCCGTCTGGCAGTTAATCTCAGTGGTGGTTGGCCCACCTGGGAGGATTAAAGCTAAAAGTTGTGGGTTTGGGAGGGGTTTTTGGGAATTTTCCCTCCACCTACTCCTCCACCTAATCTTTTTCTCCCGGCTTTTGTGTGGCTGCTAGTGCTCCCAAGGCTGCCGATTTTTTTTCCCCCTCATCGAGTGCTCTAGCTCCCTTGCCAAAATCCCTGCCGAATCCCTGCCGAAAGCTACCGATTTCCCTGCCAACGCTCACTTTTTCTTCTGTCTGGCCTCCTGCGCCACGGCCTGAGCGCCTCCCTAGCCGGCCGAGCTCCCCTGCCGAGTCCCCTCCTGCTGAGTTGCTCGCCCTGGCGTCCTGCTCCCCATGGTGTCCTCCCTGCCGGCAGCCATCGGCAACAACGCCAGCAGCCAGGCCGGTCCCTTCCTGGCCGAGCGCTTCCCTCTGGCGTCCTGCCCAATCGTGCCCAGGCGCTGCCGCCCTTGCCCAGGCGTTGCCGCTCCTGCCGACCGCCTGCCGTTTCCCCCCAGTCGCCCCTCCCCTGGTCTTCTTGGCGAAGAATGAGCAGCCAATGACCAGAGCGGCGGCATCGGCGAAGCGACAAGCAAGCTCAACCAGCCAGAAGACACCCTCTGGCTTTCCTCGGCTCCCTCCTGTGGTGGTGTCTAGGCTCGTTCCTGCAGCAGGCCGATGAGCCCCAGCTCCTCCCTCTTCCTCCATGGAAGTAGTTTTGAGGTACATTTGGGGGGGATTAGTTTGCCTACATGGTGTTTGATGAAATGCCTAGCTAGGTTTCATGTGAATGAAATGATTTTTGCATGCTTGTGCTCTGTCGATGAATCAAGTGTACATGATTAAGTCTTTGAGATATTGATCCTTATGCTTGGTTATCAAAAAATGGAATTTATAGTATATGATGTCTTTGCTATTTGCTAAGAAGTATATGCATGAGCCGCAAGCACTAGCTATGAATTTGTATTAGTTTATTGTTTCTTTGTTTAATCGAAAGTTTATTATGATCAATTCCTTTTGTACCGCATCGATGGCAATAATGTTGACAAGGCGATAATTGTTAGATCTTGTTGGTCTATAGAGCTATATCGACTTCTCCATGGTGTACATGTGAACATCATAGTGCTATTAATATTATACCCATTATCTTTGGTCCATGGATATCACTTATTATGGCATATGAAGAAGAAATGTCTTCGATCCAAATCCGAAGGTTATGATGTCATGTCACTTTGTAGATTCTTTGAGATGAACAAATTTAACTTCTGAGTTGTGCGTAATGGAATCCTATCATACACATGAAAAAGAGAGTTTTATATGCAAAATGTGAGTATTGAGGTGATGCTACTTTTTGTTTTAAATTTTAGGAGTTCTGCTCATTCTTAGCATTTCAAGGCCACCAGTTCAAGAGCACATGAATTTCTTATGGGTGAGCATGAGCTCCAAGAGAACTATGAGGAGTGGCCTCTTCTTCGCGCGCTACTCCACTTTCCGTGGTTTAAGGCAAGTACATCGAGTTGTGTGCTTAATTGAGTTGTTCATTGTTATTTAGCTGTTCATGGCTAATTTCTATTGATTTTCGCAAGTATGAGTTATACTGGTGATCGTCCCTTCGAGGACGTGAGTAACTATTGGGTTCGAGTGGTCCTAGTAAGCCTTCATCTGGTAAGTTCTTGTACCTTTGTTAACATTCTTTGTGAGTAGCGAGCATGGGGTATGTGGATACTCGTACTTAATTGTGCCCCATCTGGGACATGGAATTGAGTATGTGTGTAGTTATGGTTATGAATGTGAGAATTTGGGCTTTGTTTATGTATGTGTGAAGTTATGGTTGTGAATGTGAGAATTAGCTATGTGTATGTTTGTGGTTATGGTATGTTAGTGTTGGCATTGAATGAAAAGTTGCATTTTATTCATGAAAATTGCATTTGTGCATTCATAATGGAAGAGGCGACCCATTCTGATGCGGGCCTCTGTGTTCACACGTAGTGAACACGAAAGTCCTACCTCGTAGTCCCATTCATCGAGGTGAATGGGAGCGAGACAGTAAGAGTAGGCACCTTCCATCTACGGGATGGGAGGGACGTGAGGGTGCACACCGACGGGTGGGCACTCAGCAGTACCGGTACGTGCATGGAAATGAGCATTCATGTGCATTGCATCTTTAATAACGAGTGTTATGGTAAAAGGTGTGTCATATGGACGGTGATTATGGTAATTGGAGGTCGAGTCGTGGATTCAACCCAAATAGGGGAAATTGTTTTGAATTGATGAATTAGTGCATTTCTTTTCTTTGCTTTGCTAATTATGTTGTATGGATATCGTGGAGTGAAATTTGAGTTTTGAACTCGAATAAAGTCGATGAAAATGGTTTGAGTTGTAACAAGGGGTGGTTGAGTTGGAAGACGTAGTGAATTAGAGTCACGTGATGCCACTTTTACGTCGAATGGGTTTGTTATCAAGTTGATGGTTTGATTGCGGTAATTTTCTTGTATAGTCAAATTATTGCGTTAAATGGGTATAAATGCGTATTGTCCGGATGTTGCTTCATTTGTCTTCCTTGCTTTTTATGGTCAATCCCTTGCTTTACTTATGATAAATTAGAATTGTTACTCTCGTGTACTTTGCTGAGTCATCGACTCACGCTTGTTTGTTGTGTTGTTGCAGGTGCATTGAAATCGGCATGCATGGGGGGAGTAGTAGCACAAGCACGTTCACATCAAACCATCTAATCGATTTGTAAAGCCTAGTTGTATTGATTATGGCTGTAATATGTCATTAAATGGTGGTGTAGTTATTAAGTTACATTGGATGTGTGATTGATTAACTAAGGACCTGCTAGAATGATATCATAACTGCAATTGTTTTCTGTCTGCTGAGTGGATGTCCTAGTTTTAGGGGAGGTGCTGCCGAAATTTTTTAATAATTTTGACAACCTCCTTGTTGTTAACTGCTTTGCAAATATTTATTCTTAGCGATTTGTAATTGTTGATGCTAGAGGGGGTAACATTCGGGGCACGGGGTGCCGGGGTGTTACAGTTGGTATCAGAGCGGGCTTTAGGTCCGTGGTATGTGAAATTAGTAATTTACTCTAGAGTAAACTAAAAATTGCTGTGTGGAGTTAGAAACATGGCATAGGTATCTACCTTTAAAAAAAATTGGCCTCAGGGCAATAACCTTAAAAAAAATCCGGAATAGCGTGGCTCATTAATCGAAAAACTTGACACACTCAGGTGCACAGTAGGAAGGGATGGGTATCATTGCATTATGCTTAAATGTTGCATTTAAGCTTTGATGATTGAATGTTAAATTATTGTGCCTGTTGCTTTGATTATAAAAAGGATTGTTTGAATCATTATGCTTTCGTCTTCATGCTTTTGACCTTGTTAAGGGCCTTGGTGGTTGGTGTGGCCGTGGATGTGGCTGTGTTGGTGGTTGTGGCTGGGTAGGGCCACCACCGGAAGCATGGGAACCTCTCGAGGTGAGGGTCGTCGTTTGTTGTGGCATAGTTTAGGGAGTAAGTTGAGAAGGTTGGTTTCTATTTGCTTCATTTCTTTGGCGGCAAAGCGAAGAATTGGGTGATGAATCCTTTCGGATTGCTTTTACCGTTCTGGAGTTCGGTTTTTGCTGGATTCTTGTTGGTTATCGTGGGTGGTCTTGCGGAGAAAACTATTGTATTTGTTGTTCTCTCCATTTAAGGAACTTATTGAAGTTTTCTTGGTGCAAAACTTAAATCGCGTAGATCTTCGGTGTTAAGGTTTTAGCGAGAAGGATTTGGTTGATCAAGTGGTAAATTTTGAGATTTGTTTAAGGAGTTGTTTCCCGTCGGAGTTTGGGGACTCGAGAGTTGAATTCTCTTATGATTTATGGTTGAGTTTTCTAGAAAGAGAGATGGTTTTTGCTGTTACTCGCGCCTAATAATCGTGGATTTCCTTAAAGGTTGAGTATGTGACCCACGGGGGCGTTTAAGATGTTAAGTGGATGATGGGTTGTTAGAGATTTAAGATGATATGGGTTACTGATTCTGTTAACGTGAGTTGTTGATTATATACAGGCACCCAAATTTATTGCGTGGTACAGAATGACTAATTGGAATGGTAGGTGATTTTAAAGTGAAAAAGTTGATTAGAGTTAATACAATGGTGGTGAATCATGAAAATTGATTGGAAGTACGAAATTTGTGTTCCGGTAGGATTAGTATTGATCATGATTGAGAGAGTCTAGAATCTTTTATGGATGAATTTATTATAGTAAGATGTTGATGTAAAGTACCGGAGTATATTAGCGCCAAGGCATGAGAGTTGTTGATTTATGTTGCTTATGCGTCAATTAAATGGTGGATCGACAAAATGATTTAGTCGATGTGAGATTAAAGAATGAGTATATGGAATGGTTGTAGGAATGATTGGGTTTGTCTTGGGAAAATGTCTATCTGGGTTTATCTATGGAAAATGACTAGTGGAGGATATATGAATAGGAGAAGGAAAGTAAAGGAAGATTGGGATTTGTAACTTCCGTTCAAAACCTGTGTACCTTTTTGGATTTGGTGAAAATGAACCATTTAATGGCTAGAGCATTGGAGTACTAGAAATGGTGGGATGTGAGATGAACGTTCCTTCGGCTCTGAAGATTGAGAATGAAGATGTAAGAGTCGTCCTGGAAGTAATCGGTTGATGGAATTCGGAATAGTTTATTTTATCGAACCACGTTAGTCTTTTGTTTTGGTTAAGAGAGATGGCCTGATTGATTACTGTGGGATTTACGCTCGGACAATGTAAGTCTGGATCGTGTTTTAGCGTGGGGAACCGGGTTTTTTTTTTCAAAAAGGTTTCATAAATGGTTTTGTTGGGAATAAGTTCCCGTTTCTTGGCAGGAAAGAGTGGTGATTGCATGCTTGGATGTGTGACCTGGAAATTTTGTCTTCTCCTCCAAAATTTTGATTTTTGGGTTGGCGTGAGAGAGTTCGCCTTGATCAAAGTATGTTGAATTGTCTCTTGGTTTTATGAGAGCTTTTGTCAGCAATTTGCGTGGGGTCTCTCTTTTAATTGGAGTTCTTCCCGAGGCGAACTTTATTGTATCGATTTGAAAGTGTTAAAGGTAATTTATATGATGTTTGAGAATCGGGTTTTCTCGTGCAAATTTGGCTTTGGAAGAAGATTATGAGTGATGATTGGGCTCTATCAAGATCTTCTCTCAGGTAGATTTTAATGCTTGGGGTTCAAGATGATGTACGTGGTTCATTTGGTCAAAACGGGAATTGTATTTCCTTTGTGTTCTAGCTGGAGTTACAGGAAATGGAAGCTTATGGTATAGTGTTGAGCGTAATAAAGAGAATTGAGTTTTCTTTGGTCATTGGGATTGCAGCTGTAAAAGTTCAATGCGGTGTTTCACTTGAAAGTTGAGTTTTTCTTGGTGTGTATTTTATCGCATTCTTTGAAAAGGGTGAAGGTGGTTAGTTTTGCTAAAGAGAATCGAAGGATTTTGGGTGGATTATAATTGAAGATTATACTTTTGATGTGATTCCTTGGAGGTGTTTGTGTAACCCTTATTAATGAACTACTTGGAAGTTGATGGTATTTATGTCACCATTCCTAGCGTGTGATTGAACTTTTGGGTTCAGATGGTTGTAGTGAAGGATTTCATAATTTGATGTGTAGTGTTCTGTAGTGAACATTTACCCCTGGGCAGTAATCCTTTGGGGTGAGGTAAGCTTGGTAGAAGGAAAATATATATATATATATATATATATATATATATATATATATATATATTATATTGTGGAGATATGGTTGGAAGGGAAATTGTATTTTAGTGAATTAATTGTTTCGATGATATTTGTCGATAATGGACCTTATGATAAAGAGGTCAATTAATTGTAAGAGGAGATAAAAGTATAGCAATCGGAATTGAGTCTGAATTTGGAGTAGAGCATAGAGGCTGGTATCCTATTCATCCAAGGAGGATCATTGGTTGTTCGGATGTCGTACGCTATAGTGCAGACAAAAAGTTGTCTAAGTTTGTCAGATTGTTTGCAAGAGTGGTATGATTTGGGATTTTGGCCTATTGATTGACTTTGACTGAATTCTTGCGTGAGAAGTTGCTCTTAAGTGAGCTGAGTCTAGTCGTTTTGTAAATCATTGGATTTGAGGTTTTGGTTTACCGTTTGTAACCGTGGGAGTTTTGTGTGGGTATTTTGAGTTCGCAAAGAAGTTTAAGACCTTTGTGTCTTTGGTTGGCATAGTTGGCATCCTTCGAATTCGGGGTCGAATTCCTTTAAAGGGGGGGAGAGTGTAATATTGCGAAGCCTCGCTCCAAAAGTTTAGGCCTTCCGCCGTCTGGCCCAGGGCCGTCTGGCAGTTAATCTCAGTGGTGGTTGGCCCACCTGGGAGGATTAAAGCTAAAAGTTGTGGGTTTGGGAGGGGTTTTTGGGAATTTTTCCCCTCTCCACCTACTCCTCCACCTAATCTTTTTCTCCTGGCTTTTGTGTGGCTGCTAGTGCTCCCAAGGCTGCCGATTTTTTTTCCCCCTCACCGAGTGCTCTAGCTCCCTTGCCAAAATCCCTGCCGAATCCCTGCCGAAAGCTACCGATTTCCCTGCCAGCGCTCACTTTTTCTTCTGTCTGGCCTCCTGCGCCACGGCCTGAGCGCCTCCCTAGCCGGCCGAGCTCCCCTGCCGAGTCCCCTCCTGCTGAGTTGCTCGCCCTGGCGTCCTGCTCCCCATGGTGTCCTCCCTGCCGGCAGCCATCGGCAACAACGCCAGCAGCCAGGCCGGTCCCTTCCTGGCCGAGCGCTTCCCTCTGGCGTCCTGCCCAATCGTGCCGGCCATTGCCGCCCTTGCCCAGCGTTGCGCCCTGCCGACCGCTGCGTTTCCCCGATCGCCCCTCCTGGTCTTCTTGGCGGCGGAGCGGGCGACCAGCAGCGAGAGCAAAGGCATCGGCAGCGAACGCAAGCAGCAGCCCAAAGAAGACACCCTCAGGCTTTCCTCCGGCTCCCTCCCTGCTGGCTGGTGTCTAGGCTCGTTCCTGCAGCAGGCCGATGAGCCCCAGCTCCTCCCTCTTCCTCCATGGAAGTAGTTTTGAGGTACATTTGGGGGGGATTAGTTTGCCTACATGGTGTTTGATGAAATGCCTAGCTAGGTTTCATGTGAATGAAATGATTTTTGCATGCTTGTGCTCTGTCCCAGTGAATCAAGTGTACATGATTAAGTGCTGAGATATTGATCCTTATGCTTGGTTATCAAAAAAATGGAATTTATAGTATATGATGTGCTGCTATTTGCTAAGAAGTATATGCATGAGCCGCAAGCACTAGCTATGAATTTGTATTAGTTTATTGTTTGCTGTTTAATCGAAAGTTTATTATGATCAATTCCTTTTTGTACCTGCATCAGTGGCAATAATGTTGACAAGGCAGTAATTGTTAGATCTTGTTGGTCTATAGAGCTATATCGACTTCTCCATGGTGTACATGTGAACATCATAGTGCTATTAATATTATACCCATTATACTGGTCCATGGATATCACTTATTATGGCATATGAAGAAGAAATGTCTTCTGATCCAAATCCGAAGGTTATGATGTCATGTCACTTTGTAGATTCTTTGAGATGAACAAATTTAACCACGAGTTGTGCGTAATGGAATCTATCATACACATGAAAAGAGAGTTTTATATGCAAAATGTGAGTATTGAGGTGATGCTACTTTTTGTTTTAAATTTTAGGAGTTCTGCTCATTCTTAGCATTTCAAGGCCACCAGTTCAAGAGCACATGAATTTCTTATGGGTGAGCATGAGCTCCAAGAGAACTATGAGGAGTGGCCTCTTCTTCGCGCGCTACTCCACTTTCCGTGGTTTAAGGCAAGTACATCGAGTTGTGTGCTTAATTGAGTTGTTCATTGTTATTTAGCTGTTCATGGCTAATTTCTATTGATTTTCGCAAGTATGAGTTATACTGGTGATCGTCCCTTCGAGGACGTGAGTAACTATTGGGTTCGAGTGGTCCTAGTAAGCCTTCATCTGGTAAGTTATTGTACCTTTGTTAACATTCTTTGTGAGTAGCGAGCATGGGGTATGTGGATACTCGTGATTAATTGTGCCCCATCCGGGACATGGAATTGAGTATGTGTGTAGTTATGGTTATGAATGTGAGAATTTGGGCTTTGTTTATGTATGTGTGAAGTTATGGTTGTGAATGTGAGAATTAGCTATGTGTATGTTTGTGGTTATGGTATGTTAGTGTTGGCATTGAATGAAAAGTTGCATTTTATTCATGAAAATTGCATTTGTGCATTCATAATGGAAGAGGCGACCCATTCTGATGCGGGCCTCTGTGTTCACACGTAGTGAACACGAAAGTCCTACCTCGTAGTCCCATTCATCGAGGTGAATGGGAGCGAGACGAGAAGAGTAGGCACCTTCCATCTACGGGATGGGAGGGGCGTGAGGGTGCACACCGAGCGGGTGGGCACTCAAAGCGATCCGATGCGTGCATGGAAATGAGCATTCATGTGCATTGCATCTTTAATAACGAGTGTTATGGTAAAGGTGTGTCATATGGGCGGTGATTATGGTAATTGGAGGTCGAGTCGTGGATTCAACCCAAATAGGGGAAATTGTTTTGAATTGATGAATTAGTGCATTTCTTTTCTTTGCTTTGCTAATTATGTTGTATGGATATCGTGGAGTGAAATTTGAGTTTTGAACTCGAATAAAGTCGATGAAAATGGTTTGAGTTGTAACAAGGGGTGGTTGAGTTGGAAGACGTAGTGAATTAGAGTCACGTGATGCCACTTTTACGTCGAATGGGTTTGTTATCAAGTTGATGGTTTGATTGCGGTAATTTTCTTGTATAGTCAAATTATTGCGTTAAATGGGTATAAATCGTATTGTCCGGATGTTGCTTCATTTGTCTTCCTTGCTTTTTATGGTCAATCCTTGCTTTACTTATGATAAATTAAATTGTTACTCTCGTGTACTTTTGTTGAGTCATCGACTCACGCTTGTTTGTTGTGTTGTTGCAGGTGCATTGAAATCGGCATGCATGGGGGGAGTAGTAGCACAAGCACGTTCACATCAAACCATTTAATCGATTTGTAAAGTCTAGTTGTATTGATTATGGCTGTAATATGTCATTAAATGCGTGGTGTAGTTATTAAGTTCATTGGATGTGTGATTGATTAACTAAGGACTGCTAGAATGATATCATAACTGCAATTGTTTTCTGTCTGCTGAGTGGATGTCCTAGTTTTAGGGGAGGTGCTGCCGAAATTTTTTAATAATTTTGACAACCTCCTTGTTGTTAACTGCTTTGCAAATATTTATTCTTAGCGATTTGTAATTGTTGATGCTAGAGGGGGTAACATTCAGGGCACGGGGTGCCGGGGTGTTACATAAGTGTATGATCTTACGATCAACTTACATTATTAAGCAACGCAGGGCTAGACATGGAATAAAGACTAAGATAAATGCAGCGGAAAAATAAATAAAAGACGCTGGTGACTCATCAGTTCACCACAGGTGACTGATAAAACTTGGGCCTAGTGACTCGTGTGCTCCTAAAACTTCTTCAACAAAGGTGATGACTTCTCAACTGTTGATTGGTGGGTGTTGTTAAAGGTGAGTACAAAAAGTATTCAACAAATTGTGCACAGAATGCGTTTATAACATAACTATATGCAAAGCTTATTCCAACAGAAAAGGCTATCATAGTTGTTTTGCAACAAAGCAGTATTTATGAACAAGTACAATATATAGATTGAAAAGACAATACAACAAATAACAATAATTAATAATTTTAGATTTTCCAAATAAACCAAGTTTCCAATTCTAAATCGAGTTTCCAACCTTCCATATGGTAACCTGCCATCCCATCTAGTTTTCATTTTGTTAAACTAACTATTGACTATAATTCCCAAGCTATGCTCAATATGGCGAGCATGGCAATTCGAATAAATTTACACTCTGCAGAGATTATGCACTTTACCCACATGAGACAACCATACACCACATGGGCGAGTAATTATAACAAAACCTTTACAATACCCTGCCTTAACCCAGTACTACCCACTGAGGTTTCAACACTGAAGGGCTAAACCACCACAACAGGCCTCCTCTTGCGCCATGTGAGTTTATCCGTGAACCCGGACCCACACCATCACAAGTAGTACTAAAGCTAAGATATTGCAGATTAATTAGTTAGGCTGTCCCATAAAAGACATGTGGTTACATGATTGATTCAGGTCAAAGGCTTGTAAGGCTAAGTCATTAGGATGATCGAAACAAAACTTCCACATTCCTTCTGCCCAATGGACCCACCTTGGCACACTTACCCCTTGCCACTTGCTCTAATTTAAGTGATTACCTTCCCGGTTGATTACCAAGCACCACATGTTATCCACAATTCAACATCGTTTCATGACATCCCTCGCCATAACAACTCAATCTCATCGTGTGACCATACATGGCACGCAAGTTCATAACATTGTTCCATATTCCATTAATCAAGATTAATTATCAATGATTCAAGTACATGGAACTGGTGAGGCTTCGAGCCAGCGAACGGGCGATGCTGGTGAGGCTTTGGTCCGGCGGAGGCACGGCCGGTGGGCGACCTGTGTGAAGGCACGGGCGAGCGGAGGGGGATGAAGCGAACTAGAAGAATCGGTAGAATCAGCCTGATGCCCACTTCTGATTTTATATGTAAAGGGTGATTCTGATTTTTGGAGAAGCTGTCTAGAATCCTACTGTTCGGCGTACAATCCGTTTTTATTTTAAGCAGAAGCCGTATTTAAGCTGAAACGAAACAAAACGAAGGGGGCCATAATTGGTACTTGGTTTAGCTTTACAGGTACATAATTTGTAGGGTCACATGAACTCTACAACTCCATTGGCAGTATACTTTGCTCTCTTTTTTTCAGCAATCTTCTGCCTTTCTTAAAATTGGAAACTGAACTTTTGGAACCTCATAATTGGTGGCTGGTGAGAAAATATCTATTGCTACCATCCCCACCGGCCATAAGAAACACTAGGTAGAGACGCACACGATGCCGCGCGGTGAAAAAATATTAGTCTGAGCTTTTTGCAAACCGAATTTGCGGAATCATAGGGTTTTTTTGCAAAATAACCAATGGAAGGACCTGCTCACGATTTCAAAAATTTTTAAATCTTTATGGTTGAAAGAACCGGTGTCCGTGTCAAATTTACAGAACTACGGGGTTCTTTTTGCAAAATAACCAGTAGAAGGACTTGTTTGTGATTTTAAAATTTTTTAAATCTCTCAGATCGAAAGAACCAGAATTTGCGAAACTACAGGGTCCTTTTTGCAAAATAACCGAAGGAAGGACCTACTCGTGATTTCTAATTTACCGTAGAAGGACCTATCCTTGATTTCCAATTTTCTAGAGGGGCTTTCTAAGAAAACAATGACATGGTGCCTCCCATCGCACCTCAAATCTTCTGGGCTTAAGGTATACTAGGTGGATCTGCATACTCTGTTACTTGGGTTTATGTAACACAGTAGTCAAGCATAAACATAATAAGGCGGGAAAAATGGAAAAAGGATCTTCTTTTGCTGAATCTAACACTCTATACGTTCACCCATCAATAATACATGCTTTGGAAAATACTATAGATCGAATTGCAAAAAAAACTATAAAGATACAAATGTACACATATTTCCCACTCCGAAAAATGTTAGAAACCGAGTTACGGGGAAAAAATAGAGAGATAGAGTCGCAGAAATATCTCTTTCGACGAATTATTTGAAAAAATATTGGAGATCGAGCTGGAAAACTGAGGTGGGAAAAAAGTCTAGAGGAAAAAGGGTGAAAAATTATTAGAAATGACAACTTTATTTTGTCGAGTCTAACACTCTACGCGTTCACCGAGTAATAATACATGCTCTAAAAAATATCAGAGATCGAGTTGGAAAATCGAGTTGGAAAAAAAGCCTAGAGATAGAGCTGCACACATATTTCTACTGATGAAAATAATTTTTTCCGGGGAAAACGGAGAAAGGACCTAGACGTAAGGAGTAAGGACCTGTTTGTTACGTTTTTGGACCTGTCCGCTATCCCGAAAAATTAGAAAAGGGCTTGTTCGTGATTTGAATTTAACGGGAGTTTTTTTTCCGTAAAACAGCACACGAGGGACCTAAACGCGATTTAGGAAAAAAAAATTTCCCCTCACAAAAAATCACGGAGGACCTATCTGTAATTTACAGGGACCTATCTGTAATTTGAAGAAATATAGGGGGTTTTTAACGAAAATGCCTAGAGGAACACGTGGAGGGCTGGTTGTCCTAGGATTCCTTTGCGCTCTAAAAAATATCAGAGATCGAGTTGGAAAATCGAGTTGGGAAAAAGCCTAGAGATAGAGCTGCACACATATTTCTGCTGATGAAAATAATTTTTTCTGGGGAAAACGGAAAAAGGACCTAGACGTAGGGATGTAATCGGATCGGATACGGCCGGATATTGTTCATCCCGTATCCGTATCCATATTTTTTATCGAATACGAAGTCGGATACGAATGGTGTCAGATGTGAATCTGAATCACGAATAATCTGGGATACTATCACTTACGAATCTGGCGAATCTGGACCCATTCAATACGGTACGAATATTTTTAGCGGATAATACGAAAATATAGATCATTTATTGCACATGTAACATACTGAATGGTAGATTACTTATGAGTTATGAATAATTATTGACAAAATGTGAAGAAAATAGTACAAGAATTTACTATAGTTGCATTGTACATAATTAAAAATTAATAATGAATGCACTAGAGATTATATAAAAGCTAAACGTAGAGTCATAATAGAATTAACAAAGACAATGGCACTAGCAAATTAGAAGTCACAAACTAGTAAGGTAAACATGATAGAATCATATAATACCATATATCAAATTTATGCACTACTAATTCTAGTCTACTTAACCAGTTAGGTGCATGCATGTACGACGTAAGGTAATAACACAACCAGTCCACCAGTGCACCATTTGGCACTTGTCCACGGCACCACCTTAGGAGTGAGGATAATGATCTCATGTTCATGCTCTATATATAGAACCATAGAGGCACATCATAGCATAAGCAACATCATAGTACTAATACATTAACGACTAATTAACAACATTATGGTTGCTTGTAGTTGAGTTTAGACCTCAAGCAAACATAGCCACATAGACAATGACAAGTTCATACACTGATACACATAACTAAGTAATAACATTATGGTTCCCAATAGTTTAGGCCTCAAGCAAACATAGCCATAGCTCATAAGTGACAACTGACAAGTGAACAACAGTAGTAAGTAGTTACAATCTACTTCAGTCTCCTAGTCCTTAGTCTTTAAGACTTCAAAAGTTGAATAGGCTGATAGAGCAAAACGACATAGGCAACAGAGGGTGAGTTGACTTCTATGATTTTTTGTGGGCAATATAGAATGAATTCAAACGGCGAATTTTTGTGGCACGTTTTTAGTGCAAGTGGAAGTTCTCTGTGAAATTTTTAGCTCATTCGGAGAACAAATGCTCGACTGAATAGCCTAATAGAGCCAAACGGTGTACGCAAAAGAGCGTGTGCTGACTTCCATGATTTTTACTGGGAAATATAGAATGAAATCGAGCGGCGAATTTCTGTGGCAAGGTATCACTGCAAGTAGGAGTCTATCATGAAATTTTCTCTTTATTCAGAGAATAAATACTCTCTTGAATAGGCAATAGAACTCAGCATCATAGGTAAAGAGGGTGAGTTAACTTCTATGAATTTTCCTGTACTGCATAAAATGAATTCTAGCGGCGAATTTACATTGCATGTTAGAAGTGTAGCGGAGTTCTCGAGTAATTTTTGCTCCTTCGGAGGACAAAGACCGGCTCGAATAGATCGATATAGCAAAACGGCACTTGGCGAAAGCGGGACTAAACGCCACGTGGGGAGTTGAACAATCACGCTGCGTGGAGCCGAACAGCCGAAGCGAGCAGCGTGCTTTTTCCTTGATGAGCGGCGCCAAGAGCACTACATATCGGACGGTCTCCCGCGCGTTGGCCGCCCAACGCTGCTGGACCTGGACCTCCTGCGTGGCACCGCACTAGCGCTGTGGTGCACTTGGCATTGGCACTTTGGCAGTGGGTAGTGGCAGTGTGGTACTTGGTAGAATGGTAGTTGGTACTTAGCACTTGACAGTTGGCACTGGTACTGGTGGTCTGGTAGAGTACCAAGAGTGGTATTGGTACACTGGTACTAGTGCCTCTAGACTTTAGTGACTGGTGCTCTTTGATTGGAGAGTTACAGACTCACACTCTTGGAGAAGTCTTTAAAGTTTTCGGATAATATCCATATTTTATATCCGGATATTATCCGATTATAAATCGGATATTCTGTATCCGTCGGATAATTACTATCTCAGATCAGTATCCTTATCCGAGATAACTATCTTATCTCAGATCCAGTATCCGAAAAATTCTTCGAATATCCGAAAAACTATTCAAATCGCTATCCGAATTGATTCGGTCGGTCGGTCGAAAAATATCCGTTCCAGTTGCACCCCTACCTAGACGTAAGGAGTAAGGACCTGTTTGTTACATTTTTGGACATGTCCGCTATCCCGAAAAATTAAAAAATGGCTTGTTCGCGATTTGAATTTAACGGGAGTTTTTTTTCCGTAAAACAGCACACGAGGGACCTAAACGCGATTTAGGAAAAAAAATCTTCCCCTCACAAAAAATCACGGAAGACCTATCTGTAATCTACAGGGACCTATCTGTAATTTGAAGAAATACAGGGGGTTTTTAACGAAAATACCTAGAGGAAAACGTGGAGGGCTGGTTGTCCCGGGATTCCTTTGCGCTCTAAAAAATATCAGAGATCGAGTTGGAAAATCGAGTTAGGAAAAAAGCCTAGAGATAGAGCTGCACACATATTTCTGCTGATGAAAATATTTTTTTCCGGGGAAAACAGAGAAAGGACCTAGACGTAAGGAGTAAGGACCTGTTTGTTACGTTTTTGAACATGTCCGCTATCCCGAAAAATTAGAAAAGGGTTTGTTTGCGGTTTGAATTTAACGGAAGTTTTTTTTCCGTAAAACAGCACACAAGGGACCTAAACGCGATTTAGGAAAAAAATCTTCCCCTCACAAAAAATCATGGAGGACCTATCTGTAATCTACAAGGACCTATCTGTAATTTGAAGAAATACAGGGGATTTTTAACGAAAATGCCTAGAGGAACACGTGGAGGGCTGGTTGTCCCGGGATTCCTTCGCCTATAAGGATGGTTATGATATTATTGACACAAAATCAATCTATCATGTCACAAAATTTCCAAGATAAATTCAATCCCCAAAAAGGACAAGTTCTCTTGGAAAGGAAATCCAAAAGTAAAAAAGGGAAAAAAAAAAAGATAAGCTACTGCTCACTGAAATGTCTATTTTGCTTTCTTCTAGTAGGCATTGTGTTTTCAGTCGAATTTACGCAGGATGATTGATTGTACTATGACAGTGAGTGAGACAACAACAGTCATCTTTTTCTAATAATGCAACTATGTTTAGCTAATTCAAAATTGCCCCATCCCAAAACAAAACAGCTGAACTATGGCAAATCACAATCTTGAAGTGCATGGGAAATTAAGGTTTCAAAACTTGTCTCATTCAGTCCTTTGCAGTACTGGTGGAAGCCGGAGACCATGCGTAACTGAATTTGATTTGGCAAGGTGTTCCAGCTCCATCAATTCCTCTTTGCTGTATTTTATTCTTTCATCTGTTCAAATCAAAAGGCAAACTTGCTGTCAACATCTTATAACATGCACATCTCAAACTGAGATTATATTCCTATTTTCTATTGAGAGTGAAGAAACAAGAGTTAATTTATAGCATCCTTACCTACAAAACAGATACCAGGAAGCTTGCTAGGGCCAGCTGAACTGCTAACAGCTTTTGCTTTCGCCTGTGGAAGTTGCACAGACTTGTGAACTTGGGAAGTGCCACCATGATTTGCCTGAAGTTCCTGCATAAGCTCATGCCTCACCTCAATCAATGGGTAACGCCTACAAAATGTTGAAATAGCTTCTCCTGTTAAGATCCAGCAGCCACTTAAATCCAACACACATAGCTTGGCAGGGGGCACAAATTGAAGAAGCCCAGAGTTTGACAATATATTCCCACAGAACCCAAGATGTATCAAATTTGAGGCAGAAGACAGGGCATGCAAGGCAGGATCAGACAAGAAATCACTTTTTAGGTACAAATATTTCAGTGCACTAATGGATGCTAAGGGAGGTATAACTTCAGCTGACAGTGGTGTATCCTCCAGATTTAGGCTTTCCAGGTATTTGAGATGCTCAAGTGCAGACATAGACAATATTTTCTCCGAGTTTTCTTCAATAACAATGAACCCTGTCATATGATAGAACTGAGTTTCTCAAGGAGAAAGCATGTTGATTTAATAAAAAAAAAAGAAATAGATGCAAGGAAGAGAGCAACCTTTGATACTTGTGTGACTTAGATCTGTCATTCTGAGTGAAGTCATCATGCTGATATATGCTAGAGCAGAATCATCAATTTTTGTATGAGCTAAAGACAGCGAAACCAGATTTGGAACCGTTCCGGCCAAAACGCATAGTGCCTGAGAAGTTATTCTAGTATTCTTGAGGCTCAGATATCTCAGGTTCGTTCCAATATTTGCAACATACTCAATTGCATCGTCATTTATTTTGCTGAAGCTAATGTCTAGATTCTCTAGATTTTTCATCTTTTCCAAGATATACAAATTGCTTAGAGAACAACCAGACATGTCCAAGTATGACAATGAGCTTGCTTGGATGCTAGAAAACACTTCATCAATATTGCCAAATGAGGCTCCAGTGACAATAAATTTTTCCAAAGGAACAGGAACTTCAGAATCCCCATCATGAATAGAATGAATTGTGCAGTTGCTCATATTTAGACATCGCATGGTGGGAAGAACTGGTAAACGAGTCACATTTGTCCAAGAAACATTCAAGAAGCTCAATCTTGTAAACGCTTTAAGCACAGAAGCTCCCTCACTAGTAGTTTCACTACCCCATATATCAAGGTACTCAAGTAGTCTCAATACCTATAACAATAATCCAACTACAAGAAATTAAAGCTCTGGTACACTTTTATTCAAAAGAAATCAGAAAGTAGTGGCATATCGATATGTACATACAAAATTAAAAAAATGTGAAGATTTCCAAATAACACAAGGTTACATTGGACGATGTCGACATTTCATTAATGAAATAAAATGGTTCTATACCTGTAAAGACCTTAGGGCTTTGTCAGTCATATGAATGCCCCCCAAATCTAGCAGATGTAAGTTTTTTAGTGAAGAAATGAGCATCACCCCATTGTCACTCAATACAGTCCCAGATAAGTGTAGCTTCTCCAAAGTTTCAATGGAGACTATATGTCTGATGCCGGCATCAGTGATCTTTGGGCATCTCGACAGGTCCAATTCTTTTAACGTACTCATGCCTGAAGCATCAGAAGCGTTTTCCAAAACTAGTTAGAAAATTTCTGGAGCCAACTTAGTAAGCCGTGTTGGCAAACTCAAGACTAGAAACCATGGTAGAACCATAATAGGGTAAGCTTCGGCGTTGTACCGGAGAGCGCCCAGACTGCAGAATTGTTGACGTTCTTGCAACCCGCCAGATTGAGGACCCTTAGGTACCGGAACGAGCCGAGGTAAGCCAGCCACTCCGCATCCACGGCGAGGTAGCCGCTCAAATCGATCTCCTCCACGGAGTGCTGGAAAACCCTGCACGCGCAAGAACGATTCATCCACACGCTCAGGAAACAAGAGATCCAAGAAATAACGCAAATCCACCCCCGCGACAGAAAACAGAGGAAAGATTCGCGCAGCCTCGGGCATTTCGACACGGAGGGGGGTGGAGGGTTACTCGAGGAGGGAGGGGAAGAGAAGGCGGCGGGCTGCGAGGCGGCGGAGGAGCGCGTCGGCCAGCTGCCCCGGGAGGCGCTCCAGGGAGCGGCGCTGACGGCGCCACGCCTCCACGGTGGAGGCCGCGCGCGCCGCTGCGTCGATGCAGCGTTCGACCAGCCGCGTCTCGCCTCTCCCAGCGGAGGCGGCCGCCATGGGCAGGGTGGCGGGGGGCATCAGGTGTGGCGATGGGAGCCGCCGCTTGACGGGAGCGAGGAAATGATGGAATCCCGAGTCTGACCGACGCTCGCCGCCCTGCGGGACGGGACGTAGCAGACCTTCTTTCCTCTTCTCTTATGCCCCGTTTGGCACGGAGAAATTCCGAATGAATTTAACAGGATTTATACTACTTTATGTGAAATTTCTATACAAGATACCGTAGAAATTTCACTACTTCACAAAGACCGTTCATTGTCTACCGGGTCCTTAAAAAAAGGCCGGCTCCAATTTGAATTCATCCTCTAAATCATTTAAATTTAACTTTTTATAGCAAAAGGTGTATAATTGAATCTAGTTTATATCACAGAATTCAATTTTGCAAAAAAAATGAAAAGAAAATTAATTTTTAACGAAAAATAGTAAGATGGCTGCCACGATTGCAATGACTTAGCAATATATACAGTATAATTACTTGAGCCAGGGTTAATAAAACCGGCGAAAACCACTTAAAAACCGCGGTTTTCAACTTTACCGTTCCAGTTCAAGATCAAAAACGCTCAGTAAACCGTTATAATTAAAAAATAAATAAAAATTTTGAAAAAATTTATGTGTGCGGTTTTTCGTGAAAAACCACGGTTTTCATTGAAAACCGCTCAAAACCTGTTTTTGAAGAACATTCAATTGGTCGGGTTGGTTTTTCGATTTTTTTTGTATTTTTTCAAATTTTTCTGATTTCTTAACCCTTCTGTTTCTGACGGTTTTTCGAGCGGTTTTTGCGAAAACCATACCGCGAATTTCGCTATGGTTTTTTTATTTCGGTTTTGTTAACCCTGCTTAGAGCTCCATAGAGCTTGAACACCATGATACAAAATGATTTTATTCCTCTATGTATGGCATGTGATTTTTTTTATTTTTAGGTTATTGAATTAACTAGTTTACTAATTAGTTGAAACAAGTTTGAGCCGAAATTAAAACTAGAGTTTCCCTTTTTTATGATAGTTTCATTGTAGGTATGTGCTGATATTATATATAAATCAGCAATAAATATGATCTAAACTTGTTCAAAATATTTGAATTCGAGTATATTTTTTTTAAAGATATGTGTTTTATTTGAATTGTTATAGATCAGTATATAGCCTAAACCTAAAATTTTAAAAAATATACCCAAATATGGTTTGGATTTGCGCATTTGAAATCATGGTGCACCATTCCAACGTCCTATATATCTACACACACATATATATATATGTATGTGTATGTATACATATATGGACGAAGTCTTTTCCATACTCCCATGAGTAATATACTACTTAAATGAACGTGTTATACTTATTTATCACTTTTGGTGTGTTTAAATACTAATTCTAAGATACTCCAATGCGACATGGTTGAAAATTTTTAATCAGAGCCCTTTATTCGTGTTATATACTCTTTTTCATACGTAAAAGCAATATATACAGAAATTATGCTATAAAAAATGGACTTCGATAAATTTTTTATAGAACTAACTTTGAAATATCTTATTAATGTAGTATAATCAAATGGATAAAGAGGTATAAATGTTTTTTTAAGCGTTATGTGAGAAGTGGGAATACGTACTCCTATGAGTATGGAACCATTTTCATATACATACATATATAAATATATGTTTTTTCTTTTAAAAAAACAAATAGTTCGATAACTCTATTTGTGATGCTTCATGTTACTTTCTATCTGCGACCAAATTTTATTCCTTAAATACTTGCATAACAAAACAGTAAACATAGTATAACACAACATTATCTATTTATATCAATATTATCTTATTCTTTTATTAATGTAATGTTTGTCTATACTACATGTTATTAATGTACATCACATAGCTTATATCTGTATAGTAAAACGAACACACATCAATGAATCACCCTCTCTATCTCTCTATCCCGTGGAGGTCCACCAAATAAAGAATTGGAATATTTTCTTTTTTCATAACTTTTATCATGTTCTCTTTTTTCTTAGCGATTGTAAACCCCATGTCATAGACTATTATTACATAATAGATTTTGATTCCAATTTTTGTTGGACCCAAAAAATTGTGTTTCCAAACCCTATATGTTTACCATGCTGGTCCCATGATCAGTCACCAGTAGGGGTGTAATCGACTCTTATTCGGTTGGATATCGCTCTTTCCGTATCCTAAACTATATTTTTTGTCAGATTTGGAGTCGGATACAGATAGTGCTAGATAAGAATACGGCGTGTGTCACGGAATCGAAGCGAATACAGAGCAGAATTGTGGAGTATATGGACCCCGGGTATCTGCATGGCAGGCCGTGAGGACCACCCAAGGGGGGATAGGCCAAGCCGACTGCATGAAGATGGGTATTGCCCAAGAGGCAGGTTGCCATGCGCAGCAAGGAAACCCAGAAGATAGAAACCGACCCTACTTAGGGAGGATACAATTGTAATCCTATCCGTTATCATATTAAACGGATTAGGAAAGAGATATAATCTCCACCTTGTAACCGATTAGGACTCTCCTTTGTAACCGCCCTCCTCCGCTATATAAAGGGGGGTGGGGGAGAAGGAGAGGGGACGGGGCAGAAGACAACATCATCAGCTATTAGCTAGCCACATATAATTCCAGAGCACAGGATTAGGGTATTATCTCCATCGCGAGAGCCCGAACCTGTATAAATCCGGTGTTCTTGTGCAACCATCGAGCTTCTGATCCAGCGCGTAGCCCCCTTTTCATTATTGTCGGTAACAAACGTCGACAGTTGGCGCGCGGTAGGGCTGCGCTAAGATCAATCTCGGCGAGCTTGATGGCAATCTTGACGAAGTCTAGCTTTTCTCGCGGCCGTGATGGCCGTTTTTCATCTTGACTAGGGCTTTTTGGTGGTGGTGGAACTCCTCGCGCCATTTTTGTTTCTCCGCGGTGAGTTTCTTGCGGCCGGCACGGAGATTTCTAGCGTAGAAGTTTTCTCTCCTCGACAAGAAGCTTCCATGCACACGTGACGTCCTACGTGTGATTCCGGTGGCTAGAATTTTGTTTCTTGCTGGACGTCCTGCGCGTGGCGTAGATTGCATGCAAAATATCCGGAGCTCCTGGCGGCGTGTCCCAAAAGCAAGATGACGTGGACGAGCTACTCCAGCAGCGTGAAGAAATTCCGCCTCAAGTACTCCGACTACGGTAGGGAGGCTAGCGTGGCGTACCTGATCTCCGGGCTTGCCACGGAGATGCAAGAAATCAAGGCCAGCACGCGCCGGTTCTCGGGCCTGCCATATATGCTCTCGTGGAGAAGTCCTGCGTGCGCGAGCTTTCACCAGGCGGGGCCACCTCGAGGAGTTTTCACCAGGTGTCCGTCTCGGGCTCGGCCATCCGACCACTCGGAACCAGGCCAAGATTAGACGGCGAGCTAACAGCTAAGTCTTTCTAATATTTAAATTATGCATTTAAATATGCAGCTTAATTTTTTATATATATATCCGAGTGGTTTAAAAAATTATTCGGATCACTCGGGTAATTTTTTGCAAAAGATACTACTTAAATTTCTTCCGATTATTGTTTCAGGAAATTATTTTGGTGTCGGTATTAAGCCGACACATATAATGCATGGAGGCAATAAACTGGCGCTCCCGATCGATTAAATCGATTATTTCGAACTCGGGGTGTACCGCCGACCCTCGACCGCTTTTCTTTGGTTGCTACAACAACTCAGGAGCTTCGTCACTCGGCTAGTGATGTGTTTCCACTAATCAAGCAACTCAAGCCTCTATTAGGACTAAGTCGGCCAAGAGCCACGCCGCGCTTCGGCGCCAACTTCGCACGCTAAGAGCCTACGCTGCGCCCGAAGCGCCAACTTCGCACGCCACGAGCCACGCCGCGCTTAAGCGCCAACCGGCATGGCCACGAGCCACGCCTGCGCCCCAAGCGCCAACTTCGGCACGGCCACGAGCCACGCTGCGCCACAGCGCCATACGCACGGCCACGAGCCACGCTTGCGCGAAGCGCCAACCGCACGGCCACGAGCCTACGCCGCGCTTTAACGCCAACCGGCACGGTCAAAAGCTACGCTGCGCCCGAAGCGCCAACCGGCACGGCCACGAGCCACGCACGTACCGAAGCGCCATATTTCGCACGGCCACGAAGCCACGCCTGCGCCCGAAGCGCCAACCGGCGCGACGTTATGAGCCACGCTGCGCCATTTAGCGCCATACGGCGACGCCACGAGCCACGCCGCGCGCGAAGCGCCAACTTCGCACGCCACGAGCACGCTGCGCTTACGAAGCGCCATACCGGCGCGACGCCACGAGCCACGCTGCGCCCGAAGCGCCAACTTCGCACGGCCACAAGTTATGCTGCGCCACGAAGCGTCATACCGCGACGCCACGAGCCACGCTGCGCCCGAAGCGCCAACTTCGGCACGCCACGAAGCCACGCTGCGCCATTTAGCGCCATACTGCACGGCTAAGAGCCACGCCTACGCCCGAAGCGCCAATTTCGCACGGCTAAGAGCCTATGCTGCGCCGAAGCGCCAACTTCGACACGGCCACGAGCCATGCCTGCGCCCCGGGCGCCAACTTCGGCACGGCCACGAGCCATGCTGCGCCACAGCGCCATAGTCGGCGCGACCACGAGCCACGCTGCGCCGAAGCGCCAACTTCGGACGACCACGAGCCTACGCTGCGCCGAAGCGCCACCTTCGCTCGGCATTGCAAGCCTATGCTGCGCCACGAGCAAGGGCGACACGATCGTCAACAACACATGGAGCATAAAGCGGCTAAGTCCTTTGTTTACTCAAATTATGTCATTATAAAATTATTGGCTTTCTTGACTTGCTACTTAGTTGATCCTCAACTAAGCAAAGAAGTCGGGGTTACCCTAATAGTGTTGCGCATGCACAACACTCTTTGGGTCATTTATTGTTTCCTACATTTAGAAATCTTTGTTAGTTTGCGATTTTCCTCTTGACTTGCTACTTAGTTGATTCTCAACTAAGCGAAGAAGTCGAGGCTACCTAATAGTGTCTTGATCGCACATCTATTCTGAGTTGTATTTTTTCCTTTACTTAACGATTGCAAATGAATCCGAAAAGGCCGATTCCGAGTTGTGAAGCTCGACCCCATGAACGGCGAACTTTAGTCACCCAAAATGCGTGCTCAGGAAAGAGGGCCATGAGCCGACTCCGGACGCCGGGGCTATATTTGTCGGGCAGAGTGCTTAAACAAAAAGAAGAGTCAAACACTCGGATGAATTCAAAATCAATAAGGAAAAGGAGTAAAAAACTCTAAAATTATACATAAACCAGTCGGACACCACATCCGAGTGAATGGTTTTTACATTGCCTAAGTTCTGCATATACATGATTTCGTGGCTACTACATCAAGAACTTCATGATTTAATGAATTTAAAGGAAGCGGCGCTGAATTTCGCTTTGAGCGGAAAAGCGTTTTGACTTCAGATATCGTTTGGAATACGGTATACCCCATGAGGAGCCACCAATATGACGCCGCAGCAATGGATATAATTCAACGCGTGGAGCTCTATTGAGTCCTTCACGATCTCTTTGCCTACAATGGGCACTCGGCTGGAAAGGAAAACAAGTCGGGAAACTACATCAAGAACTGGAAGCACTCGGTATGAAGCTTGACTCAGTTGAGCTGCGACCAGGAAGGCGGCAATTCGATCGCAAAGCACTCGGGGGCTACTGTGGAGTATATGGACCCCGGGTATCTGCATGGCAGGCCGTGAGGACCACCCAAGGGGGGATAGGCCAAGCCGACTGCATGAAGATGGGTATTGCCCAAGAGGCAGGTTGCCATGCGCAGCAAGGAAACCCAGAAGATAGAAACCGACCCTACTTAGGGAGGATACAATTGTAATCCTATCCGTTATCATATTAAACGGATTAGGAAAGAGATATAATCTCCACCTTGTAACCGATTAGGACTCTCCTTTGTAACCGCCCTCCTCCGCTATATAAAGGGGGGTGGGGGAGAAGGAGAGGGACGAGGCCGAAGACAACATCATCAGCTATTAGCTAGCCACATATAATTCAGAGCACGTGATTAGGTATTATCTCCATCGCGAGAGCCCGAACTCAGATAAATCCGGTGTTCTTGTGCAACCATCGAGCTTCGATCCAATACGTAGCCCCTTTTCATTATTGTCGGTAACAAACGTCGACAAGAATCGATACGGTATTGAATGTTTTTTGTCCGATATCGCACAAGAATAGGCACCGCATATAACACATATAGTAATGATTAATCAACTATATGAGTTTGAATGCAATAGAACTATCATAATTTAACAAGTCATTATATCAGGTAGTCCAATAAAGTTGCAAAAGTATATTCAATTTCAATGATACACATACAAAAAGTTATAGGACATAGAACAATACATAAATAATATTACAATAATATGATCATGACTTCATATCTCCATGAAAGAAACAATATGACAAATAGACAATGTTAGGATTATATCATACAGACATATGGACACAAGACTTAACGATGACACAAACTTGTAGAAGAGTTTGAAGACCGAAGTGGTTAAGACAGGCTTGCAACATCTCAATGCAACCATGAGTGCATGACGTCTTTAACATTAATTAAAAAATGTGAAAAAGGAGGCAGTTGGGGACACAACTATGTGAGAGATGAGCATAGCCGAAATAAGCCCTAGGAATAAGGGTGTGTTTGGTAGGGCTCCAACTCCACCAGATTCGTGGAGCTGGGTATTCCTAGCTTCACTAGATCCGTGGAGCTGGAATTGTAAGTATATTAAGAGTGTTTAGATGGATCATCCTGTTTATATTTTAGACTAAAAATATAAACTTAATTCACTTTATTTTAGTCTATAAGTTTCAGATCTCTAGTGAAGCTAGGATTTGGAGCTCTACTAAACAGACCCTAAGAGTGTTTAGATAGATCATCTTGTTTACATTTTAGACCAAAAATATAAACTTAATTCATTTTATTTTAGCCTATAAGTTTCAGATTTCAGAAGAATCTAGAATCTGGAGCTCTACCAAATAGGCCCTAATAAATAGCCAAAATCATCAATTACAATTCTTCAAAAACCAAATGAAGCGTACTGTGCTTGGATTTTGAATCTGAAAACTTGGTCAGATTAAACATTAGAATCATTGGGGATTTTATTCGATCAGTTTTACATAGAAAAACTTAACATTGTGCATCTCAAATGACAAGACAAAAACCTAACATTGTGTAATTGGTATTATAGGCCCAGTTTGCTTTGGCTTTTTCACCAGCTTAAAAACCAAAGTCGAAACAAACAATCGACTTTTTAGTCAGGCTTTGAAAAAGCCTAAAGCCTTCATTGAACTAAAAGCTAAAAGCTAGACAAGATGTGCTTTTTTTTGGGCTTTTTCAGAATGGAAATGACTCTTTGCCCTTGAATTTTGAAGAAATTACCCACACATACCAGGTATAAAAAGTCTCATCTCTACCCTCCCAAGTCCAATTCCTCTATCTCCCGACTCCATCCCCATCCCGTTCTCCCAATTCGGTGATTAGGGCACCGGGCCATTGCCACCTCGGTTGGCCACCGGCGACATCCTCCCCCACCAAAGGCCAACCTCCCCTAATTCGCTCGGTAACTTTCCAATTTGTTGGTGGTTTGATCTCTCCATGAGATTACCCATAGAGTCTTAGTTTGAATGGCAGGAGTTGATTAAATCTCTGGGTTTTAGGGTTTGTTCCTGCAATTTGGGTGTGACATCATACGATTTACCTGTTCTATGTTCAGTTTTTCCTTTGCGATTCATGACTAATTGGTATAGACGAGCTTGTGGATTTTTTGAAGTAAGTGCTAAGGAGTTTCTTGATTTCTAGTGCTTCTTGTGGGGAATTGGGAGTTTGTCCTTGAGAGGTACATCCATCTAAAAATGAGAGGTTCATCCATTTAAACATCTGCATCTCTGTCCAGGTATTTATATTTTAGATATGACAACATTTTAATTAAGATGTGTGCCTGTAGTAAGGTGGGCTCATTGTGGATGAGCATGATTCTTTTTTGCTTTTGAATGTTTAGTTTAAGTGAACTTGTGTTGGTGCGCCACTGGCTAGGGGATTTGGTTGTAGCTATAGGTTTAGTGCTTGGGTTACATTGTTTAATTTTTGTTGTCAACAGTCAAGTTTGTGGATGGATTTAGTTGTGAAGACTTGTAAATTTCTAACTGTGTTTGGGAGGAGACAGGTTCATAAAACTGACATATTTTAGGTTTTCAATCTATTTCGCATAGGGAGTGTTAGTTTTCATTCATGCCACAAGATGATTCATTTGATTGTAGTAACTCGTGCTTGTCCAAAAATGGGTGCAGATTATCACACTATCACTATCAAGTATACCATCCTCCTCCCCTTATCTCCGACGCTGCCATCCTCCTCCCCAGATCTCCACCACTATCGAGCAACTAGTGCTCCCGACATCAAGGTATATGGGAATCCCCACTTATGTTTGGATTCAGATTTTTGTGTAATAGGAATCCCCACCACAAATAGTGATTTTCATTACCAAACTTAATTCCAACTCTGTGCATGTTCTATGCTGAAATGGTCCGTTGTGTTCTCTTCACTGCCTTGTACCACTAGTTACAATAGTCTTACATGCTTTCATCATTGTTCAAACCTTATCTGTGAACATACTTAGAATGATTTGTACATTTTCCATCTTTACGAATTGCAAACTTGCATGAAGATGCACTCAATTATTACGTACTTTATTATTTAAAAGTGGCAAACTACTTTATTATTCTGTACTACGAAAAATGGTTGTATACTGTTGCATTACTTTTGTTAAGTCAGATGTCTTATTAATTTTTTTAAAAAAAAGCGGAATGAAGTTTGCTTTCTACACAATTTCATAATTGTCTAGATGGATCTAATTCCTATCTCCAAGGCAAACTGAGATGTATGCATATCACAACGGGGCATTTTGCAAGTTTTGTAAAGAGGAAATAGAGACAGGTAATAGACCATTGGGATGTTTGAGTATCACTAGCTACAAGAACCTACAACAGAAGTTTTTTAAGATGATATGGAACAAGCATGATAGAAAGCAAGTCAGCAACCATTGGGAAGCATTAAAGAAAGAATACAGCTTATAAAATGAACTAAAACTAAAAGCAACTGGGCTAAGATGGGGATCATCAAAACGGAACTAGAGATGCATCCGATGCTTGGTAGGATGACCACATAAAGGTAGCCATTGAATAAATATCTATTTGTTTTAGTGCATAGTTCTATATTCAAATCTAAGCTAACTACAGTCATTTTTATTTCTTTTCCCAGAATTATCCAAACGCATAAGCATTTTCATGATGGACCTTCTGAGAACCTATTGAGTTGGAGGTCATGTTTGTAGATGACCTCGTCTAGTGAAATTGATGGTTCAACAATAGATAGTGATTCTAACGAAGGTAAAGTTCACAACAAAAACAAGATAAAGTTTCAATTTCAAGAGTTTGTTGTAGCAGTCGACTATGTTAGTATGCATCAATATGACAATTACCTAAAATATAAAGAGAGGAGAAAACCACTCATGACTGGGTATGAGTGGGTTATGGAGTAAATGAGCAATGAAAGAGATTGTTACAATATGTTCAAAATGAGCAAGGATGTATTTTATAGCTTGCATGAAATCTTGGTCAAAAAGTATGGCTTGGAATCACCTAGGGATATGAGTTCTATAGAATCTTTGGCCATGTTTTTTTGGACAGTTGATGGCCCTCAAGCGGTTAGCCAGGTCTCAAACTGCTTCAAGAGTTCAAGTGAAACAGTCCATAGAAAGTTTCTTGTAGTCTTGCAATGTTCGTGTTGTTTATCTGAACATATTATTAAACCTAGAGATCCAGAGTTTGAAACAGTGCATCAAACACTTTGAAATAATAGATTATCTCCTAATTTCAATAATTGCATAGGTGCAATTGATGGAACGCATGTACTTGTTGTGCTAGCAGACAAGCAGGTTATCCACACAAGGTACTATGGATATACATCTCAAAATTTGATGGCAATATGTGACTTCAGCATGAGGTTCGCATTTGTTGTTGCTGGATGGCCGTGTTTAGCACATGATACAAGGACATTTAATAATACTTTGGACAAGTATCCAAATCGGTTTTTACATCCTCCTAATGGTACTTTTCTTCTTTGAAAATAAAATTAATTTACATGACGATATTTTTGGTTTGTATCATCAATACTTTTATTTTTTATTTATAGGAAAATATTATATTTTTGATGCGGAGTATCCCAATCAAAAGGGCTATCTAGCACCTAACAAGGGACAAAAGTATCGTCTATCAAAATTTTAACGGGGCCAACAACCCAGTGTCAAATACAAAATGTTTAATCATGCTCACTCCTTTTGAAATGTGATTGAACGTTCCTTTAGCATGCTGAAAATGAAATGGCGAATCTTGTTGGTTATGCCAAGTTACAACATGGACAACCAAGCACAAATGGCTACACCCTTTATACCAGGAGGAATTGGCGAGAGACCAGGAGGGCCACGTGCCCCTCAAGCCGTTTTGCGAAAAGCACCTCCATTTCTTCAAAATTAGGGATAGGTCCTTCCGAATTACAAATAGGTCCTTCGCGATTTTTTGTAAGGGGAAGATAGTTTTTTTTCCTTCGCGTTTGGGTCCCAGGCACGGTATTTTACAGAAAAAACCTCCCGTAAGTTCAAATCGCGGACAAGCCCTTTTCTAATTTTTCAGGATAGCGAACAGGTCCAAAAAAATAACAAACAGGCCTCTACTTCTTACGTCTAGGTCCTTTCTCCGTTTTTCTCAGAAAAAAATATTTTCGTCACCAAAAAAACCGCAGAAAATGTTTTCATCACAAAAAAAACACAGATTCATCAAAAAAATGTTTTCTTCACCAAAAAAACCTGGAAAAAATGTTTTCGTCGCCAAAAAAACACAGGTTCGTCGAAGGTTTATAGCAACTTATCGATTTACCGACGGGTGAAACGCGGATTCGTCAAAGGTTTATAGCAGCCCATGGATTTACCAATGGGTCCTATCGACCCATTTTATTCGTCACCAAAAAAACCGAAAAAAATATTTTCGTCACCAAAAAAACACAGATTCATTGAAAAAATGTTTTCGTCACCAAAACAACCCAGAAAAATGTTTTCGTCACAAAAAAACACAGGTTCGTCGAAGGTTTATAGCAACTTATCGATTTACCGACGGGTAAAACGCGGATTCGTCGAAGGTTTATAGCAGCCCATGGATTCGCCAACGGGTCCTACCGACCCATTTTATTTAAAAAATATGGAGATCGAAAATTCGACCAGATTTTTCATTTTCTAAAAAATACACAGATTTCATCGAAGGTTTATAGCAGCCCATGGATTCGCCGATGGGTCCTATCGACTTTACAGAACCGGCGCAGCGTAGCGCGCTATTATTGCTAGTTATTATTACGTGTATGGATCTTCACAGCTTCATCCAAGGTAGTGCTTTACATGCTGAACTTTTTGAGAGATGCGTCGATGACAAAGGCATATGGTCCAAATACTACACAAGCTAGATCATCTTGAGGAGATAGTGGTAATGTATCGGCAATGGATGACAGAGACATGTGTATCTTTCACGAGAGTATTGCTAATTCTTTGATGGTTGCAAGAGTATAGACAAATAGGTTAATACGTAGTTATATGAGCTATATATGCTAAAATGATATAAATAATATCATATGAACTTGTGATGTCAAGACAATGTTTGGTAATTTCCCTTAGGTGCCTATTTGTTTTATTAATCTATGTTTTCAATACATGTGCATTGAGAAAATCATGACACATTTGTATCAAATAAATTAGTATATAAAAAAGTCCTCATAGCTCTAAAGTGTATATTAGACTTTCTAAAAATAAGCTACACCATCTAACCCATAAAAAATCCAGGATGCCAAACAGTATGTCTCAGCTTAAAAGCTGACTGCTTAAAAGCTCATTAAGACAAAAAGCTAGCTTTAAGCCAAAAGCTAAAACGCCTAAGCCGAAACAAATAGGGGTTAAGTCATATTTCAACTTTCCAACAGCATCTAAGCCCTTCCCATCCAAATTTTTATTTATAAAATCTAACCCTTGATTGTAATTCCTGAGCATTGCTTAATACCATGAACACAGCTATCCAAATAAATTCATGAACATCACTTTGTTCAATCGATATTAACACACTTCCTTTAGTGTATCGTAGAGATATCATGACAAAATATTTACAAAGCTCGGCCTTAACCTAGTACTACCCGCTAAGATTTTAACATTGAATGGTTAAACAGCCACAACAAGGCCCCCCACTTGCGCCTTGTGAGTTGATCTGAAAACCAGGGACTCACACAGCCACTAGTTGTACCAAAGCTAAAACATTCCTAATAAATTAGTTAAGCTGTCCCATTCTCACAATTTTTTCCCTATTTTTCCACACATATGGTTGCATGTTTAACTCAGGTCAAAGGCTTGCAAGGTTAAATCCTTAAGATGACTGTGGTAATACTTCCACATATTCTTTGCCTTTCAGCCCACCTTGGCACACTGCCCATTGCCATTTGCTCCAATCTAAATGATTACCATCTGTCGACGTTTGTTGTCAGCAATAATAAAAACGGCGCTAGGCGTCGGATCCAAACTCGATGGTAGCACAAGACGCAAGAATTATACAGGTTCGAACTCTCGCGGAGGAGATAATACCCTAGTCCTGTGCTCTGAAATTATACGTGTCTAGCTTATTTGCTGATGATTTGATATGATGATCTCCCGCCTCCCCCTTTATATAGCAAAGAGGTGCGGGTTACATAGGAGAGTCCTGGTCGGATACAAGGTAGGGATTATATCTTCTGTACATATCCGTTTGATAATGTATCCTACATAATCAGGATCGGTTGCTATCTTCAGGGTTTCCTTGTTTCGCACGCCTGGCGCAACCCTGGTGACTTCTGTTTCTATGCAATTGGCTTGGCCCGGCCTTATCTAGTTGGGCTTTGCAGGCCTGCCTTGCAGATACTCGTGCTCCATATACTACACACCATCCCAGTTGATTACCAAGCACCCTGTGCTATTAACAAGTCAACACCGTTATGTGACATCCTTCATCACTACAACTCAAACATCATTGCGTGACAACACTTTACACATCAATCCATAATCATGTTCTATATTCCATTAGTCAAGATTAACTTTTGATACTTCAAAAGACGTAATGTACGTAGCCTGGCTAAGCAAATAACACGGTTTAACCAACCCATGTTAATTTTAATAGTAACTAACTAGTAATGAACCAATCTTCTAGGGTGACAATTAATCATAGCATACAAATGGCATAGTTCAATTGGACAGATTAGCTAGATCTCAATTTAATTTGAAACAGTTATACACATAAAATAATATGCATAAGGTAAAACAATATAGCAATTTTATAAACTGGGTTCAACATGATCACAACACAACTTGTCTTAGAAAAGCTCTTATTCTTACTCTGGAATCTGCTTTTGAATCAATGGATCTTTCTTGGATGCTCCGAGCACTTCGACGTCTACATGTAACGAGAGAGAATATCAAATAAATACCAAAATAGAGAGAAAAAAATCTAAAAATCAATTAAAATTCATCATTAAATAGATCTCAATTTTATAAATTTTTAGAAATTTAAATTGTCTTAATCGGAACTCGTATGAGGAAGAATGGGCTCTCGAAAAATTAAAAAATCATAAAAACCTGAAAATTGCAAATCAAATATTAACAGGATTATTTTTAAATTGAAAAACCTAATTATTGCTTCATGACGACGTTGTCCTTGAATTGGACCAATTCACGGCTGACACGTGACGATGGTCCATGGACTTGATCTATGCGCACAGCCGGTCCACTGTGGACGCGGTGCACACCGAATCAATCTGGCCAACAGGCGAGCCCGCACCACGACTGACTCAATGCGACACCTTAGTGCACACCTCAGCAAAGATGCTGGTCTAGCGTTGACATAGCTGCTAGCGTAGTGTCCACGTGGCGACTCCCAAGCCTAGCCACGTCACCGACACCGACACCGACGGAAGGACCTAAGGTCGCCGGTGGTCATCGGCGAGGGCAGTATCATGAAGAGCGCAACCTCACGGTTCTATTGATGCTATCGATTCCTTTAGCTAGTGTTCTAAGGGTATGTTTGTTTTGTAGGATGAGGTTAAATGAGATGGGATGATTCTGTATCATTTGGTTTTATTATTTTAAATGGATGGAATGGTTCAGTATTTATAAAAAATATTTCTTAAATTTGAATCATATCATCTAAACCGAAATGGTTCTAAACATATAAATAACTTTTTTATCGAACCATTTTATACATGAACCCTGGCACGAACGAAACACGCCCTAAATCACTGGCAGCGACGAGTTGAACAGCGATGGCTTCAGTCCAACAGCGGCGACTTTGTTCCAAGGGTTCTTCGGCCGATCTAGCTAGCGCACAAGCTTCCCCTTGTCGAGACGAAGCTGACGAGTTCCACGAGGAGCTTCAAGTCGCACCGTCGACGGCGTAATCGGTGGAGATTCTCAGCGAAGGCACTTGGTAAAAACCCCAAAATTCCAGCAATCGCGCAGCCAAACTCAGCGAACTAACTTGGGGATTTGCTTGGTCAGTTCTTTGCACAGCCCATGCACCCCTTGTATTGCCTGCAGAAGTTGAGACGAACATGGCTCAGAGAGAGCGTCCATGGTGGATACGGCGGTGTTGTTTCGAGTCCCGATCAGGGACGACGACCAAGAGGCTGCCGTGTGCCGCGATGAAGGGCTCTGATGCAACCTGGTGTGGCTCAAACCAATACACAACTGAGATCCAACGACGCAGCTTACTAGGATTCCCACTTAATTCTTTGCCGCACGATTGAAAACCAATGGTCGCGATTGACTCTTCTAGACGGTAGGCCAACGGGCCGCACCAAACCGGCCGAACCAGGCAACCAGCGCACAGTAATGGGCTTCAACCTAACACTGTTTATATTTTCCAGAGTTTTCACTTCTAAAATAATTCTAATAATTCAATTAATTTGTTTAAGGCACTAAAAATACCAGGAAAAATCCAAGAAAAATTTGAAAAATACTTTGAGGCTTTTATAACTCATATAAAATATTTTTATCTAAAATAAAATTTAATTTTTCTATAATTAATTAATTTTCACAAAAGGCCAATATACTTAATTTGAAATAAATGCAAATAAAATCCAGAAAAATACAATAAATTCAAAAAACCATAAAATGCACAAATAACATAATAAATTAATAAAAAATTGGGATGTTATATGCTATAACATAATAACAATTATTTAATTCTATAATAAATCATGAAGGTATATGTAGTGGTAAGATCCTGACAGCCAATGCAACAACCCTTACTTTATTCCCAACACGGAGATCAATGTTGCCTCTTGCAATGGTCCTACTCCTTATGAACTCCTGCATCGAATTGCAAATAGGAACAACTGATCCGATATAAAATACCCAAGAGATATTAGGAGCATCGGCAAGAAATACATCTATAACATTAATACCTGAACTAGACGACTTTGCTCCACTATTTTTTCAGATCTGTCAGGTACCTTTTGTAATTCCTTTCCCAATGCCTGACTCCTTATGGTAGAAGCATTCACTCTCTAAAGTGGGGCCAAACATGGAATTAATTATAGGCTTGTTGATGGGGATTTTATCCAAAGCTTTAACCTTGCCTTTTCATTTAGCCTTAGCCTTCTTTTTGAAACTATTACTTTTCTACACCATCATCACATGACTAGTAATTTTCTTAATGTTGTCCTCTTCTCTCTTAAGTATCATATGTAGCTCGGTGAGATTCTTGTCCGTGCCATTCATATGAAAAATCATAATGAATTACCCAAAGCTCGAAGGGAGCGATGGAAGAATTAAATCAGTAGCCAACTATTGGCTAAATGGAAAACCAAGATTTTCCAAGCTCTGTGTGTAACCAACCATATTAATTACATGAGGGCTCACCGGACTGTCCTCGGCCACTTACATCCAAACAAGGACTTTGATGTCTCATATTTCTCAGTTCTAGTCTAAGTCTCAAACATGTTGTTAAGCGCCACAATCATATCGTAGGCCTCTATCTTCTCAAATTGCTCCAGGAGTTTGAGTTTATAGCAGCAAGCGTGAGACAGCTAACATCGAGGGTCTCATCAACCACTTTTTTTGTAAACGGCTTTATCAACATGGGAAGCATTCTCATCAGGCACATCTGAAATTGGTTGCTCTAGAATGTGTTTCTTTTTGTATTGCCTGAGAACAATTCTCAAGTTGTGGGACCAATCTACAAAATTCATTCCATTAAGTTTTTTCTTTTCATTTATTTAACATAAAGCATAACTGAAAGTAGGTGCAGCAGCAGGTGGTGCCATGATCTAAAACAGAAAATATATGCGAAAACTGGGACAAACATTCATGAAAAGCAACTTATATTAAACAATTTAATAAAGATACTCCCACTAAATTCCATATCCCTCTTATGATACTTAATGATTCAAGACCCACAATTAATTAGTCTACTTGTAAGCTTTAGCGTCACTGCTAGAAGGCTAATGAATTTGGTAAGCAACCCTTTTCTAATCATATCACTATATGACTCTTGTTGTTGGGTAGCATCTCTATGCCCCAGCCCCAATCCTATGCCCCAAGGTTCATAACTATTATGATGACATTGCCAAGTGTAACCAATGCTTATGAGTGTGAATGTCTGACACAAACCCATCTAATCAAGGAAAGTTAATGGCACCCTACTTTAGCAAATCTACAATTAATTTACATGATATTGAATGATGCAGCCAATTCGGAGGGCGTCAATTTTGCTTAATATTATGTGAGACATCTTTACTTCTACCATGTTAAAAACATTTAGAACAACGATATAACATGCATAGAAATAAATGAACAGAACATAAAAGCAATCACAGATAATCACATTTATTGTGACATAGTATGACCCTTCACATGGTGTTCTCTATTGCCATATTTCTTGTTCGTCATGCCTCCAAGTGCTTTAGTCATCCAAATACTATCACTAAGCTATTACTCCTAATAGCACTAGTTATAAATTACAAGGAATGTAGAAACATTACAAGTCGACATGTAGGTCATTTATACAGATATAGACAGTCTTGGGCAGCAATCAAACATGACACACAGGCAATGAAAATTACACCCATGCATCATATATACAAAGGGCCATACTATTCACATCAATCCTGCAAAAACAAATTATCCATAGATTCACATTCTACTGAACTATGGGAACTCATAACAAACTATAAATCTCTTTAGAAAACACAGATCAAATTCGTGAATCTGACTGTGGAAAACCTCTTTGGGTTAATCATATTAACCCTATTTTTGACCACAGATTTATGTCGATCAATCCTATTGATCTTCACATGCTACTTGTGGGTTTACGTTTCACGATTTACTCCGATAGCAAAAAACCGTCTGATAGGGGTTAGTAGTGGTGCAACCACAATAGCATGATCATAGAGCAATGATGTTTATCCCATCGCGTGCTTCATGTTGGTTTATGTTTGACGGTCTACCCAGATGGTGAGACCGACCGGTAGGGGTAAGTAGTGGTGCTACCATAATAGCACGATCGTGGAACAATGACCATGAACCCATTTAGAACCACCGAACATGAAAATCTTATTAATTAGTGCCAAAAATCGATCTATAAAATATAATGACCAATAAAACAACAATAGATCACATCTATTACTACCGCATATCATTATATGCATCTATTCCAAATCTAAAACTACACATCATGGCTTTGATACCACTATTAGGGAACGGGTAGGCAACTCTAGCGTAAAATCAAAATTTTCTTCCGCATAACCAATGAACCACTACAAGTTATAGATCATAGAATCACCACTATACGCGCAGACCCATAGCGAAAATAGAGTCGATGTAGTGTGGTGGTGCAGATGTAGTCGTACTAGTCTCGTGCCTCCTCCAAAAGCTCCTTATGATCATTGCAGGTTGTGGATCATCCTAGCGTTGAAGTTTTGCAGCCACGCTTCCAAGATATGTACACGTACGGGGCGGAAACACCATGCACCGGAGTGTTAGCGCCGGCTGTGCAGTTATGGTTGGAGGAGGGGTGATGGCTAGGGTTTCATGAATTTCAAATTTCTACTGTGTCTCTTAGCCCTAAAGCCAGCACCTCCCTTTAAATAGACACCCTATAATGGGCTCTACATTAGAAGCCCATTAGGAACTTAAAACCCATTAGAATTCGAATTACCATCCGAATTATGTCCTAACCCTTTAAACGTGCGACTCTATAGGTTCACATATAACTAAAGATGGGCCGAGTACTCTTAATGACCATTAATTGGTAGTGGTCCCTAGTAGGACATGCCAACTCCCGAGTATATGTAAAGATCACATCGGGCGAATCTAAACAATGCTTAGTTATATGTATTTCCCTTTGCCTCATGATATCGGTCAAACTCAAGGCGACTACATGCCATCCTTGTTTACTTAGCTTGACCACTCTTTCTCGATCACATGACTCGGAATCTCCAACTACGGTTAACTCTTTAACCGTGAGTAATATGACTATGCATTTCTAGAATTCGACCACTAGAGAGGCCTAGGGATATCTCTCCCATTGAATGAAGGGGCAAATCCCATCTTGATTGACCATGCTTTGCAATATGCTTCATGACAAACCCGAAAACCACATTTATAACTACCCAGTTATGGAGTAACATTTGGCAACCCCTAAGTAAGTAATTATACATCTCGAATACATGCACCAACCTCAAGTCTAAGGACATATCATATACATTATATATGAGATCAATTAATGACAAGAAGATTACAACATTCTCATAGTGTCTCAAGGTAGGTCGATCCAACTCCATGTTCTCTAATATGTGTTCATATTATGGTTTAATATCTCCATATCTATGATCCGTCAAACATAGTCATCAACCAATACATATGCTAGTCTATTCATATATGTCCTCATATGTTTATCGACTAGGGATCACTTTAGAATAATCATCACAAAGTCATATATACAGTTTCACAAATAAGGAAGTATAATCATATTTATGATTTCCTCTAGGGCATATCTCCAATAGGCATGGTCCACGACAAAGCATGGCGAAGGGTGTGTATTGGTGTTGAGGATGACAGTGGCATTCCTGGCAACTAAGTGGAGGATATAGGCTGTGATTGGTTAAAAGGAGGTGGTAAGCTTGGAGAAAAAGAATGACACACCTAGCTTGGCCTTAAATGGCGAGATGAAGACACTACACTTGTTGTTTCCTCACAGTTGCTTGGGAGATTTCATGGATAAGACACGGCGATGGCTTCCGAAGGATGCCGAGCTCAGCTTTGGAAGCAGGTCGTCATATGGGCTATCATAGCACACATGGCGGATTCAAATTGGTGGGCAACATAGTCAAACCAAGGGTGCTACAGTAGATTAGGAGCTCTCCAATGGTGAGCGTGGGCACATGGAGGACGACAACTGGCGAGTGTGCCTGTGGCGTCAACGATTGTGGGGAGAGGGAGAGGAGGCCGATTTGGCGAAGGTGCTTCCACATAGAGGAAACGGAAATGGGAAGGCTTCTAGGGTTGATGTGTAGGCTAGAAATGGGCTAAAACAGCAACAGGCCAAGTTGACCAAAGGGAATTTAGCCCACCAACACATAACTCATTTAAATTACTTTCTAATTGATTTAAACATAGAAAAGAAGTTTGAATTTTTAAAATTTGCAAATCAATTTCAATAATTATGAAAAGTTCTGGAGGGGCTCCTAAGATTATTTTAGGAGGCTCTAGACAAGTTTTATTTAAAATTTTAAAATTGGAAAATAGCAGTTCAATGTAAGGAAACAAATTTTCTTAAATCCTAAATATCTTGGAAAAGAAAAAAAATTATAGAAAAAGAATTTTGGAACATAATAAATAACTTTTAGGAAATATAGGATGTTACAAATTTATATATACACAATAAAATTATTTACCTTGTTTTATTTTCTCTTGAATTAGCACATTTTTGGAATTTTAGTTCTAAATAAAACCAATTTTTTTTTACTTTTCCCTTAGTTTGGAATTAGAAAAACAATCGCTAATTTGCTTTGGTTTTTATTCTAAATTTGCATATTTTTGGATTGTACTTCTTATAAACTTTCTTTTTACTTTTAATTTGGAATTGGACATAAATCCAACTGCTAATTTTTCGAACACATGTTATTTTTTATTGTACTTGATATGAACTCTTTCTTTTAATCTAAAATTTATTTTTATTAAATTTTGAATATATATCTTTTATAGTACTTAACATGGACTCTTCCTTTTAATTTAGTTGTGAAGATCGGGCACCCTGTGGCATCTTGATATCAGAGCGCTGGGTTGACACGGTAGGATTATTTATGCTTAATTGTAGATTTATCTTTCTATCCTCTGCGTGAAAAAGACATACAAGATATATGTTAAATTTAGTTTCAATATGTTATTTGATGATTTATTTTAGGTGTTGGTCCATTCGAATCTTTGTTTAGTTGTTGATCTTTTTTCCTTCCTGTGACCCTAGTTTTTCAATATGTCCAGTACAGTGTTTTCATTATAACTTTTGCAAACAAATTTATATTTTTATGTCTATGTGTTTTTTGGAAACCTTAATTACATATAGCTCTTCAAATTATTTTTTGGGCACGGGTTCAGATTCAGCCTTTATGTCGGGACCCAAATTTGCAAATCCGGACCCTCTGTGTATTCAGCACTAGTCCAGGATCACGCTAGTGCACACAGTCTCAACATTGGTACATATCACAGTCATAACCAACGAAATAATAAGTACTTTGATTAAATACTCAAACTAGTTGATCGACCTTATGGTCAAGTTACAGAGATACGCCTCGCAGGGCGAGGACTTATTAAAATATTCAAATGCAGCGGAAATAGAATAAACTCGTGGCACCAACCAATTTACCACAGGCAACTGACTGGGCTCGCTCCCTAGTTTGTCGGCTCCTCCTGATACTCCTCCTCTGGCGGTGGTTTGCTTCTTCTTCAACTGAAGTTGTGTTGTTGTGGGGTGAGTACTTTGAGCACTCAAAGAAGTCATGCATGAATGCAATTCTAATATTCTACATGCATGGCTTAGTACAAAGGATAGGCTATGGTTCATGAGCAATCAAAGATTTAAGAATAATGATAATAATTTGCAAAGCAAAAAACAAGAATAAGAATAGTAGCTTTCACAAACATTTTAATCACAATCATATTTCCATCCTATGTCAAGTTCCTCATTACCAACCCAAGCATTTTTCCATAAACAATTCATTTTCATAAAAGTCTAACACTTGACCGTAATCACCGAGCGATGCTCAATACCGTGAGCACGGCTATTCGAATAGGTTGTACACTCTGCAGAGGTTATACACTTTACCCACAAGATACAGTCAAATACCACCAAGGCAAATAACCGTAACGAAGCTTTTCCAAAGTTCCATCTAAACCCAGTACTGCCCGCTAAGGTTTCAACACTGGAGGGACTGGTTACCACACCCATGGCCCCTTTCTTGCGCCATGTGAGTTCTCATTCCGCTTCTCCGGGCCTCACACCACCACGACAGTACCAAAGAATAGATTTCCCAGTTTACTCAGCTAAGTCCGTCCCATTATGGAGCTTGTGGCTGTATGAGAGACTCAGTTCAAATGCTCGCAAGGTTAAGTCCTTAGTTGACCGAGGCAAGACTAACCAAGTGTGATCTCTGAAAGACCATGTGGAGGTCTATCTTTGTGTGTGATGAGTAATTGACAAGATTTGAGATTGGATTGATTTGAACTTGAGTTTGATTTGAATTTGATCTTCAAATTGAAGCAATTTGAGTGTTGGTTGCTTTTCCTAGTGCTACCGGCCTAGGGGCAGTAGCACCGGATCATTGAGCATAATTATGATTGATTAATGAGTTTGTTTGATGCCATGCACTCATGTGAGTGGTTGCATGGATTGACTTTGAGTCAAGTCGTGGACTTGTGCTCGGATGCGTTGTTTATTCGTGTGCAGGTGTTGCTCGAGGGCGAACGTGGTCGATGACGGGATCGGAACTAGGTTCATGGAGGAACTGAGGTTCGGGACTAGGTTCAGGGAGGAATCGAGGTCCTGGTGGTCGAGAATGTCATGCGAGACGTTCGGGCTAGAGAAGGTGCACACGAAGGCTGGTTAGTCACGTGTGCGGCGGGTGGGCGTCTGACGTGTAAAAGTCAGATATTGGGCCATGTTGGGCCAAGTGGAATTGAATACAAACTGTATTGGGCCATGTTGGGGCCAAGTGGAGTTGTATACGAATTCTTTATGGTTGCTCAGTATAAATAGGGGGAGGTGTCTCCTGTTTATGTGGGCAAGGAATTAGGGTTTGTACTCTTTTGTGTTAGAGTACTGTTAGACAAAAGAAATAAAAAAAGAGTCTTTTGGGCGGCGGCTAGAGGTCAGCCGTTTTTTTTCATCTTGATGAGCTTTTTGCGTTGGTGGCTTTCCGCATCGTGTTCGGCGTCGTGTCTCTGGCGGCCGCTTCTCATTTGGATGTCTTGTTTCTTGCTTCGGTGTTTGCGACGATAGCTTTGTCCGTGGTGAAAAAGAGAGCGATTGCGGCCGCTTGAGAGGATTGGCCGACGACGGATTGCATTGCGCAGCACCAAAAATCAGGTTGTCTGAATTGCTGTTTTTGCAGTAGTCGTTTAACACCGTAAAGGAGCTATGAGCATCGATTAAAAAGGCTTATGCGTGTGCTGAGTTTTTCCGTGCGGCCGGAGTATTTTTTTTCTCGCGTCTTGCTCCGTCTCGTTCCCTGGCCAGCGGCTGATCACCGAAGAAAATCTTCTGTCGGTCACAAGTTCTGACGCCTGGCCGTGCGTGCATGCAACAAAAAGAAGAGCTTCAGATTGGTTCGATCTCTGCCTTGATTGTCAATTTCCGTCATTTACTGATTCAGTAAAATTGCGAAGGTAATATCTTTTAATCTGTGGATCCGATTGGATTGATTCTTGTTTTGTTAATTTCTAAATTGCATCTAGTTACTACAGTTAAAATTTCACATCAATCCAACGGTTAGATCTTTGGAAAGTATTATTTTAGTGAACGTGTGTCAATTTAGATCTGGTGTCTGTTTCAGCAAAATGGCGAAGAAAATAACTTTATATCTGTAGCTCTGATCTAACAGATTTTTGTTGGGTTAGCTTGCAAAGTGAGTCTAGTTTATACAGTTAAAATTTTACATCAATCCGACGGTTGGATCTTCAGGAATTATGGTTTTAGTGAACGTCTGTTAATCTGTTTTTTGTCGAATCCGAAAGCAATATTTCATAATTAATTTAGGGGGTTTTGTGAATCAAGAAAATTTTGATTTTATCTTCCGCTCAATCATTCACCCCCCTCTGATTGTCGCCATTCGATCCTACAATCTCAATTATCCAAAAACCAGTAAAAACCAAATACGACCGCCCAGTTGCCACTCTTGGCCCACCAGAAACAATCTTGCCATTTGCCCCAGTCTAAATCATTTTCCCACCCCAGTTCTTTACCATTGCACCACGTGCCATCGTCAACTTAATAACACATGTCTCATTCACAAAGCATGTTCAATATCTCATTAAGTCAGTATTCACTTTGGTATTCCAAAATCATGAAACGTCCGTGCAAGGGGCTAAGCATACTACTTGGTCTACTCAACCCATGTTGGCAAATTATAAAAGTCCAACTATTAATCCATATCCTAGGGTGACAAAAGATTCATGGCCTACAATTATATATGACAAGGTGGCATCTGACAACTTAGGCATTTAACTAATCCCAAAACTTATTCAAAATCATTTCTATCAAATTAGCATGCAATAGTTTAAATCAAAATAATTTGCTCTAGTAGGTTCAACATGATCAAACACAACTTGCCTTCAAAAAGTACTCGATTCGGCTCCGAGCTTGCTCTCGGTCGAACCTCTCCTCGAAACCTTCGCACTTCAACGTCTCACGCAGAACGCAAATAAATAGCAATAAATAAATAAAACAGAGAGCAACTCAAGCCTAAAATTCAAATAAAATTCATAAACAGAAAGAACTTGATTTTACAAATTTATAGAAATTGGAATCACTCAAATCGGAGTTAAAATGCAAAAGTTATAAGCATTTGAAGTTTCAAAATATATTAAAATCAATATACCGAATTAAATAAATATTTTCTTTTTCGAAAATCAATTATTGCGTCATCTGTGACACGGTCGCCACCAGAGAGTGACACGTGGCCTGCCGACGCCACCGACCGGCTCCCGTGATGACGTCAGCATGACGTCATCGTGACGTCAGCACGACTCGGCTATCTCTCTGACAAGTGGGTCCCACCGTGACGTCAGCATGACGTCAGCGGTGACGTCACACGCACAGTGCGTGCGGCTGACAAGTGGGCCCGTGCTGTCAGCGACTCATGCGCGTAGTGCGGCTCGGTGTGCCACGCGTCGCGGCGTGATTGGCTGCGGTGCGGTGCGACTGACGTGTGGGTCCGCCTTGTCAGCGTCACATGCACAGTGAACGGCGACGTGGCACGACGGTGGCCCTCGGATTTGCATCTAACGGCGGAGGTTAGAAGATGGGGTTCACTGTTCCTAAGGCGACGTGGGCTCACCTCAGCGGTCGGATGATGATCGTCCCGGGCGGCTTCATGAAACTTCGGCGACGTTCGCGGCGCTAGATTTGACCGGAGACGGAGACGACGACGTGCGGCGCGGCGTTTCCGTGGTCCTCCGGCGACGTGCGGTGATGCTCCCGACGCGGCGCGACGAGGTGAGTTCGGGGGTGGCACGGGCGACGGCGGAGAGTGACCGGCGACGGCGAACGGCGCGAAGAACTTCGGCGGTGGCTCGGCAACCGGCGAGCTTCGTGGCGGCGGCGGCGTCTCGGCGGCGTGAAGTGTACGGATGGGTGCGCGCGAGGTGAGGATCACGACACGGTGGCGGCGCAATAAATAGCCCCCGACGTCCGTGAAAAGCGCGGAGACCGAGGCCCACGCGGCGGCGGCGGAATCCGGCGATTCGGATTGGGTGACGTGGCGCAACGAGGCCGCTTGATGAATATCGAACATGGCGTTAGGGTTTTTTCGGGAGGGCCGCCAAGATTTCGGCCCAAGATCGTTCATCGATTTTAATCCTTTTCCGAATAAAATAATTCCCAAAATTCAAATAATTCATTTGGGGCTTTAAAAATACTAGAAAAATTCGGAAAAATTCCCAAAAATATTTTAAGACATTTGTGACTCAAATAAAATATTTTCAGCAAAACTTTATTTTAACTTTTCCATTATTTAATTAATTTGATAAATGGCTTAATTCAAAATAAATTCAAATAATTCCAAATAAATCCAAATAAATTCCAGAAATTCTCAAAAATTCAAAATACCATTTAAATGCAATAAAAGCAAAAATTGGGGTGTTACAAACCTCCCCCCTTAACGGAATCTCGACCCGAGATTCGTAATGACTAAGGAATAGGTTGGAAATTTCGCTTGAGTCTTCTTCACGCTCCAAAGTTGCTTCGCTCTCGGAATGGTTACTCCAATCGAACTCTGCAGAAACGGTCGATTTATTTCGTTTCTCGATCCCTAGTATCCAAGATCTTCACCGGGTACTCTTTATAAGTCAAATCCTCCTGCACTCGACCGACTCTAACGGCATTTGCTCTTCCGCACCGGAGGCATTTCTTTAATTGTGACACATGGAACACATCATGCACTCTGCTAAAGATCTGCGGTAACTCCGGTGACACGCTTACCGCCTCTCGACTTAGGATCTTGAATGGGCCAACATATCTTGGCGCTAACTTCCCTTTAGTGTGAAACCTCTTAACTCCTTTGAGTGGGGTAACTCGAGATACACAAAATCTTCAGCTCAAAGCTCAAATCCTGCGGCGATTATCGGCATAACTCTTACGTCTTGATTGCGCAATTTTCAATCGTTCTCGATCATGGCTACCGCTCTTGACTTCTCAAGAATGTCCGCCCAAACATATGACGTTCCGGTCTCATTCCAATTCAATGGCGTTAGGCAGGTCTTCCATATAGCGCTTGAATGGCGACATCTCAGAACTTGCTCGGTAGTTGTTGTTATAGCTAAACTCAAGATATGGCAAACACTTATCCCACGGTTGTATAAGCCATCGCACATGCCCTCAACATCGATTAACTCTTTCCGCTTGCCCATCATGCATGGGTGATATGCGATCTTGAAGTTCAGACGGGTCCCTAGGGCCTCATGCAACTTATCCCAAAATCTTGAGGTAAACCGAGTACCTCGTCTGATACAATTTTCTTCGGAACTCCATGCAGACACACAATTCTTGACATATACAAATCTGCTAAGCGGTCCCCTGAGTAGGTAGTTTTCACCGGTATGAAGTGGGCGACCTTGGTCAACCGGTCCACTATAACCCATATGGAGTCATACCCTGTCTGGGTCCTCGGTAGACCAAGAATAAAGTCCATTCCGATTTCCTCCCATTTCCACTCAGGTATCTTGATGGGTCAGAGCAACCCTCGCGGGCCGTGATGCATTGCTTTGACTCTTTGGCATATGTCGACAACGCAACATGCTCGCAACTTCACGCTTCATGCTTTGCCACCAAAATCTTTCCTTCAGGTCTTGGTACATCTTAGCGCTTCCCGGATGAATGGAGTACTTGGAGTCATGAGCTTCCTCCAGAATCAGCTGTTTCAGTTCCTTCTTGTGCGGTACGCAAATGCGCTTCTTGATCCATAATGTACCTTGCTCATCCAAATTTTGAAATCCTTTGCCTTGCCTTCCTCCATTTTCAACTTAATCCTCTGAATCTTGACATCGTCTTTTCTCGTCCTTCCGGATCTGATCTTCCAGGTAGGCTTCACTTCTAAAGCGGCTATAAATCCTTTAGGCACAACTTCGGCTTGACCAAATTCATTGCATAACTCAACTCGACTTGCTTCCACCAACATGTTCACCGAATGGCTTTTTCGGCTTAAAGCATCGGCCACCACGTTGGCTTTCCCAGGGTGATAATGAATCCCCAGATTGTAATCCTTAATTAGTTGCAACCATCTTCTCTGCCTCATATTCATTTCCGATTGTGTAAATATATATTTAAGACTCTTATGGTCAGTGTACACCTCACATCTGTTTCCAATCAGATAGTGCCTCCATAACTTCAAAGCATGCACTACGGCTGCTAACTCCAAGTCATGCGTTGGATAGTTCTCCTCATGCGGCCTCAACTACCTTGACGATATCGGCGACCTTCGCTTTTGCATTAATACGCATCCTAGCCCTTGGCGCGATGCATCACAATATATATCAAAGCTCTGGCTTAAATCCGGTAGAACTAACACTGGTGCCGTTGTCAAACGTTTCTTCAACTCCTGGAAACTCCGCTCACATTCCGGCGTCCATGCGAACTTCTTTTCCTTTTTCAACAATTGCGTAAGAGGTCTCGCAATCGTTGAAAATCCTTCAATAAATCGGCGGTAATAACCGGCCATTCCAAGGAAACTACGAATTTGAGTCACCGTTTTGGGTGGCTCCCAATGCAACACTGCTTCCACCTTACTTGGGTCAACTGCGACTCCTTCGGCGGTCACCACATGTCCAAGAAATTCCACCTTGTTCTTCCAGAAGTCACACTTGCTAAACTTAGCGAAAAGTTGCTGCTCTCTTAACCTCTCCAGAACTAGCTTCAGATGCTCTGCATGCTCTTCCCTGGTCTTGGAGTAAACTAGAATGTCATCTATGAACACAACAACGAACTTATCCAGTATTCCATGAAAACCTTGTTCATCATGTTCATGAAATATGCAGTGCATTTGTCAAACCGAAAGACATAAGCTGTGAACTCGTAATGTCCATATCTTGACGAAAATGTTGTCTTCGCACATCCTCCGATCGAATCTTCACCGGTGATAACCTCGATCGAGGTCAATCTTGGAGAAAACTCCGGCTCCTCTCAAGCGGTCAAACAGATCATCGATCCCGGTAGCGGATACTTATTCTTTATAGTGACTTCATTCGGTGTTTCATTAATCCACACACATCCAGAACTCCGTCCTTCTTCTTGACAAATAGAACCGGTGCTCCCCATGGTGACGAACTTGGTCTAATAAATCCCTTATCCATTAACTCCTCTATCGCTTCTTCATTTCCACTAGCTCATTGGTTGACATCCGATAAGGTCTCTTAGCTATCGGGCCGTTCTTGTACTAACTCGATTACAAACTCTATGTCCTCGTCGGTGGCATCCTGTAAATCCTCTGGAAATACATCCGGGTATTCTCTGACAACTGGTACGTCTTCTATGCTGACGGCCTTCACACTATTGACCATCAACTGTCCATCCCGAACGGCAGTTGCTTGAAACTCTACTTTTCTCCCACAAGGACTCTCGACTGATATGACTCTTCGTCCATAGTCTAACACAACCTTGTGCTTAGACAACCAATCCATTCCCAAAATAACATCTAGGGTCTGGGTATCTAACACCACTAAGTTTGCTAGGAACTCTGTTCCATCTATAAGCAACTTTACCCCAGAACATCCTACATCAGATCGGAGTTCTGATCCCGGGGATTGTACTAGCAATACATGCCTAAGGTTCACCATTTTCAATCCATTATTCACAGCAAAAATCCGAGATATAAACGAATGTGAAGCTCCAGAATCAAATAAAAGCATTGGTGTAATCGAGTTGACAAGTAACTTACCCAGTACGACGTCCGATGTATTCTGCACTGATCGGCGGTGACATGATTGACTCTACCTCTTACCACAGTCTGTGTGGCAGCTCCAGATTGTGTAGCTCCACGGCTTGCTCCTGACGCGGGTGCCTTCGTTGGAGTAGTTCCAAGATTGAAGCGAAGTGGTGTCACTCCTCCTCCTTCTTAGGACAATAATTTGCAAAATGTTCGCTCGTGATGATAAAACAACGTTTAATCGCAATCGCCGCTCCTCGCACTGCATTCCCAACCGGTGTTGGTGTTCGAAATTTTGTCCGGCAGGTCTTGGTATTGGCGGTGGCGTCGTCATCACATTCCTTGGCTGAAATCAAGAACTGGTTTGGTGTAACCTCAACCGCCGCGCTCCCTAGCGTGCTCCTGTTTGTGCCATCTCTGCGCTTCGGTTGTCCTCCGGCTCCTTGCGCTTGTCCTCCAATATCGCGCTTTGTTCACTAGCTCTGAAAATCGGGAAAAGTGTGGGTTATGAGTCCCACCGCAGCCTCAATTCATCCTTTCATGAATCGAGACCGCTGGCCTTATCCGTTGCTACGCCCTCAAAAGCGAAGCGTGCGGTGTGAACTTATTCAGATACTCGGACATCGATTGATTGCCCCGCTTGATGCCCTAAACTCCTCCTTTTTCAGCTCCATTATGCCTTCGGGCACATGGTATCGCTGAAAGCGATCGTGAACTCCTCCCGGTGATGTCCTGCGGGTGCTCATGAGCGGCCAAGAAGAGTTTTCCCACCATTCATTGCGGTTCCTTCCAATGATGAGAGGCATAGAGTACCTCTCATTTCCTTCACACCGGTAATGTGCAACTTTCTCTATCGCCCTCAAGAAATCATCGCCTTCAATGGATTGGCATTTCGAGAAAATGTAGGCGGTCGTGTCCTCATGAATTTCGACACCTCGAGTGTGGTCTCGTGACCGGGTTGACTGGTTAGCTTAGGCGGCGGCGGCGGCTTGGGCGATGACTGCAGATCTGCCGCATCATGGCATGCATTAACGGGTTTGTGCAAAGAATAAAGGCTCCAAAGTTCTCAGATATCAATGGCGGTCTTGGTTGGGGTCCTTGTCCTTCCCCATCGATGTTTCGGTGAGTGAGAACCGCTCCCATTTCCTCCTTGGTTTCTCGAGTGTTCACCATCCGCCGATTGCTCCATGGTTTAGAGACGAGAGGAAATAAGAATAGACGAGTAATAGAGTACTTATGCAGGTCAAAGGTGTAACACAAAATCCAACTTTATTACTTTATTAATATTTGGGTATGGTTGCTCACAATGCCTAAGGGCCTTGCAACACATACCAATCACTCACAAGCATGAAAGAAGCAAATCGAACTAACATTCCGAGTCAAACGCCTCTAAGGGTGACTCTTATTCCAGACGCGACTCGACGCAGAGTCTCAACCACTAATCCTAACGCCACTCCTCTAGCCATCCCCACCGAACTTCTGGTGGATACACCGCAGGTGTCTTTGGTGCGGTACAAACCTATCCCAACGATCCTCCGCTGGATGCGCCTCCTGCATAGGCTCAACCTCCACTGGCTCCTGCTTGACCTCCACAGGCTCGGGCTCTGGCTCCTGCTGTGGCTCCTCCGGGTCTGGGTCGTGTAGCTCCAAAGATCGCTCCGCTCGTCCGTCTGGCGCTATCTCCAGCTCCCCAATCCTCTGAATAGAGTGGGCCAAGTACTCACAAGTCTGTAACAGATGAGCCCTTGCCTGCGTGAACTCGTCACGAGACCTCTGCAGCTCCTGAACCGTCTCGTCGATAGCATCCTCTTGAGCGATAACATATCTGGCCAGGTGGGTGATCGTGGCATCCTCCTCCTCGATGGGCTCTTGGTTGTAGCGAGTGTCTCTACGTGGGTGGTGACGGAACACTGTGACATCCAACTCCCTGGGGTAGGTACGAGCAATCTGCCTCATCGCCAGACGCGATGTCTCTTGAATCCCAGCGTCAAATGACAACCTCCTAGCTGTGATGCGGATGGGACGACTCGCCCTCGCCCTATCCCTAGCGAGACCGTGATAGTGACATCCTGTGCAATATCGATCTGCCCGATCCACAAGAGTCCTTGGTAGATCGGCTGTCATATCCTCCAAGCGGTGATCATACGCCAAAGCTCGCGGCGCACCCTCAAAGGCGCCACCAAAAGAGTGGATCATCCTCATCTGCCAAAGGACACTCACGTGAAACTCAGATATTTTAATCAAAGCGAAGACGTGATAAATTCAGCAAGGGGTATGAAAGAAGAGAAGGGGTAAGTCGAGATTGCATTATCATCTTGGCACATTTTAGCTTTTAGAAAATAGTTTTATCCTCACTACGACCATTCTAACTAAGGGCCGATCCTACGGTCAAGATGGCTCGATACCACCTCTGTCGGGACCCGAATTTGCAAATCCGACCCTCGTGTATTCAGCACTAGTCCAGATCACGCTTAGTGCACACAGCCTCAACATTGGTACATATCACAGTCATAACCAACGAAATAATAAGTACTTTGATTAAATACTCAAACTAGTTGATCGACCTTATGGTCAAGTTACAGAGATCGCCTTGCAGCGAGGACTTATTAAAATATTCAAATGCAATGAAATAGAATAAACTCGTGGCGCCAACCAATTTGCCACAGTAAGCCGACCGGGCTCGCTCCCTAGTTTGTCGGCTCCTCCCGATACTCCTCCTCTGAAAGGTGGTTTGCTTCTTCTTCAACTGAAGTTGTGTTGTTGTGGGGTGAGTACTTTGAGCACTCAAGAAGTCATGCATGTAATGCAATTCTAATATTCTACATGCATGGCTTAGTACAAAGGATAGGCTATGGTTCATGAGCAAGACAAGATTTAAGAATAATAAGAATAATTTGCAAAGCAGCAAAACAGTAATAAGAATAGTAGCTTTCACAAACATTTTAATCACAATCATATTTCCATCCTATGTCAAGTTCCTCATTACCAACCCAAGCATTTTTCCATAAACAATTCGTTTTCATAAAAGTCTAACCCTTGACCGTAATCATCGAGCGATGCTCAATACCGTGAGCACGACTATTCGAATAGGTTGTACACTCTGCAGAGGTTATACACTTTACCCACAAGATACAGTCAAATACCACCAAGGCAAATAACCGTAACGAAGCTTTTCCAAAGTTCCATCTAAACCCAAGAGTGCCCGCTAAGGTTTCAACACCGAGGGAGGGATGGTTACCACACCTGGGCCCCCTCTTGCGCCATGTGAGTTCTCATTCCGCTTCTCCGGTCTCACACCACCACGACAAGTACCAAAGAATAGATTTCCCGGTTTACTCACCTAAGTCCGTCCCATTACGGAGCTTGTGGCTGTATGAGAGACTCAGTTCAAATGCTCGCAAGGTTAAGTCCTTAGTTGACCGAGGCAAGACTAACCAAGTGTGATCTCAATTATCCAAAAACCAATAAAAACCAAATACGACCGCCTAGTTGCCACTCTTGGCCCACCAGAAACAATCTTGCCATTTGCCCCAGTCTAAATCATTTTCCCACCCCAGTTCTTTACCATTGCACCACGTGCCATCATTAACTTAATAACACATGTCTCATTCACAAAGCATGTTCAATATCTCATTAAGTCAGTATTCACTTTGGTATTCCAAAATCATGAAACGCCCACGCAAGGTGTCTAAGCATACTACTTGGTCTACTCAACCCATGTTGGCAAATTATAAAAGTCCAACTATTAATCCATATCCTAGGGTGACAAAAGATTCATGTCCTACAATTATATATGACAAGGTGGCATACAGCAACTTAGGCATTTAACTAATCCCAAAACTTATTCAAAATCATTTCTATCAAATTAGCATGCAATAGTTTAAATCATCTAGTAGGTTCAACATGATCAAACACAACTTGCCTTCAAAAAGTACTCGATTCGGCTCTGAGCTTGCTCTCGGTCGAACCTCTCCTCGAAACCTTCGCACTTCAACGTCTCACGCGAACGCAAATAAATAGCAATAAATAAATAAAACAGAGAGCAACTCAAGCCTAAAATTCAAATAAAATTCATAAACAGAAAGAGCTTGATTTTACAAATTTATAGAAATTGGAATCACTCAAATCGGAGTTAAAACGCAAAAGTTATAAGCATTTGAAGTTTCAAAATATATTAAAATCAATATACCGAATTAAATAAATATTTTCTTTTTCGAAAATCAATTATTGCGTCATCTGTGACACGGTCGCCACCAGAGAGTGACACGTGGCCTGCTGACGCCAGCCCGACCGGCTCCGTGATGACGCCAAGATGACGTCATCGTGGACGTCAAGACGACTCGGCTATCTCTCTGACAAGTGAGTCCCACCGTGACGTCAGCATGACGTCAGCGGTGACGTCACACGCACAGTGCGTGCGGCTGACAAGTGGGCCCGTGCTGTCATCGACTCATGCGCGTAGTGCGTCTCGGTGCCACGCAGCGTCGCGGCGTGATTGGCTGCGATGCGGGCGGCGACGTGTGGGTCCGCCTTGTCGGCGTCACATGCATGATGAACGGCGACGTGGCACGGCGGTGCCCCACGGATTTGCATCTAACGGCGGAGGTTAGAAGATGGGGTTCATCTTGTTCCTAAAGCGACGTGGGCTCACCTCACGGCCGGATGATGATCGTCCGGCCGGGCGGCTTCGCGAAACTTCGGCGACGTTCTTGGGCGTTAGCTTTGACCGGAGACGGAGACGACGACGCGCGGCGCGCGGCGTTCCGTGGTCCTCCGGCGACGCGGCGGTGATGCTCCCGACGCGCGCGACGAGGTGAGTTCGGGTGGTACGGCGACGGCGAGAGTGACCGGCGACGGCGAACGGCGCGAAGAACTCGGCGGGTGGCTCCGGCAACTTCGGCGAGCTCGTGCGGCGAGGCGGCGGCGTCTCGGGCGGCGTGAAGTGTACGGATGGGTGCGGCACGAGGTGAGGATCACGACACGGGTGGCGGCGCAATAAATAGCCCCCCCGACGTCCGTGAAAAGCGCGGAGACCAAGGCCCACGCGGCGGCGGCGGCGGAATCTGGCGGCGATTCGGATTGGGTGACGTGGCGCAACGTAGGCCGTCGGATGAAGATCGAACGGCTGGCGCGTTAGGGTTTTTCCGGAGCGGGCCGCACAGTACTCGGCCCACTACTGTTCATCGGGATTTTTAATCCTTTTCCGAATAAAATAATTCCCAAAATTCAAATAATTCATTTGGGGCTTTAAAAATACTAGAAAAATTCTGGAAAAATTCCCAAAAATATTTTAAGACATTTGTGACTCAAATAAAATATTTTCAGCAAAACTTTATTTTAACTTTTCCATTATTTAATTAATTTGATAAATGGCTTAATTCAAAATAAATTCAAATAATTCCAAATAAATCCAAATAAATTCCAGAAATTCTCAAAAATTCAAAATACCATTTAAATGCAATAAAAGCAAAAATTGGGGTGTTACAAACCTCCCCCCTTAACGGAATCTCGACCCCGAGATTCAGGGCTGACTAAGGAATAGGTTGGGGAATTCCTGCTTCAGGTCTTCTTCACGCTCCCAGGTTGCTTCGCTCTCGGAATGGTTACTCCTAATCGAACTCTGCAGAAACGGTCGATTTATTTTCGTTTTCGATCCCTAGTATCCAAGATCTTCACCGGGTACTCTTTATAAGTCAAATCCTCCCGCATTTCGACCGACTCTAACGGCATTTGCTCTTCCGCACCGGAGGCATTTCTTTAATTGTGACACATGGAACACATCATGCACTCCTGCTAAAGACTGCGGTAACTCCAGCTGATACGCTACTTCGCCTCTACGACTTAGGATCATGAATGGGCCAACATATCTTGGCGCTAACTTCCCTTTAGTGTGAAACCTCTTAACTCCTTTGAGTGGGGTAACTCGAGATACACAAAATCTTCAGCTCAAAGCTCAAATCCTGCGTCGATTATCGGATAACTCTTCTCGTCTTGATTGCGCAATTTTCAATCGTTCCTCGATCATGGCTACCGCTCTTGACTTCTCAAGAATGTCCGCCCAAACATATGACGTTCCTTGCCTCATTCCAATTCAATGGCGTTAGACAGGTCTTCCATATAGCGCTCGAATGGCGACATCTCAGAACTTGCTCGGTAGTGTTGTTATAGCTAAACTCAAGATATGGCAAACACTTATCCCACGAAGTTGTATAAGCCAATGCACATGCCCTCAACATGTCCTCCAGTATCTGATTAACTCTTTCCGTTTGCCCATCTGTCTGTGGGTGATATGCGGTACTGAAGTTCAGACGGGTCCCTAGGGCCTCATGCAACTTATCCCAAAATCTTGAGGTAAACTGAGTACCTCTGTCCGATACAATTTTCTTCGGAACTCCATGTAGACACACAATTCTTGACATATACAAATCTGCTAAGCGGTCCCCTGAGTAGGTAGTTTTCACCGGTATGAAGTGGGCGACCTTGGTCAACCGGTCCACTATAACCCATATGGAGTCATACCCTGTCTGGGTCCTCGGTAGACCAGTAATAAAGTCCATTCCGATTTCCTCCCATTTCCACTCAGGTATCTTCGATGGTCAGAGTAACCTCGCGGCCTTTGATGCATTGCTTTGACTCTTTGACATATGTCGACAACGCAACATGCTCTGCAACTTCACGCTTCATGCTTGGCCACCAAAATCTTTCCTTCAAGTCTTGGTACATCTTAGCGCTTCCCGGATGAATGGAGTACTTGGAGTCATGAGCTTCCTCCAGAATCAGCTGTTTCAGTTCCTTCTTGTGCGGTACGCAAATGCGCTTCTTGATCCATAATATACCTTGCTCATCCAGCTTGAAATCCTTTGCCTTGCCTTCCTCCATTTTCAACTTAATCCTCTGAATCTTGACATCGTCCTTCTGTCCTTCCCGGATCTGATCTTCTAGGGTAGGTTTCACTTCTAAAGCGGCTATAAATCCTTTAGGCACAACTTCCAGCTTCAGCTTCTGAAATTCCTTGCATAACTCAACCTGACTTGCTTCCACCAACATGTTCACCGAATGGCTTTTTCGGCTTAAAGCATCGGCCACCACGTTGGCTTTCCCAGGGTGATAATGAATCCCCAGATTGTATTCCTTAATTAGTTCCAACCATCTTCTCTGCCTCATATTCAGGTCCGATTGTGTAAATATATATTTAAGACTCTTATAGTCAGTGTACACCTCACATCTGTTTCCAATCAGATAGTGCCTCCATAACTTCAAAGCATGCACTACGGCTGCTAACTCCAAGTCATGCGTTGGATAGTTCTCCTCATGCGGCCTCAACTACCTTGACGCATATGCGACGACCTTTCTGTTTTGCATTAATACGCATCCTAGCCCTTGGCGCGATGCATCACAATATATATCAAAGCTCTGGCTTAAATCCGGTAGAACTAACACTGGTGCCGTTGTCAAACGTTTCTTCAACTCCTGGAAACTCCGCTCACATTCCGGCGTCCATGCGAACTTCTTTTCCTTTTTCAACAATTGCGTAAGAGGTCTCGCAATCGTTGAAAATCCTTCAATAAATCGGCGGTAATAACCGGCCATTCCAAGGAAACTACGAATTTGAGTCACCGTTTTGGGCTAAACTTAGCGAAAAGTTGCTGCTCTCTTAACCTCTCCAGAACTAGCTTCAGATGCTCTGCATGCTCTTCCCTGGTCTTGGAGTAAACTAGAATGTCATCTATGAACACAACAACGAACTTATCCAGGTATTCCATGAAAACCTTGTTCATCATGTTCATGAAATATGCAGGTGCATTTGTCAAACCGAAAGACATAACTGTGAACTCGTAATGTCCATATCTTGACGAAAATGCTGTCTTCGGCACATCCTCCGATCGAATCTTCAGCTGGTGATAACCTGATCGTAGGTCAATCTTGGAGAAATCTTGCAACCAAATTTGATTCAGACTCAAAATAGGTCATACTGGCTGAATTTAGATCAAATCTATGCTATTTGGTTTTTCACTATAACTTCCGCACCCAAGCTCCAAATTGTTTGTTCTGGTACTTTTCGGAAACCTCAAGAGGAGCTCTACAAAAACCTATTTGGGGTTGAGTCCATAATTTGCTATCTCTACTACTTCTAATTATGAGTTGGTGGTGGTGGTCCGTCCCCCTATACCCACAAAACCGTCACTGTCTTGATCTTCTATACAATGGCGAACGGAGAAAGTTTTAATTTGGTTAGATATACATACATGCGTGATCTGCGGCGTATCAGACTTTTGTCTCAATAAGCCGATTCTATTTCCAAATACTGCATGGCTAATTCTTTTGCCATATACTGCACACATACAGCTTCTGAGTTACCATGTGCCTTTGAGTTGCTATATGCATCATTTTCATTAAATATTTACTTGCATGTGTAGATAAGATCATCTTTTCTTTTTCTAATCATGTATGGATTTGATTCTAGCTGGCCAGCAGCATGCGCATGGCTATACATAACGTAACTAGATAAGTTTATTATCTCTCTTTACTAATTCTAATTAAGAGTTGGTGGTGGTACGTCCGTTCTCCACCCTCGTTCTGACATGTGTGCGCACCAGCGTGGCTGAGTGGGAAGCGGGTAGTGGCCACCCCAGTAGATTGGATTGGATTATCCCTTCGCAAGAGGTAAATGAATATGCATGACTCATTTATTGCTTTCCTTTCTCCCATTGATCTGGTTCGAATCGGTGATGATTACTCCTGGTGCTTTTCGGATTTGATTGATTGATTCCCTTCTGAAGGAAGCAGAGCTCCGATTCATGGTGTTGAGTCTCTTCTCGTGTCTTTCCCTTTTGTTGCATTTCTTATTCGACGATTTATTAATATGGATTCTATAGATATCTCCGAAGTTGTTAAATCTATATAATCGCACCGCTTTTTGCCTCTCCTGCAGATGTGTTGAGCTTATCCGTTGAGCGAAGGCAATGTGCAACCTTCCTGATCTTTTCGATGCGGCACAAGGGCAGGTCAGCTGGTTGATGGGGTGGGGCTATGGTATGGCTGGAGCAAGGTGTACGAGCCACGCACGCCACTGATGGTGGCAGCCACATACGGATGACGTCTACTTCTTCAATGCCTTTGTGCCCATAGGGCAGCAGGTGATGTCTCTTTCGGTCGATCGATCAATCTCAAATTATGGCGTTACAAATTTACAATCCAAAGTGCTATGATGTTAGTATTTAAGTTTGTGAAATTAAAGATAATTTAAGCTCGAGTGTGTAAACAGGTGTTTGGAATTTGTATTCTTCGATGAATTGATTTAAATATTTAACCATTGCACATTCAGAGTGAACATTATGATTTAGATAAGGTTAGTGCTCTTTGCAAGTAAATTTTTCATTGCAAATTGAGTTTCTGTTGCATCGCACGGACACATGGCTAGTCTTCAAACAAATATCGGTTGTGCAACCTTTCAATAGGTCTCTGGCCGAGGGCAATTACTTGTTGAGCTATATTTTTTTTTCTTGTTGTGATATGTGTTAGTCCAATAGCAAGTTGAGTACATAAAAACAAAAATATTATTCCTTTTTGATCCATTCTCTCGTTTGCGAATGAGGCATTCCTTCGCGATTAAATGTGTGCGCGCAGTGATGAGGCGATGGCACAGCCTCGCAGGCTGCAGCCACATCCCACATGGAAAGCAAAAAAAAAAAAAAAGCACAATGATACTAATCTTCTTACCATTTCATTAGGAGCTCACACAAGCGAACATTTGATAACTTGAAAGTGGAAGGAGGATGAACCATTACATCTTCATCTCTCCAAAATCCAAATCTCTCTCTCTGACCTAACAAAACACTCCAGGAGGAAGAGGATGGGCACCTGCACATCTTTAGTCCCTTCACTCTTTCCTCCCGCACACTCTGCTTCCATTGAAACACACTACGCCAAACTCTAATCCGCCTCTGGCACACCACAACTTCAGAGTTCAGACCAGCTTGTAGCCAGTGACCCACACGTTCGCCGGAGGGGCCGGCTGCACATACACGAACCTGACGCTCCTCCCGGTGCGCAGCGCCGGCAGCCACCGCGGGGGGGTGTACCCGTACCGCCCCTTGTCAAGGCCCCACAGCCGGCCGCGGAGCTCTGAGACGCCGAGGTGGAGCTCCCGGACCGTCTTCCGGGACCTGTTGGTCACCGTCACCGAGTACCTGTAGTATGTCTTGCGCCTGATTGCCCATGTCCTCGTCACATTCTGCTCGATCTCGATAGGCGACGGGTGCTCAGAGGCTGCAAACACAAGGCGAGAAAAAAGAAGAATCAGAATCAGTTTTGTGTTCTTGCTCGAATGAATCGGTCGTGTTTTCTTGCACGTCGTACGGTTCAGTGATCACGTACCACGGCGATGAGATGGCAGTAATGTCTGGTTTGCACGTGGAGGAGGAGCCACCTCCGGAAGTGACTGGTCATTCAGTCCGCCGCACGCGCCGGCGAGGCGGGCGAGGACGCCGAGCAGCGGCGCGTTGTTGTAAGTGGCCGCCTCCGTCTGCTCGCAGTTGTTCCTCTCGTCGGCGAAGTCGTCGTACTCGTCTGGGCCGCCGACGATGGCGCCGTCCAGGAGGTTGGGGTTGCCGGCCTGCCTGTCGTACCAGCTGGAGTAGCCCTCCTGGCAGCTGACGAATGAGGGGTCGATCTTGATCGACACGATGGAGGCGCCCCTGTGGTGCACTTGCCGCGGGTAGTTCGTGCCGTACCCGACCATGTAGCTCGTCGCCCTCGGATTGTCACCGAGGATGTAATTCACCTGAAAATTTTCCGTTTCAGTGAAGTGCTCCGCGAAATTAATAGTTCTACATTTTTCAGAAAGAAAACTGATAAAGCAACAAACGGGCTTGTGGATGCCTATCCATCAGTGCTAATCGTGATGGTATCTCAAAAAAAGGTTCAGGTATTGAGCATTGCCTGAGACTTGACAAATGTTAGGATCTCATAGGGCTGCGCGGCTCCGGCCGGACAGCGCACGGCTCCCCTGCCGGTTACCGTGGCATAGTCGGCATACACCGTGAGCAAGAACGACGCGCTCGTCACGAACTGGAGGTTGTTCCACCTCTGATGGTACATCATGCCGCCGGGAGTCCTCGGGACATTGACGGCGCCCTTCCCGACGCACGAGCAGACGAAGAACTCGGCGTTCTGCCGGTACCTCTGCAGCGCGGCAGCGTACTCGCCGGCTCTGCCCTGAAGAATGAACTGCGCGGCATAGCAACAGCACAAGAGTCAGGCAGGTGAACTCCCCGTGCCGAATTCGTGTAATTGACCCCGGGTATTTTAATGTAACTATGTAAGTACTTTAGTCCGACAAAATGGTGTATTTACTGTAGCATTCTCATGTACCAACACACCTTGGCTGCCAGGACCTGCACGCCTGGGTACTTGACGTCCCAGCCGAACTGGTTGATGGACCAACCCGTGCCTCCCAGCGTGTCACCATTGTTGGCCAGGTATTCCAGGTAGAACCGGTCCTCCGTCGCCTCGAAAAGCCAAGCCGCCGCCCATAGGAGCTCATCCTGCACAACATCATGTACCACATTGAAGGTCAGAGTGTTTGGAGCTCACATCTAATGTCCACAACTCGATTCTACGTCACATACTCCATATCCACTGAAAGACCCGTAGTAGTTCCGCGCGACAGTGATGCTGGCGTCGTACTTTCCCCGGTACTTGTCAGCGAAATCGAACAACTGTATGTGCCAAATAATCAGGCAACAATGTAAATTTATGCAATTTTGGTTTGATTTCATGTTCAGTTAGGTTCTGGGTTTGGACCTACCTGTTTGGAATGTTCAAGGAGCAGGTTCGCGTAACCTGGATATGTGCTGCGGAAGACCATAGACGCCGCGGCCATTGCTGCGGCAGTCTCTCCTGCGAGGTCTGACCCGGGGTGCTGAGGATCAATGCGGAACGCCTGACGGCTCGTCGTCATGTCCTCCGGCCGCTGCCAGCAGCTGTGATCCGTGTCGCCGTCTCCAACCTCCCCATAGAGCACGTCGGGCTCGGGGTGAGCCTTGATGAAGTAGTCCGTGCCCCACTTCACGGCGTCCAAGGCGTTGCGGAGCTCGCCGGCGGCTGCCATCTGCTTGCCGTACTCCAGGACGCTCCAGGACATCATGGTCACCGTGAACGCCATCGGCAGACCGAACTTCACATTGTCCCCTGCATCGTAGTACCCTCCCACAAGATCGACCTGAAAGGGAGAGAACACAAAGATTGCGGACAGCATTAGGACCAAACCTGCCATTGCTGCACATTTAACACACGCAAGGAACAGAAATGGCATCATGTTTCGATCAATGCTAGGAAGATAGCACATACTCCATTGGCCTTTCCATCAAAGAGGCCAGAGCTGGCTCTCCAGGTGATCCTCTGGTTAGACGGGAGCACGCCAGACCTCTGCGCCTCGAAGTAGAGGATGCTCTTCCTCAATGCCAGGCCATAGTCATGGCCGCCAGCGCCACAAGCCAGCTTAACCACTGATGCAAGTGCCAAGAGGCCAAGGAGCGCATCAACTACATAAGAACCACCATTCTTGGCCATTGCAATACACCAAGAAGGTGTGCGACAGAGTGAAAGAGCAGGGGATTTGGTTGGCTTTGGAGGGAGTTGAGGCTGCTCTAAAGGGTGCCTCTTATACTGGAGGGAAGAGGGGACAGGACTAGAGATTCAAAGGAGGCCTGACTAGTTGTTTTCTCTAGTCTACCTTTCAGACTATAGCAAGTGGTCGCTGCCAAATACTTTATGTACATCCTACAAAATAGCAAGCAAGTTTGTGCATTTGTTTCTAATCATTGTCTCTATGTATCGACCATAGTAGTTGAATATAGTATGTTGTAACTAACTAAGGCATTGGCTACATCAGAGTATTTTTACCCCTTAATTTGGTTGCATGAACTCAACAAGACAACGAACAGGACGTTTGAAAATGGAAATACAAATTATCTCTACCGCATGATGGAAATCTGCAACTTTTAACTGGTTTTGACTTTTGAGCCAACAAAATCCGGCTAAACGTGCAAAAATGCTGATGATAAAGCTTACACGCACATATTTAGACATTTACATTCTGTGCGGCCGACAATAGTTCACAGTTTATGTATGAGTGGTTTTTGCCTGTGATTTATTTATGGAACTGTTATATTTCAATTCCATTCAAAAGAAAGAAAAGTGCACATTAGAGCGGAACTATTGCCTGTGTTCTTGTTTGTGGGGGAAGTTCGTAAGTTAATTAATTGGATACTTCATGCTTGAACAACAAGCGATCCTGGTGTAAAAGACGACCGTATGAACTATCAACTTTTAGAATAGAAAAAATTGCAGGCTCTTGCATTGCAATTTTCTGGAGCAGCTGCAAAAGTCTTTAAGAGAGAGAGAGAGAGAGAAGGGTAAAGAATGTCGTTTTATAAAATGCGCTGATCAACTTTAGTAAATTTTATTCTTCTTTTTTTGGAACATGATATAATTTGGCTTTTGTAGTACAGAATTATGATATTATGAAGCCCTTCTAATAACATAATATATGCATGTATCATTGTTTAGAGCATCTCCAATAGTCAAGTCTTAAAATAGAGTTCTATACCTCAAAATAGGGTCTGAACTAAAAAAATTAGGACCTAAGATAGCTATTGACTCCAGCAATTAGACCCTAAATCTCCAATCCTTCATTCATCCCTACGTCTTCACGACGAGAGGACTCCTCACCTGATGGCTCCCGTCGGACCAAACAATGGCGCCGAACGTAGTCCATGACACGCCAAGGGCGTCCCTCACCGCGAAGCTTACCTGGAACTCCTTCTCTTGGCCCACGCTCCCGAACGCCAGCGTCCCAGGGGTCACCGTCACCTGCACGCCCTCGGGTTAAAGTACAATAGTGGCAGTCTTTTTTACTAGATGGAGCATTGTGTATTTGGCATCGACATGTCATTCTGAAAGCATTTTTAGTGTGCTAATTTTGGAAAGTTAACATATACATTCTTCTTACAGCAATAGATAAAATATATTACTAGAACCATTTGAAAAGTAATTTTTATGGTCATAGTCATAGAAAACCATATTTTCCTTTTGCTAGTGGCACCTAACCCCCAAGTTTTGTGTATTAGGTTTCACGAAACTCAATCATAATTAACCAAATCTGCCCTTACCTCCGGCCATCCCTCTGCCTTCGAAAAGTCTCAGATGAGCGGATCAGCCTAAGAGCTCCCCTTTGCCGTCAATCAGCACGGCTAGGCAACCTCCATCTTAACACTCCCTAGCTGTGGTTTCGTGAGGGTGGGTTTTGTGAAACATTATGACTATAAAACATACTGTTAAGTGTCATTACCTAAAAAACTTGGGGTATTATGCAACTATAACCATAAAAATTATGGTTTTATAATTTACTTTAAAATATCTATAACTTTGTGTCAGAGCAAAGCATGACATAACACAATACCAAACTTAACCCTAGAATACACAGATATTACAAATACCCTCGAGTCATAGGGAAAGAAACACATGTTGGTGGTCTCGTCTACTAGGATTAAATTATTTCATGTGAATTTTCTTGTAAAACTAATGCGTTGTAACCAGGCCCTAAATCCCTATTGAGTCCTTATGGTACAAGCCTTCCCACCTCTTGGCACATCATCCAAGCCCTATTTGACGAGCTAAGCATCCCACAAAAGCTGGCTTCTCCATGAAACCGAGAAGCGAATAGAGAGTGACTTTGGCTTTTTCATTGTGAAGTGAGCTTAAATTTCTCAAATATGTTCAAGAAGCTAAATATTGTTTGGAAAACTTAAGCTAAATATTGTCTAGAATACGGGAATTTTTTTTCAACCTCCTGTGAAAATTAAACTAATTCCTACGAAAGTCTGGTAAAAATCTTGTGTTGGAAATCTATCTATACCTATGCTAATTAGGCACTCTGAGAAAACTCCCACATTAACCAGAAAAATCTGGCCATCTATTTGTTGGGCCCGAGTCATAACAGTTTAGATTAAAAGAAAGAGTCCAGTGCCTAATTAGTATAGGTATAGATTAGCAATCTGACTTCCATACTATTTTCAAAGTAAATCCAAAAATAAATAAAATTTTAAATAATAATCAAATAAAATTAGCAAATTAAAACGATGAGTCTATCTCAAGTACAAGCCAAATTAAGTAAACTAAAATTTAGAATAAAAAATAAAGAAAATTAGCAATCTGACTTCCATGCGATTTCCAAATTAATACATAAATATCAAAAATTTGGAATAATAATTAAACAAAATTAGCAAATTAAAACAATAAGTCTATCTCAAGTACAAGCCAAATTAAGTAAAATTCAGAATAAAAATAAACTAAAATAATCAATTAGATTTATGTACAAATTTCAAAGTAAACCCTAAAAATAAATTCAAAATAGTAATAAATAAAAATATAAATTTTATATGAATTCCAACCTAAAACTAAAAAAATCCACCCCATGTATGAAAAAATATGCAAACTCTAAATAATAATTACTTAATCCGCTCAATTTTATAGGTTCTCTTAGCACTAAGAACAAGAGAAATAACTAAAATTTAAAATAATAATTAAAATTTAGCAAATTAAAACAATGAGTCTATATCAAGTACAAGGGCAATTAAGTAAAATTTAGAATAAAAATGAAATAAAATAAATAATTTAATTTTCATACAAACTCTAAAGTAAACCCTAAAATAAATTCAAAATAGTAATAAATGAAAATATAAATTTTCATACGAATTCCAACCTAAAACTTAAAAAATCTACCCCAAGTACAATAAAAAATACGCAAAGTCGGAATAATAATTATTGACCCTGTTCAAGTTTATAGGGCGTATTCTCTTGGCACATAGACTAAGATGATATTGCAAATGATCATTCAATGATATTGCACAATCCCTAATTATTATCCATACTCGCTATGCTATATTCAATGTATGTATGCAGAGGATATAAAGTAAAGTTAGATATTTATTAGTAGTATAGAGGGGAGATCACACTAATTTTGTATTGAAATATAAAATACAATGTATATTTATGCATAAGACCATTAAAGAATACATCTTATACTTTTTTGACGCAGCGAGTCTATATCAAGTACAAGCCAAATTAACTAAAATTCAAAATAAAAAATTAGCAATTTTATTTCCATTGTAATTTGATAGTAAACCTAAAAATAAAAATCTGAGTAATAATAAATAAAATTAGAATATGGATTTTTATACGAATTCCAGCCTAAATTGAAAAAAAAATCCACCAAAAATACAATCGAGAAGTATACAACTAGGAATAAATTAAAGGATGCTTAAAAATTTGATTTGTACGTGAATCACAATGCTAAATTATGAAATTATTATTAAAATTCATAATATAGTCAATTAACTATACTAATTATGAACTATGAGAAAATTTCACACTAATAAAGAAAAGGAAAAAGATTTAGCACCCATCTAACAGACCAAGATTATAACAGTTGTCAAGTACAATTCAAATTAATAGATCTAAGTAATTTTATCTAAAAAGCTAACCTGTACGGATGCACGGGTTACCAACCAGTAAAGCATAAAGCTTCTCTGGGTCTTCAAGCCCTAGTGCTCCTAAACAGGATGCGGGCTTCCTTTGGAATCCTCTCTAACTTGTTCCTTCGGAAGAATAAATATATATTCTCTTCGTTCCTTCGGTGAAGGCCTGAGGGGAAAAAACGGTACTTTGCCTTTTGGGGATATTGTGCCATCCAATCCAATGGAAAAACGAACGTATAAGATGTAATTCTACAGTATAAAAGCCACCGTGGTCAATAGTGTTTTGCTATAAGGGGAGTCACTAGTATTCTGTCGTTCTTTTTACCCAGAATGCCAAGCACCTCTGCCTTAACCCGCGCAAAGTAGAGGAACGGAACCGTTTAGTACTAGTTTGAAAACACAAGAATTTTATGAAAATTTTATAGGACTTTTTTTATGTGCAATAATTTAATATTTCCAAGATCCAGAAAAAATTTCCGAGTTTTAGAAAGGTATTAGAAACATTATCAATTTTGCTGTCATGCAACCCCAGAGGTGGGTATTGGGCTAGGATTTTTTGTGCTGGCACATGGCATGGTGGTCACGGCTGTCATGCAACCCTAGAGGTGGGTATTGGGCTAGGATTTTTCGTGTTGGCATGTGGCATGGTGGTCACAGCCTGATACAAGGCTCGGCACGGCCCGCATTGGAATAGGTCGTGCCGAGCCTACCAACCGGCTGCGACGAGTGCTACGGTGGAATGGGCCATGTTGCCATAGTGGCGAATGTGCCGTGGCACTGCCCACCTTGTGTGCGGCACGCTACACATGCATGGCACGGTTCATATTGCAGACGGCTGGCCATGGGATCAGTGGCATGACCCCCAATAGGGCCTGTGGCACATGATCAGCGAGAGCGCGGCAGGGGCATCATGTACTAAGGAGCATCATATACTCATGCAAGCATTACAATGTCATTTTGTACCTGTTTAAGAATGGATAAAATTTAGTTTTTTGTTCAATATTTGTGCTCATTGGCTCACCTCCATACAACTCCAGCTCCTTTCCTCTCATCATAATAGTGCAAATGAACTGGGTCTAGACTGGCACGACACGAAACTAGTTACAAATGGGCTGTACCTGAGCTCGCTGAAGGCGAGTCAGGCTGACACGACACAGCACTCTTTAGACATGCATCTTGACGGGCCCGTGCCATTCCAGCCTAGCCCAGCACGATGCCTACCTCTATGCAAGCCTATGGTCTCTTTCAGTAATGCATGCATGTGTATGCTCAGTTTGCGTCAGACAGGCAGGGCTGACGAGAAAGCTCATTAGGATTTAAATCAAAATTACCTCGATTACAATAGTTAATGAGTTTAAAATTAAAATAAGTCTATTTCAGACAAAAAAAATGTTAATGAGACTCAGTTCAATAGTGGCTCATTAGTTTAAATTTGAAATAACCATTTAAATAATAAATAAAATAATTTATATATCGAATTATATTAATTAAAACAAAGCCAATAACGGCTCTATTTGGGATGGCGTGGGCTTTGGCTTCTCCCTTGTGAAAGCTAGAAACTGTTCTAAACGGCTGGCTTCTCCGTAGTAAGAAGCCAAAAGCAAGCAACCCATTTGTACTAGGAATAGCTGAAAGCCGAAAGCTAGTCTGTGGCAGCTTCTCACAATTTCGGTGGGTTAGGATTCTAACTTAGCAACTAGAGTTGAAAAAAATTATCCCCTTCTACTAAGTATAAAATCTCAAATCTCACCTCTTTCACATAAAAGCTAGATTAAAAATCAGACTGTTAAATACTAAATCTTTTTAACTCAACCGTACAACCCTTCAACCATATAATCCAGACGAAAGCTACTTAAAAAAAAACTACAGCCACGCTAAACTAAACAGGATCTAACTCGCTAAGCTTCCATAGCCAGCACAGCCGCCGAACTGTCCCGCCTTGAACAGCACATGCACACACGACATGCTGCCGCAGGCCCATGTATTTTTTCTCTACCATCTCTTTCGCGTCGTTTCATGCAGGCGCAGTGTTGCACGCCGGGCGTGCCGGCCGTTTCATTTGAGCTTTTTGACTTTGGATGCGCGGCTTCAGTTAATCAGGCCATGATTTTTGTAGCACTAGCAATTCCGATACCCGGAGACATGAATCCACACACCTCAACTTTTTGTGCACTCCCCGTATGATGCGCCAGAAATGGGGATTGCACCAATCCACAGTGCTGAATTCCTTCTTTTGTCTTGTCTAGAGCTAAACCATGTCGCCCTTCAATTTTTCCCGAGAAAATCAATTATTTGTCATGCCAAAGACTATCCCTTCGTGAAATGCCACGCTACAGATTTGTCCTTCATGAATTGTCAACTTTCTTACTTAAATGGTCAGCTTATGCCACAAGATCAGTATTGTGCTATTATTCCTTCTTTTTCACCCAAAATCCCCATGTGAAATGGCAAAACTGCCCCAACCCTAACCCGACCTAAACAAGGTGTGTATGTTCTTGCTAGTTAGAAGATGAACAAGTTCAAAATACTAGCTAGTATTAGAAAAGTGTGTGATATTTATGTATGCATGTAGCATGTAAATGTCCTTTCAATTGTGGAAGATATAACAATTTGCACCCTAAAGTGGTTTTAGAGGACGGTTTTGATGATGTGGAACCCACTCAAGATGATTTCTGCTATATTAATAGCCGCATCATCGAGTTTTGGTAATAAAGATCTAATTCGAAAGTGTTGACACTCACATCGTCAACCTATTTCTCACTCCTTTTCTCTCAATTTATACATTCTCTTTTTTTTTATCGCCATCATCCCTTCTCTCATTTGGATCCATATTAGCAAAAATCGATGACATGGCTATCAACATGGCAAAAATAACCCTTAGTTACATCGCTGTTAGTAAAATCGCTCTCTGAAACCGCCTTAAGATATAAATTGATATAAATTAACCTAGTTTTATAAGTTTGGTGTGCTAAATACCCAATTTTATATTTAATGGTGTTAAATTGACTTTTGAAAAGTTCGAAATGTAAAATAGACTTATTCCTAAGTAAAAAAGATACGTAGTTCTAACGTACCTTCTTATTTCAATTTCGTGCCTACAAATGATGGATATGTAATGGGCGTAAATTTTTCGAAATTGCTGACAAGTCTTGATGATAGTCCAAAAACCCTTGTAGGTTGCTGAGTCAGGATACGCAAATGCTGCTAATTACAACCCTTAGTTTAATTAAGGATTTTGGGGCTCATTTCAGACTTTTGGAACAGAGTTCAACTGTAATCTAGCTCATTTAGTGGCTAATACTCGCTCTAAAAAAATATGAGACATATTATTTTAATAGTCTTTTCTATAACTAAAGTGTGTTTTTTGTATTTCAATATAAAATAAGTTTGATGTTCTCTCTATACCTCTAATAGATATTCAATTGTACTTTGTATTCCCTCCATGCATATTTGAATAATGTACTTTGAGATAATAATTAGAGATTGTCTAGTTATTTTTAATGTCTTCTTGATCTAAGTGTAAAATAAAAATGTAAAAATTTTGCTAGTGCCACTGATAAATGCCCAATTTCACTTCTGCCACTACTCTTTTTTCTCGTTTCATATTTGCATTAGCCTTTGCTTTTCTTCCTCCTTTCGATATTTCTATTAGTTGATCGTCGGTTGATTGTAAGCTGACCATCAGTTGACCGTCGTCAAAATTGTTCATTCTATTTTTTATTTTTTAAAAATAACAAATGAAGTCAATTCTTTTGAATTTTTTTATGATCCTAGACTGCTAAAGATGGTACCATAAATTTTTTCAAGCATAATTAAGCTTATACATTTTTATAAAAACGAAGTAATTCAGCTTCAGCTCCAGATTTTTTTTTTGAATTCTGGCCAGGAGCTCTGGCATTCAGTATAGAAGGAGAGAACAACAGCTGGACTACAGTTGCACACATATCCACCCACACACACATGCCCACGCACACACACGCAACTGTACCAAGCCCGACGCGCACCCAGGTGAGCCAAGGCTCGAACCCGGGCGGGCGAGCACGCAAACGGCGATGCTGGCCACTCGAGCTCACGCTCAATCGCACTCTAGATTTTTATAAAAATGTACAAGTTTGATCATACTTTGAAAAATTTATGGTACTATCTTTATTAGTCTAAGATTATATGGAAAAATTCTAAAAGAATTGAACTTCATTTATTATCTTTTTAAAAAAACAAAAACAGAAGTAACAATTCCGATTGATGGTTAACACACAGTTAATTGACAAAAATGGTAAAAGTAGGATGAAGTAAAAATAGAAGTGACAAAAATTGATAGGACGAAAAGACTAGTGATAGAAGCAAAATTGCACACATTTTTCAGTGGTACCAACAAAATTTTCTCACATCATATATTTTTAGAGAGATGATCGTAGTGACCATCGTACAAGCCCTCAGGCTTTAATACTGTGCCTAAAATAAAACATCCACGATAAACACAATTAACCAAGGTGGCGCACTATGCTATGTCGTGCGATATTCAGTTGCGCGACGCTGTGCCATGTAACATTTGGTCCAATGATTATTTTCAGGAAAAATGGGTCTGAGGACGTAAACGCGAATTCATTTTTTTCTCTAGAGTCTTCTAAAAAATACGCTAGCTAGGAGTTATCGGCGAATTTGTGGTACTACAGGTTATTTTTATGTGGTGCAGAACCGCTAGGAGTCATCGTCAAATCTACGAAAACGTGGTTTTTTATGTAATTTCATTTTTTTGGGGTTTTTTCCCAAAAAAATGGGCTGCTAGGAGCCATCGATGAACTTGCAGATTGATAGGAGCCGTCAGCGAATCTGTGGAACCATGGGTTCCCTTTTATTGAGAAAAACGGATGCGAAAACATGTATCCTTTTTTGCATAATTTTAGCTTTTGGGCTCTTTCTTAGAAAAAAAACAGGTTGATAGGAGCTGTTGTCGAATCCGTGGACTGCTATGAGCTGACGATGAATCTGTTGATTTTTGCAAAAAAAAAAGTGAAGGGATATAAATGTAATTTCGTTTTTCTGGGTCAATCCAGCTAAAAAACATCTTTAGAAACCTAAATGTAATTTTGTTTTTTCCGTCATCGAATCCATGGACCGCTATGAGCCGTCGACGAATACGTGGACTTTTCTGAAAAAACCATGGAGGGATATAAACATAATTTCTTTTTTGGGTCAATTCAACAAACAAAGTTTTTTGGGATCTAAATATAATTTCATTTTTTCTCAGGTCTATTCTGTTAACAACCGACGTAAGGACCTGAACGCAAACCGTAGAGGTACCTAAATGTAATTTCTTTTTTTAGGTCTATTTTATTAAAAACTAACGAAAGGATCTAAACTCAATTTTTAATTTTTCGAAGGGCCTTTTCGCAAGGCTGGTGACGTGGCATCACTGAGGAGCCAACGATTTCACCTGCTTTAATAGAAGGTACTAGCCATGTGCCTATGCGATGCAGCGAAAACTCAATTTGCGATAAAAAATTTATTTGCAAAACTAACTTTATCTGAATAATAATGTTCACTTTACATATGTAATGGTTAAATGTTCAAATCAATTTATCGAAGTATACAAATTCCAAGCACATGTTTACAAATTCGAGTTTAAAATTATCTTTAATTTCACAAATTTAAATAATAACATCACAACACTTGAGATTGTAAATTTGTAATGCCATAATTCAAAATCGATCGATCGACCAAAAAAGACATCACCTGCTGTCCCATGGACACAAAGGTATTGAAGAGGTAGGTATCATCCGTATGTGGCTGCTACCATCAACGGCATGCGTGACTCGTACGCCTTGCTTCGGTCATACCATAGCCCCTCCCCATCAACCAGCTTCACTGTCTCCTCGCCTCCCCCTATGAGCACCTCCCTCAACCTATTGACATCATCCACCTTGGCGAACTCTAGTAGCGCCGCCAGCCTATCTCACCACCCACCACCGGCGACCTGCCCCTGCGCCGTATCGACGAGATCAGGAAGATCGCCTATTATCTCCGCTCAACGGATAAGCTCAACACATCTACAGGAGAGGTAAGAAGCGGTGGAGTTATATATATTCAGCAACTGAGGAGATATCTATAGAATCCAGATTAAAAAATCGTCGAATAAGGCAATAAAAGAAAGGGAGGCGAGAAGAGATCCAACTTTATGAATCGGCTCTTTGCTTCCTCTGGAAGGAAATCAATCAATCCAATCTGAAAAGCACCGGGAGCAATCGCCGTCGATTCGAATGCCGGATCAATGGGAGAAAGGAAAGTAATAAATAAGTTATGCATATTAATTTACCTCCTGCGAGTTGCGACGGAATGATCCAATCCAATCTACTAGGGTGGCCACTGCCCGCTTCCTACTCAGCCACGCGGGTACGCACATGTGTCGAAATGAGGGTAGAGAACGGATGTACCACCACCAACTCCTAATTAGAATTATTAGAGATAGAAATAACAAACTTATCTAGTCGCATCATGCATAGCTGTGTGCATGCTACTAGCCGGCTAGAATCAAGTCCATACGTGATTAAATAAAACGAAAAGATGGTCTTATCTACACATACAAGTAAATATTTAATGAAAATGATGCATATGGCAACTCAAAGGCACATGGTAACTCAAAAGCTGTATACGTGCAGTATATGGAAAAAGAATTGGTCGTGCAGTATTTGGAAATAGAAACAGCTGATTGAGATAAGAGTCTGATACACCGCAGATTACGCATGTATGTATATCCAACCGAATTAAAACTTTCTCCGTTCACCGATGTATAAAAGATCGGAACAATGACGGTTTCGTGAGTATGTCCAGAAGGGAGAACATACCACCACTACTAATTCGTAATTAAAAGCAGTAGAAATACATATATTTACGGAATAAAATTAGAGGACGATACAGAACGACAAGAAAAAGGAAAAGTTTAGCTGTGCGGACTTCGTCTCTCGGTATAATGGTTTGTGCTGCAAATATAGCCATTATTTTTGCAGCGATCAAAGCCAACACTCGCAGCCAATGTAGTTAGTTATACATTTGTCTCCCAAAAAGTGAACAAGAGACAAATCGAAGAGCCGGACAGCCGTACAACAGGCGCTATTTTATTACCTTTAACCAGCTGAAATAAATCGTTTTATTTAAATATTGGAACCTAATGATATGGGACGTCCGTTTTTTTTTTTTTTTTGACGCCAACTTTTTTTACCATTCGAGTAACATTTTCTTCTCATATGTATAATGTTTTTCTTCGATAATAGTATGGAAAGATAGAAATAAAATGACTACAATTTTGGGTATTCACTTAATTTTGTTAGGTATAGGTGCTTTTCTTCTAGTACTCAAGGCTCTTTATTTTGGTGGGGTATATGATACCTGGGCCCAGGGGGGAGATGTAAGAAAAATTATCAATTTGACCCTTAGCCCCAGTGTTATATTTGGTTATTTACTAAAATCCCCTTTTGGGGGAGAAGGGTGGATTGTTAGTGTGGATGATTTAGAAGATATAATTGGGGGACATGTATGGTTGGGTTTCATTTGTGTATTTGGCATCGTTGCAATTTTTCTTTTCGTATGTGTAACATTTGTAATCACTGTATGCAACAAAAATGCTCGATAACAGTAGAAATGTGCACGTAAAAAAAATGTTACACACATGGGAAAAAAATGTTGCACCGATGCATAAAAAAAACAGTTGGAATTGGACGTCCGATTACTATATTGGAAACTTTAGACTCATTAAACTCAACTATTTTATGTGAAATCCCGTGTTCTAAAGTGTTGTTTGCAACAACAATTGAGCGTGCCATTGTTATGCCCGCACGAATCTCAACACGTATCCAATGGTTACATCATTTCCACATCTCCGTTCAACTGAAATGTCAACACACCTGCCGAATTGAAAAACTTTAAAAGGTATTAGCCAGGGTAACGCGCTACGCTGCATCGTATGAAATTTTATCATGTATCGCTATGTCGGTCGAAATTTGGGAAATTCGGTCGCGCGATGCTGCGATACACAAAATTTGGTCTGATAGATATTTCTGGAAAAGAATTGTGTAAATTCGGTTTTCTTGGTTTTTTTGAAGAAAAAAGGCTACTAGAAGCTGTTGGCGAATTTGTGGATTGCTACGAGTCGTCGGCGAACCTGTGCTTTTTTTAGAGAAAAACATGGAGGGGCCTAAACGCTTTTTTTTTGCATAATTCCAATTTTCTTTTTTTTTTAAAAAAAAAGGGTCACTAGGATCCGTTGGCAAATCTGCGGACTGCTATAAACCGTCGACGAATCTATGGTTTTTGTTTTTGGGAGAAAACAAAGTATTTTTTTATGTAATTCCGGTTTTCTTATTTTTTTCAAAAAAAGGGTCGCTAGGACCAGTCAGCGAATCTGTGGACTGCTATAAATTATCGGCGAATTTGTATTTTTATTTTTAGGAGAAAACCACATAGGGACCTAAATGTAATTTCATTTCTCTTCGGGTTCAGTGTGTTAAAAACCGCTTTCTTAGGACATAAGCATAATTTCTTTTTTTCAGGTCTATCTTGTTAAAAACCAACGAGATGACCTAAACGTAAACCACAAAGAGATCTAAACATAATTTTGGTTTTTTCGGATCCTTTCCACTAAAAACTGACCGGAGGATCTAAACATAATTTTAAATTTTTCGGAGATCCTTTTTGCAGACATGGTGACGTGGCGCGGTTGAGGGCTCTCAATTCCTCTCCACTATAATATATAGTATACATTCCGTAGGAATTTATTAGTATCAGAACAAATATTTCTATATAAATCCTGTGTTCCAAATTAATGGAGCTTTAAAAAGATTTGTGCATAAACAGTACACGCGTAAATTTTCGTGCATTCTACTTCCATCATTAGCACTTTAGTTGACTAAAAAAATTACAGTGAAATAATGACAGGTTTAGTAATCTAATTAGCACTAAAAAATTACAGTGAAATAATGACAGGTTTAGTAATCTAATTAGCACTTGTATATTTTTAGAATCAGGGGCACTTTCATTCTTGCATTAGCAGAAATATAATCATGCTGCAAACACCAAGGGCTAGAACGATATATCTGCTTATTTGGCACAAAGCTAGACGATCAGCCAAATTAGCAGTACTTGGTTAACTATATAACCTTATTGGCACTTTCTTACAGGTCTAAGGATCTTCGGTGCAGTTTTCTTGTGTCAACATAAGGACATCCAAAATTTTGTACGTAAAGCTTTTTTTTGTTAATACTACCTTTCTTTTGTTTCAGGAACGAGACAACATAATTAGGTAGGTCATAATCACTAATGGCTATGGAAAAACATAAAGAGAAAGGGGGAAAAAAAAGGGATAGAGAGCGCTAAAGCAAAAGTAGCGGGTATCACGCGAGTGTACATAGACGGCGAAGAGGCAGTGTGTCAAAAAGGGAAAGATGAAGAAAAGAACACAAACAAGGCCGTCCCGTCCGCGAGGAACCCGCCATCTACGGTTTTAATTCGGGTAATATCTCAATTTTTGAGATTTAAAAAATATTGTATGTAAATTAAGTTCCCAAAAAAATATTACCGATTTCCTTTGGATTAATAAAACTTAATTGGAAATTTCCTAAAATAGAATGATTTAATATGAATAATATAAAATTCAATTAAATTAAAATCAATTAGAAAGTTTTATTTGGGTATGTTGTGCTCCAAAGTATTTTCACGCATTGTCTTGGAATTTTTGGAGTTTGTTTGATATTTATTTCGGACCATTTGGATTTTTAGTCTTTTCTTTAAATCAAAAGTTAATTATAAATTCCGATATCTTTGAAGGACGAATTCCTTCACCCCATACCCTCCATCTCTCTCCTCCTGGGCATAAGTTGAATTCTTCCTGTTCAGGCCTATCTTCATTCTCTCTCTCTCTCTCTCTCTCTCTCTCTCTCTCTCTAGCCTAACTCCTCTTCCCCGTTCACTTCTCCATCGGGTCGAAACCCAATTCCACCGCTAGGCTAGCCCATCTCTACCCCAAACCCTAATCCTAGCAGACCACCCGCCAGATGGCCTAGTCGCCACCTCCTACCAACACCCGAATCATCTCCTATATATAGTTGCGCCACTTGCCCTCGACTTTTGTACCCTACACATCACCTGAGGCTATAAATGGCCCTGGGGATCCTCATGTTGCGCGCCCTTCATCACACCACCCTTGAAGCCCTAGCTCCTCCCATGACTCCGCCGTGTGATGTCATCCCAGTTATCTTCTCCAAGTTTGGCACCGTCCATGGCTCAATTGATCTCCATCATCGCCACATCTGAGGTTGAGTCTTTCGACCCATAGTTGCATCTTGTCATCCTCTGTCGAACTATCATTGCTGAGCCCGTCTCTCTTGCCTTCGGTTGTGCTCCACCATTGCCAAAACCTCATCATTATGTTCTGTGTTGATCTAGTGTGTATATCTTCGATCTGTTAGCATCACATTGCGTTCTGCGTTCTACCCTTCGATCTACCCTTTCCCTTTGTTAATTTTGAGTTTGCTCAATCGTGCACATAGATCGGGCTCATCTTTCCCAAGTCCGACCATTACCCTTGGTTACTCGATTTTGTTGTCTCCAGTGAGAAACTACCTCTATTAAGCCCATTCTTACCTTCTCACACCACATTCTACCCTGTGCATATGTCCTAATCATCAATCCCTCATTGTGGTGCCATCGTCACTGAAGCTGAGCCCACACTGCCACCTTTCTCCTTCGCTTGCTCACCGGCACCGATCATTGGTCGCTACGCCCTTGTCATTATCATCACTAGGCCATCCTCTCTCTATTTTGGCCTTTACCGAAGCCCCATCAGTAGTCATTTGCCGCTAACGGCATGCACCCTATGCACCAGCCACCATAGTTGCCACCTCTCCTCTTTGTCTCCCTTCTATGTGGGCCCTTCTCTCTCTTCTCCCTTGTGTCAATGACAACCAGGCACTACAGTCCATATCCAATTCCATCCTAGCAGCCCATCACCACATCATCAACGCCACCTTATCATCCAAGGTAGTGCCATGTCATGTACCACCACCTTAACACAATGTACCATGTCATTGCCCACGTGACCAAGCTAGACCTAGATCCACCTCCAATTATGTGTGGACCATACACATAATCTAGTCCTACCATCTCTCTCTTACATACGAGCCTTGTCAGTCAAATCAACATGGTTAACCCCCTCTTTCCATGCTCTCATTCCACCATGCACCAATGCTACTCTACAAATATGTCCATTGACGAATGGCCCTAATTGTCATTCTCAGCCTATTCCTAAATTCCAACAAATTCATAGGTTCCAAAAATATTCCTTCGACCCCTCCAATCAGTGACACATACTCTCTCCTTTGCTAATTTCTTAAGTTTCCTTCCTAACCAAATTTTCAGAAACTCATTCTCTTTCATATGAGCTCCGATTGAACCCATTCAAGTTCCTAAATTTATCTAAACTCAAACCCTACCTTCCAATACCATTTGTTCTTAATTTGAAGTTTATTTGATTTATCTTTTTAAATTTAGTTTGTATTTACATTTTCTCTCTCATTAGGCGTTGACGTTCGGAAGTGGTTTGAATGAGCTGAAAGTTAAATAAGTTAAAGACCAAAGTAAATATAAAGGAATAGTAGCATAGCAAGAGAAAGATAAGTTGTGCTTTGACCATATTGCACCTAGCTTTTACAAAGTTATTTTGTTTTTTAAATTATTGCATGCTAATTCAAAGTATCAAATATTTTATTATTTCGGGACTAGCTATGCAACCCATTTGTTACATCTACCTTATCATTTGTATGTCACAATGAGTGTCACCCTATGTTGGTTATTAATATAAAATCAATGTGGGATGGTTTAGCTGTGACTGATATACTTAGCCTTGCAATGTGTTATTATTGTTTTGTAATGCAAATTCATACCTGACTAAGTAATTATTCAATATCTTTTGTGAAAAGTGGTATGTCATGTGTTGTCACCTTGATAATTGCATATGTTGTGCTATAACAAACAGGGGTGGAAAATGATTCAGAGTGATGTAAGTGGCAATATTTAGGCCCTATTTGGGGGGGGGGGGAGCTTAAAGCCAGTTTCAGCTTCTTAAAAGACAGTAAACCCCCTAAATATGTCAGCTTTTAAGTGGCTTTTGGCATATACTAGAAGTCACATGTAACTAGCAAAAGCTAAAAGCTGAAAGCTGGGTGAGACCGGCTTTTGCAGCTTATTGCTGAAGAAAATTAGCTGTTTGTCAAACGGTCTCTTACAAAAAGCTACAGCTATTTTTCAGTGCAGAAACCCAAAAAGCAGTTTTTTCAAAAAAGTTACAGCTCCCCTAAATAAGCCCTCAGTGATAGGTTATGTGCAGTGGACTATTTGTGAGTTTGTATGTTTCTAAGTGTAAGTGTAGAGCATGGTAGTTTTGCCTTGATCAATTAAAGACTTAACTTTGTTTATCATTGAATTGAGCTATATTGTACAACCAAATGCATAAGATGGGGAAGACCTAGCTTAGTAAGTTTCGGAATCTCATTGTTGGTTGCCTTAGGCAGTTGGTTAGGCTTAGTGCTAGGGTGGAGGGTGGTCTCATTCGTTGGGCTGCATCATGGACAGATGCCATTTTAAAGTCCAACGATACGCTTTGGGCCAAGTACCTTGTGAGGTTAGGTTACTAGCTTTGCAATCTTCTCCAATCAAGTTGATTGCATTCTGTGTATGAAGCGTACAACCTTTGTAGAGTGTGAAATTGTTCAAACAGCTGTGTCCTTAGTTATGGACATGTTTGGGGATTTCACATGAGGGTTAGATTTTATAAAACAAAACTGAAAGGGTAGCTATGTGAATGAATTGGTCTAGACTACATGCAAGTTTGTGAAAACTGTCATTTACTTATTATTATTATTATTGTGTCGACTTATGGTTTTAATCTATTTATTGTATTCAAGTTACAAAAGGTTGCTTTATTCAAAATAAATCAATCAGCTATTTTTTTAAATAAGTATTGCATATAGTTAAATAGACTTACATTCTGTGTGTATGACTTGTTGAGTGCTTCATATACTCACTGTCGCTATAGATAATACTGCTCAGTTGTTGAAGACATCATCAAGACATCAATGATAAACAAGGACTACTTAGAAGATCGTGGGGAACTATGTCGTGCTATCTCAATTGACTGACTGTGGGCATATGGATGGACTATTTTGAAGATATTCCGTTTCCTTCCACTACTATTTACTTGAGTTGTTAACCTTCTAAGGAATTAATTGTGTGCTTCGACCATAAGGTTGCTACTATGATATTTAATGTTAATTATTTCTTCCTTTGTTATTGAGTATGCGGAATGATATTTCATTGAGGTTGTTATTGTGTATACTAGCGCGATTCTAAATTAGTGCAATATACACAGTGGATCCAAATTTACATATTTGAACCCAACAGTTCACGCAGAAAACACAATCCGAACTCCATATCATCACTCTGTCCCTCTTCAAATTGGCAACTTCAGTGTTCGAAGTTCAAAATTCCCGTTCTTTTGGAAGAAGCGTGACAGGAAGGGAGACTCGTGCTGCAGATGCAAGTAAACTGCCCGTTCACGTGGACTTATTTACATGTATAGGCAGTCTGCTCAACCCTAACATCAATCGGCTGACTGATTAGCCTAATCAGGTTTTCTGTCATAGGTAGATGCATGTCGAAGCTGTGGGGTCAATTGACATACATGAAAGTCGAAAAAATCTATAAAGATTTTAATGCCATTGATCCCAAAGTTATAATATTCTGCATTCGTCACTGTCTCAAGCATGTCCGAGCCAAAAAAAAGAAGGAAAACAGATAAAAGAAAATTAAAGAAGAATAAGCGCAACTGTTGTAGTTCCTCCTACTTTGCAAGGAGCCAAATGAGCAAGGTTGCCCACCATTTCGGCCACAACTCAGTTGCATCAAAGCATGGACACCATTCAGAACTTTTCGAGCTCTCCGGTGTCGGTCAGGTCAAAAGTGCAGCAGATCTATGCTTAACTGAAGATGTTTCAGCCGTAAAGATGCAGAAGGGGCGCGCGTTGTCTGACAATACTAGCGTGTTGCTACTTTTGTTCACCCGTCTGTAGTTCCACGTACCAAGAGTGATTAAAGCCGCAAACACATACGCCTTTTTCCTTTTTGGCTTATTTGAGGGGAACATGAATGTCTTTTGGTCCAAAAAGAAAAGGCATGGCATTATTACTTTTTTCTACTGTACATGTAAGGAAAATCAGTAAATATACCAGTAGGAATGATGTGGTTTTAAAACGATACTAATGGATATGAGTTTGACATATGGGTCCTAGACCTTCACGCCAATAAACATTTAGAGGCCGTTTGGAATATATGGATTTCACAGTAATTTTATAGAAATTTCACAAGAATCAGTTTTTTTCCCCTCAAGAACAGGAATTTTTTCGGCGTTCCGATCGGGGTTCTAATTGGAACAAAGAGAAAATAGAGGAATTTTGTAGGATTCCAATTATAAAGAAAATTTTCCTATGTCACTTGCGAACAAATAAATGGCTCCAAAAATCCTATAGGAATATCCTCTTTCCTACACATTTTGGAGGAAAGAAAATATTTGCTCAAACCTCGTGTAATTTCCATTGAAAATTCCAAGGCAAACTCAAGGGAACTTTCCTCAAATATTCCTGAATTTTTTTTCTTCTGAAGCATCCAAACGTCGTTTTCTACTCATTCCCGTATTCTCGATACCCGGAGGAATCCGCCATGTATACCATCCATTTCGTGCTTGTTTTTCTATTCCTACCATTTTTCCTCACCTGCGTTGCAAACCGGTCGGCATGTTTGTATACGGGGATTTGGATTTGACTTGGGCTTGTTTGAATTGGGGGCTAGTGTTTCTATGCATTACCCTTCCAATACAGATTGTACAAATTTTGAAGTAAGCTAAGAGATAAGTAACCATGATCTACCCTTCATTCATATTTTTAATACCTATACAACTTTGAAATAATGATTCATATAAGCACCTTCCATGAGTTGCATACAATGTATCAAACAAACCCATAGCATTTAGTCTAAATTTGAACTAAACCCAAAAAAAACTACCTGAAGAACGTTTCTCATACAAAGCCCTGCCCCTTAATGGCCCTCCTTGTGCTCGAGATGGTAGGATTGTTTGCCAGATAGCTCCAAAACTGAGGTACATGTTTCCAAGGAAAAAGTGTGTGACGCAAATTTCTTCCCGCAAAGCAAAAGAGGAACATCGAGATGAATTCTTTGACTAATTAAGCCTAACAAGCAGGAATTAAAATTTTTTTGCGGTAACTGGTTTGGACGGGTAAAAAATACTGGTCTGGGAATTTTCTAATTTAAACTTTGAATTTGAAATTTAAAATTCAAAGAAAATAATTGTTACTATTTGCTTGTGTGCAAGCTAATGAAAGTGTTGGTGTTACGCTAATGAAGATAAAACATATGAGAGGTGCTTCTATGCTTTTTCAGTTGCACAAATATTAAAGCATGAATGAATGATAGATGGTGATTACTGACCCCTTTACTTGCTTCAAAATTTGTGCAACTTGTATTGAAAGGGAAAACATTGAAACACTACTCAAAACATGTTGATGGAGGCAATGAGATGATAACAACGGTGGCATCCAAAAAAATTCTCGACACACAAACAACCATATAAGCATCAAACTCTGGCATGTTGTATTAAATATCTTTTATCAAGGAAATACATGTATCGATTAGTATTGTGTATTTGCAACGAATAAAATTGTTATTGTCCTATTAACGGGTAATATGCGATGGCGATATCTGTCCCTGGTAACCGGTAGCGGCTGAGATCTGTTTTTTTTTTCCTAGATCCAATTTTTGTATCCTTGCTAACAAGTAACATGTTTCCTCCAATAAATCTGCTAGTAACAAGTAACATGTTTCCTCCAACAAAAACCGTAGCTTAATTTACCTCAGAGATTTTTAAAGTACAACCGGAACAAACTAGCAAAGCAGCCGATTGATTCATCGAGTTGCATGCGAGTGTAAACGAATTACACTACTTTCTGCCGTCAAGTGCAAACACACTACAACATAGAAAAACGGCCATGTTCGCAGTTGCACAAACAAAAACCCCAATTCCGGCAGTAAACAATGTCTTTCTAATTTTATTCATAAGGGGACACACTGGTGTCAAAACATGCATGTAAGGCTGCGCCCACACACAGAACAGATGGCCCAATCTCCAACAATGTGCCATTTGGGTTAACAAAAAAGATTTGGCGATGTTTTATGACCAATATAATTTTCATTGTTTGCAGCATCCATGACGATAAATTAAGATTCAAGTAATAAAAAGGCGATTTCATTATTTTGCGAAGCTAGTTGATCAGGCGAGCACAAGACAAGCTTACCTCCACTGTTTATTGAAAATTACGGTTAGTCACTACAAAATCCTTTAGTACTGTGGGCTGCTTACTGCCTGATGAGGGAAGCTTGAGACATGCAAGCCAATAGACAGTTAGATTTCATAAAACACTGCATCTTGTTAAAGACTACAAGAGGTGGCAGCCTGGCCTGACGAATCTATGGTTATTTCTCTTCGTCTGATTGAGAAGGTCCGTTGATGGCATCGGCAAAGTACTCGACTGCAAGCACATGAACATGCAAACGATCAGGCTTCTCTAGTAATGGATGTAAGTTCCTAAGTTCCAGTTGACATTGAAGAAACATTCAAAATTACCTATGTCATCATGATCCGGGGAATCAAGTAAGAGATCTGAGTGTGACGGAAGGAATGGGTTGCCTGCGTAGTTCTCAAGAGCTGCCAGGCCTGAAAGTCAATTGTAACAGCAGTCAGACACAACGATAACAAAACTGAAGGCAGTTGATTTAGCGAGTGGCAATCATTTTTTCTTTCCTATTTCTAGATGAAATTTAGACAGAATGTAATTACACCCAGAAAAGCACTAAGTAGTCTCACTAGTTTCTTCTATGCTTTCCCAAAAAGTGAAAAGCAGATATTATACTAGAACATGCCATGGAAAACAGTACAGTTGCCACTATCTTTTAACTTTTTGCCCATCAGAAAAGCCAAGAACTATTTCCAAACCTTGCTTTGCTGCAAATTAGAATCTGAACAGATATTCTGCAATTTTCTCTTTACTTAGGTTAGCTTACTAACTTCTTACATTGATTACAAGAGGTAGGCTACAAAAAGATATTTGATCCCATATGTTGTAACTTTCAATCTAACGATGCAATGTTTCTAACCTCCAATGTCAATCTGGAACAACTGATTACATACGAAAATGCTGGACATGGTAAGATCTCCTCCCAAATTTGTCAAATCTGCTGATAGATCAGAAAGACTGAAATCCCAGATCTGCTGCCCTAAGGAAGAGCCATCGCCACCATCTGGTCCTATTTGCAGAGGCCCTCCATTCCCTACATCAGCTCCAAAGGTGGCATTTACTGCTGGTGCATCCACATCCATCCCTGATATCTCAGATGGAGTGAAAGAAACATGGTTGCTTGACATTGCGGATGATGGACTCATAGCCATCTCAGATGACACAGCACCACAGACTGGTGCAGCCTGTGCAGCTTTAGGTGCTTCATTCTCTGTCATGCTTCAGCAACATATGGTTGATATCAAATGAATTATAAAGGTGCTGACAAATAGAGTCTAACTGTAGCTAGCTGATAGGTTGCTACACCATCTTACAAGTTATGTTTCCTAAGAAGAAACTTGATTGTACAGCTCAAATGAAAACGGGCCCAAAAAATTTTAAAAAAAATCATTCGGTTATGTTAAGGCTAGCATCTGTTGCATCATTCAGAGTACTAGTACATTACAATGAAAATTAAATGAGCATTTCGATACAGCAATCAAGTGGTTTGAGTACTGCAGGAGGTACAAATTATTATTATATTCCATAAGCTGTTCTAGCCTGTTGCTTTGTTCTTTCTGGAAGCCTGAGTTAGAGGTTTAGAGTTTAGACAGTAAGCAACAAACAGAGAAGACAATAATTACTAGATGGTTTGGACAATAGCAATAGTCAATCTGCTTATAATTCCTTATACACCTAAAAAATGGACAATGAAAAGTTATCTACGCGATAAAAATGTTATTCTCGTTTTCCAATCTATCATAATGTGGTAAACTGGAACAAATCTGCAAAGACACAAAAGCAAAAGGAACCCAGCTAACAAAGATGATTACCCATTTCTGGAGCTTATGTGAATGGGATGATAACCACCTGGTGCAGGAATTCCATTTACTATATGGCAGCCGGGAGGATCACAAGCCACTGAATTAACATGAGGCTTACTAGGAGCAGGTATTCCAGGTTGTTGAAGTACTGGATATCCCATGGGCAAATTGTTAACTGCACTGATATCAGGTAGCATTGAATAAGAAAAACAAGTAGGACTTCTCTAAAGAAGAAGGTCAGTCAATAAATTGAAGCAAAGCTAAGCATCAATGCACAGAAGAGGAGATAACATGCAACGTTATGGTCAACAGAAAAGAATTAAAACGGTTTGACATGAGCTCTATAGAGCTGAGAGAATATGCTGCATTTAGTCACAGTTTATCTGATGACATCTTTCACAAACACATCCAAATAAAAGTTCCACAAAATGCAGAAGCAAATCCGCCAAAAGTAGAAACAATACTTAAGTAAGGGTGTGTTTGGTAGAGCTCCGTGGATCTGGTGGAGCTGAGTATTCCTAGCTCCACCAGATCCGTGGAGCTGGAGCTGTGAGTACATTAATTGTGTTTAGATGAATCATCTTGTTTACATCTTAGACCAAAAATATAAACTTAATTAACTTTATTTTAGTCTACAAGTTTCAGATTTCAGGTGAAGCTAGGATCTGGAGCTCTACCAAACAGGCCCTAAATGTTATACACTTAAACCTCAAAAACTTTGTGTTGGTGATGATAAGATTTCCCAACATTTGTGTTTCTCTTCTTATACTTCATTTAGTATGTTGCTGTGTATGGATTTCATGTTACTTTATGTTAAAAAAGATTGGTAGTTTTTGTTTGCTCCAAACTTTTCCATAGGCTTGTAATGGTCCCTAAAGCACTTTATCTGGTTGAACTACAAAAATAATGATCGTGATCCAGAAGGGAAGACTCCCATTTGTACATAAGTGCCAACAGCATCATTAGCACGTTCATGGACAAAGCAAAGAAAAACAAAGGGTATCCTATTAGAATTAAGGATTCAAGATAGCCTAGTGCCTCAAACAGGTTTATGTCCATAGTTTTTTTCAGAATCTATAACTGAAAAAACTGTCTGGTTGGTAGCAATGGATTGGAACTATGTGTTGGATGTTTAAGATGTGGATTGGCGTGAAATTACGATCTCCAAAGCTTATCAGCAAAAAGACATGCAGGATCCACATGTATTAATTTGTGTATTTCAATGAGCTGGTAATATAAGCACAAGCAGACAGCCTAAGGCGGGTACTGATCATTCAGGTGATAACCTAACAGAGAATAGAGTGACCGCTGGGGGTCATTGTAACATTCCAATTTATGAGGTTTCAAAAATCTTACGTGTAGTTTAGGTTCCTAAAAATTTTCACCAATTTTCCTTACTTTAATAAAGCTTAACTGGGACTTTCATAAATTAAAAAGATTTAAGTTGAATAATCTAAACTTCAATTAAATAAAAAACAAGTTCTAGTTGGGTTCCTTGTGTATTTTTTTTGGAATTTTCCGAGTTCATTTGGTATTTCTTTGGATTTATTTGAATTTCCAGCCTTTTCTTTATTTCGGAAATCAAGTCCAAATTTTGGATCCCTCCTGGGCCAAATCTGGTGCCAGCACGATTTCCTCCTCTCTCGGCCCATTTCTTTTCCTATCGCCTGGCCCAAGCCTCCGAGCCACGCCGGCCCAGCTGTCCCTCCATCATTGACTAGTGGGCCTAGTTCCCACCTGTCAGCCAACCACTATTTATCGTCTTCCTTCTATGTTTGTCCCCAACTCCACGACACCACCATGACCAAGCCAAACTACACCCTTTCCATGCTGCATCCTCCGCTCTAAACAGCGCTACCGAGCCCCAGATCCGCATCCACAGGTCACACCGCTTCCGTTTGCCCAAGATCACGCCTACGTCATCATCTTCATCAAGCTTGAGCAACCTTCACCATTGGAGCCGATAGAAGAGCTCGCATTTCCGCCGCTCCGTTGACTCTTTGCCGAGTCCTTACACATCACCTTGTGTTCCCAAGCTTCCTCGTCCAAACCCTCTATCAATCAAGGCAAAGGAGTCATCAATGTCGAGATCAACTCCATCTTCAATTCCGGCTGCCACCCTTTGCCATTCAATTCCTTTGCCACTAGTGAGGTTCCACCCGCACCATCTTTGTCTCTAGCTTCGCCATCCAATGTTCTAGATTGTGCTTGCATTCCTTTTGCAGGAAAACCTCTCCATTGCCATGCCACCATGAGCCATGGCTGTGTTGCCGCTTCCTTGCCGCCGGCAGCCGCCGTTGATCCTCACTCACACCCACGTCATTCTATTCGCCGTTGCGTCTTCTACCTAATGCTTCCCTTCCCGTCACTGGAACACCACCGGAGATTACCGTTGCCGCCACCATTTTCGTCCCCACCACTAGCCACCATGGTCGTCGCCATCCTCGCTGCGAAGGCCCCCTTACCGTTGGTCTGCTAGGTGCCTGCTGAGTATCGCCACTGTCACCAGTGTCCGTCGCCGGTCAACTCCGATGACCTTTGGGTTCCACGCACCACCCGGTCACTTCGTTATCACCCCTTTTGCACTACTTCCCGTGTGCTAAAACCTCACCATTCGCTGACATCGCTACTCGCCGGAGAGCGCCACCATCTGCCATTGCCATCGGCCTTCGTGCGCTATGCCGACGTCGCCGCCACATCAACATCTCTGTCAATTGCCACCATAGTGCCACATCAGCCTCATTGCCTCTATGTCATCTGAGTCAGTGCATATGTGGTACACCCAAATCCTATCCCTAGATTGGTTAGAACTCGGTGCACCATGAACCGAGTCACTTGTAAACCCCACCTGTCAGTGTCCTATTCCGTGAACCCAATTCACCTTGAACCGTAAGACCACCATGGACCCAGTCCATAGATAAGGACCCACATATCAGTCTCTTGTTATTTTCCTAAATTCTGAAAATTACAAAGAAATTCGAAATATTCCTTGGGCCCACTTGTCAGTCTCTCAAGGAGGAATAATATTGGAATATTCTCCTTTCTCTCTCATTTATCAGTATTTTCCTAGCTGATAAATCTTTCGAAAGCCCGTTGTCCTTCATACGAGCTCCAATCAAGTCCATTCAAATTTCTAATTTAATCTAAAATCAAGCCCCTCATTCCAGTACCATCCATTCTCAATTTGGAGTTTATCTGATTTGACTTTTTGAATTTTGTTTGTATGATTCGTCTTTTCGAATTTTGTTTGTATTTGCTCTTTTTCTCTAATTTGATGTAGACATCTAGAAGTCGTTCGGAAGAGCTGAAGGTAAAGAAGTTGAAGACAGAAGATAAAGTGATTGAAGAAAAAGAAATAGCATTATAACAAGAGCCAAGCAAGTTTTGCTTTGGTCTTATTGAACCATGTTTTATAAAAAAGTTACTTTGATTCAAACTATTGCATGTTGGTTTAAATTATCAACTATTTAAAAAGTTTGGAAATTAGTTATGCGACCTATTTGGAATATACCTACCTGTCATTTGCTAGGCCATGATCATTTGTCACCCCAGGATGGATAAATATCGGGATCCAAATATGTAAATCCAGACCCTCTGTGTATATTTTGCACTAGTCTAGGATCCCGCTAGTATACACAATGGCAACAAAGATGTAATATCAACTCCAGACAAAGCGGAATAATAACAATTATTAAATAAATAGATAGTGTGATGACTTTATGGCCGACTTTATATTTAATAGACCTCATAGGTCTTACTCACTAAGAAACTGCAGCGGAACAGAAACTTTAGTGGACAATCCATCGACCTACCACAGGCAATAGACAAGGCTCAAATCCCAATAACATGCTTCCTCTTGATACTCCTCTAGAGCTGGTGTTAATTTCACTTAAACTGAATGATTTGTTATTGCAAGGGTGAGTACATAAAACACTCAACAAGTTATGCATAGAATGCAATTCTAACACAACTATATACAAGGTTTAATACAAAGAAGAGGTTATCATGTCTATTTTGCAATAAAGTAGTGTTTATAATTGAATACAATAATGGATTGAAATAAAAGGTAAAACAAATATTCTTAGATATTTTCAAATTAAGTGGCACATAGCCTAATCCAATTTCATTATTTCAATTGGCACACAGCTTCCATTCATATGTTAAGTTGTTAATAAAATCTAACCCTTGTATGAAATTCCCGAGCATTGTACATAACCGAGGACATGGCTTGTCACACGCCGAGGATACAAGGGTGGAATTGGAGCGAAGGAAATCTTCTTGAGGAGAGGGCCTGACCCTCCATGGCCCAAGGCGAGAGGAGCCGTGGCGGCCATGCAAGGCTGACAAGGAGGTGAGGGCGGACACCAAGAATTAGGAAACAGAGGTATGAGGCAATTTTCTGATATCCCTTTATTTTAACATCTAGCCTTCTTATATAATGAAGGTCTTGTAACAAAACTGGAAACAAATTATTCTTCGTATCAAATAAGGAAACTGCTTTGCTAAAGAATCAAACTATTTGAATTACTTCTATCCTTAAAAAGCTAATCCGGGCCCGTCTGGGAGTCGGCCCCAGTGTTCTTCCTGCGCCTAGAGTATGTGCGACCCCACATGACATCTCTCCCTTCCTCCTCAAGAAGCTTGTCCTCAAGCTTGAAGTCTGGGTACAGCTGGCGGAATTTGTCCAAGGGTTCCCATGAAGCTGAAGCTGGTGATAATCCTTCCCATTGGACCAATAGTTCATCTTGATGCATGGCGAAGTCGTGCCTTCAGACTGTCTTTGGAGATGGACAAACTCGGCCATGCAGGATGGTTGGTAACGGCGGTGGAAGTTGTGGAGGATCCCCAACAAACGGCTTGAGAAGACCTACATGAAAGACGTTATGGATTTTAGCCCGAGGGGGAAGGTGCATCTTGTATGCCACCGAACCAATACGATGGTCAACCTTGTAGGGCCCGCAGTAGCGGGGAGCTAGTTTACCATGTCCGCGGGGGGTGATGGAGGAGGCCTGTCGATGGAGGAGACGAAGCCAGACCCAATCACCCGGGGCGAACTCCAAATCTCGGCGACCCTTGTCGGCGTAAGCTTTGTAATGTTGTTGTGCTTGCAACAAACGGCCGTGGATTTCTGTCAGGAAATCATTTCGATCTGTGAGGAGGTGATCCACAGCCGGCAGTTTGGAGTCACCGGCATTGTATTAGCGCCAAGAAGGAGGGTCGCGGCCATACACCACCCGGAATGGCGACGTCTGGAGGGACGCTTGGTAACTTGTGTTGTAGCAGAATTCGGCCCAGGGCAACCAGCGAAGCCACTGCCGGGGGTGGTCTCCAGTCAAACAACGGAGGTACATGATGATAATCTTATTCACGACTTGGATCGTCCATCGGATCGAGGTGAAATCTGAGTGAAACAGAGTTTAACTCCCACCAACCGGAATAATTCAGTCCAAAAATTACTAGTAAAAACTGGATCACGGTCACTAACGATGGAAGAAGGAATCCCATGCAAGCGGACCACTTCATCAAAGAAAACTCGAGCCACCGATTCAGCTGTATAAGGGTGACTGAGCGGCAGAAAGTGGGCGGATTTGGAGAAGCGATCGACGACTGTGAGGATGACCGTCTTGCCACAAACTCGGGGAAGGCCTTCAACAAAGTCCATGGCGATATCCGACCAGAGTGCCGAAGGTACTGACAAAGGTTGTAATAGACCGGCCGGGTGGAGTTGTTCGCCCTTATTGTGTTGGCAGACTGTGCAAGCGCGGATGAAGTCTTGGACCACGTGACGAGCATTAGGAATATGAAAGTCAGCACGGAGACGATGAAGAGTCTTCTGGATGCCCTCGTGACCGGTTTGATGAGCTCCTGTGAAAATATCTGGCAAAAGGGAAGGAGTGGGCGACAAGTAAATGCGGCTGTTGAATGTGATGAGACCATCCACAATGCCCCATGGACCCTGGTGTTGGTCGGCGCTGATTTTGTCTCTGAGAGCACAGAGGGTTGGGTCAGCTTGTATTTCCGCCCGAAGTTGCTCAAAAAGGGCGAAATGTGGGCTAGAAATGGCGCAGGTGAGGGTTGTTGCTTCAGTGTCACGCCTGGAAAGAGCATCCGCAACCACATTGGATTTGCCTGGTCTGTAATCAACAGAAAAATCATATCCCAAGAGTTTGCTAACCCAGTGGTGCTGCGGAATGGTGGACAGGCGCTGATCCAGCAAGAACTTTAAGCTATAATGATCAGTCCGGATTAAGAACGGTCGACCCCATAGGTAAGGTCGCCAGAAGCGCACCGCTTGGACAAGGCCAATTAACTCTCTTTCATAAGCTGGTAATGCGGCGTATCGGGGAACCATGGGTCGACTGAAGAAAGCAAGAGCGCCTGTACCCTGGTGAAGAACAGCGCCAATGCCATGACCTGAGGCGTCACACTCGACTGTGAAGGCAACCTTGAAGTCTGGCAATTGCAAAATGGGGGCGGAAGTCAGTTCTGCTTTCAAATTGGAGAACGCCGTGTCTGCTTCCAGCGACCATTTGAAGGCTTCTTTCTTCAACAATTTGGTGAGGGGGGCAACCAATTCCCCAAACCCGCAAATGAACTTGCGGTAATATCCGGCGAGGCCGAGGAATCCGCGGACCGCCCGAACTGAGCGTGGTGTGGGCCAATCCTGCACTGCTGCTACTTTCTGGGTGTCCATGGCCACACCCGTTGAGGAGATCACATGACCCAAATAAGTGACGGACTGGTCACCAAAGGAGCACTTGGAGCGTTTCTGGAAGAGTCGGTGATGCTCATTCATAAGCGCTTGGAAGGTGGCCGGGGCGTTGGTTAAACCAAACGGCATAATCAAAAATTCAAAAAGGCCCTAATGTGTGCGGAAAGCTGTCTTCTCGATGTCGGCGGGATGCATTAACACTTGGTGATACCCTGAACGGAGATCAAGCTTAGTGAAGAATTTGGCACCATGGAGCTCGTCGAGGAGTTCATCCACCACTGGAATTGGAAATTTATCTTTAATGGTGCAGTCATTGAGGGCCCTATAATCGACACAAAACCGCCAGTAGCCATCTGATTTTTTCACAAGCAACACTGGAGCGGAAAATGCCAAGGAGCTTTTGCGGATAACTCCCTGCTGCAACATAGCCGCGCACTGTTTCTCCAATTCATCTTTCTGCAAATGAGCATATCGGTAGGGACGCACAGCGATTGCTTCGGTGCCCCGCTTTAAATGAATGCGATGATACCTTTCTCGACGGTGGAAGCCACGACGGTTCGCAAAGAGATCGCTGAAATCATCCAACAAAGTGTGCAAAGAAGTCCCGCCCTGTGCATGCTTGGAGCGCGGCTCTCGGCGATGGCTGTGGTCTGCTGGACCAAATGATATGGCGGCCGGCATGGCTGAAGGACATGGTCATCTAATTGAAATCCCAAACAATTGGACCAAGTGTGCCCAGCCATTGGATGCCCAAACTGATGTCAAGATCATCCAAGGGAAGAACGTAGCAGTCCAAAGCAAAGGGCACATCTTTGATGGTGATTGGCATGTCATGACAGACCCCTAGACAGGAGATGCGATCGTCGTTGGCCACAAAGACTTGTAACCCGGAATAGGGATGGACACGAATCCTAGCCAATTGGGCGACGCGATCGGCAATAAAGTTATGCGTGGAACCTGAATCCAATAGGGCTATGAAGGACTGGCCCGCGATGGACACCGGCAGTCTCATGGTCTGGCCAGAGCACGGTGTAATGCCCGTGATTGCGGCCAACGAGATGGCTGGTTCAATTAGTGTCTTTGGCTCCGAATCGTCGGTGGTGTCCATAATTTCCATCACAAAGAGCTTCTTGCAACGATGGCCAACACTGAATTTCTCGTCGCAGTGATAGCAGAGGCCCAGGGTGCGTCGTTTGTCCATCTCGGCGGGAGAAAGAGTCCGTCGTGGAAGGGGGCTGCGGCCAGATGCATGAGGTGTCAGGTCGCCGGAGGGAATGCCGGTTGGGGGTGGAGCCACTCCTCCCGAGGTGGGCGTGGTTGGCGGACGCCAAGGCTGGCGATATGGTGCAGTGGTGGACGGGACCGACGAGAGGCGACGCTCATATGCACGAGCAAAGCTCATCGCTGCTTCCAATGTCAGCGGCCCTTGTAATTCCACATCGATCTGGAGAGGATCGCCCAACCCAGCAGTGAAGAGCTGGACTTGTTGATGTTCAGTGAGAGGATCCATGCGACAGAGTAGAGCCAGAAATTGCTCGGAGAATTCCGCGACAGAGCCGGTTCGGCGCAACGCTGCGAGTTCGCCCAAAGAATTGGAACGCGGCGGGGGTCCGAATCGGGTATTCACCAGCTCGACGAAGCGGTGCCAGGGCGGGGTACCCATGTCGCGCTCCAATCGGTGATACCACAATTGAGCCGCACCGAGCATGTGAAAGGAGGCTAGCCAGACTTTATCTTTTTCGGGTGTGCATTGGCCACGGAAGAACTGATCGCAGCAATTGAGCCATGGTAGAGGATCTTCTTTCCCGTCGAAGGTCGGAAAGTTGAGCTTGTAGAATCGAGGGGCGCCGCCACGATCCGTTGGTGGATGCGTCGGCTGCTCCACGGGAAGTCGATCGGCACCGAAGTCGCGCCGATGATTTGCGCTGGGCGACGCCAGCAGAGGCGCACGGTCATTGCCCGAACGGCGGCCGGACGGCGAGGGTAAGATGCCGCCGAATCGCGGGTCTTGGGATCATGCAAATCGCCGCTTCGCCCATCCGCATGCTCCAAGCGGGCAATGGCGATGTGATGGGCACGCTGTTGATTGTCAATGTCTCGCACCGTGCTAGCAAGAGTATCCAGCTTGGCGTGGAAGATTGCTTTGTCCGTCGCCATCTGTTGTATGATGGCGTCCAATTTCGCCAAAATTGGATCGGTTGCATCCTCATTTGGACATGATGGGCGGCAATGAACGAATCGATACCAAGTTGTCACACGCCGAGGATACAAGGGTGGAATTGGAGCGAAGGAAATCTTGGTGAGACGGAGGACGCGCTGACCCTCTGCTGACACAATGAGGGAGCCGTGGCGGCAATGGCATGCTGCAAGGAGGTGAGGGCGGACACCAAGAATTAGGAAACAGAGGTATGAGGCAATTTTCTGATATCCCTTTATTTTAACATCTAGCCTTCTTATATAATGAAGGTCTTGTAACAAAACTGGAAACAAATTATTCTTCGTATCAAATAAGGAAACTGCTTTGCTAAAGAATCAAACTATTTGAATTACTTCTATCCTTAAAAAGCTAATCCGGGCCCGTCTGGGAGTCGGCCCCGGTGTTCTTCCTGCGCCTAGAGTATGTGCGACCCCACATGACATGGCTATTCGAAGAGGTTGTACACTTTGCAGATATCCTTTACTCACAAGATATGATCGATCTTATAATATTAGCCATTATACATACCAATCAATGTGCGACTAAGAAGATCACAATAAAACCTTTGGAAATTCTATTCGAACATAAACACTCCCGATAAGCTTGGTCTCACTATTCCACCCTCACACAGAGCAAAAGACTAAGAGGGACTCATCGTTGGACTAGAAACAATCACTGTTTAAGATGTAAAGCCGTTGCAATACAAACTTTCCCTAGACCTCACACACAACTTAGTCTACCACCTGAGATATCATATCTCAAGACTCGGTAACTTACTAAGCTAGGTCTGTCTCATTAGGGATATGTAGTTGTATGTTTAAGCCTAGTTCAATAGGTTACAAGGTTAAGTCTCTAAATGACTGAAGCAAGACTTCCCATTATTCTCAATATCCATTATCAGTCATTGACATATAATCACCGATCCAATATCACATAGACCAACCATAACCTCTTGCCATTTGCCTCAATCTAAATCATGTACCACCGCAGTTGATTATTGTGTAACACATGCCATCAACAATTCATCATTGCGTAACAACACATAACACACCCTTTTCACAAATATGTTACATAAACCATTAGTCAAGTTTAAATTTGCACTTTCAAAATATACCAATGATTCATGGCATGGTTAAGCAAACTACTTCACGATCTAACCAACTCATGTTGGCATATACTAGTAACCAACCAATAATTATCCATCCTAGGATAACAAACATCTTATGCGTTCAGGAAATTAAATGTAACTGGCTTCATGTAAATATCTTATGCGTTCAAGAAACTAAATGGATGGATCAGAGAGCGAAGGAAGTGGAGGGTACTGGCTTCAAGTTGTGGTGTACTGGAATAGAACGGAACAAGAATGGAGTGGGTATCTTAACTGATAAGAGCCTCAAGAGCGGAATTTTCTATGTGAGGCGTTGGGGGAATAGGATTATCCTAGTCAAGCTAGTCATTAGCGACTTGGTTTTGAATGTTATTAGTGCTTATGCTCCACAAGTGGGTTTGAGTGAGACCATTTAGAGACAATTTTGGGAAGATCTAGATGACATGGATAAAAGTGTGTCTAGAGTGGGAAGCTTTTCTTAGGAGGCGATTTAAACAGTCATGTTGGTACAACTATGGGGTGTTTGAGAGGGTTGATGGGTGGTTATGGTGATAGTAACCAATTAGAGGATATCTTGGACTTTGCCGTAGCCTACGACCTCATGATAGCTAACACCTTTTTTAGAAAGTGACAATCCCATTTAGTTACCTTTAGCAATGGCTAACATTCTAGCTAGATTGATTTTATTCTTGGTAGGAGAGAGGACAAACGGGACCGCACATGTAAGGTTATACCTAGAGTGTGTGTTGTTCTATAATATGAATTGATAGTCTCGGAATTTCGATTTAGGGTACGGGCTAGACCAGCTAAAGTCACCAAAGTCATAAGGATGAACTGGTAGAAGCTCAAATGGGGTGCCTCATGGGAGTTTAAAGAGAGGATGATCGTGAGAGGAATATGGAACATGGGGGAGGACGCGAGTAGCACATTGACAAACTGACAAAGATAATAACTCGCATTAGGAAGGTGGTTGTGGAGGTGTGTGAAGTGACCCGATGGACTAGATATGAATCTAAAGACACTTGGTGGTGGAACGAGGAAGTGCAAAAGGATATCGAGGAAAAGAAGGCGTGCTACAAGCACATTTAGAATGATAGGAGCGACGACAACATACATAAGTACAAAACAGCCAAAAAGAAGGCAAAGAAGCGGTGAGTGAGGCACGGGGCAAGGCTTATGATGATCTTTATCAGAAGATGAGTGCAAAGGAGGGCAAGAAGGACATCTACAAGATGGCTAAACTCCGAGAAAGAAAGACAAGGGATTTCAATGAAGTTAAATGCATCAAATATGACACTAATTGACTTCTAGTGAAAGGCGACGAGATTAAGAATAGTTGGAGAGAGTACTTTGACAAGTTGTACAATAGAGACAACAGGGATAGTATGATTGAACTGGATGATTCTTTTGATGAAACCAATAGGCAGTTTGTTCAAAAAATTCGAAAGTATGAATAAAAGAGGACTTAAAAAAGATGAAAGTAGGTAAGACGTTGGGGCCTAATAATATTCCTATCGAGGTGTGGAAATGCTTGACGTTGCGATCATTTGGCTAACTAAATTGTTTAATAAAATTTTTGTGTTGAACAAGATGCTTATGAGTGGCGGAGAAGCACATTAATGCCAATTTTCAAGAATAAAGGAGACACCCAAAGTTGTACTAATTATAGAGGAATTAAGCTCATTAAGAAGAGTAACTAGCGTGACAAAAAACCAATTTGGTTTTATGCCTGAGAGGTTTACTGTAGATATCTTGTTGACACGACAATTGATGGAGAAGTATAGGGAGGAAAAGAATGATCTACGCATGGTGTTTATCGACTTAGAGAAAGCTTATGACAAAGTGCCAAGAAAGGTCATGTGGTGGGCGCTTGAAAAGAAAAAAAGTCCCATCAAAGTACATTACCTTAATAAAGGATATGTATGACGACGTTATGACTAATGTCAGAACATGTGATAGATTATATCAGTGACTTTCCTATTAAGATAGGACTACATCAAGGGTCAGCATTGAGTCCTTATATTTTTGACCCAGTGATGAATGAAGTCATGTGGAACATACAAGGAGAGATACCTTGGTGTATGCTTTTTGTTGATGATGTGGTGCTAATTGATGAGAATAGGGTAGGTATTGATAGATAACATGAGTTGTTGAGTTAGACTTTAGAATAAAAGGGTTATAGACTAAGTAGGACTAAAACTGAATATATGAGGTGTGTTGCAGATGATGGAGATGTTAGTTTGAATAGAAAAGTAGTGCCTATGAAGGAAACTTAACTTTTCGATATTTGGGATTGATGCTACAGAGTGACGGCGAGATTGATGAAGATGTAAGCCATAGGATACGAGCAGGGTGGTTGAAATTGTACCAAGTATTGGGTATTCTATGTGATAGAAAAGTCCCTCAAGTGTTAAGAGGGTAAGTTCTATAGGATAACGATTAGACCTACAATGTATGGAATGGAATGTTGGGCGATAAAAAGACAACATGTACATAAGATAAGCAGAGCAGAGGCATGGATGTTGCGATAGATCTATGATCATACAAGGTGAGATCGAATCCGCAATGATGATATACGTGATAGGGTTGGGATAGCACCTATTAGGGTTGAAAACGGGTCAGATATCTCCCGCCCGATCCGAGACCGGATCCGAGACCGGATTTTACTATTCGGTCGGATCCGGATACTTGAATCCGGATTCGGGATCGGATCTGGAGCATTCAATATCCGGTAAATACAGGATGGGATCCGGATATTCGGATTTTTTCTATTCGGGTATCCGGATTTTTCCTATTCGGATATCGGATCGGATATTTGGATATCAGCAAGGCCCAGCCCATTTTCACCATATTTTTTTCCATGTCAGCCCATTTACATTAACAATTAGTTGGTTCTATTGATTCTTAAGTAGCACATTCTTTCTACAACGTTTGTTGAGTTTGATTGATATATAATTTGTTACTATAGTCATATACTCATATGATTTTAATTCAATATATATTACTTTATATATGCGTGCATTATCCGTATATCTTTATCCGTTTCCGACCCGAATCCGTCATATATCTGTCCCATATCCGTATCCCGAATAATCCGAATCCGTATCCGGCTAGCCCGTATCCGGGAAAAAAATATAGGTTAGGATATGGGAAGAGCAATATCCGCCCGTATCCGACCCATTTTCACCCCTAGCACCTATTGAAGAAAAGTTTATCCAAAATCATTTGATATGGTTTGGACATCTACAACCCGTTTAGTTCAAGTAGCAAAGTGTTAGTTACAAAGCAAGACCATCTAGTAGAGCCACCTAGGAGTGTGAAGAAGCCTGTAAGGCCAATTTTTCCCTAACCTATTCTATAGTCAGCCTTAATCTCAGGGTCGAGATTCTGCTAAGGAGGGAGGTTTGTAACATTCTAGTTTTTGGGGTTTTAAGAATCTTTTGTATAGTTTAGGTTCCCAAAAAATTTTCACCAATTTTGCTCGCTTTAATAAAGCTTAACTGGGACTTTCATAAATAAAAAAGATTTCATTTGAATAATATAAACTTCAATTAAATGAAAACCAGTTTTAGTTGGGTTCCTTATGTTGCAAGGAATTTTCCAATATTTTCTTGGATTTTTCCAAGTTTATTTGGTATTTCTTTGGATTTATTTGTATTTCCAACCTTTTCTTTATTTTAGAAATAAAACCTAAATTCCGCTATCTCTCTTGGGCCGAATCTGGTGTTCTGGTCCGAGTTTCTTATCTCTCTCCTAGCCCATTTTTTTCCCCATTGCCCAGCCCAAGCCTTCGTGCCACACTAGCTCAGCCCGCCCTCGCCCGACATCTACTACACGTGCGCCACGCATCCTAGCTACCCCCTACATCACTAACCAGTGGGCCCAATCCCACCTGTCAGCCGGCAACTATTCATCGTCTTGCTTCTGTGTCCATTTCTTCCCTAGTTTATCGCCTGTGGATATATGGATGGGTTTCACTTGAAGATATTCCGTTTCCTTTCACTGTAGTTTATTTGAGTTGTTCACCTCATAAGGCAATAATTATAACCCTCGATCATAAGATCGTTACTCTGATATTTATTGTTAATTGCTTCTTCCTTAAATGTTATACATATGGAACGTTATCTTATCAATGTTTGCTATTGCGTACTCTAGCGTGATCCTGGACTAATGCAGTACACACAGAGAGTCTAAATTTGCATATTTGGGTCGACAGTCGTGTTGTGTATGTGGGAGTAATAGGCATCAACAACAGGCAAACAACAAAGAATAGTGCATGATAAGTACTAGAAACTACCAACATAGTTCAAACATTACCAGAAGAAATGGCATACGATGAACCAATGGGTAATGTTGGAACAAATAAAAGCTATTAATAATTAGAAAACCTGAAATTAGGAATCCTAAAAGAATGTGTATTATTGCAAGTATATAAGTTTTGCACAACTATATGAGAAATCAATTTCGGATCAATGCTATAGAGATTTGAATAATACCCAACAAAGGCAAATGCTACATATTATATCACAGCTAAGGCAGAATAACATAAACCATACCTAAATACTTTAATTTACCCTAATCTAGTGGAGAAATTACAGACATTACCGGGCATTGGACGAATCCCATTGTGTGTTGGAGCCAATGGAACCTGCTGGGGCACTGGGTACTTCATCAGATGGTATTGATGCTCCAATAAATGATTAAACAAGCTGATCTGTTTTTTCAATTTCAACCGTATGTAATAAGCCTGAAAAAACTCAGAATTCTCTTCTTCGAGCTTTTGCCATACTGAACAAAAAAGGGGAAGGCTTTAGTGCTACAATAGATACATCTAAATGTTGAACTGTCCCAAAACATCACAAAAGAAGAGGCATTTCAAAATATCCTTTTCATTAGTAAACATGGCTAAGATCTGACCAACTAGATGAAAACAACAATTTTTCATCAAAAACATGAAAAAATTCCTTATATGTTACTAAGAGTTACCCACTTCGCCTATACGCCACTAACAAATTGTGTTTCCTTCTATGTCACTGAGTGCCCTTCCTTCCATGCCACTTCCGTCACCTCCGTCGAGTAGCCATTAGAGCCGCCAAACCAGTCAGATTTATGTACAAATGACCATCTTGCCCTCACAAAATCAGTGGCCACAAGTCAGTGCCCTTCTTCTCCAAGCTCCACCCCCTCTCTCTTCTCTCTCAATGCACACTGAACTCCACCATCGGCCACCCCCTAATCCTCTCTTTCTTCTCATCACTAATCGCCGTATTCGGTTCCAACGCCCTCCCACCACTGGCCAACACCCTCCCTCTCCCTCCTTTGCTTCATCGCTCAGGCCACCACCGTGATGGAAGGCCACTAGTGATGGCGGCAGGGCTTCAGCAGCAACAGGGCAGTGGCATGAAAGGACACAATGTTGAAACTTAGTGGCATAGAAGGAAACACAATTTTTTTAGTGGCGTATTGGGGAAGTTGGTTCAGTTGCATATAAGGATTTTTCTCTAAAAACTTCCAATGGATATAATGGAGTTAACAAAAACTAGAAAAAATGATGTAAAAAATCTAGAAAGAATATAAAATAAAATGGATTAGTAGATCATTTCCATAACCATACAGATGTACAGAACCATAGGATTATTATAGGCTAGTACAGCGGCAGGCTGGAAGCAAGTTCTATTGAAATAGATTGGGAAGAAACTTATTACTCAACTTAGTCACCCAACAAAAATAATTCTGACTGATGTACAAACAACTAATCAGGGCTCTCATGTTAAAACACATCCCTTTGTGTGACAAGAGAAAGGAGTATGGAATTATTAGCAAATGAGTTGCTGGACCAACTCAACATGAAAACCTTACCTAAGGTAGTGAAACCAGGATCTATTCTTGCACGAGTAAAAAGAGTCCTAACAACTTCTCCTCTATTCATATATAGCTGTAGACAGCGTTCAATTAAATTCTGAACCTGTAAAAGCAAAAAATGTTTGATTAGTTAGAAATAGACTTTCAACATAGTCTCCACAAAGATCATAGAAAAACTATCATCTTACAAGTTCAATGTCTTCACGAGAAACTTTTCTATTATCATTACTCGCAGCTGATAATGAACAAGAATCTCCTAAAGGTGCATCTGTGACTATTGTATTTGGCTTCTCAGCTTCCTCTTCATCACCACCTTGCACCGACGGTTGCAACTTTGCCTTGCTCTCAATATCCTGTGGAAATGCCCATAAGGTGACCATTTACCTAAAATACAGTAAAATAGAAAAGACATACTAACAAAATGGTGAAAGCAAGGGCAATCAGTGGTGCATGATAACAGCAAGAAGCATTTGAAGTGTTGATGTAAAGAATATATAACCTTCAACGAACTGTTTGTCATTTTATTGTTGGTACTAGTTACGACGATTGAAAATGTGAGAGATCCACAAGGATAAAGCCTCATGAAACACTTAGTCTATCTTGCAGAGATTTTGACACAAAAAAAAAACTTGATCTTATATTTATTGAGGGACGCTACTACAGGCTTCAAAAAAACCAGTCAGTTACTGTTGGTTTTCAGAATTCTTGGTTACTAGCGAAATGAATTGAAGAGGTTTATGCAAGATTTAGCTCTTTGTTGTGTGTTTTTACACAGCATATTAAGTTGATCTGTAGCATCCAAAAGAAAATTTGTCTGCACCTCTTGTTTTTAACTGTACAAGGGTTTTAGGTATAACAAGAGCACAACATTTTGCAGTTCAAGCATTCAAGCAAATATCTTTTTTATATTATATTTAACACAATAGAGCATAAGAATCTCCAATGAAAACATGTATTTTATTTACATGGAAGATTGTTATATTGTGACATCAGCACCTTCAATATGCAGTGCTGCAAACAACCTCACCTGGGAACTCTCCTTCATTGTGTCTTACAATGATAACAAACATACACTTCGGATCAACACTTCTCCTGAAAGCAAAGAAACACTTCTCCTGAAATAACTCCATAAGTAACTCCATGCTACAAGTAGCTTATAGACACTAGCATCGTTTCAACAATGAGAAAATAAATAGAAAACTCTTCCCAGACGGCCTTTGAAGCAACCTATATACAAGTCCATATATATTTTCCTCACGAAAGACGCAAGTTCATAAATACCTCACCAATTCGGAATATCAGCGAACTGAACTCGCAATTGGTGAAGCGCTACGACTACAAAGTTCAGATCAGAGGTAAGACTTGAATTCGACCAAAACACCGACCCCAATGGAATTTTAACACAGAATTCAACCGCTTAAACGTCGGAATAAACACAAAGACACAGGCACAATGAAACAACGGCGTCGGCACCCTGCACAGACTGGGCGGCGAGGCCGGCAGCGCAGCGTGGTTGGGACCGCGTGCTCCAGCACCCGGCAATCACCTGCCAGAGCGGCTCCTTCAGCTCGGTGCTGCGCGGGCTTTTAGCCCCGCCTCCTCATCCCAAACCCGCCGTGGCCGCAGCCGGAGACCCTCACCACCGTCGCGCGGTTCACTCCCACGCTTCAAACCAGAAGCTTAATTCGCCCTAATTGAAGCCAAGAACAAAATAGTTTGTTTCTATAGTCTATACTAATCAGCAAAATACTATTGGGAAAATTTTCCCACTGATTTACCATCCCAGAAGAGGAAGCAAACACCTCAGGAACCCATTGGCTTCGATTCAATTTAGAATTACCGCAAGAATTTCCAAACAAAAATTCCAGAAAACCAAGGTTACCTGGCAGCATCCGAGAGGGCATGAAAAGAAATTTCGGCGTAATTATGAGGAATCTCTCTCTCTCTCTCTCTCTCTCTCTCTCTCTCTCTGTGTTTTTTCTGTAGCAGCTCACTCGGTGAACGGAAGCGTCTCGCTTTGTTCTCGTTGAAACGGAGGACGGGAGGAGCACTTTGTTTTTGAGCGTGCTTCTGTGTCTTTCCTTATTGTATAAGTTACATAAATTATAAAATAAATAAAGAGTAAGTAATTATTATTTATCTTTATTTATGTTTTAATATTTATATAACTTTTAAAAAGAAAAGTATAGATAACGATAAGGTTCTGTTATGCCATGTACATACTAGACAGGGTAGCGTGTTATTGCACGCCGTGCTGTGTGGGCGTGGGGAAAAATCGATGAAAGGACGTAAACACGATTTTCAACATATTTCTCACTCCGGAAAACAGCGGAAACTGAGTTACGGAGGAAAAAAATTAAGAGTAGCGTCATTTGACGCGCCGTGTTCTTGTGGTCAGTAGGGAAAAAATCGTTAAACGACGCAAACGCGATTTTCAACATACTTCTCACACCGAAAAACAGCAGAAACTGAGTTACGAGGGAAAAAATAAAAGAGTTAGAGCTGTAGAAATATCTCCTTCGATGAATTATTTTGGAAATATCGGAGACTGAGGTGGAAAAACGATGTGGGAAAATAGTCTAGAGGGAAAAGGGCGAAAATTATTAGTGACGACAATTTTTTTTGAGTTGTACACATATTTCTGATGACGAAAACATTTTTTCCGGGCAAAACGGAGAAAGGACCCGACGTGATGACAGCCTTCTTAGAGATGCACATATATTTCTGGTGACGAAAACATTTTTTCCGTGAAAAACGGAGAAAGGACCTAGATGTAAGGAGCAAGGACCTATTTGTTACGTTTTTGGACCTATCCGCTATCCTGAATAATTAGAAAAGGGCATGTCCGCGATTTGAATTTAGCGGGGCCTTTTAAAAGAAAGTACAGCGAGGACCCGAAGCGAAAAAAAATAAAAATCTTCCCCTCACAAAAATTTGCGGAGGACCTATCCGTAATTTTGAGGGACCGATCCGTAATTTGGAGAAACGCAAGGGCCTTTTCGGAAAATAGGCAAGGCCGACGCGTGGATGCCCTGAGCTCACGCCATTCCCAGGCGGAATGTAATGGCTAATATACAGCTTCATACACAAACAAACAAGATCCCAAAATAGTACTAAAGTAAGTATTTTCTCTTGGCACGTAAAATAGAGAGATATATTAAAAATAATTAGATTATTTCTAATTATTATTTTTAAGTACTATATTTAATATATATAGGTAAAGAATATCAAGTAAATCTAGATATTTATCAAGACTATAAAGGGAACATCACATTAATTTGTATTGAAACATAAAATATATCTTATATTTATGAATAAGGTCAATAAAAATATACACTATACGCTTGGACGGATACATGTAGATTTGGACGGAGGGAGTAATATTAAGCATCTACATCCAAGCTTATCCCAGATAGTTTATCTAACATCACATTTTCACACTAGAGAACAAATTTGCACTACCTTGAAAAAGGTCATCAGTGACGGTTCATAACTGTCATCAGTGGCGGTTTTTGAACCGCCACAGATTTAGTGCCACTGATAATCGAGGATTATCAGCGGCGATTCTAGAACCGCCACAGATAACATTATCTGTAGCGGTTTTTGGCTAGAACCACCACTGATATTCGGGTATCAATAGCGGTTCGAGTCAAAAACCGCCACTAATAGTCAAGTATCAGTGGCGATTTTTTGCTCGAACCGCCACTCATACCCGAATATCAGTAGCGGTTCTAGCCAAAAACCGCCACTGATAATAGGACTATTAGTGGCGGTTTTTGGCTAGAACCGCCACTGATACAACTATCAGTGGCAGTTGTATCTAAAACCGCCACTGATAGGCCTAGTATCAGTATATCAGTAGCGGTTTTTTCCAAAAATCGTCACTAATAATCCCACATACGAAAATAAAAAACTAGAATTTGTGGCTAGCCTCAGGCAGCGCTAGCCATACCCTCTGAGCATAATGAAAATAGTGTACAAAATAGTGTACAGAAAATAATCACAGACAATAGTTTACAGAAAATAATCTAACTATGTATCTGTACCGAAAAAAATAATCACAGGTTGGCTCCACTGCTTCAGTTTTACCATCTCCTGCAAATCCACTAGATAGCACATCTTGGTGTGCTCACCGGACCACACATTATCTGCCAGGATTCGGTTCACAGCATCTGTCGGGTGGAATTCATCCCACCAGACATGGCTCGATGCGTCGCTGCACGCCATCTGTGGAAGAACACACATGAATAGGCCTCCATACTTGCCTAGCCCACAGCAAGCATCAGTGGTGGTCACAAAACCTGCACATTGTAATTCAATCATAATGTGAGTGCTTCCCTAAGGACAGCAGGCAATCTGAATGTAGTACTTATGATGCATTTGCTCACCATAGTGGTCACGGTTCTCTAGTATGTCCACAGACCCCTCTAAAGTATCACAATAACTGATCATTGAGTTTGGGTGCTGGCAGATGAACTCGCTGGACATGTATCTCAGGGCATAGTTGAACTCGATCACAACGTTGTTGATATATTCGATGCATTCCCCATTTTGGCTGCCATACTCCTAGAGGAAGTGAGGTGCACAGCCAACAGGAGGTAGGCCCATCAGTATGACCTTTCGAACATTGATATTGCACAAATTCTGTGTAAAGCCATCATTGTTAGAAGGGAGCAGGAGATACACAACTCCTTTAGATATCAAAAGTTACATAATGATCTGACAAGTAAAGAACCACATATGACAAAATAATAAAAAAGGCATCACTGTAGTTAATTTTATAAACAAGAAAAGAACTGAAGCAATTGTTCCAATTTGCATCAGTATTTACATGAGATTATGGGATGGACATAATGGAATTTTCTACTATCAAGTGTTAGACAATACAACAAACTAATGGCATGCGCATCTTCAATCACCATGCATCACATGTTCTGCTTAAGATTCGATAATGGAGACAAATTATGCATAGAAAATCCAATTTTACATGATGCATGAATTGAGAAGCATGCTGTATCATGGTCAGGTCATTAGCACAGGTGTTCTACCAGTTGAGCTTAAAGTAGCATGCATTTAACTTGCACATCCAATGTCAAAATGGAAGGCGGTACAAACTACAAACCACTCCAAAAATAAATGCAGGCTGAGCATTTTAGTACCTAAAACACATCATTCAGTCCAAGATACAACTCAATATCAAACTATAGACCAATATCCCATAGCAAACTCACAATAATCATTTCAATCATTTGAATTTCATATTTGATCAAAATGCTGCAACTGACATCAGTTCGAAATAGTTTGCATTTTTAGCACCCGTGCAATAGTCCTAGAACTTAAGATGAACATATACAAAACCAATATTGCCTTGTTGAGCAACACCCCCAAATTTGGAACTAAGAACCAAGGATATGTAAATCAAAGGTAATGGGCTTAAAAATCCAGAATTGCTAACAAACCAAGGATATAAGAATATTCATTAGGTTAATCACTTTTCTGTGTTCATTAGTTAACTTTTCTTGCGTCCTAATTCAGTGAGGTATCCACATAGATGATTGTATGTATAGGTTGTTCTATACTGCACTATTTTCATAGAAAAGAAAATATCATGTGGTCCATCATTGACTTGAAAAGGTCAGTGTGAAGCTTACTATGAAATATCCAACAAGTTAAGCAAAATTGTTGCTTCAAGATTCAACATATCACTACCTTGTAGTAGATCCTTCCCATTGATGACGATGAAGATGTTCTTTTGAACTTGAGTGATGCCCGCCGTCGAGTTCGTAAATCCATTCACGGCTCAATCTCAATTGCATTAGCTGGTTCTGCTTCCACATAAAATTTACTACGAGCTTCCTAAATATCGAAAAAGGAAACAACAAGATTTAATCTAAAGCAAACAAGGAAATTTATCATCTCAAGTGGCTCATGCCGATGATTATCTGTTTTGAAATGTTACGCAAAACACGAACTAACATTGAACTCCGCAAGCTATATGGCAGCAATCAACATTTTTCACTTGGTTAGTTTATCAAACTATTACAAACACATGAAATAACTTCATATGAAAAAATAACCATGTAAGGCAAACACGTGAAATATTTAGAAGTGTCACTCGCATGTGTGTGTTCCTGAAGAAGATAAAAGTACATGCTACACTAGCACAACCACTGACAAAAGAAGTGGCATTGACAAAAGAAGGGGTTCCCATTTCAAAGGAACAAAGAGTTATTTACACTTTGTAATGAAACAAAATTGAAGTAACAAAAGCCTAAACTAGAAGCCTACGGGTCTTCGGAGGTTGGAGACACGTGATGTGAGACAAGAGTATGGATGACTGGATCGTTGTTGTCTTCGTCATAAAACTCGCCTTTTTTGTTGATTATTTCCTTCATGATGAAGTAGACGAGTTGGCCCTAAATGGCTTGGATTTCAGAAGGAAGCAGTCCTACCGTAGACAACTTGAGACACTATAAATATGAAAAACAAAATTAAGAGAGCATATAGAAATTGAGTGGTGCGAATCAATGTGTCATGTCAGCATGACTGACCTCTACGTCATTGTCTTTTATTGTGCAACCTAAGATTTCGCGCATGTACTAGCACACAAAGTACCCACATAAATTTGTTTCTTGTGGCTGCTTGTGACACTGCAAAAATCGAATGAACTAAGATGTCGTCGAAGGAGCTATTTACTATGAAATACGATATAAGAATATTCCTTACGTGCGTACCGGAAAGTTAGTACGGATTGTAAGGGATTTGTGGAATGGGCAATATCTCGAGCTCTTCTAACAATATTTTTTGAAAACCTCATTCATTAAATGTGTCATTACTTCAAAGTCTTTTTTAGGTTTATTCAGTGGATCCATGATCAGCATCTTGCTCTTTTCTGGATGAATTATTACGAGAATCCAGTGAAAGCTACATACACATGCATGATGCCATAGTCATTAGTCCTTACATCAGAGTAAATAACGAAATCAATGAGTAATTTAACTAACTAGTGAGGAACTTACTTAAAATGGTATGGTAAAAGTATAAACTCCTTGTCTTGTAGTTTAATCAAAGCTTTATATACATACTCCTCGACCTCCTTTGGTGCTCTTTTGATTTCGGCTTAGCAAACCGTTCCCGGGTCGAGGAATCCCACTGGCCCCTTGGTTCTTCGTACTTCAATCATCTCGTATCTATATAACGAAATAGTTAGACATGACATTTATCGGTATTATGTGAATGTAGACCAAGATTGATATATTCGACACTTATAGTGACCAGCATCTCAAAAAAGATATGTCGAGAGCGTCGTGATAGAATAAGTTGTGCAAGTTATCGAATTCTATTAAGAAGTAGCCATCGCCCGCATGGTGAAAATGTTCCTCACGGAAAATTGCAGTGATCACCTTCGGGAGTACCTCTTGGTTGGATCGATCCATGTACCATGCATATAATCGCTACATCATGGGTGTTAGACTTTTAACTTCGAAGCGGTGACTAAAGGCTTCCCTACCTCGAATATCAATCTTTGTTGATTATCTTGGTCATCAGACTTCGCCTTGCCCTTACTTTTTTCTCACACGACATCATACTCGGTCCTGGCTTCACCTGATCTGGCTGATACAGTTTGTCTAATGTGCCATTTTTTGGGATCAGGGGTTCTAGGTTTGTCCTTTGAAGTACTAGGTGTTATAGGTTTCTGCTTTGGAGTACTAACAGTGGCCATCTTTATGGGGTCCTCAATGGATTTCTTTTCTACCTCATCTTGCTTCTTCACCGTTTCACTCGCAGGTGCTGGTGACGGATACGCGGATTGTACTGCAGGAGAGGCTGGCACTCATGGTCCAAGACGATGTCACGCTTGCGCCACTAGATGAATGAGTAGACGGCACTTCCTAGAGTTGTTATCTCGTCATTGGCGGGTTTTTCTAGCCCGATCTCAGCAAACTGTGCAAGTACCATGTCCACCTAGACCTTTGCATAACCTAGCGCTATCGGGGTATTGTGCAGGACACCCCCTTCTTGGCATGGATAAACTACCCCAGCAGCAGCCTATAGAAATATGTTCATCATGGGCACGTTGAGCTGACAGGGTGTGAGGTTCTGTATGTCGTCCACAGGATAATGGTTGTTGTCCGCTTCTGCCAATGGCGTGGACGCGCAAGGCGCAACTGCTGCGATGACCTGTAGGGCTAGAGAGAACGTTGTGGGCCTGCGCCTGGCTCAAGGCTTGTTGTACTTGTCATTCAACTTGTTCTTCAATGGTGCCTTGTATTTCTCGCAGAACGCTTCCCTTCATCCTTTCCATTTCCTGCTCAGCTCACTCTTCTTTAGCTCTCTTCCGACTCCTATAAGAGTCTCCGTGCTTAGGGAATCCCATCTTCCATGGAACCTTGACCCCGACGCCTCGTGTCCGACCGGGGTGCTATTTGTTTCCTAAGGCCGCTGTTAGCTCGTCTTTCTCCCTATCTGGGTGGAAAGATCCTTGGGTGGACTCGATGTAAAATACATGAATTCTTTGCGTCATTGCTTCGTCTTCACTGCTCTTGAATGATAAACCCCCAGTAAACAAGATATTTGCCCTCGCTAGCACGTAGTGCTTCACTCGGTCTAGTAGTCCGATCAAGGGACTTGTGCTAGTCAATTGGACCGCTTCTAATTCCTGCCAACCACCTCAATGTAACACTCGTTTCTTCACCAGACATGTGCTCCCTGAACCAATGACTGAATAAACGATTATGCTCTTTTGTTATCCAAAGCTCTGACTGCCCTCGGTTTTCCCTCCTTAGCTTACCCTTGTGTATGTCCATATACGGGTGCACATCAACTAACTGTTGCAATACTGTGAAATGGGCTTGTTCAAACAAAATATTATCGTAAGAATTTGTGGATTTCTTTCCTATTACACCTTTCCCGCCTAGCCTACCTTTATGGTGAGATACAAGCACTCCTACCGATTCGACCTCCTCCATGTAATCGACACAAAACTCAATAACCTCCTCAGTTGCATAACCTTCCACAATGGAGCCTTCTGGCTGAGATCGATTACGTACATATTTCTTCAGAACACCCATATACCTTTCAAATGAGTACATCTGATGCAGGAATACGGGGCCGCAAATATTTATCTCATTGACAAGGTGAACAATGAGATGAACCATGATATCAAAAAATGATGAGGGAAAATACATCTCTAGCTGGCACAGAGTCTTTACCACATCAGCCTGAAGTTCATAAAGTCCAACAGGATCGATGACCTTCTGTGAAATCACGTTGAAGATGGAACACAACCTCGTGATTGCCTCTCGGACCTTGTCAGGCAAAATACCTCTAATTGCAATAGGGAGCATTTGTGTCATCATCACATGACAATCATGAGACTTCATGCCAGTTAACTTCAAATCTTTCATCGATACCAGTTTCTTGATGTTTGCGGAGTAACCGGACAGAACTTTCATACCATACAAGCACTTGCAGAGTTCTGTTTTCTCTTTCTTGCTTAAAGTGTAACAATATGGGGGAAGGTAAAGCCGGCCTTTCCCAGTGTCTTGAGGATGTAGCTCGGCTCTAATTTTCATGTCTTCCAGATCCCTTCGTGCCTTCAGTCCATCCTTTGTTTTGCTAGGAATATTCAGTAAAAGACCAACCACGCTGTCACATACATTCTTCTCTACATGCATGACGTCGATGCAGTGTCGAACTTTCAAGTCCTTCCAGTAGGGCAAGTCCCAAAAGATAGATCTCTTCTTCCACGTGGTCTTCTCAGTATGGGACCGCGATGTATTACCAGTACGTCCCTTTCCAAGTACAACATTAAGATCCCTAACCATATCATACACCTCTTCCCCATAAAGACGCTTTGGAGCTAAACCGTCCTCTTTTGTCCCGTCGAATTGTTTCTTCATATTGCGGTACGGATGATTCATGCGAAGGAACCTCCGGTGACGCATGTACACTGTTTTCCTCGAGTTGTTGAGCCACACACTAGTGGTTTCATCCATGCACTGGGGGCATGCTTTGGCTCCTTTTATAGTACGGCCGGACAGGTTACCAAGCGCAGAAAAATCATTGATGGTGCAGAACAACAATGCGCTTAGAGTGAAGTACTCTCGTTTGTACTCGTTCCATACCTGTACACCTTCGTTCCATAGTATCACAAGATCTTCCACCAATGGTTGTAGGTATACATCAATATCGTTGCCAGGTTGTGTCGGCCCTTGGATAAGCAGCGACATCATAATGTACTTTCGCTTCATATACAACCAGGGTGGAAGGTTGTATATACACAGAGTCATGAGTCAAGTGCTATGAATGCTGTTCATGTTACCGAAAGGATTCATTCCATCCATACTCAAGCCAAACCTTACATTCCTTAGTTCATTTTCGAAGTTCTCCCTGAAGAGTCTATCGATGGTTCTCCACTAGGCAGAATCAGCCAGGTGTCTCAGTTTTCCATCCCTCTTACGGTCTTCCGAGTGCCATTGCATCAATTTGGTGTGCTTTTTGTTTCCAAATAAACGCTTCAAACGAGGTATTATTGGCAAATACCACACCATTTTAGCGGGAGCTCCTTTCTTCACCTCCATAACTTCGCTGTCATCGCCCTTACGGTTGTATCGCGATGCTTTGCACACCGGACATACATGAATGTCTGCATAGTCGTTGCAATAGAGTATACAGTCGTTTGGACAAGCATGTATTTTTTCTACTTCCAATCCCAAGGGACATACAACCTTCTTAGCTAGATACATGGTTTTAGGCAACACATTTCCCTCAGGCAGTATGTCCGCTAAGAGATGTAACAACGCCGTGAAACTCTTATCAGACCAACCATTGCCTGCCTTCAATTTCAACAGCGAGAGCACCGTGTGCAACTTTGTGTATTCCTCCTTACAACCCGGGAACAAAGGTTTCTCCGAATCCTCTAGCAAACCCTTGAATTGATTAAACTCTCTCTGACTAGTGTAGTTCTCTTCTGTATCGCGCAACATTTGAGTCAGATTATTGTCGTCATCGACGACCAACCTATCCTCATCAGATCCATAACTGATGTCAGCTGCCACATTGCCGGTTCCATCGTCGTCAACGTTATCACGTTGAAGTATGATCTCCTCTTCACCGTGCCTTGTCCAACCTGTATAGCCAGGTACAAAACCCCTCCGGATCAAGTGCAAATGGATATGGTTTTAGTTTGAAAACATCTTCTCATTCTTGCAATCAATGCATGAACAGTGTGTGTACTCCGTCTTCTTTTGCAAGCTGTTCTCCTCGGCGGCCCTTAGGAAAACAGATGCACCGTCGATATATTCTTGGCTGCAACAGTTCGCATCGTACATCTATCTCCAGTCTATCTATAGTTCATTAATTTAAGCAATTATTAATATCCAAAAATCTTAATTAAATAAATTGTTATTCCAATATTCAACAATATCCACTAACGGGACAACATTAATGCTAAGTAAATGTTGCAAACTTAATTAATTAATTTTAATATATACTCATACGTAACCAAAAATTATATATATCCTCCGGAAGATCAACATAATAAATTCCTCATCTCAAAATGCAAGGCAATTTCATGATCACCTATCTACCATATTAACTAAAATTTATTTAACATTCATATCCAACAATCTTAATTACATAAATTTGATATAAGCTTCATAGAAATTCACTAAAAATAGCCACTAATGGAGCAATATGTATATGCACACGCTAACAAAAATAAATAAATGGTAACTAACAAAAGAAATTTTATGTGCTGTAATTTCTATATATACTCGTACCTAACCAAACTTAAATATATCCTCCGAAAGAGCAACATAACAAATTCCTCATCTCAAAATGCAAGGCAATTTCATGATCACCCATCTATCATATTAACTAAAATGTATTTTTCATTCATATCCAATAATCTTAATTAAATAAATAAATTTCGTATATGTTTGACCAAAAGTTCATCATCTAAGTAAGGTAGACAACTTAATCTAATAGAGCAAGGTAATAAATTCATCATCTACAAATTGCTAAGTGAATAAAAAACAAACTAAATATGAACCTTGCATCTAAACCTTAATTAAGTTAGGAATAAACCTTACATTGCAATTTCACATTACAAATGAAGGGAGGAGACACAATTTACACACCTTGGAACAATTCTAGGAAGTAGAAGCACAATATTTTGGCCAAACAAAATCTGAAATCAATGAGCTATCTTTTCTTCTCGGGGAGGAAGATGACCAGCGACTGATGACAGATTGTATTTATAGGAATAATTATTTGTGGCGGTTTTAAATTAAAACCGCCACAGATAATTATATCAGTGGCGGTCCTAAAAACAAACCACCACAGATAATTTATTATCTGTGACGGTTCCAATGAAAAACCGCCACAAATAGACTCAACCTTATCAGTGGCGGTTCCAAAAACAAACCGCCACAGATAAATGAGTTATCTGTGGCGGTTTTTTGCTGGAACCACCACAAATAGTCTCAGCGTTATCAGTGGCGATTTCAAATAAAAATCACCATAGATAATGTATTATCTGTGGCGGTTTTTGGATGAAACCGCCACAAATGGTTCTCCCGCCAATTTCCGTATAGACCCGCTATTGATACTTGTTTTTGTGACGGTTCCAAAAGAACCGTCACAAATAGGGCGTCACCTATATATGTGCTGTTTTGTAGTAGTGCCGGTTGTTTGTTGGATTCTTGTAGGCCTTGATCATTTTTAATTGCAGTTGCAATTGTCCAGTCTTTATTCAGATGTTATATAGTAGTTGCAGGTTCGCTAGTAGCAAAATAAAAAACATTTGGGATGCACGATTGTGGTAGTAATTTAGGAGAAATTATATTTTATTTTTAAAAATTCTTGTGAAATTATTACAAGATTTTGAGTTCTAAATATAAATTATGGGGTTAATATAAAATGCAAAATAGTATTATTCACTACTACAGACTGCCTCATCCGCGACCCCCATCATCGCCGGTAGGTCCGAAGCCAAGAATGATAATATTATCACCGCGGTTCCAAATTCAACCGGCGGTGATAATATTATCACCGCCGTTAAAACTTCAATCGGCAAGATAAGAATAGTATCAATTTTCGCAGAATGGAGGTAATATCACTGCCGGTTTAATAGAGAACCGGCAGTGATAAGAAGATATCACTGCCGGTTTATATGTAAAACCGGTAGTGATTTATTATTGCCGGTTCTATAGTAAAACCGGTAGTGATAAGACCATTTTCACTGCCGGTTTTACTATAGAACCGGCAGTGATATTACTGTTCCCCATTATTAGTTCGATACAGAACATAAGAAACATTGTAATTTATCTCGCACAGAACATATGAAAGCATAATTAGTTAAAAAAACAGAACATATGAAAGCATAATTAGTTAAAAAACAGAACATATGAAAGCAAATTTGTAATTTGCGGGATATGTATTAATTAAAATAACATTACAAAACATAATTTGTCCATCATTACATATTTAGTCCTAATTATAATAGTCTAATGGCGCGAAGCCCTATATCCAAAACTCGTCGTCGTCGTCCTCCTCCTCCTCCTCCTCGTCGCCGGAGCTGCCGCTTGATGTGCGGCGATGCTCGTCCTCCTTCTCATCCGAATCAGATTCGGTCGCGGAGTTGGTCTTGCCCCAACGCCGCAGTTCCTCGCCACCGTCGCTATCATTGTCGTCGCTGTCGTCGTCCTCCTCCTCCTATGCCCCCTCTTCCTCCTCCTCCGCCTCCACCTCCTCCTCCTTCTTCTCCTCCTCCTTCTTCTCCTCCTCCTTCTCTAGCGACGGAGTGGGGCTTTGCCCAACACGTGCACGCTTCTTGGGGGGTGCCATTCTTGCAACAAGAGTGGATTGTGTGGGGGTTGCCATTCATGCAACAATAGTGGCATTATATAGCAATAGTTGGCAGAGGAATGTGAAGCGCAACAAGAGTGGATTGTGAATAGGAAGGGCAACAGTTGGCAGAGGAATGTGAAGCGCAACGGTTGGCGCGGCAGAGGAATGGGCAAGCGTGGCAGAGGAAAGGGCATGCGCGACGGTTGGTCGGGCGCGGGTTGAACGTTGAGTATCATCGCGGTTTGTATTACCAACCGGCAAGGATAATCGACTATCCTCGCGGTTGATACCTATAACCGTAGTGATATATTATCGCCGATTTAATTTACAACGGCGGTGATATTTAAAGTTTACTATCGGTTCGTATATTCAACCGCCAGTGATATGTATTTTCCGCATAACGCAATTTTTGGCGCGTAGTATGACCTTATCTTCGCGGTTCTCGCGCAGAACCGGCAGTGATAAGGTATTTTCGCGTAATATGACCTTATCACCGCCGGTTCTTCGCAGAGCGGCGATGATAAGCTATTTATATAGCAAGCTTCACCGCATCGACGCATTTCCTACGAAGCGTAAGAGAGGAGCGCTTTGCTCGGGTGTATTTTTCTGGAGAGGTCTTTGCCGAAATTTTGTGTCAAGATTTTGTTCATATTTTTCATCGAATCGACATCTTCTCCGACCGAAAGCGAGAACAAAGAGGAGTCAGTATTATCTTGGCGAGTTCTTCTTTGAAAAATTGTATTAAAATTTTTCGAGGTTCTTGACTTGATGTATGTTATATTTGTCGTAAAATTTTACTTTACGAAGTGCTATAGACGTTGATAATTGTTGATTGTGCGGTGTGAGCAGTTTATGTCAGATCGCTCAAATTAAGATCTAGCTAAATTATTGAATAAATTATAATTCATATTGTAGTGGATGTTTGAGTAATAAAATTGCTAGATGGACAATTATGCATAATTGTAATTAATTTAATTAATGAAAATTTGTTATATGGATTTTTAATAGTACAGATTGCTAGTTGATCAATTATAAATAGTGAGAATTGCTAGTTGAATATTTAAATAATGGGAAATGGTAGATGGATTTTGCAATAATGAAAGTTGGAACATAAATAATTATTTAGAAATATATCCTTATATTCAATTATATGCTTATTTGTTGTAGATTAATTTAATTTAATAGGTAGCGCTACATAACAAAATGAAATGAAGAAATCTTGTAAATAATTAAAATATGCTAGATGGATATTTAAATAGTGAAAAAGGTTTGATGTATTATATAGGCAAAATTGCTAGATGTATTTGTAAAACTAATCATTTACAATTATATTGTTATTTGCAATAAATTCATATCCATTTTAGTGATGTAGTGGATGTTTAAGTAATAAAATTGCTAGATGGACAATTATGCATAATTGTAATTAATTTAATTAATGAAAATTTGTTATATGGATTTTTAATAGTAAAATTGCTAGATGATCAATTATAAATAGTGAGAATTGCTAGTTGAATATTTAAATAATGGGAAATGGTAGATGGACTTTGCAATAATGAAAGTTGGAACATAAATAATTATTTAGAAATATATCCTTATATTCAATTATATGCTTGTTTGTTGTAGATTAATTTAATTTAATAGGTAGCGCTATATAACAAAATACAATTATATTATTATTTGCAGTTATGTGCTTATAATGTGTTTATCGTTTTAATTAATTAGCAATGCATGACTACTGTAAAGAATAAATTATTTTGATATCGTTTGTTCATGTACTGAAATGTAGTTTGATATAATTAACTGTAGATGGACCGAAGGTGGATGTATGACACGGACCGTCGCGGTCCAGAGTTCTTTAATGGTGTGACTTGTTTTCTGAATGTGGCTGCGGCACACAAGTCGAGAAACCAGGCGGACTATATGTGTTGTCCATACGTTGATTGCAAAAATGAGAAGATGTTTTGTAACATAGAGTTGATGCGTGCACACTTGCTTCGAAGGGGTTTCAAGGCTGGCTATACCTGTTGGACTGAGCACGGTGAAGATGATATTGTACATGAAGGGCAACACATTGATGAAGATGATATTGTACATGAAGGGCAACACATTAATGAAGATGACGGAGACAACGATATGACAGGCTGACAACGGTGGAAGATACGTTCGTTGATACCCACGAAGATGATCTAGATCAAATGCTGCGTGATGGGGAGGGGGACTTCACGAGTGAAAGGGAGTTTCAAAAGTTCCAACAGATGGTAGAGGACTCTACAACGCCATTGTACCCGGCTGCAAGGAGGAGCACAGAAGTCGCATACCGTGCTTTCACCATCGTAGTTGAAGGCAAGCAATGGTTGGTCCGATAAGAGCTTTATTGAAATAATTATGTCTCTTGGGGACTTGCTTCCAGAGGGTAACGTGTTGCCTTCAACTACGCACTGCACCAAGCAGTTGTCCGCCTGCTGGGACTGGAAGTACAAAGAATACACGCATGTCCAAACGATTGCATATTGTATCGCAATGAGTTTGCAGACATGGATGCCTGTGTTGTTTGCAAAGCAAAGCGGTATAAGGGCAACGACGACAATATCGAGAACGAAGATGTCGGGGTGAGGCGTAAGACGAAGAGGTGTCCCCGTAAGGTGGTGTGGTATTTCCCTATAATCCCCCGTCTAAAGCGATTGTTTGCGAACAAAAGGCATGCCCAATTGCTACGATGGCACGCCGAAGAGCGTAAGAAGGATGGAATGCTCAGACACCCTGCTGATTCTGTGCAATGGAGGAACATCGATAGAAAATATAAGAAGCGCTTTGCATACGATGTGAGGAATATAAGGTTCGGATTGAGTACAGATGGGATGAATCCTTTTGGCAACATGAGTAGTCGCCACAAAGACTTGGCGGTGACTTTATGCATCTACAACCTTCCTCCTTGGCTTTGCATGAAGCGAAAGTACATTATGATGCCACTATTGATCCAAGGGCCCAGGCAACCTGGCAATGATATCGATGTGTACCTCAAACCATTGGTTGAAGATCTTCTAATATTGTGGACCGATGGTGTACAGGTATGGGATGAGTATAAAAGAGAAAACTTTATCCTACGGGCATTATTGTTTGTAACCATTAATGATTATCCTGCTCTTGGCAACCTGTCGGGCGCACGACAAAAGGCTTCAACGGATGCGCCCAAAGGCTCGGATGATCTGACTAGCCGGTGGTGAAGAACAATGAAAAATGGCTTACATGCGGCATTGTAGGTTTCTCCGCAAGGATCACCCATACCGCAATAATAAGAGAGATTTTGACGGGACAAAGGAGACTGCCTTAGCTCCGAAGAATCACACTGGGAAATAGATATTTGCCGCTGTAAAGGATCTTACAATTATTCACGGAAAGGGAGCCGGCAGTACATCTATTCCGACTTCCCGGGATAAGGCTCCTTTGTGGAAAAAGAAATCGAGATTTTGGATCCTACCTTATTGGCACACTGAAGTTCGACACATAATCGACGTCATGCACATAGAGAAGAATGTGTGTGACGACTTGCTTGGTATCTTTATCGACATACCGCAAAACGAAGATACACTTCAAGCAAGGATGGACCTCAAGATATGGCGAGGAAGGAGTTGCATCACGAAGAAATGGATACAGCAAAAAGTACCTTCCATGACTGCTACACTTTGAGCAAGAAAGAGAAAATTAGCGTTTATGAATGCTTGCATGGAATCAAAGTTCCGTCTCGTTACTCGCTAACATAAAGAGACTAGTCTCAATGAAAGACTTAAAGTTAATTGGTATGAAGTCTCACGATTGCCACGTGATGATGACACAGATGCTTCCAATTGCAATTAGGGGGTTCGCAGAGAAAGTCCGAGACCCAATTATCAAGTTGTGTTCATTCTTCAACGCGATTTCACGAAGGCCATCGATCCATTAACACTAGATAAGCTGCAGAAGACGTGGTCCACACTGCATGCGGGCTTGAGATGTGTTCTCTCCATCTTTTTGATATTATAGTCCATCTCATTGTTCACATTGTGAAAGAGATACTGATTCTTGGTCCCGTATTTCTACATCGATGTACCCTTCGAGAGATTCATGGGGTTATAAAGAAATATGTTCAGAATCAAATCGTAGGAAGGCTGCATTGCCGATGGTCGGGGAACCGAGGAGGTCATTGAGTTCTGCGTCGATTATATGGATGTCAAATCGATTGGTGTGCTGTATCTCGGCATGACGGAAGGCTACTGGGAAAGGGACACTAGGCGAGAAATCAAGATGATTAGCAATCTAGCTTCATTTACACAAGCACATTTCGCAGCTTTTAGGACAATCGGTTGTGGTGGCCCGTATGTCGACATGCACAAGAACGTGCTATCCAAAACAAACCTGTGGAGGTCGAGGGTTGGCTCGCGAGAGCACAGAGATAATTTGGCGATTGGTTGTGTAGACACATGATGCGTCGGAGACAGATCGCACTCAATTGAAATTGTTGGCTCAGTGGACCGTCAACTACAATTCGGACATTCCAAGGATACGACATAAATGGTTTTACATTTTAAACAAGAGCGCAAGATAAAAAGAGCACCAATCAAAATAGCGGTATCCGTGATAGATGCCTATGACAAAGAATGGAAATAGGCAAACCTACTACTGATTCATAGAAGAGATTTGGGAGCTTGACTATGGACCTTTGAAGGTCCCTCTCTTTCGGTGCCAATGGGTCGACTTCCGGCGTGAATATCGACAAGTACTCAAGATCACTACCGTGGACCTCAAACTCGTCGGATCTGAGAGAAGAACCATTCGTACTTGCTAATTTCATACACAAATCTTCTTTGTAACTAACCCGCTAACAAGGAGCGCCACGTGGTTATTAAAGGAAAAAGAAGGATTGTCGGAGTTGAGAATGTTGTCGACGAGGAAGAGTACAACCAATTCGATGAGCTTCCCCCTTTTGGAGAGGACGTTGACCTAAGTACCATGGAAGACAGTGACGAAGCTACATACATACGCCGCGATCATAACGAAGGTCGAATCGTAGCTTAGTTGTAGTAATGGAATGTATGCTTTCTTTTGTATGAACGACATGTTTATTTTCTCATATGTAACAATTAATGTAATATATGCAATAATGGAAATTGAGGTTATGCTTTCTTTTGATCAAATTGAAAGTTTCACTTAATTGGTCGGAGATGAGCATATCACTGCATTTGGATTTTTGTGATTTTGATCGCACTTGAATTTGTTTGAATTTGACAAACATTTGTTGTTCAATTTGCAAGCATTATTTGATTTTTCAAATATTAAAACAATTAAAATAGTTAGCAATCAGATTTTTATAATTTTAGAACCTAATAAAAATTTGGGGAAATATTTAAATAAAATATTAGATGTCCTATAGTATGCCTCCAAAAATTTTAAGAGAATCTGGATCAAATTTAATAGAATTTGGCCAGAGCCTATCAACGCTTGGGTTGTACATATGGGCCAGCAAGATTATTCCGCTATCTTCTTGGGTTGTACAATGGACCGGCAGTAATATTCCACTATCACTGCCGGTACAATGGACCGGCAGTAATATTCCACTATCACTGCCAGTTGTAAAATGGACCAGCAGTAATATTCCGTTATCACTGCCGGTTGTAATTATTGACCGGCACTAATATACTATCAGTGCCGGTTGTTTTGTTGAACCGGCAGTGATAGTCCACCCCTATAAATATACTTTTACCGTGCTCTCCTTTCACTTTTACCAGTCCACCCTAACCCTAGCCCGCGCCCTCCTCTCACTTTTACTGCACCGTCACCTCGGAGCTCCCCGCCGCCGCCGCGCCTCGGACCACCGCCGTCGGCTTGCGTCGAGCTCCTCGCCGCCGCCTCGACTCAGGCCATTGCCTCGACTCGACGCCGCCGCCTCGCTTCGCCTCAGACCGCCGTGTCGCTCGACTCAAGCCGGCCCCGTCGCCTCGACCTCCCCACTGTCGCCTCGACCTCCCGCGTCTCCCCGTCGCGTCGACCTCCCCAATCTCCCGCCGTCGCCTTGATGCTCGCTCTTTTTACATGGGCAATGTGCTAAGGGGCCAGTGAATTCGTTTGGCTTAGGGTTCCAGTGATTCGTTTGAATGTGAATGTGAATGTGCTAAGGGGCCAGTCAATTCGTTTGGCTTAGGGTTTCAGTGATTCTTCATGTGAATGTGCAGATGAATGCTAAGGGGCCAGCCAATTTTGGCTTGGGGACCTAGCATGTGGGATGTGGGATAGTGTTCAGTGAGGAGTTGGGACTGAAATAGACAATTTGTGACAATCTGTTCTTTTTTACATGGGCAATCGTTCTATTTTAATTGTTAGCTTACTTTGGTAGTTGTCCTTGTTATTGTTTCCCTGCCGCTATCAGCTATTTAGTGCTTGCATGTTGTTTTTATGTGAATGCACTGCCATCTTGAGTGTGTTATTGTGCTGCTATTCTGGAAATCATGATTAATGTTGGATCGTGATGATGATATGCTTCGATTATGCATTCTCATTTAACACACTCGACCCTTTAGATGTGATCTGAGTTGTGTTACCTTGATATGGTTCGTTAAGTCAAATCATATGCATACACAGGTTGATTTCTCCTAGATCATAAACTTATAGCAATGCCTTAATGAGATTGTGCTCATTATCTTGCATGCTTTGATTGTATCGAAATTTCTATTTGTGAAATAGATTACGGGCTTGAAATCTTATGTCTGATGTGTGCATGGGCAAAAATTATTTTGTATGACTGCCAATGCCAGCTTTACATTGCAAAACAATTGGTGGTTAAGGGAAGTTAGCTACATTATCATATGTATGTATGGATGGATTAGTCATGAAACATTGCTTAATGTAGACAATTCATTCATGCCGAGCTCCTGAAATGCCAGTTAGTTGACAACTTCCTTTTGCTGTTCATGGTTAGTTTTATGCTTATATATCTGATTATGAGCCTTTATGCTTTGATGTTAGTCAATATCATGTTTCAGTATCTATTACTCGTGTATGTAAATATCTGTCAAGAAGTAAATCAATAACTAAGGTAAGGTTGTCACAAATTAGTCTATTACTCGTCCCTCGTGGCGAGGAGGGCCTTTGGGCAACCCGACATCTGAGAACACTCAAAATAAACAAGTTGAGCTTTATGCTAGATGCCTTGTTCATTTTTCTGCCCTTGTTCTGTTTTCATCATTTTGCTCTATGGTTATTTATATTGCAGCCAAAAGTAGACTTCAATTTGGTGCTTTGTATATGTTCTTGAAAGATGTATACATGTGTTGTAAATATTTGTTTTGTACAGATCTATACATGTGTTGTAAATATTTGTTTTGTGCCACTATTTGTAATAGTTGTAGTTCATTTAGTTAATACTCCGTGCACGGGACTTTTGGGTGATAGTGAGCATACACTTAAGTGGAGTATGGGTGTCACATCTAAGTCTTCCAAATATTTGTGTGTGTTCTTTTAAATATTTGTATGTGTTCTTCAGTGGAGTATGGGTGACTTTCGGGTGACAGTGAGCATACACTTAAGTGGAGTATGGGTGTCACCTCTAAGTCTTCCAAATATTTGTATGTGTTCTTTTAAATATTTGTATGTGTTCTTTAGTGGAGTATGGGTGACTTTCGGGTGACAGTGAGCATACACTTAAGTGGAGTATGGGTGTCACCTCTAAGTCTTCCAAATATTTGTATGTGTTCTTTTAAATATTTGTATGTGTTCTTCAAATGGAGTATGGGTGACTTTTAGTGTGAAAGTGAGCATACACTTAAGTGGAGTATGGGTGTCACCTCTATGTCTTCCAAATATTTGTATGTGTTCTTTTAAATACTATGTATGAAATTTCAGGATTCATTATATCACAGAGTTTAAAAGAAAATTCGACAAGTTTAAGTCTTAAACTTGTCGAATTTTCTTTTTGTAACTCTCAGATATAATGAATCAACTCACAATTTTATACATAGGTAGCCTACGATGAAATTTCAAGATCAAATTCATATATATGAGAGTTACAGAGAAAGTTACAAGTTTAAGCTCCTTAAACTTGTTTAATTTTCTTCTTGTAACTATCTGTATATAATGAATTTGATCCTACAATTTTATGTGTATGTATATTTTGTTGACTAAAAATGTATGTGTTTACAGATGTATATATGTGACCTTAAAAGATGTATGTGTATAAAAAGTGACATATCACAATCCCGAAAACAATTGTACAAAACAATATGAAAAAATTCATATATTCTTAAGAATATATTGCTTAATAAAAAATAATGAATCTTTCTTATTCCACACTAAAATGATTTAAAAAAAAAGCCCCTGCAAGTTCAAGAAGCATGGATGTCACGAGAGCGTCCGGTACACCGAGAGGCGAAGCCATGAGGAGGCAGGCTATGAAGAAGAAGAGGAGCGGGAGGAAGCCTATGGACAGTGGTTCGCCGAAGAAGACAGCAACCAAGTCCATTTCAAGCGAGCCTGCCTCCTCATGGCTTCGCCTCTCGGTGTACCGGACGCTCTCGTGACATCCATGCTTCTTGAACTTGCAGGGGCTTTTTTTTTTAAAAATCATTTTAGTGTGGAATATATTCTTAAGAATATATGATTTTTTTCATATTATTTTATCATTTCGACATGTATATGTATCATGTGATTTTTTTGTAATGTATAAATATTATTTTAAAGTTACATGTGCACATGTTTGTAGCATGAGGTCACAACATCACTTGATTTCCTCTCAACTCTAGCAAATTACCATCGTTTGAATTCACAAGTTTGATGTCATGTAGCAACCATAAATGAATGCAATATAATTAACCCAATAACATTTCGGATTGCTAGGAATGGTCTCGAATCGGGGACAAGTGCGAGAGGAGTTCGGCCCTCGAATGTAGACGCAAGTAGGAATGGGGCTCTGAGGATATTGCTATGGAGCAACCTAGCGCCTGACCATGGACCAATCGACGCCCTCGCCATGGACCAAGCCGACGCCATGACCATGGACCAAAGCGACGCTCGCTATGGGCCAAGTCGACGCCATTGCCATGGACCAAGCTGACGCGACTAACATGGGCGAGGTAAAGTATTAGTACGTTGTGATTCCCAAAATATTGTAGGGTCATACGACTAATAACAAGATCAATTGTAGGCTCAAGCGTCGGGTGAACAAAGCCGTGCAGTGTCGTGGCCCGAGCAAGATGCCTAAGGGCGTTCACAACATAGTCCAGCTCTCGGAAGTCGGGGAACCTGCTATACCCGCGTCAGCGTTGGCGCCGTACAGGACAGCCTGCGGAGTACTTGCTAGGGATAACGTGCCCATCATCTATAGATCATGGACCGGCCGCGAAGGTGATCAGTGGGTGGTTCCCGATGACTGAAGGACTCGCTATGGGGCAAGCTAAAACACGTATTCCATTTCCCCAAGGGTCGAGTTGGTTGCAAAGAAATGTGCACTAAGTATCATGTGCACATCTTTGGAAGAATTGGAAGACTCAAATTGAATAAGAACTATGTAAAGAAGAATGTCACGCCAAATTTTAACATGTTTCCAAAGATAAGGGAATTTTGGAAGGACTTTGTGGAGTACAAGAATTTCAAGAAGCCAGACAAGTGAGTCGGAAGAACAAGGCTAACGCGGATAAGAATATGTACCTCACACACTAGGCAATTTGGTGGCTACGTGAAGAAAATACTGCATGGGATAGCGCGAACAAGAGCTAACCCTCAAGGCGTTACTCTCGCGACGGCCGAGTTCATCGCACGATCAAAGCTTGGTTGCTTGGGAGGGGGCTTGTCTCGAAGATGGCAGCTTGAGCCGGAGCGATAGAGCCCGGAGGTGTCGCAGAAAATATCGGATGCTCACGTGGAGTCTTCCCAAGGGCTTTTCGAGCCACGAAGGAGAATGATGAGTCGATTGTTACTGGGTAACAGGGAGCATCTGGCGCACCGAGGAGTTGGTTTGGTGCCGTGGAAAGAAGGCTTCCCACCGACGACGGAGTACAAGCGCCGAAAAGAATAAGAGAAGATGAACGCAAAGTCAAATACAAGATCTTTGTGGCAAGAGCGTTAGAGGAAGAGAGAGCGAAGCTGGATCAAGTTGTGGAGCAAGCAGTACAGAAAGCTCTCAGCTCACGACCGCCACTCGATGACAGCCCTCGGAACCTCAGTCACGGTGTTCTTAAGAGCAGCTGCGCATCCGCAACGATTCCGGGAGAGCATCGACTCCATTTTCCAGTGGATGACATCACAGAACCGACACCGTGCAAGCTGCATTTGTCCGCACATGGCATTACCATCAAGGTGGCTGATGGCAGGGCTTGGCCATGCGCCTCCTCGCAGGTTCTGCACTGCCGCCCAATACCGCTGGGATTCGCCAGGGTCGAAGTAGACAGTGTAGTCCGACAATATCACAAAATGGAGGTAGAGATTCCTAGCGAGGACGGAAAAAACAAACTTGGAGAAAACGTGCATGGCTTCCTCGCGTGGCGCAAGAGCTTGATTATGTTCGGCTCGGACGATGAGGCCGACAACGACGACGATGATGATGAGCCGCACTCTCCACACGCAAACCTGTCACCTACGAAAAGTGCAACTCCTCCGGCACCAGTTAGGACAAGTCCAACTCCTCCGCGGCACCATCGAAAAGGTCCAACTCCTCCGCGGCAGACGGCCAGAAAAGTCCAACTCCTCCGGCACCATCTAGAAAAAGTCCAACTCCTCCTCGGCACCACCAGAAAAGTCCAACTCCTCAGCCGGCACATAAGAAGAATCGAACATCAGCACCATCTCGGAAGTCCGCATCGTCTTGTACCAAATCTCGGTCATCTGTGAAGGCAGCACAGCCTCAGAAGAAATTACCGGCCGATATGACTGAAGAAGAACGCAAAGAGCAAACGAAGGCCGAGGTAACATCTCACTTCCAAAAGGTGCCATCACCCGAGAAGACTAAAGTCGATGCTAATGCGCAGGAGTTTTTCTTGAGTATGGCAAAAGCCAAAGAGACAGTATGGCTTCAACCTTCGAAATGTCGAACTACGAGCATCTCCGAAAGCAAAACTTGAAGATGGCTAGTCGAGGCGTCGATGTCGCAAACTCAAAAAGATGCTGCTGAACAACGTCGTAATTACGAGCTAGGTCTAACCTGGAAGTACTTTTTTGGGCAACCGCTGGCTCCCCCAGAAGATTTAGAGAACCTAACAACAAAATTGTGGCGCGTCCATCAGTATTACATGCAGAAGTGCCAAGCGGGTATGTGGGTGGTCCCAGTGAAATACAAAGATTTGGATTTTCACAATGGGGATGGCATGTTCTGGTTAGAGTTCTGCGAATTGTATATGTTGTACCGGCCAGATGCTCTGGACGCGTCACTGGTCAGACTGTGGACTTTGTAAGTCTCTATTTATATTATTGTATATTCTTGTACCGTTCAACTGTATGTCTAACTTCTTTTTTATATATGCAGAATGGAATCTGAGATGTGTAGAAGAAATAAGGATGAAGCTTTAGGATTTCTCGATCCGGGGCTTGTCAACGAGACACTCGTCCGTGATAACCCAAAGTTTGTTGAAGAATATATATCTAAGACTTTCTTCAAGCTGAAAAACAAAACCTCCGTACTTTTACCCTATAACTTTCAGTACGTATTACCCTACTTCTAATATTGTTTTACTATTTTTGCGTGACACGGTATGGGACTAATAGGCTATGTTAACATATATGTCTAGTTATCACTGGGTCCTCCTCGTCATCGAGTTAGAAGCTAGCAGGGTTTTTGTCTTGGACTCGATGAGAAAAAAACTTGATGAGTATGAACATAATTTTTGGAAGATCATGAACAGGTAAACTCGATCGTTGCGTTATTGCTCTAGTAATATTTTATTCTATTGTATTTAAGGTTAATTACTATTTAAAATCATTCATAGCGCATTCACACGGTATTGCAAGAAAGGTGGTCCGCATCTTCCCTTCAGGAAAACTTTCAAAATAATAACAGACTTTCCATGCATGAGACAGGACCAGGGAAATAGTTTATGCGCATACTACGTATGTACAAATTTACATGCAATTGTCACGAAGAGTGTCGGCTATAATGAAGCCATGGTATATAATTACACATTCATGCCTACTTTTCTTTCATTTAACATCTATCATCATTAATTAAATTTCTCTTTTCTTCAATAACAGCGCTCCAAGATGAGAACCAATCGATTCTTGCCAAAAGAAATTTTAGCAATTCAAGAGCATATCATTTGGATTCATTGTGAAACAGTCATCGATCCAAAGGGCGAGTTCCACGACGGCGACCTCGATCCAAAGTGAACGAGATGTACTCACACTACATTTGTGAACAGACTATTGTAAAAACTAAATATTGTGATGCTTTAATATATTTTAATTATGATCTAACGACGCTTTATATACTATATATTTGAAGGCAACATATCATATGCACACATGCCTTCCCGTGTACACATCGTGCACACCAACTAATAAAAGTCACGAAAACTCTGAAAAAATTTGTAGATGTACTTCATAGATTACTCTACCTATGTATAAAATTGCAGGTTCAAATTCAATGCATATTAGGACTTACAAAAAAAAGAGAAAATTCCGGCAGGGATAACCCCGAGTATCACTGCCGACCAATCACTGCCGGCGCCCATAACCGGCAGTAATGGCGTGGACGAACCGGCAGTAATGACCTATTCTGTAGTAGTGATTTGAAATTAGTGTTTTAAATAGCCCGCTACATATACACAGTTACTCTCAAAATCGACCCAATTTTCACCTATAATAAATTGTATCGTTAGTATTGTCCATCTATTTTTTCCGTTAAGAACCGGATCCGCTCCGTTAACGATGCTCGACCTTAAGGATGGCAAGGTCGAACGATAGTACCCGTCCATTTTGAATTGAGAACATGTGTAGTTAAAGGCTGGCAATAGATAAAAAGGGAAACATGGTAGAATGTGATACTAGGGGCAGCGGTGCTTGGCCTTGATAATAGATTCATGGACATATAGAAATCAGAGTGAATCACTGTATTTCGTTAGAAGTGCATAAGACTATAATTACTTTTATCATTATTTCCATATACCAAATACATAAAACATTATCTCATTTCTATGTTTTGTGTACTTGATAATTGAAGGAATAATTAGATCAACATACGTTAACGATTATAAATAGACACTCTCTAGTCTACCACACATGCATTTTATTATCAGAAATAAACCTTAGCGCACTTAGTTCTAGACATCACAATTGATCCCAATCACGAATGTCAATATGCTATGCAATCATAATCCACAAACATGCTGAATTATTGAAAACTAACTTTAGTCGTATAAGCGTAGAGAACAACATTTACATTCAAGCATTAAATCGAGATGCATAAACAAATAAATATCCGGAGCACGGTACTTCGAGGGCTAGCACATAATTTATTCAAGAAATAACAAATCTAGAATTTCACCTTACATCAAATAATTATTACAAGAAAAATCATACAACAAGTTTAGAGTTCAATCTTATACATAAGAATACTACATATCAGTCTCTGTAAATTACAAAAATTAAAAACCAAGAGTATTACATGTCAGTCCCTAAAAGTTAATAATTACAAACTAGTCCAAAATATCTGCAAAAAGACACCTGCCCCTTTTTCCTCAGTCCTAAAGGAAGACAGCTTCCCGACGACACTGGTGCTTGAACAAGTGGGGGAAGCCGGAAGCGGCAGGTGGCAAGCTCCATGTTTTGAGACACGTGCTTTGTCTACCCCCTTGTACATTTTCTCTCCCACACTACCAGCAGGACAGCTCGCCCCCGCTGAGCCCACTCCATTTGCAGCCTCAAAATGGCCTTCCTGCTGAAGGGCAAGGCTGGTGGCAGCCTACATAACTTAGCAAGCATGTAAACTGCCACCTATATAAACCATCCCAACCTTTTTTACATCCATGCCCTTTTTAACATGGTTGAAGAATCAGCCAATGGGAAATGTATGCATTCAAAAGGTGAAATCAGGAATCCCCTAAGCATGTAAGCAACATATAGTAAGACATGTAGTGATAGTATGTAAGCATGTAGGCATGTCTCAGTTCATGACAAGAGCATGCTTTAATCCTATTAGCTAAATAGATCGTCTAATTTATTTGGCTAGTTCACTGAGAAGACAAATATAGACTATATAATAGCCCCTGGGATTGCCGGCTTCCCAGGGGCTCCATGTGTCGCCCCATGGGAGAGACCGTCCGGAAATCCGAAAATCGCGTTTAGGTTCTTTCGACGGTTTTTTAAGTAAAATAGAACCAAAAAATGTCAAAATTACGTTTAGGTCTCTACACACGGTTTTCGAAAAAAAACACAAAATCGTCGAGGGTTTATAGCTGAATTGGAAATCGCGTTTATGTCCTTTCGTCGATTTTTTTGTAAACTAGACCCAAAAAAAATCGCATCGCAATTATGTTTAGGTCCCTCCACGTAGTTTTCTTAAAAAAATGCGGATTCGTCAAGAGTTTATAGCTGAATTGGAAATCATGTTTAGGTCCTTTCGTCGATTTTTTTTAGACTAGACCTGAAAAAAAAATATTTCAAAAAAAGAGACCTATGGTTCTGCAAATTCGATTTGCAAAAAACTCGTGCCAGATTTTTTTCTCACAGTGCGGCATCGCGCACAACTAAACCTAGTATATTAACATGGTGTCTGATCATTCATTTTGTCTAGAATGACTACCACAAGAAAACATCCTTGCATATTCTTCTATTGACATCATTAGCTAAAAGGAGCTCAACCTCCTAAGTCTAACCTTGAATTAAGTTAAGGAATGCTTAAGGAGATGATGCAATATCATGCTCTATACTGCATCCTTGCTTCACAAGAACTAGTGAAAGCAGATAAATGATTCTGAACCATAATTAACTAATTATCCATGCTTAGGCTACACCAATGATAGCACTACATGCTTAAGTAGCAATTGATTGAATTTTTTAAAATAATACATTTTTTATTTAAAATTTCAAAAATATACCACCAAAAAAATTACAGAAATATACCCATGTCGCCCGTTGGATGGGCGACAGGAGTCTAAATAGCAAAATAAACGGGCGACAGGAGGCCACGTCACTCCCAGCCTCTGTCTTTGTTGGATGGCGACAGAGGCAACGACCCTGCCGCCCGATGAATTGGCGGCAGAGCTAAATCAGCGATGGTCGAGCTGACGAGAGCGCGGGCTCCTGTCGCCTGACCAAAGGGCGACAAGGACGTTTATAAAAGTCTCTCGCCCGGCACTGTTCCCATTTCATCCAAACCAAAACCGAGTTGAAACAGAGAAAGAGAAGAAGAGGAAGGAAGAGGGAGGAGAGGAGAGGAAAAGTAAGAGAGGAGGCACTGCGCAACATTTTAAGGTAAATTTTCGTTGTATACTTTTTCTAGCAGTAAATTGTGGTAGATTAGAAATAATTTTAGATCTAGGTTATGGATAGATGTAGGTAAATTGATAGGTTATGGATAGATCTAGGTAAATTGATAGGTTACAGATAGTTCTAGTGAATTTAGATATTTTTTATGGATAGGAGTATATCGGTATATATTGATGAAAATGTAGTTAGGAATGTATATTTTTTTTACAAATATAAATACATCGATATGAATGTATATGTTGTTAGGAATGTATATTTTTTTATAGATATAAGTACATCGATATGAATTATTAGGAATGTAGATGTTTTTTACGGTTAGATATATATTTTTGTAGCATGTACGTATACTTATGTTAGGTCTCACAGTAATTTTTATGGAAAGTTATTAATTCGTGGGTGAATAAATGGATTCGCAGATATGGCAGAACATGTTCCATTTAGAATCTATTATGGAGAGGGGGTTGTAATGCATGGTTTGGAGGGTGCAAATCTAAGTAACATGCAGTACGTGGACAGAAGTTTGAGTAGGGTCGAGGAGCACACATTTGCTTCCGTGTTGAAATGGTTGTATTATACTTTTCGGATAGAACAAGAGAAGTACGAGTTGAAGGTATTTTGCCTATGTAGTATGCGAAACGACCCTATTTACTGGGAGCTAGTTGAGCTGAAGGGAACCGCATTGTGGAGATCATATGTGAGGGGGGCAGAGCAACGGGATGGAATCGGGTGCTTTTAGTGCAAGCATATGAGAGGATGTTGCCCCAATGACAGTTAGTTTGGACTGGTGAGTGTAGTCAGCCTCAAAATGATCTCAGTTTCGGTGACACCGAAATTGGGGGATCTAGCCGTGAGCAGCATGTTTAGCAATACAACAATGACATCATTTGCCAAAGTGGTGAACATGTTGAGTTTCGGGAAGATGATGAAAATGTTGGCCAAGAAGCGCGGGGACTGGTAGACGAAGGTGAGAAAATTGATGAAATAACAACTAGGATGGAAGAGGAAGACCGTGAGTACAACAGAGCAAAAGAGGAGGACGGCGATGAGTCGGATGAGGAAGATGGAGGTACGAAGCCGCTTGTGCCAGCCGAGTGGAGCACATAACAATTTGATAAGCTGGATGTTAATGAAAGCAACGATATACCTTGGCAGTATAGTGATAATGAGGTTAGGCCTAACAGTATGTACCCGACAAAAGAGGCTGTACATGATACCGTGAAAGATTGGGCTTTATCATTAAGAAGGACTTTTAGGGTTAAGAAATCCACCCCAACCTGCTACGACATGGTGTGTGAGATCCATGGGTGTCCGTGGAGAGTGCACGCGTACAAGCCCAAATGGGGCACCCATTGGCTATGTTCGAAGGTTGAGCAGCATACCTGTATGACAGAGGAAACAGTGATGGCTCACAGGAACCTGTCGTCCGGGTATGTCGTGAACATCATGTACGCAGAGATAGTGGAGAACCTGAGTTTTGAACCCCGTGCTATTATCCGAGCGATCGAGAACAGATATCAGTACACAATTAGCTATGGGAAGGCGTGGAGGGCGAAACAGAAGGTATTAGAAATGAGGTTTGGGAAGTTTGAAGACTTGTACCATAACCTGCCCCTTTGCTTCGATTGCATTGAGTGGAAGAAATCACGGGACCTACTATGATTATCAAGATTGTCTGTCAATCAAGTGGCCAACTAAAAGGCATTTGAGGAGAGTGTTCTTCGCATTCGGAGCTTGCATTAAGGCGTTCTATCACTGTCGTCCATTGTTGTGCGTGAACGGCACATTCTTGACTGGGAAATACAGAGGGCAAATATTGACAGCTGTGGGTGTCGATGGGAACAACCAGATTCTTCCTGTTGCCTTTGCCTTCGTAGAAAGCGAGAACTACGAGAGTTGGTTGTGGTTCCTACGAAACTTGAAGCTCGGGGTGGTCAAAACTCGTCAAGATGTGTGCGTGCTGCATGACAGGCATGTTGGGTTGCTTAGTGCTATCAATCAGCTGCAAACAGGGGAAGAGGAGCCATTCCTATGGCCTGACTTGTAGAGTCGATGGTGCATGAGGCATTTGGGTGCAAACTTCTATAAGCAATTCAGGAACAAGCAACTGATGAACATGTTCAAAAGACTATATAAGCACAACCAAGAGAGCAAGTTCCGAACTCTATGGAAAAATCTTGATGAGCTGACAAGAAAACACAAGGAGCAAACGAACAACACTAGTGCCAGTGGAACACAGGAGTAGGCGGAGCCTCTTTTCCCCCTGCCAACAGAGGATGAGGCGACTAACCGTCGTCAGAGGCAAAGGCCAATCAAATATTTCTCGGACTGGATCAAGCATGAACCAAAAGAGAAGTGGTCACTATTATATGACACACGTGGTGCCAGATACGGTGTGATGACCACTAACTTTGCAAAAGTTTACAACTGGGTAATGCAAGGCATGAGGTGTCTTCCGTTGGTAGGAATTGTCGAGGGAGTGCTGAGGGGTACAACCAAGTACTTTGTGGACAGGCATGCAGCTGCTGACATAGTAATGAGAGATGAGAAGTTCTTGTACTCTTCGATAATCACTAAATACATGGATGAGAAGAGTCAGAAGGCGGCCAAACATAGAGCTATCAAATTTGGTGCATGGACACTACGCTTCGAGATGATCTGCAGGGATAAAGGAAGGCGTGGAACCAACCAGAAGGTTGTCACCTAGGAGTGCATCTTACAGGCTGAGTGCAAATGCTCGTGCAACAAGCCATACCTTTTGCATAGGCCATATTCTCATGTCATAGCCGTATGTGCTTTATTTGGAATGCAACTTGGTACATACCTATCTGAATATTTTATGAAGGAAAGGGTGATGGCAACTTGGAGCGAGGAGCTTTATGGTTATGGGGTTGTGGGTTCTTTCACCACAACTCCTAGTGTTGATGAAAGGTTCTGGGTCCCTGATTTTGATGCGAGAAGAGGGAAAGCAGGGCGTTGAAGAACAAGGCGTATAAGAAATGACATGGATGAGTCAGAAGCTGGCAAACGCGTGAAGAAATGCTCATTGTGCAACCAACGAGGATATACGTTCAAGAACTGCGAAGCACAAAACGAAGAAGGCGAAGGAGGAGATGGTCACCCGACGATAGGGGAAGGATCGTCCTCTGCGAGGACTGCTACACGACACCATCGCACCAGAGATGACAAGCAATTTGCATTATCGTATGTCATATATCAAATTTATATTTCATCGATGTAACGTGTGTTGTATGAACTCTGTTTTGTACCTAGCTGTTGTGAGTGTTGTGTCTTGACAAATTATTGGAATTGTTTCAATATATTGTAATGAGCTTCTCCATTTTTTATGTGCGTATTTGTTTCAATATATTGTTGTCATGCTTGTATAGTTTTACGTACGCTTTTGTTTACATATGTGTTTCAATTCTAACTTTTATTTTTGTAATTTACAGGTATGGCTCACCAGCATGGAGATGACGAGTGGCCCTTCAAGTTGCTGGACCCGGTCGTCGACCGTGGTCACCGTGCCCGTTTCGCCACTGCTGTCCCAGAGGAGGGAGGGGACCCTGTGTAGCTCGGCGTCCTTCGACCTAGGCCAGTGCAGCACTCCTGGGCGCTCGATCTTCGTTGGATCCCCGGGTAACATATCAGTACTTAAATTTGTAAACATGTTTGTTCTAGCACCATGACTAGTGTTGCACTGATATTAATTACATATTTCTGTTTCTTAGGCTTTGAGCTTCAGGGTTGCTGCCCCTCGCCCGGATGGTGGAGCACTTGGGATGCCGGTTCCCGTACGACCGGTCGCTGATCACCGCTCTGGTGGATCGGCGGAGGCCGGAGACGCACACCTTCCATCTCCCTGTCGAGGAGATGGTGATCACTTTGCAGGACGTCTCCTATCTCCTCGGCCTCCCGATCGCCGGTGAGGCTGTGGTGCCCCAGGACGTCGACCCAGAGTGGTGCCAGGAGCTGCTGCAGAGATTCGTGGGTGTACTACCACATCTTTGTGTCTGCGACCTTCGACGATGCGCATGGACCGACCGCTGCGTTAGCCCGGCGGTTAAGTGGTACACAAGTAGCCTTTAAAACTAAATTGTGTACGTACTGCTTAAAATAACAAGTGAGCTTTATTTTACAGCGTGAGGAGAACGTTGAGCCAGCAGACGAGCAGAGCGTCAGTCGCCACCTGGAGGCGTACCTGCTGTGGCTCTTCGGCTGGTGTATGTTCACGACGTCCCATGGGGATAGCGTGGACAGGCACCTGGTGCAGTTCGCGAGGTAGATCGCGGACGCACCCCTTGATGCTATGCCACAGTACTCTTAGGGCTCGGTTGTGCTGTGCGCCACCTACCGTGCACTCTGCGACGGGTGTACACGGACCGCCGGTGAGGCGACCTTCGGAGGATGTCCACTGCTGGTACAACTGTGGGCATAAGAGAGGTTCCAGATCGGGCAGCCCGACATCGACCTGCAGCCTCTAGAGCATGCAGGCGATGACGTCGACGGTCCGACCATGGGCACCATCTGGTGCCTGCGACAGATAAGATATTGCAATAACGATTTTTATACTTTTCATTTAAGTTTTCTGAGTACTAACGGTTACGTTGTATCGTCACTACAACCGAGGTGGGCACACCGGATTGTGCGGATGGGCTACCCCCAGTTCGTCGCTACACTAGAAAACTGAGAAGTTTGCTGGATTGGACAACGAAGGTGCACATCTCGAGGTTAAACAAATTCGATGCTTCATGAGGTTGTCGAATGTTTCCTCGAGGTCACTGATTAGGGTGCTCCCGGTTTTTGATTTAACCATGATATCATCGACGTATGCTTTTACATTGCACCCAATTTGGGACTTCAAGCAGTTTTGAATATAACGTTAATACATAGCACTGGCACACTTTAAACCAAAAGGCATCTTAATATAACAGAATACCACGAAAGGAGTAATAAAAGCAGTTTTCTTCTCATCTTCTGTGGACATACTAATTTGGTGATACCTCAAGTAGGCATCTGGAAAACTTAGGAGTTCGTAGCCTGCAGTAGAGTCTACTATTTGGTCGATGTGGGGAGAGGAAAAGGATCGTTAGGGCAGGCTTTATTGAGATCGGTGTAGTCGACGCACATTCTCCACTTGCCGTTGGGATTCTTGATGAGGATAGGGTTTGCCAGCCACATCGGGTGACAGACCTCTCAGATGAAGCCAACCTTTAGGAGTTTATTGATCTTTCATGAATCTGCGTTGCTTCTGCACCACAGGTTTGGTGCTTAGTTCTATAGCCAGTCGATGATCGATTACCTCCTTGGGGACCCCGGGCATGTTGGACGGTTGCCATGCAAACACATCACAGTTTGCCCGAAGAATAGTGACGAGCTCGAGTTTCTATTTGGGGTCAAGGTCGGTGCCCACCTTGACCATCTTGGAAGACTCCGACAGATCTAAGGGCACCGTTTTGACACCTCCGTTGGTCTTCTTATCCTTCTTGTCGTCGTCGACCGGATCCTTGGTGGTACTGTTGGACACGAGAGCTTGATCGCTACTCTTAGATTTTTGGCACTTAGCTCCCTCATCGTTGGCACTAGCTGCCGATCCACAGAGATACTTGGCAATCTCTAGGCTCTTCTTGTCACACCTAACCGCAACACGTTGGTCCCCCTTGATTGTAAGGACTCTCTTTGGCGCTGGCATCTTGACGGTCTGGTACACGTAGTGCACCATTGCTATAAATTTGGCTAGCACTGGGCGGCCTAGGATCACATTATGGGTGGTCTCAAAATCAGCCACATCGAAGAGGATCATTTCGGTGCAAAAATTGTCCGACAAGCCAAATGTGACCGGCAGCTTGATCTGGCCAAGTGGTATTGATGAAGATTGTGGAGTTATGTGAGGAGCCGCCCAGACCGTCCTCGGGTTATTCGAATGCCCGGTCGCCCTCATCGGATTTGGAGGCTAGCAACGGATCACCGATGGTGCTCACAGTGCTAACACCCAAGCCCAATTAGGACAACAATGATCCCATTCGAATAACTCGACAACAATCCCGGTATTCCCCCGGTATGCGACCCGAAGCTTGCCCAGGATTGCCCCGCATACCGGTTTCCATTGCCATATCAATTCAATTCGCATAAAGGGGGCAACGAACCCAAAACTTCACGACCAGACACGCAACGCGGAAGCACAACAACAACACTAACTCAAGCATAAAGACAAACTAGACAACCACCCAACTAAAACAACTCATCTAGCATACTAGAAGTATATAAAACATGACTAGACAGCAACATAAAATTCGAAATTTCAGCGACAACATTGCAGCACCTAGAGCAACAAGAATAGAAGCAACACAAAAGATAAATGACATGAAGCACAATACACACAAGATCCACATGACACAACAATAATATAGAAAAAGGATCATCAAGAGTAGAAGCAACAACCAAGACATGAGATAAGCATGGTAATACATTAAGGTTCAACGTGAAGACAGTCAAGTATTTAAACAAGGACTAGACATAGTTTAGAAGGCTAGCTATACAACAAAATGAGCGCACAACCAACATATTAAACCAAAAGTAAGACATCTCCGGAAGTGTCTTGCCCCTGAACACTTCCAGGCGTTTGCAACGTCGAGCTTAGCCTCTATTCGATGTCCCGCCCGACCACCGAGAAGCAAAACGGACAGAACTCACATCCATCGATGTCCTCACCTGAAAACCACAAAGTAGAAGCATGAGTACAGAAGGTACTCGCAAGACTTACCCGTGGTCCATATATGACCGACTTGAAGGCATATGCATTTGGATGTAGCAAGGAAAAAGCTTAAGGTAACAAGTGCATAAAAGCTTAACTTTGGTTTATATTCACATTCCACTACTCAATTTACAAGTTTATAGCATTTATGGACAACACCTATTACTAGAGTGAAATCTGAAATTAAACATTAAAGAGAGCAAGTAAAATCATGAAACAAGTATCAACATCAAGTATACCCACTAGTTTCAAGTTTAAGTTGTTACTACAATGAAATGTCGGATGATACAACCGTGCTCATATCCGAGAGCGTGGCAATTCGAATCGCTTATTCACCCTGCAGGGGATCATCAATCGCACGACATGTGCCACAAGGAACCTCATGTCAACCCTCCTCCCATCCATACATACTCGTTGAACCATCCTCATGCGGTCCGAGCACTTAGCACCCTTCCTCGAGCGGTCCAAGCCCCGCTTAGCCCTCGAGATCCGGCCTAAGTCTCGCCCTCAACCACGTCCAACTGCATGAGGGCATGACCCATCGAGCAGTATGCCATGAAAGGGTGGCTTACCTTACCATTATATCAGGCATGCGATCAACAAGGTGTGCTCGATCAATATGGCAAACAACGGATCGGTCCTTAACTGACACAGGCGAGACTACAACATTTGAGTCTCCACACCCAAATGATCCAACCCTCTCGTCCGGTCTCAAGTTTACATTTCAGAACATAACTATATCCATTGCAACCCAATAGTGTGAAGTAATTATTCTCAAGCGATGGAGTCATCCACCACTTGGCCCATACCCGACATCTAAGCAAACTAAGCATGGACATAATATACTTACCCATATACTAGCTCCAAAGGAGGCGTTTGACAATTATCAATGAGTGTATGTGCAGCAATTAGGTTCTAATACCATTCCCACCTTTCCATTCCTAATGCATAACCTAACCATCCAATAAGCAATTCGTTCACAAAAATAAAATTATAAATAAGGTTGAACATGCTTAGGTGCTTGCCTTGAGTTTCTGCTGGATTTTCAATAATAGTCGGCTCTCCGGTACCCCCCTCGGTCACAGTCGCGTCACCCTCCGCGTGTTCGTTCTCTACACCATCACAATGCATGTGAAATGAGATGCATGCAATACATATGAAATGAAAATACTAAATGCATTCCCTATGACAGCTCCCAAGAGTGCAAACATTTAGAAAGAAGATTTAAAACCCCCAACTAAACTCTGAACCTCAGCCTCAAAGTCTGAAATTTCAACAAAACCGGTTTCAGGACAGATAGTGATACAAATGACCATAACTTTCTAATCACTAAGCCAAATTGAGCAAACTCAGATTCAAAACGACCACAAGACATAGAACTACAACTTAGCTTTGGCCAATCATTCAAAAACTGCCCAAAGAACTCCCAGTTCAGCTAGGAACAGAGAGCAGTTTCAGAGTCTAAATTTTTCAGAGTTTCAGAACAGCATGCACCATTTTCATCATAAAAAATGCTATACTTAATGGAATTGAGTAGAGGATAACATTTTTACAATCTACATGAAATTTTCTACAACTTCTCAGGAAAAATTTTATTCTAATTCGGCTTCTAACTAATTCTAAACCGCAGCTCAAGTTTCAGCTCCACATTTTCAGCATTGCAGAGCAGCATGCACTAAAATCATCATAACTTTCAGCTGGACTAACGAAATCAAGTGATTCCAGTTGGAAATGAAAGATAACTCCATTACCCACAACTTTATATACAGCCACCCTATATGGAGATACCCTTAACTTGCTCAAATCAACCCGAAACAGCAGCCACGAAATTTGCTCGAAAATCAGGATTGTGCTCAAAACCCTAGAGTGTTCTTTCCCCACCCAAATCCCAAATCTCTACTCCCCCAAGCCCCCAAGTTCACCATTGCTGCCCCCAAAATCAGGAAACACTCAACCCTAAACCAAGAAAGAGCCTCACCTCAAAATCTCATGGGGAAACAAGAGAAGGAGAGGAGGGTGCTGCTGCTGCTTGGAGAGGGAGGCACCACCAGGGAGCAGCAGGGAGGAGGGCCGGCCAGGGAGGAGCTGCAGGGAGGGGCTGGTGGAGGTGCTTGGGGAGGAGAACTCCAGGAAAATGGTGCTGCTCGGTTTGGGAAAGAAGGGAGTGAGGTGCGGCTGGGGAGGGAGTTGTGGAGGCTGGCTTGGGGAGAAAACCCAGGAAAATAATGTGCTGATTTGGTTTGCTGCTGCCCCCAAATTCCTTTTGTGTGTTACTCACTTGACCCCACTTGTAAGTAGTTGACTAAGCCTCCAGAATTTCAGCACAGGGATTCAATTTTGATGCTATGCTTTAACTTAGCATTTGATATTGGATTGAGCTCAAAACTCAACCATTGAATAGAGAGAAAAGATTTCCTAGATTGTAACCCACTAACATGCACATTGAAATTTGTAGATCTAAAATTTTTGCTAAGTTGGAAATTCTTAAGTGGCAAATTTGGGATAGGTTCTGAAGTTAGCAGTGGATCTCAAATGCGGCCAAAAACCTGGTTGGCGCTAATGCTAGCCGTAGGAGCCGAATTCGAATTTGGGGCCATGATAAGTTTTGCCATGTAACGGCTTGGCTCCAGTGTTTATTTCTGTCCAGGGGATCCCCATGCTCTCCAGTGTTTCCCCAAAGATAAGGTTTAATGAGCTATCTCCATCGACCAAGGTTTGAGCGACCTTAACATTGACGATGGTGGGCTCGACCACCATGAGGTATCGCCCCGAATGTGGAACTACGGCTGGTTGATCTAATTGGTCAAAGGTGATCGGCACTTTCGAGCATTTGAGAAATCTAGGGAGAGCTGGTGTGGCTAGAAAGACCTCCCTTTCTGCTGCTTATACTGTCATTTGGACTCGTATGTGGAAGATCCCCCAAAAATGTGCAACAGCTTGTGATCAGCCCCACGGTATTCGGGCTCATCGTCCTTGGGCTTTTCTTTGGTCTGCTCAATTCAGCGAAGGCAGCCTTGAGTTTCTCTTGGACCTTCTTACTGATCACCTGGCACATATCGAAGTTGTGTTTATCCATATGATGGATAGGGTAGTATTTGTTCCCTCCATGGCTCAGGCTTTATTGTCACCAATATTGCACACCTTGCCCCTTTCGACCGTGGCTATAGTGGAGTCACTTTTGCATTTTCCCCACAATTCTTGTTCCTCTTCGCCGCTTGCTTGGATGATTCAAGCTTGTCGCTGTCAGGCTTAGGGTCGTCGAGATGGTCTCAGACCTGAGCGCGTATGGCATACTTGTCTGCCAACTCAAAGGGCTCCTTGGTGGTTCTGATCTTTCCAGTAGCAAGCTTTCCTCTTTATCCTTGACACCATTCTTGAAGGTCACTATGACCACTTCATCTGAGATGTCAGGTATCAAGTTGTGCTTGTCGCTGAAGCGTCGGATGAAGCCGCACAATGACTCCCCTTGCCTCTATATCACTCGATGCAAGTCGCTGCGCATTCTAAGGCATTCATATGTACCCTAAAAGTTGGCGATGAATTGGGCCTGCAACTCCACCCACAACGATATCGATTGAGGTAGGAGGTTGAGTAACTAAGATCTTGCTGCACCATCCAGGGTGGTGAGTAGGTAGTTGGCCATCACCTTCTCGTTTCCACCGGTAGCCCTCATGGCTGTAGTGTAGATCTACAACCATTTGATGGGGTTGATTTTGCCCGAGTACTTCTCGACAAGGCTTGGCTTGAACTTGTCCGGCCATCTAACTGCATGTAGCTCGGGGGTGAATGCTTTGCACCCCTCATTGATGTCCTCGAGGGTCACCTGTCGAGCTAAAGTCGCTGCAGGGGTAGACGTTGGAGACTCTATTGTGAACACGCACCGAAGACATGTCTGATCTGCAAAAATAGCTGAAGGCCTCTTCCTGGTGCGCCAACTGTCGAAGGTTAGAAATCGACAATAAACTTACAATTTTAGGTATCTTCGAATTAGCAAATTTAGGCACGAAATCAGAGACACACAATATAGATAGGTTCGAGCCCCCAGATGGAGTAATACCTTACTCCTGTATAGATGATGTATGGAATCGATGAATAGAGTAAAAAGAAGGGCACCTAGCTCTAATTATAATGAAGATTGAGCTTAGAGGGTGGCTAAGCTATGGTTAAGGGTTGACGAAGTATAGTTCGCTGGCTCTTGGATGCTATACTCAAAAGGTCTTCTCGCTTGTTTAGCTCTGGATGGGTAGTAGTCTGAGAATTGCTTATTCCCTTGGGGATGCTTACCCCCATCCTTATATAGTTGGGGTAGTCTTGCCTTAGGTCGAGTTGTATTCGGTTTGGGATACCAGATCGTAGCCGATGAGGACTTCATCGTCGCATGATCTTCACAGTATATCCAAACTTTCCTAGATATCAGGCGTACTCGAGTTGGTTTCCTTGTAACAGGAAAACGATCGAGTCCTTTCCTGTATGGAGATACCCTCTCTGTGTATATCTTATCCCATAGAATTGGCCCCATGATATCTAGAGTTTCCAGATGCTTGCTTGAGCATATATGGTATAATTTTTTAGTTTTAAATATGAACTGTCTATGATAAGTTCACATCACAGACGGTTCTAACTATGAACCATCTATGATATGACCTCAGACAACTATATAAACATACTGATAGATGTTCATAGCACAGACCCACATGTTTAATCTCTCGCAAACCCTAGCCCCCAGGCAATCCTCTTCCTAGGTGAACTCCTCCCCCACGGCCTCCTCCCCAGCATCCATCTCCTCGATCGGCATCCTCATCCCTAGCGCTCCTTCTCGATCGGCATCCTCCTCCCCGGCATCGATGTGGGTGACAACAGCCATCCCGCGATCACGAGGCTGTGGGGGCGATGATTATGACCATCCTAGTCATGAACAACTTTTGCACCGGTGGTCTGCTCCTCCCTGTCAGCTACCTCCTTCCCATCAGTAAGTTGTGTGTGAATCGATGCTTGACTAGGGTATGTATCCTATAACTCATGAGAGCACAAGTAGGGTGGATAGAATTTTGAGTCTGTGAATGATGATTGGCTGATAATCCTCATTATGAGCTTGTCAATGATTTTTGTGAATGATGATTGCCGTATGAATGACTAGGGTATGTATCCTATATATGTTGTCTAGATTTCCAAATGATGTTCGAAACTCTGAATGGTTGTTGCAAAGCATGTAATGAATAGTTCGTCATAGGTTTGAATAAGATATAGACGTATTAGGCCATAATTATTTGTGTTGTTGTGATATGTTTATTTTTGTCAATCTGCTCAAAACTAAGTAGTATTGATTCTATTGTTTACAGAGAATCAATCATAAAGTTTGTCAGTGTGTAAGTTGAAGACTACATCTTCAGTTCTACTAGGTATGCAACACCAATATTATATACAACATTTTTATATGGTCCTGTTATTTACAACATTTTTATATTGTTATTAATTACATGGACAAATTACAAATTTACATCTACATAAATAATGTAAGTTGTTGCATGTACTTGTAACAATCTTCAATGGATAGAGTAATGGTGAAATCTAAGGTTTATTAAGGGCTTTGAAAAGTCAAAATTACTATATTGTTCCCCTCGGTGTATATAGTTTTCTTGTAGTTTATTTTACTTTGAACCTATAATGTGCAGATTTCATTTTATTGTGGGCTTCATCAAAGTTGAAATTGCTATATTGTTCCATTGGGCGTATCTAAATTCACTACTTCTGTGGTACATTCGTGTTTGAGGAAATGTGTATTGGGGGGTAATTCACTAATTTGTTGCTTCCAAGACCTACAACTGTGCCACTTATACTGACTAGAGGTTAGAGGTTAGAAAATTCTAGTTTCTGATGAATTAGTCTAGTTGGAGGTTAGATAAGGAGAAAGAATACTTTTGACTAATATGGTTAATATCATGACTAAGTTTCTCATGTCATCTTACTGAGATTTATAACATTGAAGCTGGACACTAATTCATTATAAGATATTGTTAAAAGGCTGCCTTTTCTATGTGGTAAAAATAGATCGATGACATGGAAAACATATTAGAAGCTAGCCAAAAAATTGAGGTTGTGTCGGCGTATTTCACCGGACAGGACCCCGTCAACGGACAGGGGGTCCTCCGAGGATCGAGGTTATGGTTCGGTAGAGGGCGTCTTCGCGGTTGGGAACCCTAATGACTCTCGCGTGAGGGATTCCGGGGATCAACAGATCAAAGAACACAGAGATGTATCCAGGTTCAGGCCCCCAGTCTGGGTAACAACCCTACATCCTGCTAGATCTTCGTTGGTGTATATTGAGCTGGCTACAATGTTCGTCGCTCTTTGCTCTTTTCGCTAAGTCTTTCCAACTCTCAGTTCAGAATTGGATCCCCTTTCCCATGTACCAGAGCTCCCTTATATAGAATGGGCTGGCTCGGGCAGGTAGGAAGGTGACGTCATACTGATCTACAACTCATTAATTACACCCATCACTGTGGTCTTATCATACCGACCCATGACTCATTTATTACACCCATCGCTGTAGCCTTGTCCTTCAAGCTTCATTTAATGCCGCTGTGTGGATTCGCCCGGTCCGCCCGGGATATGATGGGTTTGGTGCGAGGTGCCAGAGGGATGGGCTATCGTCGTGTCGATAGTAGAATTCCTCGCAATCAATGGCCCTGACACAGTGTGCTAGGAGAAGGAGACTTCAAGGCGAAGCAGCCTTCTCATTCTTTTGGTTGCCTTCGTGGCCTGGTGAGAGGGACTAGAGCGTCCGCCAACTCGCCAGGCCACCACGTGGGCCGACGCCCGGCGAGCAGGGCAGGCATGAGCGCCCACCTGCTCGCCAGGCCGCCACATAGGCTGACGCTCGGCGAGCAGGGCATGATCGCCCACCTGCTCCCAGGCCGCCATGGGGGCCAACGCCTGGCGAGCAGGGCATGATCACCCACCTGCTCACCAGGTGGCCACGTGGTCTACTCGCTGGGCGAGTGGGGCCTGATCGCCCACCAATTCGCCAGGCTGCCATGTGGTCTTACTTTTCTGCGGCGGAGAGCGTTCCCTGGCGTAAAGTACACCGACAGGTGGAGATCGAACAACTGAAGGGGAAATATGAGATAATAGAAGAGATTTATGAGATGAAACAAGAAATGAAACACATAGATGATTGCTTGAAGATATCGAATCCCTTAACACAACACTCATCAGTAAGGACCGCAGGGCGAATGCAGAGCTAGAAAAAGCCAAAGTTGAGTTTATAGAGATAATATAAAGGTTTTTAGTACTACATTTGATGTGGTTAATGCCCTATTGTAACATCCCAATTTTTGTATTTCTTGAATTTAATATGCATTTTATATTTTTATGAATTTTCTAGAATTTCTTTGATTTAATTTGTATTTATTGATTTATGGCCTTTGAATAAAGTTATGGGGGAAATATGAAAAGTTTAAACAAATATATGTTGGACATATTTTATTTGAGCTCTAAATGCCTTAAAATATTTTCTATAATTTTTTTGAATTTTTTTGGGTATTTTTGCTATTTATTTGGGCTTTATCTATTTTTGGTTTTATTTTTATTAAAAAAATTATTAAAAATCAAACACATCGTGTTGGGTCATGGCTCGAAGCCGATCAGCCCATTCCCCATGCCACCAACATAACCGCAACCCGCACCAACCCATTTTGCCTTTTAACCCTAGCCGCTCAAGATCTGTATCATTGGTTTGAGATCTCGCTGTTGAGCTTGAGCCACGTCATCGCTACACTCTATGCCATTGATCTGCTGCCATGTGGATGCATGGGATGGAGCCATGATGTTAAGCTCTATCACTGCCGAACTCCACTGCCGTCGTAGTCTCCTCCGTGAATATCACAATGAACACAGACTTTGAGGGTGCTCTTTAATGCGTCATTGCCCGCATAGGATTCACAGCATCTTCTGGCCAAAGCATGCTCGCTGAGACAAGCCCAAGCTGCCACGCTTGCTCGCCGAAGTTCTACCACTCACCGCAACACTCTTTCACTGTTTCCTCCACCGTGAGACCTTCGGCCGTGTTGAAGCCCAGAGTTGAACTCCTCGTGTCAAGACCTATCTGCTCGACTAATCCCTATCGCCGATTGGTCACTGGAGTGTTGCACCGCCATCTTTGTCCTTTAATCTAGTGAGCCTCCCACCGCCGTCGTACGCCATGGGCAATGGTTGAGCTTCGCTAGCCGTTCAATAAAGCGTGAGCGGTTTGGATGCTACCGCGTGTGTGCCTAATGCTTCGTCACGCCTACGCGATCGTGGCTATTGGTTATGGATTGGGCAGACTTGATCTCACCACCCGTTAGAGACCAAGGTAACCACATTGCCTCACTACTGTCGCTGCCTTAGAGCCATCGAACCGCAATCACGTGGCTGCTGTCGCTCCATGTGTTCACAATTGAAGCCGTCAGCTCGGGTCCAAGCAGGCTAGATGCACCGATACCATGGCCAACCACGTGTTGCCGCGTGTCACGCATGGTAGGCGCCGTGGACAAAGTATATAGACCCAGGCTATGTGTTGATCTACGATGCTGCCATGTGTTCCGTGATGTTAGCATGACATCATAAATCTGTTTTTTCATAGAAAAATATTCAACTGAAATCATATGCAGTGTTGACATCAGCATGACATCATAATCCTATTTTCCAGTATAAAAATAATTCGGTTAATTTGGATTTTCTATTTTTCTGGTTTTTCTTTTATTCCAAAGTTTATTTTGCTCATTCTCCCCCATACAAACTCTGATTAAGGTAATTCTAGTTTCTAAAAATTTAAAAAATTGAGCTCTATTTAATGGTAGATTTTATTTAATTTTTCTAGTTTATTTTTCTCTCTATTTTTGGTATTTATTGCTTTCTTCCTCATTTCAGGTAGGCGTCGAGGTTCCCGATGAGTTTGTGGTCGAGGAGCACGCATAAGAACAAGGTCCAGAGCAAGATTCAGAGCTTTTTGAAGGCATGTTGTGCTTTGATCATGTTGAACCCACGTTTAAAATATTATATTGTTTTGAAGTATTGCATACTAATTCAGTTATCACTTGTTTCAATTATGTTGGATTTAGTTATTTGTCCACTTGTGTTACATCCACCATGCCATGTTGTATATCATATTTCATTTGTCACCCTAGAATGGTTTCATATTAGTTGGTAGCTATATTTGCCAACATGGCTAGTTAGAACGCAAGTTGTATGCTTAGCCATGCAACTAGTCATTATTTTATGTGAAAATGTTAATCTTACAAAATGAACTATGGAACATGTTTATTAACATGTGTGTCGGGTATTGTCACACAATATTATTGTTGTTGATGTCATGTGGTGCATGGTAACACAACCGGGGCGGTAAAATGATTTAGACTTAGGCAAGTGGCAAGAATTTGTGGTGGGCTAAAGTGGCATTTGGGTAGTCGCATTGTTGTTTATGGTATTTGATGGTTTATGGTAATGATGGTTTTTAGTTAGTCTTACCTTGGTCAATTAAGGACTTAACCTTGCAAGAACTTGAACTGAGTCATTTATATAACCACAAGTCTGGTATGGGATGGACCTAGCTGATTAATTTGTTATGTCTAAGCTTTGGAACTATTAGTGGTTGTGTGAGTCCTAGGTTGTGGTAACCAGTCCTCGCACGGGTAGACTCACATGGCGCAAGAGAGAGCCTTGGATGTCGTAACAAGTCCCACTAGGGTTAAAACCTTGGTGGGTAGTATTTTTTAGACAGAACATTAGAAAGGTTTTGTTATAATCACTCACCTTTATGGTGTATGATTGTATCTTGTGGGTCATGTGTATAACCTTTGCAAAGTGTCAAATCTATTCGAATAGTCGTGCTCATGATATTGAGCTTTGCTCGATGATTACAATTAAGAGTTAGAATTTATTAAAACAAATGTGGATATGGAAGTTGAATTATGGTTTAAGGTCATGAGTTGGTTATTTGGGAAATAAATGAGAAATTTATTATTACTGTTATTATTTTACTGTCTTTCAATCTAATTACGTTATTCTTTTATAAATTTTGTTTTATGCAAATTAACCATGATAGCCAATCCTTTTTAATGAGCCATGCATGTAGTATAATAGACCTGCATTCTGTACACAACTTGTTGAGTGCTTTACATACTCACCCCCTTGCAACCAAACATCACCGATTGGAGAAGAAGCTACGTCGGCTTTTGTGGAGTTCCAAGAGGAAGCGAATAGCTAGGGTGCGAATCTTGTTAGATGCCTGTGGCAATTTGAAGAGTTACTATAAGTAAATTTATTTCCACTACAGTTTACTTATTTTTCAGTCATAGCCCTGTGAGGCGTTTTCATGTAAGGTGAATCATAAGGTCATCTAACAGTTATATTTAATTTAATGAAGCCTTTATTATGATATTATTGAGTATGATTGTTATATTAATCTATGTTGAGCCTGTGTGCACTAGCGTGATCTTGGACTAGTGCAGAATACACAGAGGGTCTGGATTTGCACATTCAAGTCCCAACAGAGGTGGTATCAGAGCCATACTTACTGTAGGTCAAGCCCCAGCTAGTTTGTCGTCTTAAGATTGTCCAAAACTATTTTGTAAGAGCAAAATTAACTTGAAAGATTAAAAATATCTTGACTTATCCCCTCTTTCTTGCTTTCCACCTTTGCAGAATTTTCCATCTTTTTTCTTGTTTTTGAGATAAGTTTTCATGAGAGCCGCTTCTACAGGTAAAGATGGAGTGCATCTATGGAGAATGTAAGGGAGGATTTGTAACTGAGCTATGGAAGATGCTGCAGTTGCTAGGAGGGTTCAACTGGCCTATCTACTGTGGCACTAGCTAGATCATGAATGGGAAGGTACGGGGGACACTTTGCAAGGTCACGATCTATGCAAGAGAGAACACAATGGGGAGTCGACCTATCAATATCACAGTGAGAAGGTCATCATTTGAAGATAGGATTCAAGAATCTACATGTCTGGCGCTTTGCTGTTTTGTTCGAGACTACGCCACTGAATTGGAGTCAATGGTGCACCAATATCATCCATTTGGAGGTGCCATCACTAAGGACAGGATCAAAGAAGAGGAGGATGTCACCATCGTCCATCTCGCTCGTCTTGCTACCACGCATGAGAACTTCATGAAGACCACCAATCAAGAGCTTGTGGATGTTTACAAGGCCTTGGAGAAGGTGGAGGAGGACTTTCGAGAGGCTAGAAGGATGGCATTTGAGCGAATTGCCGAGCTGGAAGAAGCCTCTATCTTAAGGAAGAGGAAGTTGAGCTGGAGGCAGAAGAAGAAGAGTCTGAAGACAACCCAGAAGAGATCGAGCCAGAGCCTGAGGATAGGAGTCTGCATCTTCCAACAAGACTCTTGGCCATCGAGATCAGTTAGCGCCAATGTCTCACCACACACTGCAATATTCACCTGGAGGTCCCCACCCTGGTTGGCTTAGAGACTAGATAGAGTCATAGTTTAGTAGTAGTGACCCAAGTATGTGAGTCACATGAGTCTAAGCTAGAAGAGTCACCCTTTAGGTGTTAGTGATTGTGTGCTTAGGATAATGAAAGTTTAATTTGCTTTTTGAGTGTGCAGTACGCATTGCAATGCCCTTGGGCACTTGTGAGAAACCATACCAAGTATTTAATAAAATTCTTTATGTTTATTGTTTGGGATAAAACTTTTTCCTCTGCACAAGTTCTTATATTAATTGTCTATGCTTTTCCTTCTTTCCTCTAAACCTTGGAGTGATCAACAGATGGTTCTGACATGCGGAAATAATGGATCCAGTGGAAGTCGCCCAAGTGAGAACTTGAATGAGATGCCAATTCCTCAAGCAGTGAAGGATCAAGTTGGCCTAGAGGGGGGTGAATAGGCGACTTTTCAAAATTTCAGAATAAATCACAGAACAAATGACTAAACTTAAGAAGTTAGTTACTAGAATAAGAAGATCAACAGTGAAGCTCAAACAACTTAAAAACAGCAAGAACCAATCACAAAAACAAGATCTTGCACAAGAGACACGACGATTTATCCCGTGGTTCGGAGCTAACCTCCAACTCCACGTTAGAGCACTTCTCTCGAAGTATAGCTCCTCCAAAGCTAGTCGCAGTAGTCTTGGTCTCTACTAGGGTGACTCTTTCATCACTCCGGTGAGGTGAGCCGCAAATCTCTCACAATCAATGGTGGCCTTCCACAAACATCTTTGGATAGGTCGCACCAACACTTCCTTCAAGTCGTCTAGGAGCACAAAGATCCAACAGTAATAGACTATCCACAAGTCCTATTTCTTGGTTCACTTAGCACAGCACTAACTAGACTAAGCTTGGAGCCAAAAACTTGAAAGTGTTATGTTTTTGAGTTCTAAATTGAAGCATAGTTTCCTTGGTGGAATGGAAGCTCAAGAATACTAAAAGTCAAGGAGATCAAGAGATGTTCAAAAGTTCTATGGTAGAAGGCTCAGGCAATTTTTATATAGCCATTTGAGCTAAATATAGCCGTTACACCTACTACAGTATCCGTTGGAATGTGTCAGACTGTCAAAAACAGACTATCACATTTCCACGGACTTAGCAAAAATTGACTTAGAGATTAGTTCTTTGCACTCCGGACTAATATTGCTTACATGAACATTTGCGCCGGACTACATTTGCTTAGTCCGTCATACATAGGATTTCAGAATATTTTGGTTTGGCAAAAGGTGTGAACTTGGACATGCACATCGGACCGAAAAATTTGGTTCGCCGTAGAAGGATTTCAAGGAAGTTTATGCCAACGGACTTTTTGAAATAAGAGATATGAGTCTAACTGAGAGGAATGCATCTGCGCTGGATTAGATTTTGTGTTAGCGGAAGGTGGTCAGCGTAAATGGTGTATGCTTAGTTAAACTTAAGCAAGGAATACTTTTACCACGGACTTAGAGAAAAGATGATCCGATGACGATGGGCTTGCACCGGACTGAATTTTATGAGAAGGCTAATATGATCCGTCGTGAATGACATGTGCTCGGTTTGATGTTAATCTAAGGATTTTTTAGCACCGGACTTAAAGAGAATGGTCTAGCGAAGACTTTAAATTGCGCTGGACAAGAATTTAGAGGAATCAAGGATGGTCCGGTGAGAATAGGACTTTTACTGGAATTTCACCAGACTTAAGGAAAGAGCAATAAAGTTGAGTCCGGGGAAACACATACTGTTTATTTGGAAGAAAGACTGATTCAAGAAAGGATGACTAAAGGATTTTGACTCCAAGTTGTCTAATTGACCTTAGTCCGTGAACCAAAATTTTAACTTATGCACAATCCCCCTTAATAGTACAGCCAAACTAACTAATCCTGGCTACTTGGCTTGAATCATCTCCCAAACCAAAACTAGTAACAAGGATCAACAGTGAAGCTCAGACAACTTAAAAACAACAAGAACCAATCACAAAAACAAGATCTTGCATAAGAGACACAAAGATTTATCCCGTGGTTCGGAGCCAACTTCCTACTCCACGTTAGAGCACTTCTCTTGAAGTATAGCTCCTCCAAAGCTAGTCGCAGCAGCTTTGGTCTCCACTAGGGTGACTCGTTCACCACTCCGATGAGGTGAGTCCCAAACCTCTCACAATCAATGGTGGCCTTCCACAAACACCTTTCGACAGGTCGCACCAACACTTCCTTCAAGCCATTTAGGACCACAAAGATCCAAGAGTAATAGACTATCCACAAGTCCTGTCTCTTGGTTCACTTAGCACAGCACTAACTAGACTAAGCTTGGAGCCAAACACTTGAAAGTGTTAAGTTTTTGAGTTCAAGGTTAAAGCATAGTGTCCTTGGTGGAATGGAAGATCAAGAATGCTAAAAGTCAAGAAGATCAAGAGATGTTCAAAAGTTCTATGGTAGAAATCTCAGGCAATGCTTATATAGCCATTTGAACAGAAAATAGTCGTTACACCTGCCACAGTATCCGTTGGAATGTGTCAGACTGTCAAAAATAGACAATCACATTTTCCACGGACTTAGCAAAAATTGACTTAGAGATTAGCTCTTTACACTCCAAACTAATATTGCTTACATCAACATTTGCGTTGGACTACATTTGCTTGGTCCACCGTACATAGGATTTCAGAATATTTTGGTCCAGCAAAAGATGTGAACTTGGACATGCACACTAGACTGAAAAATTTGGTCCACCGTAGAAGGATTTTAAGGAAGTTTATACCAACAGACTTTTTGAAATAAGAGATATGAGTCTAACCGAGAGGAATGCATCTGCGCCGAACTAGATTTTGTGTTAGCGAAAGGTGGTCCGGCATGAATGGTGTACACTCGGTTAAACTTAAGCAAGGAATACTTTCACCACGGACTTAGAGAAAAGATGGTCTGACAAAGATGGGCTTGCACCAGACTGAATTTTATGAGAAGGCTAATATGGTCCATCGTGAATGACATGTGCACGGTTTGATGTTAATCCAAGGATTTTTTTAGCACCAGACTTAAAGAGAATGGTCCAGCAAAGATTTTAAATTGCACCAGACAGGAATTTAGAGGAATTAAGGATGGTGCAGCAAGAATAGGACTTTTACTGGAATTTCGCCAGACTTAAGGAAAGAGCAATGAAGTTGAGTCCGGGGAAACGCATATTGTTTATTTGGAAGAAGGATTGATTCAAGAAAGGATGACTAAAGGATTTTGACTCCAAGCAGTCTAATTAACCTTAGTCCATGAACCAAAATTTTAACTTGTGCGCAATCCCCCTTAACAATACGGCCAAACTAACTAATCCTGGCTACTTGGCTTTAATCATCTTCCAAGCCAAAACTAGTAACAAGAATCCTTAATCTTGATCTTTTTGATGTCTTCTTCTATACTTCAACCGGTATTCTTCATTGTTTAGTGGTCATTGACTTAATCATCAACACCAAAACCATACAATTAAATATAAGATAAAAATTAGGGGGCCTAGATGCTATCAAGTAGTACCACTAGTTGACATGAGCAATTTTGGAGCCATTCTAGCTTCACAAACATAGCTTATGCAAACCATGATGCACCAAATGTGGCACTTTACCAATCAAGCAATCACCAGCAATACAAACCAAGCTGCTAACGATGGGAACTGCTCATACTCAAAGCTATTGGACTTCATGAAGACCCGTCCGCCTACTTTCTCTGGGAATGCTAACCCAATTGAGGCCAATGATTGGCTTAGGACAATTGAAAGAAAGCTGCACAACACTCAGTGTGTTGGGAATGAGAAGGTGCTTTGAGCTTCTCATCAGCTTGAAGGTACAATTACTACATGGTGGGAGAATCATTATGCATCACAGGAGAACCCACAAGATATTACATGAGAAGAGTTTTCTACTGCTTTTCGCCAGTACCATGTTCTTGAAGGTGTCATGAACTTAAAGAAAGAAGAATTTAGAGTTATTAAGCTAGGATGCCAGTCTGTGGTGGAATATTTGAATAGATTCACTCAGCTTTCTCGCTATGCATATGAAGATGTAGTGACTGATAAGGCAAGACAGTCTCGCTTCATGAAGGGACTGAATTTTGGAATACAGGTTGGGTTGATTACCCATAATTTTCCTGATTTCCAACAGCTAGTTAACAAGGCACCATGGGTAACAGTTGAGCTTCACTGGCTATCAGATCAAGTATGAGCGGTCTAGATGCTACTGCGTGTGCACCAAACGCTTTGTCGCCCATGCTTGATCGTTGCTATTGTTTTTGGATTGGGAAGACTTGACCTCACCACGGATTAGAGACCAGGGTAGCCACGTTTCCTCACCACTTTCATTCCCTTAGAGCCATTGAATCACAATCATGTGGCCGCTGTTGCTCCATGTGTCCGCAATCTTTTTTAAAGCCTTTTTTCATAATTTCATTTTTTTCTTCTCAACTTAATTTTTTTATGCAAGTTAATTTTTTCTCAAGTCAATAATAAAATATAATATGTATAAATCATTAATTATAATAAATACATCTCATTAATTACAAGATATACACCTCATTAATTATAATAAATACATCTCATTAATTATAATACATACATCTCATTAATTATAATAAATACATCTCATTAGTTATAACACGTACATGATGACCTCATCACAACTCCACTTGCTTATTCTTTTGCATAAAAATTAGCCCTTCACGATGATCAACACATGTGCAGCTAGTTTCCTCAGGACGTTCCGGTACCAACAGGAGGCAACTCGTCAAACTGATTATATTCTTCCTTATCTACCACATTCTTGACTCTGACAATCCTCCTTTTTATTTGAAGAACAACGTAGTGCTTCTTGTTGGATGGGTCGGTTACATAGAAGATTTGAACAACTTGGTTAGCGAGAACAAATGGTTCATCTTGGTATCTGACACGTCCGAGGTCCACAGTAGTGACACCATACTTATCAACCTTCACGTGATGCAGGTTAGCCCAATGGCACCAAAATAAGGGAATCTTGAATAGTATGTAGTCGAGCTCCCAAATTTCCTCAATAAACCCATAATACGAGCTCCTCATCGATCCAGTGGTATTCAGCGCATCAATGTGAACACCGTTGTTCTGGTTTGCGCTCTTCATGTCCTGATCTTTCGTGTAAAATGAGTACCCATTTAAGTAGTATCCTTTCCATATTACAACCGTAAATAATGGTCCAACATATATATATCCCCTTTTTAAACCCCGTAGAATCAAGTGTGCTTTGATTTGCGCTGGATTTCAAAACATCCTCAGATTATCATGATCAATGCAAGGATAAGGCATAAATTCTACCCTCTTTTTCAACATATCTACCTCTGCAGCTCTTCTAAAAGCAGAGACACTATTAATTTACTCGGCACTCACACGATTCTCAGCGTACATCTAGTTTCGGTCCATCTACGCTACGTATGTAACAATAGATGTTAAATAATGAATTAAGTACACTAGCAGTGCACCTGCGCACATATGCTACATATAAACTACATTTCAACTTGCCGATTAAATTATAGAGCTCCTAACATTAAAAAGAACGAATTGATATGTAAACATATGTAAGCTACATTTAGACTTAGCATCTTCAATTATCTCTTCACATGGCTAGCTACATGTTGAGTATAATGTAATTAGAACCAATTACTAATTTAGATCAAAAAGAACAAATGGATCTACACTAAGCTATATCAAAACCATTTTCAATTCCCTCTTTACCAAGATAGATGTATATACCTTCAACATAATGCTATTACAACCAATTATTAGCCTAGGTCACCTTCCTTTAAGTAACTATCTACAATTAGAACCAATTATTACTTTACATCACAGAGAACAAATGGATCTACACCAAGCTAGATCTAGAAACTAGCTTCATTTCCCTCTTTACCAAGCTAGATCTTAAATATAATACAAATTTGAACCAATTATTACTTTACATCTGTGAAATCATGTGATGAAAAATTGGCTGAATGGTGAAATTGGCATTGTAAAGTGATTTTGATTATATCATGTGTGGTGCTTGTGCATGTGCTATGTTGAGATGATTATTATGCTGGTGATAGCATGATGGATTTTGTTTGATGCAATGCACTCATGTGAGTGGTTGCATGGATTGACTTTGAGTCAAGTCGTGGACTTGTGCTCGGATGCGTTGTTTGTTCATTCATGTGCAGGTGTTGCTCGAGGGTGAACGTGGTCGATGTGGGACCGAACTAGGCTCATGGAGGAACCGAGGTTGGGACTAGGTTCAGGGAGGAATCGAGGTCTTGGTGGTCAAGGATGTCATGCGGGATGTTCGGGCTAGAGAACATGCACATGGAGGCTGGTTAGTCACGTAATTACAGCAGGTGGGCTGTACATACGTGCAAGAGTTGTTTTTGGCCACGTTGGGCTAAGTTGAGATGTATACAGACTCTTTCCACGTTGGAAGTGGAGTTGTATCCTATCTCGTTAGGATTGCTCTGTATAAATAGGGGGAGGTGTCCCCTGTTTATTCTTGAGCAAGATTTTAGGGTTGTACTCTTTTGTTTGAGTACTATAACCAGATCGAAAATAAAGATCTTTCTCACAAGTTCTTGGCTTCAGCATAGTTGATCGATCGCTTGAAGTTTTGTTCATCACAGCAGTCACGAAGTTCATCACGGAGTTCGGTTCTTTGCAAAGGTATCATCTTGCGAAGGTAATATCTTTTGATCCGTAGATCCGATCGGATTGATTCTTATTGGGTTTGATTCAAAATTGAATCTAGTTTCTACAGTTGAAATTTCAAATCAATCCAACGGTTAGATCTTCAGTAATTTGTGGACGCCCAGATTGCTAGTCTGGTCGCCCAGCTGTTAGATCGCTAATTGTTTCAGTCATATTGCGAAGGTCATAATGTTAGATCCGTAGATCCGATCGACCGGATTCCTTTTTTGTGCACTTCAGAATTGAGTCTAGTTTATATAGTTGAAATTTCACATCAATCCAACGGTTAGATCTTCTGTAATTTGTGGTCTCCCTGAATGATGTCCTGCTCGCCCGACTGCTCGCGTGGTCGCCCAAGTTTAGTCATTTTGCAAAGGACATAACTTTAGATCCGTAGATCCGATTGACCTGATTCTTTTTGTGTTAGCTGCGGCATTAAGTCTAGTTTCTAAAATTAAAATTTCATATCAATCCAATGGCTAGATCTTTAGGAATTTCTATTTTAGTATACATATATCGATCTGCTTGCCCAGACTGCGCGCGTGGTCGCCCAACTATTCACGTGGTCGCCCAACCTGCTTGCCTGCTCGCCCAAGTGCCCAAACCGGTCGCTCAGGTGTCCTACTGCTCGCCCAAGTGCCCAAACTGGTCGCCCAAGTGTCCTACTGCTCGCCCAAGTGCCCAAACTGGTCGCCCAGGTATCCTACTACTCGCCCAGGAGATTTACTGGTCGCCCAAGTGCCCAAACTGGTCGCCCAAGTGTCCTACTGGTCGCCCGAGTGCTCTACTGGTCGCCCAGACTGGTCTACTAGTCTCCCAACTTTGAAACCTGGTCTTCCAACTTCGTAACCTGGTCTTCTAACTTCGTAAACTGATTTCCAAGCAATTTGAGTTTCAATTGGGGTGTTTGAAAAGTTCAAAAATTTGTTTTTAGCTTCCGCACAATCATTCACCCCCCTCTGATTGCTACATTAGTATATTTTGATCCTACAAGTGGTATCAGAGTAAGGTTTTTCTAATTAATCTTAACCGGTGATTAGAAACCGTAGCGATGGATAGGTATTCGACAAAACCTTGTGTTTTCGATGGTGTTGATTTTCAGTTTTGGAAAGCGAAGATGGAGGCATACATTCAAGCTCAGGGATTTGCAATCTGGGAGAAGGTGTACAAACCATATCAAGTTCCTGAGAATGATCAAGTCATTGAAACCAATCAAGCACAGGTTGAAGCGAATAGCAGAGCACGAAATTTGATCATCCAAGGTTTGGGAAGAAGTGACTTCGACCGCGTGATCCATCTCTAGTCTGCATATGAAGTATGGAAATCTCTTTGTGATTATCATGAGGGATCTAACACTATCAAAGAGGTTCACCAAGATATATATAAGAAAGAATACATGCGATTTGAGATGAAGCCTGGTGAGTCTCTAGATGATTTCTTTGCACGTTTCAATAAAATTCTTAGCAACTTACGTGCTGTTGGAGTTTTCTTTGATGAGGCTACTAATGCTAGACAATTGCTTGGTGCATTAGACATGTCTATTTGGGAGATGAAAGTTACATCCATTAGAGAATCAACTGTCATGAGTGACCTTACTGTAGATGTTCTTTTCTCTAAGCTAAAAACTCATGAATTGGATGTTCTTACTAGGAGGACTGATTATAAATAAATTGCATTAACCTCTCAAGCTAGCATGTCTCAAAATAGTGCTTCTTCAAGCTTTGCTTTGTCCTTCTGTCTTCACTAACCGATGAGCAGATTGAGGAATTTAGGAAGAAGACTTGGCATCACTCGCTTCTCGGTTTAATAAAGCTTTGCGAGAATGTGAGAATGAGAAAGAGAGTTGGTGGTGGCCCTCCAAGATGCTATGAGTGTGGTGATTTCAACCATATTCGTCCAAATTGTCCTAAACTTGCAGGAAAAGCATCAAGAGAAGAGGACAATGACAAAAGAAAAGAGAAGAAGAAGTTCTTTCCAAGCAATAGAAAGAAAAAGAGCTTCATCAACAACAAAGTTGTCCACGGGTCCTTTCCGCTCTTGAACAAGTCAATTTGAGTGATGTGGATTAGGAGAGCGGTGAAGATGATACAACAACTCCAAGCAAACATGAATTGCGGGGTTGTGTCTCATGGCTAGGAGTGATGTAAGCTTCACCGAGGACGATCATGACAGTGATTGCAATGAGGTAGAACCTTCTTATGATGAATTAACTATTGCTGTTGTTCGTCTTGGAAAATTGCTTGACAAACGCGACAAGAATATTAAGAAACATGATGTTCTTGTGGAATCTTTGAATGTTGAAATTTCTAGACTTAAATCTTTGATTCGTGATAATGATGCTTGCAAATTATGTGACTTAATTTACAGTGAGCTTACTGTGCTTAGGAAAGAACATGTTTCTTTGTTAGAACAAGTTAATGCTGAAAAAAAAGAAAATGAGAAACATGTTAAAAACGCTAGCTGTTCAACTGTTGATTTGCATGATACAACTCATTGTTCTAAATGTGATATACTGAAATTGAAGTTGCATGATGCAAATGCTAGGGTTTCTCAAATGACAGATGCTATGCTCACTCATGAGGTTCTTTCATGTTCAACTTGTCGCAAACAAAAAGGAAAAGTGGACGTTCCATGTAATAATTGCTTAACTTTTTCTCGAAAGGTTGATTATTTGGAAAAATCTTTAGAATGGTTCACTTTAGGAAAGAAAAACCTAAACATGATTTTGGATCAATTAAAAGTCAATACTCATCACAAAGGTTTAGGTTTTGATTCTTATGCTCATCATAAATTACATGCTCCAACTGTTGTGAAGACACTTGAAAGTGGAAAATTCGAAATTGTCAATGAGCCTAAGAAAACTGTTTTCAAGTCTGCTGGTGTGTTATCTTCTACTATGGTGAATGCAAATGTTACTTCTGTTTCTAAAGCTAAACATCATGTTAAATACACTTGCACTCATTGTGGTAAAGATGGACATTTAGTAGATTTTTGCTTTAGGCTAGCCAAACAGCAAAAGAAAGAACAAGCTAAGGCTAGGTCTAATTTCAGGAAGGCACATTTCACTTCTCTTTTTGTGTCTAGGGTGATGCAAACACCTTTTATTGCAAGAAACACGGGAAAGGGCAAATCTGATTTTGTGAATAAGCATACTCGTGTTGTGCCTACTCGTTGTGTGTCTCAGTACTGGATTCCTAAATGCTTCATTTCTAACCCCAGTACCAAGACCTCGACATCTCCTAGTGCTATGTAGGTTTTTCAGGATTGGGTTGGAGAACAGAAGCTTAGTGGATCTTGGTCTTTTGCAAGATGGATCAAGACTTGGATGGTTCTCACCCTTGAGATGGTTTTCAAGAGGCATGTGCAATAATTCTTCATCTATTTTGTGAGCTATTTTTACACTCATGTCTTTTACATTCACAGATATATAATTGTGGCATGAGATGAGATAGTTGTTCATATGCTCATGTGTATCCTCTGGCATGTTCAATAATGTTATATCTTATATCATGCCTTTCATGCTCAGAACTTATTTGTCATGATTCATGCTTATGCTTAACTGAACATATCATGATAACTCAAGCACATGTATATCATCATCTCCTCTCTGTTGATTTCATTGGTTATCCATTTGAGGGGGAGTTAATGCTTTTTGGTGAAAGTTTCTTTTGGTTGCTTTTGGGGAGGTTTGTTCTTTCAGCCTTTTGTTTTCAATTTAATCCCTTCAAGTGATATTCTGTAGAAGTTTTTTTTAAGATGGTTGTTTTGAGGGGGAGCTTGTGAAAAACCTTGTAATATTGTGTAGCATGCTTTTTGTTTCGTGTGTTTCTTAAATGAAAAACAATTTTTTTTGAAAAACAGTAAAAGTACTGAGCATTGTATTTCATACACATATGTCATTTGAAGCCATGTTTATGCTACAAGGTCTTTGCAACTTCCTGTTTATACATATATGATGTAGTTAATGTCATGACTTTTTAAATGGAATGACAACTTGAATTAAATCTTGTCATGGTTGAACTTTCTTGGCTATCTTGATCCTGCTCGAAAAAGTGCTAAAGTTCAAAAAGTGATTGTTGATAAATGCAAGAACAAGGTTATGTACTGTCGCACTTCCTCTTTACGAGACTGCTTATCATTGCACTTTGGTATGAACTTGGAAGAGGTTGTGTATGACCGAAACCATGAAACCTTAAGCTTGTGACTGCTTGGCATAGTTGAAAAGTAAGGCTGATGGTGCATGTAATTCCTTGCAATTGTTATTGTTGCAATCAAAGTAATGAATCAGTTTTTCAAAGCACAAATAAAGTGCACAAAAATTCAATGTTTTCAGGTTTTAAGATTGTTGAGAAAGAGAGATCATGCCATGCAAAAAATCGTTAATAGTACTTGATTTCTAGTTATGCTTACTCTACATTGTTTATGTGTAGATTTGAGGGTGCAAGTACTGTTGATAGCATGACTTGGTGATCAAGTTGTTATATTTGTGCATGATTCATAATGCTCAGTACATCAAAAAAGGAAAACATCAACATAAAGGGGGAGAAGTTTCTCTTTTGCTTTCTTTTTGCATTCTTGATGAATCCATTGTCAAAGGGGGAGAAATTTTGGAATCGAAAGGAGAAATTTTTGGTCACACATTGCACATTCACACACACATTTCTTCTTTCTGTTAGGGGGAGTCTTTCTTGTTGATAGGGGGAGATTTCTTTTTAGATAGGGGGAGATTTTTGTTCTTCTTTGTAGGGGGAGATTTCTCTTTCTGTCTTTTGTTCACTTTACTTCTTTTAATAATGGTGTTGCCGTTGTGAGGTGAATGCCAATGTTCGTTTCCAAATGGTGTTACCAATGTTTTCATCAAGGGGGAGATTGTGAAATCATGTGATGAAAACTTGGCTGAATGGTGAAATTGGCATTGTAAAGTGATTTTGATTATAGCATGTGTGGTGCTTGTGTATGTGCTATGTTGAGATGATTATTATGCTGGTGATAGCATGATGGATTTTGTTTGATGCAATGCACTCATGTGAGTGGTTGCATGGATTGGCTTTGAGTCAAGTCGTGGACTTGTGCTCGGATGCGTTGTTTGTTCATTCATGTGCAGGTGTTGCTCGAGGCTTAACGTGGTCGATGTGGGACCGGAACTAGGTTCATGGAGGCGAGGTTGGGACTAGGTTCGAGGAGGAATCGAGGTCTTGGTGGTCAAGGATGTCATGCGGGATGTTGGGCTAGAGAACATGCACATGGAGGTGGTTAGTCACGTAATTACAGCGGTGGGGTGTACATACGTGCAAGAGTTGTTTTTGGCCACGTTGGGCCAAGTTGAGATGTATACAGACTCTTTCCACGTTGGAAGTGGAGTTGTATCCTATCTCGTTAGGATTGCTCTGTATAAATAGGGGGAGGTGTCCCCTGTTTATTCTTGAGCAAGATTTTAGGGTTGTACTCTTTTGTTTGAGTACTATAACCAGATCAAAAATAAAGATCTTTCTCACAAGTTCTTGGCTCCGGCATAGTTGATCGATCGCTTGAAGTTTTGTTCATCACAGCAGTCACGAAGTTCATCACGGAGTTCGGTTCTTTGCAAAGGTATCATATTGTGAAGGTAATATCTTTTGATCCGTAGATCCGATCAGATTGATTCTTATTGGGTTTGATTTGTAATTGAATCTAGCTTCTACAGTTAAAATTTCACATCAATCCAACGGTTAGATCTTTAGTAATTTGTGGTCGCCCTGATTGCTAGTCTGGTCGCCCAGCTGTTAGATCGCTAATTGTTTCAGTCATATTACGAAGGTCATAATGTTAGATCCGTAGATCCGATCAATCGAATTCCTTTTTTGTGCACTTCAAAATTGAGTCTAGTTTATATAGTTAAAATTTCATATCAATCCAATGGTTAGATCTTCTGTAATTTGTGGTCGCCCTGATTGATGTCCTGCTCGCCCGACTGCTCGCGTGGTCGCCCAACTTTAGTCATTTTGCGAAGGACATAACTTTAGATCCATAGATCCGATTGACTGGATTCTTTTTGTGTTAGCTGCGGCATTAAGTCTAGTTTCTACAATTAAAATTTCATATCAATCCAATGGCTAGATCTTCAGGAATTTCTATTTTAGTAGACATATATCGATCTACTCGTCCGGGCTGGCGTGGTGGTCGCCCAATTCACGTGGTCGCCCAACACCTTGCTGCTCGCCCAAGTGCCCAAACTGGTCGCTCGGTGTCCTCTTGCCGCCTAAGTGCCCAAACTGGTCGCCCGGTGTCCTCTTGCTCGCCCGGTGATTCTTGCTTTCGCCCAAGTCATAAGCTGGTCGCCAGTGTCCTCTTGCTCGCCCAAGTGCCCAAACGGTCGCCGGTATCCTCTTGCTGCCCAAGAGATTCTTGGTCGCCCAAGTGCCCAAACTGGTCGCCCAAGTGTCCTACTGGTCGCCCAAGTGCCTAAACTGGTCGCCCAAGTGTCCTACTGGTCGCCCAAGTGCTCTACTGGTCACCCAAACTGGTCTACTGGTCTCCCAACTTCGTAACCTGGTCTTCCAACTTCGTAACCTGGTCTTCTAACTTCGTAAACTGATTTCCAAGCAATTTGAGTTTCAATTGGGGTGTTTGAAAAGTTCGAAAATTTGTTTTTAGCTTCCGCGCAATCATTCACCCCCCTCTGATTGCTACATTAGTATATTTCGATCCTACAACATCATAGAGAACAAATGGATCTACACCAAGCTAGATTTAGAAAGTAGCTTCATTTCCCTCTTTACCAAGCTAGATCTAAAATATAATGCAAATTTGAAGTAATTGCTAACCTTAGATGACCTATAGCACAAGGATATATAATTACACCTCCAAATCTAGGGTTTCTTTCCCCTAAATCACCTCTCAATCGCAGCCACCTCAAAAATTGCTAGGAAACCCTAAAAATACAGAGGAGGTCAAGGCTCTCTATTCTTATTTATCATAATTGATCATCATAGACGATTTGTGGATAAAATTGTCTGTGATATTGCCCTTATCATGAACAGTTTTAGCCACAAACTATTTGTGATGTTCTCCCCCTCATCACAGACTATTTGTGGCTAAAACTATCTGTGATACCACCCTCATCAAAGACGGTTTTAGCCACAAACCATCAGTGATGTTCTCCCCCTCATCACAGATGGTTTGTGGCTAATATTGTCTGTGATGACGGCGACATCACAGATGGTTTTAGCCACAAACCGACTATGATGTTCTCCCCCTCATCGCAAATAGTTTGTAACTAAAACCATCTATGATGAGGGCGACATCATAGCTGGCTTTAGCCAAAAATCATCTGTGATGTGCCTGAGCCTCTTCCCAGACAGTTTTCATAAAAAACTGTCAGTGATGACGTGTCTAATTTAACCCCTTTTGTAGTAGTGGTGGGGCATGGTAAAATAACCGGGTGGTAAAATTATTTAGATTAAGACAAGTAGCAAGAATTTGTAGTGGACCAATGTGGCATGTGGGCGGTTGCATTGTTTTTTATGGTATTTGATGGTTTATGGTAATGGTGGTTTTTGATTAGTCTTGCCTTCGTCAATTGAGGACTTAACCTTGCAAGAATTTGAGCTGAGTCATTCATACAACCACAAGTCCGATATGGGACGATCCTAGCTGATTAATTTGTTATGTCTAAGATTTGGTACTACTAGCAGTGATGTGAGAACCAGGTTGTGGTAACCAGTCCTTGCACGGGTAGACTCACATGGCGCAAGATAGAGACCTTAGATGTGGTAACCAGTCTCACCAATATTGAAACCTAAGCGTGTAGTACTAGGTTTAGATAGGCATTGGAAAGGCTTTGTTATAATCACTCGCCTTTGTGGTGTATGATTGTATCTTGTGGGTAAAATGTATAACCTGTGCAGAGTGTAAAACCTATTCGAATAGCCGTGCTCACGGTATTGAGTATTGCTCGGTGATTAAAATCAAGGGTTAGATTTTATCAAAACAAATGTGGGCATGGAGGTTGAATTATGGTTTAAGGTTATGAGTTGGTTGTTGAGAAACAAATGAGAAATTTATTATTGCTATTATTGTTTTACTGTCTTTCAATCTACTTATGCTATTTCTTTATAAATGTTGTTTTATGCAAATTAACCATGTCAGCCAATCCTCTGTAATAAGGCATGCATATAGTATATTAGACATGCATTCTGTACACGACTTGTTGATTGCTTTATATACTCACCCCTTGCAACAAAACATCACCAGTTGGAAAAGAAGCTATAATATCTCAGACTTTTCCTAGGTTGTGGGATTTCCCGTTCGGGGTGTGTGCCCCTCTGGCACGCGCTCTTAGTGTGGGTGCACCTGCCGGTGATCTGCAAGGTGAAAAGGTTAGGTGTGTGGGAGAGAACTAAAGCCACCTTTTCTTTTCCCCACCTAACTTTCTCTCTCTCTCTTCATTTCCACCCTACCCAGTTGGCTCCCCTCAGCCGTGCACCCTCGGTGTCATTCTTCCTCGCTGGCTCCTCCCTCCAGCTCGATTTCCCCTCCCACCAAGCGCCTCCTTGGCTCCCACTCCCCCGAGTGCTTCCTTGACCAGATCCGGTGCCTCCAGCTCTAGTCGCCGGTGGTGGTCGCCTCCTCCTGCTGGCGGTGGCGCTCTAATCCCTCCCCCTTTCTTTCCTTGGCCGACGCCCCTCCTCAGCAGTAGCGCCACCCCCTTCTCTGGTGCCCCCTCCGGCCAAGCCCCAGCCGACGTCGCCCCTCCCCAACCGGCGGCCCAGGCCGGCGAGCCCCGGGCCGAGCTCCCCTGCGCCTCCCCCAGCCGGCGGTTTCCTCCCTCAGCCCGGCGCTCCTCCCTCCCACTCGGTTCCAGTAGCAGCCGCGCCTCCCTCTCTTGCATTCTCCCTGTGGTGAGTGCTTAGGCACAAATTAATTTGAGGTATTTGGTTTCATTGTGCATGCCAGGTGTTTGTCGAAATGCTTAAAAGATTTATTGTATGGTATTACACTATGTTTTTGAGTAATGATCTGTGAGTCACCTTATGAGCTAAACAAATTTGCTAATAGGTCCCAGTTAGTGTCATTACTCTTAGTAGTGTGTTGCAAGATAGCAAGTGCATGTTATTTTCTCTTGCGTTCATCTTTGAAGCTATTGTCAACTATATTCAAGTGATTGGTATGTGTGTATGTATGTAAGCATGAGTGAGCTTGTGGGAGAGATATTCTGTGGTAGAATTATCACTATCACTGCCCTACCTCGCATATCTGATTATTTTGCACGGTATGTACATCAGCTTTTGTCGTGGGATAAATGGGCTAAGCATTTCTTTCCAGTTTCTATTTGAAGTACATACATTTCCTTTTGGTACATTGGGTGATAACCTGGCTTGCAAGTTTATGTTTTCCTCTTTACTGTCTTTGGCAAAGGCAACATTTTCACTGTCATCCTAAGTGAGCAAATGTCAATTATTTCTTTGGCTGCTAAGAGTGCAGCCACCAGTGTAGTGTTTCAAATTAGTTTTGGAACATAACACATTTTATTTGTGTGTTCCATCCTTCCAGAATGGCTGTGATGATTTTTGCTGTCCCTTGGTCTTGGTAGTATTTTAGCATATCCTGAGTTGGTTCCTTGCAAAACCTGTTGTTAAGGCCATGTTGCTACAAATTGTCATCTTCTTAATCTACCATATCGGGCTTGGGTGATTGCATTGTCCAATTAATGTTGCACAACACAAAGTACTGTGATTCAAGTGCCTAACTCCTATTTGTTATGTCACCCATTATATATGTATGCTAAGAGAAGAATAAAAAACTTTGATTGAAATCTGGTACCTTCTGGTTTGTAGAGGATCCATGAATTCATGGATTTTGCTTGTTCTGCTCCCCCGAATGAGTTTGGAGTTGAATCACTATACTTATGAAATGCAAAAGAGTCGATTTCTTTTGTCGCTTGTATCGAGTGTGCATAAATTTAAGTTGGATGAGTATTGTTTATTTGCAGGGAAGGTTCTGTCAGGAGTGGCCTCTACCGCATGCACTCCATTCTCTGTCGGTAAAGACAAGTGCATTCCCTAGATCGTGGTTAGGAGGATTATTTGATTGTTTGCTTTTAGCGTACGTAATTGCCGGTGAATACACAAGAGATAAGCTTTGCTTGGATATAGCTAGAAAATGGTTCATCTTATGAAAACGCACAACCACACCCACATCCTAATCTGCTAACCACTAACTCAACACACCCACACTTAACTGAACGCGCCCACCTGCATGGCAGTGTTCACGTTTCTTGCATGGAATTTCCGCCGGCAACAATGCCTTGCCTCTAATCTCTCCTCTAATCTCTCGCGTGAGCTGTTGGATCTACGCCAAGCACTGAGCGCCTTCTGATAGCGTCAATGGCTCTAGAATTAATGTATTCATGAACAATAGTAGAGTAATCTTGTTATATTATAGTTCTAGAATGAAGTTAATTGTTAAGCCTCACATGTTTATTATTTAGCCCCCCTCTTTGTAATTTTCTAGCTCCATCATTGTCTAGCGTAGACATAATCGAAGGGCTGCACCGTATCAAATTCAAAGGGTGATAACCAGTAGCTCACAACATTTGATAGGAAACAAAGGATAGAGAACACATTATTGGAAACATAATTCTTATAATAGAAGCACAATATTGCTCAAAAAAACTAACTGATGCTATGTAAGAAAATTAAGACGGCTAGGTTTCCACGCTTAAGTCACGCGCGGCTCCTTCCCCAAAATCCCCAAATCCCACCTTCTCCCAGTCTCCCACGCGCGCCTTCTTCCCCCTGCCGCCGCCCCCACGCATGCCTTCTTCCCGTGCCCCCCCCCGCCTTCCCCTTGCCGCCACCCACGCCTTGCCTCCCACCCGCCGCCATTGCCTCCCGCCCCCCGCGTTGCCTCCGCCCCCGCTGCCTCCCGCCCCAAGCGCTGCCCCCCGCCCTGCCGCCCCCACGCGATGCCTCCCACCCCGCCACCGCCCCCACGCCATTGCCTCCCTTGCGACGACCGGCCAACACCGATCTCGAACCCTAGTCCCCAAAATCCCCAATCTATTCAGCGGCTCATCCGGCATTCCCGTGGTCATCGCTTTGTTGGTGTCGGCGGCTCGGTCGTCGCCTCGACAAACAACACCCTCCGATGAACAGCGCCCTCAGACACCTCCTCCGGCTCGGCCCGTGTGTCTTGGCTCTGAACTCCTCTGGTGATGGTTGGCGGAAGTATAATGGTTTTGTTATTTTCGTATGCATTTGGGTGAGATCTGTGCACTTGTTGGTAGTTTTGTTTGTTGCCGTGCCATTAGCTCATTCTCTGAAATGGGGTGCTAGGCGATTTGGAGACATTTGAAACAACTTCTTGTGAGGTGAATTTTAAGGAAGGTTGAGGTTTATGCGAGTTATGATTTGGATTGGGAGGTGTTTCTTGGATTGGTGCGACAAGCCTCGGCTCAAAGTGGTTGGCATTTTTCGATTGTCTTTGTAAGTAGAACCGTTAAATGTATTAGATGCGGATTTGTTTCTCGAGTGTCAAATATTTAAAGAAGAAGAAAGCACGAATCAATTTTGCGAAGGAAAAGCTAATTTTGAATTTCGGAACCTTGTTAGTGCGATACTCTCAAGGATCAAATCATAAGCGGTGTGATTGAAGAAAAGGGATAAGGGTCTCAATTTTTTTGTTGTCTCTTAACTATGGTGATATGGCTAGCTGTTCAAATCTTTGTTAAACCGGCATGGTTGGAAATTTATGCTTTTGTTAGTTGTACCAATTTTCACAAAATTAGTTGAAGGGCCAAATCAACTTCTAATTGATCTGTTATTTCTATCTACCATAAGGAGGTTGTATTTGTTCGTTGATATGCCAAAATGAACATTTTCTATCATTAGTACCGTGATAAAGTATGACTTAATACGAACTTAGATTTCATTTCTTTCGAGTCTAGAAAACTTCTCACTTGGGTTGTCTTGATGATATCTGACAATAACATGGTAGTGTTGAGCTGCTCTATTTGTGTAAAATATGGTTGTTTCACTGCCACTATTTAGAGTCCAGATATTTGTGTGTGTTTAACAAGTTCATTCCAAGGATAGGTTAAGATTTTGCATGTGTCTTGTATCAAAAAAAACATCATGAGCGAGAAGATCTATACTCTCACCGTATATATTCATGTTATTATTGCGAGTTCATGACACAATTTTCCTCTGATTATTTCCAAGTCTTTCTGGGTATCTCTACTTAATCTTTGCTTCTTCTTTGAAATATATTGATTATGCACAAAAGCGGATTTCTCTTTTTGCTGATCCAATCTAACCGCTTGTATGTTTGTAGCTTTATATTTTGAGTTCATCAATCTTACATATACGAATCTAATGAAGTATGTAGCCGAGAGGTGAAGAAAACTATTGCTCCTGAACATGTTCTTAAAGCTCTACAGGTTTGTCTTTCCATTTCCTTTTATTTATGGAACATGCATATTTTTTTTGTCCTTATTGATGATATTGTGTGGACTGCTGTTTGTCCTTATTGATGATATTGTGTGGACTGCTGGGGCCTCTTATACTCTTCATCGTAAGCGCCACCCGTTTACTGCTTACGATTTTTATAGTTTTTTTGTGCCAATGTAGGATGGGCATCTCAAGATATTATGTTGGCCAAGCATGAATGTACTCTTAGATGAACCCAGAGCTCATAAGTCATCCTAAGATATGGATGAACTAAAGTATTGATGTAAACACTAATAATGTTGTAGTAATCTCAGATCTACCATGTCTGATATGATTCTACTGCCTTTTTGCTTGTGCCTTTTAGACTCGGAGTTTTAAGTTTCAACATTCATGATGCCTTTGCAAGAATATGGAAGATAGGCGGTGGGTTAACATTGGTCGGTTTGACTTGATCTTGGTGAGCTATGATAAACTTCGCATTTCATGTTTCCTTGTCGAGATGGCTGAAATCTAGCTTTTTGCCCTTCTATTTTTCTATGCGAGGATGAGAAGATTGGTGTTGACACTTCTAGGGATGGCGAAACCATTCATTTTCATGCCCTGAGCTAATTTTCTGCAGATTGTTCTTACATTGTATGAGCTTCGGCGAACATTGGTCGGTTTGACTTGATCTTGGTGAGCTATGATAAACTTCGCATTTCATGTTTCCTTGTTGAGATGGCTGAAATCTAGCCTTTTGCTTCTGATCCAGATTAATCTTGTTAGTATGCTTGCTATGCCTCTGAATTTTTACTCAACCTTTAAGCCTTTCCAATGTGAATTTAGAGATGGAGTAGGAGGGATGGTGATCTGTTTGTACTCTTGCTAATAATTCCCACTTGTGTAGTCTTGGGTTCAAAATTTGTTCTTTATGCAGATTGCATTAGTAGTTTAGTGCATTGTGTGTCTTAATTTTACTCATTATTTGAATTTACCCAAGAAGTTCATGTTGTGTGCTCTTGGATCCAGGTATTGTAATTTATTGAGATTGCGTTAGTGTGAAAACTTTCGAATGATCTTCTCATTGTATTTGAGGAGTCCATCTATCTATTTCCTACTTGAGTTAGTTATTTTTTGTGGTCATGTAGAGTACTCGTGATGTTACGTGTCATTAATATCCGGGCGATGTTGGTCATGTTGGGACGGAGCTTCATCGCATCTTGAGTGCATAATAGACCAACCTTCAAGAATCGGCACGCCTCCTCAAGATCCAGGTCATCTTCTAGATCTATATCTATGATCTTCTCTAAATGTCCTTACTCATAATATGTCCATGCCTGCAAGAGCACCAGCAGGTCTTTTACATTCAATAATGTCCAACTAAATGTACCTCAGACAATGAAAAGCAAACTTGTCTTGAATTCTGTACTTAGAAGGTTTTCTTTGGAAATGTATTTCCAGATTCTTTATTGTGTATGTTACAATGGAATCTAATAACCATATTATTCTCAAGATATTCTTACAGAAGAAGTGGCTTGCTATCTGTACAGGAATGCTTACAAATGTTTTTTTAATGGAAAAAATGATAAAATTGTAGTCTTCACAAAGTTGTTAACAATTTGAATGCCAAAGCATAGAAAGAATAACCAGAAATCTCGGATATTAAGAACAGTGGGTACAACAGGTAGCAAAGTATCTTATCAGGTAATTAAATACTATGTAACACCTAAATGAGAAATCAGAATGGGACTTTGAGGTTGTCGATGTTTTGGCTAGCTTGATTTACATCGACTTCTTTGTCCATAGCAGCGCCATCGGAGGATTAAGATGGCTTGGAAACTCATGTCTTGTTTCATTCTCACATAATTAGGTGCTTCCATGTTCTGATGATTTCAAGCTCATGTATATTGTGAATTGTGATTGAAAATCAATTGTTTATCTACTTTGTCAATGGGGTTACCAATTCACTCGTGCCAATCAAAGTTAATAACAATAATGCTCTTCTTGTGACTAGATGATTGGTTTTGATGCTACCTCCATGTTAATTTTCTCGTTGGTTTGACTAATACTGAGTTAATGATAAAAGTGGAGGGTACATAGATAAGCTTGTTATCACATGACTTACAAGTGGGCCAAATCGCTCATTAGTGTACTCAGCTTTGAGCGAGCACCGATAAGAGCATTGAGAGCTTCTTCATCTGGAAGGTTGGTTTTATGTTTTTGACCTATGAAAATCGCTTTTATGTATGCATAAGCTGTTTTTTACCTTTTACAATTGAGTACACATAAATCTCGGTACATTTGTTGGCACTATATTTGTCATGATTTCTTGAGCATAATATTCTTTCCCGGCACCTTGATTCTGTTTCGTGATGCTCTGTTGAAGTGTGGGCTATGACAAAGAACCTCATGATGGTATTCTTTTCTCTGCCTATATTTATGCAAACCTGAAAAGCAATTATCTATTCTTTGAGGTACTTAGGCGATTAATATCACTATAAATTCGACATAAGCCTTTATAATATTGACTTTCATAGCGAGGAATCAAAGTTACAAGCATTTGTACTTTTTAAGCGTATTAGACTTTTTAGTTTGTACTTTTTAACTATATTAGGAGTGAGGTTGTCAAAGGAATTAGTAGGCAGGGAAGGATGGTCATAGAAGAAAATCTGACATTTAGGATTCATCAACCTTATGTGTAATAAACAAAGAGGTGTCTTAGATTTTGAAAACCTCATCATATTTTTGTTGTGACTTGAAGCCTTGATATGAAATCTTTGAGTAGAAGCGCAGAATTAGATTTATGGATTATAATATTTCATTACCGCCATCTTTTCATAATGCTTCATTGCTTAGTCGAGAACTTCTTTTACCACGATACTCTTAGTCGTAGAATTATCCAATTATTCAAACTGAGTAGCATTGTTGTATTTATTATGTTGAAACTTTCAAGCTTGCATAATTCTAGATAAAATATTATACTTTGGTGTCCTATGATTAAAGATCATATTTCCTTTTTGCAGATAAAGTTGGAAGACCATAGCAAGTTGGAAGACCATGGCAAGTTGGAAGAAATCTTTCAAAGATGTTATTTGTTTTAAGAATTAAGTTTGATGTATTACAAGTGATCAATTTTGGTTATATCAATTCACATAATTATTTAAACTTTTGGACAAAGATGGCTAGCTATTTTGATGTTTTTATCGTGGCCCTAAATATACTGCCAATGGCTGTACTGTTGCAAGCTATCACTATGGATGTGGCTACTCTATTTTGATGTCTTAGATGTTTTATTGTGGCCCTAAATATACTGCTAATGAATGTAATGTTGAATGTGTTGTTCAGGCTACTCTATTTTGTTGTCCTGGTTATAATGTTGCATAATGTCATCATGGTTGAGGCTACTATATTTTTGTGAATGGAAGTATAAAAGTACCATGATTGTCCTAATAGTGATCAAGCTAATTATTGAATTTTATTTTTTTTAAATCGGGATAAAGCATCCCATCGAACTATCTGTCGGTAAAAGTGTGGATTGCCAACACACAATCATCGGTAATTATATATGCATCGGTAATTATATATGCATCGGTAATAACTATATGCATCGGTAATAACTATATACGACGGCAAAATTATGTCTGTCGGCAATAAGGCTATATGTGGAGTCGACATGCATCGGTAATACTTAGTCGGTCGGCAAAAGTCTTTGCCGACTGGACTTTAACCTACAGAGAGATGTCTGTCGCCAAATGTATTGCCGACAGACTATGTGACACTACATGTAGCTTTTGCCAACAGACCGTCTGTTACAACAAAGGTGTTGTGGTGTAGTGCGTATGATTTAATTGCATGACAGAAACGCTATAATGTGTTGCCATGTCTTATCGTTGAATCTGATTAGACTAGTATCGCTGGCAACTTATGAATGTGAGAATTTGGCTATATTTATGTATGTGGTTATGGCTATGTTAGTGTTGGCAATGAATGAAGGGTTGCATTTCATTCATGTAAATTGCATTGTGCATTCATTAAAGGAAGAGGCGAACCATTCTGATGCGGGCCTCTGTGTTCACACGTAGTGAACACGAAAGTCCTACCTCGTAGTCCCATTCATCGAGGTGAATGGGAGCGAGACAGTAAGAGTAGGAACCTTCCACAGGATGGAAGGGATGTGAGGGTGCACGCCGACGGGTGGGCACTCGACAATACCGGTACGTGCATCAAAGAGAGCATTCATGTCGCATTGCATTCTAACGATGATTTTGAGTTAAATGGAAAGGTGTCGAGTTGGGATTGAGTTGTGGGCTCATCTAAAAAGATTAAAGAGGTATGTGTAAGAATTTAGTAATGAAGTGAAACAGGTGAGCATGCATAATACATTACATGATTGTAGAAGTATGGTGGATTATTCGGATTCTGTATTTTCATGTCTGGTTGCAAGATATGATTTATGTTTTCAGGTTATATGTTATGCTTCATTGTCGTGGAGTTGTGAACTCCATCAAAGACGAGCATGGGGTTGGTTTTGGAGAATTAGTTGTAATACTTTTGTTTTATCTGCTTGTTGTACATATGTAAGAATGGTTGTTATGCTCTTAAGTAGGAAAATGCGATTGATTATGAATTTATTCTTTGATGTACTTCGCTGAGTCATCGACTCACGCTTGTTGTTTGTGTTGTTACAGGTACCTTGAAACTGGCATGCATGGATGGGGGTAGTAGCACAATCACGTTTCGCATCAGCACCTTTCCATCATGTTGATTTATAGTTCTGATCTTAATAGCTCGTGAAAATTCTTGTAAGGGGTTGTTTGCGATTATGTTTAATGAGTTCCTGTCTTGTAATAATTACGTGGTGGAGTGTATTAATTTCTATTGGATGTGTGGTGGGTTAACTAAGGACCTGCTAGAATGATATCATATACCTACAAATGTTTTCTGTCTGTTGAGTGGATGTCCTACTTTCTAGAGAGGTCATGCCGAAATTTTGTAAATTTCGGTGGCTTAGTTTTAAACCGGTTTTAAGAGTTTAGAGGTTGTTTTCAGACTTTTCGTAGAGGTGCCATTAGTTATTTAGAGGGTTGGTAGCATCCGTGGCGCGTTTGGCGTTCGGGGTGTTACAGAAACTACGCGTGGTTTTAAGGAGGAGTTTCAAGAAGGGGCGAGTAAATAGAGTGCGAACGTTGTGAGTTGCCTATGGCAAATTGAAGGTTTTTTTATGAATAAATTTCTATTTCTACTACAGTTTATTTATTTTTCAGTCTTAGCCCTACGAGGTGTATTCATGTAAGGTGGACCATAAGATCGTACAACAGTTATATTTAATTTGATGAAGTCTTTATTATGATAACGTTGAGTATGATTGTGGTAATTATCTATGTTGAGCATGTGTGCACTAGTGTGATTCTAGACTAGTGCGGAATACATAGAGAGTCTGAATTTGCATCTTCGGGTCCTAATGCAATATCGCAAATCTTCTTTGCCAGGGTTTTTGCCAGAAATGTTTTCATTTTCTTGATTCAAGGATTTATTTTGGAGAAAAGTTTTGTCGCCTCGCAGATTAAAACGTTTATTATCGGATTTGGGTTTCAACTGAAGTTTTGTTTATTTTGCGTCAAGTTTTAGTAAGCTTTTGCGGTGTGCTCCCTTGTTTGAACTTTCTCTGTTGCAGATTGATTCAGATGGAATGCTGTAAGGACCCGAATTCACCAATTCGAATCCACTGTGTTTTACCGCACTAGTCCTAGGATCAATGCTAGTGCACACAGCTTAACATCAGTGAGCATCAAATCATACACAACGATAAGAATAATAAGACATCATTTATTTAATATAACTAGTGTATGATCTTATAACCACTTACTTTATTCAGCCTCGCAAGGCAATAATAAGATCAAATGAGACAACTGCGGCGGAAAGTAGTAAGCGTAGATGTCCCATCGGCACACCACAAGGCGTCGACAAGGATTGGCCTAGTGACCCGTGTCCACGAAGATCTTCCTTCGATGATTCCTCCATTGTGGTTGGTTTGTTTAAGCAAGGGTGAGTACACCAACACGTACTCAACAAGTTATGCACAGAATGCATTGCTAGTATAACTATATGCAGGCTTATTCCAAAGGAAGGCTTATGGTTCATAAGCGATGGCGACATTTGAAACACATACATTAATAGATTGAAAAGACGATAAAACAAATAGTAACAAGTAATAGATTGGTGATTCTCAAGTAAACCAAGTTTTCTCATCCTAAGTCAAGATTCCACCTTTCATGACAACTTGCCATCCATCCCAAGTTTTATCTAGAAAACATCTAAACCCTTGGTTGTAATCCCGAGCTTGCTCAATACCGTGAAACACGGCTATCCGAATAGTTTGTACACTCTGCAGAGGTTATGCACTTTACCCACACGACATGATAATCTCTTTGATGCCTAGCTATTAGCACACTTCCTTTGGTATGCCGGCAGAGAATCATGACAAAGCCTTTACAATGCTCTGTCTTAACTCAGTACTACCCGCTAAAGTTTCAACACTGAAGGAACAACCTGTTCCAGCAGGGCCCCCTCTTGCGCCATCTGGGTTCAATCAAAGGTGAACCACACCACCAAGATAGTACTAAAGTCAATACTTTGCAAATTAGTCAGCTAGGCTGCCCCATGCAGAACATGTGGTTGCATGATTGACTCAGTCAAAGGCTCGCATAAGGTGTCCTTATGGTTTGATCAAAGCAAGACATACACATACCCTTTGCCCTCGGGCCCACCGAGCATCCTGCCCTTGCCACTTGCTCAGACCCAAAATCATAACCACCCCAGGTTGATTACCAAGCACCATGTGCCATCAACAATTCAATATCGTTGCGTGACATCCATTGCCACCACAACTCAATCTCATCGTGTGACCACACATGACACACAAATTAACATCATTGTTCCATATTCCATTAGTCAAATTTAATAATCAACATTCCATGTACATGTGATGACGTGGCATGGCTAAGCATTCTAATCCGATCTAACCATCCATGTTGATTTCATTATTAACCACTATAGTGAACCAACCTAGGGTGACAAGTGGATCATGGCATACAACTAGCAAGGTAGGGTGTAATTCAAAGGGTAAAATAACTAATCCCAAACTTATGTTGAAATCATTTATACACATAAAATAACAAGTGATAAGGTAAATCAAAATAGCATGCAATCTAGTTTATGGGTGCAACATGATCAAAGCACAACTTGCCTTGCTTAAGCTCCTGGTATTGCTCCGAAGATTGCTCTTGAAATAATAATCCTTCTTCCGACACCTCGCTCAACTCAACGTCTACGCGAATCGAGAGAGAAAGCAAATAAAAACCAAATAGCAAATAAACACCAAGAACAAATAGCAAATGAACTCGAAAATACAAATAAAAACCCCCATTAGATATGTCTTGAGTTTATAAATTTTTAAGACTTTGAATCACCCAAATCGGAATTCATATGCAAAAGCTATAGCATTTAGAAGTTTTGAAAATAAACTAAATTCTAGAATTAGAAATTCTAAATCTTTCCGAATTACTTTTATAAAGAAAATCCGAATTTTCCCTTGGCTTGCGGACAAAAGCGTGGCGAAGTCTAGGTGATGAACTCAATCTAGCGATTCACGGATAAATCTACTCGTGGCCTAATATCAACTATCAGGCCTAAATCCAGCGGTTGATATTTAATCTCGACGCTTACCGTTCAATGTTACAACTTAATCGATCGCTTGATGAAGATCCGGCGGTGATGAAGCTCTCGATCGGCGATGGCATTTGGACCGCGTCTGGCTTCGCCGGACTCGAAGAAGACAGCGATCGGCGGTGATCTCCTTCCTGGCGGCGCTCCGTGAACTTCGGCGCCGGGATGCTTTTCGGCGGCAACTCGGCGGTCCTCGCGTTTTCGAGCAATGGCGCGACTTGCTCGAAAATCTCTGGCTTGCTATCCCTCACGCGATTCTGCTTTCGCTTCCTCCGCGATTTCTTTTAAATCGCTTGGTTCTTCGGCGCTTTGTGCTCGGCGTTTGGCGATGCCAGCGTGACTTAAATAGGACGAGGCGCTCGTACTTATCCCACCGAAAGCACGACTCTAAATTGGCAATGCCTTCCTTTTTCCAGCGCATGGACTCCAAAGCCTCGACACCTTCCTTTTTCTGCGCGTGGACTCCAAATTCGCGACGATTCGGTAAGCCTTGGCTGGTTTGAATCGACCGCGTGCCGCTCCTTGAAAAAAAGAACTCCGAAGGTTTTGGCGCCGGCGATGGAGATTTAAGCGGCACGCGAGGCGTACTTTCCTGGGCGGTCTCGAACCAACGCAGAACCGGCGATGCTCTGGCGTGTCAAGAAAGCGGAAGTCCTTCGCGATAGAAACCCGAGCCACGTTTCTTGATCGAGATCCGAGTCGGCCGCTGCAGCGGCAAGACTTCTGGTCGACGATGAACTCGATCGAACACAATCCATCTGGCCGCCGGTGCTTCTACAATAGGGCCAATCGACTGCTCCGTTCATGTCAAGCGTACCACGGCGACTAAGCTTGTGCCCTTCACTATTCACAAAGATAATTACTTCAAATATATTTGATTTATTTGAGCCCTTTTAAACACCGGAAAACTCGAGAGAATTCTCAAAAATTACTTTGAGATCTTATAGAATTAATAAAATATTTACGACAAAACTTTATTTTGAATTTTTCTATTTATCATTAGTTTTCAATCGGAGCCAATATACTTTTAAGATAATCTGAATAAATCTCAGAAAATCCAATAAATTCCAGAAAAATCACAACAATCACAAATTGCAATAAAATAATATTCGATAATTGAAAAGTCAAAAATTGGGATGTTACAAACCTCCCCCCTTAACGGAATCTCGACCCCGAGATTTTAGGGCTAACTAGAGAATAGGTTTGGGAATTCTTCTTTCAGATCTTCCTCACGCTCCCAGGTTGCTTCATTTTTTGAATGATTACTCCATTGGACTCTACAGAAGCGAGTGGATTTATTTCTGGTCCTACGCTCCATTGTATCCAAGATCTTAATAGGTCGCTCTTTATAAGTCAAATCCTCCTGCAGCTCAATAGCTTCTAATGGTGTTTGCTCTGTTGATGCTCTGAGACATTTCTTAAGCTTGAGACACCTGGAACGCATCATGGACTCCTGCTAATGACTATGGTAACTCTAACAGATATGCGACCTCTCCTTGACGACTTAAGATATTAAATGGTCCAACATACCTAGGTGAAAGTTTTCCTTTGGCTTGAAACCTTTTCACACCCTTAAGATACACGAAATTATTAGGCTCGGAAACTCAATTCTCGACGACGATTATCAGCATAGCTCCTCTGCCTCGACTGTGCTGTTCTCAGTCTTTCTCTGATCATGGTGACTTGTTCTTCAGCCTCTCTGAGCATCTCAGGTCCAAATACCGAACGCTCTTCCGTTCCGCTCCAATTCAACGGGGTACAATTGGCATGACCATATAAGGCTTCAAGTGGTGACATTTGCAAGCTAGCCTGGTAACTATTATTATAACTGCTTAAGATCTTTCTCGTCCGGCACACAAATTCGACCTTTAAACCACAGAGTTCCTTTCTCATCTACAGAGAAATCTTCGGTTAAACCTTCTTCTTTCCTATACTTAATCTTGCCGATCTTCTCATCTTTACTTTGCCTTTCCCTATTTCGATCCTCAAGGTTGGCTTTACTTCAAAGCGACTCACAATTCTTGCGGCACTACTTCCAATCCCAATTTCTGAAATTCTTCACACAACCGGTTGATTCTTGGCTTCTATTGCATTCACATTGTGGCTTTTACTGACTCAAGGCATCTGCTACCACATTAGCTTTTCCGGATGATAATGGATTCCAACATTATAATCCTTAATCAATTCCAACCATCTGTCTTAGGGTATACAAGGATATCGTCTATAAAGACAACCACAAATTTATCCAAATACTCCACGAATATATTTTTTTTATTCATCATGTTCATGCCTCGAACTAGGTCCATAGCTGGTACGCACAAGTCATAGCAGTTTGAACCATAACTAAGCAGTAACTTATAAATCAACATCAGAGCATTGCTCGACACTTCCTCTTATTACAAAAGTTGGACTCATGGGTCATATAGCAACAAGACTTTAAACTAACAACTACTTTTGATGACGCGAAAATGACATGAAAACTCGACTCTTAGACGTCCGGCTACTCCTCGTCTTTACCGACTTCACCGCAGATATCAAATGGAGGTTCATAGGCCTTTGGATTGCCATCTTCGCCCTCCTGAAAAAGCGAGTCATCTTCTTGTGAACCAGCGGCGATGTCCACTTCGGGTATCTCCAGTACAACTTCCACGGTGCCTTGAATCTCATCCGTCATGATGTGATTGACTCTTCCACGAGTCGCTGTTTGAGGCGACGCTCCTGACTGCACTGGCACTCAGTTACTTCCTATCACTGGAGCTTTAGCTGGGGTAGTACCCAGGTTGAAAGGAACTAGGGTAATGTTTCCCCTCTTTGGGCACTTGTTGGCGAAGTGTCCTGGCTCGTTGCATGAATAGCATTTCTTAACAGCAGACTGCTGACCTCCTGTTGGTGCATTATTTCCCGGCGCTGGAGTTTGAAAATTTTGATTAGCAGGTTGAGGTGGCTGATTTGACGTCTTGTTGGTCCAATGTGCCTGGATTCTGGCAAATTGCTGCGGTGTCATTCTTAACCTAAGCTGATTTGGCCTTCCTGCTTGAGTAGCCATCCTGCGCTTACGATCTTCACCTAACTCTTTGCGTTTATCTTCAAGAATCAAGGCCTTATTAATTAACTCTTGGAAATCAGGAAAATTATGGGTGATTAATCCCACTTGCAATCCAGAGTTTAAGCCTTTCATAAAATGGGATTGCCTAGCCTTGTCTGTAGCCACATCTTCTGGTGCATAACGTGCCAACTGAGTAAAGTTATTCAGATAATCGCCTTGGTGGCCTCCTTGCTTCAAAGCCACGAACTCTTCCTTCTTAAGGTCCATCATTCATACGGTACATGGTATTGGCGGAAGCGGTTGAAAATTCTTCCCAAGAAATCTCTGTGGGGCTTCATGTGCGGCGATAATTCTCCCACCATACTGCGCCGTCCCTTCCGGTGGTGCGAAGCATACAACACCTTTTCACTACCCTCACCTGCGTGATGTGCAGCTTCCTCTCAATGGTTCTCAACCAATCATCGGCCTCCAAAGGATTAGCGTTGCTGAGAAGGTCGGGCGTGTCCTCATAAATCGGCGACTTAGAATGAGAACGCTGCCCATTATTGTTGTCTTTGCACATTGTGGTTGCTGCAATTTGGATTAGCCATAATTCGCATTTCTTTGCATCATGGTTTGCATAAGCTGAGTTTGCGTGGCTAAGAAAGTTCCTAAGTTCGCACATCTCATGTCGGTGCGGTTGCGGAGGTGTTCCATCGTCGAAATTGACATTCCGTGAGACCACTTCTGAAGTACCATTGTTTCCACAGTATTCACCATCTGCTTTGATTACTTCTTGGGTTAAGGCAAGATAGAAATAGCCGAGATAAGATGCAAGAATTCCTAATCTTGGGGAGAATAGGTTAAACCCAAAACTTTATATCATTTATTATTTAACTTGGTATGGTTGCTTACAAAAGCCTAAAGCTTGCAACACATCTTTTGCACACTCAACAAACATGGAAATCCAAACTAAATACTCAACCTTAACGTCTATTACATTTGGGTAAGACTGTTCTATCGACGCGACTCAATGCTTGAGTCTCGACTCTAAGCTAAGACTCTCATCGTCTCTGGCGTAGATTAGAAGCTTGCATATCATTCCTCTTGTCGCTCCGTTGACGATCCATCTTCGGCCTTGATATGTTGGTTTAGCGAAACCTTCCAACACTTGGAGCACCCTCCAGAGTTCTGTAGCGTAACCACCCTCGCACTCCACGTACGACTGTGTTCTCCTCATCTATTTTTAGAGAAACGTAGATAAGTCAAACGGCCACTCCGAAAAATTTAAGATAGATTTCAGCAAGGATAAGGAGCAGAGAATGAGATAAGTTAAGAGTGTTGTCTTAATCCGATTTAGATTTTTCTTTTTAGAAAATAGGTTTGGACTCTCTACCAACTAGGGCCAAGTTCTACAGTCAGTATGCTCTGATACCACATCTGTAAGGACCCGAATTCACCAATTCGAATCCACTGTGTTTTACCGCACTAGTCCGGGATCAATGCTAGTGCACCGCGACTTAACATCGATGAGCATCAAATCATACACAGCGATAAGAATAATAAGACATCATTTATTTAATATAACTAGTGTATGATCTTATAACCACTTACTTTATTCAGCCTCGCAAGGCAATAATAAGATCAAATGAGACAAGCTATAAAAAAAGTAGTAAGCGTAGTTGTCCCATCGACACACCACAGGCCCGACAAGGATTGGCCTAGTGACCCGTGTCCACGAAGATCTTCCTTCGATGATTCCTCCTTTGTGGTTGGTTTGTTTAAGCAAGGGTGAGTACACCAACACGTACTCAACAAGTTGTGCCTGAGAATGCATTGCTAGTATAACTATATGCGGGCTTATTCCAAAGGAAGGCTTATGGTTCATAAGCGATGGCGACATTTGAAACACATACATTAATAGATTGAAAAGACGATAAAACAAATAGTAACAAGTAATAGATTGATGATTCTCAAGTAAACCAAGTTTTCTCATCCTAAGTCAAGATTCCACCTTTCATGACAACACGCCATCCATCCCAAGTTTTATCTCGAAAACATCTAAACCCTTATTGTAATCCCGAGCTTGCTCAATCTAGTGAACACGGCTATCCGAATAGTTTGTACACTCTGCGAGAGGTTATGCACTTTACCCACACGACATGATAATCTCTTTGATGCCTAGCTATTAGCACACTTCCTTTGGTATGCTTGCAGAGAATCATGACAAAGCCTTTACAATGCTCTGTCTTAACTTCGGTACTACCCGCTAAAGTTTCAACTTGAAGGAACAACTTTGTTCCAGCGGGGCCCCTCTTCGCCATCTGGGTTCAATCAAGGTGAACCACACCACCAAGACGATACTAAAGTCAATACTTTGCAAATTAGTCGGCTAGGCTGCCCATAATGAGACATGTGGTTGCATGATTGACTCGGGTCAAAGGCTCGCAAGGTGTCCTTATGGTTTGATCAAAGCAAGACATACACATACCCTTTGCCCTCGGGCCCACCGAGCATCCTGCCCTTGCCACTTGCTCAGACCCAAAATCATAACCACCCAGTTGATTACCAAGCACCATGTGCCATCAACAATTCAATATCGTTGCATGACATCCATTGCCACCACAACTCAATCTCATCGTGTGACCGCACATGACACACAAATTAACATCATTGTTCCATATTCCATTAGTCAAATTTAATAATCAACATTCCATGTACATGTGATGGCGTGGCATGGCTAAGCATTCTAATCCGATCTAACCATCCATGTTGATTTCATTATTAACCAACTATAGTGAACCAACCTAGGGTGACAAGTGGATCATGGCATACAACTAGCAAGGTAGGGTGTAATTCAAAGGGTACAATAACTAATCCCAAACTTATGTTGAAATCATTTATACACATAAAATAACAAGTGATAAGGTAAATCAAAATAGCATGCAATCTAGTTTATGGGTGCAACATGATCAAAGCACAACTTGCCTTGCTTAAGATTACGGTATTGCTCAAGATTGCTCTTGAAATAATAATCCTTCTTGAGCACCTCGCTCAACTCAACGTCTCACGCGAATCGAGAGAAAGCAAATAAAAACCAAATAGCAAATAAACACCAAGAACAAATAGCAAATGAACTCGAAAATTCAAATAAAAACCCCCATTAGATATATCTTGAGTTTATAAATTTTTAAGACTTTGAATCACCCAAATCGGAATTCATATGCAAAAGCTATAGCATTTAGAAGTTTCGAAAATAAACTAAATTCTGGAATTAGAAATTCTAAATCTTTCGAATTACTTTTATAAAGAAAATCCGAATTTTCCGCCGGCTTATGCGGACAAAACGTGGCGAAGTCTAGACTGATGAACTCAATCTAACGGTTACGGATAAATCTACTACGTGGCCTAATATCAACTATCCGACCTAAATCCAGCGGTTGATATTTAATCTACGACGCTTACCGTTCCAATGTTACAACTTAATCCCGATCGCTTGATGAAGATCCGACGGCTGATGAAGCTCCCGATCGGCGATGCTGGACCACGTGCGAAAACTCACCGGACTCGAAGAAGACGATGATCCCGACGGTTATCTCCTTCCTGGCGGCGCTCGCGGAACTTCGGCGCGCAGGATGCTTTTGGCGGCAACTCGGCGTCCTCGCGTTTTCCGAGCAATGGCGCGACTTGCTCGAAAATCTCTGGCGCCGCTATCCCTCACGCGATTCTGCTTGCTCGCTTCCTCTGGCGATTTCTTTTAAATCGCTTGGTTCGCCGGCGCTTTGTGCTCGGCGTTTGGCGATGCCTTAGCGTGACTTAAATAGGACGAGGCGCTCGTACTTATCCCGCCCGAGCACGACTCTAAATTGGCAATGCCTTCCTTTTTCCAGCGCGTGGACTCCAAAGCCTCGACACCTTCCTTTTTCTGGCGTGGACTCCAAATTCGCGACGATTCGGCCGACGCCTTGCGCTGGTTTGAATCGACACGTGCCGCTCCGCCGAAAAAAGAACTCCGAAGGTTTTGGCGCCAGCGATGGAGATTTAACCGCCACGCGAGGCGTACTTTCCCGTACGTCTCGAACCAACGCAGACTTTGGCGTCTTGTTGGCGTATCTGAAAAGCGGAAGTCCCAGCGATAGAAACCCGAGCCACGTTTCTTGATCGAGATGTTGAGTCGGCCGCACGCGGCAAGACTTACGGTCCAGACGATGAACTCGATCGAACACAATCCATCCTGCCACGTCGATTACTTCTAGAATAAGGCCAATCGACTGCTCCGTTCATGTCAAGCGTACACGGCGACTAAGCCGCCCTTCACTATTCACGAAGATAATTGCTTCAAATATATTTGATTTATTTGAGCCCTTTTAAACAGCAGGAAAACTCGAGAGAATTCTCAAAAATTACTTTGAGATCTTATAGACTTAATAAAATATTTACGACAAAACTTTATTTTGAATTTTTCTATTTATCATTAGTTTTCAATCGGACCAATATACTTTTAAGATAATCTGAATAAATCTCAGAAAATCCAATAAATTCCAAAAAATCACAACAATCACAAATTGCAATAAAATAATATTCGATAATTGAAAAGTCAAAAATTGGGATGTTACAAACCTCCCCTTAACGGAATCTCGACCCGAGATTTTAGGGCTAACTAGAGAATAGGTTTGGGAATTCTTCTTTCGAGATCTTCCTCACGCTCCCGAGGTTGCTTCATTTTTGAATGATTACTCCATTGGACTCTCTGAGCGAGTGGATTTATTTCTGGTCCTACGCTCCATTGTATCCAAGATCTTAATAAATCGCTCTTTATAAGTCAAATCCTCCTGCAGCTCAATAGCTTCTAATGGTGTTTGCTCTGTTGATGCTCTGAGACATTTCTTAAGCTTGAGACACCTGGAATGCATCATAGACTCCTGCTAATGACTATGGCAACTCTAACTGATATGTGACCTCTCCTTGACGACTTAAGATCTTAAATGGTCCAACATACCTAAGTGCGAGTTTTCCTTTGGCTTGAAACCTTTTCACACCCTTAAGATACACGAAATTATTAGGCTCGGAAACTCAATTCTCGACGACGATTATCAGCATAGCTCCTCTGCCTCATTGTCTTTGTTCTCGGTCTTTCTCGATCATGGCGACTTGTTCTTGACCTCTCGAGCATCTCGGGTCCAAATACTGAACGCTCTTCCGTTCCGCTCCAATTCAACGGGGTACAATTGGCACGACCATATAAGGCTTCAAGTGGTGACATTTGCAAGCTAGCCTGGTAACTATTATTATAACTGCTTAAGATCTTTCTCGTCCGGCACACAAATTCGACCTTTAAACCACAGAGTTCCTTGCTCATCCACAGAGAAATCTTTGGTTAAACCTTCTTCTTTCCTAGACTTAATCTTGCCGATCTTCTCATCTTTACTTTGCCTTTCCCTAATTCGATCCTCAAGGGTCGGCTTTACTTCAAAGCGACTCACAATTCTTGCGGCACTACTTCCAATCCCAATTTCGAAATTCTTCACACATCTTGGTTGATTCTGGCTTCTATTGCATTCACATTGTGGCTTTTACGGCTCAAGGCATCTGCTACCACATTAGCTTTTCCCGGATGATAATGGATTCCAACATTATAATCCTTAATCAATTCCAACCATCTGTCTTAGGGTATACAAGGATATCGTCTATAAAGACAACCACAAATTTATCCAAATACTCCACGAATATATTTTTTTTATTAATCATGTTCATGCCTCGAACTAGGTCCATAGCTGGTACGCACAAGTCATAGTAGTTTGAACCATAACTAAGCAGTAACTTATAAATCAACGTCAGAGCATTGCTCGACACTTCCTCTTATTACAAAAGTTGGACTCATGGGTCATATAGCAACAAGACTTTAAACTAACAACTACTTTTGATGGCCTTGGCCGACATGAAAACTTCGACTCTTAGGCGTCGGCTACTCCTCGTCTTTTACCGACTTCACCGCAGATATCAAATGGAGGTTCACGGGCCTTTGGATTGCCATCTTCGCCCTCTGGCGAGTCATCTTCTTGTGAACGGTGGCGATGTCCACCGGGTATCTCGGTACAACTTCCACGGTGTCACGAATCTCATCCGTCGGGATGTGATTGACTCTTCCACAGTCATTTGTTTGAGGCGACGCTCATGACTGACTGCACTTTCGGTTACTTCACATCCTTTGGAGCTTTAGCTGGGGTAGTACCCAGGTTGAAAGGAACCGGGGTAATGTTTCCCCTATTTGGGCACTTGTTGGTGAAGTGTCCTGGCTCGTTGCATGAATAGCATTTCTTAACGAGACTCTTGATCTCTTTGGTGCATTATTTCCGTATTTGGGGTTTGAAAATTTTGATTAGCGAGGTTGAGGTGGTGATTTGGCGTCTTGTTGGTCCAATGTGGCTGGATTACGGCAAATTGCTGCGGTGTCATTCTTAACCTAAGTGATTTGGCCTTCTGCTGAGTAGCCATCCTGCGCTTACGATCTTCACTTAACTCTTTGCGTTTATCTTCAAGAATCAAGGCCTTATTAATTAACTCTTGGAAATCAAGAAAATTATGGGTGATTAATCCCACTTGCAATCGAGGTTTAAGCCTTTCATAAAATGGGATTGCCTAGCCTTGTCTGTAGCCACATCTTACGGTGCATAACGTGCAAGCGAGTAAACTTATTGAGATAATCTGCGGTCGTGGCCTCCTTGCTTCAAAGCCACGAACTCTTCCTTCTTAAGGTCCATCATTCCTTACGGTACATGGTATTGGCGGAAGCGGTTGAAAATTCTTCCCAAGAAATCTCTGTGGGGCTTCATGTCTTGTGTGATAATTCTCCCACCATTCGCGCCGTCCCTTCCGGTGGTGCGAAGCATACAACACCTTTTCACTACCCTCACCTTTGCGTGATGTGCGGCTTCCTCTTAATGGTTCTCAACCAATCATCGGCCTCCAAAGGATTAGCGTTGCACGAGAAGGTCGGGCGTGTCCTCATAAAATCGACGACTTAGAATGAGAACGCTGCCCATTATTATTGTGCTACACATTGTGGTTGCCTGCAGCTGGATTGGCCATATTCTGCATTTGCTGCATCATGGTTTGCATAAGCTGAGTTTGCGCGGCTAAGAAAGTTCCTAAGTTCTGCACATCTACTGTCGGTGCCGGTTGCAGAGGTGTTCCATCGTTAGAATTGACATTCCGGCGGAGACCACTTCCTGAAGTACCATTGTTTCCACGAGTATTCACCATCTGCTTTGATTACTTCTTGGGTTAAGGCAAGATAGAAATAGCACAGATAAGATGCAAGAATTCCTAATGCGGGGAGAATAGGTTAAACCCAAAACTTTATATCATTTATTATTTAACTTGGTATGGTTGCTTACAAAAGCCTAAAAGCTTGCAACACATACTGCACACTCAGCAAACATGGAAATCCAAACTAAATACTCAACCTTAACGTCTATTACATTTGGGTAAGACTGTTCTATCGACGCGACTCAATGCTTGAGTCTCGACTCTAAGCTAAGACTCTCATCGTCTCTGGCGTAGATTAGAAGCTTGCATATCATTCCTCTTGTCGCTCCGTTGACGATCCATCTTCGGCCTTGATATGTTGGTTTAGCGAAACCTTCCAACACTTGGAGCACCCTCCAGAGTTCTGTAGCGTAAGCACCCTCGCACTCCACGTACGACTATGTTCTCCTCATCTATTTTTAGAGAAACGTAGATAAGTCAAGCGGCCACTCAAAAAATTTAAGATAGATTTCAGCAAGGATAAGGAGCAGAGAATGAGATAAGTTAAGAGTGTTGTCTTCATCCGATTTAGATTTTTCTTTTTAGAAAATAGGTTTGGACTCTCTACCAACTAGGGCCAAGTTCTACAGTCAGTATGCTCTGATACCACATCTGTAAGGACCCGAATTCACCAATTCGAATCCACTGTGTTTTACCGCACTAGTCCCAGGATCAATGCTAGTGCACACAGCTTAACATCAGTGAGCATCAAATCATACACAACGATAAGAATAATAAGACATCATTTATTTAATATAACTAGTGTATGATCTTATAACCACTTACTTTATTCAGCCTCGCAAGGCAATAATAAGATCAAATGAGACAAGCTGCGGCGAAAAGTAGTAAGCGTAGATGTCCCATCGGCACACCACAGGCATCGACAAGGATTGGCCTAGTGACCCGTGTCCACGAAGATCTTCGCCGATGATTCCTCCTTTGTGGTTGGTTTGTTTAAGCAAGGGTGAGTACACCAACACGTACTCAACAAGTTGTGCCTGAGAATGCATTGCTAGTATAACTATATGCGGGCTTATTCCAAAGGAAGGCTTATGGTTCATAAGCGAAGCGACATTTGAAACACATACATTAATAGATTGAAAAACGATAAAACAAATAGTAACAAGTAATAGATTGATGATTCTCAAGTAAACCAAGTTTTCTCATCCTAGGTCAAGATTCCACCTTTCATGACAACTTTGCCATCCATCCCAAGTTTTATCTCGAAAACATCTAAACCCTTTATTGTAATCCCGAGCTTGCTCAATCTGAGAAACACGGCTATCCAGAATAGTTTGTACACTCTGCGAGAGGTTATGCACTTTACCCACACGACATGATAATCTCTTTGATGCCTAGCTATTAGCACACTTCCTTTGGTATGCGTGAGAGAATCATGACAAAGCCTTTACAATGCTCTGTCTTAACTTCGGTACTACCGCTAAAGTTTCAACGGAAGGAACAACTTTGTTCGGCGGGGGCCCCCTCTTGCGCCATCTGGGTTCAATCAAAGGTGAACCACACCACCAAGATAGTACTAAAGTCAATACTTTGCAAATTAGTCAGCTAGGCTGCCCCATAACAGACATGTGGTTGCATGATTGACTCAGGTCAAAGGCTCGCAAGGTGTCCTTATGGTTTGATCAAAGCAAGACATACACATACCCTTTGCCCCTCGGGCCCACCCAGGCATCCTGCCCTTGCCACTTGCTCCGACCCAAAATCATAACCACCCCAGTTGATTACCAAGCACCATGTGCCATCAACAATTCAATATCGTTGCATGACATCCATTGCCACCACAACTCAATCTCATCGTGTGACCACACATGACACACAAATTAACATCATTGTTCCATATTCCATTAGTCAAATTTAATAATCAACATTCCATGTACATGTGATGACGTGGCATGGCTAAGCATTCTAATCCGATCTAACCATCCATGTTGATTTCATTATTAACCAACTATAGTGAACCAACCTAGGGTGACAAGTGGATCATGGCATACAACTAGCAAGGTAGGGTGTAATTCAAAGGGTACAATAACTAATCCCAAACTTATGTTGAAATCATTTATACACATAAAATAACAAGTGATAAGGTAAATTAAAATAGCATGCAATCTAGTTTATGGGTGCAACATGATCAAAGCACAACTTGCCTTGCTTAAGCTTCTGGTATTGCTCCGAAGATTGCTCTTGAAATAATAATCCTTCTTCCGATACCTCGCTCAACTCAACGTCTACGCGAATCGAGAGAGAAAGCAAATAAAAACCAAATAGCAAATAAACACCAAGAACAAATAGCAAATGAACTCGAAAATTCAAATAAAAACCCCCATTAGATATATCTTGAGTTTATAAATTTTTAAGACTTTGAATCACCCAAATCGGAATTCATATGCAAAAGCTATAGCATTTAGAAGTTTCGAAAATAAACTAAATTCTGGAATTAGAAATTCTAAATCTTTCCGAATTACTTTTATAAAGAAAATCCGAATTTTCCGCCCGGCTTGTATGCGGACAAAATGTGGCGAAGTCTGGATCGATGAAATCAATCTAGCGATTCACGGATAAATCTACTCGTGGCCTAATATCAACTATCCGACCTAAATCCGGCGGTTGATATTTAATCTCGACGCTTACCGTTCAATGTTACAACTTAATCGATCGCTGATGAAGATCCGGCGGTGATGGAGCTCCCGATCGGCGATGCTCGACCACGTCTGGCTTCGCGGACTCGAAGAAGACGACGATCCCGAAGGTGATCTCCTTCCCTGGCGACGCTCCGGCGGAACTACGGCGCACGGGATGCTTTTCGGCGGCAACTCGGCAGTCCCTCGCGTTTTTCCCGAGCAATGGCGTGACTTGCTCGAAAATATCCTGGCGCTGCTATCCCTCACGCGATTCTGCTGCTCGCTTCCTCTGGCGATTTCTTTTCGTCGCTTGGTTCCTTCGACGCCTGTGCTCGGCGTTTGGCGATGCCTTCGCGTGACTTAAATAGGACGAGGCGCTCGTACTTATCCCGCCCAAGCACGACTCTAAATTGGCAATGCCTTCCTTTTTCCCGTGCGTGGACTCCAAAGCCTCGACACCTTCCTTTTTCCTGCGCGTGGACTCCAAATTCGCGACGATTCGGCCGACGCAGCGGCGGTTGAATCGACGCGTGCGCTCCCGAAGAAGAACTCCGAAGGTTTTGGCGCCAGCGATGGAGATTTAACCGCCCCGCGAGGCGTACTTTCCGGCGGTCTCGAACCAACGCAGACTTCGGCGTCTTGTTGGCGTATCTCAAAAAGCGGAAGTCCTTCGCGATAGAAACCGACCCACGTTTCTTGATCGAGATGCCGAGTCCCGGCCGCTGCGTGGCAAGACTTTCGGTCGAGACGATGAACTCGATCGAACACAATCCATCCGCCACGTCGATTGCTTCTAGAATAAGACCAATCGACTGCTCCGTTCATGTCAAGCGTGCCAGCGACTAAGCTTGTGCCCTTCACTATTCACGAAGATAATTACTTCAAATATATTTGATTTATTTGAGCCCTTTTAAACACCAGGAAAACTCCCAGAGAATTCTCAAAAATTACTTTGAGATCTTATAGACTTAATAAAATATTTCTGACAAAACTTTATTTTGAATTTTTCTATTTATCATTAGTTTTCAATCGGAGCCAATATACTTTTAAGATAATCTGAATAAATCTCAGAAAATCCAATAAATTCCAGAAAAATCACAACAATCACAAATTGCAATAAAATAATATTCGATAATTGAAAAGTCAAAAATTGGGATGTTACAAACCTCCCCCCTTAACGGAATCTCGACCCCGAGATTTTAGGGCTAACTAGAGAATAGGTTTGGGAATTCTTCTTTCAGATCTTCCTCACGCTCCCAGGTTGCTTCATTTTTTGAATGATTACTCCATTAGACTCTACAGAAGCGAGTGGATTTATTTCTGGTCCTACGCTCCATTGTATCCAAGATCTTAACAAATCGCTCTTTATAAGTCAAATCCTCCTGCAGCTCAATAGCTTCTAATGGTGTTTGCTCTGTTGATGCTCTGAGACATTTCTTAAGCTTGAGACACCTGGAACGCATCATGGACTCCTGCTAATGACTATGGCAACTCTAACTGATATGTGACCTCTCCTTGACGACTTAAGATCTTAAATGGTCCAACATACCTAAGTGCGAGTTTTCCTTTGGCTTGAAACCTTTTCACACCCTTAAGATACACGAAATTATTAGGCTCGGAAACTCAATTCTCGACGACGATTATCAGCATAGCTCCTCTGCCTCGACTGTGCTGTTCTCAGTCTTTCTCTGATCATGGCGACTTGTTCTTCAGCCTCTCTGAGCATCTCAGGTCCAAATACCGAGCGCTCTTCCGTTCTTTTTTTTTTTTTTTTTTTTTTTTTTTTTTTTTTTTTTTTTTTTTTTTTTTTTTTTTTTTTTTTTTTTTTTTTTTTTTTTTTTTTTTTTTTTTTTTTTTTTTTTTTTTTTTTTTTTTTTTTTTTTTTTTTTTTTTTTTTTTTTTTTTTTTTTTTTTTTTTTTTTTTTTTTTTTTTTTTTTTTTTTTTTTTTTTTTTTTTTTTTTTTTTTTTTTTTTTTTTTTTTTTTTTTTTTTTTTTTTTTTTTTTTTTTTTTTTTTTTTTTTTTTTTTTTTTTTTTTTTTTTTTTTTTTTTTTTTTTTTTTTTTTTTTTTTTTTTTTTTTTTTTTTTTTTTTTTTTTTTTTTTTTTTTTTTTTTTTTTTTTTTTTTTTTTTTTTTTTTTTTTTTTTTTTTTTTTTTTTTTTTTTTTTTTTTTTTTTTTTTTTTTTTTTTTTTTTTTTTTTTTTTTTTTTTTTTTTTTTTTTTCAACCATCCATGTTGATTTCATTATTAACCAACTATAGTGAACCAACCTAGGGTGACAAGTGGATCATGGCATACGACTAGCAAGGTAGGGTGTAATTCAAAGGGTACAATAACTAATCCCAAACTTATGTTGAAATCATTTATACACATAAAATAACAAGTGATAAGGTAAATCAAAATAGCATGCAATCTAGTTTATGGGTGCAACATGATCAAAGCACAACTTGCCTTGCTTAAGCTCGTATTGCTCAGAAGATTGCTCTTGAAATAATAATCCTTCTTGACACCTCGCTCAACTCAACGTCTCTAGCGAATCGAGAGAAAGCAAATAAAACCAAATAGCAAATAAACACCAGAACAAATAGCAAATGAACTCGAAAATTCAAATAAAACCCCATTAGATATTCTTGAGTTTATAAATTTTTAAGACTTTGAATCACCCAAATCGAATTCATATGCAAAAGCTATAGCATTTAGAAGTTTTGAAAATAAACTAAATTCTGAATTAGAAATTCTAAATCTTTCGAATTACTTTTATAAAGAAAATCCGAATTTTCCTGGCTTATCGGACAAAAGGTGGCGAAGTCTGGTGATGAACTCAATCTAATTCGGATAAATCTACTCGTGGCCTAATATCAACTATCGCCTAAATCCAGCGGTTGATATTTAATCTCGGCGCTTCTGTTCAATGTTACAACTTAATCCCGATGCTTGATGAAGATCCGGCGGTGATGAAGCTCCGTCGGCGATGCATTTGACCCGTCAAGCTTCAGCGGACTCGAAGAAGCAGATCCCGGCGGTATCTCCTTCCTGGCGGCCTCGGCGAACTCGGCGCGGATGCTTTCGGCAACTCGCGTCCCTCGCGTTTTCGAGCAATGGCGCGACTTGCTCGAAAATTCTGGCGCTGCTATCCCTCCGCGATTCTGCTTTCGCTTCTCCGGCGATTTCTTTTAAATCGCTTGGTTCCTCGGCCTTGTGCTCGGCGTTTGGCGATGCTCGCGTGACTTAAATAGGACGGCGCTCGTCTTATCCCCGACCCGACTCTAAATTGGCAATGCCTTCCTTTTTCCGATGGACTCCAAAGCCTCGACACCTTCCTTTTTCTGGCGTGGACTCCAAATTCGCGACGATTCGGCAGCGCATGGTTTGAATCGACCACTGCGCTCACTGAAAAGAACTCCGAAGGTTTTGGCGCCGCGATGGAATTTAACGCCCGCGAGGCGTACTTTCCGGCGGTCTCCGAACCACGCGAACTGGCGATGCTGGCGTTCGAAGAATGCGGAGTCCTGCGATAGAAACCCGGCGTTTCTTGATCGAGATCTGAGTCGCCGCTGCACGGCAAGACTTCTGGTCAACGATGAACTCGATCGAACACAATCCATCTGCCCTTGATTCTTCTAAATAGGGCCAATCGACTGCTCCGTTCATGTCAAGCGTACCCGGCGACTAAGCTTGTGCCCTTCACTATTCAAAGATAATTCTTCAAATATATTTGATTTATTTGAGCCCTTTTAAACACGAAAACTCCGGAGAATTCTCAAAAATTACTTTGAGATCTTATAGATTAATAAAATATTTCGACAAAACTTTATTTTGAATTTTTCTATTTATCATTAGTTTTCAATCGACCAATATACTTTTAAGATAATCTGAATAAATCTCGAAAATCCAATAAATTCAAAAAATCACAACAATCACAAATTGCAATAAAATAATATTCGATAATTGAAAAGTCAAAAATTGGGATGTTACAAACCTCCCCTAGCGGAATCTAACCAAGATTTTAGGGCTAACTAGAGAATAGGTTTGGGAATTCTTCTTTAGATCTTCCTCACGCTCCCAGTTGCTTCATTTTTTGAATGATTACTCCATTGGACTCTCTGAAGCGTAGTGGATTTATTTACGGTCTCGCTCCATTGTATCCAAGATCTTAATAATCGCTCTTTATAAGTCAAATCCTCCTGGACTCAATAGCTTCTAATGGTGTTTGCTCTGTTGATGCTCGAGACAAAAAAAAAAAAAAAAAAAAAAAAAAAAAAAAAAAAAAAAAAAAAAAAAAAAAAAAAAAAAAAAAAAAAAAAAAAAAAAAAAAAAAAAAAAAAAAAAAAAAAAAAAAAAAAAAAAAAAAAAAAAAAAAAAAAAAAAAAAAAAAAAAAAAAAAAAAAAAAAAAAAAAAAAAAAAAAAAAAAAAAAAAAAAAAAAAAAAAAAAAAAAAAAAAAAAAAAAAAAAAAAAAAAAAAAAAAAAAAAAAAAAAAAAAAAAAAAAAAAAAAAAAAAAAAAAAAAAAAAAAAAAAAAAAAAAAAAAAAAAAAAAAAAAAAAAAAAAAAAAAAAAAAAAAAAAAAAAAAAAAAAAAAAAAAAAAAAAAAAAAAAAAAAAAAAAAAAAAAAAAAAAAAAAAAAAAAAAAAAAAAAAAAAAAAAAAAAAAAAAAAAAAAAAAAAAAAAAAAAAAAAAAAAAAAAAAAAAAAAAAAAAAAAAAAAAAAAAAAAAAAAAAAAAAAAAAAAAAAAAAAAAAAAAAAAAAAAAAAAAAAAAAAAAAAAAAAAAAAAAAAAAAAAAAAAAAAAAAAAAAAAAAAAAAAAAAAAAAAAAAAAAAAAAAAAAAAAAAAAAAAAAAAAAAAAAAAAAAAAAAAAAAAAAAAAAAAAAAAAAAAAAAAAAAAAAAAAAAAAAAAAAAAAAAAAAAAAAAAAAAAAAAAAAAAAAAAAAAAAAAAAAAAAAAAAAAAAAAAAAAAAAAAAAAAAAAAAAAAAAAAAAAAAAAAAAAAAAAAAAAAAAAAAAAAAAAAAAAAAAAAAAAAAAAAAAAAAAAAAAAAAAAAAAAAAAAAAAAAAAAATTTTTTTTTTTTTTTTTTTTTTTTTTTTTTTTTTTTTTTTTTTTTTTTTTTTTTTTTTTTTTTTTTTTTTTTTTTTTTTTTTTTTTTTTTTTTTTTTTTTTTTTTTTTTTTTTTTTTTTTTTTTTTTTTTTTTTTTTTTTTTTTTTTTTTTTTTTTTTTTTTTTTTTTTTTTTTTTTTTTTTTTTTTTTTTTTTTTTTTTTTTTTCTCATCGTGTGACCACACATGACACACAAATTAACATCATTGTTCCATATTCCATTAGTCAAATTTAATAATCAACATTCCATGTACATGTGATGGCGTGGCATGGCTAAGCATTCTAATCGATCTAACCATCCATGTTGATTTCATTATTAACCAACTATAGTGAACCAACCTAGGGTGACAAGTGGATCATGGCATACAACTAGCAAGGTAGGGTGTAATTCAAAGGGTACAATAACTAATCCCAAACTTATGTTGAAATCATTTATACACATAAAATAACAAGTGATAAGGTAAATCAAAATAGCATGCAATCTAGTTTATGGGTGCAACATGATCAAAGCACAACTTGCCTTGCTTAAGATTACAGTATTGCTCAGAAGATTGCTCTTGAAATAATAATCCTTCTTGAGCACCTCGCTCAACTCAACGTCTCTCGCGAATCGAGAGAAAGCAAATAAAAACCAAATAGCAAATAAACACCAAGAACAAATAGCAAATGAACTCGAAAATTCAAATAAAACCCCATTAGATATATCTTGAGTTTATAAATTTTTAAGACTTTGAATCACCCAAATCGAATTCATATGCAAAAGCTATAGCATTTAGAAGTTTGAAAATAAACTAAATTCTGGAATTAGAAATTCTAAATCTTTCGAATTACTTTTATAAAGAAAATCCGAATTTTCCGCCCGGCTTATGCGGACAAAGCGTGGCGAAGTCTAGGTGATGAACTCAATCTAGCAGTTCACGGATAAATCTACTCGTGGCCTAATATCAACTATCGACCTAAATCAGCGGTTGATATTTAATCTCTGACGCTTACTGTTCAATGTTACAACTTAATCCCGATCGCTTGATGAAGATCCGGCGGTGATGAAGCTCCCGATCGGCGATGCATTTGGACCACGTCGGAAAACTCACGGACTCGAAGAAGGCGATGATCCGGCAGTTATCTCCTTCCTGGCGGCGCTCGGCGGAACTCGGCGCCGCAGGATGCTTTTGGCGGCAACTCGGCGATCCCTCGCGTTTTCCGAGCAATGGCGCGACTTGCTCGAAAATCTCTGGCGCTGCTATCCCTCACGCGATTGCTGCTTTCGCTTCCTCTGGCGATTTCTTTTAAATCGCTTGGTTCCCGGCGCTTTGTGCTCGGCGTTTGGCGATGCCTTGGCGTGACTTAAATAGGACGGCGCTTCGTGCTTATCCCTTGAAACACGACTCTAAATTGGCAATGCCTTCCTTTTTCGTAGCGTGGACTCCAAAGCCTCGACACCTTCCTTTTTCTGGCGTGGACTCCAAATTCGCGACGATTCGGCGGCGTATTGGTTTGAATCGACGTGCGCTCCCGAAAAAGAACTCCGAAGGTTTTGGCGTAGCGATGGAGATTTAACGGCCCGCGAGGCGTACTTTCCCGGTGTCTCCGAACCAGCGCAGACTTTGGCGTCTTGTTGGCGTATCTGAAAAGCGGAAGTCCTTCGCGATAGAAACCCGAGCCACGTTTCTTGATCGAGATCTTGAGTCGGCCGCTGCAGCAGCAAGACTTCTGGTCCAGACGATGAACTCGATCGAACACAATCCATCACAGCCACGTCGATTGCTTCTAGAATAAGACCAATCGACTGCTCCGTTCATGTCAAGCGTACCGCGGCGACTAAGCCGCCCTTCACTATTCACGAAGATAATTGCTTCAAATATATTTGATTTATTTGAGCCCTTTTAAACAGCAGGAAAACTCGGAGAATTCTCAAAAATTACTTTGAGATCTTATAGACTTAATAAAATATTTACGACAAAACTTTATTTTGAATTTTTCTATTTATCATTAGTTTTCAATGGAGCCAATATACTTTTAAGATAATCTGAATAAATCTCAGAAAATCCAATAAATTCCAAAAAATCACAACAATCACAAATTGCAATAAAATAATATTCGATAATTGAAAAGTCAAAAATTGGGATGTTACAAACCTCCCCCTTAACGGAATCTCGACCCAGAGATTTTAGGGCTAACTAGAGAATAGGTTTGGGAATTCTTCTTTGAGATCTTCCTCACGCTCCCGAGTTGCTTCATTTTTGAATGATTACTCCATTGGACTCTCTGACGAGTGGATTTATTTACGGTCCTCGCTCCATTGTATCCAAGATCTTAATAAATCGCTCTTTATAAGTCAAATCCTCCTGCTGACTCAATAGCTTCTAATGGTGTTTGCTCTGTTGATGCTCTGAGACATTTCTTAAGCTTGAGACACAGGAATGCATCATAGACTCTGCTAATGACTATGGCAACTCTAAGCGATATGTGACCTCTCCTTGGCGACTTAAGATCTTAAATGGTCCAACATACCTAAGTGCGAGTTTTCCTTTGGCTTGAAACCTTTTCACACCCTTAAGATACACGAAATTATTAGGCTCGAAACTCAATTCTCGGCAGCGATTATCGGCATAGCTCCTCTGCCTCATTGTCTTTGTTCTCGGTCTTTCTCGATCATGGCGACTTGTTCTTGACCTCTCTGAGCATCTCGGGTCCAAATACGAACGCTCTTCGTTCGCTCCAATTCAACGAGGGTACAATTGGCACGACCATATAAGGCTTCAAGTGGTGACATTTGCAAGCTAGCTTTAGTAACTATTATTATAAGCTGCTTAAGATCTTTCTCGTCAGGCACACAAATTAGACCTTTAAACCACGAGTTCCTTGCTCATCCACGAGAGAAATCTTTGGTTAAACCTTCTTCTTTCCTAGACTTAATCTTGCCGATCTTCTCATCTTTACTTTGCCTTTCCCTAATTCGATCCTCAAGGGTGGCTTTACTTCAAAGCGACTCACAATTCTTGCGGCACTACTTCCAATCCCAATTTCGAAATTCTTCACACATCTTGGTTGATTCTGGCTTCTATTGCATTCACATTGTGGCTTTTACGGCTCAAGGCATCTGCTACCACATTAGCTTTTCCGGATGATAATGGATTCCAACATTATAATCCTTAATCAATTCAACCATCGTCTTAGGGTATACAAGGATATCGTCTATAAAGACAACCACAAATTTATCCAAATACTCACGAATATATTTTTTTATTAATCATGTTCATGCCTCGAACTAGGTCCATAGCTGGTACGCACAAGTCATAGTAGTTTGAACCATAACTAAGCAGTAACTTATAAATCAACGTCAGAGCATTGCTCGACACTTCCTCTTATTACAAAAGTTGGACTCATGGGTCATATAGCAACAAGACTTTAAACTAACAACTACTTTTGATGGCCTTGGCCCGACATGAAAACTTCGACTCTTAGGCGTCCGGCTACTCCTCGTCTTACCGACTTCACTTGAGATATCAAATGGAGGTTCACGGGCCTTTGGATTGCCATCTTCGCCCTCTGGCGAGTCATCTTCTTGTGAACCGGTGGCGATGTCGCCGGGTATCTCGGTACAACTTCCACGGTGTCACGAATCTCATCCGTCGGGATGTGATTGACTCTTCCCAGTCATTTGTTTGGCGGCGCTCATTTCTGCTGGCACTTTCGGTTACTTCACATCCTTTGGAGCTTTAGTGAGGTAGTACCAGTTGAAAAGGCGGGGTAATGTTTCCCCTATTTGGGCACTTGTTGGTGAAGTGTCCTGGCTCGTTGCATGAATAGCATTTCTTAACAGCAGACTACTGATCTCCTGCTGGTGCATTATTTCCCGGCGCTGGGGTTTGAAAATTTTGATTAGCAGGTTGAGGTGACTGATTTGACGTCTTGTTGGTCCAATGTGGCTGGATTCTGGCAAATTGCTGCGGTGTCATTCTTAACCTAAGCTGATTTGGCCTTCCTGCTTGAGTAGCCATCCTGCGCTTACGATCTTCACTTAACTCTTTGCGTTTATCTTCAAGAATCAAGGCCTTATTAATTAACTCTTGGAAATCAAGAAAATTATGGGTGATTAATCCCACTTGCAATCCAGGGTTTAAGCCTTTCATAAAATGGGATTGCCTAGCCTTGTCTGTAGCCACATCTTCTGGTGCATAACGTGCCAACTGAGTAAACTTATTCAGATAATCTGCGACTGACTGGCCTCCTTGCTTCAAAGCCCTGAACTCTTCCTTCTTAAGGTCCATCATTCCTTCTGGTACATGGTATTGGCGGAAAGCAGTTGAAAATTCTTCCCAAGAAATCTCCTGTGGGGCTTCATGTCTGCGGTGATAATTCTCCCACCGATACTGCGCCGTCCCTTCGGTGGTGCGAAGCATACAACACCTTTTCACTACCCTCACCTGCGTGATGTGCGGCTTCCTCTTAATGGTTCTCAACCAATCATCGGCCTCCAAAGGATTAGCGTTGCTGCGAGAAGGTCGGGCGTGTCCTCATAAATCGACGACTTAGAATGAAAACGCTGCCCATTATTATTGTGCTACACATTGTGGTTGCTGCATTTGGATTGGCCATATTCGCATTTCTTTGCATCATGGTTTGCATAAGCTGAGTTTCTTGACTAAGAAAGTTCTAAGTTCTGCACATCTCTTGTCGGTTGCGGTTGCGGTGTTCCATCGTTAGAATTGACATTCCGGCGGAGACCACTTCCTGAAGTACCATTGTTTCCACGAGTATTCACCATCTGCTTTGATTACTTCTTGGGTTAAGGCAAGATAGAAATAGCACAGATAAGATGCAAGAATTCTAATCTTGGGAGAATAGGTTAAACCCAAAACTTTATATCATTTATTATTTAACTTGGTATGGTTGCTTACAAAAGCCTAAAAGCTTGCAACACATACTGCACACTCAGCAAACATGGAAATCCAAACTAAATACTCAACCTTAACGTCTATTACATTTGGGTAAGACTGTTCTATCGACGCGACTCAATGCTTGAGTCTCGACTCTAAGCTAAGACTCTCATCGTCTCTGGCGTAGATTAGAAGCTTGCATATCATTCCTCTTGTCGCTCCGTTGACGATCCATCTTCGGCCTTGATATGTTGGTTTAGCGAAACCTTCCAACACTTGGAGCACCCTCCAGAGTTCTGTAGCGTAAGCACCCTCGCACTCCACGTACGACTATGTTCTCCTCATCTATTTTTAGAGAAACGTAGATAAGTCAAACGGCCACTCCGAAAAATTTAAGATAGATTTCAGCAAGGATAAGGAAGCGAGAGAATGAGATAAGTTAAGAGTGTTGTCTTCATCCGATTTAGATTTTTCTTTTTAGAAAATAGGTTTGGACTCTCTACCAACTAGGGCCAAGTTCTCTGATCGGTATGCTCGATACCACATCTGTAAGGACCGAATTCACCAATTGAATCCCTTGTGTTTTACGCACTAGTCCGGGATCAATGCTAGTGCACACAACTTAACATCGATGAGCATCAAATCATACACAGCGATAAGAATAATAAGACATCATTTATTTAATATAACTAGTGTATGATCTTATAACCACTTACTTTATTCAGCCTCGCAAGGCAATAATAAGATCAAATGAGACAAGCTGCTGAAAAGTAGTAAGCGTAGATGTCCCATCGGCACACGAGCGGCCCGACAAGGATTGGCCTAGTGACCCGTGTCCACGAAGATCTTCCGCCGATGATTCCTCCTTTGTGGTTGGTTTGTTTAAGCAAGGGTGAGTACACCAACACGTACTCAACAAGTTGTGCCTGAGAATGCATTGCTAGTATAACTATATGCGAGCTTATTCCAAAGGAAGGCTTATGGTTCATAAGCGATGGCGACATTTGAAACACATACATTAATAGATTGAAAAGACGATAAAACAAATAGTAACAAGTAATAGATTGATGATTCTCAAGTAAACCAAGTTTTCTCATCCTAGGTCAAGATTCACCTTTCATGACAACTTTGCCATCCATCCCAAGTTTTATCTCGAAAACATCTAAACCCTTATTTGTAATCCCGAGCTTGCTCAATCTGAAACACGGCTATCCGAATAGTTTGTACACTCTGCGGAGGTTATGCACTTTACCCACACGACATGATAATCTCTTTGATGCCTAGCTATTAGCACACTTCCTTTGGTATGCGTGAGAGAATCATGACAAAGCCTTTACAATGCTCTGTCTTAACTTCGGTACTACCGCTAAAGTTTCAACTTTGAAGGAACAACTTTGTTCGGTGAGGCCCCTCTTCGCCATCTGGGTTCAATCAAAGGTGAACCACACCACCAAGATAGTACTAAAGTCAATACTTTGCAAATTAGTCGGCTAGGCTGCCCATATGAACATGTGGTTGCATGATTGACTCAGGTCAAAGGCTCGCAAGGTGTCCTTATGGTTTGATCAAAGCAAGACATACACATACCCTTTGCCCTCGGGCCCCCGAACATCTGCCCTTGCCACTTGCTCAGGCCCAAAATCATAACCACGGTTGATTACCAAGCACCATGTGCCATCAACAATTCAATATCGTTGCATGACATCCATTGCCACCACAACTCAATCTCATCGTGTGACCACACATGACACACAAATTAACATCATTGTTCCATATTCCATTAGTCAAATTTAATAATCAACATTCCATGTACATGTGATGGCGTGGCATGGCTAAGCATTCTAATCCGATCTAACCATCCATGTTGATTTCATTATTAACCAACTATAGTGAACCAACCTAGGGTGACAAGTGGATCATGGCATACAACTAGCAAGGTAGGGTGTAATTCAAAGGGTACAATAACTAATCCCAAACTTATGTTGAAATCATTTATACACATAAAATAACAAGTGATAAGGTAAATTAAAATAGCATGCAATCTAGTTTATGGGTGCAACATGATCAAAGCACAACTTGCCTTGCTTAAGCTACGGTATTGCTCGAAGATTGCTCTTGAAATAATAATCCTTCTTAGATACCTCGCTCAACTCAACGTCTCACGCGAATCGAGAGAAAGCAAATAAAAACCAAATAGCAAATAAACACCAAGAACAAATAGCAAATGAACTCGAAAATTCAAATAAAAACCCCATTAGATATATCTTGAGTTTATAAATTTTAAGACTTTGAATCACCCAAATCGAATTCATATGCAAAAGCTATAGCATTTAGAAGTTTGAAAATAAACTAAATTCGGAATTAGAAATTCTAAATCTTTCGAATTACTTTTATAAAGAAAATCCGAATTTTCCCCGGCTTATGCGGACAAAATGTGGCGAAGTCTAGGTGATGAAATCAATCTAGCGATTACGGATAAATCTACTCGTGGCCTAATATCAACTATCGACCTAAATCCGGCGGTTGATATTTAATCTCGGCGCTTACCGTTCAATGTTACAACTTAATCGATAAGCAGATGAAGATCCGGCGGTGATGGAGCTCCGATCGGCGATGCTGGACCCGCGTCTGGCTTCGCGGACTCGAAGAAGGCGGCGATCGAAGGTGATCTCCTTCCTGGCGGCGCTCGGCGGAACTTCGGCGCCGCAGGATGCTTTTCGGCGGCCTTCGGCGGTCCTCGCGTTTTCCGAGCAATGGCGTGACTTGCTCGAAAATATCTGGCATTGCTATCCCTCACGCGATTCTGCTGCTTTCGCTTCCTCTGGCGATTTCTTTTAAATCGCTTGGTTCTTCGGCGCTTTGTGCTCGGCGTTTGGCGATGCCTTGGCGTGACTTAAATAGGACGAGGCGCTCGTGCTTATATAAGCACGACTCTAAATTGGCAATGCCTTCCTTTTTCGTCGTGGACTCCAAAGCCTCGACACCTTCCTTTTTCTGTGGCGTGGACTCCAAATTCGCGGACGATTCGGTAAGACGCAGTATTTGGTTGAATCGACCCGTGCCGCTCCGCCGAAGAAGAACTCCGAAGGTTTTAGCGCCGCGATGGAGATTTAACCGCCCGCGAGGCGTACTTTCCGGCGGTCTCGAACCAGCAGAACCGGCGTCTTGTTGGCGTATCTGAAAAGCGGAAGTCCCAGCGCGATAAAACCGACCACGTTTCTTGGTCGAGATCGAGTCCGGCCGCTGCGTGGCAAGACTTTCTGGTCGAGACGATGAACTCGATCGAACACAATCCATCACAGCCACGTCGATGCTTCTAGAATAGGACCAATCGACTGCTCTCGTTCATGTCAAGCGTGCAGCGACTAAGCTTGTGCCCTTCACTATTCACGAAGATAATTACTTCAAATATATTTGATTTATTTGAGCCCTTTTAAACACCGGAAAACTCGAGAGAATTCTCAAAAATTACTTTGAGATCTTATAGACTTAATAAAATATTTTCGACAAAACTTTATTTTGAATTTTTCTATTTATCATTAGTTTTCAATCGAGCCAATATACTTTTAAGATAATCTGAATAAATCTCAGAAAATCCAATAAATTCCAGAAAAATCACAACAATCACAAATTGCAATAAAATAATATTCGATAATTGAAAAGTCAAAAATTGGGATGTTACAAACCTCCCCTTAACGGAATCTCGACCCAGAGATTTTAGGGCTAACTAGAGAATAGGTTTGGGAATTCTTCTTTGAGATCTTCCTCACGCTCCCGAGTTGCTTCATTTTTGAATGATTACTCCATTAGACTCTCTGAGCGAGTGGATTTATTTCTGGTCCTACGCTCCATTGTATCCAAGATCTTAATAAATCGCTCTTTATAAGTCAAATCCTCCTGCAGCTCAATAGCTTCTAATGGTGTTTGCTCTGTTGATGCTCTGAGACATTTCTTAAGCTTGAGACACAGAGCGCATCATGGACTCTGCTAATGACTATGGCAACTCTAAGCGATATGTGACCTCTCCTTGGCGACTTAAGATCTTAAATGGTCCAACATACCTAAGTGCGAGTTTTCCTTTGGCTTGAAACCTTTTCACACCCTTAAGATACACGAAATTATTAGGCTCGGAAACTCAATTCTCGCAGCGATTATCGGCATAGCTCCTCTGCCTCATTGTCTTTGTTCTCGGTCTTTCTCGATCATGGCGACTTGTTCTTGACCTCTCTGAGCATCTCGAGGTCCAAATACGAGAAGCGCTCTTCCGTTCGCTCCAATTCAACGGGTACAATTGGCACGACCATATAAGGCTTCAAGTGGTGACATTTGCAAGCTAGCACAGTAACTATTATTATAAGCGCTTAAGATATTTCTCGTCCAGGCACACAAATTCGACCTTTAAACCACGAGTTCCTTGCTCATCCACAGAGAAATCTTCGGTTAAACCTTCTTCTTTCCTAGACTTAATCTTGCCGATCTTCTCATCTTTACTTTGCCTTTCCCTAATTCGATCCTCAAGGGTGGCTTTACTTCAAAGCAGCTCTGAATTCTTGCGGCACTACTTCCAATCCCAATTTCGAAATTCTTCACACAACCGGTTGATTCTGGCTTCTATTAAATTCACATTGTGGCTTTTACGGCTCAAGGCATACTGCTACCACATTAGCTTTTCAGGATGATAATGGATTCCAACATTATAATCCTTAATCAATTCCAACCATCTGTCTTAGGGTATACAAGGATATCGTCTATAAAGACAACCACAAATTTATCCAAATACTCCACGAATATATTTTTTTTATTAATCATGTTCATGCCTCGAACTAGGTCCATATTTGATACGCTGAAGTCATAGTAGTTTGAACCATAACTAGCGGTAACTTATAAATCAGCGTCGAGCATTGCTCGACACTTCCTCTTATTACAAAAGTTGGACTCATGGGTCATATAGCAACAAGACTTTAAACTAACAACTACTTTTGATGGCCTTGGCCGACATGAAAACTTCGACTCTTAGGCGTCGGCTACTCCTCGTCTTTACCGACTTCACCGCGAGATATCAAATGGAGGTTCACGGGCCTTTGGATTGCCATCTTCGCCCTCTGGCGAGTCATCTTCTTGTGAACTAGCGGCGATGTCCGCCGGGTATCTCGATTACAACTTCCACGGTGTCTGAATCTCATCCGTCATGATGTGATTGACTCTTCCACAGTCATTTGTTTGAGGCGGCGCTCTGATTCTGGCACTTTCGGTTACTTCATCCTTTGGAGCTTTAGTTGGGGTAGTACCAGTTGAAAGGCTGGGGTAATGTTTCCCTATTTGGGCACTTGTTGGTGAAGTGTCCTGGCTCGTTGCATGAATAGCATTTCTTAACAGCAGACTACTGATCTCCTGCTGGTGCATTATTTCCGTATTTGGGGTTTGAAAATTTTGATTAGCGGGTTGAGGTGGTGATTTGACGTCTTGTTGGTCCAATGTGGTGGATTCGGCAAATTGCTGCGGTGTCATTCTTAACCTAAGTGATTTGGCCTTCCTGCTTGAGTAGCCATCCTGCGCTTACGATCTTCACCTAACTCTTTGCGTTTATCTTCAAGAATCAAGGCCTTATTAATTAACTCTTGGAAATCAGGAAAATTATGGGTGATTAATCCCACTTGCAATCCAGAGTTTAAGCCTTTCATAAAATGGGATTGCCTAGCCTTGTCTGTAGCCACATCTTCTGGTGCATAACGTGCCAACTGAGTAAAGTTATTGAGATAATCGCCTTTGGTGGCCTCCTTGCTTCAAAGCCACGAACTCTTCCTTCTTAAGGTCCATCATTCCTTACGGTACATGGTATTGGCGGAAGCAGTTGAAAATTCTTCCCAAGAAATCTCTGTGGGGCTTCATGTGCGTGTGATAATTCTCCCACCATACTGCGCCGTCCCTTCCGGTGGTGCGAAGCATACAACACCTTTTCACTACCCTCACCTGCGTGATGTGCAGCTTCCTCTCAATGGTTCTCAACCAATCATCGGCCTCCAAAGGATTAGCGTTGCTGAGAAGGTCGGAGGTGTGTCCTCATAAAATCGGCGACTTAGAATGAAACGGCGCCCATTATTGTTGTCTTTGCACATTGTGGTTACTGCGTTTGGATTGGCCATAATCTGCATTTCTTTGCATCATGGTTTGCATAAGCTGAGTTCTTGTGACTAAGAAAGTTCCTAAGTTCTGCACATCTCTGTTGGTCTTGGGTTGCGAGAGGTGTTCCATCGTCGAATTGACATTCGTGGAGACCACTTCTGAAGTACCATTGTTTCACAGTATTCACCATCTGCTTTGATTACTTCTTGGGTTAAGGCAAGATAGAAATAGCCTGAGATAAGATGCAAGAATTCCTAATGCGGGAGAATAGGTTAAACCCAAAACTTTATATCATTTATTATTTAACTTGGTATGGTTGCTTACAAAAGCCTAAAAGCTTGCAACACATAACTCACACTCAAACAAACATGGAAATCCAAACTAAATACTCAACCTTAACGTCTATTACATTTGGGTAAAATTTGTTCTGTCGCAGCGACTCAATGCTTGAGTCTCGACTCTAAGCTAAGACTCTCATCGTCTCTGGCGTAGATTAGAAGCTTGCATATCATTCCTCTTGTCGCTCGTTGACGATCCATCTTGACCTTGATATGTTGGTTTAGCGAAACCTTCCAACACTTGGAGCACCCTCCGAGTTACGTAGCGTAACCACCCTCGCACTCCACGTCTGTTGTGTTCTCCTCATCTATTTTTAGAGAAACGTAGATAAGTCAAACGGCCACTCCGAAAAATTTAAGATAGATTTCAGCAAGGATAAGGAGCAGAGAATGAGATAAGTTAAGAGTGTTGTCTTAATCCGATTTAGATTTTTCTTTTTAGAAAATAGGTTTGGACTCTCTACCAACTAGGGCCAAGTTCTCTGATCGGTATGCTCGATACCACATCTGTAAGGACCGAATTCACCAATTGAATCCTTGTGTTTTACCGCACTAGTCCCGGATCAATGCTAGTGCACCGACTTAACATCGATGAGCATCAAATCATACACAGCGATAAGAATAATAAGACATCATTTATTTAATATAACTAGTGTATGATCTTATAACCACTTACTTTATTCAGCCTCGCATAAAGGCAATAATAAGATCAAATGAGACAAGCTGCGGCGGAAAGTAGTAGAAAGCGTAGATGTCCCATCGGCACACCACGAGGCGTGACAAGGATTGGCCTAGTGACCCGTGTCCACTGAAGATCTTCCTTCGATGATTCCTCCTTTGTGGTTGGTTTGTTTAAGCAAGGGTGAGTACACCAACACGTACTCAACAAGTTGTGCCTGAGAATGCATTGCTAGTATAACTATATGCGGGCTTATTCCAAAGGAAGGCTTATGGTTCATAAGCGATGGCGACATTTGAAACACATACATTAATAGATTGAAAAGCGATAAAACAAATAGTAACAAGTAATAGATTGATGATTCTCAAGTAAACCAAGTTTTCTCATCCTAAGTCAAGATTCCACCTTTCATGACAACTTGCCATCCATCCCAAGTTTTATCTAAAACATCTAAACCCTTGGTGTAATCCCGAGCTTGCTCAATACAGTGAACACGGCTATCCGAATAGTTTGTACACTCTGCGGAGGTTATGCACTTTACCCACACGACATGATAATCTCTTTGATGCCTAGCTATTAGCACACTTCCTTTGGTATCTTGCAGAGAATCATGACAAAGCCTTTACAATGCTCTGTCTTAACTTCGGTACAACCCGCTAAGGTTTCAACTTGAAGAACAACTTTGTTCGGCGAGGCCCCCTCTTCGCCATCTGGGTTCAATCAAGGTGAACCACACCACCAAGATAGTACTAAAGTCAAGACTTTGCAAATTAGTCGACTAGGCTGCCCCATACAGAACATGTGGTTGCATGATTGACTCGGGTCAAAGGCTCGCAAGGTGTCCTTATGGTTTGATCAAAGCAAGACATACACATACCCTTTGCCCCTCGGGCCCACCGAACATCTGCCCTTGCCACTTGCTCAGGCCAAAATCATAACCACCCCAGTTGATTACCAAGCACCATGTGCCATCAACAATTCAATATCGTTGCGTGACATCCATTGCCACCACAACTCAATCTCATCGTGTGACCACACATGACACACAAATTAACATCATTGTTCCATATTCCATTAGTCAAATTTAATAATCAACATTCCATGTACATGTGATGACATGGCATGGCTAAGCATTCTAATCTGATCTAACCATCCATGTTGATTTCATTATTAACCAACTATAGTGAACCAACCTAGGGTGACAAGTGGATCATGGCATACAACTAGCAAGGTAGGGTGTAATTCAAAGGGTACAATAACTAATCCCAAACTTATGTTGAAATCATTTATACACATAAAATAACAAGTGATAAGGTAAATCAAAATAGCATGCAATCTAGTTTATGGGTGCAACATGATCAAAGCACAACTTGCCTTGCTTAAGCTCCTGGTATTGCTCCGAAGATTGCTCTTGAAATAATAATCCTTCTTCCGACACCTCGCTCAACTCAACGTCTACGCGAATCGAGAGAGAAAGCAAATAAAAACCAAAACCAAATAGCAAATAAACACCAAGAACAAATAGCAAATGAACTCGAAAATTCAAATAAAAACCCCCATTAGATATATCTTGAGTTTATAAATTTTTAAGACTTTGAATCACCCAAATCGAAATTCATATGCAAAAGCTATAGCATTTAGAAGTTTCAAAAATAAACTAAATTCTGGAATTAGAAATTCTAAATCTTTCCGAATTACTTTTATAAAGAAAATCCGAATTTTCCCGCCCCGGCTTGTACGGACAAAACGTGGCGAAGTCTAGACCTAAATCCAACGGTTGATATTTAATCTACGATGCTTACCGTTCCAATGTTACAACTTAATCCCGATCGCTTGATGAAGATCCGACGGCTGATGAAGCTCCCGATCGGCGATGGCTGGACCACGTGCGAAAACTCACCGGATTCGAAGAAGACGACGATCCCGACGGTGATCTCCTTCCTGGCGGCGCTCGTGAACTCGGCGCCGCAGGATGCTTTTCGGCGGCAACTCGGCAGTCCCTCGCGTTTTTCCCGAGCAATGGCGCGACTTGCTCGAAAATCTCCTGGCGCTACTATCCCTCACGCGATTTCTTTTAAATCGCTTGGTTCGCCGGCCTTTGTGCTCGGCGTTTGGCGATGCCTTGGCGTGACTTAAATAGGACGGCGCTCGTGCTTATCCCGAAAACACGACTCTAAATTGGCAATGCCTTCCTTTTTCCAGCGTGGACCCCAAAGCCTCGACACCTTCCTTTTTCTGCCGTGGACTCCAAATTCGCGACGATTCGCCGGCCTTGGCTTGGTTTGAATCGACCCGCGTCGCTCCCGCAAAAAAAAGAACTCCGAAGGTTTTGGCGCCAACGATGGAGATTTAAAAGCCCGCGAGGCGTACTTTCCCGGCGGTCTCGAACCAGCGAGACGGCGTCTTGTTGGCGTGTCGATGAAAGCGGAAGTCCCAGCGATAGAAACCCGAGCCACGTTTCTTGGTCGAGATCTGAGAGTCCGGCCGCTGCAGCGGCAAGACTTTCTGATCGAGACGATGAACTCGATCGAACACAATCCATCTGGCCCGCGTCGATTGCTTCTAGAATAAGACCAATCGACTGCTCCATTCATGTCAAGCGTACCACGGCGACTAAGCTTGTGCCCTTCACTATTCACGAAGATAATTACTTCAAATATATTTGATTTATTTGAGCCCTTTTAAACACCGGAAAACTCGAGAGAATTCTCAAAATTACTTTGAGATCTTATAGACTTAATAAAATATTTACGACAAAACTTTATTTTGAATTTTTCTATTTATCATTAGTTTTCAATCGGAGCCAATATACTTTTAAGATAATCTGAATAAATCTCAGAGAATCCAATAAATTCCAGAAAAAATCACAACAATCACAAATTGCAATAAAATAATATTCGATAATTGAAAAGTCAAAAATTGGGATGTTACAAATGCTATCTGTGGAAATTAATTGATGTGTGTATTATCGAGAATTTCGTTTTGTTAAAAATCAGGAGAGCTTCATTTGGAGCCTTAAGAGGCTTTTATTATTTTCCTTTTTACCATTGGAAATGTTGGCTCTTCTTTTTTTTTTGCCCTGGGCGAGCTTTGCATTTTTCTCCGCAGGCTGTTTTTTTCCCTCCCTCTCCTAATCTCTCTCTCTCTCCTTCTTTGTGTGGTTGAAAATTGCCTGGAGGCAGATATTTCCCCAGCTGACTTTCTTTCCTTTCTGGCATCCAGATCCCCTGGCGAATTCCGTTGCTCCCTCAGCTCCTTGGCGATTGCTCTCCTGCGCCCTCAGCTCCCTGGCCGACTACCTTGCGCCCTGCAGCCCTGACCTTGCGCCTCCCCTCTCCTGGCTTCCTCCTTGCTGCTCCCCCTGCGCCCCTCCCCTGCCGGTGCATCCCCGGCGTCACCCTCCCCTCTGGCTTGGCGTCCCCCTCGCCGGAGCTCCAGCAGGCAGCAACTCCAGCAGGGTAGCAGCAGCAGTAGTGTTCGGCAGCAACTCCACCAGTAGCATCGCCCTCTCCCCTTGCTTCTTGTGGTGAGAGCTCAAGCAATGGAATTTGTGGTATTTTGGTTTCTAGTATGCATGCCAAGTATTTGATCAAATGCTTAGCTAGATTTTCATAAGATTGAAGTGATGGTTTCTTTTCTCCCTAATTTGTTTTGCTAGTGAGTATGGTTGTGGTCTGTCATTTGATCTAGATTTGCTTGTGGAGCTTGTAGCTAGCTCTCCATGTAACTTGCTTGATTACATCTGATCCTATTTATAGTCGAAGGAGGCCACACTGGGTTATTGACTATGTACCTTGAGTTTTGTTATTTTTCATTTGAGTGTGTCTTGGTGTTAATGCTTAAAGAAAAGCTAATCGACTAGGTTACAAATGCTAGAAAGTAATTCAATGCATAAGCCACAATTGTGGCAAGGCGATGGTTGCATTAAATCTCTGATGCTTTGATGCATAAACCTAGCAATATATTACTAGATAGCATGTCCTAAACTAGAAATTGGTCATTATATATATACGGAAACTAGATATATCCTATAATTTTTATTTGAATTAGTTTTGTCGGTTTACTTGCAGTGCTGAGTGCCTTATTGATGAAAATTTAAAAGCGTGTGATCTTGTGATGATTAACTAAGTAGCGGGTGTGAGCAATAAGCAAAACCCAAAATACTGGTCACTACTGAGCAACCACTGTCCTCTATGTTGTAGGGTTAACCAGATTTGTGCATGAATCTCAGGTGTTCAAGAAATTATCTTAGATGTTACTGATTGAGTTAATCGAATTTATGCCTCTGTAAGATAACATTTGGAAATATTTGTAATATGAAAGTCGTTAGATCAAAAGAATGGTTGGATCTTGATAAATCTGAAGAGGTTGAGAAACAAAGATCAAACTCTTTGGCTTGAAAGTGATCTATTTGAAATTTGGACCCCCGAACTATTCAGTTCTTGACTATTACCGTATTCCTTATAGTGAACATTTCCAATTCGGTTTACGAACCCTAGTATGATATTTTCAGAAATATCAAGGAGCTAGCTCATGAAATGTTTCAATTAGAGTCTTTTCAAATTGATGACTATGATTATTTTTAATTGAATTTATGCAAAAGAGTTGTTTTCTTTTGTCGCTTGTTTTCGAGTGTGCACAAAGTTGAGCTGGATGATTATTGTGTAATTGCGAGAAGGTTACGTAGGGAGTGGCTTCAGCCGTATGCCACTCCATTCTTCGTCGGTAAAAGGCAAGTGCATTCCCTAGATTGCGGCTAGGAGGATTAAACGATTGTTTGCTCTTAGCGTAAGTAATTACCGATGCATACGCAAGAGGTAAGCCTTGCGTGGATATAACTAGAAAGTGCTTCCTCTTATGAAAATGTTTATGATGATTAAAAGGTTAAGGGAATTGATGCAAGTACACCGTGTTATTGAGTGTGGATGTGTGTTCATATGTGATGCTCCTTAGTTTAATTGTTGCTATGTAAATTAGATGAACTCTAAGTGAGACCGAGCTTTTAGTAAGGTTGATTATAGTGAGTAGATTGTTGAGTGATTGGGACTAATCATGGGTTTGGTTCAAGCGGTTAAGTCCTTTATAAAGATAGTATATGTGAGAATTAAGCTATGTGTGTGTATGTGGTTATGGTATGTTAGTGTAGGCATTGAATGAAAAGTTGCATTTCATTCATGAAAATTGCATTGTGCATTCATAATGGAAGAGGCGACCCATTACGATCAGGGCCTCTGTGTTCTGCGTAGTGAACACGAAAGTCCTACCTCATGATCTCATTCATCAAGGTGAATGAGGCGAGACGATAAATAGGCACCTTCCATCTACGGGATGGAAGGGGCGTGAGTGCACACCGATGGGTGGGCACTTTCGGCGATCTGCGATGCGTGCATGGAAATGAGCATTCATATGCATTGCATCTTTGATAATGAGTGTTGTGGTAAATGGTGTGTCATATGGATGGTGATTATGGAAATTGAAGGTTGAGTCGTGGACTCAACCCAAAAAGGGGAGATTGAATTGAATTTGATGAATTAGCGCATTTCTTTGCCTTGCTAATTATGTTGTATGAATAACGTGGAGTGAAGTCGAGTTATGAACTCAAAGTCAATTGATGAAAATGGTTTGAGTTGCAACATGGGGTAGTTAAGTCGGGAGACGTTGTGATTTAGAGTCAAGTAATGTTGCTTTAGTGTTGAACGGTTTTATTATCAAGTTGATGACTTGGTTGCGGTGAAATTTGATTTGGTCAAGTTTTTGCTTTAATTGGGTACAAATGCATATTGTCCGGATGTTGCTTCCTTTGTATTACTTGCTCTTATGGTCAAGTTCTTGTCTTATTACGATAAATTTGGAATTATTACGCTTGTGTACTTTCTTTGAGTCTTGGACTCACGCTTGTTGTTTCTTCTTTTAGGTACCTTGAAGTGATTAGCGGGATGGGAGTAGAGCACGCGTGCGACGGTCATCTTCAAGCTATTCAATCATTCGATTAATTCAGGTTGTAAATAATGAGATAGTATTGTGTAGATAAATGCGTTGTGTAGTTGGTTAAGTGCGGTTGGATATTTGATTGATTATCTAAGGACACATTAGAATGTTTCCTTCTGTTTTGAGTGGTTGATATATCTTATACCGCTATTGGTTCTTTTGTCTTTGAGTGGATGTCCTCTGTTCTAGAGGTCATGCTGAAATTTTGTAAATTTCGGTGACTTAGCTTTAAACTGGTTTAGAGATGTTCATGGTCGATTTCAATCTTTTAGTAATGGTAAAAGGTTTAGTGTTTCGTTCGTTGAGTTATTAGTTCAATTGGATTTCTTTGTCAAGTTTTATTTCTTGGGTCTTGATGGAGACACTCTGGACCAATATGGTTTCGGAGTGTTGTAAACATCATTTAGGGTCTTTTGGTAGCATTCGCGGTGCGTTTAGCGCCGGGGTGTTACAGTTGGTATCAGAGCGGGCTTCAGGTCCGTGGTGTCTGAATGTAGTGAGTAATTCTAGAATGAATTAAAATGTTGTTGTGTGAAGGTAGAAACTTGGTTTAGGTTGAGCTTTTAAAATGTGGCCCTAGGGCAATAGCAGTAAAACTTGATGTAGAATAGCGAATTAATTTAAAATTTGACACACTTTGATGCACGAGAGGAAGGATGGGATATCGTTGTATTGTGTTACAACGTTCTTTTGAATTTATGCTATATTGATATTTGTTGAAATGTTATATGTTAGTCTTGTTGAGGCTATGATGTCATTGATGGCTATGATTTTGATGTAGTGATTTGTTTTGTGGGGTCGGTGGGACTCCTTGTGCGAAGAGATTTGGCCTTGTCGTATCTTGTATTGGTCGCTCTCGGTTTATAAGGAGTTGTTGTACTTCTCTGTAGGTGGGAGCATTGATGGAAGTAAGTTTTAGGGCTTTGACTCATTTGGTCTTTTGGATTTAAGTCAAAGAAAAAGGGGTTTTGGTGTTGTGCCTCGTTGGTTGATGGCGGGGAAAGGCATGGAATTTCCGTGTTGTCGCTCTTCAAGTTGGAGTTTTGGATTTGGGGCTTTGAAGGGAAAAGTGTTATTCGACCGATTCGCTTTTCCTTTCCGTGAATTTATTTGTGTAACTCCTTTCCTTCGTGGAATTTTGGAGTTTGAGGGTTGGTTGGAGAGTTGTTGAATGATAGAGCTTGAGCCCTGTCATTTTCTAAGTCTTTTTGAGAGTCGAGCTTCCTTGGAAGTTTTGGTAGGTTTTTCTAGAACGGAAAATAGGACAGTTAGAGTAAGTTGTAGACTGATTGAAAATCTTTCCGTAGAGGGTTAGTAGAATGTTTATGTTGTTGGGATAAGGTGGTCGACCCTAATTGGATAGATGGCAAGAATTCTTTTGTGGGTCATGATGATCCACGGTTATAAGTGGAGATCTAGAAATGGTGTTTTCGTAAGGTTATAAATGACTGTGTCAAAGAAATAATAACAAGTGGTTGAGGATTAATGTTGGTGATAACATTTCCAAGCGCGGATGTAATTAGTCGAAAGGATAATTACTGGAGAAAGTGATCTAAGGAAGAGTGGTTATAAATTCTTGCTAAGTCTTGTTGGGGCTTCCTAAAGGCGCTAAGTGTGGGTATTGAATTTTTTATTGTTAAAGGTGCAAGAATTTCAGAGATAATGGGATGCGAGATGAGCTTAGGTTTAATTACCTTTGGAATTGGATTGTTGGTGTAATTATTTGGAAGGTTGCCTATTGTTTAAGGCATTTTGTTTGGTGTGCAATTGAAATTGCCTTATGAGTTGTGTTTCGCCAAGTGGTGGAGTTAGTGAAAGAAAGACTATGAGGAAGAAAGAGTGTATACTTATGGAATAGTGTGACGATAGTCTTTGGACTTGCCATTTAAAGGAAATAAATAGATGTATGTGTTGTGTTTCTTTTAATCGAGTGATTTGTTGTTGTGAAGCTTTCCACCTTAAGGCTCAAGGTGAGGAAGTAGTTTATGCTGTTAAGAGAATGGAGTTCTCTTCGATTTTGTGTCCGCTTGTGAAGTTCATCTTCTCTGTTGGATTTTTTCTAGTTGTGCATTTTATTGCATTGATTTCAAGTTGGGGAAGTGGTTAGTTCTGTAATCAATTGAGTATTTGCTGATTGTTCTTTCGTCGGTTTCTGGTTTTGCCTTCTTTGGATGAAGGCAAAGAAGACGAGTTTAGTGTCATGCTAGACCTAGTTGTGAGGACTGAGGTTCTGTGTCTTTGTAAGAGTAAGGGATATGTGATCTCGTCGTTTTGCTTGTTTGGGAGGATCATTTTGATCGCGTTGTCCCTAAGTTGTGTGGGACTTTGTCATTGGTGGATTGGGTGGAATCAGTCGCTAAATGCATTGTTTTCTTAAGTTTGTCGGAACCCTCGGGTACTGGGGTTGGATTCAATGTTTGGTCAATCTGAAATGGCGGGAATCAGTTATGAATCTTTCCTTCGAGTGGTTGTCTCCTGCGCGAGACATGTATGAAAGAAGATCAAGTATGATTTTATATTGTGAGGAGAATAGGATTTGTACCCTATTGGGCTAATCGTTTAGATAGTAAAGAATGTCTTTGATCCTGTGCTTCGAGGGCAGCCGTGGCAAGATAAGATTTGTGTTTTGCGCCTAGAGGATTCTGGTGTTAAATGGTTAGAAATAGTGATATGTTCGGAATTGGTTAGAAGCTTGTTGGAATAAAGAACTCTATGTGTGGCTCTTTGGTTAGGAAGGTTAATCAATGAGGAGAGATGGGAATCAGTGTTTTTTTTTCTGGGTTCGTAGGGGATCCAAGTTTAGAACCCAGCTGTTTAATCAGATAGCTTGGGTGTTTTGATGATAGTTGGTTGGATGCTTAATAGAGTGATGTGACTCGTGTTATTCCTGTCATCACGAGTTGGTTGATTTGTAGTATGGAATCTTAGAGAGGAGATTTTAATTGGGTGAGTGAAATTGAATAGATAAATGAGAATTGAGTTTGGGAGTTAGTATTATGATCTTCCGTGAAGAATCGTTGGTTGGTTGGAGGTGGTGTATTGAAACGTTAAAGAAGAGCTGTCTGAGTTATCAGATTAGTGTTGATCTTTGATAAAGGCCTGGCTTCCGAGTTTTCATACCATGCGAGTTAAGGAGTTAGAGTGAGTGTTGATTTGTTGTTGGATGAAATGAGTTCAGTTGCTTGCTCCTTTTATTTGGCGAGAGCCGTGGGATTGAGTTGTGGAGTTTTCTCTGGCGCGAGTGCGGTTGTTGTTTGGTATCCGGTTTTGTATTTAGATTCCGTTGTTCTTGTTGGTGTTCTTGTTGTAGTCAGAATTCAAGGTCGAATTCTGTTAAAGGGGGGAAGAGTGTAATACCGCAAATCTTCTTTGCCAGGGTTTTTGCCAGAAATGTTTTCATTTTCTTGATTCAAGGATTTATTTTGGAGAAAAGTTTTGTCGCCTCGCAGATTAAAACGTTTATTATCGGATTTGGGTTTCAACTGAACTTTTGTTTATTTTGCGTCAAGTTTTAGTAAGCTTTTGCGATGTGCTCCCTTGTTTGAACTTTCTCTGTTGCAGATTGATTCAGATGGAATGCTATCTGTGGAAATTAATTGATGTGTGTATTATCGAGAATTTCGTTTTGTTAAAAATCAGGAGAGCTTCATTTGGAGCCTTGAGAGGCTTTTATTATTTACCTTTTTACCCTTGGAAATGCTGGCTCTTCTTTTTTTTGCCCTGGCCGAGCTTTGCATTTTTCTCCCCTGGCTGTTTTTTCCCCTCCCTCTCCTAATCTCTCTCTCTCTCCTTCTTTGTGTGGTTGAAAATTGCCTGGAGGCAGATATTTCCCCAGCTGACTTTCTTTCCTTGCTGGCGTCCAGATCCCCTGGCGAATTCCCTTGCGCCCTCAGCTCCTTGGCGACTGCTCTCCTGCGCCCTCAGCTCCCTGGGCGACTGCCTTGCCCCCTGCAACCCTGACCTTGCGCCTCCCCTCTCCTGGCTTCCACCTTGCTGCTCCCCCTGCGCCCCTCCCCTGCCGGTGCATCCCCGGCGTCGCCCCCAGGCCGGCGTCGCCCTCCCCTCTGGCTTGGCGCCCCCTCGCCCGGAGCTCCGTGAGCAACAACTCCAGCAGGCGGCCAGCAGTGGTGTTGGCGGCAACTCCACCAAGAAGATCGCCCTCTCCCCTTGCTTCTTGTGGTGAGAGCTCAAGCAATGGAATTTGTGGTATTTTGGTTTCTAGTATGCATGCCAAGTGTTTGATCAAATGCTTAGCTAGATTTTCATGAGATTGAAGTGATGGTTTCTTTTCTCCCTAATTTGTTTTGCTAGTGAGTATGGTTGTGGTCTGTCATTTGATCTAGATTTGCTCGTGGAGCTTGTAGCTAGCTCTCCATGTAACTTGCTTGATTACATCTGATCCTATTTATAGTCAAAGGAGGCCACACTGGGTTATTGACTATGTACCTTGAGTTTTTGTTATTTTTCATTTGAATGTGTACTGGTGTTAATGCTTAAAGTAGAAGCTAATCCAGCTAGGTTACAAATGCTAGAGAAGTAATTCCAATGCATAAGCCACAATTGTGGCAAGGGCGATGGTTGCATTAAATCTACAGTACTTTGATGCATAAACCTAGCAATATATTACTTGATAGCATGTCCTAAACTAGAAATTGGTCATTATATGCTCTTCTGGGAAACTAGATATATCCTATAATTTTTATTTGAATTAGTTTTGTCGGTTTATACATTTCTTGAGTGCCTTATTGACAGAAAATTTGAAAACGTGTGATACTGTGATGATTAACTAAGTAGCGGGTGTGAGCAATAAGCAAAACCCAAAATACAGGTCACTACTGAGCAACCACTGTCCTCTGTGTTGTAGGGTTAACCTGATTTGTGCATGAATCTCAGGTGTTCAAGAAATTATCTTAGATGTTACTGATTGTGTTAATCGAATTTATGCCTCTGTAAGATAACATTTGGAAATATTTGTAACATGAAAGTCGTTAGATCAAAAGAATGGTTGGATCTTGATAAATACGAAAGAGGTTGAGAAACAAAGATCAAACTCTTTGGCTTGAAAGTGATCTATTTGAAATTTGGACCCACCGAACTATTCAGTTCTTGACTATTCTCGTATTCCTTATAGTGAACATTTCCAATTCCAGTTTCTGAACCCTAGTATGATATTTTCAGAAATATCAAGGAGCTAGCTCATGAAATGTTTCAATTAGAGTCTTTTCAAATTGATGACTGTGATTATTTTTAATTGAATTTATGCAAAAGAGTTGTTTTCTTTTGTCGCTTGTTTTCGAGTGTGCACAAAGTTGAGCTGGATGATTATTGTGTAATTGCAGAGAAGGTTCTGTCGGGAGTGGCTTCAGCCGTATGCCACTCCATTCTTCGTCGGTAAAAGGCAAGTGCATTCCCTAGATTGCGGCTAGGAGGATTAAACGATTGTTTGCTCTTAGCGTAAGTAATTGCCGATGCATACGCAAGAGGTAAGCCTTGCGTGGATATAACTAGAAAGTGCTTCCTCTTATGAAAATGTTTATGATGATTAAAAGGTTAAGGGAATTGATGCAAGTACACCGTGTTATTGAGTGTGGATGTGTGTTCATATGTGATGCTCCTTAGTTTAATTGTTGCTATGTAAATTAGATGAACTCTAAGTGAGACCGAGCTTTTAGTAAGGTTGATTATAGTGAGTAGATTGTTCGAGTGATTGGGACTAATCATGGGTTTGGTTCAAACGGTTAAGTCCTTTATAAAGATAGTACATGTGAGAATTCGCTATGTGTGTGTATGTGGTTATGGTATGTTCGTGTAGGCATTGAATGAAAAGTTGCATTTCATTCATGAAAATTGCATTTGTGCATTCATAATGGAAGAGGCGACCCATTCTGATGCGGGCCTCTGTGTTCACACGTAGTGAACACGAAAGTCCTACCTCGCAGTCTCATTCATCAAGGTGAATGAGAGCGAGACGATAAATAGGCACCTTCCATCTACGGGATGGAAGGGGCGTGTGCACACCGATGGGTGGGCACTCAGCGACTGATGCGTGCATGGAAATGAGCATTCATATGCATTGCATCTTTGATAATGAGTGTTGTGGTAAATGGTGTGTCATATGGATGGTGATTATGGAAATTGAAGGTTGAGTCGTGGACTCAACCCAAAAAGGGGAGATTGAATTGAATTTGATGAATTAGCGCATTTCTTTGCCTTGCTAATTATGTTGTATGAATAACGTGGAGTGAAGTCGAGTTATGAACTCAAAGTCAATTGATGAAAATGGTTTGAGTTGCAACATGGGGTAGTTAAGTCGGGAGACGTTGTGATTTAGAGTCAAGTAATGTTGCTTTGGCGTTGAACGGTTTTATTATCAAGTTGATGACTTGGTTGCGGTGAAATTTGATTTGGTCAAGTTTTTGCTTTAATTGGGTACAAATGCATATTGTCCGGATGTTGCTTCCTTTGTATTACTTGCTCTTATGGTCAAGTTCTTGTCTTATTTACGATAAACTGGAATTGTTACGCTTGTGTACTTTGCTGAGTCTTGGACTCACGCTTGTTGTTTCTTCTTTTAGGTACCTTGAAGCTGATTCGCCGGGATGGGAGTAGAGCACGTGCACGACTTCGGTCACCTTCAACCTATTCAATCATTTCGATTAATTCTGGTTGTAAATAATGAGATAGTATTGTGTAGATAAATGTCGTTGTGTAGTTGGTTAAGTGCGGTTGGATATTTGATTGATTATCTAAGGACACATTAGAATGTTTCCTTACTGTTTTGAGTGGTTGATATATCTTATACCGCTATTGGTTCTTTTGTCTCTTTGAGTGGATGTCCTCTGTTCTAGAGAGGTCATGCCGAAATTTTGTAAATTTCGGTGACTTAGCTTTAAACTGGTTTAGAGATGTTCAAGATCGATTTCAATCTTTTAGTAATGGTAAAAGGTTTAGTGTTTCGTTCGTTGAGTTATTAGTTCAATTGGATTTCTTTGTCAAGTTTTATTTCTTGGGTCTTGATGGAGACACTCTGGACCAGTATGGTTCCGGAGTGTTGTAAGCATCATTTAGGGTCTTTTGGTAGCATTCGCGGTACGTTTGTTGCCGGGGTGTTACACCTAACATGTATGCTTATGATGGTATGAATATCTGTCATCCACATTATTGCTTTCTTCAGTAGTATACTTCATTTGTACAGTTGGATAAATAGATCATGCTTTTCCTAGCATGCTATATGCCCGTATGCTCTTGTGTTCATGCCATGTTATATAAAGAAATTATTTTTTGGCACATATGCTTCTATTTTGTGAAGTTACTATAGTTCACTTGTATAATTGGATAAATAGATCATGTTGTTATTAGCATGTTGCATAGGGTTGTACATTTGATTATTTGTACAAGATACTAAATTTTTGCCGGTATGCTTCTGTTTTATTACATGAATTATTAGAATACTTTGAGCCTCAATCAAACAGGTAGATAGTGCATAAATGGGTTGAAATGTTCTCAGTTCTTTGATCAACACATCCAAAATTCCAAACAGAACTAAATGAAACACATCCATATAGAACTAATAAAATCAAGATGCATTTTTTTATTAGAAAACATCCTTTGTTTAACTGAAAAATGCAAAACAAATGTTATGCGTTGATTAGTTAACAGTGATAAGTATGTGTCTAGTTATAGTCTGCAGCTATCAGATAAAGGAAACAATCAACCAACTATTTCATACTTAGACTTCCAAGTGACAAACTGGTAGTTGCTTCACATGTTCAGTAAAACAAAAGAAAAGGGCTTTATATTATGATATAAGATAATGATTCATTGAAGTCAGGAATGGCAAGCAACTAGAAAACAGACAATTAAATTAACCTTGCTACCTACTTTCTGCTAGTCTATTACCCAAGAGCTTGTTTGCATGGTTATCAGTCCAATGTTCATCCAAAAAGAGCTTTCCTTGTTCTGAACATAAAAAATATTTTATAAATATAATCTCCTTGTTCTGGCTCATACAGTTATTAATTATTATTTTCTTTCACAATGAAGAATACATGAGTATCAAGAAAGAAAAGACAAACGAGTGGAAAAGGAATGAGAAATTGCAGCAAAGATATTGCATCACAAAACAGTTATGATTTTTTTGGCCTATGCAACCATATGTAGGTACAGTTTAATCTTATTTGGCCTACTAATGGGAAGATGGCAGTCATGCACAAATTAGCTTCTAGCTTTATGGCTCCAATTTTCCATTTGCAGTTTCTAAACAAAAAAATGGATCCTCTGATGGCATGCATCCTGACCTTTGAGTCTCTAAATTAGGAGTTCATACTTTTCTAATCTCTTTAGTAATTCTGTTAGTTTTATTGCTTTTTTAATGTCTAATAATGCCATCCTTAAATATCATCATTGTGCTGCTTTATTTGTCATAGCTATTGAAGTACTTAGCCAATTTTATTGAAGTACTTTGATGTGTTTCATTGCCTACAAAAATTGTATTTTCCTATTATGTGCATTGTGGAATATTTTGGTTGGGTGTATTTTCAGTTGTCTACTAACTTTTGCCCTTCTCACCCACCTTTTGAATGCTCAATGATGTAATTAGGATCTCTAAAGGTTGATTTAAACAATTTTAGTAGCAAATAAGGCCTTGAAATATGAGATTGATGTTCATATGATTATCACTACATATCTTGAATGTAAAGAGACAATGTCAATGGTATTCAATACATGCAACTTGGAATTTGCAATAATTTAAACTTTAAGAACTTTTAGTCAGTAATAGCTTTTAAAATTAGTTCTCTTGGGGACCTTGCATGTGAAGGGGCTAGACAATTTTATTGTCTTGGAGACCTTCGACGTGAGGAGCCAATCAACTTTATTGTTTTGGGGACCTTGCACATGAAGGGGCCAGACAATTTTGTTGTCTACTAGGCCTTGTACGTGAAGGGGCCAGATAATTTTGTTGCCTTGGGGAACTTGCACGTGAAGGGGCTAGATAATTTAATTGTCTTAGGGACCTTCTCACTGTTCTTAGCATAATTTAGGAAGGAAAGAGTTCAAGACCTTTTTTGCTTAGTTAATTGTTTAAGTTCAGTTGTGATTATTAGACCCAATACCTGAGAGCACTCTCTCGATGATCTGTGTATGCTGTCATGTTATGCAAAGGGGCTAGACTTTATAGTCTTTGGGACCTTACATGTGGCGAAAATGAGCGAAGTGATCTCTTCTCTTTCCTTGTTCTGACCATAAAAATCTTTTTATAAATATAATCTCCTCGTTGATTTCCTTATTACTCTTAAATTTACTTTCCTTCCTCTTCTACGGCCGTCTATGAATTGTTTATTTACCAACTTGACTGATCTTCGAAGATCTAACACAACCTGGTCCAAAAGAAGATGGCGTCCCCTCATTCCTCATCACCAAATGGATCTGATGAGCTGAACATAGGAAAACAGAGGCGCAGTCCAAGAGGGCTTAGTAAAAGGCCTCAAAAATGATATACCATCATGGCGGTCGATCCGCAGGATGGGGCCTCTACTGCACCTGCTAAGGCAGTGGCAGCATTCCAAACATTATATGGGATCGTTGGACGGGAAAGGGTCCTCATCATCTATCCTTCATACAGACGCTAACAGATTAGGAGCTTGACAGCTTGGTGAGAGAAATTTTCACTTCATTCGATCTCCTAGAAGACGCCATGCACACAGTGCGACGGTATGTGTTGCTAGTGGCAGGAAAAGCGTGGAAGAACTTCAAGAGCATCCTTATCACCAATTATGTGAATAAGGAAATGGCTACGTTCCAGATGTATGGGTTCATCACTTAGGACGTGTGGAAACGATTTGTTGAGATGAAGACGACAGAAAAATTCATGCGTCAAAGTTCAGCACACAAGAACGTCCAGTCAAAAAACACCCACCTGCACAGACTCGACTCCACTGGGTACATGGGTAAGATCATGCAATGGATGAGGGAAAACGACGAGGCAATCCAGATGGAGGCCCCACCGCCATTTGCCTTGATCTTAGACCCACGTGGCCAAAACTAGGTAAGAGCAAGGTCACGTTACATGTCCTTTGCCAACCCCGCAGTTGAGGAAGTGTCCCAACACTTGGTAAGATATCGAACTACATTTGTAGAAAGATCATACATACCTTCATATGTGAAATAACTTGTTGGGATCTTGGATGCAGATAGCATGGAGCATGGAATCTTATTAGGGCTCTTTCACTTCAGACATAGAGAGAGGGATATACAGTCCACGGCCATAACAAACAATGAGAACCCAGGTCATACCTAAGGCCTAGGTGTTTTCGTTTCTTGGAAAATAGGATTCCCATAAGACTTTGACATGTACCAGAGTAGGAAGAGAAGCAAAGCTATATGAGAGGAACAGCTAGTAGCCCTAATTGAGGAAAGGGTTGAGGAAAGACTGAGAGCATAATTCAATAATTAGCTAAGAAGCCTTGAGAGAAGGATAAAGCAAAGGGTAACTAAGGAAAGGCAGGTACAGAATGTGCAAGTCCCAGAAGATAGACGCAGTTTAGCCCAACTAACCAATGGAAGAGCTAAGTGTCTACCCCTGAGACGGACGTGGACAACGCCAGATTTCCTCCTGATGACACTCAGGCAATATACATGTTTGCAATACTCGTTAGATAGACCTGTTTGACGTGTTAGCTAATTATGTAGCATTATGTAGGCGGCTACGCCATGCAACCTCCAAGTGAGGCTTGCCAACGACTCTATTCCCCTACAGACTACTTGGGGCATGCATATCCATCTGGTCTAGGGTCGATGGTGCACGGTCACACGGTAGATCCGGGCTATGAGAAGGACTAGATTGATGGTGTATATGAAATTTGTAAGGCCGTCACCCTGGAGATGCCCCTAAATAATGAAATCGTCACACTAAGGGATACCATTGGTACATTCATCCAGTGGCCCAAGAATAACATCTCCTTCGACGACCGCCCTGCAACACTAAAGCTTCTACCTCTACCAGAGCCATATGATGCGCCAGAGCTACTAGCACTACCGGAGCCACGTGTTGCACCAAAGGAGCCTACCAAACCAGCTACCTTGTCTCGTTAGGCACAAGCTGTTACTGTAGTTTAGGCCCAGTCGTCTCCCGTGAAGATGACATTTGCTAGATGACAAGGCAGCGATAAGGGAAAATTGATGGGGCCCACGTCAGACCATGACTTTTCATTTGCCCCGTTGGCATAGCAATTCAAGCTAGGACAGCCATTCATACCGAAAGAGCATTAGGAGACGCTTACATTAGCCTGTATTAGATTGCAAGATTAGTGTATGGAACAAGCCAACAAGTCGGTGGCACAACGGGCATCGATTATCTCAGTCAGCTTCAAGAAGGAGCATTTCTTACATCGATTTTTAGATGGCTTCTTCGTGGTCGGCTTCAATGACTTGTTCGATCTCTACAATCTCAATGCTCTCGACGCCTTACTCATGAGATGTTGGATATTGTAAGTGTGTGCAATTACAGTCTACATTTGTGTCATACCAATAAATGTCATATATATAGGAAGACTGTTTTGTACTCTCATGTGTATGTACTCCCATACCTCAATCCCCTTGATTTATTTTGTCATGCTTCTAATTAGTTAGTGTTGTATGCGTGGATAACTGCTCCCGTTAAAATCCTTTGGTTGCACTTTGTCCGAGCGCATTTGTGGTGGGAGTATAACCGTAACAACCTTTTAGCTTACATGCTTACATGGATGATTAGCATGCGCATTTGTTAAGGTGAATTGAATCGAGAGTATGTACTCCCGGTAGTACACAATCATTTTCCTATATATATATATATATATATATATATGATCCTTGATTTCGTATATGTAGATATATGATCATGGAAGCAAAAGTAAGGGAAGAACTGGTGGGTTTCCTCAACCCACACATGGTGTTCAAGCAAACCATGGATGAAAATTTACATGCTGTCCACGAGTATGTAGGAAAAGTATTGCTAGCTCAATAGGACAAAAAATACATACTTTTACCCCACAACTCGGGGTAAGTGCTTCGTCCGGTTGCTATACTTATTAATTTATACTTTATATGTAGCTCGAAATTAGGTTCAATGACCATGACAACATACATGTGTAGGTTTTATTGGATTCTACTCGTAATTACACCAATACAGAGCCAGATAATTCACCTTGATTCCAAAAAGGGTGACACCCATGACTTGGCGCATATCGCAAATTTACTCGACATGTCGTTCAATGTCTACAAAGCTCGTGGAGGGCCACATAGGAAGGACACATCGAAGCTGAAGCATGTTCATAAGTTTCCGGTATCTACTAGTACCCAACAATCCTTCACACTCTATAATAATAGCTCCGGAACTAACCTATTATATTTTGACAGTGCCACTAGCAGCCAAAGGGCACTAACCTACGTAGATTCTACATTTGCCACCATGTGCAACTCCTCATTGTTGCACAGAAGATCAATACCATTGAGGTTTTTCAATCTTGCAACAACTATTTCCATTTATCAATTTATATATACACAAAACTTTACTCTTCCCATTGATAGGCTTAAAAATGCATTGAATCTGTGCTGGAACATACTAAACTCCTAGATATTCGAGAACAACTCCATGTCTTCTTTATGTGTGAGGTTATAAATTCAAAAGGCGAATGCCACTCAAGTCTCACTTGATGAGTTGTGAATTTGTTAGTTACCATTTAGATTAATTTATGAACCTTGTGCTAGGAATTTGTGAGTTATAGTTCTGAATTCAATTGGTTTTTATATATGTAAGTTGATTTCTGAAATGGATGCGTTGTACATTGTAATGTGTGATCTGAGTTGATTTCTAAAATGGATGTGTTGTATATTGTAATATGTGATCTGAGTTCATTTCTAAAATGGATGCGTTGTATATTGTAATATGTGATCTGAGTTCATTTCTGAAATGTATGTCATAATAATATGCTGGTGATGCTCTGTAATCTCTTTTTTTCAGATGGCATAGCTAGTATTTTCCTGAGGCTAGCCAATAAATAAAAAGATGTAGGCCTTATTATAGACGGCTCTTAATTGGAACTGTCTATGCCATCTGTGAATGGTGTACAACGTTTGTGATGACTATTTTCACTGACGGTACACAAACCATCTGTGATCACACTTCTCATCACTGATAGTTAGTTACAGACAGATCACAAACCTGTTTGTGATGAGTCTTACGAACCGTCTGTGATGTAGTGTTGTGCAGTAGTGCATACGGGATGCAATCGGCACACATGGTGTGCATATCAAGACCACCGGCGCATAATCTCCAAGATCAGCATGTAATCTCCTAGTTAGGAATGTTTTTGTAACATCCTGAAATTTGCTTTAACTGTATTTACGTCATTTTTGAATTTTTAGGAATGTCTGGAATTTATTTGGAATTTTTGAAATTAATAAGAATTTAAGCTTTATCGAATTAATCATATAAAATAAAGATCATGCATGTCGTGTGCGCATAAATTCCAAATTAAGTTTAAAATGACAATATTTAAAAAATAAGAATGTTCCTTTTAAATGTTTTCAAAAACTAGATTATAAATTAAGTTTGTCGATTTTATTAAAATCTGTACAAGTGTCTGATTCACTAAAAGAATTTTTGCGAAAAATCTATACGTCGAAAAGTTACGAAACCAATTTTGATAAGTTCCAAATATTCCCTAGTATTTCAGAGAATTTGTCCAAGATTTTTGGAACTATTCTACCATTTTATTCTAATCGCTGTCTCTTCTAAATACTATTCAAATTCTCATTAAGTTGTTGGTGACGTAATGAAGCGTTCATGTGCCGCTTCATTTCCAAGCCGGTTCATTGTTGGAATTCCGAAGATCAACACACACAAGCTAGACGGAGTACACCGAGAACACACACTAGTATTCTTGTACTTAGCTCTAGAAGGAATTCAAGGAGAAACACTCTTGGAGACGCCGGACTTGAGATTACGACGGATTCAAGTATTGCACCATTCTTCTACCCTAGCTATTCTCATCTCCTCTTGAGCTCTGCTTGTACAAAGAATATATACATACGCGAGGCTTCGCCTCTGGAGATTTGGCCAACGCCCACAATGTGCGCGCCACAGCGTCTTCGGAGACGTCGCAGGCGCCGCTCCACGCCGAGACGCATGCGATTTGAGCGCCCTGGCGCCTCCGGTGCAAATGCGATCCGATCCTTCCGTTTGCATGCGACTTCGATCCCACGTCCACGGCTTACCTTACATGCATGGACCACTACTACAGATCAGGCCTTTCATACCGCCCATTAGTCGGTTGATTTGAACCGCACGCTAAGGGCTTGATGCGGTTCATTGGCTATAGGGCGTCGTGGGCTTTTAATACCGGTTCGAATACCTAACCGTCACGTCGCGAGGGCGGGTATAATCTGCGATGGTGGGTGGGTTGGTTAGAAGGGTGAGGCTAGAGTCACGAGGTTCCGTGTTCGAGTCTTGGGTTCGCCGTATTTTTTAAACCGTAGGAGGGCTTTAGTCCCGGTTGAGCGAACCGGGACTAAAGATCATAGACCTTTAGTCCCGGATAGGCTGTCCCGGTTTAAAAACCGGGACTAAAATCCGTTGCTAACCGGGACTAAATGTCCTTTCCCTGGTAGTGGACGTGCGCAGCACTACTTCCATGCAAACGCATGCAGATGGCTAGATAAACAAAAATGCAAACATGAACACGTTCACATCTCGTGCACAATTATTCTTAACAACAAGATTAAACACTAACATTCATTCCTTGCGATTCATCTTCTAGCCATTTCGTTGCTGTTTAGTTTTCCAGCCGAACCATTTATTTGCCCTTTCATTATCCAGCCGTTCTGCGTTCCATTCCTGTCAGCCGTTTTCATTTTCTAAGCAATTAATGCATGCCCCCATTCATTTCCCTGTATGTGTTCCATTTCTAGTCGTTTCCTTTCTAGCATGCACGTTTCCATTTCCATCTCATTCATTTTCCTGCCTGCACGTTTTCATTTTTCCTGTATGCGTTTCCATTTCCATTCATCTTCCTGCATGTACGTTTCCATTTTTCTAGCAACACATGTTCCTCCAATTTTCTTGCAACGCATTACCTTTCCATTAATCTCCAGCTAGCTGTTTCCTCTGTCAAAATTTCCAACCGGTACTGATGAGCCCTCATCGCATGCAGTTAGTTTCTCCAACCGTACTAATGTTTTGTATATATATATGTCTATTTCTCCGTAGCTATTATATATATGTGTGTGTTAAATCACAACTAATTAAAAGCACGATAATCAATCATGCACCTTGCCCGATAATTAAATCCTTGAACATTCATTAATAAATTTAATTACATCTAATGTATTAAAATATGTACACATATTTGTTCTTCTAATGTATTACAATATATATGTACACAACTTTATATATGTACACAACTTTAATTACAACTTTAGTCTTTCTTTTCCTTCTATTCATCGGGATCTTTTACGCCAAGACGCTTCTTGCTAGTCAGAGATGTAAACCACGACGATTCACTTGGTCCTTATCGAAGGGCCCCACTGTTAAAGTTTGGTTCGTGAAACTCGCCTTTTGATTTACAACCTCATCGTAAATAAAGCCGACGAAGTTGTTCTTGGATTGCTCTCACTGCGTGCGGCGAGAGTTCAACCTTGTTCCGCCAAATATTGAGGCACCTATCGTTAAGTCATTAACTAATCAATACTTGAATTTGTACAAGATATAAGGAGTACCTATACACAATTAAAGCTAGTAATTATATTTACTCACCCCTTGTTGCCTTTTAGCATGCGGTCGCGGCTCCGGTTTGGGTGTGCATAAACTCAAGATACATAGTAGCCGATAAATTGTTACCCGTGGTGAGTCAAGATCTCATGTGGAAAAAGTTGAAAGCGTGAAATGGATGCAAAGAAATTAAGTTAACTAACTAAAAGCTAGCATTATGATATACGCATATGAGAGGCAATTGCAATGTCAAATTTCTCCTTGAATACGCCCACGCTTTTAGCACGGAACCGTGTGAATGCACTACACATGTGATTACTTAATTGTATGTACATGATTAGAATTTGTTTCAAATTGAAGGAAATAGAGCTAGTACGATAATGAAAGGAACAAGAATTAATACCGGCCGAGCATGTCGATAAAGTTTTGATACTTTTCAACCGGTCTCCTTTATGAAGTCCATAATTGTGATCGAGCTACGATCTAGCTCGATCATAAGAAGAATCCAAAGGAAAACTATACATAGATGTGTCAACGAGATAACTAATTAGTTCTAACATCGTGTTATGAAAAAGGAGTAGAATGAGGTGGTACGAAAACACGACTCAAATGAGTAGGCTAGATATATCTTTGACTTATAACTTTGACCCATTAGCGCATTGAATATGTTATTCTCTGCTTCGCTTGGGTGGTCTCTAACGGTTGTCTTGTTGATAACTATCGGGTCCATGAAGCCTATGTCGAAAATACGATCCTTCTCGCATCTTTGTATCTCCATGCTACATAAGAAATTAGTTAGGCTTGCAAGTTAGTATAGTACAAGGAAGTGCACGATAGTTTTTGCAAATAATTAAGACACTTACAGAGTCCAAAGAACCCATCAAGCTCACGCCGAGGGCGCTCATTCGGTATAGATCATATATGTAGTCCCATCGACAACAAATTCACCTTCACATGAAAAAATCTTGTTCCTTAAACTTGACAAATAACATCAGAGACCATGCTTGGTCGCGCCCAAGTACCATTCATGAAATTGCGCAGATCTTTGTCGTTAGTTGGGGCAGCCTCACTCCTCGACCAATGATCGCCCATTTTAAATGACCATCTTACTTGGGCAACCTCAATCTTTTCCGTGCCTAATATTTGATTTATGTAAGGCCGGTTTCATCGAAGAATTGTTGCATCTCCTTACTCTTCCCTCACCGACATCTTCTTGGGGCATTCCTTACTCAATGTGCGCCGTAGTTTGATTGGCGAGGCATTTCTTTTTATCCTTCAAATTTTTAATAGTCATTAAACCTTTATAAAATTCTTACGTGCTGTGTTGAACCTTCTTCACTTTGGTGACTTGGGTCTAAGAAATTTAGTTACCTCTCCTTTTACCACCTTCTTGGTCTCCTCATCGCTCATATCATACTACCGCCTAAGTTCACCACTTCTTGGATTGGGTGGAGGACCCGCCTTCTTGGGAGCCTCTCGCCGAGTGGCTTCATTCCCTTGGTCGGCGCCTTCTTGGGAGGAGACGGGTTCTTGTGGCGCTTATGTGCGCGGGAGGTGGTGTAGGAGTCGGCGCCTTCTTGGGAGGAGACGGCTTCTTTCTGGGCTTATATGTGCAGGAGATGGTGTAGGAGACGGGCTTCTTGTCGGGCTTATATGCGCAGGAGGTGGTGTAGGAGTCACTGTGTTCTTGGGAGGAGACGGGTTTCTTCTCGGGCTTCTTGGCGGAGAGGACAAGTCCATGTTATCTCGAAAAATTATGTACCGCTTACGCCACAGATGAAATTGTGTACGCCTCTCCTAGCTTCAGAGTCCCGCCACCTCCAGAATTTCGATGTCAAGGTCCTCGCACTGGGCGCACCTCCTCCACCGAGACCTTGGAGTATCCTAACCGATCTCATGGCTATGGATAAGCTGCCCGGCTCTAATGGGTGAGCCATACCATCGCCGCCTTGAAGGTAAGGTTCCGCTTGGATATGCAGCTCACAAGGTGTCCGCCGTCTCGATGTCGCTTCACGGATACTTGTCCAAGTCCGCTTCGCCAAATTTCACCGAATCAGAATCGCTTCACGCCCGGAGGGGCTAATGATGTCTGGATTACTTGGGGGTTCTTGGCCCATCTCTCTACTGTTGGCTCAAGGCTAGCTGCACCTCTTCGGATCTCTTCTTGCATTCTCTCATTTGTTTGATTCAGCGTTCTTCAAGCGCACTAAGTCATAGTGTTCTGCCGAGCCTTGCTCCTCGCCTCGACTCCTATAGGTCTCGCATCCCGAGCTTAAACCAACCTTCCACGGACAACGCCGACGCCGTGTACGCCCGTGGTGCTCGATTTTGCAAGGCCCTTGTTAGCGCTCGTTCTCCCTATTTGGCACGGTTACCCCGGGAAGTCTCCTCGATGGACTGCATAAGCCTTTCGCCACATCTCTTAGCACCTCCCCAAACACAAGATTGCCGTTATCATCAAGGGCGCCCGTGAGCATAGAACCAATGCTTTGCTCGTCGGGCCAATCCGCTGTTGCGGTGCGATACCCTTCGCTAGCGTGTCCTGCTTCTCTTCTCCCATTTTGGTATTGTATGGCGGTAACCACCGTACTAGTCGGTGGTGATAATTCTTCTTCGTGCATTCATTTTATTCTTCTCACTCAAACTTTGACCTTCGTCCAAGTCTTGTATCTCACAAACGATCCCGCTGATCTTGCAACTTTGGGTGCTTGTTGAAGCTCTGCCGCTCGATTCTTCTTGATATACTCCGTGTTCACTTCTTTTTATAAGTCCGAATGCGACCGCCATCTTCTTGAGAGTGTAACTCTTCACCTCTCTTTGGTCCCTTGGGGAAGGTGAATGTCTCCTTCACATCGCTCCAAAGCATGTTCTTTGTATCTTCAGGACCTGATCCCATTTTGCTATGCTAATTGCCACGTGGTCCCTAACGCACGCCGCATGCGAATTGAACGCCCAAGCGCCCGAGGGTGCAAGAGGTCGGCCATCTCGCCGACTTCGGTGATAACATGTCTTGCCTTCTTCTTCTTGCTTGGACCTCACGACGTGATTGCTCGCTCGTTGACCGATCTGAAAGCATGGTACAATCATGAACGGGTCGATGTTGGCTTAGCATGGTAGTGGAACCGATAATCATGAATGCGATCGATTGTTACCTCGCCGCCTCATCGTGCTCGCAGCCTCATTGGCCTCGGTGGCGGTGCAGCTCATTGGCCTCGATGGCGGGTGCAGTTCGCCGCCTCATGATCATCACTTCCCGCAATCAAACTTCTCATAAATTCTTCTTCGTCAATCGTCATTTCTTAGGCTAGAAGAAGCACCGAAAATTAACGAAAATAGATCACATTTCATGTAAAGTCGATGGTACTACTCTAAAACGACTTGGAAGACTAGAGGGAAGAGATGGTAGAGAGGATGGCGACGCCAAGATGTTCCTAATGTAAATTAGCACAAGTATACTTATACGATGGTAATTTTGCTAGAGTTGAGAGGAAAGTGATCGATGTTGTGACCTCATGCTACAAACATGTGCACATGTAACTTTAAAATGATACTTATACATTAGAAAAAATTCATATGATACATATACATCTCGAAATGAAAAAATAATATGAAAAAATTCATATATACCGATAGCTCTGTCTCGACTGCACCGAGCCATCTGCAGGTAAGTACTCCAGATCAATGAAGAAGAGGAGCGGAGGAAGCCTATGAACAAGGGTACCAAGAAGACATCAACTAAGTCCATTTCAAGCTTTAGCCGCCTCCTCATGGCTTCGCCTTGTAAATTTGACGCCTCCACATCCATGCTTCTTGAACTTGCAGGGCTTTTTTTAAAATCATTTTAGTGTGGAATAAGAATGATTCATTATTTTTATTACAAATATATTCTTAAGAATATATGAATTTTTTCATATTATTTTGTACAATTAGATCAAATTATATATGAGAGTTATTAAAAGAGAAAATTCGACAAGTTTAAGATCTTTAAACTTGTCCTAATTTTCTTTTTGTAACTCTCAGATATAATGAATCTGAAATTAGAATAATTCACATGATACATATTCATTTGACATGATACATATACATTTCAAACTTCACATATACATAGAAATCTCACACATACATAGAAATCTCACATATACATAGAAACCGATCAATAAAAATAGAAATTTCAAAATTCACCGTAAATTAGAATAATTACATATTCATTTGACATGATACATATACATAGAAACCGATCAATAACAACATGATACTAATGTCAATTGCTCTACTTAATCATGTCTACGTAACTAGCTTTGGTTGATAACTTGTGCTCTCAGATTTTTGGGTGAAAAATTGAAGATTAGATCTTCAATCCAATCACAAATCGGCTAGACAATTAATTTAGCAAGTTAGGCCTCAAACCCTTACCTTCCTAAGCATGCATAAGAATGAGACAGACTAAGGTATGGGCAAACAATAGCACATATACATAGAAATCTCACACATACATAGAAATCTCACATATTTTTAGAGCAAAAGGACATCAAGATCCGATGTCCCGCTTCAATTAAGAAACTAGCGCAAAGCGCCCATCAGCCATAACATCACAAAAGACACTTAACAACCTACCGTAATAGATCGATCACCAAAACAAAAAAAAAGCTAATATAGCAAAATGCTAGGAGCTAAAGACCAAACACCTAACCATCGCCAATGTAATTATACTACCAAGAATACTAGCATTTTCGACCAGAATAGAAATTAGCAACCCAGAGCAGCAAAGAAAGAAATCTCACATATACATAGAAACCGATCAATAAAAATAGAAATTTCAAAATTCACCGTAAATTAGAATAATTCACATGATACATATTCATTTGAGCATAAATACTAAACAAAGATATGATCTAATATCAAAGTATACAAACTCATGAACAAGTATCTCAGTAGCATTGCCTAACAATGACAAGTATAGGGACATCACAACTAGTATAGTGCTCTAGTTGTTAATTTGTATTGTTCTCGATAACGGGTTGCCTTAAAGACCGCCCTCGCCACAAGGACAAAAATCATTGACCAATTTGTGACAACCTTATTGAAAATAAACAATATTTCAACACTTTAATGCATAAGAGAGTAATTAATTGAGAATTGAATGCTAATATATATCTAATGAATCAGCACGCAAGAAAGCTACCGACAGATAATGGAAATAAGCTTGCTAATGATAAGTGAATTAAACAGAGACAACAATTTAATCCAGTTTCAACAGATAGCTAAATTAGAGAATACCGATAGCAACAAGGTGATTCCGTAACTTACAAAGAAGAAGATCTAAAGCATACCGTAACAAGATTCACACGGCATACATATATTAGAATTGACAAGTTAACAAATTAACTACTCAATTAAATGTCGCTAAAGATTGTTGTTGTCACAAATGGTCTTGCTAAACCCAATCTTCATCGAACAATAATCCCACTCTTGCAAGGTCCCCAAGTCTTGTAGATCGCCCTTTGCAAGCTAATGATGTATAAAGATGCATACATGTAGCTCAGAATTAATGTTTTAAGTTCAGATTTCAATTTAGATCAAGACACGATCGCAAGCATGAATGTTCAGATCAAGATTCAAGTGATAAACTAACATGCAAGACTAATACCTAAGGCCTAACTCACAGATTAATTATCATACTCATTAAACAACCCATAATCATCACAGAGCACACCAATCATCGATACTCCTCCAATCCCGAATCAATCCACCAATCCCGAATCAATCCACCGCAAGGATCAAATGCAAGATTCGAGAAAACATTTCAATCTTCCAACTACATACTCCCTCCAAATTCCTAATCAATCGAATGGCTTTACCACTTAAACCTAGGTTGGCTTTTACCTGTTCTTGCTCATACAAGACGGAGGCTCTACCGTGAGGTGAGGAAGACGGAGGTGGTCGCCCGAGGCGAGGAGGACGGCGGCAGCTGCTTGAGGCGGAGGCGAGGACGACAAAGCTCAGCAAGCATGAGGCGAGGACGGCGGCGTGGGGTCGCTTGAGGCGAGGAGGACGGCGGCGGCGGGGTCGTTGGAGGCGAGGACGACAGTGGCTCGCGCGCGGAGGCGAGGACGGCGGCGGTGGGGTCGTCGGAGGCGAGGAGGACGGCGGCGGCGGGGTCGTTGGAGGCGAGGAGGTCGTCAGAGGTCTTTGCAAACGAGCGGGAGGAGGAGGAGATTGGGGAACAATGGCGGGAGTAGCAAATATTGGGGAAGAAGAGGCGGCGGGAGGGTTTTATAGGTGCACAATCGCCCTTGTTGGTGTATTCAACCGAGATCGATTTTTCACATCAAGACGGTTGATACACCAACCGGATCGATGAGTCGGCCCCTGTAGCCCTAGGCACTATCGGCCCTGCTCATGTCTTCAACCGGACCGATGTGAATACTTTATAATACTCAAAAATATTTAGCGCTCTTAGTTCTTGATAAGAATCTTTTCCCTTTGGCTAGCACGAGGCGCTTGAGTGTGGCTCCTCGGTCAGGAGGTCTCTGTTCGAGCCCCGCTTTTTTTTTTTTTAATTTATCGTGTTTAATCTAATTTTTTTTCAATAAACAATCCTTGCTGGTGTATCCAACCGACTAATAGTGCCTAGGCTCCCAGCTCCTGGCGCCAAATCTTAGCCTCGGCCTTGTTGTTAGATCCAACCGGATCGATGTGAGGCATCACCCGATGTGAGCATCATCCCCTGGATAGACCAACCGATTGTTTATCTATTAAAACGCTTGATCGCTTGCCTGGATAGACCAAATCTACCGATTGTTGTATCCAATCGATTAGATCAAACGCTGGATAGACCAACCGATTGTTTATCTATTAAAACGCTTGATCGCTTGCCTTCCCAGCTCCTGCAATGTAACTTCCCAACACAAGTTTATGCAATGAGCTCCTCCGACGCAATGAGCTCCACCCAACCTCCAATGGCTCCTCCAAAGAGCTCCTCCAATAGCTCCAGCCACCGACGCCGCCACCTCCGCCTAAACCCGCCAAGATGACCATGCGCCAATGGTCGCGGCGCTTACGGCGCTTATCTCCACGGGTGCTCCGCTTCTTCGACCGGGCAGATCCGCCTCCGCCATCGCTCCGACGACTCCGCCCTCCGATCGACAAGCCTCCGACGCCTCGACGCCTCCGCCTCGCCGAAGAAGCGCTGCGCCTCCTCCTCCGACGACGAGTACGACTCTGTTGAGGAATATCGCGACTACTGAGCCGAGAATGATCTGCATCACACTGCTCGAGCGAGACCTTGATGGTCAGCAATGAGACGACGACGACCCTCCCACCCCCCTCCCACGTCCATTTATTTAGTAGCTAGCTAGTCTTTTGTAGTTAAAGTATTTTTGTAATGCTTTTATAATGCAATCTATAAAGCATTATAATGCTTCGATAATACTTTTGTTATTATCTTCTTATATATATAATGCAATCCTACTTTTTTAATTATGTCGCAAGATTTGCTGATTTGAATTGATCGATCATCACAGATGGCCTGCTTTCAAACCGCTTGTGCTAATCGATGCTTGAATGTTGTGGAATCTTCAAGTTCGAGGAATATTGGTTGCTTAAGTAGTTCAAGAATGGTTGATTTGCTTAGAGTTGAGTTCGAGAATTCAAAAGATTTTGGCGCCGCTCCCGAAGAAGTCGTTATGTTGATGTTTTGTTGCAAAAACAAGAAGTCGTTATGTCCTCGTTCTCGATCCGAAAATACACAAGTATTAGTAGTACGGTTTTGTCGGGTTAAAACTGCTTGGTGTTTTAGTCTTGCCACGATAAGTGGTTGAAAATACACAAGTATTAGTAGTAAGGGTTGTTTAGTTGATGGTTTTGAGCTAAGTATGGTAGATCTTGAACCACTAGAGAGAGACTTTGAACAATATTGTTAGTCAAATATTAGTACAATTTCAACACAAAATACGGAGCAACAGGAGAACCATTAGAGGAATGTGATCAACTAGTATGTTAGTAGTCTATTACAACAAAAGAAAGCAAAGCAATCCTTATTTGCTAACACACTTTGCTTTTACAAGTGATCCTTCATTATGATCGTATGCACGAGGGAGTTTCCTCTCAGATCATTCAGACACCAATGTCTACGCCCACCGTGAAAGGAGGCAGCTCGTCGAATCGATTATACTCTTCTTCGTCCGTGACGCCTCAACTCCGGATAATCCTTCTTTACCCGAAGAACCACGTGGCGCCTTGGCCGATCGCTATCGCTAGTCTTCCTTCGCTTTTCGGTTTGTCGTCCATGTCCATCACATAGAATACCGTGTCACATCATTAGCGAGCACGAACGGTTCGTCCTTATAGGCCACTTGTTTGAGGTCCACAGCTTGTCATACCATACTTATCGATATCCACTACCGCCGGCTTGACCCATTGGCACCGAAACAGAGGAACTTTTAATGGTCCGCACTCCAGCTCCCAGATCTCCTCTATGAAACCATAGTAGGTGTCCATCTTTCCATTTTTGTCCAAGGCATCTATACGAACGCCATCGCTTTTGGTTGGTGCTCTTGCTATCCTGGGTTGTCGTGTAAAATGTGTACCCATTTATCTCATACCCTTGGAATGATATGATTGTTGTGGACGGTCCTCGAGCCAAGAGTTTCAATTGTTCATCGTCTGTCTGCTTGCCCAACAGCTTGCTTTTGTAACCAATCGCCTAAATGATCCATTTGCTCCATCGCGATCCACTTATCTCGACTTCTCCGGTATTGGGCCAGAGACTCATCTCGTGATCGAGATATACTGAGCCACCACAGCTTGCTTGTTTCAATACCGTGAAATGTGCTTGTTTAAATGCAAGTAGATCGTCGCTATAGGATTCTTTTTCTCCCTAAAGTCCTTTTCCTCGTAGCCTCCCTCATGGCGTGATACAGGACGCCAATCGGATTCAGATCATCCATGTAACTAACACAAAACTCGATCACCTCCTCTCAGGCCGACACCTGCGAATGCACTTTCAGGCGAGACCGTTACTTAACATACTTTAGGATACCCATGTACCTCTCGAAAGGGAACATATTGTGGAGGAACACAGTCCGAGAATTTCTATCTTTAACAATGTGGACCATGAGATGGACCATAATATCAAAGAAGGATGGAGGGAAGATCATCTCAAGGCTAACTGACTATTGACCATGTCATCATGCGACTAGATAACTTATTCGCTCGATGACCTTCTCATGACACGCGCTGAAGAACGAACACAGCCTTTTATGATTGTCCTCGCATCTAATCGCGTAATACCTCGCACCGCCATCGAGCAATCAGGTCATCAACACATGACAATCATGGGATTTTATGTGTACGATTTTATTCTCTTTCATGTTTATGAGTCTCCTTATGTTCGAGGAGTATCCGTAAGGGACCTTCACACTGCTCAAGAACTTAATCATGTTTTTTTTCTTCCTTGCTCGTGAGTGTAGCTCATGGGGTGGAGGTAATGTTGTCCTTTCTCTTTTCCTGGATGTAGGTCGCTCCCCGAGTCCCAATAGTCAGAGGTCCTTTCGTGCTTGAAGTGTATCTTTTGACTTACCGCACATATCTAGGAAACCTAGTAGGTTCACGCAGACATTCTTCGTGATATGCATGAAGTCCAAAGGAGTGGCGGACCTCTAAGTCTTTCCAAGAAGGTAAGTCCCAAAATATTGACTTCTTCTTCCAAATGGCCTTCGTGGTGACCTTGTTCACCGGACAGTTTGCTACCGTGACCTTTTCCAAATACTACTTTCAGATCCTTTACCAAAGAAAATACAAGCGCCCCATCGCGATGCATGGGCTTTACGCTTTCTCTCCGTCTCCATCAAAATTCTCACCCTTCCTCCGTGAACGGGTCCTTCATATGGAGGAACCTACTGTGGCCCATGTACACAACCTTTCGAGAGTTTTTAGGTACTTGCTGTCCAGATCCTCTAAGCAAAGGATGCGTGCTTTATATCCTTTGATAGATAGGCCCGATAGGTTACCAAGTGCAGGCTACCGTTGATGGTTACGTAATAGCAATGCACGAGAGTGAAGTGCTCTTTGTACTCATCCCATACACGCACACCATCGCTCCACGTTGTTAACAGATCTTCAACCAACGGTTCAAGGTACACATCAATGTCGCTTCCGTGTTGCTTCGGCCTTGATAAGCAATGGCATCATAATGTACTTCCGCTTCATACACGTACCAAGGAGGAAGGTTGTAGATACATAGAGTCACGGGCCAAGTGTCAGGATCGCCGCTCATATCGCCGAACGGGTTCATCCCATCCGCACTCAACCCAAACCTTATGTTCCTTGCATCCTCAAAGAAAGTCCCGTATGTTCTATCGACTTTCCTCCACCGGGAGCCATCAAGAAGGTGCCTTAGCCTTCCGTCGCCCTTACGGTCTTCTTTGTGCCAACAAGATCATCCGGCATGCGCTTTGTTCGCAAATAAACGCTTCAACCGGGGATTACAGGAAATACCACACCACCTTAGCAGAGGTCTCTTCTTCTTACGCCGCCTCTACCTCACCGGGTCATCACGCCGGTCTTATACCGCCAAGTTTTGCACACCGACAAGCTTCCAATCCTCATACTCATTGCGATAAAGGATACAATCATTACGACATGCATGTATCTTCAGACTCCAACCCCAAAGGGCGCATAACTTGTTTGGCATCGACGAAGTTTCGGCAAGGTGTTCCTCTCGAAGTAACTCTTTATGAGGCATAACAACTCGTCAATCCCTTATCGCATAATCCATTGGTCGCCTTCCATTGCATCGCCTAGTGTGGTACGCAACTTTTATGGCCCCGTCGACGCTTTGGGTACAACAGTTGTTCCGTGGTCCTCCCATAGGCGCCGAACTTTTCGTAATGTCTTTCATCGATGTATTCTCCTCTCCATCACGCAAAGATTTGGTCTAGGTCATCATCACCACACTCCCCAATGTATCTTCGAAGAACCGTGTTGACCAAATGTCCGGATATTGTTGTCCGCTTCTTCTTCTTCTCCATCTTCCTCAGATAATCTCTTCTTCACCGTGCTTGGTCCAAAGCAGTATAGTTTGACATGAAACCTCTTGTGAGCAAATGAAAGTGAAGGTGGCTGGATTTTGGCCACTCCTTCTCATTCTTGCGCCTATGCATGGACAAGATATGTAGCCCGACGTCAGGTGTGCATCGGCCAAGACGAAGAAAATCTTGCAAACCCCGCAAGAACTCCGGGAGCGCCGATCCATGTACATCCATCGCGGTCCATCTACATTATGTTACATCAAGATAATCATAGCTCATTTTCCAATAATGTATTGTTGAACCAAAACCTAAATATTAGCTAGATCCACACCTTCAATCCGAGCTAAATAATAATCCAAGCAAAATATAAACCCACACAACAAGTTTTTGCAACCTACAAAAAGAATTGGTCGATCGAGTCTCGATTCAAAATTCGAACAAAATTCACGATGCCTTTGTTTGCAAATTCTGCTGAAATTGTAACACCTTAAAATTTTCTAAATTATTATTCAATCATTTATTTTTATTTTTTTCTAAATCTCTAGCACTTAATTAATGATGTTTTCAAAAATAATTTGTCGATGGAAATTAAAACCAAAATTATACTAGAAGTAATTTTCTAAGTTTAAAATATTCCAAAGTATTTTTGAAAACTTTTCTCAAATATTGAACTCATTTTATATTTTCTATAAAGCCATTCATATTTCGATATTATTTTAATTCGCAAATGAATTTAAATTTCTTCTTTCCACATAACCATTGCCATTTGAAGATCCCAAACTCCATGATTTCCATGCACCATTCTCCCCAACTACGCAACCAAACCTCATCCTTCATCGATCGATGGAACTAAAACCTAAATTTAAGCTAGATCCACACATTAAATGCGAGCTACATTATAATCCAAGCAAATTCTAAGCTTACACAACAAGTTTTTGTATCCTATTTGAAAAGATCAAGCTAGATCTCTACATTCATATTAATCTTTCATCAATCATGGGAAAAGATCAATTTTTTTCATAATTCAAGCAAAAAGAGACTCCATTTAACACCAAATGATGTGAGGAATGATGTTACTAACCTTAGTTACCTTGGTTGCAGTAAAATGACCAAAATTTTGAAATTTGGGCAGCACCTCCTCTACATTCATAATCTTTCATCAATCATGGGAAAAGATCAAATTTTCTTCATAATTCAAGCAAAAAAGAGGCTCCATTTAACACCAAATGAAGTGAGGAATGATATTACTAACCTTAGCTACCTTGGTTGTGAGTAAAATGACCAAAATTTTGAAATTTTAAAGACCTCCTCCCTTCAAGCTCTTGGTCAAGCTCCACCGTTTTTTCACAAGACCGAATGATCCGGGTCCGCAGAGAGCGGAGGAGGAAGAAGTTTAATTAGAGATCAAGACGTTCAATACACTAACCGCATCGATGAGATAATATCGCATCGGTTCGGTCACGAATCGGTACTAGTGAGCTCCTCGCTAATAGTACGGCTCAATACATGAACCGCATCGATGTTATACCATCTGCATCGTTCGTCGTATTGAACCGCATCGATCTCCCCCCACAGTTCAGAGCCGCTGAACCGGATCGATCTAACTATCACCCGGTTCGCACTCAACCCGCATCGATGGGCCGTAGCAAAGGTCGATTTCAGAGTAGTGTCACGGCGGCCGACTTCGCTATCGACGACGAGGTACCGGAAGGCGATGCTCGGTGGGCTCGATGTTCTCGCGGACCCACGCGCAGCGCCGACTCACCGGAGGCCGTGGGGGAGGATGTCGCTACGCTACCGACGACGACGCCGCATGCATGTTTCTTCCAAACGCTTTTTCACCATTTCTTCCTTTCCATACACAGAAGAATCTTCCCTTGGTTTGTTGTCGCTTGGCCGAACGCCACTCGACGCCTTTCTCCTATGTCGCCGCCGCCGCCGCTACCGCCGACCGGCACCTCTTTTCTCTCAGCCGCCTGCCTCACAGTGATCTCGCCCTGTATTTGCATATATAATTACATGTACATATTAGGTTGATTCATAGGCTTGCATACGTATAAATATATTAGATGTAATCACGTAACATATGTGTATATATATATGAGTACGTAATCTTGTATACATGGTTATGTTAGATTAATGCTATATATATATATATATATATATATATATATATATATATATATATATATATATATATATGTTCTGACGCATTTATGTATATCTATTTACACTAGGATCATTTGTGTGAATACATATATACGCTTAGTACGTAGTATATGAAACATGTGAATACATATATACTGATCGGTTGATTCGGTTCTTCAAACTATGGTCACGTCTTGGCGCCGTCGACGCTGCTGCCGTCACCGTCGAGGCCGACGCCGACCTCCGGCGATGCTGTTCCGGCTAGCCGCTTTTATCGTAGCCTTTCTCGTGTGTAACCAGAACCAAGCAAACCGAAGAAAATCGTAAGGAGGATATGCACATACATGATGAACAGTGCCATGCATGGCTAGATAAATTTTGTACGTAAATTTGTAACTAAATTGCGGATATTGTCTTTTTCGCTACAAATTCGTTATAAGTCCAAATCGCATGCAACAAATTTTTTAAATTAGTAAATATTATTACCTAGCCACAATAATTTTTATAAAATTTTATAAATGAATTTATACTGTTAAAATATTCAAGGAATGTCCAAATTTATGAATTTTGTAGCTCTTAAACTATACGTTCAAAAATGTCAAAATAAATTTTATAAATCTTAGAAAATGCTAAACTAATTATCTGGAAGTTTTCATGAAGTTACGAATTAGTTTGATTTGTCATATTTTTCCGAATGTGTGTTTGTACGTTGTTTTGCGTGTTTATTTGGTTCTTTATCTGTTACGCGTAGACGTTGAGCTGTGTGAAGACGCGGATTTCGAGGGTCAAGCTCCAGACCAAGACTCGCTGCTTTTCGAAGGCAAGTTATGCTTTGACCATGTTGCTCCTAATTTTTGGAAATGTATTTTGTTTCAAACTATGCATGCTAATTCAACTAAAAATGGATTTAAATATTTTGGGTGTATTAGCTAATTAACCTAATTGTTATTGTCACCTTGTTATTAATACTTGTATGACATGATTCCTTCGATAAACCTAAGTGGACAATACTAGTTGGTTGTGATGATATTGTGCCAACACGGGAGGCTAGACCGTGAATAGTTGCTTAGCCATGCTTATATCGTGAATGATCCTTTTTGGAATACAAAAGCAATACTGACTAAAGAATAGTGAATACTTTTTGATAAAAGTGGAATGCTATTGGTAATGATGTTGGACTGTAGAGACCTGTGTGGTTCTACATGAAAGATGATTACGGGCATGTGTTGCACCGGTAATTAACTCGGGATGGAATTGATTTAGACTAGGGCAAGTGGACCGAGGCTTCGTGCCAGGTGGGCCTATGTGGCAACTGTGGGATGGGTTGAGTGATGTGAGGGCTGTGTGCCAAAACTGAGAGAATGAAGTCTTGCCTTGGTCAGTTAAGGACTTTACCTTGCAAGCCTTTGACCTGAGTCTCTCGTACAACCACATGTCTGAATGGGAAGACCTAGTTTAGTAGGATTCGATGTCTTACCTTGATACCTTGGGTGGCGCTTATATGGGGGTAATCAGACAGGAGCGTGTTCGTGTTACGGCTTGGTACTTATCCAACGGTGTTCGCCTGTTCTATACTTCGCTCTGGTGAGGGAAGTGATAGTGAAGGCAACACTGAGAGGTTCCAAGGTGGAGATAGAAGTTTCAAAGGCTTTGTTATGATCACTCATTCGCATACTCTTGTATGGTGTTTCACTACCGACGTGGTGAGTTGATTATATCTTGTGGGTAAAGTGTACAACCTCGCAGAGTGTAAAACTATTCGAATAGCCGAGTCCATGGAATCGATAATGCTCGGGATTACAAATAAGGGTAGTGTTTTGAAAATAAAATGGGTGGAAGGTCAGGTGCCAGAGTTGATGATGAAAATTGGTTAAGGACCTGTGTCCAAATTATGTGGAAAACATTTGAGAAACTTATTATATTGTTAAGGATTTGATGCTAAATAAATAGTAGTTTAAAATGTTGATGCAAATGCAAAATAGCCAATCGAGCTATTCTTTGTAACAAGCCATGCATGTAGTAATAGAACGTGATTCGCGGCATGACTTGTTGAGTACGTGTGTACTACCCTTATGCAAAATTTTACCGTAAGAGGAGTCTACACCAAAGATGAAAAGAGGAGTATATTGGAGGGCCGAGAACTAGGAGCAAGCCTCGTCGAGCGCTGTGGGCTAAAATGGATCACCATGACGTTTACTTTCCGTTGTTGTTTATTATTACTCTGAATAATGTAAGCCCTACGTGGCAAAATATTGTAAGGTGACCTTAAGGTCGTACAACTCGATTAAATACATGTTTGAAGTACTTTATTATTATTCCGTTGTGTATGATTATGGTACTTTAACCCTGTTAAGCCTGTGTGCACTAGGGCGATCCTGGACTAGTGCAGAATACACAGAGTGTCCGAATTTGCAGATTCGGGGCACGACAGTTTTGCATGTAAATCTCTCTTTATTTGGATAGATGATTGGCCGTTTTGTTGCCTTCCTTGCATACGCTAGCCGCACTGTACTTATGGTCGCAATTGATCAATGAGAAAACTAAGTGCGTCAATTATTCCGTCTTCGTCCACAACACAAATAGAGGTGGGTCCAAATTAGGCTTGCCTGCTTGGGGTTGTACATCCACTAGGTCCCTTTTAACTTTTACTTAAGGCAATTCCAACCCATGGTTTCCATGAGCAGTGTCTAGAGGAGAGAGAGAGAGCAATAAACCAATGCATTGTTTCCCAACCCATAGTTTTCATGAGCAGTATCTAGAGGAGAGAGAGCAATAAACCAATGCATGCACCACAAACATAGCTTGGTCAGCGCGCAGAAACGTCCAACCCTGATTTTGCTCGTTTCTTGCGTCTTGGTGCCCACACCGACCTAATTTCTTGCATGAGACATGGTTTCTTTGTTTTTCCTTCTCTCCCTTCCTTAATTCCTATGCCACATCAGATTTTTGCTTAGTTGGCAGCATAATTAATTCTATGGACACCAGTTGAGGTGGAGGGTTGGGACTGCCCTTAGCATAGCCTATATACATCTCTGAGCCACAAATGCAATGACTCCACGCTCAGAAAGAGTATTTATCATCCTTGATAGGTACATAAGGTACCTCCCCACCAAATTATCTTAAAACTCTCGGTATTTTTGTTGGTACCTCCACTCTTTAAATTTTCGATATCTTTTGATACTTTCTCAATATGTAATTAGGTACTTTCCAAGAATTTTGGTAACATATGTATAGTACACCTCCATTGTTTCACTCCCGATCAATCGAAAACGGACGGATAATGTCTCTACCGTATTTGTTTTCATATTTTCTTTTTACTTGGATGTGGATATGAATATGAATAACCCGGATATGAACATGTATATGAATAATGTCAAATACAGATACGAAGCGAATACGAATCGAAATGAATATGGTTACGAATATTTATCAAAACACGAAAACCCTATAAATTCTATGGACAAAAAGAAAAAGTAATTAGCACTACCTTGAAAAAGGCCATCAGTAGAAGTTCATAACTGCCATCAGTGACGTTTTTGAACTGCCACAGATTTAGTGCCAATGGCGGTTTTTGGCTAGAACCGTCACTAGCCACAAACCGCCACTGATAATATTATCAGTGGCGGTTCTATCCACAAATTGCCACATATATTGGGTTATCTGTGGTAGTTCTGTCCACAACCCGCCATAGATATCCTTGTATCAGTGATGGTTTTTCAATAGAACCGCCACTGATAACTCCAAACAACAAAATAAAAAGTTGGCATTTCAAGCTAACCTTAGGCAGTGCTAGCCATGCCCTCTGAAACATCATACATATATCATACACATTGTAACAGATATATGCACAAAGTAGCATAAGATTAGCCATGAAACATCAATTTACACTTTGTAATGAGACAAAATTTAAATAATGAAAGACTAAACTAATTTTCTAAACTACAAGCCTACTAGTCTTTAGTGTTGGTTGGAGACACATGATGTGTAAAATGAGTATGGATGACTATATCGTTGTTGTCTTTGTCATGAAACTCGCCTTTTGTATTGATGATTTCCTTCATGATGAAGTAGGCGAGCTATCCCTGAATGGCTTGGATTTCCATAGGAAGCAGTCCTCCCGTAGGCAACTTGAGGCGCTATAAATAAGAAAAATAAATCTCAAAGTATATAGAAATTGAGTGGTGTGAATCAATGTGTGATGTAAGCATGACAAACCTCTACATCATTATTTATTATTGTAGAACCTAAGATTTCACATATGTATTGGCACACGAAGTATCCACATAAATTTGTGCATTACGGCTGCTTGTGACACTGTAAAAATTGAATAAACTAAAATGTCATGAAAGGAGTTATTTACTATGAAATACGATATAAGAATATTGCTTGCGTGCATACCGAAAATTTAGTACGGATTGAAAGGGATTTGTGGTATGGACGGTATCTTGAGCTCTTTTTACAATATCTTTTCAATGCATTATTCATTAGAGTTATCATCTCTTCATAGTTTTTTCTATCTTTATCCAGTGGATCCATGATCAGCATCTTGCTCTTCTCTAGAGTAATTACTGTGAGAATTCAGTGGAAGCTACATACACGTGTATGATGTCATAGTCATTAGTCCTAAGATAAAGTAAAGAACAAAATCAACGAGTAATTTAACTAGTTAGTGAGAAACTAACTTACTTAAAATTGTATGGTAAAAGAATAAACTCCTTGTCTTGTAGCTTAATCAAAGTGTTATATACATATTCCTCGACCTCCTTTGGTACTCTTGTGATTTTGGCCTGGCAGACTATTCCCGGGTCGAGGAATCCCACTGATCTCTGGGTTTTCTTAGTTCGATCATCTCGTATCTAGATAAGGAAAAAGTTAGACGTGACATTTATCGGTATTATATGAATGTAGACCATGATTTATATATTAGACATTTACAGCGACCAATATCTCCAAAAAGATATGTCGAGGGTGTCGTGATAGAACAAGTTGTGCAAGTTATTGAATTCTACCATGAAGCAGCCAACTCCCTCATGGTGAAAATGTTCCTCTCGAAAAAGGGTAGTGATAACCTTCGGGAGTACCTCTTGGTTGGATCGCTCCATGTACCAGGCTTATAATCGCTACATCATGAGTGATAGGCTATTTAACTTTGAAGGGGTGACTAACGGCTTCCCCAGCTTGAATTCTAATCTTTCTTGGTTATCTTGTACTTCAGTCTTCGCCTTGCCCTTACTTTTTGCCTGCACAACATCATACTCTGTTATGGCTTCGCTTGATCTAGCTGATACGGCTTGTCTAATGTGCCATTTCTTTGAATCAGGGGTTGAAATTAGTTTGTCCTGTGAAGTACTCATACTAGCCATGTTCTTTGGTGCTTCATTGCCATTTCACGCTCAGGGGCTAATGACGGTAGCATGAGTTCTACTGCAGAGAGGCAGGCACTAGATGGTCTAAGACGATGTACGCTTGCACCACTGGATGAATGAGTGGATGGCACTTCCTAGAGTTGTAACCTCGTCGTTGCAGGGAATTTCCAGCGCGATGTCGGCAAACTGTGGAAGTATCGTATCCACCTGGACCTTTGCATAACCTGGCACTATCGGTGATTTGTGCAGAACACCCCCATCTTGGCATGGATAAGCTATTCCTGCACCAGCTTGTAAGAATATGTTCATGACGGGCACGTTGAGCTGGCAAGGTGTGGGGTCTTGTATGTCGTCCACAGGATAATGGGTTTTATCAAGTTCTACCAATGGCGTGGACGCGCAACTACTAAGATGATTCGTAGGGCTGGAGAGAACGTTGTGGACTTGCGACTGACTCAAGGCTTGTTGTACTTGTTGTTGAACTTGTTCTTGTATGGTGCCTTGTAGTTCTCGAAGAACCCTTTTCTTCATCTTTTTCTATTCTTTTTCGGCACGCTCTTCTTTGGCTCTCTTCCGACTCCTATAAGAGTCTCCGTGCTCTGGGAATCCCATCTTCCAGAGAACCTTGACCCCAACTCCTCGTGTCCGACCAGGGTGCTCTTTGTTTCCTAGGGCCGCCTTTAGTTCATCTTTCTCCCTGTCTGGGTGGAAATTTTCTTGGCTGGACTTGGTGTACAGCTCTTGAACTCTTTGTAACATTATTTTATCATCGTTGCTTTTGAATGATAGGGCCCCACTAGATGTGATAGATACCCTCGCTAGCACGTAATGCTTGACTCGGTCTGGTAGTCCAATCAAGGGACTTGTGCTAGTTAATCGGATCGTATCTAATTTCTGCCTCTCCCATTGAGGAATTTTACCCGCGTACCCACTCGTGCCTATTCTGTGGGGGTGAGTATTCCTCCTTGTGATGTTTATATGGTCCTCACTGGACTTCTTTGCCGCTTCATCTTTCTTATTACCACAAACTCATCCCAATATGGCTCTAATTTTGGATAGTCTCCGATGGCTAACCGTTTTTTCTTCACACAGTTTGTATTCATCGTCGCCTTGAAGTTCCTGCATGCCGCATCCATGGTCATCAACGCATCGCGACACATGAGCTCTTCGGCTTCTTTGGGGAATTCAAAGGTTTCTTGGAGCTCTGTCCATAGATCCTCTTTGGAGGCACAGGGCACTTTGTGCCAATCCAAATAGGTGGTTAGCACTTTATCCCTTATGATGGACCCACATGTGGACCTGTATTTTGCTGCTAACTTCCATGGTGCAATAAGGGCCCTAGCATTTGGGACCTCTAAGATGGTATACCGGCCTTCAAACTTCTTAGTTTTCCCTCGGCCTCAACATCTTGCAATGGGAGCATCATCTGCAGCAACGGTGGAGACCTCGGCTTCTTCGGTGATTGGCTTGATATTAAGATACCGGCTCGGGCTCGGGTTGGAAGTCTCCTCCATTATAGGCTCAAGATTGGGCTCCATAAGAACCACATTTCCACAAGAAATGTTAATGCGGATTAGAAATCATAATACTTAAGGTTATTTAGTTAGCTCTACATAACTTAACATTTAATTAAGTCATTTTATTTGCTTATATTTCAGCCCTTAAGTATACATATTTCGAGATCGTAAAGCTTTATGTTAATAGAGAGGTTACGAACCCTTTGTAAGAATCTAAGGTTAGCTATGGATTTTAGTTTGCTTATGTATTCCAAGTCATAGGCCATAAATGAGAAAATTGTTGATTCTTGAAAAGAGGAACGGTTATAACATGAAAGGTGTAAGGACCCGAATTCACCAATTCGAATCCACTGTGTTTTACCGCACTAGTCTCAGGATTAATCGCTAGTGCACACAGCTTAACATCGGTAAGCATCATATCATACACAACAATAAGAATAATAAGACTTTATTTATTGAATATAACTAGTGTATGATCTTATGATCACTTACAATATTCAGCCTCACAAGGCAATAGTAAGACCAATGAGACAAATGCAATGAAAGACAAGAGAAGACGAGATGTCCCATCAACACACCACAGCGACTAACAAGGATTGGCCTAGTGACACGCGGCCCACCGAAAGTCCTCCTCCAATAACGATGATGATTCCTCCACCGTTGTTGGTTGTTAGCAAGGGTGAGTACACCAACACGTACTCAACAAGTTGTGCATGTAATGTAATGCTATCATAGCTATATGCGTGCTTATTCCAAAGGAAAGGCTAGGGTTCATTTGCAATAAAGCAAGATTTAAGAACACATACATTTCATAGATTGAAAAGACAAGAAACAAATAATAACAAGTAAATAGATTCAATGATTCTCAAATAAACCCAAGTTTCCATCCTAAAGCAAGTTCCATTGTCCACATGGCATCCTGCCATCCCTTCCAGCTTGTCCATTTTATTTAACTACCCTTGATCTGTAATCCCGAGCATTGCTCAATACCGTGAGCACGGCTATCCTAATAGTTTGTACACTCGCAGAGGTTATGCACTTTACCCACATGATACAACCATGCACCACACAGTGAACGATTATAACAAAGCCTTTACAATGCATCCTCTTAACCCAAGGCTACCGCTAAGGTTTCAACATCAAGGGTTACACCACCACAATAGGCCCCCTCTTGCGCCATGTGAGCCACCCCGAGCATGGATCGGTTACCACCACCGGGTCTCACGCCACCACGATAGCACTCAAGTTAAGCATTTGCAAATTAGTCACTAGGTCGCCCCATAATGTATATGTGGTTGCATGATAGACTCAGTCAAAGGCTCGCAAGGTTAAGTCCTTATGATTGATTAAAGCAAGACATACACATACCCTCAGCTCCTCTGAGCCTACCTTGGCACACTTGCCCTTCCACTTGCTTCAATCATAAAGTGATTACCACCCTGTTGGTTACTAAGCACCACGTGCTACTCACAAATCAACATCGCTAGTGACCTCCCGCCACGACAACTCAATCTCTTTGTGTGCCCACACATGACACACAAGTTAACATCATTGTTCTATATTCCATTAGTCAAAATTAATAATCAATATTTCATGTACATGTGATGACGTGGCATGGCTAAGCATTCTAGTCCGTTCTAATCATCCATGTTGATTTCAGTATTAACCAACTATAATGAACCAACCTAAGGTGACAAGTGGATTATGGCATACAAATAACAAGGTAGGGTGTAATTCAAAGGGTATATTAACTAATCCCAAAGTTAAGTTGAAATCATCTGTACTCATAAAATACCATGCAATAGAGTAAATCAAAATAGCAATTTTGCAAACATGGGTGCAACATGATCAAAGCACAACTTGCCTTGCTTAAACTCTTGGTCTGAATATAATTCTTGAGTTGCAAATTCCTCTTCCGAAGCCTCGCACAATTTAACGTCTACGCGAATCGAGAATAAATAGCAAATAAACACCAAAACTAAAGAACAAATGAACTCAAAAATTCAAATAAAAATCACCATTAGAAAGATCTCAATTTTACAAATTTTTAGGAATTTAAATCACCTCAATCGGAGTTCGTATGCAAAAGTTATAGCACTTTGAAGTTTTAAATTCCTGAAAAATCCCTAAAATCATAAAATTCGAAGTAATTGAATTATTTTTATAAAGAAAAATATGAATTCCCCCCCCCCCCCGAGCTATACGGATGACACATGGCAATATCTGGGCCTTTGGATACCAATCTAACGGCTCTGTTAAATCTACTACGTGGCTTAATATCCACCTTTAGATCTAAACCGACGATCAAAACTAACCCAAGGGTTTTATCGGCACTTAGTCGACATGGCCCAACCGTGACCCCACGATCTCAATCCAACGGCTAAGGCGCATCTGTACTTCATCAGGCACATAAATGTCGTGGCACGATCTAGACCTCCATCTAAGATCCTACGGCCACGCTTTTAATCGGACGCCACGGCTCAAAACGTTGTCGCCGATCACGGCCCGATGTGGATCCGACGGCACGACGGCTCTTGCCGGCAATGAACACTGGTGGCTTGATTTCACCGGAGACGAAGATGACGACCTCGGCGATGGCGTTCCGGCGCTTCCCTACGACGACGGAGGGTGCAACGGGTTCTAGCGACTCAAATAACTCGAATCAGAATCCTTTCGGCGGAAGAAGCTCTCAACGGCGGCGGAACTCGACGCAACCTCTTCGAAAAATCTGGCGAGCTTTCGTGGCCTCCTTGGTGACTCTCCGGTGATGGCGCTTTAGGGGAAGGATGCGGCGGCTTAAGGTGAGTCTCGGGAAGGGTCGCCCGGGCCTTAAATACCCCGCGACGGCGTGCTAAACTCGGAAAGTTTCATGGAGGCAGCGTGTTCGAATCGGAGACGGCGGAGAGGAGTCCGTCTTGGAGACGATAACTATCGACCGCCCGATCTTAATCCGACGGTCGGATGGCTTAGGGTTTTCGAATCGGTAAGCTTTAATAAGGATCGTCCGATGTGAATCCAACGGCCCCTAATGTTTAGGGTTTCCTTAATCGATATGGCATGAAAATGGCCGTTAGATCTTGATCCAACGGTCGGCGTTAACCCTACCGATTCTAATGCGGTCTGCACAGTAGTTGGGCCGGGCCCAGTACTGTTCATGGGAATTTCCGGGGTTTTCCAATTAAAACAATTCGAGAAAATAAATTAATTTATTTAGGGTAGTAAAAATATCAGAAAAATTCCAAGAAAAATCTCAAAAATACTTTGAGACATTCTGGACCTAAATAAAATATTTTTGGTAAAACTTTATTTTAAATATTTCTTTTTATAATTATTTATTAACAGAAGGCAATATATTTAGATTCAAAATAATTCAAATAAATCTCGAAAATCCAATTAAATCCAGAAAATTCACAAAAATCATAATTTGCATTAAAATAATATTAATTAATTAAAATGTCAAAAAATTGGGATGTTACAAAAGGGGTAAGAGCTAAGATGCTAGCAATAGAGTGGCAGGTCTAGCAATTAGGGAATACCGTAGGCATAGCATTGGTCCAAAATAATTAATTATATATATATATATATATATAGAATAATGAAAATCATTCATTATCTAACATGGGGGCAACACCTATACAAGTGCACATGTCAAATATGATATCAAGTGGCATGACATCAGCTCAACAAATGGTTCAAAGCACAACTCTTGGTTCTTTTGGATCAAACACTTCTACTATGTCTAGCAATTCAAATATTGTTGTATCATCCTCTTTGGCTAACATCCAAAGCAACTTTGGTACATCAGATATTCTTGTGTGGTTGGCATTAGATAAGGCAATGGCATATTTAAATCGATAATTTTGACTCTGAACTGACAAGCATTACAAGCCTGGATGGATAATCAAGTTAGTCCCTGCTATTTTCCTAATGTTATTTGTTAAGGCAACAAAGTGACTGGAATGTAAGTTAAGCCTAGTCATCTCAAATATTTGAACTCCATTCCTGCCAAAGGTAGCTATGCAGATCACAGCAAAGTCACAGCAACACAACAAGTAAAAATATGGTCCAAATCACAGCAAAGTCATAGCAACACAACGAGTAAAGCAGGAAAAGGAAATCTCCATCATGAGCTGCCCTCCATACAATACATGCCATGTTCAAAATCTATTCCCTTTGTGGGAGGCACCACATTGTTTAGATTCGTACATTCAATGTACATATTCATGCTTTGAGCAATGAAGAAAATCTGATTAAAAGTGCTATTGTGCATAGACATAATTGGCAGATGTGTTGTTGCATCACAAAAGACACTTGCCGCTCATTTCATCTAAGGCTTCTAATGCAATCTGAATTTGCATCTTGCTAGTTGATCAGGCAATTCCAACTTACAATTCCCCAAGTCGTTACCATCGTTTCATTCAGAGCCCCACAAAAAAACTCCCAATTACTCTAGTCAGACTGCGTCCACAAAAGTTATGCTAATACAATGTTCCAAAACTTAGCAGCGCGAAGCATTTAAGTACTCATCTTCTCATAAGGAGCAAATACGTAGCAAGCATCCATCCAGACAAAACTCGCATGGTTGAAAATGCTCTCCACAAAACAAAATGCTCTCCAATGGTTGAACTCACCTTGTTGGCACTAGGTACTCGGGGAAGAGCTTGCTGAGGATGTGGACGATGCTTGGAGTGGCGGCGGTGTCAGGATCCTCCCACATGGCTTGGAGTGGCAGTGGCGTCGGAGTCCTCCCCCACTGACGTGGCTTGGTGCAGGCACTGTAGGACAATGGGTGCAATGCAGGTGATGTTGGAGCAGGTGAGCGGGAAGATCAGGAGGTGGCGGTGGGTCAAGTTAGGGCTAGGTAATTTATATGGGGTGGTATCTGTGGTGGTTTTTAATAAAAACCGTCATAGATAAAGTTATCAGTGGTGGTTTTTATTAGAAACCGCCACAGATAAACTTTATCCCCACACTTAGCCATTTAAAGGGCTATCAAATCTTAGTAAAATATTTTTAAACTTTTTTACCAAGCTTAGATGACAATTATTATTATCTATAAAAATTTTTGGATTAAAATCAATTATATAAAAATTCTAAAAACGCTGACTGCTTTATTTGCTCACTTCTGTTTTTATTTTTATTTGAGGATGAAAATGAAGTCAAGAATTTTTAAAAAATTTTGAGAGAGTTTAATATGTGAAATTTTTTAGATCGAAATCATGCATATTTATTTTCTATTAATTTTGATATGGCAGTTTTTAGATTTCCTTATTTTTTTGTTTTTTAATTTTAAAAGGAATTATATGTGATTATTAAATTTTTATATTTTCACAACAATTTCATACAGTTTTTTGGAAGTTATGGTAAAATTTTTAGCTTGACAAACATATCACATTCGCAGTCAAAAGGAGTCATATCACATTTCACTTTATTATCTTATTTTTCATGTATAAATGGACACATATTGCCATTACTCCTAACAAATTATTTTCTTTTACAATTTGGCCTTCGTTGTGATCATCGCGATGATAGGTAACTTCTTGAGTGGCTTCTTCCTCAAGCCTGATGCTGCTATCTACGAAAGGAGGCAACTCATCAAACTGGTTGTACTCTTCCTCATCCATGACATTTTCAACTCCGACGATCCTTCTTTTTCTTTGAAGAACTATATGGTGCTTCTTATTTACCGGATCGATTACATAGAAGACTTGTGCTACTTGCGAATCGCAAGTATGAATGGTTCGTCTCTGTATTCGACATGTTCGATGTCCACAGTAGTGAAGCCGTACTTGTCCACCTTGACACCCTTTGGGAGTTGGACCCAATGACATCGAAACACTAGGTAGGATCTTGAAAATGCAGTAGTCGAGATCCCAAATCTCCTCTATGAACCCATAGTAGTTGCTCTTCTTACTGTCTGTGTTGTCGTAGGTATCTATATGGACACTACTGTTTTGGTAAGTGCTTTTGTTATCCTGAGCTCTCGTGTAAAATGTATATCCATTTATGTCGTATCCTTGCCTTGTCATGATTATACCTGAAGGCCCTTTTGCTAACCACCTCAACGTAATACTCGTTTCTTCACCAGACATGTGCTCCCTGAACCAATGATTGAACAAACAATTGTGCTCTTTTATTATCCAAACCTCTGATCGTCCATGGTTTTCCCTCTGTAGCTTATCCTTGTGTATGTCCATATACAGGTACACCTCAACTGACTGTTGCAAGACTGTGAAATGAGCCTGTTCGAGCAAAACATGATCGTAAAAATTTGTAGATTTCTTTCCTATTACACCTTCCCAGCTAGCCTACCCTCATGGCGAGATACAAGCACAACTACTGGTTCAACCTCATCCATGTAATCGATGCAGAACTCAATAACCTCCTCAGTTGCATAACCTTCTATAATGGAGCCTTCCGGCCGAGATCGATTACGTACATATTTCTTCAGAACACCCATATAGCTTTCAAACGGGTACATCTGATGCAGGAATACAGGGCCACAAATATTTATCTCATTCACAAGGTGAATAATGAGATGAACCATGATATCAAAAAATGATGGAGGAAAATACATCTCTAGCTAGCATAGAGTCTGGACCACATTAGCCTGTAGTTCATAAAGTTCAACAGGATCGATGACCTTCTGTGAAATCGTGTTAAAGAATAAACACAACCTCATGATTGCTTCTCGGACCTTGTCAGGTAAAATACCTCTAATTGCAATAGGTAGCATTTGTGTCATCATCACATGACAATCATGAGACTTCATGCCAGTTAACTTCAAATCTTTCATCGATACCAGTTTGTTGATGTTTGCGGAGTAACCGAATAGAACTTTAACACCATGCAAGCACTTGTAGATGTCTATTTTCTCTTTCTTAGACAGAGTGTAGCAAGTTGAGAGAAGGTAAAGTCGGCCTTTCCCGGTGTCTTGAGGATGTAGCTCAGCTCTGATTTTCATATCTTCCAGGTCCCTTCGTGCCTTCAGTCCATCCTTTATTTTGTTAGGAATATTCAATAAAAGACCAAGCACGCTATCACATACATTCTTCTCTACATGCATGACATCGATGCAGTGTCGATCTTCTAAGTTCTTCTAACAAGGCAAGTCCCAGAATATGGATCTCTACTTCTACGTGGTCTTCTCAGTATGGGACCTCGATGTATTATGAGTACTCCTCTTTCCAAGTAAAACATTAAGATCCTTAACATATCATAAACCTCTTCCCCACAAAGAGGCCTTGGAGCTGAACTGTCCTCCTTTGTCCCATCGAATTGTTTCTTCATATTGCGGTACAGATGATTCCTGCGAAAGAATCTATGGTGATGCATGTACACTGTTTTCCTCAAGTTGCTAAGCCACACACTAGCGGTTTCATCCAGGCACTGGGGGCATACTTTGGCTCCTTTTATAGTATGGCTGGATAGGTTACTAAGGGCAGGTAAATCATTGATGGTGCAAAACAACAATGCACGTAAAGTGAAGTACTCTTATTTGTACTTGTCCCATACCTATACACCTTCGTTCCACAGTGTCACAAGATCTTCCACCAAAGGTTGTAGGTATACATCAATATCGTTGCAAGGTTGTCTCGGCCCTTGGATAAGCAGCGGCATCATAATGTATTTTCGTTTCATACACAGCCAAGGAGGAAGTTTGTGATACAGAGAGTCACAGGCCAAGTGCTATGAATGCTACTCATGTTACCGAAATGATTCATTCCATCCGTACTCAAGTCAAGCCTTACATTTCTCGGTTCATTTCCGAAGTTCTCCCTAAAGAGCCAATTGATGGTTCTCCACTAGACAGAATCAGTAGGGTGTCTTAGTTTTCCATCCCTCTTACGCTCTTCCGAGTGCCATCACATCAATTTGTTGTGCTTTTTATTTCCAAATAAATGCTTCAAACGAGATATTACTGGCAAATACCACACCACTTTAGCGGGAGCTCCTTTCTTTACCTTGATGCCTTCGCTGTCATTGCCCTTACACTTGTATCGTGATGCTTTGCACACCAGACATACATGCCTGTCTGCATAGTCTTTGCGATAGAGTATATAGTCATTTAGACATGCATGTATTCTTTCTACTTCCAATCCCAAGGGACACATAATCTTCTTAGCTAGATATGTGGTTTTAGGCAACAGTTTTCCTCTAGAAGCATGTCCGCTAAGAGATGTAACAACGCCATGAAACTCGTGTCCGACCAACCATTATCTGCTTTCAATTTCAGTAGTGAAAGAACGGTGTGCAACTTTGTGTATTCCTCCTTACAACTCAGGAACAATGGCTTCTCTGAGTCCTCCATCAAACCCTTGAATTGATTAAACTCTCTCTGACTAGTGTAGTTCTCTTCTGCATCGCGCAACATTCGAGCCAGATTATTGTCATCATCGACGACCAACCTATCATCATCGGATCCATAATTGATGTCAGCTACCATATTGCCGGCTTTGTCGTCATCGACGTTATCACATTGAAGTATGATCTCTTCGTCGTGCCTTGTCCAACTTGTATAGCTAGGTACAAAACCCATCCGAATCAAGTGCAAGTGGATATGGTCTTTGTCTGAAAATATCTTCTCATTCTTACAATCAATGCATGGACAATGTATGTACTTTGTCTTCTTTTGCAAGCTGTTCTCCTCGGTGGCTCTTAGAAAATAAAAAACGCCATCGATGTATTCTCGGCTGTAATGGTTCGCATTGTACATCCAACTCTGGTCCATCTACAATAATTAATTAATGTAAACAATTATTAATATCCAATAATCTTAATTAAAATATATGCTCATACCAAACTAAAATTAAATTTATCCTCTAAATGAGCTACATAATAAATTCATCAACTCAAAATGAAAGGCAACATCATTATCACGAACCTACCATATTAACTAAAATTTAATATTTCTTAATATCCAATAATATTAAGTAAATAAATTTAATATATGCTTCATAAAAATTAGCTAACAATAGCCACTAATGGAGCAAGATGTATATGCACGCTCTAATGGTAAAAAATTCATGGTAATTAAAAAGCAAATCTTAATTACTTCATTTTTATATATGCTCATACCTAGCCAAAATTAAATTTAACCTCTAAATGAGCTACATAATAAACTCATCATTTCAAAATGCAAGCCAATATCAAGATCACCCATCTACCATATTAACTAAAATTTAATTTTTGTTAATATCCATAATCTTAATTAAATAAATTTTATATATACTTGATCATAATTCGTCATCTAGAAAAGGTAGACAACTTAATCTAATGGAGCAAGATAATAAATTCATCATCCACAAAATGCTAGGTAAATAAAAACAAACTAAATCTAAGCCTTGCATCTAAATCTTAATTAAACTAGGTTTAAGCATTAAATTGCAACGACACCACCACAAATGAAGAGAGGAGAACAAATCACACACCTTGGAACAATTACAAGAAATAGAAGCACAAAAATCTTTGCAAAACGAAATATGAAATCAGCTAGCAAGGTTTTGTACTCAGGGAGGAAGATGACCATGGCGTAGCTATAGGGGTTTTTATAGGGATATTATTTGTGGCAGTTTTATATTAAAACCACCATAGATAATAAAATCAGTGGCGGTTTTAACAAAAAACCGTCACAAATACTAATATTATCAATGGAGGTTTTTTCCTAAAACCGCCACAAATTATCAGTGGCGGTTTCAAATAAAAACCACCACAAATAGTCCTGATATTATTTGTGGCAGTTTCAAAGAAAAATCGTCACAAATAATTGATTATTTGTGACGGTTTCAAACAAAAACCATCATAAATAGTCTTCACGCCATTTTGAACTTTATAACCGCCACTGATAAGTGTATTTGTGATGATTCTAAAAGAACCGCCACAAATAAGGCATCACCTATGTACTGTTTTGTGGTAGTATAGTTTATTTGCTCCAAACATTCATGAATAACATATAATAACCCAAAATTTGTATTCTTTGTTGAATTATGTTTAAAATAATAAATTATGCATTTATAAATTTTTATGCATTTTTAGCTACATATTTAAATATTTTCATATTAAGGACAACAATTTTTCAATTTTTGAGAAACTATAAAGCTGATAAACTATTTTAAATATTAGATTATGTCAGAAAATTCCATAAAAAATTTTAATAATTTTTGAAGTTGGTTTGCCAATTTTAATAATTAAAATTTGATTTGTAGATTAATTAAATTAGAAAACGATTTTAAAATTTAGAAACCTTTTTTGGCCAAAAGAGTTGTTTTAGCCTAGCCCACATGCATATCTAGATAATCTGGTCCATAAATATCCAGATTATTCGTATCTGTATTCAATAGATATTGAGTTACTGAATCCATATTCATATCCGATAGAAAAATTCGTATCTGTTTTTAATCCGATAATATTTGATCAGTTTCCCTACTATCAGCCACTGACCACAGCAAGCTCATCCGAAAACAAAAGCAACGGTGAATGCAGAGCAATAAATGGGCATGCCGACATTAAGGAGACAAGTGAGTAGCATGAGCTAAAGAAATCGATCATCTAGAAGGAAGCCAGGAGACTTGAGTAGTCAACCTGAGACTCCGGGCGGGGAAAATGTGATCACGATCGGCGCAAAATCTGGCTTAGTAGAAAGGCGGTCGACGTAGATCGCACTTTGTTATAATAACACTGAAAAGAAAGGTTGACGTGATCGCGCAGTTGAGCATGCAGAATGATGCTACCTGCGTGCGAGCCATCTTTTCCATAAGAGTTCGCGAGTCAATGGCTAAAGTGCTCATGGGCAGATGGTAGTATCAGCGTGCGCAGAAGCAGATATTTTTCTGTTGCCCAAGACGAGTTCGACATTTTTATAGCCTCTGTTTTTTTTAAAAAAACCAAATCTAGTTTTCTTCTAAGTGAAATTATAAATCTAGCTCTCTCTCCACTACGACAGGTAACCTCCTGCGCTTATTGCCTGGAGCAGTCCTTCGCTTCTCGTTGGCCTACTGTGCCTTCAACGATGTGGAGAGGGATATATTTATAATTTTATTTGAAAAGAGAGAAGATTTAGAAAAAAAAAGAAGATAATAGAGGCTAGAAAAGTGATACTTAATTCCATCAGGGCATAGGAAATTGGCATGTCAAAAATTTGGTCACCAAATTGGTAGCCAAGATTTGGCCAACAATTGGCAAGAAAATGAACTAGAGTGCCATGGAGAAGAGAATCTAGCTAAAATTTGATCACCAAATTGGTTACAAACCAAATGTTTGCCAAATTTGGTCAACACTATCAAAATTTGGTAAGGCAAACATTGACAACAATTGGAAACAAACCAAACAGCCCCACGTAGAAGAACTGTGTGGCACTGTAGTTTGCTAGGTGATCAATTGTTGTGGTTGCCAAAACAGTAAGATTTAAAAATAAAATTACCGTGGAGTTAGTAATAAAAATAGATTTTTAAAAGGGGTTAAATAATAAAAACGGTTCTCCTTTTTACATGCAACAAGGGAATTAGCAACTGTTTTAAAAGTTTCAAACAAAAAAAGTTTCTTTACATGCAAGAGCTTTATTCCTTTTTTAATGGTTATTGCAAATCACTCTTGTTATGTAAACTCAGTAAAAACCATATGTAAAAGTTTTCAAAAATTCTCAAAACATTATCCTACGTTTGGAAGGTTAGTTTCTACAATCTTATTAAATTTGAAGATTAAGCTCAATCGTATTTAAAATATATAAAAAAGATAAATTCAGCCCAAATAGTGATTTTTTTTCAATGTTCTTTACTATGCATGCAACTTGTTGCTTGTTAATTTCATATCTTTCAAATACGATTGAGTTTAGTCTTCAAATTTTACAAGATTGTAGGAGCTAATCTCCCCTACATATAATGATGTTTTTAGAATTTTTGTAAATTTTTACATATAATTTTTATAGAGTTTATACGATATGAGGGTTTTCAGCTGATACGTGCCTAGCTAGTATGCATGACAGGCCTCTTCCTTTGACAAGCTCTATACGCTTCTAGTGTTTAGCAACAATTCCTTGAATACAGGACATATCAATTGCAAAAATATATCACTTGAATTGATATATCAACTTTAAAGTAAAACATCAACTCATGGAAGAAGAAAAGCACTTGGTTGAATGAACATCGTTGACGATCTGACCAAGGTTTTCCAATGACATGACAGCAGTATGATCCCAACCTGAAACCAGGAGTGATTAATAATTAACTAATGGAGCTATGTATAGTTTCTTTTTTCCTCTTATTTACAGATAGGGCGGTGCATTAGGGGCTAGCACGTGGTTAGTGAGGAGTGGTTGGTCGGCTCAACGAAAGCCATGCTTGGACCGGAGCCTGACCAATTTGTATGCGTCTTTTGTACGTGGCGCACGCTGTGTCGTCCAGCCAGGTGCATGCTACACTGTACCATCTCTTCCTTGCTGCATGTTCTGGCGAAAGAAACAGATCCAATAGGGTCGTAGAGTGAAACGAATAAGATACGGACGGATATTTTTTATTTTACGTTTTAACTTTTGTTATTATATACGGATTAGTTAGATATAGATATAAATCTAGATTATTCAAGATACGGATATAGAACGATTCAGATTAAAAACGTATAAAGACATATAAATAAGCATGCACATATTACATATAGAGTAAAATATATTGAATTAAAATCATACGAATATATGACTATTTATCAAGTTATATATCATTCAAACCTAATAGACGTCAAAAAAGAATATATTACTTGTGTATCAATAAAACTAGCTAATTGTCAATATAAATAGGCTGACATAGAAAAATGTGATGAAAATAGATTGGATTTTGCTGATATTCGAATAAGAAAAATCCAGATATCCGAATAGAAAAAATTGAATATATGGATCCAGTCCCGTATTTACTAAATATTGGCTGCTCCAAATCCGATCCTAAATCCGAATTCAAGTATCCGGATGCCGTCCTAGATCCGGCTAGATAATCAAATCCAGTCCCAACCAGATCCGATCCCGAATCGAACGGGAAATAGCTAGCCCATTTTTACCCCCTAACCATGGTTACATTACCACAACATAGCAGTAACGGATGGTTACAGATGGTATTGTATGTGACACTGTTTGATGATTTAGACTATTCTGTTTTAATCAAAAGGTGCTTACAAACAACAACTGTTTAAATTACAGTTGTAGTTGCCATATAACTGCTTATAACTGCTTAAGAACTCTATCCTGTGGTGAAAGGTCGTACCTTGGATGGAACTGTAGAACCCGCAATACAAGAGTAGTGTCGTAAAAGGGGTAGTCTACTCTGGATCTTGGTTCTACGCAAAACTAGTTTTAGAATTTGACCATCCGAAATATTTTCTTGGTTAGGTTATGATATAACCCAGATGATACAAACCGGTTTTTACAGGACTCACAACTTTGATTTTCGCAGAACTCAAAATATAAATAGTAGAGGAGAGAGCTAAAACTAATTTTAGCCAAAAAAAATGTTTTCACTAACTATCCTAACCGGGAAACAATCGTAAAGTGCACAACAAATGCTTGCTCACAAAATCAATTAGCAAAACTTGCGAAAATTGAGTTACACACGACCTCCCTACGTGTATGTGGTCACAGTCTAACCATTCGGGTGCACAATTCAGTGCCAATATCTTTATATTATTGTAACAAAGGCAAAATTAGAAGCATCAGGTTTGCTCTTAAGGGTTAGAATCCTCATGTTAATCAGACGAACAAAGAGTGAAATGTACACCGTCAATTTTTTTGTGAGCCCAAATTATAACGACTGAGATTAACTAGATAGTATAGCATGCTACGCCGCGCCACGTAAATCTCACTCCGGAGTTTTTTGTTGCAAAAATGGTAGAAGAACTTAAATATAATTTTAAATATTTCGAGCTTAAAGAATTGGCACCTGTGTCAAATTTGCGGAACCACTGGTTTTTTTGCAAAATACCCTGACCTAAATATAATTTTAAATCTTTTGGGTTTAAAGAACCGGCTCCCGGGAGGACCTAAACGTAATTTTAAATCTTTCGAGTTTAAAGAACCAGCGCCTGAATTGATTTTGCGGAACCACAGGATTCTTTCACAAAATAACCAGACCTAAATGTAATTTTAAATCTTTCGGGTTTAAAGAACCGATGCCTGGGTTGAATTTGTAGAACTACAGGGTCCTTTTTGCAAAATAACTAGTGCCATGGGATTTTCACAAAATAACCAGACCTAAACGTAATTTTAAATTTTTCGGGTTTAAAGAACCGGTGCCCGAGTTGAATTTGCATAACTACGAGGCCCTTTTTGCAAAATGACCAGTAGAAGGACCTGTTCGTGATTTCGGATTTTCTAGAGGGCTTTTTCACAAAAAAAAATATATCTTCAGGCCTAAGAGCTCTCCAAATCTTCTAGGTGTCATACCCCCTATTAAACCTTGCAAGGTTCTGGCAAGGAGAGCCTGCCCACGTGTCAAGCCGACGATTTTACGAAAAAGTCCGTCTTTCTCCGAATTACATATAGGTCCTCGCGAATTTACAAAATGGTCCTTTGTGATTTTTGTGAGGTGAAGAAAAATTTTCCGGATTATGTTTGGGTCCTCGGTTTGTTACTTTACTTAAAAGATGCGCCTCTAAATGCGAATCACGAGCGAGCCATTTTCTAATTTTTCGGATAGTGGTCTGATCCAAAATATAACAAATAGGTCCCCGCTTTACGCATGTGTCCTTTCTCCGCTTTTCTCGCAAAAAATATTTTCGTGCTCGCTTTTCCCGTAAAAATGTTTTTGTGTTCGTTTTCTCCTAAAAAACGCAAATTCGCTTTTTCCCTAAAAATGTTGTTGTGGTCTGCTCTCCTCGCTTTTTCCCGAAAAATGTTTTCGTGGTCCGTTTTCCGTTTTTCCGAAAAACGCAAATTCGTTTTTTTTCCCAGAAAAAATGTTTCGTGGTCCGCTCTCCCTCGTTTTTCCCGGGAAAAAAGTTTTCGTGGTCCGTTTTTCCTCATTTTTCCAAAAAATTGTTTTCAGGGTCCGTTTTTCTTCGAAAAACACGACGCCGCACCTCGACGCCATGGCAAAATATGTGTATGTATATATTTCGCTCACGATAAATATCGTGCCTAGGTATTCAAGAGCGGTACTTTTGTATATTTTTTAAGTTACATAAATATTAAAATATGAATAAAAGGTAGATAATAATTGCTTATCTTTTTATTTGCTTTTAGATTTATACAACTTGTATTTAGGTTTATCACCGACGCTTCATGTAAAATGGTGGCGCTAAAAACGGGATGCATTGCACGTCAGCACGTTGGAAACCATTGGTCTTAAGTACAGGGTATTACATAATTACATTTAGTTTGCGTTATTCTCTTCGACAAAGACTAAGATCGCACACACACATATACTACCTTTCCTATTTGTGGAAGAATTCACGGCCTCGTGAACGTTTGAGCCGAGCCAGCCGGCCGACTCGGCTTAAAAACTTTTTTTGTGTTTTGGTTCTTACATAAATTATGAATTGATCCTTCGCAATTTTTTGTGAGGGGAAGATATTTTTTCTAAAACGCGTTTGGGTCCCTCATACGCCATTTTACGGAAAAAAGCTCCCGTTAAATTTTTCACCCTTTTTCCTCTAGACTATTTTCCCACCTCGGTGTTCCAGCTCGGTCTCCAATAGTTTTCAAATAATTCGTCGAAAGAGATATTTCTACAACTCTATCTCTCTATTTTTCCCCCGTAACTCAGTTTCTGCTATTTTCCGGAGAGAGAAATATGTGTACGGTTGTATCTTTATAGGCTTTTTTTTGCAATTCGATCTATAGTATTTTTCGAAGCATGTATTATTGACGGTTGAACGTATAGAGTGTTAAATTCGGCAAAAAAAGATCCTTTCTCCGTCTTTCCCGAGAAAATATATACTATGTATTAAAGTTGAGAGGTTGCAAGACCTTAGAGACTGTCCGAGTGCCACAACAAAAAAAATCCTCCGAAGATTTAGGAGCTGCGCCTTTGTCTATTTTTCCGTTCCGGTCCATTTTCCCCAAAAAAAGATAGAAAGATCCTACGAAGATTTTAAAAAAACTTCTTGTTCCATTTTCCCAAAAAAAAACCGAGAGACCCTAAAAAAAATAGAAAATATATCTCAGCCTGTTTTTCCTTAAAAAAAAAGAAAAATCGTTTCCCGCTCACGCGCGCGGCATGCGCCGCGCTTATGTTCCTAGTAAGATATATATTATTAGATGAACTATTACAGTTGTATAAGGATACAACTATATTTTCGTCTTAAACATTAGAGTTGTCTACATACACTCCATATTTTGATATAAGGATATACATTGTAGTATTTAATGCGCACAGTTGTGCGCGATATTCGGCTAATTATACTTACGCTAAAGTATCGTATAATGTCAGAATGTAAATATGCAAATCAGGAACCTCTGTATGTACTGCACTAGTTCAGAGTGCATATAGTGACAATATAGATGAAATATCAATGCCACACACAACGGAATAGGAATAAATGACTAAAGCTGATAATTAAAAAATAGTGAGATAACCTTATAATCGAGTTTAGATTTATTAAACCACGTAGGGCTCAAGAACTAAATGAGAGAACTACAACGGAAACTCATCGACTTCTCACAAGCAATCGACTGGGGCTCAAATCCTAATAATCAACCTCTTCATGGTACTCCATTTGCAAAGTTGGTGTTAACTCCTCTTCTCAACCGATTGATGATTAATGAGCACATAGAGTACTCTATAAATTATGCACACAATGCAAATCTAATAACTATATGCAAGACTTACTCAAAGAATGGCCGATATAGTTAATTTTGCACAAAGCAGACATTAGCAAATGAATACGATAATATATTGAAAACATAAGTAAAACAAGTAATAGTAATAATAAATTATCCATAGGTTTACAAAGTTGGCACATAGCCAGCACCATTTTGTTTCTTTGGCACACAGCCTTCTTTCCAATTTTGATTTATAAAATCTAATCCTTGTGTGAAATCCCGAGCATTATTTATAACCGAGGACACATCTATTTAAATACTTTTACACTTTGCACATGTTATACACTTTACCCACAAAATATGATTAATCTCATAATATCAGCTATGGTACATTTCCTTTGATGTACAATTAAAAAGATCATAACAAAACCTTTCAGAAACTCTATCCAAGCATTGACTCTTCTGATAAACCTGATCTCACTTTCTCACCATCAGAAAGAGCTAAAGAATGTGAATAACTCACTATTGGACTAGGAACAATAACTATTCAAAATATGGCGCCGTTGCAGCACACACCCTCCCAGACCGTGCACATATCTTAGTTTACCACCTGAGGTATCAGATGTCAAGACTCGGTAGTTTGCTGAGTTATGTCTATTACATTCTAGACATGTGATTGTATGTTTAGTCTAGTTCAATGACTTACAAGATTGAGTCCTTACTTGATCAAGACAAGACTTTCAATCTAATTATTCACACATAACCATATTAATTGATTCACACGGAATGTGCAACCCAATATCATACAGATCCACCAGCACACAGCCTCTTGCTACTTGCCTCGATCTAAATCATTTACCACCTACTGTTAATTACAGTGCAACATATGTCACAACATCATATCATCATATAACAACACATTACACACTATTTTCACAAAAAAAATATCCCATAAACATTTAGTCATAATTGAATTTACAACTCCAAAATGATATCAATAATCCGATGTGGCTAAGTATACTAAACACGTCTAAACCAACCCGCATTCGTGGTATATTTATAACCAACTAATAGTTAACTAAACTAGGGTGAAAATGACCATAACATAACAATGACAAGGCTAGCATAACAAGTGACAAGATATGTATAGTTCAAGTAGGTTGCATAACTAGTCCTAAAATAATTAAATAGTTGATAATTTGAGCTAGTATGCGATAATTTGAAATGATCAAAGCACAACTTGCTTTCGAATACGTCCTAATCTTGATCTTGAGTCAACTCTTCCCCTTTAAATGCTCCCGACACATCAACATCTAAGTGGGACGGACGACAAAAGTCAAATACATAACAAACAAACTCTAATAATCAAAATAAATATACTAGAATGTAGGGCTTGATTTTATATGAATTTACAAACTTGAGCAGACTCAATCGGAGTTCATATGATTTATATGAATGAGAACGTGCTTCCGAAGGATTTATCAGACAAGAAAATAATTGAAATTGAGAGATAGAGGATAGTATTTTGGGAATGAATATTCCCTTGTGTGAGACTAACATGTGGGACTAGAAGAATATTTTGGAATCTTTTTAATTTCCTGTATTTAAAAAAATACCTGAGATGATGACATGTGGGACTCACATGTCATAGACTCGATCTACGGTAGACCAAGTCCACCGACCGGTCTAGACTAGGCTTATGTGGCACTGACATGCATGATGTAGGGTTGATGTGGCACATGTGGCAAATGATGTGGCAAAGATGCACAGATGACTCAAAATTGACTCAGTGCACGTGGAACTAGTGTGGCAGCGACACTAGATTTAGGAGCTAAGGTCATCGGAGATGGCATGTACGGCGTCAGGCAACAGCAGTGGTTTTAGGGCGTGTTCAAGGTCACATTTGGGAGAACTCGTTGAGACGATGTTGATGACGTGGGTGTCTTGGCCAGCGGTAACCTCTAGCGATCATGGCACAACATAGGTGGCAACAACGGCATCCTCCATGACGGCAGCCTATGATGACGCTCCGGTAACAAGGAGGTACACTCCAGGTTGAACAAGCGACGGTGATTATGATGGTTACTCACCGACAGCGGTGGAATCTGATGAGAATATTGGAGGTGATGACATGGAAATCTCTAAATTCCAACGCGATAGGGGCACAGATTTGCGGCTAGGGTGGACACAGCTCCTAGCGATGCAGATCCAACTCTTGGACTCGGCTTTTATGCATGGACGAGTCATGTATAAGGAGTTTGGCACAGATACTGCGACGTGATGCAGAGTCCATTCTGCGTACGTGGGAAAGACAGCAATGCAGCGTGGGTGCACAGCGAGCCAGATTATGGCATGGGAGATGGGTCAAGGTGATGCATGAGTGAGCTAGGCTAGGGCACAAGGAAAGTGGCAAGATGGGCTGGTCGGATAGGCCGAGGAGAAAGAGAAATGTGATGGTGGGAAGGGGTTCACCCTAAGAGCCTTTTTCACCATTTTAATTAGTTTTTCCTTTTTAGAAAATAGAGAAAATACAAAAGAGCACAAATAAGATAGAAAATGGACTAAAAAATTTCTAAAATATTTTTTCAAGCACAAGGAACTCAAATAAAGTAATTTTGATAATCGTTCACTTGGGTTTAGTTGTATTAAATTATTTTTTATTTAGAAAAGCCCCATATTAAACTTTAATGAGCAATAAAATTATCTAAATTTTTAGAGGGCTAAACTACGCAAAAAAAATTAGAAAGGTCAAAAAAATTTGGGATGTCACATACAAGTGGACCCATGGTACATTAGAGCATCTCCAGCAGAGCCCCTAAACCTTAAAATAGGGAGTTTAGTAAAAAATACAGATCCAGCAGGATCCCTAATCCAGCCCCTAAAATTAGGAGGCCCCTAAATTTGTCTCCTCAGCCCCAATTCCTAGGGAGCCCCTAAACCAGCCCCTAAACCTTAAAATAGGGAGTTAAGTGAAGGATGGCTTGTATTAGTTCGCTGCAGCTGAGCGTGTCTTTGCTGGAAATACATGAGAGGTTTCGAGATGATCTTATTGAGCATTTGTGGGCAATTCACAGTGCTTCGTAGTAGATTCATTATTCGGAGTTTCTATTTATCTATTTATCATGTTTTGAAAATTTTAAATTTAAATTTTAAATATCATGTTTTAAATTGTAAATGTTAATATGCTTATGTTTTATGTATTACAAATATTTTTGATTGAATTTTAGTGGTGTCAAATGAAGATTATACATAGCGGATATGTCAAAATAGAAGAAAAAATAAAATAGGGGCTGAGATTTAGGAGATATTGCTGGACTTGTGCTCTGAAAATAGGACCCAAACAATAGAGAGAGTCCTTAAATCCAAAATAGGGGCCCTGTTTTAGGTACTCAAATAATGCACCTACCATTTCTGCAAATCGGTTAATTTGCTATTTATTGTCATTACTGTTACAAAACAGCACCACCACCAAACTAGTCTTGGTCCATGAAAGATCGGATCATTTGCAACAATCAAATTAACATGGAGCTGGCAACTTCTGAATTTCCAGGGATGCCAAAAAAGTAATGCCTCCAAACAAGCTTTAGAGGAGACAACTATCTCAAATGATGCCTATGCTCCTTGAAAAAGTGATCACTTTTCTAGTCTATTTACCATATTTTTTGTAATTCTAATAGCATTCAAACGAAATTACAAATCTAACCTTCTCCTCCAAATATGCATATTAGCCGTCGTTGCTTTGTGGTTGCTTATATATGTGGTGGAGGTCTTAATGAATTGACCTGGCATATGTGGAGGAAACACAGTACTGCCACCAACCAGCATGTGCTTAATGAGGAATATGCCTAGGTGTGGGACCCATGCCAAAACATTGGCTCAAAGCAAATATTTTTAAAATAGTGTTAGGACTTAGAAGGAGGTCCTACTTGATAACGAGGAGGTCCTACTTGATAACGATCATAAAAAGGAGGAAAAAAAAGGTATAAATAATGAGAGTACTACGTACAAAAAGTGTGTTGAGATTTTGTGTTCTGACTTGACTGCCTAATGCGTATTGAAAGTAGAAGACAATATACTGTACTTGTAAGTAGAATATGCCGGTGGTCGTCTATATTACTCTTTTTTTTAAGAGAAAGCCAGGGCATTCATTTATCAGAAAGGTTTGAAGTATTACAGTCCTTTCAGAGCAAGGAAGATACTTCCTCCATATAAATTTGAACAGAGCAAATAAAAAACTGAGTATAATACCTTAAAAAACAAAAGAGGAAACGGGGTTGGGCTGAGTAGCATCGAGTTAGCCTCAACATGCATGCTATGGTCGGGCTGGACTCAGTGTCCACACCGGCCATATAAACGGCATGGGAGGGGATAGAAACCCAAGCCCTGAGCTATGCCATTGCCCTAGCTTCGCCGCTAGCGGCTAACTGGCCATACCTTGCACTGTCGTGTCGCCCACACACTATCACGCCCAAGCTGTGCCGCGCTGTGACCGTCGTCGCCCTATGTTACAATCGTCGTTGTCAGTGGCGGTCCTGAGATTTTAGGGGTCCGGAACGAAATTTAAAATAGAGGCCTTTCTAATAATAATAATAATAATAACATATACGGAATTGCTACAGTTCGGACGTCTGAATTTTTCGGACGCACTGCAACATTTTTTTCTACGTATGTAACATTTTTTGCCAATACGTACAACATTTTTCTTCAACAAACAGTAAATTGCGGTACAGTAAACGGATGTTGCAAGCGTTGAAAAAAATGTTGCACGAGTCGGAAAAAAATATTTCAAGTGTTGAAAAAACAAATTGCAAGAGGCGTCCGATGAAATGAACAGTGTCGGATGTCCGAGCGCTAGTTCTTCCCACATATATAAGTGTTACCAATAAACACTCAAGGTGTATCCAAAAAAAATATTCATATCAAGCAACAGGTAAAGCAAGAAGTACATATTACAATATTACAGTATATACTGTTATATATACAATATACTAATACTAGTACATGTACAGAGATGGGGCCCTATAGTTTGAGGGGCCCAGAGCGGCGGCCCCTCTCGCCCCCTCCAGGGCCGGCGCTGGTCGTTGTTTGCTAGGCACTGCACCACCCCACCAAGCACTAAGCCTTTGCGCGACGCCATCGGTTTAGCCGCTACCAACACTAGCGCCGTCATTCGCTGAAGCCGCCATTGAGGTGCCATGTCAGCCGTGCCACCGCTTGCCTCCGTCGTGCTGACCGAACCACACTAGAGAAAGCTAGGCCATGCCATCTGCATGTAGGGCATGTCCTTTAGTTTTATATTAAATAGGAAATATAGTTATTTATCTATTGTTTATTTATAATTGTTATCGTTGTCGCCAAAAGGTAAAGATTACTCCTAGATGCATGTGATTCGGACGTACCCAAGTACGAAGATTTGGGCGTTCCCGAGCGCGTGGTCTCGAGCATGCATGGGGATGTGGTTCCAATATTTATTATTGTTTTTGATATTGTCTATGTTATTATACAAATTCTTATTAGTATTGTTTAGTAGAGGTATTTGTTAGGTTGATCTCTCGGAGGGTAGCGCCCTGATCAGGGGCGCAACAACAACCTTTGGTTGTGGCCACCGTCATATCGCGCGCATATAAAAAGGAGGAGTTGAGGACCGGCACGGGTACCAAGGTTCCCCGGTTTCGCCTCACTCCCACAAACCCTAGAATCGACCCGATCTAACGCGCTCGGAAGTGACGGGAAACGCCGCCACTTTCATCGCCCTCTACTTCCTCACCATGCACACACGCGATGGCATCTTCATCATGCAATCTGAACCCCGATGGTATTCCCCAATGTTCCCTCTTCTAGGCGTTCATGCTAGGCACCAAGATCCCTCAAACCCAACAATGGTATCAAAGCCTTGTTTAAGTGCCTAACCCTAACCCTAGATGAAGAACACCTTCGGGCTTGTGCTTTTCTCGGGCTAGACCTCGTGCACAGTAAGTAGAAGGAGAGGAAGGGTCTTTTTTTGCTCTCAGTTTCGAACCCTAGATCGTGTTTCCCCCCAATTCGTGAAACCCTAGCGCGATTTTTCCCAAAGTCCTCAAGAACTGCATCAAGAAAAGGAGGAAGAAACCCTACCTGGGCTCGCCGTGCTCGTCGTCGTGGATGGCGTCCACGGGAAGAAGCAGATCCATAGCCGTCGTCGTGTTCCTTTCCCGGGTACGCGCTCGCCCGGCTTAGGGCACCGCCGTAGGGCCACTAGACGGTGGCGCGTCCACCCGTGATCGCGCAATCGCTGGGCTCGCAGCGCACTGCCGCTCTCCGCTCCGTCGCTCTCGCAGCTCGCGGGCGTGAGACGTGAAAATGAGCTAGGGTTTTGGGGGGGTGATTTTTTCGGTTCTTATACCACCCCGAAGCGATCACGGCCGTCCAATCGCAGCGGACGGCACAGATTGACCGCGGCCCGCTGTCGACGCATCGGCAATAATGAAAAGGGGCTACGCTACTGACCCAAACTCGATGGTAGCACAAGAACACTGATGTATACTGTGTTCGGCTCACGGCGGAGATAATACCCTAGTCCTGTGCTCGAATTATATGTGGCTAGCTACTAGTCGATGAGATGTTCTCGTCTTGTTCTCTTCTCTCCCCACCCCCTTTATATAGCGGAGGAGGGCGTTGCAAGGAGAGTCCTAATCGCCATAAGGTGGAGATTATATCTCTTTCCTTATCCGCTTAATATGATAGCTAATAGGATTACAATTGTATCCTCCCTGCTGTGGTCGGTTTTTTCTTCTGGTTTCCTTGTCACAAGATGGCACCGCCTCTTGGGCAATATCTATCTTCATGTATCCGCTTGGCCTATCCTCCCGGTGGCTCCTCACGCCCCGCCATGCAGATACCCGGTCCATATACTCCACAAGAGTCCCCGAGTGCTTTGCGATCGAAGTTGCCGCTTTCCCGTCGCAATTTCAACCGAAGTCATGCTTCACACCGAAAGTGCTTCAGCTTCTTGATGTAGTTTCGATCGGTTTTTCTTTCCACCGAAAGTGCCCATTGTAGGCAAAGAGATCGTGAAGGACTCAATAGAACTCCACGCGTTGAACTATTCCCGACTGTCGCGGCGTACAGCTGGTGGCCCATCATGGGACATACCGCATCCTCCACGATATGCAGAAGTCAAAACGCTTTTTCCGCTCAAGGCGAAATTCAGCGCCGCTCCTTTTAAATTCATTTGATGCTGATGTCGTTGTTGAAACGTTGGCCCGCACGCGTCGCATCCAAATTTAGTAGCCCTGAAATCATGTATATGCAGAAATTAGGCAATGTAAAAACAATTCACTCGGATGTGATGTCCGACTGGTTTGTGTATAATCTTGGGGTTTTTTACTCCTTTTTCTTATTGATTTTGAATTCATCTGAGTGGTTTTGACTCTTTTTTGTTTAAGCACTCTGCCCGACTAGTCTAGCCCCGAGCGCCGAGTCGGCTCATGGCACTTTTTCCTGCACACGCGCTTTGGGTGACTAAAGTTCGCTGCTCATGGGGTCGAGCTTCACAACTCGGAATTAACGACTCGAATCATTTGCAATCGTATAAAAGAAGAAAGACAACTCAGAAAAAAGATGCGCACATAATGACATAATTGAGGAAAAAAGGATAGGAACTGGTTTGCATGCGGGGTTGCACATGTGCAACACCATTAGGTGTAGCCCCCGACTTACTGCTTAATTGAGTAGCAATTGAGTAGCAAGTCAATTGAATGGCATCTCTTGGAACAAGTAACCTTCCCATTAGAGTTGCGCATGCGCAACACTATTAGGTGTAGCCCCCGACTTACACTGCTTAATTGAGTAGCAATTGAGTAGCAAGTCAAGAAAGTCAACAATTTTATTCATAATGACAAAATTAAGTAAAAAGCGACTTAGCTGCTTTATGCTCCATGTGTTGCTGTCGATCATGCCGTCGTTGCTCGTGGCGTGGGCGTGGCTTTTGGCCGCGCTAAAGGTGACGCCGGCCGCAGACGAGGCTCATGGTCGGCCAAGGTGGCGCCGGCGCAGCGTTGGCTCGTGGGTCGTCGGAGGTGGCGCTGTGGGCGCAGACGCTGTTTTGGTCAGGCCGAATTGGCGCCGGGCGCTGGTGTAGGCTCGTGGTCGCTTTAAACTAGCGCCGGGCGAGGGCGAGGCTCATGGCCGTGCCGAAGGTGGCGCTCGGGGCGCAGGCGTGGCTTTTGGCCATGCCGAAGGTGTCGCTCGGGGCGCAGGCGTGGCTTTTGGCCGTGCCGGTTGGCGCCAGCGCAGCGTGGCTCTTGGCCGTGCCGGTTGGCGCCGGGCGCAGCGAGGCTCTTGGCCAGCGGAGTTGGCGCTTCGGCGCTGGCGTGGTTTCGTGGTCGCGTTAACACGGCGCCGGCGCAGCGTAGGCTCTGGCCGTGCGAAATTAGCGCCGGGCGCGGGCGTGCTTCGTGGCCGTGTTAATATGGCGCTGGCGCAGCGTAGGCTCGTGGGTCGCAGCCGGAGTTGGCGCCGGCGCAGCGCGGTTTTGGCCGTGCCGGTTGGCGCCGGGCGAGGCGAGGCTCTGGCCGTGCCGAGTTGGCGCTCGGCGCTGGCGTGTTTCGTGGTCGCCGAATATGGTGCTCGGCACCGGGCGTAGCTCGTGGTATGCCAAAGGTGGCGCTCGGGGCGCGGCGTTGGCTCGTGGCCATGCCGAAATTGGCGCTGTGGGCGCAGCGCGGCTTTTGGTCGTGCCGGTTGGCGCTGTGGCGCAGCGCGGGTTTTGGCCATGCCAAAGGTGGCGCTCGGCGCGGCGCGGGTTTTTGGTCGTGCTGGGTGGCGCTGGGCGCAGCGTAGGCTCGTGGTCGTGCCGAGTTGGCGCCGGGCGCAGGCGCGTTTTGGCCGTGCCGGTTGGCGCCGGGCGCAGGCGTAGCTCTTGGTCGTGCGAGTTGGCGCCGGGCGCAGCGTGGCTCTTGGTCAGCCGGAGTTGGCGCCGGGCGCAGCGTAGGCTCTGGTCGTGCCGGTTGGCGCCGGGCGCAGCGAGGCTCGTGGTCGCAGCCGGGTTGGCGCCGGGCGCAGCGTAGCTCTTGGCCGACTTAGTCCTAATAGAGGCTTGAGTTGCTTGATTAGTGGAAACACATCACTAGCCGAGTGACGAAGCTCCTGAGTTGTTGTAGCACCAAAAAAGGCAATGAGGGTCGAAGCGGTACAGCCCCGAGTTCCGCATTTAATCACTGGGGAGCGCCAGGTTTATTGCCTCCATGCATTATATGTGTCAGGCTTAATACCGACACCAAAATAATTTCCTGAAACAATAATCAGGAAGAAATTTAGGTAGTATCTTTTTGCAAAAAATTACCCGAGTGATCCGAATAATTTTTTAAACCACTCGGATATATATATATATATAAAATTAAGCTGCATATTTAAATGCATAATTTAAAAATTAGAAAGACTTAGCTGTTAGCTCGCCGTCTAATCTTGGCCTGGTTCCGAGTGGTCGGATGGCCGAGCCCGAGACGGACACCTGGTGAAAGCTCACGCACGCAGGACTTCTCCGCGAGAGCATATATGGCAGGCCCGAGAACCGCGCGGCCGGGCCTTGATTTTTGCATCTCCGTGGCAAGCCCGAGATCGCACGCCACGCTAGCCTCCCTGCCGTAGTCGGAGTACTTGAGGCGGAATTTCTTCACGCTGCTAGAGTGGCTCGTCCACGTCATCTTGCTTTTGGGACACGCCGCCAGGAGCTCCGGATATTTTGCATGCATGCATGCAATCCACGCCACGCCGCAGACGCCCAAAGAAGAAACAAAATTCTCTTTCTTTTCAATCGGCGGAGACTTGGTGCCTTGTATTGCGCTTGCTTCTCCCGATCTTTAATGCCTCGGTTGTTGCTTTCGCCTCCGTCTTTGCTTCACTCGCACCAGAACCGCTGCCTCGCTCGACCGATCGCTCGTGGATCAATCGCCCGCCAACGATTTCGTCTCCTCGCAATTTTGTTTCGCAGATTTCGCCGCCTCGCGTCCGGAGATCAATTGTTGCGCCGCAAGACGGCGTCTTCGCCGCGATCGCACTTTTTTTTTTCTCGATCTTGCCTCGCCGACCGCACCGTGTCGTGGTCTCCGGCGTGAGCGCCGCAGAGAGATCTGGCAGTGCTTCCGATCAAAACGGCGAACGCCCCACCGCCGCCCAAGAAAGCGATTTATTGAAGATCGCCATCGAGCATGCCGCGATCGATCCCAATAGCCAGCCCCTACTGGCGCGCTAACCGCCGACGCTTGTTACCGATAATAATGAAAAGGGGCTACGCTATTGAACCCAAACTCGATGGTAGCACAAGAACACTGATGTATCTGTGTTCGGCTCTCACGGCGGAGATAATACCCTAGTCCTGTGCTCTGGAATTATATGTGGCTAGCTACTAGCTGATGAGATGTTCTGTCTTGTTCTCCTCTCCTCCCCCACCCCCCTTTATATAGCGGAGGAGGGCGGTTGCAAGGGAGAGTCCTAATCAGTTACAAGGTGGAGATTATATCTCTTTCCTTATCCATTTAATATGATAGCGGATAGGATTACAATTGTATCCTCCCTGCTGTGGTCGCTTTTTTTCTGGTTTCCTTGTCACAAGATGGCACCGCCTCTTGGGCAATACCTATCTTCATGTATCCGGCTTGGCCTATCCTCCCGGGTGGCTCCTCACGCCCCGCCATGCAGATACCGGGTCCATATATTTACACCCGCCTAGGCGCTGCCCAAAGGGAGGAGCTTGCTGCCCAAGCCCAAGTTGTGGGGGTCTGGTGACCGGGGGGGCCGAAGAGAAGGCCGTTGGGCCATTTTGGGCTGGTTTCGACCATGAACAGTAAATCTTTTCTTTTTTGCTGTGAAGAATTAGTTTAAGTGCTGAGTTAAATTATGTTTCCGCTGCTAAGTTTAAGATTATTTTTCTGATTAAATTGGATCCAACGTGAAAATTTGATTAGAAAATTATATTAAGTTTATTTTAGTATGGGAATTTTATCTTCTGACCAACGTTGATGATAAAATTTGCCATAATAATCAAGTTTAAATTTTGTTCTATTCTAATTCTGCCCAACGGTGATTTAGAAGTACAACAAATTTTTCTGTTAAGAGCATGCTTTTAATTGAACCAACGTTGAATTAATTCATGCATCTATTATTTCAGTATTTTCTGATAATTTGCATTTCTTTTTGAAGCTGCGAACACTTCAAATGTTCTAAGTCTGATCTCTGCTATTGAGCCCCTGAATGGGGGGAATTATCCCTCTTGGAGGGAGAAGATTGAGATGGCGCTTGCTCTCTCAGACATCGATTATGCAATCTTGCATGATCGTCCCAAAGAACCCGAACCGATCCCTGATGGTCAATCGGGTGCAGAAAATAATGCTACTATCATAATGACATACGACTTAGAGCGTGTGAAGTGGGAAAATTCTAACAAAAAATGCATGATGGTGATTAAGAACTCCATCGTGGAAGGCATAAGGGGTGTCATCCTAGATTGTGCCAGTGCTAAGGAATACCTTAGCAAAGTTCAGAGCCAGTTCACTGGCTCTACTAAGATGTATGCAAGCGCTCTCATTCAGAAGCTTGCAAATGAGAAGTTTGATGGGTACAGCAACATCAGGGAGCACATCCTGAAGATGAGCAACATAGCCGCCAAACTTAAGTCCATAGAAATGGAAATATCAGAAGGCTATTTAGTGCAATTTATCATGAATTCCTTGCCAAAGGAATATGAGACCTTTTCAGTAAATTACAACTCCATGCTTGAAAAATGGAGTATAGAAAAATTGATGGCTATGTGTGCTCAAGAGCAAGAAAGGCTTAAAGCTCAAAGGCTTGACTCCATCAATCACATTAAGACATCGCCAAAGAAAAAGGGCATTTTTCAGAGTAAGTCTAAGCCTTCTTTCAAGAACAAAGGTAAACCTCAGAACAAGAAATTTTCCCCTGGTCAGAAGCGTCAGGAAGGCAAAGGCAAGGCTCCCGCAGAGGTGGACAAAGACACATGTAGGCATTGCCTTCAGAAGGGACATTATATGAAGGATTGCATTCAGTTTCTGAAATGGCTGAATAAGAATGGTAAGTATCAAATTACATTCATAGATGAATCCTTATATTTAGATTTTCCCACCCATACATGGTGGATTGACTCAGGTGCAACTGTTCATGTTACAAATTCCTTGAAGGGATTCTATACGAAAAGGATGCTGAAAAGAGGAGAAAAAAGCATTAGAGTCGCGAACGGCGTCGAAGTTGAAGTTGAAGCCATCAGAGAACTCCCCTTAGAACTTAATAGTGGCTTCATTCTTCATTTAAATAATGTCTTAGTTGTACCCTTTATGAGGAGGAATTTGATTTCAGTATTCTGTCTAGATGATGATGGTTACTTATGTCATTTTGGGAACAACAGATGTTTAATTAAGTTTAATAATATTGATGTTGGTCTTACCATCCGACAAGACAAGCTTTATTTAGTTTCCCAAAGTGATGATGTGAATGTTGTGAATGCCTCTTCATCGATGAATGAATATAATAAGCGAAAGAGAAGTGAAAGTGAGACGTCTTCGAAATTATGGCACTGCCGCTAGGCCATATTTCAAGGGGAGGATTGAGAGATTAATCAAAGAAGAAATTCTCCACCGTTAGACTTCTCAGATTCGTAACATTGCATTGATTGCATTAAAGGCAAATATGCTAAGCAAATTAAGAAAGATGCCAAACGGCTAATGTGAATTTTAGAAATTGTTCACACGCATATCTATGGTCCTTTTCCGTGAAGACAAGTGGATGGTTTTCATTCATTCATAACATTCATCGATGATTTTTCGCTATGGCTATATCTATCCAATTAAAGAATGATCAAGCATTAGATAAGTTTAAGATATTTAAGGCTGAAGTTGAAAATCAGCATGATCTAAAGATTAAAGTGGTAAGATCAGACCGTGGAGGGGAGTACTATGGTAGACATACCCCTTATGGCCAAGTTCCTGGACCTTTCACAAGGTACCTGCAGGAAAATGGCATAGTAGCCCAGTATTCTATGCCGGGTGAATCTCAGCAAAATAGAGTAGCTGAAATGTGTAACCGCACATTAATGGATATGGTACGAAGTATGATAAGCTACTCCACCTTACCGATTAGTCTATGGATGGAGGCATTAAAAACCGCTGCCCATATTCTTAATCGGGTCCCTAGTAAGTCGGTGTCTAAAACACCATATGAGTTATGGATCGAGGAAGCCCACTCTAAATTATTTACATGTGTGGGGCTGTCCAAATTGAGGCTAAAGTATTCAATCCAAATATTGGAAAGTTAGATGCTAAGACCGTGGGTTGCCATTTCATTGGCTATCCCGAAAAATCAAAAGGGTACTGCCTCTATCGCCCCTGATGCATGCACTAAGTTTAGAAACAAGACACGCTGTGTTCGTAGAAGAAGACATGATTAGGGGGAGCATGGTACCCCGAGAGATAAGCCTTGAGGAGAAGCGGGTCTTTGCCCCAACTTCGATGATTCAAGAGCCCATTTTCTCGATACGTGTTGTCGTCGCACCTCCAGTTGTTGCAACACCTGCTGTTAGTTCTCCTAGTGCAGCTATTAACATACCTGAGGCTCCTATTGTTATAGAGCCCCAAGATCCTATTGCAGCTGCACCTGAAGAGCCACAGCAGCCTCCTATAGTGAGTAACGTACCTGCTCAAGAACCTCTTAAGAGGTCATAATGAAACAGGAAGTCAGCTATTTCTGCTGATTATGAAGTTTATGTAAGTGAAGAGTTAGAGACAGAGGGTGATCCCACCTCTTTTGAGGAAGCCATGAGAAGTCCCCATTCATCTAAGTGGTTCGCAGCCATGCAAGATGAAATGAAGTCCATGAGCACAAATAAGGTATGGGACTTAGAAAAAATTCCTAAAGGAGCCAAAACAGTAGGCTGTAAGTGGGTCTACAAAACTAAGCGTGACTCCAAAGAGAATCTTGAAAGATTCAAAGCAAGGCTCATGGCAAAAGGCTTCACTCAGAGAGAAAGAATAGATTATAATGAGACCTTCTTGCTTGTTTCGACAAAGAATTCTTTTAGAATCATCATGGCGCTTGTAGCACATTATGATTTAGAATTACATCAGATGGATGTTAAGACGGCATTCCTTAATGGGGATCTATACGAAAATGTATACATGGCTCAACCCAAAGGTTTTGTCGTGGAATGTAAAGAAAATATGGGATGCCGACTAAAGAAATCCATTTATGGACTAAAGCAAGCGTCTAGACAATGGTACCTTAAGTTTGATGAGACTATAAGAAAATATGACTTTAAAGAAAATGAGGAGGACAATTACATTTATGCTAAGTTTAAGAATGGAAAATTTATTTTCCTAGTCTTATATGTAGATGATATCCTGCTCGCAAGTAGTGATAAAAATCTACTTATGGAGACTAAGAGTTTCTTGTCCTCAAATTTTGATATGAAAGATCTCGGTGAAGCATCTAATGTCTTAGGAATTGAGATTTACCGAGATAGAACAAAAGGGGTATTAGACTTATCGTAAAAGACATACTTAGAAAAGGTTCTAAAGAAATACAGTATGTATGCGTGTAAGGATTCGCCTACCCCAATAGTCAAGGGTGATAAGTTTGGAAATTTTCAATGTCCCAGGAACCAATATGAGATCGATCAAATGAAATCGGTTCCATACGCTTCAGCTGTCGGAAGCATAATGTATGCTCAAGTGTGTACTCGCCCTAACTTAGCATTTGTAACCGGGATGCTTGGCAGATATCAGTCAAATCCAGGAATAGATCACTAGAAAGCTGTTAAGAAAGCCTTGCGATATCTGCAAGGAACTAAAAGCCTCATGTTAACGTATAGAAAGTCGAGTGCCCTCGAGATTGTGGGTTACTCTGACGCAAATTTTGCGGGGTGTGTAGACACTAAGAAATCCACGTCAGGTTATGTATTCACCCTAGTAGGGGGAGTTATGTCGTAGAAAAGCTCTAAACAAACTGTCACTGCATCGTCGACAATGCATGCTGAGTTTATAGCTTATTATAAGGCAACCGGGCAGGCACTATGGCTTAAGAAAATTCGTACCCGGATTAAGAGTGGTAGACAGCATAGAAAGGCCACCACCTTATACTGCGATAATGAACCAGCAATATTTTACTCCTATAACAACAAGTCAAGTGGTGCTGCCAAACACATTGACATTAAGTTTTATGTTGTGAAGGAGAAGATCCAGAATCAAACCATAAAAATTGAGCATATAAGTACCAAGCGAATGCTTGCGGATCCGCTGACTAAGGGCTTACCACCATATGTGTTCAGAGAACACGTAGCCGGCATGGGTTTATTGGAAAACCTATGATTCTGGATGTAAGGGATCAAATAAGCAACCATCTCCCATAAAACTAAGTTTCCGTTTTGAGATAGAAAGGTGTACTATAGTCATTGAGTTCAACAGCACGTAACTGGCTGTTGCAACGCCTTGGTCTTTGTGCACTAATCTGTTGAGAAGCGGGATTAATGTTAAGTTAAGTTGTTTAGCCTCAATATCAAGGGAGAGAATGTTAGGTTGATCTCTTGGAGGGTAGCGCCCTGATCGGGGGCGCAACAACAACCTTTGGTTGTGGCCCCCGTCATACCGCGCGCATATAAAAAGGAGTTGAGGGCCGGCGCGAGTACCAAGGTTCCCCGGTTTCGCCTCACTCCCACAAACCCTAGAATCGACCCGATCTAACGCGCTCGGAAGTGACGGGAAACGCCGCCACCTTCATCGCCCTCTACTTCCTCACCGTGCACACACACGCAATGGCATCTTCATCAAGCAATCTGAACCCCGAAGGTATTCCCCAATGTTCCCTCTTCTAGGCGTTCATGCTAGGCACTAAGATCCCTCAAACCCAACAGTATTAATACTGAAGTGGTAGAAAGACAACTAGCCTAGTTTTATTTGCCTCTCTCTGAACAAACTGCATAGAAAACTCATCAAACAAAAGAAGAACAACTCGCCAGAAGGGTGTGGGGAGGAAATTGAAGCCCTGGCTCGTGGAAAGGGGATGCAGCTAGTGAATGAATGGGTGCGCATGCCAGTTATATCGTCGAACCTGACTGTGCGTCGATTGCCGCTGGTTTGTCAAAGGTTGGAGGAGGACTAATCAAGAGGAGTGCTGTCTTCAGGGAACCCAGAGTGCTCATGGCTACGCTCTCGGATGTGCAAGCCCACAAAATTAAGAGAGAACATAACAATTTAGCGCATGAGTTAGCAGCACAACTAGCTAAAAGGAATGCGCATTTGTGTGGTGTGCGGCACAAGCTTCGTCTAGCATTGGTGAGCTACTTCTTCAAGATTGTAATTCAGCTCATCTTAAGCCCTGTTTGGCCGAGCTTCTACTCTAGTTTTTTGAGCTCAAGAGCACAATTTCGAAAGAAGCTCGTTGCGTACGAGCCCGGAGCACAAAAAATTAGGCCGTTTGGCCGATTCCTAGGCTGCAGCTCCAACTAGGTAAAATTTCCACCCCATGTCCTCAGAAGCCGTCAAAGCCTCACATGGGTCCCCAAGTCCTCAAAAGCCGTCGAAGCCTTACATGGGGAGCTGTCGGGACCCGAATTCACAATCCGGAAACCCTCTGTGTTTTCAAAGACTAGTCCTGTGATCACCGCTAGTGCCCACAGCTAACAAAGATGAATATCACAAACATACACAAATGAATAATAAATAAAGTATTCATCTTTAATATAACAGTTGAACAACCTTAAGGTCAACTTACAATTGTGAAGCCTAAATGGCTTCAACTCGAGTAAAACGAATAAATAATGAACGAAGAACGCTCGGTGAATCCCATCAATATACCATGCATTTGACAAGGTTCAACTCCTAGATATTCGCCTTCTTGCGTAACTTCTCCTCAATGGTGATGTTTTGTTATAGCAAGGGTGAGTACACAACCGTACTCAACAAGTCATGCATGTAATGCGCTTCTATTACTACATGCATGGCTTATTCCAAAGGAATGGTGAATGGTTCTTTTGCAATAAAGCAAAGATTTCCAAATGAATATCATAAATAGGTTGAAAAGCAAGAGAACAAGTAATATCCATAATAAATTTTGTAATCATCTCAAGTAAAGCATTTCTCATCATTAACCAATTTCCATATCACAATGTCCACATTCCCAACCTCATTTTATTTTCAAAACTCTACCCCTTGACCAGAATCCCCGAGCAATGTCCAATACCATGACACGGCTATTCAATAGTTTTTACACTCGCAGAGGTTGTACACTTTACCCACAAGATACAATCAACTCACCACGTCACCGTGAATCGCCATACAACAAGATGCTAATGAGCGATCATAACAAAGCCTTTCGAAACTTCTAGCTCAACCTAGGAACCTCTCCGTGTTGCCTTCACTATCACTTCCCTCACTCGAGCCAAGTATAGGACCGACGAACACCGTTGGATGGGTACCAAGCCACAAAGACAGTACGCTCCCCATACTGATTACCCTCGTGTAATCGCCACCCCGAGGTATCAAAGGTGAGATATCGAATCCTACTAAACTAGGTCCGTCCCATAACAGTATATGTGGTTGTACGAGTGACTCAGTTCAAAGGCTTGCAAGGTGAAGTCCTTAGGGTGACCAAGGCAAGACTACCCGAACAATTCACCAACAATACCATCACATAATTCACCAATAGTACCATCACATAATTTACCATCAACACCGCTAAATACCAAAGTGACATATCCAATGCCACTCTTGCCACTTGCCTCGGTCTAAAACATTTTACCACCCCAGTTGATTATTGCGCAACACAATGCCAACAACAACTCAACATCCACGAGAACCACACCGGTTCCACATATCAACATCATCGTGTGGCAATACGTCACACCATTTCACAAACACATTTCATAATCCATTAATCAAGATTATCCTTTTATTTTCAAAAGACATGAGTTGCGTGGCATGGCTAAGCAATTATACATGGTCTAACCAACCCACGTTGGCAAGTAATAACAACCAACTAATAATCAACCATCTTAGGGTGACAAATGAATTATGGCATACAAATAATCATGGCAAGGCGATATTTAGCAATTGGGTTGAATAACTAATTCCCAAATTAATTTAAATCATTTTAATCTTGAACTAGCATGCAATAATTTGAATCAAAGTAAATTTGTAAAACTGGGAGCAATATGATCAAAGCACGACTTGCCTTCGAAGAGGAGTTGGTTCTGGTCGAGGTTCTGCGATGGATCGTCAAATCCTCCCTCGGCGAATTCCGGCAATTCGGAGTCTACTCGGCACAAGCAATCACACAATAAATACACTATACAGACAGTAAGATAAATTCTAAAAATAAAATAAAAATCACCAATAAATAGTTCATATTTTTACAAATTTTGGGCACTAGAATCACCCAAACCGAAAGTTAAAATGCAAAAGTTATAGCATTTCTAAGTTTGCTGAAATTCAAATAAATAATAACCGAATTATTCTATTTAATTTCCTCTGAAATCCCGGATTAATTCCGCCGGCGACACGTCGGCACCAGTAGGCGAGCCACGCCGCCTCGCCATCGACAGTGGGCCGGATGACGCCATCACGACGCCAAGATGTACCGAGGTCATTGCACCGACATGTGGGCCGGATGAACAAATGCTTGGACCAACCAGAGGTCGACACGGCGGAAAAGCATCAAGACACGCGTACACAATTCTTTCCGGCCGTTGGATTCAAATCCAACGGTCGGTCGTTACCGAGCGATGCACTGCTACAAAGCCTTACGTGGCGCAACGTCGGCCGCTCGATGGGAATCCGACGACTATCGGTACTCACACGATTCACTATTCAATGCACCGATGTGGATGCACTAGCGCGGTCGGATGACGATCCAACGGCGACGGGTACCCACACGGTTTACTATTCCCAAGCCTACGTGGACGCATGCCTACCGTCGGATGAAGATCCCACGGTGAAGATCTACCGGCGCAACTCAACTCAACGCAACAGGGAAAACGTGGCGCAACGTCGCCGTTGGATGAGAACTGACGGCCACGCTTATACCGAGCGCTTTACTATTCCTAAGCCTCACGCGCCCAACGAGAATCTTTCGATGAAGATCCAACGCCGAGGTCTATTTCTACCGATTCGATTTGCATTTAAAAGGGAAGGACGTGGCTTTATCAAGGCGTCCGATGGAGATCCGACTACCGAGGTGAGTCGCAAGAGTTCGGCGAAGGGGCGGCGGTGCTTGACGCCGAGCCGAGGAAGACGATGTGGTTGACGGCGCCTGCGCGTCTCTGGTCGAAAGAGGTGGCGCAGAAGACGCGGCTCGTCACGGGGAACTCAGTGAGGTCCTTGGTGACGACGGGGAACGGCGGACGGCGGCGCAAGACGGTGAAGAACCGAGGGAAAGAGTGTGGCTACTCCGGTGAGCTATTGCAGGGGCTACAGAGGGCGAGAGCGCACGAGAGATGAGGAGAAATGAGCGGGGTGAAGTGCTGAGCACGGGAGGGTACTTCATCCGCGCGGACATGCCTCGAGTTGCGCGCAATATCTCTGACAAGATCTTCGCCCCCACCGGGCGACGGCGGTGCAGTCAAGGCGCCCTCCCGAGGTCGTCGGTCGCGTCACCGTCCGATCTCGATCCAACGGCGCGGATTAAACCTTAATTCGCTAAACTAGATTTAATTGCGCTGCTCGATCCAGATCCGACTACCGAGAAACGGCGGCGATTAGGGTTTTCGGCGAAAGCACAATGTTGGGCCTACCAAAGATCAGCTAGCCATTTTCCGAGTTTCTCAATAAAAATAAATACAGAAATTTAAAGTAATTATTTGGGGCACTAAAAATATCCGAAAAATTCTAGAAAAATTCCAGAAAATATTTTAAGGTATTTAGAGCTTGAATAAAATATTTTCATTTATTTTTGATAAATACTTTCTCTGGTATTAATTAATCAAGAGAAGGGTAGTTTAAATAAATGTTAAGTAAATCCAATAAATTCCAGAAAAATTAGATAAATTCAATAAAATGCAATTAAAGGTTTTATTAATTCATAAAATTCAAATAACTCCAAAATTTAAAATCGCCAAATTTCGGACGTTACAAACAAAGAATGAGCAAAGGGGAGAAGGAGAGGCTTGGTCGGCTTTATGGCAAAGGCAGGAGAGGTGAGCTGGGCATAGCATGCAAATGGGGCACCGCCTGCACCAACCAATGGCGAGGGAGGAGAGACCACTCCATGCGCAAGAAAACGAGGTCGCAAAGCAAAGACTCGGGCAGAGAGCCGGAGAGGGAGAAAGGGAGGAGAGAAGGAAGGAGGGCTGGCCAGCGGCCCAAAGCATGGGGACCACCTGCCAGAGGCTTAGCCCGAGGATTCATCGAGTGGAACGGTGCTGATCAGCAGTGGGCGAAATTAAGTGCAGAAATGACTAGTCAGATGGGCAGGCTTGGCAAGGGATGCTAGAATGGTTGGAAAATTCTGCAATTTTTTTTAGTAAGTAGTGCAAAGGTTCTACTTTCCATTTTCTTTGGTTTCATCTCAATATCTATTGTCATTTAAGAACAGTAATTCATCAAACTTGGCTGATTTTCAATCTGTTTTGGAATTTTCGAGATATCTAAATGGTGTTGAAAAATTCTAGAAAAATTATATTTATTCTCCATTTGGACTCTGGTATTTTACAAAATTATTTGCTATAGCATGTTGTTTGAGTTTTCTTTGAGTTTCATTAAAGTGTTGGATTTGGCAATTAAAAGACTGACTGCACCAAATCCTTGTTACAGTTTTTGATTTTTCTTTAAGAGTAAATAAAGTCTATTATTTCTGAAACATTGTTTTTCAAATGAATTTGAGCTAAGGATGCTTATATAAAATTTTCAGCTCAAAACCTTACTCCATTATTTAATAAAAATTCTGACATTGCAGATTTAAGTGATATCTGTTTTTTGAATTTTAAACGGCAATAAAAGTAATTATTAGTTTTTGATATTTTTTTTTGCCATGAGTTAAGTATGTTATGAGGAAGACGTAATAAAATTCTCAGTGAGATATAAGCTTCTTTAATCAAATAAGATTGAAGAAAAATTTTGGAAAGCTAATTTAATATAAATTTTTGAAAGCCCAAATTTTGGGATGTTACAGGAGCTTCAGCTTCTCTCGTAGTTCATTTTTGCAGGAGCCCGAGCCGGACTTCTCGGAGCCCAGGGTGTTCTTCCGCCAGAATTTTTCGGCTCCAACCTACAAGCCCAACTCTAGAGCCAAAGTTTAGAATATTTCACTCTACATGCATCATAAAACGACTATCTTTCGTTATTGGAGGGAGTATATGCAAACAAGAATCAAATGACATCAGCATATATATACCTAGGCACATATTGGCATTGCAACACTATTTCCAGTATTATAGTATGAATATTACTTGTATGACCCAACCTTAGTTACTGGATATATTCTGATCGTTTGGTCAAAAGATGCTTGAATGCACAATTGCACATTGTTTGGCTTCTCTACATTTGAACTAATTAAGTTATGTAGAGGACCCATTTCCGAAGTCAGCAATCAGTTTTATCCTATCTTTCATTGCAGAAAGGGACATTTTTCGGTATTTTCATCTATTAGGAATTGACAGCCGGATTGTTCTTTGCACACCATGAATAACGATTGTAGATTGTTAGACTACTATAATTAGATGGATAGTTATCCTTCCTTTTAGCTATGCATGCTACTGTTCTTGTATACGTACATGCATATATATTTGGAGAGTCCTGATCGGTTGTATCTCCTTCCTATTCTCCCGGACGTTGTTTCCATGAGCCGGTTGAGATACGGAAGGGAGTCCTGCCCTATATGTATTCTTGCCCGATCCTCCCATCAATTGAACAACGATTATTATCGTCTATCATGGTATCAGATTGGTTCGTTCCGCATCATCGCTTCCGCACAAACTAGCTGCGCCGCACCACCCCTTCGACGCCATGGCCGACGACGCCGCCCGTCTCGCCCTGGAGCAGCGGGTCGCCGCGTTCTCTGCCGAAGAGCGCCGCGAGGCTGCTCGCCAAGAAGCTGCGCGCCTAGAGGCCGCGCGCATCGAGGCTGAGCGCCTGGAAGCCAAGCGCCTGGCGTACGAACGTCGCAATGCTGACGCCCGTGCCTTGGTCGTCGCTGGTGAGGTTGCCGCGGCTACCGCCGCCCTTCACGCTCAAGCGGCGGCGATTCTCAACGTCAAGTCTCTTGTCCCCATCGCCCTCGACTTCACGTCGCCCCACTACAACCGATGGCGCGGCCTCTTCCTCAACACCCTCGAGCGTTATGCGCTCGCCGACCATGTGCTTTCCGACGACGATCGCTCCGACGACGCCTTGTGGAAGCGCATGGACTGCACCGTCCTCTCATGGCTCTACGGCACGATCAACCCCGAGCTCCTTGAAGTCGTCATGAATCGTGAAGAAGGCCCTCCCACCGCTCGTCTTGTGTGGCTGGGGCTCGAGCAGCAGTTCATCGGGAACAAGGAGACTCGCGCCCTCCTCCTCGACGCCGAATTTCGCACATTCGTCCAAGGCAGTTTGTCGATCTCCGACTATTGTCACCGCCTCAAATCCATGGCCGACCAACTCGCCGATCTCGGCGAACCTGTCCGTGATCGCACCCTGGTCCTCAACGTCGTCCGTGGCCTCAACGATCGGTTTGCTTACATGGGCGCTTTAATCCAGCGTCAACGACCGTTCCCGACCTTCGCCGAGGTACAGTCTGACCTTCGTCTTGCTGAGATCAACATGCATGCAAAACAGGTCCACTCGCCCCAGGCCCTCGCCGCCTCGGTTCCTCATGCTCCCGCACCGCCGTCCAATCCTGCCGGCACCAACGGTGGCCGCAAGCCAAACCGGCGCGGTGGCAAGAAGACTGGCGGCGGCACTCCTGGTCCAACGCCCGCCGGCCGCCGCCCACCCATCGCTGCACCATCGGCGTGGCCGCCACACGGCACTTTTCAGCGTCTTGGGGTGGCCCTCGCGTCTTGCCCACCCACCCGTCAAGACGCCTTCTACGCAGGCAACTCGCGCTGGCAAACCGCCCCATCGGGCGCCTCTTCTGGGCCGCCATTGGCGCCACTCTGACCAGCTCACGGCCGGTGCCCTCTGCTTGCTCCAGAAATTTTCATTGCCCACCGCTGGTGGGGCAGCCATCCTGGTGGCCTCTCCTGGGACCCGACTGCATTGGCTTCCAACTTCAACACAATGACGCTGCAACCGCCGCCCCATGAGTGGCACATGGATACTGGTGCTGAAACTCACATGACATCAAACTCTGGTAATCTTTGTATCTCCCAACCACCTTCTTTTTCTACACCATCCAACATTGTTGTTGGCAATGGTTCGCTTTTGCCTGTCACTCACACCGGCTCTGTGACCCTTCCCACTGCTCAAGGTCCCCTTCACCTCAATAATGTTCTTGTTTCACCACACCTTATTAAAAATCTCATTTCCGTTCGTCAATTCACCATTGAAAATAGATGTTCTGTTGAATTTGACCCCTACGGTTTTTCTGTGAAGGACCTCAAAACCCGGAGCGTGATCGTCAGGTGCAATAGTTCCGGCCCGCTATACCCCTTCCTATCATCGGTCTTTTGGCCTTTAGCTCTCGCCGTCGGCGTCCCCACCTCCACCCTTTGGCATCAGCGTCTTGGGCATCCTGGTCATGAGGCTTTGTCTCGTTTAGTATCTTCGTCTGCTATTTCTTGTAATAAGAGCGAGTCTGACCATTTATGTCATGCTTGTCAGTTAGGTCGCCACGTGCGCCTTCCTTTTTCTACTTCCAGTTCGCATGCCACCAATAATTTTGATTTAATTCATTGTGACCTTTGGACATCTCCTATTCCTAGCATCTCTGGTTACAAATATTATTTAGTCATTCTTGATGATTGCTCCCATTATCTTTGGACTTTTCCTTTACGTCTAAAGTCTGACACTTTTCCCACCCTCGCTCAATTTTTTACTTATGTCTCCACTCAGTTTGGTGCCATCATTAAGAGTGTTCAGTGCGATAATGGTCGTGAGTTCGATAACTCCTCCTCCCGCACGTTCTTTCTTACTCATGGCACCACCCTTCGCATGTCTTGCCCCTACACCTCGCCCCAGAACGGCAAGGCCGAGCGCATCATTCGCACCACCAACAATATCATTCGCTCCCTCCTGTTCCAGGCTAGCATGCCCCCTTCTTACTGGGTTGAGGCTCTACACACAGCTACCTACCTTCTAAATCGCCACCCAACAAAGACCCTAGCCGCTGGTACACCTTTCTCTGCGCTCTATAGGACCCAGCCATCCTATACCCACCTTCGAGTCTTGAAAGTGCATCTAGGCACTTATGTTATTTTGGTGATTAATGACAAACACATATAATGACAATCTATATAATTGTGTAAATGCTTAACTTAGTGCTTAACAAATGACAAACCTCTAATATGATTATATTGCTATGAGACTAACAATGTTTATTGCCAAGTTGAGTATTAGTCTCATCTATTTAGAGGAAAATCAAGTGGGATGGTTAAGCAAAGATAAAGTATGCAATTTTGATATCTCTTCTATATTTGTTATTGCATTCCTTTTGTGCAAATGCATGGTGAACTCCAAGTAGCATGTTGATTATATATATGCACATTGGTTCATGTCATATTTATTTGTGCATATATATATATTAATTTGAGTTCATTATGTGCTTTGCTTTTAGTATGCATGTATTAACTAGAATTAAACCTCACATTGCTATAGATTGATTTGGTGCATGCATGTCTTAGTTGTATATCTTCTCATGCACTTCTCTTAGTGAAGTTTAATCTAGAGTTGGATCACATATTTACTCTTATTCCAAATATTAGTTGCACATGTACAATTCGTGTATATTCTGTCATGTGCTTCATTTAAGTAAAGACTGTGATCCTTGCCATGATTTAATTGATTCATCATATCGGCAATTATCTCTCTAGTGCATATAGATCAATTACATATTCATCATGATGCACTTAGTAGAGAACATTTCTTATGTCAAGTGTTTCCATTTATATTGTGATTCCTCATATGAAACACTTGTTGTAATCAATCGCTCACAAATATCAATCTCTTCATATCTATTGAGCTTTTGGGACTAATGCTTTTCATGAGTGGTTTGGAAAGAATTAGGTCCCGTGTGTGTATGATAACCAAGGTATCGTGGAGGATGATCGTTAAGCCGAGGTCAACAAGACGGCGGTGTCACCAAGAGTTGAGGACTAAGTCAAGATCGACTTGGCGTGGAGATCGTCAGAGAGGATGATCAAGTCAAGGTTGATAGGACGAGAGTCTCATGAGGTGAATCGAGTCAAGTTGGACAAGGCGAAGACGTCATCAATCATTTGGTAAAAGACATCATGCACAATGCATCCACGGAGAAGACGGCATGCGGATTGAATGTAAGACTTAGATTTCTCGTTTGAATTTGAGTCTAAGGATTGCCATACTATTAAGAGGGATGCTCCATTGAATGACTTTTAGATGTGTCAAGTGCTCAAGTGATCCATTCTTGTGAAACTTAGAAAGAGAGTGGTGTTGGTGGTACCGGAAAGTGAGAATTGTAGGTCTCTCTTGGATTCTTTGTGAAATCTGGATTTATCCTTTGAGATTTGGGTAGTGAGACCTTGTTAGTTGTGTAGCCCTTGTTCTTAGCTTTCAATAGAGTCCAAAATCACTGAAATCGAGTCCGAGTCAAAAGTTATGCCCGTTTGCTGTCGGGCTGCTCGATGCAGTTCGGACTATCCGAAGTGAGTTCGGACTATCCGAAGATTTCGGACTATCCGAACATATTTTCGGACTATCCGAAGTGAATTCTCTGTTACTTCGAGTTTGATGGGTTCGGACTATCCGAACTTGAGCTCGGACTGTCCGAACTGACCTGAACGTTTTGAAAAACGGCTAGTTTTTTGGAGCCTCTATTTAAACCCCCATCCATCCCCATTTGTGGGGGGCTGCTACCCTGTGAATTAGAGGTGCCATACCCTTGTTCTTGAGCCCCCAATACACCCCTCTACCCTTAGATCTAAGTGATCCCCTTTTGTGTGAAGGGTTGGGAAGAGTGTGAGGAGTGAGGTGTTAGGATTGAGTTGGATTTGAGTTTGAGCACTTGATTTCATCTCCAAGTTTGTTCTTTGTGAGTATTTGTTACTCTTGGAGGTTGAGGACTCCTAGACGGCTAGGAGGTCGCCTACGAGCCACCGGAGCTTTGTGTGGTTGGCCGTGGGAAGTTTGTGAAGGTCGATTCCGCCTCCGTAAGGGAAGGAATCAAGAAGTGAAGCCGGCGAGTGCAAAGTGCAACACCGGGAGGAAAAGGGTTGAAAGAGACCCCGGCTCAAGTGTGACCGAGCCGCCTCAACGGAGACGTAGGATCCCCTCAAGGATCCGAACTTCGGGTGAAAAATCTTCGTCTCCAAGTTTGCTTCTTACTCTTGCTTTAGTATTTGATTTTGAATCTTGAAATTGCCCGATCTACTTTTCTAGTAAGTTTTCGGCTAGACCTCTATTTGCTTCAAGTATTCTAGGCTAACTAGTTTAATTTGGTGTATTTAATATCCCCCAAATAGCCTAGATATCATTTGCGAGCTGTGTGCTCTGGAACATTCGGAATATCCGAATAGATTTTCAGATTATCCGAATCAGTTCGGAATATCCGAATACAATCTCGGACTATCCGAACTATTCGGACAGTCCGGAATATTATTCGGACATTCCGAAGGTTCTGTATTCCGCTGCAATTTAGTTTAAATTTATAATTCGCCTATTCACCCCCCCTCTAGGCGACATCCCCGTCCTTTCAATTGGTATCGAGCAAGGTCTCTCATTTTATTAGACTTAACCGCCTAGAGAGCAAAGGATGTCGACTAGAGGATTAGAGGAATCACATTATCTACGTGCTAGATGGGTTAAATTATGCTCATTGGAAATTAGCTATGATTTCTCATTTTAAATCCATGAGCCCCCAAATATGGTGGATTGTAGATGTAGGCTTTTCATCTCCATTGAATGAAGATAATCCAACTGAAGGGGAGATGAAATGCATACATCTCGACGCTCAAGCTTCTAATGTTTTATTCTATGTTGTGAGCGATGAAATTTTAGATAGAATATGCAATCTCTCGAGCGCTCATGAAATGTGGATGAAGCTTCAAGAACTATTTGAATCATCCATTTCCATTGAGGATTGCATTGAGGAAAAGGTGTCAGGAGATGAAACCTCAAGCTCCACATCAAGTGATGAAGAACCGACATCTTCATCCACCTCAACCTCCACCTCAAGCGACGATGAAGATTCACTTCCATCACGAATTCGTTGCTTCATGGCAAAAGGTAAAATTGAGGTAAGTGATGATGATGATGATGATGAGCTCTCTTGTGATGAATTTATGAATATGTTAAAGGAGCTCAATGAATCTCTTGGGAAGGAGAAAAAGAAGTATAAAATTTTAAAGTTGAAGCATGACTCACTTCAAAATGATTATAATATTCTAAAAGAAAATCATGAAAAAATCCTTCTCAAGGAATTCACTAAGTCTAGAGTGGATATTGCTACTCATTGTAATTTAGTTGATGAATTACCTTGTTGTTCAAATTCTATTACTACTACTTCCTCTATGCTTGTTGAGACTAACCTTGTAGAGGAAAATAAAGAGCTCAAGGCCCAAGTTATTAGATTAGAAAATGACTTGAAGAGGTGTGTAAATGGAAAAGCCGTTCTCGACGAGATCTTGAGCAAGCCTAGGGCGCCTCAAGATAAGCGAGGACTCGGCTACAACTCCAAGAGGGAGAAGAGCAAGAAGAAGCACAATGCAAGAATGAAGACGATTGTGTGCTTCGGATGCAACAAGAAAGGCCACTTCGCCTCTGTGTGCCCTAACAAAGTGGAGATCAAGCCACAACCATCAACAATGAGGCAAACCGACAAAAAGCAAGTCAAGAAGAAGAGACGCTCCAAGCCTACTTGCTATCATTGTCGGGAAAAGGGGCATATCGGTAAGGATTGTCCCAAAGGTAACACTCCTAAGCCTATTATTGTCAATGATCATCATTTGCTTAGGAAAGACAAAAATGGTAATATGTTTGCCAAAATTGTCAATTCTTCTAAGTCTCACGATAATAGTGACAATTATTTGCTTAGGAGAAATAAATCTAGAAATGTGTTTGCTCATAATGCTAGATTTCCTAAGACTATGCAAAATTATGTTGATCATGTGCTTAGGAAAAATAAAAATAGCAAAACATTTACTAGAAATGCTAGATCCTCTAAGCCAATGCATAATTTTAATAATCATATGCTTAGAAGAGATCAAACTAGAAATAGTTTTACAAAATATCATTTCCCTCCTAAGCCTTTTCATAATAATGCAAATCATTTGCCTAGGAGGAATAATTATCGCAAACCTATTTCTAGTTGTGTTAGTCAATTCGATAATATCAAATTTAGGGCCATTTGGGTTCCTAAATCTATTGTGACTAACATTGTTGGACCCAACAAGGATTGGGTACCAAAAACCGCCTAAAAGATTTTTAGGTAATATGAGATGGATTGGATGTTTGGCTTCTTCAAAAGGGAAGATGGCTTAATCATTTGCAAAATGAAGCCAAGCATGAGGATGATCACTTCAATCTTGAGCCAATGCCATCTCGGGTAACAAGTATTTAACTTGATTACTATTTAGCTTATAGCCTTGTGTAGGTTATATTGCATTATTTATGAAAATCAATTTAGATTGCTTGTTATATGCTTGCTCATGCTTATTAGTTGTTTTGATTGCAATCGTGAGCAAGTTTGGGATAGTGGCACATTAAGGGGGAGTGTTAATTCATATCCATGTATATTACATCCCTACATGTGCCCATATTTATATAAGTGCTAATATATATTTTCAAAATCAAGCCATTTAGCCAAAACTCAAAATTTTGCATACTATTAGTATTCTTATGAAAAACTAGTTGCAAAATGTATACAAATGCTTTTGAAATATTTTTCAAAGGTTTTGGCTTTACAAAATCTATTTCGAAAAGAAAATGAGTTTCATGCCCAAAACCTAGATAGTTGTATCTTGTTTTGGATTTAAACTTATAATTTTCATAGAATTAAATGTAAAATGATTTTGAAAGTAATTCCAAAACGAAAAACCTAGAGTTGGTCATTCTTAGCAATTCTTGTGTTGAAAAGATTTTCAAAAGACCAACCTAGCAAAAGTTATTTGATTTTGAAACTCACCGAAAAACTATATTTGACCCATAATGGTCATATTATTGCACTTAAGTGAGTTGTGCCAAATGAATCAAGTTTCATGCTATGATTTGACTCACAAGGGTACTTGCAACTCATATAACCTTTTAAAACCTTAAATACCCACTTAAGCTCATTTGGGCAAAACTAGAGAATTTCTTGAAACTTAAAGGTTTTATTGCCAAATTCATCTCTTTAAAAAACCCGAATGCCTTCTTTACTTTGAAATTGCTCTAAATGGTGTGTTTGATGTTTATCTTGATCATTTGGAGCATTTCATATTGGTTTCATGAATTTTACCAAGGTTTATTACAAAATGTCTTCTTTGAAGTTCACCAAAATGCTTTGTTTCTTGCCTTGCTGAGAAGGGCGATTTGATTGTCCGAGTTTTTGTCCGGATGTCCAACCCGCTCGAGTATCGAACTAAAGTTCGACTATCCGAATCGGGTATCTCTGTGATTTAACCTGCGAGGTCATTCCTTCCTCGCCTTCTTGCATAAAGTTGGATTTTGAGAATTGAATGGACTTGATTACGCTAATAGGCTTATAAACATCTCTCTAACTCATATGAAGCCATATAAGTGCACATTTCCATTCAAAACTCATTTGGTTCCATTTTGAGGATTTGGTGAAAATCTTAATTCTTTATGTGATTCATATGCATCTTTCACCATATCTCTCAAAATAAAATTGATTTATTGAAAATTTTTATTGGAAAACCTTCTCTCACATATGGAGTTCATATCTGGAAATTCTCAAATTTATTTGAACTCATTTGCGAGATTGTTGACTTTTATTTGACTTAGTGTCAAAACTAAACCTCCAATGCTCTTAATGGCTTATTGTTGATTGGAGGGTGATATCTGAGAAATTCTTTTTGGAGAAGCCTCTTGGACATCCATGGACTATTTCTGCACAATCTCATGGCTATTTGACTTCATTTGATACTTTTGGAATAACATTGAAAATCATATGCATGCATATCCTTCATATGAGCCTCTTTGGTCAAAAAGTCAAAATTTTTGTTTAAAAGGCCCATATTTGTGAAAATCTTTATAAAAGTTCTCAAATATGTATTTCAAATGTTTTACAATGCTTTGAGTAAAAATTCTATTTTAGAAACAAAATAGCAAATTTGGCCTCAAATTGATCTTATAGGATCTTGATTTTGGATTAAATGAAATATTTTCATAAGTTAAAATCTATTGAGTTTTTGAAAAAGTGATCAATATAAGACTCGTAGGGTTGGTCATTTCAAGCATTTCTTTAGTTCAAAGTTTTTCCAAACGACCAACCGTTCAAAAGTTATAGCTATTTGAATTTGGCCAAAATTCTTCATTTGACCCAAAATGACCCATTCTTGCATATTGTTGGTTTTGCTATTCGAGTTGGATTTCTTCGTGTTTCTTGGCTTAAAATAGTATTTCTAACTCATACAAAGCCATGAAAGTTCAAATCTCCATGAAATTCAAATCGGATTGCATTTTGAGTTTTCGTGCAAATTGAACTTCTATTTTTGCCTACAACGCGTTAATCTGCCATATCTTTTGAACGAAATGTGCTTTTAAGGAAATTCTTTTGAGAAACCTTCTAAATAGTCCAAAGTTCATTTCTGAAGATTTTCAAATCAATTGGACTTAATTTGAAAAAGTTTTGACTTTTCTTCTCTTTGATTGAAAATCATACCTACAAATCAAAATTTGGCATATCTTTTGATTGGAGACTCCTTTTTAAAAAATTCTTTTTGGAAAAGTTTCTCAGGAGTCCAAAGTTTGTTTCTGCACAATTTCAAATATTTTTAACTTCATTTGAAAAAGTTATGGTTTTTTCTCACTTTGATCAAATGCTGAAAATTCAGACTTTTGCATGTTTTTGAGCTGATTTGTGATTTTTGTATCTCCAAATCAGAGCATAATTTGAGGGGACCACCTTTGTAAGATTTGATCCCCAATAGTTGTTCTATCATGCTGAATTTTATCATATTTTTTAGATCTCGTTTGAACCTTCTTTCAGCCCTGTCAAAAAGCTTCAAAGAAATGTCAAAACTGCATTTTTCAGCACATTGCATTTTTGAAATCTTGCCTACCGTAAGGTGATTTGAGTATTCCTTGTGATGAAAACTAAGATAACTCAATTTATTGCTCCATGACTCATCTAAAATCTTTTGGGAGCTCTTTTGCTGTTGTTTTCATCCTCAGGACCATTTCAAAGCGAGATTTCTTTTCCCGAAACCTTCGATTCAGTATTCACTATTTTCAAGTTTTCGGGGTTTTCCTTTGCTCAAATGAATTTTCGGTCTTCATAGCCCTCGAAGAAAATTTCGAGATGGATCTTTTCCGCGTTGATGATTTTTGCATTTGAGCAATGGTTTAAAAGCTATAATCGATTTTGTGCTGCTATTTGCATCTTTTGATATTTTGAGAGTTTTAAATTGGAATCTTGGCAAGCCTTTCAAAATGAAAACTAAGTGAAGTTATTCATTGCTCTAATCTTCAAAGTGGAGCATATCTATTTAAGTTTTCATTCCAATGAAAGTGCATCATTTGGCTAAGCTTTTCTGGAAATTGGATTTAATTGTATCTTAGCCTCAAATGTTTCCTCTCTTGCATAACTCTGAGTTTATTATAGAAAAGAGGAAATTTCCCTTGTAAGTTCAAGAGTGAGTTTTAATATGTTTTACCCATTACCTCTCTTACAAGTGGATGTCAAGATTATATTTGAATGAGTTTCAAATATTTTTATTGTAAATTGGTATAATGAAATCTTCAGTTGATATCTTGAACCTTTTAAATTGCATGCAAATAGTATTGTCATGTTTATCGTCTATATCATGCATGTTATACTTAGACATTATCAAACTAACTTGGGTCAAATTAGAAGATATTTGTTCCCGGAAATCGTGTGCTTGTCTATTGATGTTCAAGGAATTGGAAAAGGGGTCACCTTCGACGGTGGGATGAAGGAAATGGAGAAGAGCTCCATAGTCCGAGGGATCTAAGGCCGGGCGCGGTGATCATGACCGATTCGAGCATGCGGTGGACAAAAACCGACAAAGGGACGTATTTTGTTTTGACCATAGTTAATAATGTCCTTGCACACCATTATGCTCAATTGTCTTATTCTAAATGGTGTTGTTCCTTTTAATTGGTATCATCAATCGGTATATGTAATTAGTTTCAATTGGTATCAATTAATTAGTATTCTTCAAGAGGTATTCTCTAAGTCTGAATTGCTTTTAAAATTGTCATCTAACTTGCATTTGGGATTATCATGAATTAAAAGATACATATGAGTGACACATTGCAAAGAGGTATACCCTTGATAAATTTATGAAATTCTTGATCATGAAAGTGCATTTTAATTATACAATGTTGATTCATGATCTTGATTGTTAGAATTTAATTGGATCATAAGCATGTGCTTAAGATATATAAATTTGCTATATGATCTTAATGTTTAAAGAATGAATATTCTCCATATGAAATCATATTCATATGTCATGCTTTAAGCATCACTTACATATTATGAATCATGACTACATTTAAATTGGTATCATTTCGAAAAATCTATTACCTAAATCTTGGATATAATTGGTATCATATCTTGCCTAGATTTAGGGGGAGCTTAATATTATTGTCCTATTCCTAGCTCCTTATTTTTATTTTTATCTTGTTCTCCCTAATCCTTTTATTGAGTGTGCAATCAAGGGGGAGAATTTATTGAATGAACAATAAGGATCTCTTAAGCACCTTTTTGGGATTAATGACAAAAGGGGGAGAATTTATGGATTTATCAATTGTCCCCTACTCGATTGACAAAAAGGGATAATTTGTAAGTATGGTCTCTTATTGTTTACTCATGTTTGTTTTTAATGCTAAATATCTTAATATTGTCATTCGGAGCAATTGATAAAAGGTTTGTCATAAATCACCAAAAAGGGGGAGATTGAAAGTGCATCTAGGCACTTATGTTATTTTGGTGATTAATGACAAACACATATAATGACAATCTATATAATTGTGTAAATGCTTAACTTAGTGCTTAACAAATGACAAACCTCTAATATGATTATATTGCTATGAGACTAACAATGTTTATTGCCAAGTTGAGTATTAGTCTCATCTATTTAGAGGAAAATCAAGTGGGATGGTTAAGCAAAGATAAGGTATGCAATTTTGATATCTCTTCTATATTTGTTATTGCATTCCTTTTGTGCAAATGCATGGTGAACTCCAAGTAGCATGTTGATTATATATATGCACATTGGTTCATGTCATATTTATTTGTGCATATATATATTAATTTGAGTTCATTATGTGCTTTGCTTTTAGTATGCATGTATTAACTAGAATTAAACCTCACATTGCTATAGATTGATTTGGTGCATGCATGTCTTAGTTGTATATCTTCTCATGCACTTCTCTTAGTGAAGTTTAATCTAGAGTTGGATCACATATTTACTCTTATTCCAAATATTAGTTGCACATGTACAATTCGTGTATATTCTGTCATGTGCTTCATTTAAGTAAAGACTGTGATCCTTGCCATGATTTAATTGATTCATCATATCGGCAATTATCTCTCTAGTGCATATAGATCAATTACATATTCATCATGATGCACTTAGTAGAGAACATTTCTTATGTCAAGTGTTTCCATTTATATTGTGATTCCTCATATGAAACACTTGTTGTAATCAACTGCTCACAAATATCAATCTCTTCATATCTATTGAGCTTTTGGGACTAATGCTTTTCATGAGTGGTTTGGAAAGAATTAGGTCCCGTGTGTGTATGATAACCAAGGTATCGTGGAGGATGATCGTTAAGCCGAGGTCAACGAGACGGCGGTGTCACCAAGAGTTGAGGACTAAGTCAAGATCGACTTGGCGTGGAGATCGTCAGAGATGATGATCAAGTCAAGGTTGATAGGACGAGAGTCTCATGAGGTGAATCGAGTCAAGTTGGACAAGGCGAAGACGTCATCAATCATTTGGTAAAAGACATCATGCACATTGCATCCACGGAGAAGACGGCATGCGGATTGAATGTAAGACTTAGATTTCTCGTTTGAATTTGAGTCTAAGGATTGCCGTACTATTAAGAGGGATGCTCTATTGAATGACTTTTAGATGTGTCAAGTGCTCAAGTGATCCATTCTTGTGAAACTTAGAAAGAGAGTGGTGTTGGTGGTACCGGAAAGTGAGAATTGTAGGTCTCTCTTGGATTCTTTGTGAAATCTGGATTTATCCTTTGAGATTTGGGTAGTGAGACCTTGTTAGTTGTGTAGCCCTTGTTCTTAGCTTTCAATAGAGTCCAAAATCACTGAAATCGGAGTCCGGAGTCAAAAGTTATGCCCGTTTTCGTCGGGCTGCTCAGTGCCAGTTCGGACTATCCGAAGTGAGTTCGGACTATCCGAAGATTTCGGACTATCCGAACATATTTTCGGACTATCCGAAGTGAATTCTCTGTTACTTCGAGTTTGATGGGTTCGGACTATCCGAACTTGAGCTCGGACTGTCCGAACTGACCTGAACGTTTTGAAAAACGGCTAGTTTTTTGGAGCCTCTATTTAAACCCCCATCCATCCCCATTTGTGGGGGGCTGCTACCCTGTGGATTAGAGGTGCCATACCCTTGTTCTTGAGCCCCCAATACACCCCTCTACCCTTAGATCTAAGTGATCCCCTTTTGTGTGAAGGGTTGGGAAGAGTGTGAGGAGTGAGGTGTTAGGATTGAGTTGGATTTGAGTTTGAGCACTTGATTTCATCTCCAAGTTTGTTCTTTGTGAGTATTTGTTACTCTTGGAGGTTGAGGACTCCTAGACGGCTAGGAGGTCGCCTACGAGCCACCGGAGCTTTGTGTGGTTGGCCGTGGGAAGTTTGTGAAGGTCGATTCCGCCTCCGCAAGGGAAGGAATTAAGAAGTGAAGCCGGCGAGTGCAAAGTGCAACACCGGGAGGAAAAGGGTTGAAAGAGACCCCGGCTCAAGTGTGACCGAGCCGCCTCAACGGAGACGTAGGATCCCCTCAAGGATCCGAACTTCGGGTGAAAAATCTTCGTCTCCAAGTTTGCTTCTTACTCTTGCTTTAGTATTTGATTTTGAATCTTGAAATTGCCCGATCTACTTTTCTAGTAAGTTTTCGGCTAGACCTCTATTTGCTTCAAGTATTCTAGGCTAACTAGTTTAATTTGGTGTATTTAATATCCCCCAAATAGCCTAGATATCATTTTGCATTGTGTGTGCTGGAACATTCGGAATATCGGAATAGATTTTCAGATTATCCGAATCGATTCGAATATCCGAATACAATCTCGGACTATCCGAACTATTCGGACAGTCCGGAGTATTATTCGGACATTCCGAAGGTTCTGTATTCCGCTGCAATTTAGTTTAAATTTATAATTCGCCTATTCACCCCCCCTCTAGGCGACATCCCGTGTCCTTTCAAGTCTTTGGGTGTCGTTGTTACCCCAATCTCTCCTCGACTGCAGAGCATAAGTTAGCTCCTCGTTCTATTGCCTGTGTATTTCTCGGGTATCCCTCTGAGCACAAGGGGTATCGCTGCCTTGATCTCTCCACCAATCGGATCATCATCTCCCGTCATGTGACTTTTGATGAGACCTCATTTCCTTTCTCCGAGGTTTCCTCACCTCCTTCATCTGACTTTGAGTTCTTATCGGAGTTTGATGTTGCACCTATTATTCCTATTGGCACCTCACGTCTTTCAGGTACCTCTGCATTCCGCACCGCTGCCCCTGTTGGCACCTCGCCACAGGTTGCTGCCAGCGGTGCCACGACGCCCGTTTTCAGCATTGCCGCCCCGACTCCTGGGCCATCCTCGGCGGCTGCTCCTGCGCCTCCCAGCGTGGCTGCTCTTGCACTTGAGACCTGCGCGGCTGCCTCTGGACTTGGCGGCATGGTCTCTTGCCCTGGGCAAGGCGCAGCCCACGCCTGCGCGTCTACTGGGCGTTCGTCTCGCCCAACTGACGCACCCTCGCCCCCGCTTGCCGAGCGACCGCCACCTCCCAGTGCTGTTGTCGTTGCTCCTGAGGCCAACGAGCACGGTATGCTGACGCGCGGGAAGCGCGGCTTTCGTCAACCAAAGGTGCCATTTGATCTGCACACTGCTACCCTGTCCCCTATACCAAAGTCCTATCGCGGGGCTTTGGCGGATCCAAACTGGAGGGCAGCTATGTCTGAGGAGTTCTCTGCTCTGCTCGATAATAATACTTGGGACTTGGTTCCTCGTCCCTCTAGTGCCAACATCGTGACTGGAAAATGGGTTTATCGTCACAAGTTCCGTCCAGATGGTTCACTCGAGCGATACAAGGCTCGTTTGGTTCTGCGCGGCTTCACTCAGTGCCCTGGGATTGATTTTGATGAGACCTTCAGCCCGGTGGTCAAACCTGCCACCATTCGCACAGTGCTCACCGTTGCTCTCTCTCATAACTGGCCCGTCCATCAGCTCGACGTAAAAAATGCATTCTTGCATGGCACTCTAGATGAGACTGTTTATTGTGTGCAGCCTGCTGGTTTCGTTGATATTTCCCGCCCCAACCACGTATGTCGCCTGAACAAGTCTCTTTATGGGTTGAAGCAAGCTCCCCGTGCCTGGTACAGTCGCTTTGCCACTCATATCCTCTCTCTGGGTTTTATAAGTGCCAAGTCCGACACATCATTGTTCATATATCAGCGTGGCAGTGATACAGTCTACCTACTTCCCTATGTGGATGATATTGTTCTGACGGCTTCCTCAGTACCCCTTCTCCAGTGGGTTATTACAGCACTACAGCATGAGTTCTCTATGAAGGATCTTGGTTCTCTGCACCATTTTTTAGGCCTCACCGTTACTCGCCAGGATGACGGATTTCATCTCTCTCAGCGCCAGTATATTCTTGAGGTTCTTGACCGTGCTGGTATGGCAGATTGCAAACCATGCTCCACCCCTGTTGACACATGCGGCAAGGTTTCTGCTACCGAGGGCACTCCTGTTGCTGATCCGACTCACTATCGAGGACTCGCTGGTGCCTTACAGTACATCACCTTCACTCGCCCTGATATTTCTTATGCTGTCCAGCAGGTTTGCCTTCACATGCATGACCCTCGGGAGCCACATTATGCTCTGCTCAAGCGTATTCTCCGCTATCTTCATGGCACATTGGATTATGGCTTACAGCTACATCGTACGGATATCTCCGCCCTGGTTGCTTACTCTGATGCCGATTGGGCTGGTTGTCCCGACACTCGCCGCTCTACTTCTGGGTACGCAGTTTTTCTCGGTGACAATCTTGTCTCCTGGTCTTCAAAGCGCCAGCCTACTGTCTCTCGTTCCAGTGCTGAGGCCGAGTATCGTGCAGTTGCTAATGCCGTCGCCGAGACAACTTGGTTACGTCAGCTTCTTCAAGAGTTGCTTGTTCCTCTCCAGCGTGCCACTATTGTTTTCTGCGACAATGTCAGTGCTGTTTATCTCTCGACGAACCCGGTGCTCCATCAGCGCACCAAACACATCGAGATTGATCTGCACTTTGTCCGAGAACGAGTAGCGGCCGGCGCGGTTCGAGTGTTGCATGTTCCTACCTCCTCCCAGTATGCTGACATCTTCACCAAGGGATTGCCATCTTCGGTATTCACTGAGTTCCGGTCCAGTCTGAACGTTCTTCCTTGTGGCTAGCCACGATCAGACTGCGGGGGGGTGTTAGACTACTATAATTAGATGGATAGTTATCCTTCCTTTTAGCTATGCATGCTACTGTTCTTGTATACGTACATGCATATATATTTGGAGAGTCCTGATCGGTTGTATCTCCTTCCTATTCTCCCGGACGTTGTTTCCATGAGCCGGTTGAGATACGGAAGGGAGTCCTGCCCTATATGTATTCTTGCCCGATCCTCCCATCAATTGAACAACGATTATTATTGTCTATCATAGATTTCAAAAAGAAAATGAAGCGCACGGCTAATAAAAGTACATTATGGCTATCGATCCTCCACAGATGCATGGATAATAAAAAATCCCTATGGTTGCAGTTCTTTATAATTAATTAACGTGGTTGAATATATATGTTTGTTGACATCGGCCGGGTTACAAAATTATATGTGAAAAATCAACTATTGCTGTACTTCGTATATAGATTATGTTAGCTAGTTAGCTTTTTTCGAGGATGGTTAATTAAAGAAGGATACTGTATCAGTTTAAATGTAGGAAAAAAAGGTCACCTCTCAAGCTATTTGCATGCTAGGGGTGGATAATGAGCCACTTGGTTCGACTCGGCTCGGCTCGATTAAACTCGTTAATATAACGAGTCAAATCGACTCGACTCATTATCTTAACAAGTTCAAATTTCAGCTCGGCTCGACTCATTAAAATCGTGAGTTGGCTCCTTAAACTCGACATTGCCATCTGAGAGGAGGATTGTTGTTGAGACTATATGGTATGCTATATGTTATCATTCTCACATCACACATATACAGCTATACTTGCCGACTTAGATGACTTGTTAAACTCGCAAGCTGACTCGTTTAACTCATGAGTTGGCTTATTTAACTCGTTATATAAATGAGTTCAAATTATGACTTGACTCAACTCATTAAGAAACGAGTTCGAACTAAGTGTCGAGCCGAGTTTGATAGTCCTCGTTTAACTCACGAGTTTTGAGTTTTTTTCCCCTATTGCATACTTTCTCTCTCTGCGTGGAAAGCTTTTAGCATTTTGAATATAATGTGGGGGTGAGAAGTCTACATTGCATTTGACACTCGCATTAGAGTATGATTACAATCTCTCTCAAACCCACACGAGGAAAGGACTGCTGCAAACGGGGAGCTTGCTCGTGGGGGTTGTTGACTTTTCGAGGTTCTCAAAGGTGCTACTAATAATCGTCTGAGCATAAACTCATGCCAACTTTGCGTAGAAGTGTCAAAAAAAATCTAGAAATAGTTAATAGATGTAAGAGGACACATGAACCATAGGCGAATTATTTTTTTTAATAATACATTTGTTTCAAAATTTCAAAAATATACTACGAAAAAAAATTTACATAAATATACCTATGTCGCCAAACCAACAGGCGACAAGAGGCCATGCCGCACGATCAACGGGCGCCAAAAGCGCCACGTCTTCGCACTGTTCTGCGACGTGGCCTCCTATCGCCCGTTGGTTTAGCGACATGCCTCCTGTCGCCAAAACTAACGGGCGACAGGGGTATATTTATGTAAAAAAAAAATTTGTGGTATATTTTTGAAATTCTAAAAAAAAATGTATTATTAAAAAAAATTCAACCATAGCCAACAGCTACGCACCACCCATCCCATCCTCGTGCAGCTCATGAGTGGCAAGCCAGCGTTGCTTTCATTGACAAGCAAGCAATGTCAAACACAATCAATGAAGCACTCACTGACATTGCTAGCGCTGGATTTCATTGCCCACAGCTAGCCAGGCATGATCGATCAACAGGGAGCACGTATCTTTTCTAGGCACGCCAAATCTAGAGCTTATTCGGGTGTTTCCGCCGTAGAAAAAAAAAACCGCGGAAACTAATTAGGGTGATCTACGTTTTGCAGCAGCAACATAGGGGTAAAACCGTAATTTATCGTAAGTTGAGAACACCAGAAAGAATTCGTAGATCCTATGCTCAACTCAAACAATGGTTTCAGACGGGTAGTTCGGTATTGACTCGTGATTTTGTCGAGATAGGCCCAAAAGGTGGAGCAAATCATCAGTGCGATCTCCCGTCATCGACCACAAGTCAAAACTAGATATAGGAAAATTTCGATAAACTTGAGCCATGTCCACTTCCAAATTACTTTCGGCTCATATTTTGCACCGTACTGCGAAATGGTTCGATACTTTTGAGAGGATATACTCGCACTATCAATATACAGCTTAAGGGTGTGTTTGGCATGGATTCAGCTTCTCTAGTTTCATAAGTCTGGTGAAGCTGAAAATTCTAACTTCTCTAGATTCGTGAAGCTGAAGCTGTGAGTACATTAAGAGTGTTTAGATATATCATTTTGTTTACATTTTAGACTAAAAATATAAACTTAATTCACTTTATTTTAGCCTACAAGTTTCAGATTTCAGGAGAAGCTAGAATATAGAGCTCTACCAAACAGGCCCTAAAAAGTGTTGTTATATCTCTTTATCTTTTTGAGTAATTAAACTCTAATACTAATTATAAAGTACTCTCAAGTGAGTTTCATAAAAAATTTTACCGAAGTCCACTTTTTATAACACAATTTGTGTATATGCTCTATTTATATATGGAAAAATGGTACATACAAAAATAAAGAGATCTCATGTCTCGTGATTTTTTTAAACCATGTGCATTAGAGTATCTTAGAACTAGTAGTTAAGTGTGTGTGTATATATATAGAGAGAGAGGGGGGGAAGCCCGTTTTGTACTTCCAGAGTACGTACCCCTATAACTCCTGTCTGTTGATTTTGTTAAGATTGCATGTATGTATGCATAACAACTCCCTTGAACCAAATTGCATGCTCTAACTGTTTTGATAAATCACGCATCGGTTGTGAGAGTATATACACCCGATAGTACATATTCATTTTCATATATATATATATATATACGTGTGTGTATATGTATACACATATATAAATATACATACATACACATATATACACATATATATACACTATTCTATACCTGCGTGTAGAATAGTCTATTATACGCTTGGGCCATTTAACTCAGTCTGACTGAGCTATGCAACACACAAATTAGCGCAACGAACAACCCCTGTTATGTGGCCAAACCAGCTAGTTAATGTGTTTCGTAGTTTGTATATGAATTTGTTTTTCATTGTTCTAACCACAACTTTTTATTGGCAGCTCCGATTTGCAAAATGTTTTCACCAATAGCTTACTGATGACGAGAGGAACAGAATGATATAAGTCTCACTAATAAAACACCATGTGAATGAGATTTTACTACTAATTTACCAAATGTATCGTAAAAGTGTACTACTGCACAGGCTAGTGATCCCTTTGGCATGAAAGCAAAAACTATGTATACTAATTGTAAAATATATATATATGAATAGTATAATCTAATTCATGCTATAAGACTTATATTAATATGTTGCTCTCGTTGTCAGTAAGGCACTTGTGAAAACTATTCATGAATCGAAACTGTCAATACAAAGTTATAGCTAAAATAAAGACTAAACATATTTATGTACAAACAAAAAACATATTTATTAGTTGGTCATACGGCGTTAAGCTAGTAATGTGTTTCCTTATTTGAATATGAATCTGTTCTTCTTTGATGTAGCCATAACTTTTTATTAACAGCTCTGATTCATAAATGATTTTTACCGCTTGCTTACTGACGATAAGAGAAACATAATGATATAAATCTCGTTAGTAAACATAGATTTTTCTATTCGTATACATTGCCTTTACTATCGTATAGATATATTTTACTATCAGATCAGAGGGTTTATTCAGTGTTTCATTAGCGATACTTATATCAATATGTTGCTCTCGTCGTCAGTTATCTACCAGTGAAAACCGTTCACGAATCGAAGGTATCAATAAAAGGTTATAGCTAAGACAAAGAATAAAGTAATTCATGTCCAAATAAGAAACATATTTACTAGTCGGGCATGCAGCATTAAGCTAGTAATATGTTTCCTTATTTAAATTAAAATCTGTTTTTTTTAATTTAACCATAACTTTTTATTGACAACTCTGATTCACGAATGGTTTTTATCACTTGCTTACTGACGACAAAAGCAACATAATAGTATAAGTCTCATTAATAAATCAAATTTTACTATCCGTATACATAGATTTTACTATTGAAATGCATAGTTTTTACTATCATGTAGGCGTACGTAGGATGTTTTCCATATGCTTCTCCGACTGAAGTGCAAAATTACTAATCTACGCACAAGCATAGATTAGCGCTTCCGTGTGTATATATATAATTAGAAGCGTGGATCTCATTTATTTGTCGTGTAGTGAATATATATATATGTGCATATATACATATGTGTATGTAGACATATGTATACATGTGTACATATACATGTGTGTATATATGTGTGTGTATACGGTGGCGCTATTCTACTCTCGAACGTAAAATAGCTATTCTGCGCTTTGGCTAGCTCCAGAAGCGTATGCAGGCAACACCATACTAAATTAATGTGTTACAAACAACTCCAGTAAATATATCCCGATAGTAAATCACGAAATATTTTACTACAGAACAGCTGATGAATTTACTAGCGAAGTTCATGCAAAGTACACCGTACTGATTAAATTCAATTTGGTAGTAAATCACAAATAAGTTTTACTATAGAACAATAAATTGAATTACTACCAAATTAGTTACTAGTTTATGCATTGGTCAATCCAGCTAGTCAATATATATATTGTAATTTATACATGAATCTATTTTTTCTTTATTTTAACTATATCTTTTTATTGGTAGCTGAGATTTGCAAATAGTTTTCACCGATAACTTACTGACGATGAAAGGAATAAAATGGTATAAGTCTTATAATTAGACATTAATTTTCCTAACTGGTAACATAAATTACTACATATACAACATTAAATTACTACTTATACGACATGAAATTACTACATCTGCAGTATATTCTGCACAAATCAGTTATTTAATAGTAAAGTCTATGAAAATTATACGTACAAGTTCTAAAAATTCTAAAACAATTATCATAGGCAGGTAATGTGAGTTTCTATAGCCTTATAAAATTTGAATACCAAATTCATCCATATTTGAAAGATATGAAAATGACAAATTTACTATTCATCACTGATTAGCGTTTGTCAATTTCATATTTTTCAAATCAGACTGAATTTGGTATTAAAATTTTACAGAACTGTAGAAACTAACATACCCTACATATGGTGATTTTTTAAGAATTTTTTAAAATGTGTAAATATGGTTTTCAAAAATAAGAATTTACTTCTCTTTGTCAAAACCGGCAGTAAAATATTTGAAAAATTCTCAAAAAATTACCACATATAGGGGAGGTGAAATTCTATAACCCTATAAAATTTAGAGATCAAACTCAATCAAATTAAAAGATATAAAATTGAAAATATGCTAAACAACAGGATATGTTGTCTTTTAATGTCAAAAAAATGTGAAAAATTCTCAAAAAATTACCACACGTAGGAAAGGTGAGCTTCTACAACTTTATAAAATTTGAAAACTAAACTTAATTGCATTTGAAAAATATTAAAATAAAAAAATGCTAAATAGAAGGATGTAATGTCTATTACTATCCAAAAAACTATATTTTACTATCTATTACTCTATGTGTTACTATATGCTGTATACAGCAGCTTTATAGTATAAAATCTATAAAAAAATATATGTACAAATTTTTAAAAAATTATCCTATGTAGGATATGTGAGTTTTTACAATCAGTTAAAATTTGAAGACCAAATACAACTACATTTGAAGGGTATGAAATTGACAAAACACTACACAATGAAAAATTACTAGTTTCGACTTTGTCTTTTTCATATCTTTTACCTTATATTGATTTAAGTCTTTAAATTTTACAGGATCGTATAATCCCTCCTCCACTATGTATGATAATATCTTGAGAATTTTTTAAAACATGTACATATAGTTTTTATAAATAAGAATTTACTTCTCTTTGTTGGACGTATAGTAAAATGCTTGAAAAATTCTCAAACAATTACCACATGTAGGAGAGGTGAGCTTCTACAATCTTGTAAAATTTAAAGACCAAACTCAATCGCATTTGAAAGATATGAAATTGACAATGTGCGAAATGGCAGAATATGCTATCTTTAACTTAAAAAATAATATTTTATTGTTAGAAATTCTCAAAAAATTACCACATGTGGGGGAGGTGAGATTCTATACCTTTGTAAAACTTAAAGACCAAACTCAATTGTATTTGAAAGATATGAAAATAACAAAATACCAAACAGTAGGATATAATGTCTATTACTATCAAGAAAACTATATTTTACTACCTATTACTCTATGTGTTACTATGTGCTATATACAGTAGATTTGTAGTGTAAAATCTATAAAAATCATATGCACAAGTTTTTAAAAAATCTCAAAAAATTATTATATATAGGGTAGGTGAGAGTCTACAATCTTGTCAAATTTGAATATCAAACTCAATTACATTTGAAAGATATGCACTTGACAAAACACTAGACAATGAAAAATCACTAGTTAACCGAATTTATCTTTTTATATCTTTTAGCTGATATTGATTTTGGTCTTCAAATTTGACAAAGTTGTATAATCTCTCCTCCACTATGTATGATAATTTTTTGAGAATTTTTTAAAACCATTACATATAGTTTTTATAAATAATAAATTACTTCTCTTTGTCGGACGTTTAGTAAATTATTTGAAAAAATTTCAAAAAATTACCACATATAGGGGAGGTAATTTTATACAACCCTATAAAATTTGGAGACCAAAATCTATAATATTTAAAATATATGAAATTGACAATGTGCCAAACAGTAGGATATGTTGTCTTTTACTGTCAAAAAAATAACATTTTACTATGAAAAATTCTTAAAAAATTACCACACGTAGGGGGATGAGTTTCTATAACTCTATAAAATTTTAAAACCAAACTTAATTATATTTAAAAGATATAAAAATAACAAAGTACCAAACAGCAAGATAAAATATCTATTATTGTCGAGAAAATAACATTTTACTATGAAAAATTCTTAAAAAAATTACCACACGTAGGGGAGATGAGTTTCTATAACTCTGTAAAATTTGAAAACCAAACTTAATTATATTTAAAATATATAAAAATAACAAAGTGCCAAACAGCAAGATAAAATATCTATTACTGTCGAGTAAATAACATTTTACTACATATTACCTTATGTGTTCCTATATATTGTATACAACAGCTTTATAGATTATAAGTTTTCAAAAAATCTTTAAAAATTACTTTATGTAGGGTAGGTGAGTATCTACAATCTTGCAAAATTTCTATACAAAACTCAATCGCATTTGAAAGATATGAAATTGACAAAGCACGAGACAGTGAAAAATCACTAGTAAGCTGAATTTATCTTTTTCATATCTTTCAGCTAATATTGATTTTAGTCTTCAAATTTGATAGGATTATATAATTTCACCTCCACTATGTTTGATAATTTTTTGAGAATTTTAAAAACCTGTACGTATAGTTTTCATAAATAATAATTTACTTCTCTTTGTTGGACCTACAATACAATAGTAAAAAAATTCTAAAAAAATTACTACATATAGAGGAGGTAAGCTTCTAGATCTCTGTAAAATTTGAAAACTAAACTCAATTGTATTTGGAAGATATAAAATTAACAAAATGCTAAACAGTAGGATATGTTATCTTTTACTGAAAGATAATATTTTACTGTGAAAAATACTTAAAAAATTTCCACGCATAGGGGAGGTCAGTTTTTACAACTCTGTAAAATTTAAAGACCAAATTCAATTGCATTTGAAAGATATGAAAACAATAAAGTGGCAAATAGCAGGATAAAATGTCTATTATTATTAAGAAAACTACATTTTACTATTTATTACTCTATGTGTTACTATATGTTGTATACAATAGCCTGATAGTGAAAAATTCATGAAAATTATATGTACAAGTTTCAAAAAATCTTTAAAAATTACCATATACAGAGAAGGTGAGATTCTACAATCCTATAAAATTTGAAGACCAAAATTAGTCACATTTGAAAGTTATGGCTAAATAAAAAAAGACAGATTCATGCAGGAGTATTAAGTAGTATTTATTAATTAGTCATTTACGTACAAACACGTTTCCTAGTAGTTTTGCCATGTAATGGGTTTAGTCAATTAGACGGTCCGTTGCACTAATTAAATCCACATGTGGGCTCGATCGGTTTGTAAAAACTAGCTGGCACACGTAGAATATACTATTCTACTTTGTTGATTAATATAGGCGTGTTTTGGTTTGGCTCATAAACCAAGAGAAAGTGTGAAATCACTATACATGCCCCTTGAACCACACTATAAATGATGTTAGTTAATGCATAAAACGGTGGGCAAGCAGTCAATGCATACATGAGCTTATACTATTAAATCAGCACACGCCCACGCATGCATGTATGAATTTGCACCAGCTCTTGCACTTGCGCACTTAGGCCGCCTTGTTTAAAAACATAATTTTCAAAACTATGGTTTTGATATACTATGATTTGCAATTATTTTATCATGAATATCATAATTTTACCAAACCCCGTTGAAACCATGGTATTTTTTGGAACTACCAATTGTTTAGATGCAATATCACAAACCATAGTATTTGAGTGGAAATAGGCAAGAAACTAGCAAAAATCATGAAAACTTTAGGTTGAAGTGAAGTTTCAAATACTCTAAAAATACCATGATATGTACCAAACTATAATATTTAATATAGAGTTTTTGGCATGATAACCAAACACCTTATAGTATAAAATATCATAGTTTTCTTAGAAACCATAGTGTTGCCTAGAAACTATGAAAATATTGTAACATCCCAATTTTTGACTTTTCAATTAATTAATATTATTTTAATGCAAAATATGATTTTTGTGAATTTTCTGGATTTAATTGGATTTTCTGAGATTTATTTGAATTATTTTGAATTAAAATAAATTGCCTTTCGTCAAGAAATAATTATAAAAAGAAATTTGCAAAATAAAGTTTTGCCAAAAATATTTTATTTAAGTCCAGAATGTCTCAAAGTATTTTTGAGATTTTTCTGGGAATTTTTAGAGTATTTTTACTACCCTAAGTAAATAGATTTATTTTCTCGGATTATTTTTAAATGGAAAAGTCTAGAAAATCGCCGTGAACAGTAATAGGCCGCGGCCCATTTACTGTGAGGATCGGTAGGGTTAGAGTGCTCCGTCGGATGGAAATCGGACGGTCGATAGCCATCGTGTCCGAGTAGGATTGCGCCGTCGGCGTCTCCGAGTCCAACACGACGCCGCCGTTGTTCCTTCCTCGGTTTCCGCACTACGCCGGGTATTTAAGGACTCCGGAGTAGTTCCCGAGACTCACCTTGAGCCACCGCGTCTTTCCCCACAAGCGTCGTCGCCGGAGAGACACCGAAGCCGCCGCTAGAGCTTGCCGAAGTTGTCGAGAAGATTTCACCGAGATTCGTCACCGCCGGGGACTTCTTCCGTCGAGCCGAGCACAGATTCGAGTTCCTCGGGTCACGGCGCGTCCGAATCGCTAACTCATCCTTGCCGGGAAGCGCCGAAACGCCGCCGGACTCGTCATCGTCTCCAGCTCCGGTGACTTTGTGCCGCCGCCAGCCATCGCCGGACTCGAGCTTCGTGGGCCGTCGGATTGCCATCGGACGATCAGGAGTGAGCCACGTCGCCTTGGTGAACAGTAAAGCGCACGGGTAAGTCTCGGCCGTTTGATTCGAATCGGGTGGTCCAGGTTTCGCCACACGTCGTCCGTACAGCCGAGGCGGGGAAATTCATATTTTTCTTAATAAAAATAATTCACTTAATTCGGGATTTATGAATTTAGGGATTTTTCAGGAATTTAAAACTTCTAACTGCTATAACTTTTGCATATGAACTCCGATTGAGGTGATTCAAATTCCTAAAAATTTGTAAAATTGAGATATTTCTAATGGTGGCTTTTATTTGAATTTTTGAGTTCCTTTGTTCTTTGGTTTTGGTGTTTATTTGCTATTTCTTCTCGATTCGCGTAGACGTTGAATTGTGCAGGGATTCGGAGGAGGAATTTACAATTCAAGAACAATCTTCGGAGCAATACCAGGAGCTTAAGCAAGGCAAGTTGTGCTTTGATCATGTTGCACCCATGTTTGCAAAAATGCTATTTTGATTTACTTTATTGCATGATACTTTATGAGTACAAATGATTTTAACTTAACTTTGGCATTAGTTAATGTACCCTTTTGAATTACACCCTACCTTGTTATTTGTATGCCATAATCCACTTGTCACCTTAGGTTGGTTCATTATAGTTGGTTAATACTGAAATCAACATGGGTGGTTAAACCGAAATAGAAATGCTTAGCCATGCCACGTCATCACATGTACATGAAACGTTGAGTATTAATTTTGATTAATGGAATATGGAACAATGATGATAACTTGTGTGTCATGTGTGGTCACACAAAGAGATTGAGTTGTTGTGGCGGGGAGGTCACACAACGATGTTGATTTGTGAGTAGCACGTGGTGCTTGGTAACCAACTGGGGTTTAATCATTTTAAAGATTGAAGCAAGTGGAAAGGGCAAGTGTGCCAGGGTGGGCTCAGTGGAGCTGAGGGTATGTATATGTCTTGCTTTAATCAATCCTAAGGACTTAACCTTGCGAGCCTTTGACTTGAGTCTGTCATGCAACCACATATCTGATATGGGGCAGCCTAGCTGACTAATTTGCAAATGTTTAACTTGAGTGCTATCGTGGTGGCGTGAGACCCGGGTGGTGGTAACCAGTCCATGCTTGGGGTGGCTCACATGGTGCAAGAGGGGGGCCCTGTTGTGGTGGTGTAACCCTTCAGTGTTGAAACCTTAGTGGATAGCATTGGGTTAAGAGGATGCATTGTAAAGGCTTTGTTATGATCATTCGCTTGTGTGGTGCATGGTTGTATCATGTGGGTAAAGTGCATAACCTCTACAGAGTGTACAAACTATTCGGATAGCCGTGCTCACGATATTGAGCAAAGCTTGGGGATTACAGTCAAGGGGTAGTTAATTAAAATGAACAACTGAAAGAGGTGGCAGGATGCCATGTGGATAATGGAACTTGAATTAGGATGGAAAAACTTGGTTTACTTAAGAATCACTGAGTCTATTTACTTGTTAATATTTGTTTTACTGTCTTTTCAATCTAGGTATCATATGTGTTCTTAAATACTGCTTTATTGCAAATGAACCCTTAGCCTTTCCTTTGGAATAAGCCTGCATATAGCTATGATAGAATTGCATTTGTGCACAACTTGTTGAGTACGTGTTGGTGTACTCACCCTTGCTTAACAACCAACAACAGTGGAGGATTCATCATCGATATTGGAGGAAGACTTTCGGGTGGACACGAGTCACTAGGCCAATCCTTGTCAGTCGCCTGTGGTGTGCTGATGGGACATCTATGTCTTTTGCTACATTTCCGCTGCATTTGTTCGAGTTTACTCTCAGTCTAGCCCATGTGTCTGAATAATGTAAGTGATCATAAGATCATACACTAGTTATATTAAATAAGTGAAGTCTTATTATTCTTATCATTGTGTATGATTTGATGCTTACCAATGTTAAACTGTGTGCACTAGCGTTGATCCAGGAATAGTGCGGTAAAACACAGAGGATTCGAATTGGTGAAATTCGGGTCCTTACAGAGGTGGTATCAGAGCATACTGACTGTAGGACTTGGCCCTAGTTTGGTAGAGTGTCCAAAACCTATTTTCTAAAGGAAAAACTTAAAATCGATTATTTTAACACTCTCAGCTCATCTCATTCTCTGCTCTTTACCTTTGCTGAAATCAACCCTAAATTTTCTGAAGGAGACCTTGGAAGATGGAAAGCTTACCTATCTCTCTTTAAATAGATGAAGAGGACACAGTCATACGTGGAGTGCGAGGGTGGCTACGCGACAGAACTTTGGAGGGTGCTCCAAGTTTTGGGAGGTTTCGCCAAACCGACGTATCAAGGACGAGATTGGATCGTCAATGGAGCCACGAGAGGAATGGTGTGTAAGCTTCTAATCTACGCCCGAAACGGTGAAAGAGCAAGCCAACCTATCAGTATCACGGTGAGAAGAGCCACTTGGGAGATTGGTATCCAAGAGGCATCGCGACTGGCTCTACGAAGAATCTGCTACGACTACTATCACGAGATGAAGGACACGGTGTTCCGACTTCACCCCATGGTTCGAGATGCTTGGCGTTCATACGTCACACAGAAGGAGGACGCTACCACAGTACACCTAGCACGATTTGCAGCTGCTCAAGAAGCTCATATCCATGACACCGATGCAGAATTAAGAATGGTCCATGAAGCACTCGAGTTGCGAGAAGGAGGCGCACGAGACCCGAGTAGCTTACGAGGAGAGGATCATGGAGCTCGAGGAGGCATTACAGGAGGAAGGCCACGCTACACCAACATCATCGGGAGAGGCAGAATCGAAGGAGATGAAGTCCGAGTCCGAGGAGCAACTAGCCGAAGAATGTTGGGATCAGTTTGCACCTGCACCAGCACATCCGCCAGTATATCCACCAGGAAGTTCTCGTGGAGGATGGCTCGAGGAGTGAGAATCTTAGTTTAAGTTGAGACTCAATTATTGAGTCGCGTCAAATAGAATAGTCTTACCCAAATGTAATAGACGTTAAGGTTGAGTGTTTAGTTTGGATTTTTAATGTTTGCTGAGTGTGCAGTATGCGTTGCAAAGCTTTTAGGCTTTTGTAAGCAACCATACCAAGTTAATTAATAAAGATATAAAGTGTTGGGTTTAACCTATTCCCCCGCATTAGGAATTCTTACATCTTATCTATGCTAATTCTATCTTTCCTAACCTAAAAACAAATCAAGCGGATGGTGAACACCACGGTAACAATGGAGCTTCAGGAAGTGGTCTTCGTCGGAATGATGAGTTCAATGATGGAACGCCACTGCAGCCGTCACCACCAGTAGATGTGAAGAATTTGGGAGCTTTTATAGCCGCGCAAACCCAACTTATGCAAACGATGATGCAACAAATGTAGAATATGACTAATCAAGCCGTAGGCAACACCAATATACACCAAGGCAACAATGGGTCGCGTTCTCATTCTAAATTGTCAGATTTCATGAGAACCCGTCCTCCAACCTTCTCAGGCAATGCTAATCCTTTGGAAGCCAACGATTGGTTAAGAACCATTGAGAGAAAGTTGCATATCACGCAGTGTGAGGGCAACGAGAAGGTGTTGTATGCTTCGCACCAGCTAGAAGGGACTACCGCGGAATGGTGGGAGAACTATTGCGCAGCACATGAAGCCCCGTAGGAGATTACTTGGGAAGAGTTTTCAGCTGCTTTCCGTCAGTATCATGTCCTGGAAGGAATGATGGACCTCAAGAAAGAGGAATTCAGGACTCTGAAACAAGGAGGCCAGTCAGTGGCAGAATACTTGAATAAGTTCACTCAATTGGCACGATATGCACCAGAGGATGTAGCCACAGATAAGGCGAGACAGTCTCATTTCTTGAAAGGTTTAACTTCTGGGTTACAGGTGGGACTGATCACCCATAATTTTCCCGATTTTCAGGAATTAGTTAATAAAGCTTTGATCCTTGAGGATAAGCGTAAGGAATTGGGCGAAGATCGTAAGTGTAGGATGGCTAGTCAGGCAGGATGGCCTAATCAACTAAGGTTAAGGATGACACCGCAACAGTTTGCCAGGATTCAACCCCAGTGGGTCAACAAAACAACAACCCCATCATCTCGCCCCACTAATCAGAATTTTCAAACACCAGCACCAGGAAGTAACGCACTAGCAGGGAGTCAGCAAACCGCTGTCAAGAAATGCTTCTCTTGCAATGAACCAGGACATTTCGCTAACAAGTGTCCGAAGAAGGGGAATGTTACTCCAGTTCACTTCAACCTAGGAACTACCCCAGCTAAAGCCCCGGTAACAGGAAGTAATCAAGTACCAGTGCAGTCCGGAGCATCGCCTCAGACAACAATGCGTGGAAGGATCAATCACATCACTACGGATGAAGCTTAGGAAGCAATAGATGTCATACTGGGCAAGTTCTTGGTTAACTCAGTACCGGCCACCGTCTTATTCGATTCAGGAGCTTCACACTCGTTTGTTTCCCGGAATTTTGCGATGAAGAATGGATTCGCTGTTAAGAATCTTAAATGTGTGCTTTTAGTTCAAGCCCTAGGATCTGAACTTCGATCTAGCCTTGGATGTATGGGAGTCAAGTTGCTCATGAATGGGATAGAGTTTCTGGCAAACCTTATCCTATTAGACACCCAAACCCTGGATGTTATCTTAGGAATGGATTGGTTGACTAAGCATAAGGCTGTTATGGATTGTGGTCAAAGGATGGTATCCCTAGAAAGCCCTAGTGGCAAGAAAGTGGAAGTGCGTACAACCGCAGCTCGGAATGGTCAGTTAATGATTAATAGTGTAAAGATTGCTAACCTAGAAGATGTACCAATGGTCAGAGACTTTCCGGAAGTATTCCCGGAGGATTTACCAGGTATGCCACCAGATCGGGATATTGAGTTTGTTATCGAGTTGGTACCGGGAACAACACCGATAGCAAAGAGGCCATATAGGATGCCAACCGATGAGTTAGTAGAAATGAAGAAACAGATTGAGGAATTGCTCGATAAAGGTTTCATTCGACCTAGTTCTTCCCCGTGGGGAGCGCCAGTTTTATTCGTTAGAAAGAAAGATGGGAGTTTAAGGATGTGCATTGATTATCGTGCACTCAATGAGGTGACGATTAAGAACAAATACCCTTTGCCTCGGATTGATGATTTGTTTGATCAGTTGAGAGGAGCGGGAGTTTTCTCCAAGATAGATCTCCACTCAGGATATTATCAATTGAGAATTCGAGAGGAAGATATACCAAAGACAGCATTCTCTACCCGTTATGGATATTATGAGTTTACAGTCATGTCCTTTGGACTAACTAATGCCCCTGCATACTTCATGAACATGATGAATAAGGTATTCATGGAGTATTTGGATAAATTCGTGGTTGTCTTTATAGACAATATCCTTGTCTACTCTAAGTCAGAAGAAGAGCACGCGGAACACCTGAGATTGGTTCTGGAAAAGTTGCGAGGACAGCAGCTGTATGCTAAATTCAGTAAGTGTGATTTCTGGAAGGAGAAAGTGGAATTCCTTGGCCATGTAATGACCGCTCAAGGAGTTGCGGTGGACCCAAGTAAAGAGGAAGCTGTGATGAATTGGGAGTCACCGAAGACCATTACCCAGATCCGTAGTTTCCTGGGAATGGCGGGATATTACCGTCGGTTCATAGAAGGATTCTCAACGATTGCGAGACCTCTTACGCAATTGCTAAAGAAAGAAAAGAAATTCGCATGGACGCCAGAGTGTGAAAAGAGTTTTCAGGAGCTAAAGAAGCAGTTAACCTCTGCACCTATATTGGTACTGCCAGATGTGCAGTGTGGTTTTGACATTTATTGCGATGCCTCAAGGGAAGGACTTGGTTGCGTATTAATGCAGAATGGCAAGGTTGTAGCCTACGCATCAAGGCAGTTGAGGCCGCATGAAGGAAATTATCCAACGCATGATTTGGAGTTAGCAGCCGTAGTGCATGCTTTGAAGATATGGCGTTATTATATCATGGGAAATAAATGCGAGATATACACGGACCATAAAAGCCTAAAGTATATATTTACCCAGGCAGACCTTAACATGAGACAAATAAGATGGTTGGAATTGATTAAGGATTATAATGTCGGGATCCATTACCATCCTGGAAAAGCTAATGTGGTAGCCGATGCTTTAAGCCGTAAAAACCACAGCGTGACTACGTTGGTAGCAAACAATCAACCGGAGTTATGTGAGGAATTTCAGAAGCTGAGATTAGAGGTTGTGCCACAAGGATTTCTAGCTGCCTTAGAAGTAAAACCGACCCTTGAGGATCGAATCAAGGAAAGTCAAGGTAATGATGAAAAGATCAGCAGGATCAAGGCTAAGAAGGAAGAGGGATTAGCCGAAGATTTCTCGATAGATGAGCAAGGAACCCTATGGTTTAAAGGTCGAATTTGTGTACCAAATGAGAAAGAGCTTAAACAAGTAATTCTCGAGGAAGCACACGATTCTAAGTATCCCATTCATCCTGGAAGTGCCAAGATGTATCAGGATCTTAAGAAGAGATTTTGGTGGCCGAGTATGAAGCGTGAGGTTGCAGAACACGTTGCATTATGTGATGTGTGCCAGAGGGTAAAGGCAATGCATCAAAAGCCTGCAGGACTTTTGCAGCCGTTAAAGATTCCTGAATGGAAATGGGAGGAGATTGGTATGGATTTTATCACCGGATTGCCCAAGACACAAAGAGGTTATGATTCTATATGGGTCATCATTGACCGGTTGACTAAAGTAGCTCACTTTATTCCAGTGAAGACAACTTATTCAGGGGATCAATTGGCAGAACTATACATGTCAAGAATTGTATGCTTACATGGTGTGCCTAAGAAAATTGTATCGAATCGAGGTACCCAGTTCACCTCAAGATTTTGGGATAAATTGCATGAAGCAATGGGAACTCGTCTGAATTTCAGTACTGCTTATCATCCACAGACAGATGGTTAGACGGAAAGGGTTAATCAGATTTTAGAAGATATGCTGAGAGCATGTGCGATATCTTATAGTACATCTTGGGATAAATGTTTGCCATATACCGAGTTCAGTTATAACAATAGCTATCAGGCTAGTTTGCAAATGTCACCATTTGAAGCCTTATATGGTCGTGCTTGTCGTACCCCGTTAAATTGGAATGAAACGGGAGAGCGTTCAGTGTTTGGGCCTGAGATGCTTAGAGAGGCCGAGGAACAAGTCACCATGATCAGAGAAAGACTGAGAACAGCACAGTCGAGGCAGAAGAGCTATACTGATAATCGTCGTCGAGAATTGAGTTTTGAACCCAATGATTTCGTGTATCTTAAGGTTACACCCTTGAAAGGAGTAAAAAGGTTCAACGTTAAAGGAAAACTCGCACCTAGATATGTAGGACCATTTAAGATCTTGAGCTGCAAAGGAGAGGTTGCGTATCAGTTGGAGTTGCCCCAGTCATTAGCAGGAGTTCATGATGTGTTCCATGTGTCGCAACTTAAGAAATGTCTCAGAGTGCCAGCGGAACAAACGCCGTTAGAAGAGATCGAGTTACAGGAGGATCTGACTTATAAAGAGCAGCCCATTAAGATTCTGGATGTAATAGAGTGTAGAACCAGAAATAAGTCCACTCGTTTTTGTAGAGTTCAATGGAGTAATCACTCAGAAAATGAAGCAACCTGGGAGTGTGAAGAAGATCTGAAAGCAGAATTCCCAAACCTATTCTCTAGTTAGCCCTGAATCTCGGGGTCGAGATTCCGTTAAGGGGGGAGGTTTGTAACATCCCAATTTTCGACTTTTCAATTAATTAATATTATTTTAATGCAAAATATGATTTTTGTGAATTTTCTGGATTTAATTGGATTTTCTGAGATTTATTTGAATTATTTTGAATTAAAATAAATTGCCTTTCGTCAAGAAATAATTATAAAAAGAAATTTGCAAAATAAAGTTTTGCCAAAAATATTTTATTTAAGTCCAGAATATCTCAAAGTATTTTTGAGATTTTCTGGGAATTTTTAGAGTATTTTTACTACCCTAAGTAAATAGATTTATTTTCTCGGATTATTTTTAAATGGAAAAGTCTGGAAAATCGCCGTGAATAGTAACAGGCCGCGGCCCATTTACTGTGCGGATCGGTAGGGTTAGCGTGCTCCGTCGGATGGAAATTGGACGGTCGATAGCCATCGTGTCCGAGTTGGACTACGCCGTCGCCGTCTCCGAGTCCAACATGACGCCGCCGCCGTTCCTTCCTCGATTTCCGCGCTACGCCGGGTATTTAAGGACTCCGGAGTAGTTCCCGAGACTCACCTTGAGTCGCCACGTCTTTCCCCACAAGCGTCGTCGCCGGAGAGACACCGAAGCCGCCGCGAGAGCTCGCCGAAGTTGCCGAGAAGATTTCGCCAAGATTCGTCGCCGCCAGGGACTTCTTCCATCAAGCCAAGCACGGATTCGAGTTCCTCGGGTCACGGCGCGTCCGAATCGCTAACTCATCCTCGCCGGGAAGCGCCGAAACACCGCCGGACTCGTCATCGTCTCCAGCTCTGGTGACTTTGCGCCGCCGCCAGTCATCGCCGGACTCGAGCTTCGTGGGCCGTCGGATTGCCATCGGACGATCAGGAGTGAGCCACGTCGCCTTGGTGAACAGTAAAGCGCACGGGTAAGTCTCGGCCGTTTGATTTGAATCGGGTGGTCCAGGTTTCGCCACACGTCGTCCGTACAGCCGAGGCGGGGAAATTCATATTTTTCTTAATAAAAATAATTCACTTAATTCGGGATTTATGAATTTATGGATTTTTTAGGAATTTAAAACTTCTAACTGCTATAACTTTTGCATATGAACTCCGATTGAGGTGATTCAAATTCCTAAAAAATTTTAAAATTGATATCTTTCTAATGGTGGATTTTATTTGAATTTTTGAGTTCCTTTGTTCTTTGGTTTTGGTGTTTATTTGCTATTTCTTCTCGATTCGCGTAGACGTTGAATTGTGCGGGGATTCGGAGGAGGAATTTACAATTCAAGAACAATCTTCGGAGCAATACCAAGAGCTTAAGCAAGGCAGTTGTGCTTTGATCATGTTGCACCCATGTTTGCAAAATTGCTATTTTCATTTACTTTATTGCATGATACTTTACGAGTACAAATGATTTTAACTTAACTTTGGCATTAGTTAATGTACCCTTTTGAATTACACCCTACCTTGTTATTTGTATGCCATAATCCACTTGTCACCTTAGGTTGGTTCATTACAGTTGGTTAATACTGAAATCAACATGGGTGGTTAAACCGGAATAGAAATGCTTAGCCATGCCACGTCATCACATGTACATGAAACGTTGAGTATTAATTTTGATTAATGGAATATGGAACAATGATGATAACTTGTGTGTCATGTGTGGTCACACAAAGAGATTGAGTTGTTGTGGCGGAGAGGTCAGAAAACGATGTTGATTTGTGAGTAGCACGTGGTGCTTGGTAACCAACCGGGGGTTTAATCATTTTAAAGATTGAAGCAAATGGAAAGGGCAAGTGTGCCAGGGTGGGCTCAGTGGAGCTGAGGGTATGTGTATGTCTTGCTTTAATCAATCCTAAGGACTTAACCTTGCGAGCCTTTGACCTGAGTCTGTCATGCAACCACATGTCTGATATGGGGCAGCCTAGCTGACTAATTTGCAAATGCTTAACTTGAGTACTATCGTGGTGGCGTGAGACCCGGGTGGTGGTAACCAGTCCATGCTTGGGGTGGCTCACATGGCGCAAGAGGGGGGGCCTGTTGTGGTGGTGTAACCCTTCAGTGTTGAAACCTTAGCGGATGGCACTGGGTTAAGAGGATGCATTGTAAAGGCTTTGTTATGATCATTCGCTTGTGTGGTGCATGGTTGTATCATGTGGGTAAAGTGCATAACCTCTGCAGAGTGTACAAACTATTCGGATAGCCGTGCTCACGGTATTGAGCAAAGCTCGGGGATTACAGTCAAGGGGTAGTTAATTAAAATGAACAACTGAAAGGGGTGGCAGGATGCCATGTGGATAATGGAACTTGAATTAGGATGGAAAAACTTGGTTTACTTAAGAATCACTGAGTCTATTTACTTGTTAATATTTGTTTTACTGTCTTTTCAATCTAGGTATCATTTGTGTTCTTAAATGCTGCTTTATTGCAAATGAACCCTTAGCCTTTCCTTTGGAATAAGCCTGCATATAGCTATGATAGAATTGCATTTGTGTACAACTTGTTGAGTACGTGTTGGTGTACTCACCCTTGCTTAACAACCAACAACAGTGGAGGATTCATCATCGATATTGGAGGAAGACTTTCGGGTGGACACGAGTCACTAGGCCAATCCTTGTCAGTCGCCTGTGGTGTGCTGATGGGACATCTACGTCTTTTGCTACATTTCCGCTGCATTTGTTCGAGTTTACTCTCAGTCTAGCCCATGTGGCTGAATAATGTAAGTGATCATAAGATCATATACTAGTTATATTAAATAAATGAAGTCTTATTATTCTTATCATTGTGTATGATTTGATGCTTAACAATGTTAAACTGTGTGCACTAGCGTTGATCCTGGGAATAGTACGGTAAAACACAGTGGATTCGAATTGGTGAAATTCGGGTCCTTACAAATATATTGCTTCCATACAGATCCTTAGTTTCTTAACAATTTCAAACAAAAATTTTGCTGCTGCTAAATCCTAATGCATTCGAAATAAAAATTTAGATGCCTCGTGAATCCTAATGGCAAACAAAAATTTAACCGCCAAAACGTGTTACAAGTAGGAGTATATTTCAGATGCATAATAAGCTGTTCGATTAGCTCTGAGTGGAATGCAAGAAACTACAAAAGAAATAGGGAGTGTATAGGTATCATCCGGATGTTTTTTTGGTTGAAATCACCCGAATCTAGAACCATTGGATTTCGGATCCAAATTCACCGGGCCGTTGGATCAAATCATACGATCGGATGTAATCGATACTACCGAACATCCAAATTCACTGGGCCGTTGGATCAAATCATAGGATCGGATGTAATCGATACTCTCGAATCTCAACAATAATCCAATAGTTCTAGATTTGGGTGATTTCAACCAAAAAAACATCCGGTTGATGTTTATCAAATCCCAAAGAAATATTGCTGAAACTCAATGAACCATTGCTTGAACTCAATATTAATACTCCAAGAACTAGCTGATGGAGTAAAAGAGTAGGAGTAACTGTGTTGCATGCGTACGTGATAGTATATGAGGTGATATTGCATGCATGCATGCTTTGGAACTTCAACTAACAGGTGGCTTACTAATGGAGTAAATTAGGGTAGGCTATTCCCAGTGCATGGTAACATATCCATTTAATACATACCACAAAAGCATTTTTGATGATGTGGCAAGAGAGTTAAGAGGGGAGAGAAGAAAGCTGTATCTTGAGGAAGATACCACTTGGGACATTGAAACTTGAATCATCTAAGTGGCCCACAATTCATACTCTCATACACATCTAGCATTTAATTATCTTGTGAGGACTAAGAAATAATACATGATTCCATGCATTGGGATATTTGTATCTTCTATAATATCATATGACATGGTAGCTTTGGATATTGTGACAAGATATAATGCACTGTGAATAGCCTACTATATATTAATCAACAAGTCCAAAACCAAAACACGCCCTATATTAATCAACGGAGGAAGTGTGTGTGTGTATATATATATAAAGCCTCTTTTCTACTTCTAGAAGTAGTTACTCCCTATCTCGTATCTCACAATGTAAAAAGTATCTCGTACAGCGGAGAGTATGTATGTGTAGTATAAGAGTATATAAGACTAGTTAGGTGGTATTTACATTTTTTTAGATATATTTCTTTTTATGTTCATATATATAGGTATTTAAAAAATACGCTAAAAACTATATACTTCTTTGCAATTTTTTCATGTGGTTTAGTTTGGAATATCTTATATTTAGTATATGAGTGCAACCAAAATGATAAATGAGTATTTCAAGTTTATTTATGTGGTATTTCAGAGGTGGGAGTAAATACACCCGAAAGAAAAAGATATTTTTCATATATATATATATATATGGCGGCGTATTCAGTGCAAACCTCTCTTTTGGTGCAAACATGCAAACTCCTAATCTCAGCTCTTAGATCCCTCCTCAATAGCTAGATTAAAATTGATGGGATTCCCCTAATCCACTTATAGCTCTTTTCCAAAAAAACCCTAGAAACCTTTTCTTCTCTCCCCCACTTCCCTCCTCTTCAACCTAGCATCCAGTCCAGACCGCAAGCTCTCCTCCCTGGCGACCTCGACCGCAAGCTCGCAACGATGGACTTCATCTGCGCGTGCGCCGTCTTCTTCCCGAGGCGCATCCTCGGACCCGCATGGAACACCGTGTACCGGAACGGGCTCTCCGGCTGGAACACGACGTCCTCATCGAGCCACCGCTCCGGCCGGCTTGTACTCCATGCAGCCCTTGCCCCATGGCGTACGCGCTGTACGTGACGGACCAGCCCGCGCCGTCCCACGTGCGTGCCGCCGGGGAGCGCGTTGTCCGCCGCACACGACCGCGAGTCGATCGGCGCCGCCAAGAGTTTCTCGTCCAGGACGTAGACGAGGTTGAAGAGGACCTTTTGGTTTTCTCTACGAACACCATTTCATTTTTGTATGGCGTCATGGAGCCACCCTTGCAGCGTCGAACCGAACATCGGCCCCGACGCGGAGTCATCAGGACTCAGACCGCTCCTTGTACACTTCCCTCCGCACCCACTTACATGTGGGCCACTCTAAGCCATGATCCCATAGGGCGGCAGTGACTACAACCACGCCCCAATGATACGTTCTCCGCCAACCAGTACCAGCTTTAGAAAAAGATCATGGACGAACCCAAAAAACAATACCAGTGATTCATGTGACTGATAGGTGGGGTAGGCTTTCCAGGGCCCAATGTCATTCTGAGGTTACATTAAATGCGACCGCCGGCACAATAGGCAGGGGGCGCTACAACCGGCTTTGGCAGGTCAAGTAGATATCGTAAAAAAATGATCGCGGACCCATGGGCGCTGTGCACCGGGTCCATGCACCGGTCACCTGGTTTCCGACTTCTAACCCCTTACGTTCCTAATTTTTTTTTACTACCCGGGCTTTTATACTTTTTCTTCTTACTATAAGTTATATAAATTTTAAAGCAAATAAGTAGTAAATAATCATTATATATTTTTTTATTTAAATTTTAATATATATACAACTATTAAAAAAAAGTATAGAAGCCCCTCTCTTTTTAACTGTTTAAGTATTGAAAATATACTTTTCTGTCGTAATCACGAAATCAATTTGAGGACTTTCCTGTACCCTTGCAGGCGAAAGAGACTCCGTCCGGCCTCAAGTCCTACTGCACTAAAAACTCGTTCCAAATCGTAACTATGAAAATAACTATGTACACCTTACGGGTGAAACTATAAAAAAATTAGTTATATACCATCGAAATTTCATGAGTCTTTCAGTACCATCAACCTTTACTAGCGCACTTTAATACCAATCAAAAGTTCCCTTCGTTAGTCAAAATACCACTCCAGCCAAATAACTCGCTTCAGCCGTTGATATTATACTCTCGTTCCCCTCTTCATGATTTGTGGTGCTACGCCAAAACGCTTCACTCCCCTATTTCTTATGCTGCTTCATAAAACCCAAGTATCAAGGCCAAATGCAGCAAAAGATTGGAAGAGCCAAGCATCACTAACCCACCTGCTTCTTTACGTGCGACTTGCTGACTAGACCTAGGCTTTGGACCGGGTTTTTTTTTTGTTGTCAACCCGTGGCACAGCAGGTACGACATGCTAGAAGCATGATACGGTCGACACATGCACGGGCCAGGCAGGCAAGGCATGAATGACAGGGCCATATCAGGCCTTACGATCGGACACGATTGGCTGCACGATACAACACGTCAGCATGGGCTATATTTGGGCCGGCAAATTACGAAACAGGTTCGATGGGTTCGAAACAGGCACGACATGTGGCAGGACACTCTACCGCAACAATGCATCATATTGTAGCTCACCATACGGCCGACACCTTTTGCGGTTCTCATATGTGGGGAAAAGGGAGACAACGGAGATAAATATGGAGAATAAGGACCGAAGAATACATGCTCATTGACACTGAGCGTATGCACCAAGCTGTTATGTAATAGGGTACCCCACATTAGGTGTAAGGTTTGTAATGAGACGTAACTATGCATCTGTCTAAGAATAAATAAAATTTAGTTTTTCCCCAATTTTGTGTTTATTACCTTAACTTCGTGTGCCTTTTGTTCCTTTCCTCTCATCACAATAATACAAATGAGTTGAGCCTGAGCCGGAATAAACTACAAATATACAGTGCCTAGGCTTGCCAATGACGAGTCGGGCCGGCAGGGCCATGGTACGACGTCCCCCTCTATCGCTGACTAAAGTGAATAAGGAAAGATAATCTCTTTCCTCAATGGCGACAAAAAATGCTCGGGGTGAGGAATCAAAGATGATGGTTGGTGCTACACAAAGAGAATGATGCCGCGAGACGAGCAAGCCAGAGAATGATGGCAGGAGACAACAGAAAAGTCATTGGCCTTGAAGAAGATGAGGCACTGTGGCACGAGAGCTGGCAGAGGCCAATGCACACGGTCGCCGGGGAAACCGAAGACACCACTAGAATCACCGCCAAGATAGAAAGATGGTTTTGTGGTTTGCGGTGGCGGTGAGGTGCTAATGCGTAAGATAGAATATTTTTTTAACTAGCTATGTATTCGTGCGATACAATAAAAACTTAATTTGTGTTTGCACCAATTTTTGGAAATTACGAGAGGAATCGGTAGAAAAAGTAAGTTTGGATACAATACGGAACGCGTCAAAGGATTTGGATGATGTACGGATAATATTTGGAAACAGAGTCCAAATAGGAAACTACGAAGCCGATTCGGATTGCATCGTCGTGTTGGATCAGGACTCGGATCGGCTAGCGGGTATATAAAGCGCGCTAGGGCTGCTTGGAGAGGGCATCCACAACAATCAACATCTCTACCAGTTCTTACTTTCCGTAGTTCTTAGTCTTTTAGCATTGTAATCTTTCCTCTGTAAGTCGACATCGATCAAATAAAGTTGCGCATCGCCAATTGTTTGATCGTTATTGGCTTTTTCAGGTTTGATTTGTTCTGTCTTGTTGCGCATCGCCTTTTCAGAATCGATCTACCTTCTACCTCGGATTAGTCTTAATCGGCTAATCTAGTTACCCTTCTAATCGGCTTTCTGGCCGATTCTTGATTCTTAGCCGATTCGCGTCAAGGATCAGCTTAATTGAATTTCACATTATCCTCCTTATCGATTGCAGGGTCAAATCGATTGGCACGCCTCGCACTTGAACCCGGTGTTCGTCTGGTGTGTTGTGGGCCAGAAACCCTCTTCACGTTTTTGGTGCCAACACATTTTTGGCACGCCCGGTGGGACCCGATCGACAAGATGACTGCAGGTAAATCTGTCGCACCATCCGACGTGAACACCGAAGCCATAATCGTCCCCACTTTGGACGATTTAACTCCAGTGCAGCGCAAGGAGATCGAAGATCGGAAAGCTGTCTTGGAGGAATTGATGTTGGGTTGCTATCAAAAAACCCGACGAGGAGTCACGCAGAAGATGGCACTTCAAACACTGAATCCGCTTGGCGAAGCTGGCGTCACATGAACTCCGGTAAGCCGATACATGCCAGCTCAAGCTGAGTTATCTACTATGATTGAACAATCTGTGCATCATGCATTAATTAATCAATCATCGGCTTTGGTCACGACCTTGAAGCCGATGATAGAGAATAGCGTAAAAACGATTGCACAAGAGTTGGCTACGTCCGGGGGATTGATGGACCCATTGCAGCCACTCCCAACGCACCTGATATTCGTGGCTCCAAACACCAACACAATCAAAGCGTTGGCATCAAGACTCGCTAATGCCGACCCAAACCCAACCGTGTTGGCTCCACCAAATCCCGCCCGAGTCCGGATACTCATATTCATGCATATACTGACGCTGCAAAGTTGGATCCATCAGCGTCAGGGACTCACTACGTCCAGTCGACTTCTCAGCCGATTGAATTAAATGGAAATTATAAACCTCAAGGACTAACCCAAGTTAGAAATCCGGCTCCATATAAAGTAGTTACATACACAAAGCCGTTTGTTCCATTACCCGAGGTTACGGCTGCCAGAGCCGATGGATACGAATCATGGCAACAATAGTATCCATCGGCTAGAGCAAGCCGACCGGCCGAGTTTACACTCGGGGGGCAGGATACTACCCAAAATAATTGGCCAAACCCTAGTGTTCCATCGGCTAACAATGTTAATTGGGCTGATCAAATTTTCATAGTCTTGAGAGATCAATTTGGCTTACAGCCCAAAGGAAGGACAATCGGCTATAGAAAACCGTACCCAGATTACATTGACCGCATGCCATATCCCCATAACTTTAGGATTCCTGATTTCGTGAAATTTTCGGGGGATGATTCAGTTACTACTTTAGAGCATATTGGAAGATTCATCGCTCAGTGTGGTGAAGCGGCTCAGTCCGATGGGTTAAAAATTAGGCTTTTTCCGTTGTCTTTATCGTGGACCGCCTTCACTGGTTTACTAATCGCCTCCAAATTCGGTCCATTTTGGAACGATTTGAAAGTCGATTTCATGAATACTTTTTCTCCGTAGCTTAGAGTTAAGAATTTCAGACACGAGTCTTTCGCAAAAATTTGGTGAGTCGACTTCAGATTACATTAGGAGATTTAGAGAAGTACGAAATCGCCGCTTCAAGCAGTAGTATTGCCCGATAACCAATTAGCCGATTTAGCCTTTCAAGGGTTAATTTCTACTTAAAGAAAAACTTGCCGGACAGAGTTCACCGATTTAAGTCACTGCTTCATCGTGTGTCAACACAGAAAGCCGATATCTGAGTAAAGAATTCAAAGATAAAATTAGATTAAATGGCAATGGGAAAGATAAAGCTAAAATAAACATGATTGAATATAGTTCGAGTGAAACTTCTGAAGACGAAGCAGATGTGAATATAGTCGAATGGATAAAGGGTTCTAAAAAACCACTTGTCTGTTCATGGCTCAAGCCGACTAGGAGTAAGTCGGAGGTTAAATACGCTTTCGATGTGTCCAAGTGTGACCGCATATTCGACATGTTGTTACAAGAAAAACTGATACGGCTGCCTGAAGGGCATACCATACCCTCAGCCGATGAGATCAAGAAGCGACGATACTGTAAGTGGCATCATTCTTTTTCCCATAACACTAACGACTGCAATATCTTTCGTCACCAGATACAGGCCGCCATTGAAGATGGTCGGCTCAAGTTTGCAGAAGAGCCGGCCATGGAAGTCGATGTCAATCCTTTCCCAATTAACATGGTCCAGTGCTCCAGCAAAGGGAAGCAGATTGTCGACGAGAATCCCAGAGTAGCGCGGCAAGTCGACATAGAATCAAGCTCACAAGGAGAAACACTGAAGATAACGATCGGCTCACTTCAAATTGAAGCCGATCGAAACGGAAAGAATTCTAGGACTGTGAAGCCAAAAGGGGAATTACAAGTCGGACGATGGTACAAAGCTGAAAGAACTCCACCACAGAGACCAGCGTTCAAGCCCAAGCTAACCTTCTCGCAGTTACTTGAAAAATATGAAAGGATGAGCCATCGGCAGAAGCAGCAATTCCGTCGACGGATGAATCGTGATCGGCCAAACGCCGTGTTTCACCTAATAATTGGTATCGCCAGACAACGCAGAAAAAGCTCACCAGAGATGCCCTTTTTGGCGATTCTGTTGGGAAAGGGGTATGGCATTACCGTCTGCGAGGTCATGCCCCATGGAACATTACCCACAAAGGGATTGGCCGAAACGATCGGTGAAAGAGCGCCTGTCAGATCAAAACGAACCAGGGTATAGAAGGCCGATAAAAGAAAGACTAGGCACACCAGAGCAAGACAAGGAAAAAGAGCCAACGGAAAACTTGGTCGGCAAAATCCGTAAGCCATTAGAACCTAAACCCAGGTGGTGCCCGACTGGACTTAGCCGATCACAGCGCAGACGGCTTCAGTGTCTAAGAACGCAAGAGATGAGAGAAGCCGAAGAAGAGAAACAGAGGGACCAAGCGTTTAATGAGTTGCGGCCAATGAATCTTGTTACGAAGGAGTGGAGGAAAAAACAACAAGCCGACGATGAATCAGATTCTTCAGATGATTTGCTGTCACCAATGATTCGAGATGACACTCCTCCCATGGATATCAACATGGTATTCATCCTGCCAGCCGAGTTCAGAATTAAAACTGAATCGGCTAAAGACACATTTGCTCAACTATGCTTAGGCGCACAAGATGCTGCATTCGAAAAGCCTCAGGATCCCCATCGGCATCTCAAGCCGTTGTACTTGAAAGGATACATCAATGGAAAGCCGATTTCCAGGATGCTCGTTGATGGAGGGGCTACTGTGAACCTGATGCCACTCACCACCTGCAGGAAACTAGGAAAAACCGATGAAGACCTGATAAAGACGAATATGGTACTTAATGATTTCACAGGAGACCCCACTGAGGCAAAGGGTGTAATAGTTACAGAATTAACAGTCGGTAGCAAAACCTTGCTGACCGCGTTTTTTGTGATTGAAGCAAAGGGAAACTATAGTGTACTCCTTGGACGCGATTGGATACATGCCAATTGCTGCATACCATCAACCTTGCATCAGCTGCTAGTCCAATGGAACCGAGATGAAGTTGAGGTCGTCTCAGCCGACACATCGGCCCATATTGCTATGGCTAGTTCCGATGCGAATTGGCCACATGAAGAAGCGGAGTGCATATCTGGTAAAGCTCTAGACGATTGTGATTTTATATGCATTGGGAAGTCAGGTTTGATGCCGATCAGCGTGAAGCCAGGCACGTTTGATCGGGCAAATGAAATTCTAAGGAGATGGGGTCAGAAATGATCCAAGCATTACAGGACAGGGCAAGAAGCTATCGGCACAGGATAAATTCCTGCGAAGCCATTGAAGATTTCCAAAGCGAGAAATTGGGGCAAGGTTTCACTTCTGCCGATATGCTTGAAGAAGTCGATATAGGAGAAGGTGACAGGAAAAGGCCAACTTTTGTAAGTGCAAACTTAGGTCCAGAATACAAAAATAAGTTGGTCAAAATACTTAGAGAATACAGGGATTGTTTCGCCTGGGAATACTATGAGATGCCTGGATTAAGCCGACAGTTAGTTGAACATCGGCTACCTATTAAGCCGGGGTATCGGCCATATAAACAACCTCCGCGGCGTTGTAATCCGGAACTATACAGTGTGATAAAAGAAGAAATCGAGAGATTGTTGGAAGCTAAGTTCATAAGACCTTGCCGATACGCCGAATGGGTGTCCAATATTGTTCCTGTCATGAAAAAGAATGGTAAACTCAGGGTATGTGTAGACTTTAGAGATTTGAATAAAGCTACACCTAAAGATGAGTATCCGATGCCTATAGCCGATATGCTTATTGACGCTGCATCGGGTAATAAGATCATCAGTTTCCTTGACAGGAATGCTGGGTATAACCAGATATTCATGGCAGAAGCTGATATCCCTAAAACTGCCTTCAGATGCCCTGGCGCGATAGGGCTATACGAATGGCCATTAATGACATTCGGCTTAAAAAATGCAGGCACCACCTATCAACGCGCCATGAATTTAATTTTCCACGACCTAATCGGCCACATTGTTGAAATTTACATTGACGACGTCGTGGTAAAGTCTAAGGAAGACTGGCAACACTTGGCCGATTTGGAAAGGGTATTCCAAAATACAAGAGCTCATGGGTTAAAAATGAACCCTTTGAAGTGCGCATTTGGTGTATCAGCCGGCCAGTTCCTAGGGTTTATGGTTCACCAAAGAGGGATTGAAGTTAACCAAACAAGGGTTAAAGCTATAGCCGATACAAAACCGCCAACGTGTAAGAATGAATTGCAGAAGCTGATCGGTAAAATTAATTACTTAAGACGATTCATTTCGAATCTGTCTGGTAAAATTCAAGCTTTTACGCCTTTGTTGAAATTAAAAGATGACCGGAATTTTATATGGGGAGCCGATCAGCAAAAAGCTTTCGACGATATAAAACAGTATCTAGCGTCACCACCAGTCTTAGCCGCACCACAAAAGGGAATTCCCTTCAAGTTGTATATATCGGCTGAAAACGAGACTATCGGAGCTGTATTGGCGCAAGAAGTCGATGGCAAAGAGCGAGTAATATTTTACTTAAGCCGACGACTCCTGGAAGCCGAAACCAGGTACCCACCGGTAGAGAAATTGTGCTTATCCTTGTATTTTGCTTGTACGAAATTGAGGCATTATATACTAGCATCAACTTGCGTGGTAGTATGCAGAAACGATATCGCCGATATATATCCGCTCGCACCAATCTTGAGAGGACGATCGGGAAGTGGGCTTATGCTCTAACCGAAGTTCGACTGAAGATCTGAATCGCCAAAGCCATTAAAGGCCAAGCGAAGAGTCGATTTCATAACTGGATATGATACCATGGCAGGAACCGTCGATGTAGCGCCATGGCAACTGGATTTTGATGGATCAGTTTGTCAAGAGGGGAGTGGAATAGGCATTGTGCTGATTTCACCAAGAGGACATTACATCGAGTTTGCATATCGACACATGTCGATGCTCTAATAACCAGTGAATATGAGGCAATCGCTCAAAGGGCGCAATTGATAGACGATGTCGGGGCAAGTAGTGTGGAAGTATACGGTGACTCATTCTTTGGTGGTGCAACAAGTTAAAGGAGAGTTTAAATGCAACGATGAGGTGCTATCAGAATATCTACAGCATTGCCTTGATATCATCAACACTTTCACGTCATTCTGTATCGGCCATATACCTAGGGAGATGAACGACAAAGCCAACACGTTGGCTCAGACAGCTTCAGGCTACAAGGAAAAAAGCCGATATGAAACATTTGACTTGGTTGATAAAGCAGTACTATGTGTTGATACCACCGATTGGAGAGCCGAACTAAAAGCCTATCTGATAGACCCATCCAAGCCCACCACTCGCAAGATTCGGCAGCAGGCTTTGAAATATGTTATGTTGGAAGGAGAGCTATACTATCGAACGATGGAAGGATTGCTTCTGCGGTGTTTAGGCGATGAAGAAGCAAAGGTAGCCATGGGTGAGGTTCACGAAGGAATTTGTGGCGCACATTAATCAGCTCATAAAATGAAATGGATCTTAAGACGAACCGGGTATTTTTGGCCGACGATGTTAGAGGATTGCTTCAAGTATTACAAGGGATGCCAAAGTTGTCAAAAGTTTGGGAATGTACAACTCGCACCAGCATCGGCTCTATACCCGATTATTAAGCCATGGCCGCTCAGGATGGGGATAGACATAATCGCCAAATATTCCCAAAGATCAAGTAAAGGCCACAAATTCATCCTCGCGACCCACAGACTATTTTTCAAAATGGGTTGAAGCCGTTCCGCTCAAAAAAGTCACTAGTGTAGAAGCTATCGGCTTTGTTAATGAACACATTATCCATCGATTCGGTATCCCTCAGACCATTACAACCGATCAAGGGACCGTGTTCATGTCTAACGATTTTAAAAGCTTCGCAGATAGCCTGGGTATCAAACTACTTAATTCATCGCCATATTACGCTCAGGCCAACGGGCAAGCCGAGTCGTCTAACAAGACTTTGATCAAGCTAATCAAAAGAAAAATTGATGAAAAACCTCGAACTTGGCATTCTACACTATCAGAGTCTTTATGGGCGTATCGGCTAGCATTTCACGGATCAACTAAACTGTCTCCATACTAGTTGGTGTATGGGCAAGAGGCCGTGTTGCCCGTAGAAATAAATATTGAGTCAATGCGAGTAGCGAGGCAGAATAATCTATCAGCCGATGAATACAGAGAACTGATGCTATACAATTTGGATGACTTGGCAGAGCTGAGACTGGTTACTTTAAACCGGCTTAAAAAGAATAAAGAAAGAGTTGCAAGAGCTTACAACAAGAAAGTCGTGCCAAAGTCCTTCAGCGAAGCCGATTTGGTTTGGAAAACAATATTGCCGATCGGTTCTAAGGATAATCGATTCGGCAAATGGTCACCTACCTGGGAAGGACCGTATAAAGTAAATCGGCTCGTTGGTGGTAATGCGTATATTCTCGAAACACTTGAAGGATTGATGTTGCCGAAGGCAATTAACGGCAAGTACCTAAAACCGTACTACCCTAGCATTTGGATCGATGCGTAATTAAGGTACAATACAAAGAATTCAGGAAAAATCGATTAAGCAGCCGATTACATAAGATAAAACTAATCGGTTAAACAGCCGATTAGAGTATGTAACAAAAGTACAGCAGAAGCAACCAGTTTTTAAAACACCACAACGCATCGGTAAATTTACAGCCCAGATCCCGGAATTCTAGCACCCAGTCCCGATAATGCCGCAGCGGCCTTAGCTAAAGTCTATGTAATGCCGTAGACAAGGGCTTCATCGGCTTTAGCATTTCCGGGCACTGGAACAACTTTGGCCGACTGATCCTTGACCCTTGCAACAACTTGGCTAAGAGTGTTCTTCTGGTCTTTCAAAGACAAGGTCGTTGCATTCACAGTTGCAAGATTATCGGCCAGCTGCTGGTTTACTTTGGCCAATTCTTCCTCAAGCTGCTTTTTAGCCAATTCCGCTTCGAAAGCAGAGGATTTGGCAATCATGTTTACGCCGCAGACTTCATCATACTTCTTCTTGTTGGCCTTAGCCTCAAGAACCATTTGATCCGTATATGCTGATCGGCTTCTTGTGCTTGTCGTCGGGCAATTCTAGCGTTGGCCGCATCAACCTCCGCTTTCCTCTCATCCAAGTGACAAACATTTAAGAGTGCTTCCATGACCTTGGGGGGCAGCTCGGCTTCGACAACAGCCATCGCATCACGAATGGGCTGGGTGTTGGCAAGAATCTCGACCTCCGGCTGACTCACTGCAATGAAAAGCCGATTTAACTTTTCCTGCATGTTCGGCGCAGATTTAACTACGGAGGCCGATGCTTCCAGCGACGCATCGATAATCTGCCGAATGTCGACCGAATAGTCGTCCGTTGCCATCACCTTGGTCCACCTACTCGTCGAGGTGAACCCAAGAAGACTGGACAAGTCATCCGGAGCAGCATCGGGCGTGAGGGTGGCCGATGGAACAGGTAGCGGAGGAGCCGGAGGCTGTGAGGTTACATGCGGCTGGGTCGATGTCCCTTGAAGTTCAAAGAAGAATGCAAGAACTCGAATCGATGCTTTGTCGGTGAAAAGAAGGTAACACGAGATCAGTAACACAAAGGGCTGATAACCCTTAAGAACATAAAGAAATAGTACTTACTTCGCTAAAAGCCGACGGACGAGGAGAACTTTCGGCGCTTTGTTCCTTGCGCTTTAGATGTTTTTTGGCTGGAACCTTGGTGGATTTGGGTTTTTCTAAAAAAAGAAAATACCACGGGATAAGCTAAGATATAAGCAGGAAATACCTATCGGCTATAATAAAGAACTTACTGGGCTTCCTCTCCTTCTCAATCTCCGACAAGGACGGGCTTTGCACCCCAAGATTACCAGAAGTATAGCCTGTCAGGCCTATCGACTGATGAGGTCGTTTTCCTTTAGGCCCACTAGCCGATGGGTTGATTACAACCTTATCCCCTGCAGCAGCATCCTGTAAGGAGCAAAGTGTATAAATGTTTGAAGGATAGAAGCAAAATAAAATCTGAGGACATAGAAAATTCTCTGAAATAAGCCGATACCTCTACGGCTACGGACGAGTTAGTATAACCCGACGAGCTGGAAGAATCCGAGCTGTCTTCACTCGAGCTGCTGCTGCTGCTAGTTGAGACTACCGTCGGCTCATGGAAGTCTGGTAAAAATTTCTCTATAACGGCCGATGGTGCGCTATCCAGATAAAGGGCTTCTGATATAGGTGCCCACCAAGTCGAAAAATGACCGGCTCGGCGGGAGTTTAAGAAGAAGTGTGGCAGGTGGGTGACTTGAAGCTCATCGGCTATTATTAAAAGTAGTTCTGCTTGAGCGGTATTCTTTACCTTGGATCGTGGTTGAAGACGATCCAAGAGAGGGAGACTAGGTATTACCTGGCCAAAACCCAATTGGTGGGCATATACAGAAGGGTGATAGAACTCGTATGAAGGCTGGAAAGTCCTATTACGGGAGTTCAAGCCGACATAGAAAATGCAAGGAGAGATAAAAATCCGATATAATTCTATGGTCGATGCTGGCATGGAAGAACTATCAGCATCCAAGGAAAGGAAGGAAGGCCATCGAAAATCGGCCGCATTACTGTAAGAGAAAAAGTCTTGTTGACTGAAAACACTATTGTCCAAATTTAGGAAGAATGACAAGTATTTGTTGAAGTCGGCCGGGGTAATTTTTGTACTACCACTGGAACACATCACCAGCCTCTCTCCGTGTGATCGACTGGCTCTGTACTGCGGGGTAGTGCCTTCAGGATAATCCTCGCGGGGGAAGGCCGAATCTTCCAAGGGTTCGGAGATGAATGATCGGCTGAACATGCTATAAAGCCAGAGCTGGACAAACCACAGCGGACCACCTATGTTGCCGATTTATAAACCGAAATAAACCAGAAAAAGCCGCCGACCGATAACATGCATCATCTGATACACAACTCCAAGAAGCATCTTGCCAAGTGCGAGCCGACGACCTTCGACTAGTTGCTCTGCCATATATTGATATACCTGAGTTGGTCCAAGAGAAGCTCCACAAAAGAGAAATCGATCCAGCCACAGGTTCAAAAAAGCTGCATGTTCCTCATCCGATACGAGCCCATTGACCTTGTTATTATGTTTGATATATTTGGACCATCCCTCACCCTTTGATCGGATCAACCTGTATCTTGGCTTGCCGCTGAAAGCCGATATTTGGTCTCCATCTGGTCTAAGGCAACAAAGTTCGGCTATGTCTAAGAGGGTTGGGCCGATGGGGCCAGTCCGGAAAAGGAAAGCATTAAGAGTGTCCGACCAAAAATAACAGGCCGTGGCCACCAAGGGCTCATTGGCTTCAGGATTTGCAAGACTTAGCGGAAGACACTCAGCTATGCCCATGTTTTCCCATTCAGACCTCTTTTGGGCCGATACTCGGATGTACCAGCTTCTCCAACCTTTAAGAGCCGTCGGCCAAGCTCTAAAGCTTTTTCCCCATTCTGTTATGTTATAGCCTTTAGCCGATAAAGGGAGTCTAGGAATTTCCTTGTTAATAACCGTATCGGCAGTCATGTTTCCTACTGGTCCTAGGTAGTATTGATCTTCACTCTCAGGAATCAGAATCAGTACCTGTGAGGGATCCATTCAGCTGATGACAGACGTGGAGAACTTGATCAACAGCAGAGAAGACGATTGAAGAAGGAAAGCCGATCGAAGGAGGTGCGAGAGCTGGAAAGCGTGAAAGTGACCGTGGGGGTCCCGCTTATATATAGCACGGTGAAAAAGTAAAAGTGGCGGGAAATGAATTCGAGGCGACGCGTGCCATTAAACCGCACTGAGATTTTACGACGCAATCAAAATAGAAGTTATTGACGCGATTCCCTAACCAGATAACAAGGAAGCCGATGGGTGGAGAAGCCGATATATATTTTTGAAAGATAACCAGTTATCTTCCAAAAATGGGGGGCATATGTTTGCACCAATTTTTGGAAACTACGAGAGGAATCGGTAGAAAAAGTAAGTTTGGATACAATACGGAACGCGTCAAAGGATTTGGATGATGTACGGATAATATTTGGAAATAGAGTCCAAATAGGAAACTACGAAGCCGATTCGGATTGCATCGTCGTGTTGGATCAGGACTCGGATCGGCTAGCGGGTATATAAAAGCGCTAGGGCTGCTTGGAGAGGGCATCCACAACAATCAATATCTCTACCAGTTCTTACTTTCCGTAGTTCTTAGTCTTTTAGCATTGTAATCTTTCCTCTGTAAGTCGACATCGATCAAATAAAGTTGCGTATCGCCGATTGTTTGATCGTTATTGGCTTTTTCAGGTTTGATTTGTTTTGTCTTGTTGCGCATCGCCTTTTCAGAATCGATCTACCTTCTACCTCGGATTAGTCTTAATCGGCTAATCTAGTTACCCTTCTAATCGGCTTTCTGGCCGATTCTTGATTCTTAGCCGATTCGCTTCAAGGATCGGCTTAATTGAATTTCACATTATCCTCCTTATCGATTGCAGGGTCAAATCGATTGGCACGCCTCGCACTTGAACCCGGTGTTCGTCTGGTGTGTTGTGGGCCAGAAACCCTCTTCACGTTTTTGGTGCCAACAATTTGTAATAAAAAATTATTTACAAAGAGCATTAACTTTATTTGAATAATAATATTCACTTTGAATATACAATAGTTAAATATTTAAATCAATTCATCAAAGCATGCAAATTCCAAACACCTGTTTACAAGCTTGAGTTTAAAATTATCTTTAATTTCACAAACTTAAATAATAACATCACAGCTCTTGGGTTTGTAAATTTGTAATACCATAATTCGAAATCGATCGATCGACCGAAAGAGGCATCACCTACTACCCTATGGGCGTAAAGGCATTGAACATGTAGGCATCATCTGTATGTGGCTACCACCATCAGCAGTGTGCGTAGCTTGTACGCCTTGCTCCGGTCATACCATAGCCCCACCCCATCAACAAGCTCCACTGCCTCCTCGCCTCCCCCCGCGAGTGCCTCCCTTAACCTATTGACATCATCCACCGCAACGAGCTCCAGCAGCGCCGCCAGCCTATCTTGCCGCCCACCACTGGTGACCTGCCCATGCGCCGCATTAACAAGATCAGTAAGGTCGCCCCATTGTTATTACGACATCGCCTAGGCGACGCCTAGGCGCCGACTAGGCATCCAGTCGGTCGGTGGAGGACACCATGGATCGGCGTCTCGCTGGGTGTCCAAGCGTCGTGGCGACGGCAACTAGGTGTCCGGCTAGGCGATGCAACGGCCGACTGGGCTTGGAGCCATGGAGAGATCCCCCTCCACTGACCGGCGAGGCGGTGACCCTAAACCCTAGATCTCCGCCTCCTCCGCCTGCCTCTCTCCCTCCTCCTCCATCGTCCCTTCTCCGGCGAAAGGTAATCCCCCTCCTCCTCCTCCTCCTCCTCCGCCTACCCCTCTCCCTCATTTGCCTCTAGTGACCATGGTGGCGAGGACTGCCCTATCGGCGAGTGCGCGACGCCGGTACTTACGGCGGAGCGAGAAGGCCGCGATGGGGGCGGTTGGCGGCGGCGAGATGCATGCGGGTGCGAGGTGTGCATGAGATAGAGGGAGTAGAGGCCTAGAGGGGCAGCAGCCGAATGAAGCGGCGATGGGAAAACATAAGGAGTAGGATTAGGGTTAGGGAGGCCAGCTGGGAAATGGGCCACCGCCAAGGTGGGCTGGGAAATGGGCCACCGGTTAGGTGGGCTGGGAAATGGACCAAGGCTGGGCCGGCCAGGTAGGCTGGGAAATGGGCCAAGGAGGATTTCAGAGAGATAGAAAAGGGGAATTTACTTGGTGATATACTGATATTAATAGAGTTTTTTTGTCGCCTAATCCTCGCCTCGGCGCCCGCCTAGGCATCTAGGCGCCCCGGAGGCGACTCGCCTCACCGGGGCACCGTGATAACCATGGGTCGCCCGTTACATCCTCTCAACGGATAGGCTCAACACATCTGCAGGAGAGGAAAGAAACAGTGGGGTTATATAGATTCAATAACCGATGAGATATCTATGGAATCCAGATTAAGAAATCGTCGAATAAGGAAGGCAACAAAAGAGAAAGAGGCGAGAAGAGATCCAACTTCATGAATCAGAGCTCTGCTTCCTTCGGAAGGGAATCAACTAATCTAATCTGAAAAGCACCGGAAGCAATCGCCGCCGATTCAAATGCTAGATCAATGGGAGAAAGAAAATCATTGAATGAGTCATGTATATTCATTTACCTCCCGCGATAGGATGATCCAATCCAATCACCAGGGTGGCCACTGGCCACTTCCCACTCAGCCACGTGGGTGCGCACACGTGTCGGGGTGAGGGTGGAGAACGGACGTATCACCACCAACTCCTAATTAGAATTAGTAGACATAGAGATAACAAACTTATCTAGTCACGTCATGCATAGCCATGGACATGCTGCTGGCCGGCCGAAATCAAGACCATACGTGATTAGATAAAAAGAAAAGATGATCTTATCTATACATGCAAGTAAATATTTAATGGAAAAGATGCATATAGCAACTCAAAGGCACACGATAACTCAGAAACTATATCTGTGCAGTATATGGAAAAAGAATCTGTCATGCAATATTTGGAAATAGAATCGGCTGATTGAGATAAGAGTCTGATACGCCACAGATCACGAATGTATGCATATCCAACCGAATTAAAACTTTCTCCATTCGTCAATGTACAGAAGATCATGACAATGACGGTTTCGTGGATATGCCCGTGGGGAGAACGGACCACCGCCACCAACTCGTAATTAGAAGTAGTAGAGATAATATATTTTTTATTCAAATTACAAAAATATACCTCGAATAAAAAAAATGAAAAACATACCTCTGTCGCTATATGGTTGAGCGACATATTCGCAACCCCAGAAAAAAGCTAAGTCAGCCCTCACGTGGCACCTCTGTCGCCGAACCATTGGGCGACAGAAATATATCGCCGTTTCATGCTGTGACATATTCCTATCACCCAATAGTTTGACGATAGAGAGGGCAGACCATTTAATTCGTAAAAATCATTAAATTTGTTTGGAGGAAACTAAATTTATGAGGAACATTTTCCCACTAATTTCATTTAAAAATTCGTTGTCACTTGTAAGCATTAATTATTGAAAGTCAGTGTTATTTCAACAGGTCCTAGAATTTTAGAGTTCAAACCAGAGTTCAATAAAAAGATAAATCCATATTTGTTAGTGACAATTCATGTAGTATTTTACAAAATTATTATTTAATGTCTTTTGGTTGACAAAAAATTAAAATTTGTTGTTCCTCATTCTCTTTCGGTGTGCGACAAATTTCACGATAATTCATAATAAAGCATTGAATAAAACATTTATATTACAAATTGCACTAAGTATAACAACTACAGTAGTATGTCATGTGAACAGCACCAAAGATACAGAAGGAATTCATAAAACTGGGATACAACGCAGGTACATGCCTCTGGTAAAGGACTAAGTCACATAACCATACATTCTATGGCGATGGTTGTCGGAATACGGGAGAATGGTCTAATGGATGACGACAACATATCTTGTGCACACAGGGTTTCTCGTGTACACACCATGCACGCCAACTAATAAAAGTCATGAAAAATTCTAAAAAAATTGTAGATATACTTCATAGATTACTCTACCTATGTATAAAATTATAGGTTCAAATTCATTATATATCGAGAGTTATAAATAATAGAAAATTCTGACAAGTTTAAACTTTTTAAACTTTTCAGAATTTTTTCTTTTTTGTAACTCTCGATATATAATGAATTTGATCTTGAAACTTCATACACAGGTAGAGTAATCTATGAAGTACATCTACAAATTTTTTCATAATTTTTTATTAATTTTATTAGTTGGTATGCACAGTATGTACACGGAAAGCTTGTGTGCATAGGATATGTTGCCATGGATGATAGGGGTATATTGGTTCATGACGGGGTATACTTGGATACTTGACAGGGCTTAATGTAATATCATCGTTAGAATTCAAAAAAAGTTTAAAGCATTGGGTAGAGTGTTGCAACTTGTCACTATAAAAAGTGATGGATGATTTCTTGTTTGACAATTTATCCTGACAAAGATGCTACCTGTGACTTATGTAATCGGCCTGACAAAGCTACACGCCCGTGAGTTATCTAATCATCCTGAAAAAGCTGCTGCGAGGGGGCGAAATGTGCAATTTCATCTTCACGGAGGCTATTTACGAAAATAAAAAACACAATAGGTTAAAACTATATGGTTATATGATGATTCTTGCGTTGTGGGTATTTCGGTTAAATGCTTTTAAACTCAACTATTCATACAACATGGCTGCACCGTATAGGATGTTTTAATTATTTTTAAGGCATTAGTATGGGATATTTTAAATAATAGTATTACATAACCAAATACAATAGTTTGTACAACATATTTGGAAGGATTAACTAAGTACATAAGATAAAAAGTACCAACAATCCAAAACATAAGAAACTACTACCGGCCCCGTTTTGGGGCGGCTCCTCACAGTTGGGCAGGCTTCCTCTGAATCTGCCACTGCGAGTACGTCAACTGCGTCGATGCACGGTGGGCTCTCTGTGGTCTAGCTGGAGGTGTAACGTACTCCAGTTGAGAAGGCTGTGTCTGTGGTGGTGCTCCCTGCAACTGTGATGGTCTAGGCTCATCCGCATCAACAAAGTACCTCGACACATCAACATCATCGAGGTCATAGTCCGCATGATCTGGATCATCAGGCTGCCCCTTGTAGTCGTCAGGTGCAAGTGAAGTTGTAGGTGAGAACCACCGTGTCTGAGAGCCTGTAACAAATGAAGAATTGTTGAGAGCATTCAAAAAATGATTGCAAAACATGAAAAGTGCGATTAAGTATTCACCTCCAGCGTGAGCAACTAGACCAGTGTGTCCAACAGCTCGCTCTCTCGCAGCCGACGGCATGATAGTGGCACGGGAGGCTGTAGCATGAGAAGATGCACGTGCAACACCCATGCCTCCTCTAAGCGGCACACCGTGAGCCACATCGGGAGGCTGGCAGCATCCCGCCAACTCGAGGGCACGTCTTGAGCCATCCCAAAACCTCACGAGCAAAGAGATCACCTCCTCTCTGGTCACATCAAGCCAACTGGCCAGACGAGAAAGGAAGCTCCCTAACTCCTTGTAGACCTGGCCTAGCATATCAGTCTGGAAAATACATTACGAATTAGTTAGCATGGTTACCAACTCAGTGTACATGAGATCGTGATAGGACGCAACGTACCGCACTATGCAGAGCCAAGTCCATATGGGCGGGATACGTATCCCTCACCCTGGGAACGTGTCTAGGAGGGTTGGGGTCAACACGTACCAAACATAGATGGCTACGAGAAGTGTACCACTGTCGGTAGCTGTGGTACGTGTGCGGGTCGTACGCCGCATCCTTAGTATGGACGTCGTCCAGGGCTCCTCCCTACTCCTCAACCCATGGCGCCATACTTATGTGCTAGGGGATGGCCCCCTGCACACCATTCCTAGTCTAGCTGTGGATAAGAAATAAATATAGCATTATTAGATGGCATTACACAATAATAATTATAGAACATCGATGCAGGGAACTTACGTGTGGGCGCTGTGTGGGACCACACGGTCGACCTGGACTGGGAACTCCTGTCGTAGACCAAATTTCCTCATCACTCGATGGACAGCGTATTCCTCGACTTGGACATCGAATAGGAGGAACCAACGTGTGCGCTAGTATATCACATTTCATGTGCATAGGGTGGACAGTCCACCCGTCACACGTAGCTACACCTCTGCCTCTGTGTATGGCGTCCAGTGTACGTGGTTGTCGGTGAGGTGGTTGAACGCAGCGACGAACTGTGGGTAGCCCAGCCGCACCATCCTGTGTACCCACCTAGGCTGTAGTGATGATAGAAAATCAACGCAGAATGTTACCGTTAGTACTCACAAATGTTAAAGCAAAAGTATCAAAATCGTGATTGCAATATCTTACCCGTCGGTGGCACCAGATGGTGCCCATGGTCGAAGCGTCGACATTGTCATCACTTGCATGTATAAGAGGTCGTAGGTCAATGTTGGGCTGCCCGATCTGGAACTTCTCGTATGCCTAAAGTTGTACCAACAGTGGACATCCAGTGAAGGTTGAGCTGTTGGCGATCCGTCCATAACCGTCGCAAAGCACACGGTACATGGTGCATAGCACAGCTGACCCCTAGGAGTACTGCGGTATGGCGTCAAGGGGTGCATCAGCAATCGCCCTCGCAAACTAGACGAGGTGCCAGTCCACGCTATCCCCATGGGAGCTCGTGAACATGCACTAGCCAAATAGCCAAAACAGGTACGCCTCCAGGTGGTGGCTCACCCTCACCTCATCCGCAGGCTTGATGATGTGCTTCGCCTGTAAATTTAAGCTTACTTGTTATTTTATGTAGTATATGCACAATTAAGTTTTAAAGGTTAGTTGCATACCACGAACTATCGAAGCCACCTTAGTGTCAGACCATGTGTACTGGTGAAGAGTTGGTACACAGCAGCTGGTAGCACAACCTGGAACCACTCAAGTAGCTCTTGGCACCTTGTCAGGTTGACGTCCTAGGGCACCACAGGGTCACCGGCAATCGGGAGTCTGAGGAGGTACAAGGCGTTCTCCAAAATGATCACCATCTTCCTGACAGGTAGAAGCCAGCTATCGACGTTTGGGAAACAGATCCCCGCCGAGTTTACTTGTTGAATGAGGGATCAACACGGCCCCTTTTTGGTGAAGGGTATGCATCTGAAAAATGCTATTAGGATCGGATACTCGGAAAATATGCAAAGGGGTTTATACTGGTTTGGGCCTCTCGCAGCGGAGATAACAACCCTACTCCAGTGGTTTTCACTAATGCTAGTGAACTCTTGTAGGCAGGCTCGAGTATACCTGTGTATGCCTTTTTTCTATGTGTGTCCCTTTTACCGATCTACTAGGGGGGTTCTTATAGCTTATAAGGTACGAACTAACTATAGCTGAATAATGTGCCATTTACCACATTAACCATGGCTGTAACCGCAGCCTTGATTCTTGCCACGTTCTCATCGTGGGCATAACAGCCTTAGATCGTGGCGTAATTATCACCACGTACATGTTGTGGGGTGAATACGATCTCCCGATCATGCTTGAGGAGTCCCCCAGCTTTGACCGATTCTCGCACATTCTCAAGCTTGCATGCTCGGGGATGAGCTGGGTGCTTGCTCCGGTTGGGCGGACCTGCCGGCCAGACTATCCGAGGATCCTCCTTGGGGACACCATCCAAGGGCATGCATGGTCGGCCAAAATTGGCTGCCAGGGTATAACAATCCTTATAAAAATTATCTAATCCCCGACAGAAGGTGTGCGTCTCTAGCCTCCACTGATCCACTAGAGCGGTGAGCAGGGACTTGTTGAACGGGAACCGGTGACCCACATCCCCTCCCTACGCATCGTCGTGTGCTGCCTCTACCATTCGGGTGAGTGGCAGCAATCCTGATGCTTGAAGCCTACGAAACAAAAATTTGTAATTAATATCAACATCACACTAATTAATTAATATAAATTTTGATACTACAACAAACATACTTAGAAATGTAAATAATAATATGTTACTTAGGGATCCAATGAGGATCGAGTGTCCAAAGCTTCTGTGGTGTCCTCGGTCATAGTACGCAGAGCTCCAGAGGATCCTGTCCCTCCTCTGGAAAAGCAGTGGCGAAGTAGGCATGGTAACGACGATCAACGACCGGATCTAGCAACTCAAATGACCAATCGTTATCTCCATCCTAGTGAGCCATACCTGCAAATTACAAAAATGAAAGTTATAATTAAATGCATATAGAAACAAATGTGTACAAAAAAACTATACGAGCATCATAACAACATGTAGCAACAAATGCATACAAAAAACTATACAAGCATCATAACAATATATTGAAACAAATACGTTCGAAAAGCTATACAAGCATCAGAACAATATATTGAAACAAATTCCAATAATTTACCAAGCCACAACACTCACAACTAAATGCAACTTGCTTACAATTAGGTAAAAAACAGAGTTCATACAACACACATTACATCAATAAAATATAAAGTTGACATATAACATATGATAATTCAAATAGCTTCTTATCTGGTATGATCACATCGTCCACCACTCCTTGCAGATGAGGATCCCTCCCCCGACATTGGATTGCCATCTCCTCCTTCATCTTCTTCGTTTTGTGCTTAGCAGTTTTTGAACGTATGTCTTATTTGGTTGCACAATGAACATTTCTTCACGCATTCACCAGCTTCAGACTTATCCATATCATTTCTGATACGTCTTATTTTTTGACGCCCTGCTTTCCATGTTTTTTCATCAAAATCAGGAACCCAAAACCTTTCATCAACACTAGGAGTTGTGGTGAAAGAACCGACAACACCATAACCATAAAGCTCCTCGCTCCAAGTTGCCATCACCTTTTCCTTCGTAAAATACTCAGATAGATATGTACCGGGTTGCATTCCAAATAATGCACATGTGGCTATTACATGAGAACATGGCCTATGCAAAAGGTAGGGTTTATTGCACGAGCATTTGTAGTCATCCTGCAAAGTGCATTCTTGGGTGACAACCTTCTAGTTGGTTCTATGCCGTCCTTTATCCCTACATATCACGTCAAAGCATAGTGTTCGTGCGCCTACTTTGATAGTTCTATGCTTGGCTGTCTTCGTACTCTTCTCATCCATGTATTTAGTGATCATGCTAAAGTACAATAGCTTCTCATCTCTCATTACTACTTCAACAACTTGATGCCTATCCACAAAGTACTTAGTTGTGCCCCGCAGCTCTCCCTCAATAATTCCTACCAACGAGAGACACCTCATCCCTCTTATTACCCAGTTGTACACCTCTGCAAAGTTAGTCATCATGACACCGTATTTGGCACCATGTGCATGTGTCGACCCACTTCTCTTTTGGCTCGTGCTTGAGCCAGTCTGAGAAACATTTGATTGGCATTTGCCTTTGACGATGTTTTGTCGCCTCATCTTCTGTTGGCAGAGGGAATAGAGACTCCGCCTGCTCCTGTGTTGCATTGCTACTAGTCTTGTTCGTCTGCTCCTCCCTGTATTTTTTTGTTAGCTCATCAAGATTCTTCTATAGAGAACAGAACTTGCTCTCTTGGTTCTGCTTACATAGTCTCTTAAACATGTTTATTAGTTCCTTGTTTTTGAATTGCTCCTCATGCACCATCGGCTCTGCAAGTCAGGCCATGGAAATGGCTTTTCTTCCCCTGTTTGCAACTATTTGATAGCACTAAGTAGACCAGTGTGCCTGTCATGCAACATGCACACATCTTGATGAGTTTTCACCACTCCAATCTTTAAGTTCCATAGGAACCACAGCTAACTCTCGTAATTCTTGCTTTCCACAAAGGCAAAAGCAACAGGTAGAATCTGATTGTTTCCATCAATGCCCACAGCTGTCAATATTTGCTCTTTGTATTTTCTGGTCAAGAATGTGCCGTCCACACACAACAATAGACGACTGTGATAGAATGCATTAATGCAAACTCCGGATGTGAAGAAAACTCTCTTCAAATGCCTCTTGGTCGGCCATTTGCTTGACAAATAGTCTTGATAATCATAATAAGTACTAAGATTTCTTCCTTGAATGCAACTGAGCAGTGCGGATAGATTATGGTATGAGTCTTCAAACTTTCCAAACCTCATTTCTAAAGCCTTCTGCTTCGCCCTCTATGCCTTCTCATAGCTAATTGTGTACTGATATATATTCTCAATTGCTCAGATAATAGCACGGGACTAAAAATTAAGGTTCTCCACTATCTCTAGGTACATAATATTTGCGATATACCCGGATGATAGGTTCTTGTGAGCTATTAGTGTTTCCTCAGTCATACAGCTATGTTGCTTAACTTTTGAACATAGCTAGTGGGTGCCCCATTTAGGCTTGTACGCATGCACTCTCCAGGGGCACCCATGGATCTCCCACACCACGTCGTAGCAGGTTGAGGTAGACTTCTTAATTCTGGAAGTCCTTCTATTGATAAGGCCCAATTTTTCACAGCATCCTGCACTGCCTCTTTTGTCAGGTACATACTGTTAGGCCTAACCTCATGGTCACTATACTGCCAAGGTGTATCATTGCATTCATTGACAACCAGCTTATTAAATTGATGCGTGCTCCAATCGGCTGGTACAAACGGCGCCATACCTCCATCTTTCTCATGCGAGTCATCATTGTCTTCCACTTCTATTCTGGTGTACTCACAGTCTTTCTCTTCCATTCTTGCTGTTATTTCCTCAATTTGCTCATCTTCGTCTACTTGTCCCCGCGCTTCTTGTCCAATGTTTTTATCATCTTCCCCAAACTCAGTTTGTTCACCACTTTGGTAAATGATGTCTTCGTTGCATTGTTGAACATGTTGCTCACGGCTAGATCCTCTAATTTCAGTGTCACCATAACTAAACTCATTTTGAGGATCACTACACTCACTAGCATCCAACTGCTGCTAGGGGCAACAACCCTATCATATGCTTGTACTAAAAGCACTCGATACCATCCACGTTGCTCCACCCCCTCACATATGACCTCCACGATGCAGTTCCCTTCAACTCAACTAACTCCCAATAAACAGGATCATTTTGCATACTACATAGGCAAAGTAACTTCAGCTGGTACTTCCTTGTTCCATCCGAAAAGTATAATACAACCAATTCAACATAGAAGAAAATGTGCGCTCTTTGACCCTACTCAATCTTCTGTCTACATACTGAAAGTTACTCAGATCCGCACCCTTTAAACCATACATGACATCCCCCTCTCCATAATAAATTCTAAATACAACTCGTTCTGCCATATCTGCGAACCAATTCATTAGCCCATGAATTAATTACCGTTTATAAAAAATACTATGACACCTAATATAACTATATCTATATGCTTAAAAAAATCTAGATCTATCTATAGAAAAATAACTATATTCCTAAAAATATATATCTACCTAGATCTATCTATATTCCTATAAATATGGCGAAATATTCTGTGCAAACCACCAATTCCATGAAAACTCCATGGAAACCACATGTAGAAGTTTTAAAAAATTCTCAAAAAATTACCATATGTAGGAGAGGTGAACCTCTACAACCCTGCAAAATTTGAAGTTGAAACTCAATTGAATTTGAAAGATATGAAAAAGACAAACAGCAAAAAGAATAGTGCCAAAACAGTAAAAATTACTATTCATGCTGACTTTGTCTTTTTCATATCTTTGAAATGCGATTGAGTTTCAACTTCACATTTTGTAGGGTTGTAGAGGTTTACCTCCCCTACGTATGGTAATTTTTTGAGAATTTTTCAAAACTTCTACATATGGTTTCCACGGAGTTTTCATGGAATTGGTGGTTTGCACAGAATATTTCGCCTATAAATATACATCTCCCTACTTCTATCCATAAAAAATATCTACATATATATCGACGTACTTCTATCTGTTATTATTCCTAAAAACATGTACGTACAAGTATCTATACAAATCAACTAAATTACAAAAAATATACAATATCTATCCATAACCTCTAAATTTAACTAGATCTAAAAATTTTTCTACCCTATCATGATTTATTGCTAAACAAAATCTATCTGTAACCTCTAAATTTAATTAGATCTAAAATTTTTTCTACTCTACCATGATTTATTGCTAAACAAAATCTATCCGTAACCTCTAAATTTAACTAGATCTAAATTTTTTCTATCCACCATGATTTATTACTAAAAAAATTAACACGAAAAAATTTACCTCGCACGGTGACAAATTTCTTCTCTTCTACCCTTTTCTCTTCTCTCACTCCCTCTCCTTTTTTCTCTCGGGTTCGGCTAGAGAATGGAATGAGCGCTCGGCGGCTATAGTGTGCGTGCAGCATTGAAATAGCCAACCTCTGTCGCCCGTTAGTTCAACGACAGAGGCGTGCACCGCCCTCTGTCGTCAAACCAACGGTTGATTTATTAGCTATCACCATATGGTCAGGCAACAGAGGGAGGCAAATAGTTGCCGTTCCTACGTGGCGTCGATGTGGCCTTTAGTCGCCTATTCAAACAGCGACATGTTCCTCTGTCACCCTTTGAATGGGTGACATTTCCCTCTCATCTACTCAAAAGGCGACAGAGGTATATTTTTGTAATTTTTTTATTTGATGAATATTTTTGCAATTTGAATAAAAAATGTATTATTAAAAAAATTCACATAAGATATGGTGTTCTTGGGTCAAATTGGAAACATTAGAGAAAAGCTCGAGGCACAGGGAACCTAGATCGGTGGTCACGGAGGGCTGGAGTGGCGTGGTAGCGGCAAATAGTAGGTATTCATGGCCCTAGGAGATAGTCTCTTGATGTTTGTGGGACCCAGATTATCAAATTCGAAATCATCTGTGTAAAATACTCTAGTTTAGAATTACGATAGTCTATTAGTGGCAACATAGATGAAATACCATTCTATTAAGGAAATAACTAATAGAGTAGTAATTTATTATTAAATATTAGCAATGGACCATTCCATTTAACGAAATACCATTCCATTGAATGCTCACACTTGAATTTTCTCTCAACAACTCACAAAATGTGAATTAATGCTCTAAAGATGAAGAGAGAGTTGCTAGGATTAACAAATGTGCAATGAATGACCAAGAGTGTGAGCTTGCTACAGATGGGGGTGTATTTATAGCCTCCAACCACCAAACAAGCCGTAGGCACCAAATTCCAAAAAATTTTAGCAAAGTCGGCACTACCGCCCATGTAGAGTCAATAGTGTCGACCTTAGGAACAATGGTCAACTATATCATTAAATGAAGCAAATACTAGCTATTGGTAAAGTACCCCTGGTACTATCGCCATGTAGGACCAGTAGTGCTGGCCTTAAGCACCAAGAAATATGTTATTGACCATCCATTTGGGTCGATACTACATACCTGAGGCAGTACCACTCCCAAATAAGCGGTAGTGCCAACCAGAGGAAAGTCCCAAAAGGATATACTCTGTAAAAGAAATACCGACCATAGGGGTCGGTACCACTCCTAGTAGGGTGATAGCGCTGGCCATGGAATTTAGCCAAAAATGCATCGTTCTGTAAGAAGAATACCGCTCAGGTGAGCTGGTACTATCAGACTCCGGTAGTAATACTTCCATATGGGTGGTAGTGTCGGTCTAATAAAAATCACATAAAAGCTGTAAGAGAAATTGTTAGTCTATAAAACATGATTTTCATTAATTATCAAAACCAAAGACAACATTTGGGGCCTAGATGCTTCAATCTCTATCTTTTGGTAATTGATGACAACCTTATCAAATATAATGAATTTGAATTTGTTTTAAGTATAAATCAAGTCAAGCAAGTTGTATACTTTTGGATTTTACTTTTAATGGCATTTTACTTCTTTGGAAGAAGATGATTGGATATGAAATCACAATGCCATAAAAGCCACAATATATAGTTGAACCTCCCCTTAAATGTATGCATGGAGATACTAAGATGAGATCATGCACATTTTAAAGAATTTTGGAAATTTTGGCAGAGTTTCCACTGTATGTTGGATCCAAAGAAACATGAAATGGTAAGGAATGTAATATTCAATGAGATGCATGGACAATAACACATAAGATCCAATTTGGACAAAATAGCAAACATAGAGTAAGACATTTAAACATCCACAAATCATTACAAACATTCATAAAAACATCCAAAAGGAAATAGAAGTTCAATTAGCTTACAACATCAAAAAGTACATAAATAAATCCCATAAGACAATCCTCTCTACTACAACTACACTTCATTTCACACCACGCCATCCACTTCTCCCCCTTTTGCATCAAGTACCAAAATGAGATCTTCATGTAGCTCAAGAAGGAGGAGGACCTTGAGGAGCATGATCATAATGATGAAGAGTGAGAAGCCTGCTCATCGCGGTACTGAGTGAAAGAAGAGATAAGAGAGTCGACATGGCTCTGGACATCTTGGATCATCTATTGAGTCTGGTCAACCAAGGCTCGAGTCTAAATTTGACATTGATGCTCTTGATTAAATCTACTCATGATCCTTGAGCTAAGGGAAGCAAATTGTGCCATGATATCAGAGCGGAGACTATCAAAGCTGGCTAGGAAGGCATCCTGTGGCAAGTCATGAGCACGCACATGAGGTGGATCCTAAGGCACGTCCTGCTGGTGCTGTTGTACCATATGTCCAAGAACCTGAGGAGGAGCCTCATGAGGCTTGTATTGTTTATGCGAATACCCACAGGCACCACTGAATCCAGTTTTCTTCTTAATTGATTTCATGATATAGGGAGCAAAATAGATTGACTTTCCATGCTCATGGGCCGAAGAGGCCATCTCCCTTAATATAAAATCTACCACATCGAATTTTAGGCGATGCATAACCTTACTCATGATATTCCAAGCATAGCCACAAATATCATTGAAGTTTCCACTCTTAGGATGAATGGTAACTCAAATTATGCGGTTGATCAAGCTATGCTGTGTGAGAAGGCCTGCCAACTTCCTTGGCCTATGAACTCTGGTAGCAGGATCATAGAACTCAAGCTGTTAGCCTATGCTGAGCACTCTATCATTGTGGATTTTGGGATGTCCACTATAGGATATGCCCAAGGCCTCCTCAATCTCCTCCTTTGTAGCTATGTAAACTCTGTAGCTAGTCATCCATGTAATGGAGTCAAGAGAGTTAGGGACATGTATAGTAACATAAAATTGATGGACTACAACCTCATCAAAATCACACCTCTGACTAACAAAGTTCATTAACCTAACTCCTTGAAACAATTCTAGCACACCAGCAAACAAAGGCAACTTGTAGATTTGCACCCAGCTTATCCATTTTTGATCCGCAAATACCTTCTCTAAATAAATTTCATTAAATACATTCTCTTGAAAGAGGGTACAGAAGAAACTTTCTAAGGCTATTTTGGGTAGACAATATTGATTTTCTCCTCTCAGAGAAAATACTTGTCACTCTTAATCTGTCTCAAATCCTTCTAAGGATCAAAGCCTGGCAAAGATTATTCTTCCTCCTCAACACTCTTGTTCTCCTCATCCACATCCATTTCGTAGTTTTCTTCATTTTCATCCTCCCCATAGACTCATGAGCAGGTTGTTTGCCTTTGCTACCTTGAGAGCTGTTGCCACCTAACTCTTGTACCAATTCCCTTATCTACTCATCCCTGGCAACCATAGTGTCTGAGTCCTCACTGTCACTGCCACTGTTAGGGCGAGGAGTAGGAAACCTAGCACTTCGAGTGGATTTTCAGACTATGCCTCCACCACGAGGTGTCTTGGGCTTAGACGGATTCTTAACCCTTGGCACAATTATCTAGATCACAAAGATAGTGGGAAAGAAAAGAAAGGAGGTTAGGTACTCTACTTTAGGATTTGACAAAAATGTAGCAAGGTTTCTAAGTTTAAACAGTAATTCCAGCACTACCGCCCATGCTAGATTGGTAGCGCTGCACAAGGGCGGTACTACTACTGTGTAACATTGATAGTGTTGGATTCATCGAGAAACCGCACTGTCCAAAAGGTGAAATCGCTATTTTGATTAGACCGAGCAATGACATTGCATGAACTGACTTTATAGGTCATTGATCTACTCCTTCAAAATAGAAATTTCACTTTCAATGGCATACATTTGCTACAATTTCATCAAATCCTAAAACAAGGATTTAGAGACCTAGTGTATAAAACGAGTGAAAAAGAGGGCAAGGAAAAGGGAAAAAGGTTACCTTAAGGATGAGATGAGTATGAGATTCAAATGAGAAGAACATGGAGACAAGAGATTGATTGAAAATAGTTCTTGATTTGGGGATTTTGAGAAAGAGAGAGAGAGAAACAGATGCTCTGGCTTTGAGAGAGAAAGGAAGGGTGGCAAAGAGAGAAGAGACAGTGTGGTGCAACTGGCTAGGGCAGAGGAAGAAGAAAGAGAGATGCAACCTGAAACAGAAACTGCTCCCACCCGACATATCCAGTACTACCGACCCCTATGGGAGGTAGTGCCGGTGGCCTGGTACTGCCAAGTACGTAGCATCAGTAGTGTCGACCAAGGACTGAAGATTGCAGAAGTTTTGCAAGAAAGAGTTTGAAATTGCTCCAATGTATTTCCACACTCCTTGAAATCATATATGAGCATTTCTAACATAGCACAAGATCATCTCCAGTAGTTTTAACATAATTTTTGCAAAAATAGCCTTTTAGAGGGATCAAAAGCCCCTTTTGAAAATTGAACACCCAATTGAAGAGAAAATGAATCCAATGAGCTTATTTGAGTTTGAAATACTTGTAGGATACTATAAACATGTGTTGTCGGGGATTGGATACTCTCGGTAGATGACCATCGATATCCGGCTGCCCTGCATGCCCCTCGGGCCTCGCCCCAAGAAAGTTTTTCGACCGCCTGACCTTCGCTGTCCTCCGCCCTTCGTCTGCTTCGCCCCGAGCATGCTCGCCGAGGGTCCGTGATCAGCGACCTGCTACCAAGGGACCTCGGGCTTCACCTAAAAACCGGGCGCGGTCCACGAAGACGATGTGGCATTAATTACGCGGCGGCTCAAGGATCGCGACGCTTCGACCTGACGCCGTGGTCTGCGCGCTACCGCGATCCACGCCATCAGACCACGCCGCTGCTACCGACGGAAACAAGGAATCGATGTCGCCCACGCCCGAACGAAGAGCGCTACCGTAATAAATGTTGTGTCACTTGTAACCCCCTATAAATACCTTCTCGCGCGAAGGGTTGAGCGTTTGGTTGGTTCGATTTCACCTACTATTTTCCCTTGTACACAACGCTTGTCACGATCGACCTGGAGGGTCATCCTTAGAATCATCCAGGGCTCCCCCGAGCAAGTGTGTTGTAATCCACCTTCACACAGTAGTGCAATCACTGGACGTATGGTTGTTATTTCCCTGCGAGAGGCCCGAACCAGATAAAAGGGGACCCCTTGCTCGTTGCGATTGTCTTGGCCACCTCGTTTCATAGCTCGGCAGGCCCTCGGAAGCTATACCCCCCGCGAAAAAGGGGTCTTTGGTTGATCCCTCATTCAACAAGTAAGCTCGTTGGGGGACCGGTTCCTGAATCGTCAACAGCTGGTGCCGTCCGTGGGGATCGACTGAGTCCTTTCGCGAGGAATTCCTGACGATTCCAAACTCGCAAGACAATCAAGACCTTTGCGTCTTCGACGACGTAGAGGACGATGACATATACTACGCCAGCGATGGTGTGGGTGGTGCGGTCGATCCGGAAGGCCACACCAAGTCCGGGAGTCTTTCCCCGGTCGCTGCAGCGTGAGAGAGTTTCCTCCGCTCGTGGCGGGATGCCCTCGTTAGCGAGGAAGAATCTGGCGGCCTCCGTGGCAGCTCGGGCGGCCCCGACCGTCCCGTGTACAGTCGAAGGACCGCGACGCGGGGCGGCACCACGGTGTCGTCCTCGCAGTCCTGGTGCTCCCGCAGCGTTAACATGGCGGGAAGAGAGGAGATTCAAGAAGAGCGCTCTCAGCGATTTCATTGTCACAGCGTGATGTTTGGCGAGAACCACCCGGTTGTCTCGGCGGGCCTCGCGCATCGCCCATCGCCAACCTAGCGGAGGGCGGTGCGGGCCGAGACCGGCTCGCAAGATCCCAACGAGTACCACTCCGAGCATGCGCGAACCGCCTCCCTGTCGCTTCGCCGCCTCCCAGGCGCCGAGCGTTGCGGGCCATGGCAATGGTCGTGCGCAGCCTCCAGATTTCTCGGCCAGCGGACTCGCAACCATGGGAGCAACGAGCCGAGAATCGAAAGCTCGCCGTCGACATAGGGTTTTGCGACCTCTGGCGAGAAAGGCCCCGGACGTATTCTCTTGCCTCGCCCCGCGCACGGAGGACCATCAAGACGTCGGCCGTCACGATCGCCATGCCCGGAGAGGTCGCCATGATAGCCCAGCGTTCGGATGCCGGGCCTTTTTGGCGTCCCTCCGCGATGTCTCGTGGCCGAGCAAATTCAAGCCCGGCCACATCGAGCGGTTTAATGGAACTCAGAACCCAGACGAGTTCCTTTCGATCTACTCCACCGCCATTCTGGCAGCTGGAGGGGACGAGGGGGTCATGGCTAACTACCCCCCACGGTCCTCGACGGTCTCGCCAGGACGTGGCTTTTTGGCCAGAAGGAATGGTCGATCCGCTCGTGGGGGTAGCTCTGCGAGGCCCTCTGAGCAAACTTCCAAAGCTGCCACCCCAGCCAGGCCTGGAAGGCTCCTCGAGCAAGAAGCACTCAGGCTCTGTTGAGAAGAAAATCAAGAAGAAGAAGAGGTCGCAGGCGCCGGGCGTGGTGGCCGCTGCCGGCGTCGCCGCCCGCTGGCTCCGCCAACTCGGCAGCTTTCAGCGCGGCAAGGTCGGCCGCATCCACGACGCAACAACCAAGGTAGTGACGACCAAGGCCGCAGCGACCAAGGTCGCGGTGGTCAAGGTCGTGAGGAAAGGAATGCCCCTTCGGGTGACCGCTATTGCCTGGAGAAGTTTTACAATGGTGAAGGCCCCATTACCACGCTGCCAGAAAAAGGAGACGGCGGCAAAGGCAAAGGTCCCTCGGACGAGGACGACGATATGGGTTACCAGGAGCCCCACAACCACATAGCCATCATATTCGGGGGCTCCTCTACGTACAAGTCCCGCAGGGACCTGAAGGAGGCAGCGCGGGAGGTTTACCACATCGCCCATGGCAAGCCGCCCATACAACAGCTCAGGTGGTCCGAGCTGTCAATCACTTTCTCCAAGGATGATTGTCCCCTTGGAATGACCAAGCCTCAGAAGCTCCCGTTGGTCGTGAGCCCGACCATCAGCAATGCCAAGGTCGGCCGGGTTCTCATCGACGGCGGGAGCTCCTTGGACCTCATATCCGCTACGGTTCTGGACGAGATGCAAGTTCCTCGCTCCAAGATCAAGAGCATAGCCGTCTCATTCTTCAGGATTGTCCCGGGCACCTCGATCAAGCCTCTTGGCCAGATCGTCCTGCCCATGATGTTCGGGAGCCTCAACAACTTCCGGACCGAGCTTATCAACTTCGAGGTCGTCGACTTGAAGTCGGCCTACAATGCCATCCTCAGCAGGCCGGCCCTCACCAAGTTCATGGCCACCACGCACCACGCCTACCAATGCCTAAAGGTCCTCGGGCCGAAGGGCGTCATCACCGTCAAAGGCGACCATAGGGCGGCCCTGAACTGCGACGAGAAGTCGTTCGACATGGTCAGACAGCTGCCTCAGTGCGGCCTCGACTAAGAGCTGGCGCACTCCCAGCCCAAAGTTACCCTCCTGCCCGGAGGAGAAACCAAGGCGGTCCCTCTGAACGAGGCTGACCCGACCAAGGTCTTCCATCTGGGGTCTTCCTTAGACCCAAAATAGGAACTCGAGCTCATCACTTTCCTCCGGAGGAGCATGGACGTGTTCGCCTGGGAACCGTCCGACATGCCCGGAGTCCCAAGGGAAGTGATTGAGTACAGGCTAGCTGTTCGGCCTAATAAAAGACCTATGCGTCAGAAGCTCAGGCAATTTTCCCCGGAGAATCAAGCGATCATCTGGGATGAACACGACAAACTCCTTAAGGCCGGCTTCGTTAGGGAAGTCGAGCATTCGGAGTGGCTGGCAAACCCAGTCATTGTCAAGAAGAAGGGTGGCAAGTGGCGCATGTGTGTCGACCACACTGGCCTGAACGCCGTCTGCCCGAAGGACAACTTTCCACTCCCGCGCATTGACCAGCTGGTCGATGCAACGGTAGAGTCCCAGGTGATGAGCTTTCTGGACGCCTACTCGGGCTACCACCAGATCAGCTTATCCCCCGGGGACGAAGAGAAGACCTCCTTCATCACGCCATTCGGCACGTTCTGCTATACGACCATGTCTTTCGATCCGCGGAACGCCGACGCGACCTTCCAAATACCGACGAAGACCTTCCAGACCGAGATAGGTCAAACACGAAGTATATGTAGATGATATCGAGTTAAGAGCTCGCCTCCGGTCATGTATCCGACCTTGAGGAGACCTTTTGTAATCTCAATAGACATCGAATTGCTTAATCTCGAGAAATGTGTCTTCGGGTGAAAGCGGGCAAGGTGCTCGGCTACCTCATCGTCAGAAGGCATCGGCCCCAACCCGGAGAAAATTGAAGCCATCGAAAGGATGCGACCTCCGAGCTCTGTAAAGGAGGTCCAAACCCTGATCGGATGCATGGCGGCCCTAAGTCGATTCATTTCCCGGTCGGGCAAGCGCGGTTTGCCCTTTTTCAAGGCACTCCGCAGGCACGAGGGTTTCGCTCGGACGGAAGAAGCTAACCGCTCCTTCGAAGAGCTGAAGCGGTATCTATCCAGCCCTCCGATCTTGGCCACGCCGAGGTCGGAGGAGCCGCTCTTGCTATACCTCGCAGCGACCCCCAGGCCGTAAGCGCGGTGTTGGCAGTCGAGCGAGAAGGAGCACAGCGACCAGTTTACTACGTCAGCGAGGTTCTGCGCAGACCAGAGGAGCAGTACCCTGAGGTCCAGAAGCTCTTGTACTCGCTGCTCGTGGCTTCGAGGAAGCTGCGCCACTACTTTCAAGCCCACACGATCACCGTGCCAACTGGTTTTCCGCTTAGGGAGATCCTAAGGAATCCAGACGCCAGCGGCCGAATAGCGAAGTGGGCCATGGAGCTCACCGAGTTTGACATCCACTTCTCTGCCCGCACGGCGATCAAGTCGCAGATTTTGGCGGACTTCGTAGCGGAATGGACAAATCCCGCCTCACCCGCCACCGAGCCTCACGGGTCTGGGGACGACCGCTAGACCATGTACTTCGATGGATCCCGAGCCTTCGAGCGCTCGGGGGCTGGCGTCGTGCTGGTGTCCCCTCAAGGAGATCAGCTCCAATACGTCATCCAATTGCACTTCGCCGCGACCAACAACGCGGCGGAGTATGAAGGCCTCTTGGCCGAGCTGCGAGCGTGCAAGGCGCTCGAAGTCCAGCGACTAACTGTGAAGGGCGATTCACAGTTGGTCGTTAACCATGTCAACAAGGAGTATCAGTGTTCCGATCACTCAATGGTGCTTTACTTGGTTGAGGTGAGGAAGATGGAGCGGTACTTTAGAAATTTCGAAGTACTCTACATCCTCAGGAAAGATAATTCCCTGGCCGACCATCTTTCCAAGGTCGGTTCCTCGCGGATGCCCGCCCCGCCCGGGGCGCTCATTGAGCATCTGCACAAGCCCTCCATTCCCTCTGCAGAGGAGGCAAACCCCTAGATGCCTGCCCTACCCGGGGCGCCAGTCGAGCATCTGCGCAAGCCCTCCATTCCCTTTGTAGAGGAGGCACAAGAGACGTGCGGTAACATCTCCTTCTCGAAAGCAGGTGCAAACCGATGACGCCATTCGCCCAAGATTTTGCCCACGGACATCGCCGAGGAAGCAAATTAACGTTCGGCTCATAAGACTATCCTCTGCTTACAGACTAGTCAAGGGCACCTTATACCGCAAAGGAGCGCTTGGAGTCCTCTCCAAGTGCATACCTCGAGAAGAGGGCGATTTCCTTCTCAGAGATATCCAAGAGGGAATATGCGGAGCTCACTCGTCCTTCAGGACCCTTGTGAGCAAAGCATTCGGTTGGCTACTATCGTCGACATTTCTAGACGACCTTCGGCGCCGTGGATTTACTTCTTTGGCGTGCCAATTTCATGCCCGCAAGGCCCACCAGCCGGCGTACGTGCTGCAGACCATCCCACTCTCATGACGATTCTCGACCTGGAGGACTAACATTCTCGGGCCTTTCCCCCGTGGTCAAAAGGGTTGCAAATACTTGCTCGTAGCCATCGACACTTTCTCTAAGTGGATCGAAGCCGAGCCTGTATCAACCATTTCGCTCAGCGACCAGAGATTTTTTGCAGCAACGCAGGACGCTGCGTTTGGGGTCCCCATCGCCTCATCACAGACAACGGCACCCAGTTCACTAGTGAGCTGTTTCAAGCCTACTGTGAAGACATCGGAACAAAGGTCTGCTTCACTTCTGTAGCTCATCCGCAGAGCAACGGAGCGCTCGAGTGGGCAAATGGCCAGATTCTCCAAGGGATCAAGAAGAGGGTCTTCAAAGACCTCACCCGGCATGTCGGGTCATGGGTGGACGAGCTTCCTTCCATCCTCTGGTCTGTGCGCACCACAGCGAGCCGGGCAACGGGCGAGACGCCCTTTCAGCTCGTTTATGGCGCCGAGGCCGTCCTACCCACCGAGATCGTGCTCGGGTCCCCAAGAGTTCACCTGGCCGATAGCATCCACCAAGGACGCGAGCGTCGCCTCGACCTCGACCTCGCCGAAGAAGCACGCAAAAGGACGCTACTCCGATCCGCCGTCTACTAACAAGCTCTTCGTAGGCACGCGGCCAAATCAATTCGGCCCCGAGCCCTGTAGGTCGGGGACCTCGTCCTACGCCGAATTTAGGATATGTCGAAGGCCAACAAACTCTCCCCCAAGTGGGAAGGACCGTTCACCGTCGTCTCGATAGCACGCCCGGGGGCTGTCCGCCTGGCGATGGAGGACGGTCGCGTGCTCACAAGCTCATGGAACATCGACCAGCTGCGCAAGTTCATTGTCTAAACTCACACTTACTTTTGTGTCTAGCTCTAGTTCTACGGTTTTTCTTTTGGAAAAATGGCAAGTTCGGTTGCCTCACCCACGCGATGTCTATTACCTTCAAGATTTTGTGAATATATGCAAGGTCACTGCCCGTTGGTAAGCCGGCCTAGTCTCGCACAAGGCCATACTCTTTTCACGATCTTGGTGATGAGACGACCTTCATTCGCAGCGGGGGCTTAGTGGGAGCGAGTTGTCGCGTTAAGCGTCTTTTTCAAAAATCGTCGCCAAGTGCCTCGTTCCAGTTTAACATTGTAACGTTGCTTCTTTCTTAAGAACTTGTTACCTATGTGAAGTCTTTTCTTCGCTTATTTTGGGCTCACACTGCCCATGCTTCGTCCTAACCTGCGCTTCTGCCCGTCTACATCTTGCTATATACCTTGTGCTAGTTGTTTGCAGGAAATAGCTCAGGAGCACGCAGAAGGAGCATTGCAGCAGGCACAGCCCTTGGGCGAAAGAAAAATGTATGCTCCACTGGCATTATCTAAAGTCATCCAAAAATCTTCAAAAAGAAAAAGAAGAAATCCCCTACGCGCTGGGCTTCGCTCCCCTGAGGGCCGCAGATAATTTCCGCCTCAGGTCATCGATCTTGGCCTCAAGATCAATCACCTTCCGCCGGGCTTCGCGACCTTCGCGGGCTTCCTCGCAGAGCTGCTCGACCTCTTCATTACCTTGTTCTGTAAGGTCGGCGGCCACTCGCGCTGCCCGTTCCAGATCCGCCACCTTTGATTCGAGGGTGCGAGCTTGTTGCCTCCCTTCTTCAAGCTCTTGCTCGAGCCCAAGAATCTTCGTCCAGCCTTCGGCGAGCTCCTGCTCGAGCGCGAGGATCTTATCCTTGCCAGCGGAAACGTCGTCCTTGGCCTGGCGGGAGCGCAGTTTTTCTTGCTCGAGCTCTTTCTCGAGCCCAAGGTTCTTCTCCTTAGCCGCGGTGATATCTTTCTCCGCCTGGCGGCATCTATGCACAAGCAGGTTGTCCTGAGCCTTGAGGTCGCCTACACGCTACTCAAGCTTGGTTATCCGGGCCTCATGCTCAGCGTGCAGCTGGGCCACGGTCTCAGGAATGACCATTGCCGCGTCGAAGTCCTCCAAGGTCTTCTGAAGGAGCTGCAGGCGGGGAAACTTCAGACGTCGCCCCTAAGACCCGAAGAAACGAGAAACCACGACGATAACGAAAGAAGCATCCTCACTTGAGCAACGCCCGGGCTGAGATTATCCCGAAAGTGTTTGGTAACTTCGCACCCCCGAAGATCTTCAAGGTTTGGCAGGGGGCTGCGGACTTCCCCAGAATCCTTCCAAGAGGTCGGGCTGATCGAAGACGACAAATCATCCCCCCGGGCATGAAGTTCGCCCTAGGGCACCACGCCTCCCTCCTGAGCGGCGCACTCGCTCAGGGTCTTCTCACTGTTCGCCCGGGCATGTTGTTCGCTCGGGGGCGGCAGGACCTCTCCCCGAGCATGCGATTCGCTCGGGGCGGGCGCCGTCTCATCCCGAGCATGTTGTTCACTCGGGGGCTTCGTGCCTTTGTCCCGGGCATGCAGTTCGCTCGGGGCGAGCGCCGTCTCATCCCGAGCATGCTGATCGCTCGGGGGCTTCGCGCCTTTGTCTTGGGCAGGTGATGCGCCCGGGGACCCTGAGCTTTCTTGGGTAGCTTTTTCGCCCAAGGCTGCGAGGTCGATCTTCTCCCCTCCTTCTATGCTCTCCGTGCCGGAGGGGGCAAGAAGCCCGCCCAGGGGAAGCGTTCCCTCCGGGGTGGAGGGGTCCATCTCGACTTGGTTGTCGGCGACGAACTTTTCCACCGCCTCCACACCCTCGGCCATCACGATGTTGGCGGCATCGACGAGCACCCCCGCTAAGATGTGATCAAGGAGCTCGTCAATTATTTTGCGACAGTCCGGAAAAGTCCTACGAGCTATTTCGCCCACGTCAGAACAGTGGGGTTCGCTCGAATGCGCGAAGCAAAGGGCGAGGAAAAGAAGAAAAAGCGAAATTCAGGGCTCACCCTCAGCCAGGTCCTCGTTGTCACCCACGGATGGATTGGCCGCTGCGACCACCAGCTCAGCCTTCTTCTCTGTGGCGCAGCTGATCTTCGCTAGGAGGGGATCGACCTCCTCCATGTCGACCGCCTCCAACGTCTTCCACAGACGCCAGCGCCTTGTCCTGAGGGGCAGCGTGTCCTCCTCATCCTCCTCCTCCTCGCCTACGGCCGCCCCCTCAGGCTCCGCAGCTCGCCGAGCCTCGGTGACCTGCTTGAGCTTGGCCTGAATCTCGGCGAGCTCCTCCTCTAGCTTCTTTTGCTCAGCCTGCACCAGTTCTTCGGTCAGGCCCTTCTCCTTCTCGAGCTGCTCCAGGGGGTCCTTGCCATAATTCTCTAACCAAGCATTCAGGCTGCTTACCTCCTTCCGATCGGCAAACTCCATGTGCCGCACCACCGGATTGCTGGACGAGCTCCCCTGCTTCTTCGACAGCCGCGTAGTGGCCAGTGGTGGGGCATGCCTCTTGCCCCTTAAGCTCTTGGTCCTGTCGGCCAGAACAATTATTCCCTTGCCACCCGCCAAGGGCTTGAGCTCGCCCACCGCCAGCTCCAAAGCGAAGCCCTATCGAAGGCAAAAGACGCAAAAGAGCTCGACGCTTCCCGAGCATGAACCACGAAGCAGCTTACCACGTCGCTCCGCTCGAGCACGTTGCTTGGGACTTGCCGCTTGTGCTCGAGCTCCTTGCCCTTGGGGGTGCCGAACATCTCGGTGACCTTCTTCTCCGTCCAGTCGAAGCCCGGGGCTGTTATTGGTCAACAAGTAAGATCAGCACAGGTTTGACATGGCGCGCGAAGCAAGAGCTGCTCAAGATCATGAACCTACCAGACTCACTCTCCCAGGTCATGTCGTCCCACCCTGTGATCTCGAAGAAAGGGTGCTCCCTCCTCCTCAGAGGGGACACCCGGTTCCTAAGGAAGTCGCGGACGATGTCTCGATCGGTGAGCCCCATGTTCGTGAGCTCGCTGATCAGCATTAGGGACCGCTCCTCCTCGGGCGCGATGGGCGGGCGCGGAGTGTCGATGCTAGGCGCCACCGCTTCGGTGTAGCGTAAGGAGCTCCCCTCCGCTTTCCACAGATAAAACCACTAGTCGGCCCAGCCCGCCACCGAATCCTTGAGGGAGAAGAAGGGGTACTCGTACGGGCGGTTGCCCCACAGGTGAAAGTACAGAGCACTGGTGCGAGAAGCGCTCCCGGTGCAGAACAAGGAATAGAAATGAAAGAAAAGGCTTACCGTGGGCGGAATGCCTACGAAGCCCTTGCAAAGGTGGGAGAATATGGCCAAGATGAGGACGGAGTTGGGGTTCAGATGGGTGATCTCGCACTAGCAATGCACGAGTACGGATTCCAAGAACTCACTCTCGGGCATTCGAAGCCCGTTGATGGTGTACAGCTCGCACGTAACTACCTCGTCGCCACACGGCACCAGAGCTGCCTCGCCGTCGGGGAGCCGCCAGGTGCCCACGTCGAGGTACCCGAAATCTTGAAGCACCTGGAGCCTCTCCGCAGTGGTCTTGCTCACGCCAAATTTCACCATGGAAAGAACTAGGGAAAAGAAGCACCAGAGTGAGGAGAAGTTTTGAAAAAGTTGCGAAGCTTTTGGAGTTTTGATGGTGAGCCGCGGGGAAGAAAGGGTTTCCAGGTCCGTACCACCTCGTACTTGTAGGCGGAGAAGCCGAATGGGCCGAAACCTGCCCCATCTGTTCGCGAGCCGACGCGTGGCGATGCGGTATTGAAAATTGTCCTGTAACGACGCAGTTTCCGAAAATTGTCAGAACCACACCCGCAAGGCTTCGCGGGGAAGGAACCGTCACGACCCCTCGCCTCTGTTCTCGACCAGAATCTAGACCAAGACCACGGTCAAACGCGCTCAGCCTCGCTGAGACGCGCTCGTCCCCGGGCATGGTTGCCCGGATGCTGCAGTAGCTCTTCGCTGCAAGGTTCCTTGTCCCCGGGCGTGGTTGTCCGGATGCTGCAGTAGCTCTTCACTGCAAGATTTCTTGTTCCTGAGCAGGAGTCGCTCGGATGACGCGGTAGCTCTTCGCCGCGAGACCCTTGTTCCCGAGCAGGGTTGCTCGGATGCTGCGGTAGCTCCTCGCCGCGGGATCCAATCCCTTGCCAAGAGTCTGGAGGCTTAAGGCGGAGGCCTCGGTCAAGGCGAATTCCCCCCCTAAGCCTCGGGGGCTAGCTGTCGGGGATTGGATATTCTCGGTAGACGACCATCGTATCCCGGCGGCCCCGGGCATGCCCCTGCTCGGGCCTCGTCCCCAAGAAAGCTCTTCGACCGCCGACCTTGGCCGTCCTCGATCCTCCGTCAAGCTCGCCCCGAGCATGCACCGCTCAGGTCCGCGACCAGCGACTGGGGTACGAAGGACCTCGGGCCATTCAAAAGCCAGGTGCGGTCCACGAAGACGACGTGGCATTAATTATGCGACGGCTCAAGGATCAGACGCTCGATCCAGACGCCTGGTCTGCGCTACCGCGATCCACGCCCATCAGACCTGCGTCGCCGCTGCGCCCGACGGGAAACAAGGAATCGGTGTTGCCCACATCCGGAACAGTAGCGCGGCCCCTATAATAAATGTTGTATCGCTTATAACCCCCTATAAATACCTTCTCGCGCGAAGGGTTGAGCGTTCGGTTGGTTCGATTTCACCTACTATTTTCCCTTGTACACAGCGCTTGTCACGGTCGACCTGGAGGGTCATCCTTAGAATCATCCAGGGCTCCCCCGAGCAAGCGCGTTGTAATCCACCTTCACACAGTAGTGCAATCACTGGACATAGGGTTGTTATCTCCCTGCGAGAGGCCTGAACCAGATAAAAAGAGACCCCTTGCTCGTTGCGATTGTCTTGGCCACCTCGTTTCATAGCTCGGCAGGCCCTCGGAAGCTATACCCCCCATGAAAAAGGGGCCTTAGGTTGATCCCTCATTCAACAAGTAAGCTCGGCGAGGGACCGGTTCCCGAATCGTCGACATGTGTAGTTCTAGTTTCAAAGCTATAACTCAATTTTTGCATTAGATAGGTCAATATAGACCAAGACTTTTGATTAGGAAGGGAATTAAAAAATATTTTCCAAACATATTTTGCTGTTATAACAGGATATGGAATATGAATTTTGATTAAGAATACCTAATAGAAAAGGTTTAGGATTATACAAGTATATATTGTGAAAATGAAGAGTTTTAGGTAAGATTTTGTAGAACCTTCCAAAATATGATATTTTCAAATAGTTTTGACCTAGAATGATCTAGAGTCTTCTTTTTGAACAATATTAGCACCTTTTTTTTTGTTGATATTTTCACATTTTAAGGGATATAGTACTTATGATGTTCATGTAGTACTCCCCTTTAATGTGTTGCCCAATAAGATTTCAAAAGGTCAACAAATAGAAAATAGCACCAAAAAAAGATTCAATCATGGTGCAAATTGTTCAAGCTATACTTGAGATATCTAAGACATTAATTCATTCCTCAACTTGCAAAAGAGGCTTTCATCTAGAGGCTTGGTGAGGATATCCGCTTATTGGTCTTTGGTTCTAATGTGGCTAATCACGATGTCGCCTTTACTCACATGATCTCTTAGGAAATGATGGTGGATATCTATGTGCTTGGTTCTTGAGTGTGTTAGTGATATGCCCTAGAGGTGATCATGTGAGATGATTGTATCATACGTCTGTGTTCATGTGCTTATCAGTTCCATGAATAAATGTCATTCCTTTGTTCATTGAGTATGACTTAATTGTGAAACATATTGGTTATATGATATTATTCTAAATGATCCTCGGTCACATATCATTATGTGGGACAATAGTGATCTCGACCAAAGACATGTATTGATTGATGGTAATGTTTCACATACCATAGATATGGAGATATCAAATCAATAATGTGGGCACATGTTAGAGAACATGGGGTTGATAGACCCACTCCGAGACAACGATGAGATTGTTATCTTAGAAGTGCCATCGAGATATAGTCTCGAGTGGTATACCTATATGATCCTTCGACACGAGATTCTTATTGACTCTCAAAGATGTGTAATTGTATACTTTGGGGTGTCAAATGCTTCTCCGTAATAACAGGAAGCCATAAAGGTAGCTTACGGGTATGCTATGAAACATGACGTGAGATATAAGAGATCAAGATGGAATTTGCCCCTCCTTGATAACGGAGAGATATCTCTGGGCCCTCGGTGTGGATGGATAAGGAAAAGTGCATGGCCATGCCAAAGTGATTAAAGTGTTAATCACGAATTATATCCATTACATTGACGAGTGAATGGGTCGAGCTACCACAAGGATGGCACGATCTTGCCTTGAGCTTGATCGGTATCGCGTGGCAAAAGGATCGGTATATGAGTATATCAAGGTTCAGCCGACACGATCATTTTGTGCATTCGGGGACGACATGTCCTCGCTAGGAACATTGTTGTCCGATGGTCTCGAAAAGAGATTTCAGGGCATGGCCGCTTATGCAAGAACCTAACGGGTCACACACTTAACGGGTTGGATCATGTCCGATGGATTGGATCCATTAGTGGGTTTACACGATTTGGATCCTCTGGCGTCTTAATGGATTTCTCCGAGAAGATCCATTAGTGTGAGTCCTAATGGGCTTCTATCGTAGAAGGCCCGTTAGTGCACTCTATATATAAAGGGCGTGGGGTGTGCCGCCGTGTGGTTCACCTCACTTCAAACCCTAGCCGCCGCTCCCGCCAGAAACCCTAGCCGTCGCGCAAGACGTGGTGCTAGCACACGGTACAAGCACTGCAGCGCTCCTTCCTCGGACGGTGGATACCATAGAGGCGCCGTTGTTTCGTCCTCGGCGCTGATCGGCGATCGGTTTCACCTCTCCAATCTGCGTGCACATCTACATCCGCGCGCGTCGCACACATGGCGAGGAGACGCTCAGGACTCGGCGACCACTCGGCGAGCACTCTGGCGATCTCGCGAGCACTTGGCCGAGCAAATAAGGGTACGCTCGACCACGACTGATGCTTCGAGCACGCGGGGAGGCTTCACCCACTCTACTTCCGCTGCTAACGTGCTCCAAGGGTAATGCTCCATGATCCACTACTCGCATGATTCCTGGGTGTTCGCGGTAGAAAAATTTTGTTTTCGGCTAGCGTAGCACCGCGTGTTCCAATAGAGTGTTGGGCTGGGTTGTTGGCTATTTTTCATGGCACTTTCACTATCACACAGAAGAGGCACACTTTTAAGATAATTCCATAATCCATTAATATTTGCCTCATCCAAAGCAATTGAGTGCAACAACTACCGGCATATATATATATATTCGGGTTTTGCGGTGGATAAAGCTATGGAGTTTTGTGTGAGGACCTGAATATGTAAATTCGGTCCCTCTGTGTATTCAACACTAGTTCAGGATCATGCTAGTGCACACAGGCTCGACATAGAGGGATATCACAATCATACTCAACGATATCGTAATAAAGACTTCAACAATTTAAACATAATTGTTAGACAAGCTTATGGTCCACCTTACATGATTACGCCTCACAAGGCCGAGGCTAAAAAATAAATAAATTGCAACAAAAATAAATTTATTCGTAGTAACTCTTCAAATTGCCACATGTATCTGACAAAGTTCGCACCCTAGTTGTTCGATTACCCCTGAAACTCCTCAAAAGTAGGCGTATCCTCCTCTCCATCTGGTGATGTTTTGCTGCAAGGGTGAGTACATAAAGCACTAACAAGTTATGCACAAATGTAAAGTCTAATATACTACATGCATGGCTCATTCCAAATGAGTGGGCTGACATGGTTAATTTGCATAACAACAGCATGTATATAAGAATAGCATAAATAGATTGTAAAAAATAGTGTGTTTACCTATATAGCCGAGACTCACACCACCATGACAGTACCAAAACCTAGTCATAATAAATTAATAAGCTAGGTCTGTCCCATATCAAACTTGTGGTTGTATGAATGACTCAATTCAAATGCTTGCAAGATTAAGTTCTTAATTGACCAAGGCAAGACTAACAAAAAACTCACCATAACCATGAACTAACAAATATTATAAAAAGCAATACGACCGCCCAAATGGCACATTGACCCACCACAAATTCTTACCATTTGTCTTAGGCTAAATCATTTTACTACCCCAGATGTTTTACTATGCACCACGTGTCATCAACAACAACAATATTGTGTGATAACACTGACATACAAGCTAATAAAAATATTCCATAATTCATTAAGCAAGATTAACCTTTTCACGTAAAATGATAACTCGTTGCATAGCTAAGCATACTACATGCGTTCTAACTATCCTACATTGGCAATTATATCTACTAACTAATATGAAGCCATTCTAGAGTGACAAGTAAAATATGACATACAATATGGCAAGGTGGATATATCACAAAGTGGATGAATAACTATACCTAAATTATTTGAAATAAGTAATAATTGAATTAGTATGCAATACTTTAAAACAATATAAAGTTTAAACATGGGTTCAACATGATCAAAGCACAACTTGCCTTCAAAGAGCTCTGGATCCTACTCTAGACCTGGTTCTTGGCTTGACACCTCGCTCATGAATTCCCTAGACACTTTGACATCTACGCGATCAAGTGAGAAAGTAATAAATACCAAAAAGAGAAAAAATTAGCTCAAAAAATTAAATAAAATTCACCATTAAATAGAGCTCAATTTCAAAAATATTTGGAAACTAGAATCACCTCAATTGGAGTTCGTATGAAGGAGAACGAGCTAAACAAAGTTTGAAATAAAAGAAAAATCATAAAATTGAAAAATCTGAATTAAAGGAATTATTTTTGTACTAGAAATACTAGATTTATTGCATCATGACACATGGACCAATCCCTGGCTGCCACACGTCCCGGCGCACAAACCTGGTCCATGGCTCGACCTAGGTCCACCGTGGACTAGAGCACTATGCTCAAACACTAGCTGACGCAACCTGGCCAAGCAGCGACACACGGCATCCTCTGATCGACAACGCACAATATTAGACCGACGGCTACAATGAAGACATGCAACAAACTAACATTATGCAAACACAATGAGATCTAGTGCATCGGCTTTGGATCGGACGACTACGGATGTGCGGTGAAGGCGAAGGGCTCGATGATGCAATTGGCTAGGCACGAAACATTTGGCAAAATTGACACCATCCAGAATAGACCCGACGGCTCAGGATAAGTGGTGGCAGGCAAAGTGATGCATGCGCGGTTCTCTCACGGTTGTGACATGTGGCATAGATGGAACCGATCGATGAAATCTGATAGTGATGAAGTGGCAAGGCGATGGCATCTAAGTGGTTACCCCAGCGTGCGACGCGTGGATGCGATATAACGTCTCTTACCAAATCCGATGGCTGCAGGAGCTTGTGGGTGGTGGCAATGGCACGGTGGTGCTGGTTCACTGGTGATGAAGACGAAGACATGGTCACGACAGAAGGAAGAGTCTCTGACGATGTTTTCACCTACCATGGAGGAATCTCAACGTGGTGAACACACTAATGGCCTCGGCGACGGCGGAGAGGCAACGACAGTGATGGAAACACATGAAAACAATGGTGGAGGCTACGGAGAACTCCGACGAGCTTGTGCGGGAAGGTGACAGCGCTTCAGCGAGCGTGCGCTAGGGCAAAATATGCAGCGCGGAGTGGGCTTCCCGATGGGCATGATGGCTACATTTATAGGCCCCTAGGGAGGCGTGTCGGGCATGGGATTCATGACATGGTTGGTTGCTAAAGCATAATCCAGCATAGATACGGAGGCAGCGATGCGGTTTGATCTTAGCCGTCCACATGGAAACGATCGGGCGATGCACAACACAAGGATGACGCACGCGCAAGCACAACATGCAATCAAGGATCGACGGTGCGAATCTAGGTGGCTAGGGTTTGCTGGCTAAGTAGGTCAGTGTGGGCTTGTGACATGGGAAATGGGCCAATTGGCCACGGGTCGTGGCCCAACTCTGTGCAACTGGTTTTTAAAATCTTTTCCAATAAAAATAAATCCCAAAAATGGATAAGACCCAAATAAATAGCAAGAATACCCAAAAAATTCTAGAACAAATATACAAAATATTTCAAGGCATTCAGAACCCAAATAAAATATTTTTAGCAAAACTTTATTTAATTTTTTTCAAATTTTTAAACATAATTTGAGAAAAGGTTTATTTCCAAGAAATTCCAATAAATCCAAATAAATTCCAGAATATTTCTCAAAAATAGAAAATGCTCAATAAATTTAAGAAATGCAAAAGTTGGGATGTTACAAACATCCCCCTTTGTAGAATCTCGACCCCGATATTCAGAGCTGACTAAGGAATAGGTTGGAATGCTCTCATGTGGCTTCGCTATCTAAATGATTACTCCACTGCACTCTGTAGAAACGCACTGATTTATTCTTAGTCCTACGATCAGCTACATCCAGAATCTTGATTAGCTGCTCCTTGTAAGTCAAATCCCCTTTCAGTTTAATTAACTCTAATGGTGTTTGCTCTACAGGTACTTGAAGACACTTCTTCAATTGGGACATATGGAACACATCATGCACTCCTGCCAATGACTATGGTAATTCTATCTAGTAAGCAACCTCTCCTCTGTGGCTCAAGATTTTTAACAAACCAATATATCTTGGTGCAAGCTTCACTTTGGCATGAAACCTTTTTACTCCTTTGAGAGGGGTAACTCTAAAATACAAAAAATCATCAGGCACAAAGCTTAACTCACGATGACGATTATCAGTGTAGCTCTTCTGCCTTGACGAGCAATCTTTAATTTATCTTAGATCATAGCAATTTACTCTTCAACTTTATTCAGAATGTCTGGTCAAAAAACCAACAGCTCTCCTATCTCGTTCTAGTTCAATAGGGTATGACAAGATCGACCACACAAAGCTTCAAAAGTGACATTTGCAAACTTACCTAATAACTATTTTTGTAGCTAAACTTAGCATACAGCCAACATTTATCCCACGAAGTAGCATAAACTGGAGCACAAGCTTTTAACATATCTTCCAAAATTTGGTTGATTCTCTCGGTCTGACCATCTGTTTGCGGATGATAAGCTGTACTAAAATTCAGACGAGTTCCCATTACTTCATTCAATTTATTCCAAAATCTTGAGGTAAATTGTGTACCTCTATCTAACACTATCTTCTTTGGCACTCCATGCAAACACACAATTCTTGACATATATAACTGAGCCAAATTATTTCCTGAATATGTGGTCTTCACGGTATAAAATGAGCGACTTTTGTCAAGCGACCAACTATGATCCATATTGAATCATAACCACTCTGGGTTCTAGGTAAACCGGTAATAAAATCCATACAAATTTCCTCCCACTTTCATTCAGATACTTTTAATGGTTGTAACAATTCTGCTAGCCTTTGATGCATTGCGTTCACTCTCTGGCATATATCACACAAAGAAACATGTTTAGAAACTTCATGTTTCATATTAGGCCACCAAAATCTTTCTTTTAAATCCTGGTACATCTTTGCGCTCTCTGGGTGAATAGAGTACCTCAAATCATGAGCTTCATCAAGAATCAACTGCTTTAGCTTCTTCTTATTTGGCACACGAATTGGACTTTTCATCCATAGGGTACCCTGATCATCTCGTACAAAATCCTTAGCTTTGCTTTCATCCATCTTGGACCTAATTCTTTTTATCTTAGCATCATTTTTCTAACCTTCCCTGATTTGTTCTTCCAATGTTGGCTTTACCTTCAAGATAGCTATAAATCTTTTAGGTATTACTTCCAACTTCAGCTTTTGAAATTCATTACACAAGCCAGACTGGCTCTCGTAAATCAACATGTTAACATTGTGACCTTTTGGGCTTAGAGCATCGGCTACCACGTTAGCTTTTCCAAGGTGGTAAAGTATTATCAAGTTATAATTCTTGATTAGCTCTAACCATCTTCTCTATCTCATATTAAGGTCTAACTGAGTGAAAATATACTTTAAGCTTTTCTGGTCTATGTATATCTCACAGCGGTTTCCAATAAGATAGTGACACCATAACATTAAAGTGTGCACTACAGTAGCTAACTCCAAATTATGCGTCGAGTAATTCTCCTCGTGTGGCCTCAACTGCCTAGAAGCATATGCGACAACTTTGCCATTTTTCATGAACACACATCCAAGTCCCTGATGCGATGCATCACAATAAATATCAAAATTGCCCTAGATATCTGGCAATAATAACACTTGTGCTGTTGTTAACCTTTTCTTTAATTCTTGAAAACTCTTCTCGCACTCTGGCTCCATGAAAATTTCTTTTCCTTTTTCAACAATTGCGTAAGTGGTCTAGATAAGAGTGTTACTTTTGTTGTGGGGATGTAGATAAGGACCTCATCCTAGGTGCATGTTAAAAAGTGGTTCAACCGCAACTGGGGTCGTCTATATAGAAATCTTCCAAGCTTCCCATTTGTTCAGGGTGAGAGTGAAGATTCGAAGGACAATTGTCGCACCCGGAATTTGAATTCCGAACACTCGGTGTGATACGCTAGTCCAGGATCACGCTGGTGCTCACAGATACAACAGAGATGAATACCATCACACATACACAGCGGAAATAATAACAATAATGTATTTATCTCAAATTAAACTATTAAGACCTTAAAGTCAGCCTTACAATGTTAAGCCACGCAGGGCTGAGTTCAGAGTAAACAAATAACAAGAATGAAATAAATTCGTGGAGCCCCGGTTTGCCACGTAACCCACTGTGCTCGCTCGCCCTAGTTTGTCGGCTCTTCCTGGAACTCCTCCTCCATTGCAGGTGTAGTTTCTTCTTCAACTGAGGTTGTGATGTTTGCAAGGGGGGTGAGTATACACCGTACTCAACAAGCCATGCACAGAATGCAATCTAATATTCTACATGCCAGGTTTATTCCAATGGAATGGCTTAAAGGTTGATTTGCAATAAACAACATTTAATAAGTAACATAAGTAGATTCGAAAGCAGTAAAAACAAGTAGAAATAACAACATCTTTTCCAGAAGTTAAGTAAAAGCATTTCCACATCCTAATCCATACTTCCATCAACTTCATCTGTAAACCCAACCACATTTTTAATAAAGTCTAACCCTTGACTGTAATTCCCGAGCAATGTCCAATTCCGTGGACACTGCTATTCGAATATTTTGTACACTCTGCAGAGGTTATACACTTTACCCACAAGATATAGTCAAACACCACAAGGGCGAGTAACTGTAACAAAGCCTTTCCAAAGATCCGCTCTAAACCCAAGACTTGCTCGCTAAGGATTCAACATCAAGGGATACACCTCCACAACAGGGCCCCCTCTTGCGCTGTGAGTTTTACTATCCGTACACAGGACTCACTCCACCACGACAGCATCAAGAATAGATTTCACAATTTACTCACCTAGGTCCGTCCCATTCTAACTTGTGGTTGTATGAATGACTCAGGTCAAAGGCTCGCAAGGTTAAGTCCTTAATTGACTGAGGCAAGACTACCCAAAAACTCATCATGTCAACATGTCAACAAAAACCAAATCCAAATGCGACCACCCAAATGCCACATCTGGCCCACCATTGAACATCTTGCCACTTGCCCCAGTCTAAACCATTTTCCCACCCGGTTGGTTACCATGCACCACGTGCCATCATCTTTTCAATAACACATGCCACATTCCTTCAAAACATGTTCTATAATTCAATAGTCAATATTCGACTTTATTCTCAACACTGTGTTATTTGTTTGAGTAGCATGGCTAAGCAAACTAACACGTTCTAATTACCCCAATCTGGCGACTAGTATAGACCAGTATGTAAAATCCAACCTAGGGTGACAAATGATTTAGTGACATACAAATATTATGGACAAGGTGACAATATCAAGTGGTAAATATCTAATCCCAAATTACTTGAACGCTTTTTAATTAAATTAGCATGCACAATTTAAATCAACCAACATTTAAAAACATCGGAGCAATATGATCAAAGCATAACTTGCCTTCGTAAAGCAGCGAGTCTTGGTTTGGAGCTTGATCCTCAAAATCCGTGTCCTCACAAATTTCAACGCCTCTGCAGAATGATAAAGAACCAAATAAACACGCAAAACAACGTACAAACACACATTCGGAAAAATACGACAAATCAAACTAATTCAGAACTTCATGAAAACTTCCAGATAATTAGTTTAGCATTTTCTAAGATTTATAAAATTTATTTTGACATTTTTGAACGTATAGTTTAAGAACACAAAATTCATAAATTTGGACTTTCCGCAAATATTTTAACAGTATAAATTTATTTATAAAATTTCATAAACTTTACTGTGGCTAGGTAATAATATTTACTAATTTACAAAATTTGTCGCATTCAATTTGGACTTATAACAAATTTGTAGCGAAAAAGACAAAATCTGCAATTTGGTAACGAATTCACGTACAAAATTTAACTAGCTATACACATGCATGGTACTGTTTACAGTGTATATGCATATACTTCTTGCTTCTTTGTTGGCTTCGGTTCTTTCGGTTTTGATTCTTTGTTTGCTTCGGTTCTGATTACATGCGAGAGAGACAAAGTAGTAGAGGCATGCAAGCGGCAGCAGCCAGGTGAGCGACGCCGGTCGGCCAAAGACGACGCCGGTGGGTCTGACGGCGGCGGCGACGCAGGTGTTGGAGTTCACGGGAGTTTCTCACCGCCGACGAACTCAGGAACACGCACTCAAGAACACGTTCGGACACTTGGTGTTTAGTGCTGCGAAGCGGCAGCGATTTTCTTGTATACTGCTGAATTTGAATGAACAAAATCAAACCTAAACATGGCAGCTAACCCGCCTGCATGCGCGGCGTGAACGCATGGTGGCCGCACCATCCCACGACCAGCGATCAGGCCGCGCCACTCCCACATGAACTCTGCATGCGACGAGTGATAAGAACGTGCGAACAAACAGCTATTCGTCCATTGTCTACACAACAACTGAAACAAAAACGAAAATAGCCTGACGACTATTAGCTAACTACAAAGGGAAACACGGTGAGGCTAGAGTAGATACAACAAGAAAGTGGCCGGCGTACAGAAAAGAGAAGAGGAAATACCGATCGATGGTAGCAAAGGGCAATGGCGACGCAGGAAGAGGCGAGACCAGAGGTCGACGTCGATCCACGGCAGGCAGCAGCGCAGGAAAAGACGAGGCCGGAGAGTGCACCGGCGGTGATACCAACGGCGACAAGGAACAAAAGACTTCTGCAGCGTGTTCCTGGAAGCGTTGGCAATGATGGGTTTAGAGAAGGCTAAGAACAATACATCAGAATGGTGTTTGACAATAGAGAACTCACCCTGCCGAACAACTGCGCGAAGGAGTTGAAACGGACGTGGTTCGCACAGGAGAAAAATGAGATCGGTAGAAAGGCAAGGAGACTTAAGAAACAAGGAGGAACATGAACCGAATGGAATAAAGGCAAGGCAGAAGAAATGGCTACGTGCATGCATGCATCGCTAGAAAGAAAACAGCTGGAAAGGAAATGAATAAATGGCTGGAAATGAGCAGGCATTTTCTTTAGAGAATGGCATTGCTAGCTCATGCGTATAGGAATGGAGAAACGGCTGCATGCTAGAGAAATGGAAAGGTTGGAAACGGCTGGGAATGGAAAACGTACAGGAAATGGGTTGCTAGTTTAACATGCAGGAAATGAATCACCGGTAATTGAAGGATTGAAACGGCAGGAAAGAATAATTCACGCAGATGTGAGTCCATGCATTCACGTGATCGCTTGCTAAATTCGAATTTGAATAGTGCTGAGTCAAAATGCGTTTTAAGATAAATTAGCAAAGGGATCTAAAAATCTTGGAATAATCTTCTAAAATACTAGGGAATATTTGGAACCTAGCGAAGTTAGTTTCGTGATTTTTCGATATATAGTTTTTCTGTAAGAATTCTTTTAGTGGATCAGACACTTGTACGGTTTTTAATATAATCGACAAACTTAATTTATAATCAAGTTTTTGAGGGTATTTGAAAGAAACATCCTTATTTTTCAGATGTTATTATTTTAAACTAAATTTGGAATTTATGCACACGCGAAATGCATGATCGTTATTTTCTATAATAAATTCAACACGGCTTGAATTTAAATAAATTCCGAACAGATTCTAAAAAATTTCAAATAATTCAAAAGTGCTATAGATACATTTAAAGTAAATTTTGGGATGTTACAATAATGTTCCTCTTGTCATAAGGACGAAGAAAAAGAAAACCTCCAACCTAGATGTTGAAGCATATTCTTCACTCATATTGTCCTAGGAGGTAGACTCAGGACTCCAATACTAGTATGTAATTTTGTTTATACCTTTATTTCTGAATATTTACCTTCAAAATTTAAGAATTTTTGTGTTATTTGTTTTTAGCCCCTAGGCACCTACCCCTGGTCACTCCGTGGATTAGGATGTAACTGCCCAAGTTGGTGTTGAGGATAACCCATTGGTCACCCTAGCCATGACCAGTGTAGAACAAGCCTTGGTTTCAACCGAGGAGGCTCTTTCGACCAGTGGGCAAGTAAAGTCACTCAGCACCGAAGGTGAAAGCTCTTCAGGTGTTGGTGATGAACCACTGGTCGGTCAAGATTCATCAACAACAGAGGGGATTGGGCTACCTCCCGTGATGATGACTGGGGTGGTCGGGATGACCACCACCACCAAGGATGCTTCTGCTATAGGGTAGATTGAAGACCTCCCTGCTGTAGAGGAGACATTGGTTATTATGACCAGTGAGGGGAAGGAGATGGAAGTAGCACCTAAAAAGGCTACTTGCTTCTTACTCTGGTCAATCTGACTAGAGAGAATTTAAGCAAGTTTTTGATAACTTCCAAGCAAAGGTAGTTTATCTATTTCTCTCTTATTCTTCTTTTTTGAGAAGGACAACTCTTAATTCATTTGTTGTTTTGCTCTTTTATAGCATTCGTAAGAAATATTCGACCTGCTAAGTAAGCAGGTAAGGACTTTGGCCAAATCCAAAATAGAAAAAACAAAAAAGTAAGTATAAGCTTTACTGTTATTTTTTCTTTTTTATCTTATCCTTTTTGTTCTAACATAGCTGTTTTGGCACAAACAAAAAGAACAAATAAAAGAATTAGAGAAGCAACTCTTGGTGGCTCAAAATACCGCTAAGGGATACAAATTTGATCTTGTTGCTACCAAAAACTATTATGAGCATAAACTGGCAGACTACATGAAGCCTTCAAAAGAAATGTGGAAAAGATCCAAAAGCTCTCCTTGGAATATGAAAATACTCTTTAGGTAAAGGAATTTGAGATAGCGGGTAAGAATGAAATTCCAACTTATTTTGAACTCAATTTTGTTTGAGAAAACTGAAAGCAAATATAACATCAATCTTTGCAGACTTGAAGAATATAATAAAGGCTAAAGAATCTTGACAATATGGACAGACTCATCGACCAACTGAAGTTCTTCACAAAAGACTTGGCCATAGTTTAGAGAATTAGGAAATCTACTCTGAACTTTATTCTTGAGTAGCTTCAAAAAATCATGATGGATTTAAAAGGAAAAGAGATAAGACTTACAAATCCGTCATTTGATGAGTTGGTAGAAGGGGTGAACGGTCAGTTAAAGATCATTCAAAATTAGATCCCCGTCATGGCGCAGACCATCAAGGTAGAACTATGAGCTTCAATTGTCTCTCAAGTAGGTACCCTCTTTGTCAAGTTAAGGCACTTCTACAAGGATGTGGTTGAACTGGGGAAACTGGCGCTCGACCTGAAGCTTAGCACTGAAGAAGAGATTAATAGAAAACATGTAGAAGTAGCTTTTGCCGTTGAGACATACATGAGCAATGTAAAGATTACATATAATCAAAATGTATGATCTTATTCAAAATGAGTGCAAAAATCTCTTTTTTGTCATATACTGCCTTGTGTTTATTTCTGTACATATTTTTCTGAGTATACCACTAGCCCCCAACTGTTTGTGTACTGAACAGCAATGTGTTTGGAATACAAATAGTTATGTAAGTGACAACTTGTTCCTTTCACGAAGTACTTTGTATTAACTGACAGCAGATCGAACATAAGATCATACTAGCGAGTTTCAATGCTATAAGAACTGGCTTATAAGAAAAGTCTCTATTAGATATTATCTCATAATTCGACCAACAACCTTGTACACTATGTGCAATGAGGTTGGTCAAAAGATGACTCTTGTGACTTCCTAGAGGATTATCAGAATAGACACAATTTTGGAACATAACAATTAAAGACATATTATATGCAAACGAAAAATGAACCTATTTACACATAGAACCTATGAAGATGTTGGATATTCTAGGCATTGGATAGAACTCTGTCATCTTCCATAGCAAGCCGAACAAAACCTGGTTGCGTAATTGATATTACAGTAAAGGGACTTTCCCATTTGGAAGACAACTTATGCAATTTAGACTGATTTCGGATATGCCATAGAATCAAGTCTCCCACACTTAATGATCGTGGTTGAACTCTTTTGTTGTAATATCTTTTTAAGCCTTATAAATAGGTTGCAGACCTAATAAGTGCTCGATCTCGTTTTTCTTCTAAGAGATTGATGTCATCTTCACGCTGATCTTCTTGATTGACCTGTTCATAGAGAGAGGTCCATGTAGAGCCTAAATGAATTTCATTTGGCAATACAGCTTCAGCTCTATAGACAAGTTGAAAAAGAGTTTCTCCTATTGCTCTACTGATCATTGTTCTAATGGCCTAGAGCACAGAGTAGATGTTGTCTACCCAAGCCCCCGGGCATTTGGTAAGACGATCAAACACTCTTTTCTTTGTACCTTATATAATTTAACTATTAGCTATTTCAACTGCTTCGTTACTCTAAGGATAATTGACTGATGTGTAAAAAATCTTTATGCCTATTTTATCACGGTAATCTTGAAACAGACCACAAACAAAATTTGATCCATTATCAGTAATTAATCTACTAGATACACCAAATATAGTGACTATTTTTCATAAAGAATTTTTTCATAGCTTGAGCCGTAATATATACCACAAGCTTAGTTTCAATCCATTTTGTGAATGTATTTATTGCAACAAATAGAAATTTGAATCCATAGTTGCTCGGTAGAGGACCTACTATATCAGTTCCCAATGTCAAAAATGGCCATGACAAAGGTATGACTTGAAGTTGATTAGCAGGTGAATGTACTTCTCGAGCATGAAATTGATATTACTTGCAAGTTTTTACAAGATGCATGGCATCCTGCAAAGCAGTTAGCCAATAGAAACCTTGTTGGAAAGCTTTACCGACTAGTGTTCTGTATGAAGTATGTGCTCCATACAAGCCCCCATGTATCTCATTAAGCAATATTTTTCCCTATTCCTGGATTATATATCGCATGAGAATTGCATGTGTTCCCTTCCTATATAGGGTATTGCTAAGAATTTTGTACATTCACACCTTTCAAATTAATCTATCCTTTTCATGAATGTCCTCAGGTAGTGTCCCATTTTCTAGATAGGCTTTAAATAGTTGAGTCCAGTCCGAATTCTGCTCAAGGACTCCGACCTCTTCGCTGGTTGGGGATTGTTCCATGGATGTATCTATAGAAGACTTAGATAGATATTCAAGAAACACACCTGTTGGAATAGGTGATCGTGAGAAACTTAGTTTGGATAACTGGTCCGCTAAGATATTGTCTTTTCATGGTACGTATTAGACTTCGTAATGACTAAAGTATTTTTCCAACTTCCTAACTTCATCGAGGTAGTGAGCCATTTCCTCATCGAATGTCCTGTATTCCTTACTAACCTAGTTTACAACTAGTTGCAAATCGCCCACTACAAGTAGCCAACGGACTCTAATGGATTTTGCTGCTCAGAGCCCGACTAGAAGACTTTCGTACTCTGCTATATTATTGGTAGTAGGGAAGTGTATTTGGATTACATATTTTAACTAGCCGCCTTGAGGCGTAACCAATACTATGCCAGCCCTCGAGCCTTTTATCTCTCGAGAACCATCAAAATACCATTTTTAGTGGTCGGTATCAGTTATATTGTCTTGTACAAAGGGTTCACTGTTTGTCCATTCAGTGATAAAATATACCAAAATTTAAAACTTAATTGATGCTTAGGCTACGAAATGGATATCAAATGACCTTAGTTCAAATGCCCACTTAGCAATCCAACCAGTTGCATTTTCGTTATGTAAGATACTTTCTAATGCAAAACATGATAATATTGTAATCCGATGTGATTGGAAATAATGCCTCAATTTTCTAGAAGCCGTTAATAGAGCGTAAAGTAATTTTTGAACCTGAGGGTATCGCTCCTTAGGTTAGTGTAAAACTTTGCTTACGTAATAAATAGGTTTTTGACTTGATCTCATTCAACAATTAATACAACACTGACCACACTATTTGGGGCTACTAACTGCACCAACAAAGGTTCTCTAGGGTTGGGTCAGACCAGAGTGGGTGGGCTTTAGAAATAGATTTTTATATCTTCAAAGGCTTTATTCGCTTCCTTTGATCAGTGGAATTTATTGAGTTTTCTTATTACTTTAAAGAAAGTCAAACCACGCTCTCCTGGTCATGAGATTAAACGACTGAGATCAGCCATCCGACTAGTTAAACCTTGAACCTCCTTTACCATAGAAGGTGGTCTCAAGGATTCAATGGCATGAATCTTCTTAGGATTGAATTCAATACTCCGTGAATAGACAAGAAAACCAAGCTCTTTGCAATGAGATCATCATCATAAGCTTCAATATTATGCTCTATCTGACTATAGAAAGTCTTCTGCACAAGTTGCTGGTATGTGGCTCCAGCATTTTTTAGCTCGAATGGCATCTTCCTGTAGTAGTAGACACTGAACGGGATTATGAAGGAAGTCTTTTCTTCACCTTCACTTGCTATGCTTATTTGATGACAACCTGAGTATGCATCCAGGAAACTCATCAATTCATAGCCCGTTGTTGAATATACCAATTGGTCGATCCGTGGCAAAGGAAAATTATCTTTTGGACAAGCTTTATTTAAATTGGTGAAATCAACACACATATGCCACTTACTATTTGATTTCTTGACCATAACTGGGTTCACGAGCCAATCAGGATGATCAACTTCACGAATAAGCCTTAGGAGTTCATTTCACTCTTGTTGAATGGCTTCTTACTGATCAGGAGCGAATCACCGTAGCTTCTGCTTCACTAGTCGTATGGCTAACCTATGCTCTATTACTTTCCTAGGGACTTCAGGTGTGTCGGATGGTTTCTATGCAAACACATCTGCGTTAACTCGGAGGAAAGTAATGACCGCATCTTCCTATTTGGCATCCATTGATGACCTTATCCGAATAGTTTTTGACTGGTCGGTAGGATCAATAGGGACTTCTCTTATTTGCTCATTGGGCTGAGGATTTGTCTTTATTAGCCTCTTTGTTTTGTTAGACTTACATGACTTTTCTATATCATTACTTGGTTATCTTGCACATTAATCACACCTTTTGGTACAATTATGTTTAAGCTCTAGTAGGTGTGATCAGTAGCTACCACAAACTTGGTTAGTGAAGACCTACCCAGAATGGCATTATATGCTGATTTAAAATCCACAATCTCAAATGAAATTAATTATGTTCTAAAATTGTCAGCGCTTCCAAACATGACATGTAATACTATCTGTCCTACTAGAGTTATTGACAGACCAGGTACAATCCCAAAGAATGGGTTAGTAATAGGTTTTATCTTAGAATAAAGGGATTTACATCTCATCTAAGGTATGAACAAAAAGTAAATCCAAAGAAGTCCCTTCATCAATTAGAACTCTTTCAACTTTGCAATTACTAATAGTAGGAGAAACTATTAATAAAGTTTTCTAGGGACTGACATACTTTTTGGGCTATCTTGCTTATTGAAGGTGAGGTCGACATCCAACCACTTGGGATACTCTAGCTTTCCAGCTCAGTTGTCGATGCTGTTGACCTCCCTCCAAGCAGTTTTAAACTGCCTTTTTGAGGTGTACGCAGATGACCCTCCGAATATAACATTGGCGTAGTTAGGGATTTCACCTAGGGTAAGGCGTTCGAAGACGCTTCTCTATTGTGGACCTCCTCTTCGTTGGTGGCTAACACCCTGCTGGCGCTAACCAGACAAGGATCTTTCAATACAAGAATCGGTGTGAGACCTTGTAGACATAGACCTTATATTTGTACCACATTTGCGGCTTCTAGTAAGTCAGCAGCAATAGATCGCATGACGATTGCATTAAGCACATCTTCTTCCTTCATTGGATGATTAAAGATTGCATTTGATAAAATGTGAATTCTCTCAATGAGAGATGTTTCCTGCAAACCACTTTGTGTAAAGTTAAAGCCTCTTACCACCACTTGACGAGGTGGTGGTGTAATTGAAGTGTCCTGATGAGGCTGTCCTTCAGAGACTTGAAATCTCTACGAGGTGCTTTGCTGATTCTTGAAATACAAGCATTTTGTCTCATCAACAGACTTTTACTTTTTTGCCATACGCCGCTCATATTCACTATGAGCGGTTTTCTTAGTATTTTCTCATGCTTCATGTTCTTCACATTTGGCTTGTTGTCCCTTTGTCTCACTGGCAACCACACAAGAGAGGAAACCCGAGTATCATTCGACGATGGGGTATAATCGAGCCCTTGGAGACAATCTTCTGAGGCCGAATTTTTCAGGAGGTTATCACTATCTTTTAACATATTTTCATTATCAATCTCCATGGAACATGCCTCATGGGTATCTTCCTCTGAATTTAATAAAGGAGTGATGAGTGCTTTACCTTTTGGCGCATTGGATGATTGCCCTTCTGCTTCAACCTCTGCCTCTATTTTTGCTAATTCTGCCTCAGAACTATATTCAGAGTAGAAATCGCACTTACACTGTTCTTCTGTTGGCTCATCATCCGTGGTAAGATGAGTGTAATTGGCGAGGTGAAACCAATTCTATTCGTCCATTATAGAGAATTCCTTGATTTTGACATCCAGAGGCTGTCGTTCTAGCACCAGCTATTGATGTCAAAGACCTTGGCTCTCTTAATTGAACTTACGAAAATATAAATTATGGGCTCCTAAAGATCAAAACGGAAATAATAGGGAATGCATCTTTATTAGCCAAGCGACTTTGACAGAGTATGCGAATTACAGACTTGATTGCTACAAATGGGAATTGCAAGATTGGGATTGCGATGCTCCTAACAACGTGGATCGACCTCCTATTTATCTTTGATAAAGAGGTGACAGTTGTTCTCGTTGTGTAACCAGGAGATGTCTTCCCGCCAAACGGTGTCTTATCATTGAAGGATGCCTTTTTCAGTGATAAATTTTGGGTGGTTATATATACTTATCCGACAACTATCCGCACGGAGACATATGCGGGGATAACCGCTTGTCCCCGACTAGCTTATTAGTTGGAGTGGCCATTTCACTAGTTAGTGACGACTAGTGTGAAGCTAAGTTTTGATCATCTTTGATTGAACAGATCGGAGATCTAACCATTCGGATATAGATGGGTTTTGTTTAATGTATTATGGGATTTATACTTTAAGGGCCCATTACCAGCGTATAGTCACGAATTATTTTAAAGGGCCTAAATAAAATAATCTTTTCGTCCTTGTCACGAGGCAGGGCGGTCTAGGCTGAGAGGATGAGGGAAAGTGGGCCGAGGCTAGGAAAGGGAAATGGGCTGGCCAAATTCGGTCCAAGGATATTTTTGGAATTTGAAAATAATTTTTGAATTAAATAAATGCTAGAAATTAAAAAAAATCAAATGGATAGCAAATGGGCTAAAAAAAATTTCAAGAAATTATAGAAAAATTCTTTGTAGCACAAGGAACTTAATTAAAATTGGCTTTCCTTAATTGATGTTTATATTAGTCAAAGTAAATATTTTTATTTTAGAAAATTCTAATTAAGCTTTGTTTTATTCAAGAAAATCCAAATGGTTCCTTTATTTTTTGAAAACTTTCAAATGGTGTGAAAATTGGAGTGTTGAATTGCCCCCACCACATTTTGTCGAGACAACTTGGTCAAGCATGATTAGTATTTTGAGGAACATATTATCTTTTGATTGTACAAACCATGGATTAAAAAAATCGGCAGTAACCAACCTATTACTAGACATGCTAGCAAAAAGGAATATATCCGAAACAGTCCTAAGGTTAATTTTTAAATTTAAATCGATGATAGTAATCCCCAATGGTGACCGTCCAAATCTAAATTTTGAATTAAAATTTTGCGTGATAAAATTTGAATGGTTTAAAACCGGTAACCACCGTTAACCGTACCGAAGGGTTCCGATATTGTTTCGAGCTTAGCCGTCGACACCTTGGTGGCGGCGATGACGTGTAAACATGTTATGCACTTTTCCGTGTGATGGGAGATATTTTCAGTTCCTCTGGCTAGCCTCGCAGCTAAGCAAATGCCTAAAGGAGGACCCCTTGGTCCATGGACCCGGCGCACGCTTCCCAGTCCTCGGGGTCTGCGCATGGATAACTCGTGGGTGGGCCCCACGCCTCCGCAGATTTTTGTACCCGCCACCCTCTCTCCTCCCTCCATCCTCCAAAGCAAGCCAAGTAAACGCAGGGCTGAGGAGGGGAAAAAAAAAACCCCACCCACGAGGAGGAAGGCGCTGAACGACGCAGCCACCAGTCGGAGCAGCGGCGGAGGGATCCGACCGAGCGGCCGGCATGGTGGGCCTGGTCGGTGGTGGCGTCGGAGGGCGGGGGTGGAGGCTCGGCGACGAGGCGGCTAACGCCGGAGGAGCGGCGGCGGAGGCGGAGCACATGCGGCGGCTGCACAGCCACGCGCCCGGCGAGAACCAGTGCAGCTCCGCCCTCGTCAAGCACATCAATGCCCCCGTCCACCTCGTACGGCGCCCCATCCTCCCTCCCTCCCCTCCATTTGCTGTTCCTTTCGTTTCTTTGATTTTGTTGGCGTGTTTGTCTCGTTTGGTGGCGTGGGTATTCCGTGGATCTGGAGCTCTCCTTTCTTGGCTCTTGGTCTGGTGCCCTTATTCGGTTGATGTGTTCTTCAATCCGTCTTCGGTTATTCGATTCCTACCGTTTGCTTGCTGTGCTCTGTTCTGGCGACCTGAATGGATGTTTCATGGCGACTGTTTGATTGATGCAATGGTGGTGGTCATCGATCGCAGGTGTGGTCGCTGGTTCGTAGCTTCGACCAGCCGCAGCGGTACAAGCCGTTCGTCAGTCGCTGCGTCGTGCGCGGCGGCGACCTCGAGATCGGCAGCGTGCGGGAGGTCAACGTCAAGACCGGCCTGCCGGCGACCACAAGCACCGAGAGGCTCGAGCTGCTGGACGACGACGAGCACATCCTCAGCGTCAAGTTCGTCGGCGGCGACCACCGGCTCAGGGTCCGTGCCATGGCTATCCATTTCTTGCGCATGCTCTGTTTCTTGCTTCCTGCTTGCTAAATGTTTTTTTTTTCAACTTCTTAATTAGTTTTGCAAGTCTCATGCTAAGTTGATCATCGGATATTATAAATGGAATGCAAGAAGTTTGATTGCAGAATATTGTTTGTTGTTGTGGCAAATATGCGGCATTTAGTTTCTGCATGTCTCATCTGTAGTTAGAATGCATTTAGCTTTTGAAGAGGTCACCATTGGCTCATCCTTCACTATTACTAGATCAGGCATTTTAGCAAGTTCCGCATTACAGTTTGACCTACTAAGAAAGGAATATGATCATAAAGCTTATGGTTTGACTTTTGATGAGGATTGAATGTAAATATGCACCCTAGGAAATCCACCCGCTTTTCCTGTTCTTCATTTGGTTTTCAAATTAATAAATTTGCAGTCTAAATTTGTGATGTGTTGTCTGCCTTAATGATATGTACTCTGAGTCCATTTGATCTGCATGTGGTTTTGCTGTTCTTGAACCATGCCTGAAAACTGAATTGACCAGGGTGCCTTAATTGTAAAGCAAAGGTTTTTTGTATGTGGACATGTCGGCACTGACGATCTTTACCACTTGAAGCTTTTCTTTGATCCATACTGATATGCTTTTTTTTGCCTCTCCTTAAGAACTACTCATCCATCATTACTGTCCATCCGGAGAGCATCGATGGGAGGCCAGGGACGCTTGTGATCGAGTCGTTCGTGGTGGACGTGCCAGACGGCAACACAAAGGACGAGACTTGCTACTTTGTTGAGGCTGTGATCAAGTGCAACCTCACGTCTCTCGCAGAGATATCGGAGCGGCTAGCGGTTCAGTCACCTACGTCGCCACTTGAACAATAGCAACCTCACCGGCACGGACATGCGAATCAGCATGAATAAGAAGCTTCAAAGGCTAGCTGGAGATTTCAATCTTTTTGAGACTGGTAGTTTCTCCATTGTCTTTCATATATGTCTCTTGTAAGGATTAGTATTTAGGGTTAAGTATTTGCAGTAGCTAGCTAGTGATGGTTTAGGTATTAGGAACCGCACCTAGCTACCTCATGGTTATGTATGCATACTGCTAGTATGTATAGATAATAGAGAAGCATGGAGGGGTTTTTTGCCTCTTTGGTGCATTTGAAACAACCTAGAGTTTTTTCTGCATTTGAGATGGCTATTGTATTGTGTTGATGATATTCCACTAACACTTGGGCTTGGGGCTTTCGATTTGGGTAGATTTCGAAATGCGTTGTAATATATATATACACACACATATATGGAAGAGTTCTCCTTTTCTGTTGTCGAGATGGAACTGGATAATTCATCTATGTAGCTCCATGATATCGTTTCGTAATTAAAGAATGTACATATTCAACTATTCTTGGGCAAGACCTTGAGTTCTTGGTGCTGTAATGGACAGAATTGGTGAGAAAATATCTGAGTTTTCCTGTGTGAAGTTAGGTTGCCAACCCTCTGAATGACAATAGAATCAGGGTGATGAGGAGTGGAAGTCCATCCTTCTGTGCTTTCATTCCATGCCTTTTTGGGTAGCTTTCGTTAACTCTGATTTGAAAGCCAATTAATTCGTCAGCCTCACTCCATTCTAATCCTCTTGTTGTGAGCGCTTTCTAAGCATGTATAGACAAACCAAGGCATCACCTTCAAACCCAGAAGCTCCTGAAGTGGTTTCTAGAAAAAAAAAGTCGATGCTGGACCAAACAACGCACAAACTGCTTTCATTTGTTGTTTGCAACTTTGTATGGCTGAGGGAGACGCGGACAGTGACTTGCTCCTACCACCATGTATTGGCGGTTTTAGAGAGAGTATTTTACGTTTTGCGTAGAGTTGCATTTTGATTTTTTTTTCTCTATTTAATTAGAAACAAGAGGTGCTGCTGTGCATCTCTACTTAATTAGGAACAAGATTTAATTAAGCTTGAATTGCAATGCTTGTGCAAAACGGGACTTAATTAAGCTTGAATTGCATTGCTTGTGCAAAACGGGACTTAATTAAGCTTGAATTGCATTGCTTGTGCAAACATGTTCATGTTGCCTGCTTCCATTTTTGATCAAATGGCAAGAATAGTTTTCACCTTTTTTTTTGGGGGCGGATTGAGTCTAGCAATGGTGAAGATGGAGCAGGTGAAAAATGGAATGTTTTTTTCCTTCTTCCCTTCAATTTGTCCATGGTGAAGAATGTATCTAAGATGCATGGAACTTGTGAGATATTTGCAACTTTTTTGGGCCAGCAAGCATGGTGCTTGTAGTGAAGCATGAAGTAGCAGAGCTAATGTCGTCAGGCAACAAGACACAACACAGCACAAGTTAGCATGGACTGGCCTCGTACTGCCTGTGTGTAACGTCCTAATGTTTGGCTCAAAATAATTTAAGATTGTTATTTGTGCATTTTGTGAAATTTGGAATTTTCTTGAATTTATTTAATATTTTTGAATTAGGTTTAATATGAATATTACTTAATATTTGAAAATTTTAATAAACTTTTGTCAAAAACATTTTATTTGAGTTCTAAATGTTTCAAAATATTTTTTAGAATTTTTGATATTTTTACTATTTTATTTGAATTGTTTCATTTTTTAGAATTATTTTAAAATAGAAAAGCTTTGAAAAATTTTGGAACAGTGTTGGGGTGAAACCCTATCTGGCCTAGCCCAAATTTCCTTTTCCTGGCCCAGTCCGACCTAGCCAAAGCCTGCTAGTCGGGAAACCCTAGCTCTGTGGCTATTGGATCTTGATCGAACGCTTGTGATGATCTTAGAAACCCTAGTGCTATCAGTCATTGGATGATGTCCTGTGGACGTCTGGGATCATGCTGTGTTGCATGCAATGGGGACCAACGAATGATAGACACGTGCATGGTACAGACTCCTTCGCGCTGTTGTCGACGATCGGGATCGCCTGACCGCAAAAGTGAAGAGGGGGTTTGTGTGAGTGTAGGACCCAAGAAGCGCTTCGCTCAACAATGGATCGAATGAAGGTCGGCGTGGTGTCAACGAGCAAGAGGCAATGAGTTATCTTGGTTCGAGCCCCCGCGAGGGTAATAGCTCTACGTCCAGTCTTCTCCGGAGGAGGAGGAATTCACTAACTGTGCGTACAATGAGGTGATTATAGCTCGAGCTTGGGTGCTCTGTGCGTTGGTGTCTATGAAAACTATTGCCAATGAGTCCCTTCAGACGTGCATACTGAGCGCCTTATATCCCCAAATCTTTGCTCAGCGGATGGGAGAGATTCGGGAGTGGCCTTCAGGCGCATTGAAGGCGGGTCAGAATCGCTCTAGAAATGGCACCCACTTCGCCTTTGACGCCATTATTCGTGTCTTGGTAACCGTCGAGTAAGTGCACGCCCCGTCTGGCGAAACCGCCTCACCAAGAGCCGTCCTCACGACCTCGAGCTTGAGGGAGTCGAAACGACGCTTGGTCGAGGCGGGCTATAGGTCGTCTTGGGGCCGGCGGACGAGCCGCGATCGAGGGCCTCGCCGGATGGGCCTGAGCATTGGATACCACATTGGCCGTCTTGTTGGCCGACCGGCCAAGGGTTGCCCAACCCTCGTCAGCTAGCCCCCGTGGCTCTAGGTCTAAGACGGCACCTGAAACGACCTCGAGCCTCACATTGTGAGCATAGGGAGCAAGCTTCTGCAGGTCTTGACCCCTTGGCCGAGGTCGGGCGGAGACCACAAAGTGAAGCCTTCGGCCTCGACACCTGGCGACCTTTGATCTTCGCGATGATGGTACGGATGAGCAGCGGCGGACACTGTGGCGCCTCGAGTCCATGACCAGGGCCTTAATTGTGCCGATCAACTCACGGCCGCACGCCTTTTGAGGCGTAGTGGGATCAGATTGCTCGGCGACGCGGCCCACGAACCCGAGCCCACAAGCTCGCGAGAAAAAACTTACGTTCTGCGCTTTGTCTTCCAAGCCTCTTCGCCGAAAGCAAGACTCCTTTTCTCCCTCGACCAAATTATTTGTGATCACCATGGCCAAGGCGGGAGGAGCACATTGTCGTGGTCGGGATGAAGGAACTTCGAGACCACAGAAATTTGGTTGACCCATAACATGGCGATTGTCGGGTGGTGAGACCGAGTCGCGCCCAGTGGACGATGAGATCGTCGCACCAAAGCACTACGTTCTCTTGATCTGCGGACCCGGAGAACAAGTTCATCATGGCGATCCTCTCCAGTGCGAGATCGAACTCATCAACACAGTGCCAAACTCCATTCTCCTTCTCAACATCTTCTCCCACTGTGCGAGGGTTCCTAGGAATCCTTCCCACCCTCGCTCTTCTTAGGTGATTTGACCTCTTTTCGCTCTGGGAAGGACCCCGTGGTCGGATGCCTCTACTTCTGGCTGCGGGTAGGGCTCAAGTGGTCCTTCCCCAAGTTTCAACCTCGGGACTCCCTCGGCCCATGGTCCGAGCGATGGTTTTACTTGAAGAAGGGGGAAGTCGGCACGCTGGTGTACGAGGGGGCCCCCATTACCGGGAAGGAGACCCCGGAGGCAGACGACCTCGAGGTCGACGAGGAGGCCATCGCCATCATACACATTTGCGCCATGCGCGGCCTCACCGGGCAGGCGATCGCCAACGATTTCCTGCAGAACCGGGTGTCCCCTCTGCGGAGGTGGATGCATCCGTTCTACGAGATCCGAGGGCGCATCGACCCGACCCGCGAGGGTACGTCTGGTAAGCCTTCCTGCCTCTAGATTTTGCTCGAGTCCGTCCTTCGATCTTCTTTGATGGTTGTTTCCCTTGCAGCGCCGAAAGAGTCCTGGATCGCCGCTAGGATGAACGAGATGTTCGGGAAGCTGGCGCATGACTATGTCATTGATGACCCCGTCCTGAAGAACGTGCTCCGCCGTAAGGCCGAGGTAAGCCACCCTGACCAAGCTCTCAACTCGAGTGTCCACGAGGCCCTTCTTGAACCTCGCATGCTCGCAGGACCATCAGGAGCTGCTCGAGACAGCCAGGAGGATGCTCCATTGCCGTGGGCAAGAGCAAGAAGGGAAGAAAAGGTCTCCCTCTGGGGAGCAGCCACGGGATGTAAAAAACCCCGTCGAGCGGGTGACCGCGCCACGATAAGGATTCCCATGGCCGAGCCCCCGAGCCCATGCTTGCGTCCTTCGTTGCTTGATATGCTCTCCCTTTGCAGAAGAAGAGAGCAGCGGCGCCGCCAGACCTCGAGCCCCAACCGGCCCAGGCGCCCAAACTCGGCCCCCAGGTACACTGCCATGATGGCGTGGATCCGGCTCGAGCTCGAGGTCCTGTGCCGGTGGGCGCGAAGCGGAGTGCCCTACAAAGATCGTGGCAACAAGACCTCACGCTGCCCTCGACAAGGCGAGGCCGATGACTCATGCAAGTTTTTGGCTTTTCGGTTCGCTCCGCCCCCTTCGTGCTTTTCTGGCTCAGTGTCTGTTCTTGATCGCAGACCTCGAGCGCCCGCGCTCGAAACATGCCCATTTTGACGATGGCTATTGTCCAGGGCGAGTCCGAGGAGGAGGAGGACTCCTACGTGCTGGCCCCGCGGCGTTCCTCGGGCTGGGCACGCACTCCTTTTGAGCCTCCGAGTTGGGCCCCGGTCGGCGAGTTTGACCAAGGGCTCGGTGACTCAATCGAGGGGATCCAGCCCGCGACCAGCGAGGACTACGACACTGGCGAGACGAACATCGTTGTTGTTGACCCTCCCAGGATCGACGCGGAGGAAGGTTCCCAGGGTGCCTTGGTCGCAGCCACGGAGACACCCACCACAGCCACTCCGAACGTCGAGGTCGTGGCGCCACCGGCCAGCGAAGATGGCGCTTCTGTAACATCCAGTCCGCTGACCGAGGAAAGGCGTCTGGCGTTGAGGCCGTGGCACCCGAGCCACGGAGGTCGACAGCAATGAGAGCCTTGTGATGAATCCGACCATCGTTCCATCGGTCTGGGCGAAACAAAACCTCGACCTCGCGGGTCGGGATCGACGTTGCTGTCGCGTCCATCCCTGTCGGCGAGTTAAACCCACCGGAGGAGGCGGCAGGACTCCAGGTCGCCACCGGAGCAGAGACTCAAGGCCCTGGCCCAAGCGCGTCGATGGTGGTCGAGGTCGGCCCCACCTCAGGAGCGCTGGGCGACAAGCAGGAAGAGATCTCCCACGCACGCATCGACGATTGCGAAGAGTTCACCCGCGCACGCCTCGAGAACCGCCTTCGTGTGGTAAGGCCCCCCCTTGCGCACTTTGCAGCGGGTTAGCCTGAGTTCCCTTGTTTCTTTTCTTATTTTGGGCCACCCTTCCTATCATGAAGGCCATCGGCAACGTCTCTCAAGGGCTGCAAGGCCTTCAAGAGCACGCCGACGTGCTGAGGGGCCTCCTGAACGTGGTAGAAGCACGGGAGGCTGAGCGCTCCAAGTTCATCGAGACCATTGAGGTCGAGTAGGAGGAGCTCGAGTAGAAGACCAGGGAGCTTGACGACCTTCGCTAGACGATGAGGGCGCAGGAGGTAACCCACGTGGCCGAGCTCGAGGGGACCAGGGACTTCGAGCGCGAGCATGGCTACAAGGCCGTGGAGCAAGAGCGCGTGCGGTCGGCCAAGGCGCTCGAGGCCGAGCGAGCCAAGGTCGAGGCGCTGGAGAATGCCGCTGCGGAGCAGGCGTCTTCTTCGACGAAGGCGTCCCCCGAGCTCGAGGCCAAGATCTTGGAGCTTGAAGGGAAGCTTGAGCGCGCCAGCAAGGCGCTCGAGGCCGAGCGGGCCAAGGCTGAAGAACGGAGCAAGGCCGCTGTGGACCAGGCAGCCACCGCACCAAGGGCCTCTCCCGAGCTCGAGGTCAAGATTCAAGAGCTCGAGGAAAAGCTGGGTCGGGCGAGCAAGGCGGCCAAGACTACCTTGGCCCAGTTTCAAGAAGAGCGTCATCATGCCGTCGAAGCCTCCGCTGAAGCCCTCCGACTCCAAGGCGAACTATCGACCTTGAGGGCCAAAGTAGCCGAGCTCGAGCAAGAGAAACTCGCGCGCGAAATGGCGGACCTGTAGATAGGGTAGATTTCCTGCAAGCCTTGTTGAAAAGATAGTTCAATAGAATAATTGTAATTTTGGCTATGATAAATTAATGCCTCAGTTTGCTTTGTCATTTCTCGACCAAGGAATTTTTCCAATCGTTCACTTAACCTTACTGGTCGTAGTATACCTCGCCCAGCCCCCGTTGGGCTCAAGGTCGAGCAACGCCGGCCTTGAGCGCAAGATAAGGACCAGCAAAGACCAAGACCTGCAAAAAATCGAGAAGGAGCCACAGGAAGCATAACATGGTTGCACGAGGAAAAAGTTAAGACCGAGGGTGAGGCTCGCGCTATAACAACGATTTGCGCGCCGCTCTTTGGACCCGGTCAGGAGCTTAGCTCGAACCTTGGCGCAGTGGGAATATTGTTGCGAAGAGTTTCGGCTTACACGTAACTCGACCACTGGGAGTGAAGGTTAAGCCCCCGATACATAGGCCAAGAACAAGCGCGCTCATACGTAGGCCGAGCACCGAGAGGCGAGTTCAAGTCAACACAAAACATAGAAAAAAGATGCGCAGAGGCCAATCATGACAAATGAATCAGAGCTTTATTGAAATTTGAGATAAAAGGGTTACACATAAATTCTGGTCGGTCGATATTCCACGAGCTAGAGAGCTCTCTCGCCATCGGGCATCGCTAGCCAGTAAGCCCGTCGCGATCTGTTGAAACAACTCTATAGGGCCCTCCCACCGCTGGGATAACTTGTTGGTGTTGGGCGAACTGAATCCGTCTCGGGGCTAAGTCCCCAACAAGGAGCTCCTAGGTCGTCTGCGTCGAGACGCATGTCTCTGAAGAGCATCACAGTCTTGCGACCGATTGTAGTGATGCACGGCATCTTACTTCTTCCGCCAGGGCAAGGTCAAGAGACCGCTCTTGCTCGAAGTCCATCTGATCGACCAAGCTGACCTTGGCAGAGCCCAGTGTGACCTTAGGAGGCAGGACGGCTTCAGTACCGAACACGAGACAAATGGGTGTAGACCTTGTTGCCCGGCTGGTCGTGGTACGAATAGACCATAAGACGGTGGGAAGTTCGTCCACCCAGGTCTGGCCGAATCGTTCGAGCTCATCTGACACTCGCTTCTTGACGCCTTGAACGATTTGTCCGTTGGCGCGTTCCACTGCTCCATTACTCTGCGGGTGGGCTACCGAGGCATAGCATACCTTGGTGCCGATGTCTTCGCAGTACTCCTGGAACAGTTCACTGGTAAATTGAGTTCCATTGTCAGTAATGATTCTGCATGGAACCCCATACCTGGTGATCACGAACAAGCGAAAAAATTTAACCGCCGCGTGAGCCGTGATTGTCGAGACGTGTTCAGCTCCAATCCACTTGGTGAAGGTATCGATGGCCACGAACAAAAACTTCTTCCCCCCGGTCGCCTGTGGAAAGGGGCCAAGGATATCCAGCCCCCAGGTCGAGAAGGGCCATGCGGCGGAATAGTGCGGAGCGCGTGGCGGTGATGTGTCTTAGAGCATGGCGGCAAGCTCGACAAGTGCGGACGAAGCTGCGCGCGTCCTGAAGTGCCGTGGGCCAATAGAACCCCATGCGAAAAGTTTTCCCGACCATGGTCCTGAAAGAAGAGTGTGCCCCACATAGACCTGAATGAATGTCATGTAGCAGGTACTTACCCTCCTCTGCAGTGACACATTTTGTCAGTATGCTGGAAAGGTTCCTACGATAAAGCTTGCCGTCCACGAGTTTATATGAGCTTGCCCGGCGCTTGATCCTGCTTCTTTCCGCTGGCTCAGCCGGGAACTCTCCCGTCGCCAGGAAACGGTGGATCGGCTCGGCCAGAGGAGAATTCGCCGATGAAGGCGGCATCAAGGCCCTTGGTCGGAGATGGAGGAGACGCCGGGGTTTCGATATCACGTCGGGAGGGACTTCGTCGTCGGACGACCGAGCCGAGAGGAAGTCTACGTCAGAGTTGTCCTTCCGAGCCACATGTGTGATCTCCAGGTTCTGGAACCACTTCTCCATCTTGCGGGCCTCGGCGAGGTACTTGGCCATCGAGTCCTCCGAGCACTGGTACTCCTTGTTGTATTGATTGACAACGAGCTGAGAGTCACCCCGTACAATCAACCGGTGCACTCCTAGGGCCTTGCAGGCCCGCAGGCTTGCCAAGAGAGCCTCGTACTCTGCAACGTTGTTGGTCGCTGAAAACCGAAAACGAACCACATACCTTAGCCGGTCGCCGCGCGGAGTAAGGATGAGAATCCCAGCCCCCGAGTGCTTGAAGGATCTAGAGCCGTCGAAATACATGATCCAGGGCTTCTCCTCCCCGACCTCGAGTTCGGGAGTGGGAGGGGATGTTTGCTCGATCACGAAGTCGGCGAACACCTGCGACTTGATAGCCGTGCGCGCCACGACCCGAACGTCGAACGCCGCCAGCTCCATAGCCCACTTGGCAATGCGACCCTCAGCCTTCGGGTTCCTCAGTATATCCCCGAGTGGAAAACTGCTCGGGATGATCACCGAGTGCGCCTGGAAGTAGTGCCGGAGCTTGCGTGAAGCCATGAGAAGGGCATACAAGAGCTTCTGAACCTGCGGGTAACACTCCTTTGGGCCGTGTAGGACCTCGCTGACGTAGTAGATCGGATGCTGCCGTACATCCCGCTCGGCCACCAGGACGGCACTGATAGCCTGGGCGGTGGCTGCCAGGTAAAGCAGTAGCTGCTCACCCGGCTGCGGAGTGGTGAGCAAAGGTGGGCTTGAAAGATACGCCTTCAGGTCGTCGAAGGACCGCTGCGCCTCGGGAGTCCACTCGAAGCTACCTTGCTTGCGCAAGGTCCTGAAGATCGGCAACCCACGCTCGCCGAGCCTCGAAATGAACCGACTAAGAGCGGCCATACGGTCGGTGAGGCATTGTACCTGTTTCACCGAGGTCGGGGGTGCCATCTTCTCGATTGCCTCGATCTTCTCTGGGTTTGGGCCAACCCCCAAGCCCCCGATCATGTAACCGAGCACCTTCCCTGAAGCAGCACCGAACACGCACTTCTCCGGATTAAGCTTGATATTGTGCTTGTTCAGGTTGGCGAAGGTCTCCCCAAGGTCTTGAACATGGGCGTCCTCGGAAGAGCTCTTGACGATGATGTCGTCCACGTAGACCTCGAGGTTGCGGCCGATCTGGGGATCAAACGTTTTGGTCATTAAGTATTTGGCGGGTCGCGGCCGGCGTTCGGAGACCGAGCGACATGGTGCGTAGTGATGGGTCCCGAACGGCGTGATGAACGAGGTCTTGCTCTCATCTTCAACCGCCAGCTTGATCTGGTGGTATTCCGAGTAAGCGTCCAGTAAGCTTAACATCTTGGCGTTCGCGGTGGAGTCGACGATCTGGTCGATGCGCGGGAGTGGGAAGTTGTCCTTTGGGCATGTTGAATTCAACCCCGTATGGTCCACACACATTCTCCACTTTCCGCCCTTCTTCTGGACGATGACCGGGTTATTACGACTTCGAATGTCGATCTCGAGAACGAACCCGGCCTTCAGGAGCTTGTCAAGGTTTTCTCTGATGATGGTGACCTTCTCCGGCGAGAAACGCCGCAGCTTCTGGCGCACGGGGCGGCAGTCGGGTCGCACCTGCAGCTTGTGCTCGACCACCTCCCTCGGGACACCTGGCATGTCTGCCGGCTCCCAAGCAAATATATCTTTATTGGCACGAAGGAAGGTGACGAGCTCGTGTTCCTATTTGGAACCCAGCCCGGCCAAGATGTGGACACACCTGGTCGGGTCGCCCTCTTCGAGCGGCATAGCCTTCGTAGCCCCACTTGGCTGGATCGCCGCCTTGTGGTGAACATTCTTCACCGTCGCCTCCGGGCCTCGCTGAGGTAGCATGCCGGCGAGGGCCAGGGCTTGAGTCTCACAGCTGTGCGCCGCCTTGAGGTCGCCGTGCACGGTGATGATGCCACTGGGCCCTGGGAGTTTCATGCATCGGTGACCGTAGTGGTTGGCCGCCATGAATTTGACCAGGGCGGGACGCCCCAGGATGGCGTTGTAGGGGAGGTCACCCTCGACCACTTTCGGGACCCGAATCTGCAAATCCAGACCCTCTGTGTATTCTGTACTAGTCCAGGATCACGCTAGTACACACATGATAAACAGGTTGAAGTACCACAATCATACACAGCGGAATTAATAATAAAGTACTTCAAACATGAATATAAACGAGTTACAAGACCTTATGGTCACCTTACAATAATTAAATCACATGAGCGATAAATAACAAGAGTAGCATTAGTTCAATAAGCGGAAGCAAAAGTAAAGCAATGAACCCCTCATATTGCCACGAACAGGCGAGTGCTGCTCAACCCTAATCCTCCTGACCTTCGTGGAACTCCTCCTCCCAAGCTGGCACGGCTTCTTCTTCTGAGGTTTTGTCGATGCAAGGGTGAGTATACAACATACTCAACAAGTCATGCACAATGCAGTTCTTTTACTACATGCATGGCTTATTCCAAGGGAAGGGCTTAAATGGTTATTTTGCATAAAGCAGCATTTCCTTTTTTTAACAGGTAATCCTATTAGATTAAAAGCGGTAAAACCAATATTATTAATAATTAATTTCTCAATTCTTTTCCAAGAGTTTGGCACCTGACCCTAGTTTGATTCATCGACTTTTGGCACTGACCACCCATTCCACATTTTTATTTTGTGAAAATCTAACCCTTATTTGTAATCACCGAGCAATGTCCAATCTGCGGACACGGCTATTGAAGAGATTTATCACACACACTCTGCAGAGGCTGTACACTTTACCCACGAGATCTGATCACTCACCACACGGTGATTGATTGCAACAAAGTCTTTCAGAGACTAACATTTAACCGATGAACCCCTCGATGTCGCCCTTCTAACGCTTCCCTCACAGAGTGAAGCTTAGAGCAGTGAAGAATGTTGAATGGGTACCAAGCCGTAGCAGTGCGCTTCCCCAAACAATTACACTTGTGTGAATTGTCACCCCGAGGTATCAAAGGAAAGAGGTTAGAACCTTACTAAACTAAGTACGTCCCATACCAGACAAGTGGTTGTACGCGAAACTCAGTTCAAAGGCTCGCAAGGTAAAGTCCTTAATTGACCCGGGCAAGACATCCATCTTTTATATCTCAGCACACAGCCTTCACAATCTTTCATACATCCCGTTGCCACACAGGCCCACCCGGCACGAAGCCTTCTCGCCACTTGCCCCGGTCCAAAACATTTCCCACCCCGGGTTTGCATTTATGCAACACATGCCAATGCCCACTTCATTGCACGAGCAGAACCACACAGGTTGCTACCCTCAATTCCATTTCATGACATCATCGCATTATTCCAAAATGCGTTCCATAATTGTTTAGATAGTATTGATTTGCTAATTGAAAGACATTCAACGCATACAAGTAGGCTAAGCGACTCATCACGGTCTAGCCTCCCGTGTTGGCTTTTATATAGTAACCAACATAATTTAGCATTCTAGGGTGACAAGGTGTTCAGGGCATATAGTGACATTAACAAGGTGGCATAATCAAAATGGTATTTTTAGCTACCTTTCCCAACATAAACAATTTCATTTTTAACTAACATAGCATGCATAAATTGAATCGAAATACATTTTAAAATCTAGGGGCAATATGGTCAAAGCATGACTTGCCTTCAAGCGATTGGTCTGATGCGAGATCTGCGGACGGTCTTGAATTCCCTCTCGGCGACTTCCGGCAACTCGGAGTCTACTCGCATCAAGTAGTCACACAATAAATAAACGATACAGATAGCAAGACCATCACTAAAAATAAAATAAAAACAACCATTAAATAGTTCACATTTTTACAAATTTTTGGGCACTGGAATCACCCAAATCCAAGTTAAAATGCAAAAGTTATAGCATTTGCAAGTTTTCTGAAATTCAAATAAAGAAAAACCGAATTAACTGATTTGTTTTTCTACTGAAAATTCGGTTAAATCCTCACGGTGACACGTGTCGACACCAGAGACTGCCACGTCGGCTCGGCCACTGACACGTGGGCCCCAAATGACGTCATGCTGATGTCAGCACCCACGGTGGTCTACCCACTGACAAGTGGGCCAGATGAACAGTACTTGGACCAACTAGAAGCTGACACGCGGCGCACAAGCATCAAACCACGCAGACACATAATCTCCCGGCCGTTGGATTCAAATCCAACGGTCGGTCATCGCACGGCCGACCCTACACACGTGTCAACATCCACGCCATCCATTTCAAATCCAACAGCTCTAGTTATCCGAGTAGTTTACTATTCCCGAGCCTACGTGGATGCACTAGAGCGGTCGGATGAGAATCTAACGACGGAGGCTAACCAAGCTACAGATTGCTACCAAGCCTCTGGCGGCATAATAGCAATCTGGCCGGATTGAAGATCTACGGCTGCGGTTACCCGCACGGTTTACTATTCACCACTCCTACGTGGCTTAATCCAAGTCGCCCGATTGAGATATAACGGTCATTTTCAAAGAACATTTATACGGCTATGCGGCACTATGGCGGCGGTCAGATTAGGATCCTATGGCCTAGATCTACCCAACTTAAACGAGCTCAGTTCTACGGCTAGAGGAGACGTGCAATACCTCGGACGTCCGTCAGAATCGGCGGTTTGTGGTTGCTCGCATGGCGTCGAAGAAAAGCAGCGGGCCGTTTGCGGACTTAGGGAAGGTGAAGTCGGCGTTTGACGCGTCTCGGTCGAAAAAGTAACCCACCCGAAGTGCCTTGACATGGTGAACTCGGTGAGGGTCTTGGCGGCGGCGGAGAGCGGCGGACGGCGGCAAAACGCGACGAAAACCGAGGCGGAGGAGAGTAGCTACTACGGCGAGCTCGGGTGGGGTCTACGGTGGGTGGCAGGGCACGAGAGAAGGGGCAAAATGAGCGGAAGAGAGTTACGCGTGCACTGGGGTATATCATCTGCTCGGGCGGGTCTTGGAATGCGCGCAAAATCTCTGACATGATCCTCAGCACCCTACCGGCGACGGCGGTGCGGCAGTGCTCTCTCCCGAGACTGCACGGTCACGTCGCACCTTTCGATCATGATCCAACGGCGCAGATTGAATAACGGTTCGGTGAGGCTGTGCCACGCGTCGACATCCTAACGGTCGCTTAACGCGATCCAACGCCTCGCGTGCTCTGACGCTGCCCGGTATGTGACCGTCCGTCGATATCGCACGGCGACGAAGCAATGGCGCTAGGGTTTCGGCCGTGGCAAGACGCGATGTTGGGCTCGGCCCAATACTATAGCTAGGTTATTTTCCAGGTTTTGCCAATAAAAACAAATCCAATAAATCAAAGTAATTATTTAAGGCACTAAAAATACTCGAAAAATTCCAAAAAAAATTCAGAAAATATTTCAGAGCATTTTGAGCCTAAATAAAATACTGTTATTAATTTTTGATAAATACCTTTTCTGATATTTAATTATTCAAGAGAAGGATATTTCAAATTGATTTTAATTAAATCCAATAATTCCCCAAAAATTCAGATAAATTCAATTAAATGCAAATAAAGGTTAATTAATTCACAAAAATTTAAATAACTCCAAAAAATTTAAAATTGGGCCAAATTTCGGGATGTTACAACCACCTCAAAGGTAATCAGCTCGGTGCGGAAGTTATCCGAAGCGCCGGAGGTAACGGGCAGAACCACCTACCCCAGAGGAGTGGTCGAGCTCCCAGGAACGATCCCGAAGAACGGGATTACAATGCTCTTGACCTTCGACCAGGGTATTTGCATTTGGTCGAGCGCGCTAGCTAGCAGCAGGTTAAGGGAGCTGCCTCCATCGACCATGACCCTCCCGACCATAGTGTTGCTAATGGTCGGGGTCACGACCAGGGCCGTTTTGAGGTCCTTCGACACACCATCGGGAGCATCCTCCGATGTGAAGGTGATCGTCGCCCCGGCCCACTTGCAGGATTGGTCTGTGGACTTCCCAGCGGTGGCCTGGTAAACCATGTGCGCAGCATCCTTGATCTCGCGCCGGGATTGATACGCCGAAGAGCCACCAAAGATGATGTCGATCCGACGGTCGCCTTGCTGGAAGTCCAGGTCGAGGTCGCCCTGGTTTTCTCCAGCGTTTACCCTTTCGGGCTCATCTCCCTCCGTCAGGAGCGTAGGCATCTCCCCACGCCCGTCATAGAAGGTGTAACACCCCGGCGCTAAACACGCCACGGATGCTACCAAAACTCTGAATAACTAATGTCACCTCTAATGAAGAGACAGGAATTAACCTCTGACTCTTAAAACCAGTTTAAAACTAAGCCACCGAAAGTTACAAAATTTCGGCAGCACCTCCCCTAAAACTAGGACATCCACTCAGCAGACAAAGAAATGCAATTATATGATATCATTCTAGCAGGTCCTTAGTTAACCAAACACACATCCAATAAAAATTAATAACTCCACCACATAAATTATTACAGGACAGGGAACTTATTAAACATAACCGCAAACAACATTTTACAAGAATTTTGCGCGAGCTAGTAAGAACAGAACTACAATTGATATGATGGCATGGTGATGATGCAAGCGTGAATGTGCTACTACCCCCATCCATGCATCTTTGGCTTCAAAACACCTACAAACATTAAATAACAAGCGTGAGTTCAAACTCGACAAGGTACACGAGAATAATAAACCCAATTTATCGCAAGTAAATCAAGAACTTAACCATAAGAGCAAGTAGTGCAAATAAAACAATGTCAGGACAATAAGTATTCATACCCATTTAAAGCAATAACTTGACTATATCAAAATTACCATAATCAAGTCATCAACTTGATAATAAACCCATTCCACGCCAAAGAAGCATTACTTATTCTAAATCACAACGCCCCGACTCAACTACCCTTGCTGCAACTCAAACCATTTTCATCGACTTTAATCGAGTTCAAGACTCAAATTTCAATCCACGATATTCATACAACATAATCGACAAAGCAAGGAAAAGACATGCGCTAATTCATCAATTCAATTCAATCTCCTTTATGGGTTGAATCCACGACTCAACCTTCAATTACCTAATCACCATCCATATGATACACCATTTACCACAACACTCATTATTAACGATGCAATGCACATGAATGCTCATTGCCATGCACGTCATCGCAGATCGCCGAGAGTGCCCACCCGTCGGTGTGCACCTCACGCCCCTTCCATCCGTAGATGGAAGGTGCCTACCTCATGTCTCGCTCCCATTCACCTCGATGAATGGGACTACGAGGTAGGACTTTCGTGTTCACTACGTGTGAACACAGAGGCCACTGATCGGCATGGGTCGCCTCTTCCATTATGTATGCACAAATGCAATTTTCATGAATGAGATGCAACTTTTCATTCAATGCCAACACTAACATACCATAACCACATACATACACATAGCCAAAATTCTCACATTCATAACCATAAACACACACAGACATAAACATAGCCCAATTTCTCACATTCATAACCAACTAATCTATTCGCACACACTCAATTCCATTTCCCAAATGAGGCACAATTAAGTACGAGTATCCACGTACCCCATACTCTCTACTCTTTGCAATGTCAACAAAGGTCTGTAAAACTCACCGATTAAGACTTACTAGCAACCACTCGAATCCAATAGCTATTCATGTCCTCGAAGGGACGTTCACCAATATAACTCAAACTTTCCACAATCAATAGAAATTAGCCATGAATAGTTAAATGACAACGAACAACTCATTTATGCACACAATTCGATGTACTTGCCTTTTATCGAGCGGTGAATGGAGTGGCATCTTGGTTGCGCCACTCCCAGACAGAACCTTCTCTGCAAATAAACAATACTCATTCCACTTAAATTTATGCATAAATTAGTATTTCTTGTAAACTAAGCCTTATCCTTTTTGAATAACAATTACAAGGGCTCATACACAATTAACACATACATGCATAATTCAGACCATACCAAACAACAGCACACCAAAACCTCCAGAATCTAATACTGGTATACATAAGTAGTGGGTATGCATCCGTAACAAATCCACATATACAATGCATATACAACTACTGCTTATTAACCAAGATTTCGCAATCAATACTTCATGAACACTTATCGCAATCTCTATAAACCGAAGCAACAAGCTTACTCGCAATAAATGACGAAGCAAAAAGAAATGCTAGACAAATCACTAACATTTCTGGACATTCATCTCAATTCCCTTGCAGCTTGAACCAGAGTTAACTAACTATGAGCCTATGACAGTAACATGATAAGCAATGCGGTGATCTTGCAATGAAACTCATTGGGAGAAAATTACTTGAATGAGTTAACTAGCTATGAGCCTAACTTTATTTGCAACAATAGAACAATGTACCATTTCAAAATCAAGCATGATTATGGGAGCACATTACTTAAAAATGGTACCATTTCAGTTTTGCTAAAGTACTAGCAGAAGGTATCATTATGGGAATCCAAGCACTCAATCCTCCATCCTAATAATCCCAAACATGTGCTACATGAGCAAATGAGTAGCAATCCATTTCAGTTGGAAGTGCTCTGAAATTGTATGAACGAAGCAATTGGAGCGGTGGGTAAGTAGGACAGCAGATTCGAGAGGTTATGATGAATCTAGGCATAATAGGTGATTTCTCTAGCATGGTATTTTTCTGTACAAGCAGCAATAGTACATTCAATACAGATTAATCCCACGGAGAAAGGACCCAGGACCATAGTTCCTCAATATCCTCTAAGGCTAGATACTTTGTGACTTTGCCTATTGGAGATTACCATGGTCACTCTCAACAAACCAAGCTGGTGTCATCTTGTCTATTTATCACATCTCAAACAAGTCAGACAATTTGAAATCTTCTTCAACAGCAAACAATGAACCATGAAGCAATATTGTAACACCCCTGTACCACCCCTCACAGCCAAATCATCACACACAGGGCATGCACAACCATTTCATCTCATGAAAATCTAGCTAGGCATTTCATCAAACACCCTTCATGCAAACTAGTTTAATCCCCAAAAACTAGGGTTTTTACCTCACAACTTTTACTCCTGCAGGAAAGGGAGGTGGAGGAGCCGAGTTGGGGAGGGCATTGATCTTCTTTGGTCTTTGGTCTTTGCTTATTCTTGATTCTTCTTGCCTCCGTTCTTCTTTGTTGGTGGAGAGGAGGCGAGGAAGGAGTCGGCCAGGAGTGCAGTGCTGGGGAAGCAAGCGCCAGGAGAGGTGGGGAGGAAGCCAGGCAACGCCGGGAGGAGGATAGGGGAGGCGGCGGCCGGCTTGGTCTTGCCCTGCTTCTTTGCTATCATTGCTACTACCCATTGCTTGCCCTCTTGCTCAGTCTTTGGAGGAGGCCTGTGGGGCGAAGAAGGCGACACTTGGGAGGCCAGAACAGCGCCGGGAGGAAGCAGGCGGCCATTTGGGACTAGAGCCGAGGCCCGGCCTAGGAATCGGCAACAGAGAGGGAGTCGGCGGGGGTTGGGGCGCTCGGCTGGGAGAGTCAATTTGGAGAAAGAATGGGGATCGGCGGTCTTGAGAAAACATCCGATATGAAGAAATATGACCACACACTTGACATGGAGGGGAAAAAAAAAATCTAGCCAAGGTAATGAATGGTAGCCACACACAAAAGAAATGAGATAAAGCTTTGAAGTATTACAGAAGGCCTCGAGCTTGGCCTGCCAGGCCCTGCAGCCCCGCAGGTCGTGGCCCGGAGTCCTGTGAAACAGGCAGAATTTACCCTCATCAAACCGAGGCCGCCCCTCAGAGCCTTTTGGGCGGCCATCTGCCTGTCGTGACCCGGACCGGCGGTCGTCTTGCCGAGGTCGACGCTGCGCCTGCCGGGGTCGTGTTCGAGTTTGCTGGGAACGAGGCCTCTCCTGGGCCGAGTCTCGCACTTCCATAACCTTGCGGCGACCGTCCGCCGAAACGGTCACTAGAGGTTGACCACCATCGCGCTTGCGGTCTCTCTTCCACTTCTTGGCAGCCGTACCCTGGTCGGCATTCTTGGCATTAGAGGGACCGGCCTCGTCTGCATTGACACCAAGCTTACCTTGGTCGTAGTCGCGTTTCCAGCAGACCGCGTCGTCCGCGTCCGCGTAGCGCTCCGTCATGCAAAAGAGCTTGCCGAATGTGAGCCTCGCCGCAATCTCCAGATCTTCAGTAAGAAGTCGGTCGCGCACGCCAAACTTGAAGGCCTTGATCACGGCCTCGTCAGACACACTAGGGATCAGATTCCTAGTGCGGATGAACCGCCGTACGAAGTCGCGGAGGGGTTCATTCTTTCCCTGGATCACTCGGTCCAGGTCTTTCTCCCTGCCAGGACGCTCGTAGCAGCTTTGGAAATTCGAGCGGAGGGCGCTCTGGATTTGATGCCACGAGCGGAAAGTACCTGGTTTCTGGTTGAAGAGCCAAGTGCGGCCAGCGCCGTCCAGGACGGTCGAGAGGTAGTTTGCCATCACGTACTCGTCGCCTCCCACGGCTAGGATGGCGGTGGTGTAGATCGAGAGGAATTCATCAGGGATCTTCGTCCCGTCGAATCGCTCGATCAATGCGGGCTTGAAGCGAGCCGTCCATCGCACCCGTCGGAGGTCGTCGGAGAACGCCGCGTAGCCTCTGTTGGGACAGGCACGCTGGGAAGGTTCTCGGCGCCTGGAGCTAGACTCGATTGCTGACATCGCCCTGCGACCCGGCAGCCGCGGCGATGGGCGAACATCACCGGAAGTATTGCAGGCGCTCGTGGACCCGCCGACGCCGGGGACGTCTTGGGAGAAATTTCTTCTTTGGGCGAAGAAGTCGCCAGTCTGTTGGTCGTCGCCGCACCCCATCCGGAGTCACGCTCGGGGAACAACGGCGAGGAGGCGTCTGGTCGAACCTCGAGATCGCCGCCAGCAGAGACCGGCGGGAGTGTTGACGCCTACGCGAGGAGTTGTCGTCGCTCCTCAACGATCGGGACCCCGCATGGGGGTCCTGGCGCTGTGACGGCGCAGCCTCGGTGACCGCCTTGTCGAGCTCGTTTGCAAGAGCTCGGCCAAAGTAACCCGCCGTCGGATGCGCGGGATCGGTCATGACTCGTGCGATTGCTCGGAGGCGCTCGCTCGAAGGAGGGAGTCTGGAGCGCCCTGAGGACGTTCCAATCTTCTCAAGCTCTTCTCACCGGAGGGCGGTTATGGCTTGATTGATGGCAACCTAAGCCATCCGACAAGTATCTTCAGGGGTCTTTGGGCTGCGCTCCCCCTCCTCCACGTCCTTGTCATGACTGGCGGCCATGAGAACGAAACGGTTCCGTAGTAGCGGAGAGGGGGAGAACAGGGATGTGGAACTTCCACGCTCGGGGGTTGTGTTCGACCCTGAGCTCGCGGAATACGCTGCTGCAGAGGACGCCATACCTTGAAAACCTGCGACTTCCTCCGGTTGAACGAAGCTCTCGGGCCCCACGGTGGGCGCCAGCTGTCGACGATCGGGATCGCCTGACCACAAAAGTGAAGAGGGGGTTTGTGTGAGTGTAGGACCCAAGAAGCGCTTCGCTCAACAATGGATCAAATGAAGGTCGAGCGTGGTGTCAACGAGCAAGAGACAGCGAGTTATACTGGTTCGAGCCCCCGCGAGGGTAATAGCTCTACGTCCAGTCTTCTCCGGAGGAGGAGGAATTCACTAACTGTGCGTACAATGAGGTGATTACAGCTCGAGCTTGGGTGCTCTGTGCGTGGATGTCTATGAAAACTATTGCTAGTGAGTCCCCTCTGTACGTACGCCCTGAGCGGCCTTATATCCCCCTAAATGCTGCCTGTAACGGATGGGAGAGATTCCCGGGGGAGTGGCCTTCGTGCGCATTGAAGGTGGGTCAGAATTGCTCGAAATGGCGCCCTTACGCCTTGCGCCATTATTCGAGGTCTTGGTAACCGTCGAGTAAGTGCACGCCCCGTCCGAGGCGAAACCGCCGACCAAGAGCATCCTCACGACCTCGAGCTTGAGGGAGTCGTAAACGACGCTTGGTCGAGGCGGGCTATAGGTCGTCTTGGGCCCGGCGGACCAAAGCCGCGATCGAGGGCCTTATTTGGATCGCCCATTTGGATACCCATTGGCCGTCTTGTTGGCCGGCCAAGGGTTGCCCAGCCCTCGTCAGCTAGCCCCCGTGGCTCTAGGTCTAAGAGGGCACCTGAAACGACCTCGAGCCTCACATTGTGAGCATAGGGAGCAAGCTTCTGCAGGTCTTGACCCCTTGGCCGAGGTCGGGCGGAGACCACAAAGTGAAGCCTTCGGCCTCGACACCTGGCGACCTTTGATCTTCGCGATGATGGTACGGATGCGAACGGCGGGCGGACACCTGTTGAGCCATTGTCGAACCCCGCTGGCGAAAACCCCAGGTGGATCTGACGTGGTTGCTGCGTGTGCATGAGATGGATGCCATGTTAGCAGTTTGGGGGTTGCGTGTCACCGTGTGGCAGTCGAGTCGGCAGCCAAGTTGTTGCCACATCAGCGGTTGCTTGGGCCCATGTGTCAGTCGTTCTAGTTCGGTGCACTGGGTTCATCGTGGACCGACGAGGTCTTGTGGACCAGGTCCATGGACTAAGGGCCCATGTGCCAGCATGATAGATTTTTTAGACTAATTTATTTTTCACTGACGTCAGTGATGATGTCATAATTTGATTTTTAGTATAAAAATAAATTAAGAAATATGGATTTTCTATTTTTCTAATTTTTGAATTTTACGAGAGTCTGTTCTTCTTCATACGAGCTCCAATTAAGGCGATTCAAACTTCTAAAAGTTTATAAAATTCACATCTATTTAGTGGTGAATTTTATTTGCCTCAGGTTTGGAATTTATTTGGTATTTTCTCTCGATTCGCGTAGATGTCGAAGTGACCGCAGCGTTGGAGGGTGAAGTGTTGATTCGAGAGTAAGGTCCAGAGTGGAACAAGAGCTTTTCCAAAGCAAGTTGTGCTTTGGTCATGTTGAACTCAATTTTGGAAATGCCATGTTGATTTAAATTACTACATTATATTTTATACTTAGAACTGTTTTAAAATAGTTTGGGATCTAGTTATTCTACCCAATTGGATTATACTTACCTTGTAATTTGTATGCCATGATTATTTGTCACCTTATGATGGTTCATTATTAGTTGGTTGCTAATAGATACCAATATGGGTTGATTAGACTATGAATAGCATGCTTAGCCATGCAACAGTATTATGACAGTGAACGATCGAGATGGCGAACAGAGGGGGGTGAATGGTCTCAAACGAAATTTTTCTCCAAAATACTCCAACAAATACCTCGAAAAGATCGTGCAAAGGAAATCGTGAAAAACACGTACAACTAGACAACTATGTGTACCCCCAGCTAGCATGGATGAGAACTGTCGGGACCCGAATATGCAAATCCGGGCCCTCTGTGTATTCAGCACTAGTCCAGGATCGCGCTAGTGCACACAGTCTCAACATTGGTACATATCACAGACATAACCAACGAAATAATAAGTACTTTAATTAAATACTCAAACTAGTTGATTAACCTTGTGGTCAAGTTACAAAGATACGCATCGCAGGGCGAAGACTTATTAAAATATTCAAATGCAGCGGAATCAAAATAAACTCGTGGCGCCAACCAATTTGCCACGAATGGATCGGGCTCGCTCCTAGTTAAATCGACTCCTCTGGTACTCCTCCTCTGACGGGGTTGCTTCTTCTTCAAGCTGAAGTTGTGTTGTTGAGGTGAGTACTTTGAGCACTCGGCAAGTTATGCATGAATGCAATACTAATAGGCTACATGCATGGTTTAGTACAAAGGGTAGGCTATGGTTCATGTCTTGATCTGACATTCAAGATAAGCAGTAGTAATTTGCAAAGCGATAAATCGATAGTAGGAATAGTAGCTTTCACAAACATTTCAATTGTAAATCATTTTTCCATCCTAAGTCAAATTCATCATCACCAACCCAAGCATTTTCCATAAACAAGTCATTTTCATGAAAATCTAACCCTTATTTGTAATCACCGAAGCGATGCTCAATCTAGTGAACACGGCTATTCAATAGGTTGTACACTCTGCGAGAGGTTATACACTTTACCCACAAGATACATCAAATACCACCAAGGCAAATAATCAGTAACAAAGCCTTTCCAAAGTTCCGTCTAAACCCGATCTTGCTCGCTAAGGTTTCAACCTTTGGAGGGACTGGTTACCACACCAGGGGCCCCCTCTTGCGCCATGTGAGTTCTCACCCGCTCCTCCGGCCCCACACCACTACGACGGTATCAAAGAATAGATTTCCCGGTTTACTCGGCTAGGTCCGTCCCATTCACGGAGCTTGTGGTTATATGAAAGACTCAGTTCAAATGCTCGCAAGGTTAAGTCCTTAGTCGTCGAGGCAAGACTAACCAAGAATGACCTTAAATATCCAAAACCAATAAAACCAAATACGACCGCCCAGTTGCCACTCTTGGCCCACCAGAAACAATCTTGCCACATGCCTCAGTCTAAATCATTTTCCCACTCCGGTTCTTTACCATTGCACCACGTGCCATCATCAACTCAATAACACATGTCTCATTCACAAAATACATTCCATATCTCATTAAGTCAATATTAACTTTGGTATTCCAAAATCATGAAATTTCCACGTGGCAGGGCTAAGCATACTACTTACGGTCTACTCAACCCATGTTGGCCAATAATTAATGTCCAACTATTAATCCACAACCTAGGGTGACAAATGATTCATGGCCTACAATTATATACGACAAGGTGGCATGCAGCAACTAGGCATTTAACTAATCCCAAAATTCATTCAAACCAATTTTTACTAAATTATCATGCAATAAATTAAATCGAAATAATTTTTTTATGATAGGTTCAACATGATCAAACACAACTTGCCTTCAAAAGTCTCGATTACGGCTCTGAGCTTGCTCTCGGTCGAACTTCTCCCTCAAAACCTTGGTACTTCAACGTCTCTGGCGTATCGTAAACACAAAACAATAAAATAAATAAACATTAGACAAACAGTGCTCAAAAATTCAAATAAAATTCATAAACAGAAAGATCACAATTTTACAAATTTATAGGAATTGGAATCACTCAAATCGGAGTTAAAAGCATAAAAGTTATAAGCATTTGAAGTTTCAAAATATATTTAAAATCAATATTTCGAATTAAATAAATATTTTCTTTTAGGAAACTACTTATTCGTCATCTTTGACACGTGTCGCCACCAGAGAGTGACACGTAGCCTTCTTGACGTCATCCTCGGCCGGCCCGTCTTGGCGTCAACATGATGTCATCGTGGCGTCGGCGAGGGCTCGACCATCGGGCGACAAGTGGGTCCCACCGTGGCGTCGGCATAGCGTCAGCGGTGGCGTCACACGCACGCGGTGCGTCGCGGTGACGAAGTGGGCCCGTCTTTGTCGGCGTCTCGTGTGCACAGCGCCGCGGTGCGGTGCGGCGGCGTGTGGGCGTGTGTTGTCGCGACATCACGCGCCTGATGAATAGCGGCGTGGCACTACGGCGCCCTCGGATCTGCATCTAACGGTTGAGGTTAGAAGTTGGGGTTTCTTGTTTCAAAGCGGCGTGGCGGAATCCGGGTCGTTGATGCGTGATCGGACGGTTGTGGAAGCTCGACTTCGGCGGCGGCGCGGCGGCTTCTGCTTCACCGGAGAGCGAAACGGCGACATCGCTGGCGTGGCGTTTACGTGCTCCTCCGGTGGCGGCGGTGATACTCCGACGCGCGGACGCTTGAAGCCGAGAATCCGGCATGCCACTTGGCGGCAGCGGAGGATGGACGGCGGCAGCGAGCGGGTCAAAATCCTGGCGGATGGTTTCGGACTTGGCGAGCTCGTGCGGCGAGGCGGCGTCTCGGCGGCGTCGCGGTGTCTGGTGGCGGCGCGCGAGTGGGGATCACAACCGGGTGGCGGCGCAATAAATAGCCCCCTCGACGTCCGTGAAAAGCGCGGAAACCGAGGCCCACACGGTGTGGCGGCGGAGTCCGGCGGTGATTCGGATAGAAGCGACGTGGCGCATCGTGGACCGTCGGATGAAGATCGGACGACCACTGCGCTAGGGTTTTTCCGAGCAGACGCCTGATGTTCGCCCAACACTTTATTCATCCGACTTTTAATCTTTTTCCGATTAAAATAATTTCGAAATTAAAATAATTCATTTGGGGCATTAAAAATACCAGAAAAATTCTGGAAAAATTCTCAAAAATATTTTAGGACATTTGTGACTCAAATAAAATATTTCCAGCAAAATTTTATTTTAACTTTTCTATTATTTAATTAATTTGATAAATGGCTTAATTCAAAATAAATCCAAATAAATCCAAATAAATTCCAGGAATTCCCAAAAACTCAAAATACCATTTAAATGAAAGAAAAGCAAAAATTAGGGTGTTACAAACGTCCCCCCCTTAACGGAATCTCGACCCCGAGATTCAGGGCTGACTAAGGAATAGGTTTGGAAATTCCTTCTTCATATCTTCTTCACGCTCCCAGGTTTCTTCGCTCTCGGAATGGTTACTCCACTGAACTCTGCAGAAGCGGGACGATTTATTTCTCGTTTCTCGATCCCTTGTGTCCAAGATTTTCACCGGGTACTCTTTATAAGTCAAATCCTCCTGCAGCTCGACCGACTCTAACGGCATCTGCTCTTCTGGCACTCGGAGACATTTCTTTAATTGTGACACATGGAACACATCATGCACACCTGCTAAAGACTGCGGTAACTCTAGGCGTCGCTACTTCACCTCTCGACTTAGGATCTTGAATGGGCCAACATACCTTGGCGCTAACTTCCCTTTGGTGTGAAACCTCTTAACTCCTTTGAGTGGGGTAACTCGAGATACACAAAATCTTCGGGCTCAAAGCTCAAATCCTGCGGCGATTATCGGCATAACTCTTACGCCTTGATTGCGCAATTTTCAATCTTTCCCTGATCATGGCTATCTGCTCTTCAGCTTCTCGAAGTATATCCGGCCCAAACATATGGCGTTCTCGGTCTCATTCTAGTTCAACGGCGTTCGACGGGGTCTTCCATATAAGCGCTTGAATGGCGACATCTCGCAAACTTGCACGGTAACTATTGTTGTATTTGAACTCGGCATATGGCAAACACTTATCCCGAAGTTGTATAAGCCAATGCACATGCCCTCAACATGTCCTCCGATGTCGATTAACTCTTTCCGTTTCCCCATACATGCATGGGTGATATGCGATCTTGAAGTTCAGACGGGTCCCTAGAGCCTCATGCAACTTATCCCAAAATCTTGAGGTAAACCGGGTACCTCATCGATACAATTTTCTTGAACTCCGTGTAGACATACAATTCTTGACATATACAAATCTGCTAAGTGGTCCCCTGAGTATGTAGTCTTCACTGGTATGAAGTGGGCGACCTTTGTCAAACGGTCCACTATAACCCATATGGAGTCATACCTTGTCTGGGTCCTCGGTAGACTAGTAATGAAGTCCATTCCGATTTCCTCCCATTTCCACTCAGGTATCTTCCGCGGCTGTAGTAGTCCTGCTGGCCTTTGATGCATTGCTTTGACTCTTTGGCATATGTCGCACAATGACATGCTCATGACTTCACGCTTCATGCTTGGCCACCAAAATCTTTCCTTCAGGTCTTGATACATCTTAGAGCTTCCCGGATGAATAGAGTACTTGGAGTCATGAGCTTCCTCCAGAATCAACTGTTTCAGCTCCTTCTTGTGCGGTATGCAAATGCGCTTCTTGATCCACAATGTACCTTGCTCATCCAGCTTGAAATCCTTTGCTTTGCCTTCCTCCATTTTAGACTTAATCCTCTGAATCTTGACATCGTCCTTTTGTCCTTTCCGAATCTGATTTTCCAGGGTAGGCTTCACTTCTAGTGTGGCTAAAAATCCTTTAGGTACAACCTCGGCTTGACACGAAATTCCTTGCATAACTCTACGGTTTCCTCCACCAACATGTTCATCGAATGGCTCTTTCGACTTAAAGCATACGCCACCACATTGGCTTTTAGGGGTGATAATGAATCCCAGTTGTAATCCTTGATTAGTTCCAACCATCTCCTCTGCCTCATGTTCAGGTCCGATTGTGTAAATATATATTTAAGACTCTTATGGTCCGTGTACACCTCACATCTGTTCCCAATTAGATAGTGTCACCATAACTTCAAGGCGTGTACCACGGCTGCTAATTCCAAATCATGCGTCGGATAGTTCTCTTCATGCGGCCTCAACTGCCTTGATGCATATGCAACGACCTTTCTGTTCTGCATTAACACGCATCCTAGTCCTTGGCGCGATGCATCACAGTATATATCAAAGCTCTAGCTTAAATCCGGTAGAACTAACACTGGTGCCGTTGTCAAGCGTTTCTTCAACTCCTGAAAACTCCGCTCACATTCCGGCGTCCATGCAAACTTCTTCTCCTTCTTCAACAGTTGCGTAAGAGGTCTCGCAATCGTTGAGAATCCTTCAATAAATTGGTGGTAATAACCGGCCATTCCAAGAAAACTACGGATTTGAGTCATCGTCTTGGGTGGCTCCCAATGCAACACTGCTTCCACCTTACTTGGATCAACTACGACTCCTTCGGCAGTCACCACATGACCAAGAAATTCCACCTTGTTCTTCCAGAAGTCACACTTGCTAAACTTAGCGAAAAGTTGCTGCTCTCTTAACTTCCCCAGAACTAGCTTCAGATGTTCGGCATGCTCTTCTCTCGTCTTGGAGTAGACTAAAATGTCATCTATGAACACAACAACGAACTTGTCCAGGTATTCCATGAAAACCTTGTTCATCATGTTCATGAAATATGCCGGTGCATTTGTCAATCCAAAAGACATAACTGTAAACTCGTAGTGCCCATATCTTGATGAAAATGCGGTCTTTGGCACATCCTCCGATCTAATCTTCAGCTGGTGATATCCTGATCGTAGGTCAATCTTGGAGAAAACTCCGGCTCCTCTCAACTGATCAAATAGGTCATCGATCCTGGGTAATGGGTACTTATTCTTTATAGTGACTTCATTCAAAGCTCGGTAATCCACACACATCCGATAACTCCCATCCTTCTTTTTGACAAACAGAACCGGTGCTCCCCATGGTGATGAACTTGGTCTGATAAATCCCTTATCCATTAACTCCTCAATCTGCTTCTTCATTTCCACCAGCTCATCGGTTGACATCCGATAAGGTCTCTTGGCTATCGGGCCGTTCCGGTACTAACTCGATTACAAACTCTATGTCCCTGTCTGGTGGCATCCCAGGTAAATCCTCTGGAAATACATCCGGGTATTCTCTGACAACTGGTACATCTTCTACGCTGACGGCCTCCACACTATTGACCATCAACTGTCCATCCCGAACGGCAGTTGCCTGAAACTCTATTTTTCTCCCACAAGGATTCTCGACTGATATGACTCTTCGTCCACAGTCTAATACAACCTTGTGTTTAGACAACCAGTCCATTCCCAAAATAACATCTAGGGTCTAGGTATCTAACACCACTAAGTTTGCTAGGAACTCTGTTCCATCTATAAGCAACTTTACTCCAGAACATCCTACATCAGATCGGAGTTCTGATCCCGGGGATTGTACTAGCAATACATGCCTAAGGTTCACCATTTTCAACCCATTGTTCACAGCAAAAATCCGGGATATAAATGAATGTGAAGCTCCAGAATCAAATAAAACTGTTGCAGGTACTGAGTTGACAAGTAACTTACCCAAGACTGACGTCCGATGTATTCTCAGACTTGCATCATGATGACATGATTCACCCCGCCTCTTACCACGATGCGTGTGGCAGCTCAGATTGCGTAGCTCCACGGCTTGCTCTGGCGCAGTGTCTTCGTTGGAGTAGTTCCAAGGTTGAAGCGGCGGTGTCCTCCTCCTCCTTCTTAGGACAATAGTTGGCAAAGTGCCGGCTCGTCTGCAGACAAAACAACGCCTCCTGATGCATGCGGCTTCTGCGGCGGCGTTCTCGCAGTGTTGGTGTCGAAAATTTTGTCCGCAGGTCTTGGTATTGGTGGCGGCGGCGTCACCACATTCCTTGGCTGAAATCTGAAAAAGCGGTTTGGTGCAACCCTCAAGCAGCTGCGCTCCACTGGCGTGCTCATTTCTTTGTGCCATCCTGCGCTTCGGTTGTCCTCCGGCTCCTTGCGCTTGTCCTCCAATATCAGCACCTTGTTCACTAGTTCACGAAAGTCGAGAAAGGTGTGGGTTATGAGTCCCACCGCAACCACGAATTGATCCTTTCATGAAGCAGGGTATGCGGCCTTGTCGTTACTCGTCCTCGAGTGCGTAAGCGTACCAGTGCGTGAACTTATTCAGATATTCGGACCTTTGGTTGATTGCCTTGCTTGATGCCCTAAACTCCTCCTTTTTCAACTCCATTATGCCTTCGGGCACATGATACTACCGGAAAGCAATCGTGAACTCCTCGGTGATGTCTGCGGGTGCTCATGAGCGGTGTGATAGTTTTCCCACCATTGTGGCGGTTCCTTGGTGATGAGAAGCATAGAGTACCCTCTCATTTCCTTCACACTGGGTAATGTGCAACTTCCTCTCTATCGTCCTCAGCCAATCATCCGCCTCCAATGGATTGGCATTTCCGGAAAATGTAGGCGGCCGAGTCCTCATGAATTCTGACAGCCTCGAGTGTGGCCTCTGCACTGGGTTGACCTGGTTAGCTTGGGCGGCGGCGGCTTGGTGTGACTCTGCTGCATCTGCTGCATCATGGCATGCATGCGAGTCTATGCAGCAAGAAAGGCTCCAAAGTTCCGCATATCAACTGGCGGTGCTGGTTGGGGTCCTTGTCCTCCGTCATCGGTGTTTCCAGCTGAGCGTGAACCACTTCCATTTCCTCCTTGGTTTCCACGGGTGTTCACCATCTGTCGATTGCTCCATGGTTTAGAGGCGAGAGGAAATAAGAGTAGACAAGTAATAGAATACTTATGCGGGGTCAAAGGTGAAATAGCAAAATCAACTTTATTACTTTATTACTTTATTAATACCGAGGTATGGTTGCTCACAATGCCTATGGGCCATGCAACACATACTGTCACTCCTAAGCATGAAAGAAGCAAATCAAGCTAATACTCTGAGTCAAAGCGCCTCTAAGGGTGACTCTTATTCAAGACAGCGACTCAACGCAGGAGTCTCAACTGCTAATCCTAACACTCACTCCTCAAGCCAACCCCCACCGGAACTTCCTAGTGGATACACCGGCGGGTGTCTTGGTCTGGTACAAACCTATCCCAATGATCCGATGGGATCGCCTCCTGCTCCTCTGCTTGGGCTCAACCTCCACTTGGCTCGGCTTGACCTCCACCGGCTCTGGCTTAACCTCCACCGGCTCGGCTCACAGGCTGCGGCTCTGCTTTGTGGCTCCTGCGGTGCAGGTCGTGTAGCTCGGCCAGCTCCGGCTCTGTCCGTCTGCCATTGTCTCCAGCTCCCAATCCTCTGGATAGAGTGGGCCAAGTACTCACAAGTTCCTGCAGCAGATGAGCCCTCACTGCGTGAATGCGTCCACGAGACCTCTGCGGCTTCAACCGTCTCGTCGATAGCATCCTCTTGAGCGATGACATATCTGGCCAGGTGGGTGATCGTGGCATCCTCCTCCTCTATGGGCTCTCGGTTGTAGCGAGTGTCTCTGCGTGGGTGGTGACGGAACACGGTGCCATCCAACTCCCTAGGGTAGGTACGAGCAATCTGCCTCATCGCCAGACGCGATGTCTCCTGGATCCCAGCATCAAAAGACGACCTCCTGGCAGTGATGCGGATGGGACGACTCGCCCTCGCCCTATCCCGAGCATAAACTGTGATGGTGACATCGGGCAATATCGATCTTGCTGCACTCTGATGAGTCCCCGGTAGATCGGCTGTCGTAACCTCCAAGCAGCTGCATCATACGCCAAAGCTCCGCGGCGTACCCTCCAGTGCGCTCACCAAAAGAGTGGATCATCCTCATCTGCTAAAGGACACTCATGTGAAACTCAGATATTTTAAAACAAAGCGAAGACGTGATAAATTCAGCAAGGGGTATGAAAAGAGAGAAGGGATAAGTCGAGATTGCATTATCATCTTGGCACTTTTAACTTCTTAGAAAATAGTTTTATCCTCACTCGACCATTCTAACTAAGGGCCGATCCTACGATCGAAGATGGCTCGATACCACCTCTGTCGGGACGCGAATATGCAAATCCGGACCCTCTGTGTATTCAGCACTAGTCCAGGATCGCGCTAGTGCACACAGTCTCAACATTGGTACATATCACAGACATAACCAATGAAATAATAAGTACTTTAATTAAATACTCAAACTAGTTGATTGACCTTATGGTCAAGTTACAAAGATCGCCTCATGAGCTTAAGACTTATTAAAATATTCAAATCTGCGGAATCAAAATAAACTCGTGGCGCCAACCAATTTGCCACGAACAAGCCCCAGGCTCGCTCCCTAGTTAAATCGGCTCTTCTGGTACTCCTCCTCTGGCGAGGGTTGCTTCTTCTTCAAGCGAAGTTGTGTTGTTGAGGGTGAGTACTTTGAGCACTCGACAAGTCATGCATGAATGCAATGCTAATAGGCTACATGCATGGTTTAGTACAAAGGGTAGGTTATGGTTCATGTGCAGTACAACATTCAAGATAAACAGTAGTAATTTGCAAAGCAGTAAATCAGTAGTAGGAATAGTAGCTTTCACAAACATTTCAATTGTAAATCATTTTTCCATCCTAAGTCAAATTCATCATCACCAACCCAAGCATTTTCCATAAACAAGTCATTTTCATGAAAATGTAACCCTTGATCAATATAATCACCGAAGCGATGCTCAATCTAGTGAAACACGGCTATTCGAATAGGTTGTACACTCTGCAGAGGTTATACACTTTACACTACAAGAAAAGTGATTTTTAATGACGGTCCAAACTCGTCATCATTAGTCCCGAAATCGTCATTGTATATTTTTTATGATGAATTTATGACGAAATTCAACTTGTCATAGAAAGTTTTCAATGACGAATTGTTTATTTTCGTCATTAAAAATCAACTTTTCTATGACGAATTACATTTTCGTCAACGAAGAGGTCACTTCTATGACGAATATAACCGTCATTAATTGTACTCAAAACGTCATAAAAAATATCAAATTCGTCATAAAATAACACTCCGGTCAACCAAACATGAGCGTTGACCGTTTTATTTATGACGAAATTGTTCGTCACAGATTATTGCCACGTGGACATGCTTTTTTTGTCATTGAACACTCTAGTGCCACATCAATAGCAAGGGTGTCAGGTGACATGGCAAGTGTTGTGACGCAATTGTTTCATCACAGATGAGTACCACGTGGATATTCATTTTCGTCATGGAACACTTCAGTGCCACGTCATCAGCCAGGGTGTGAGATGACGTGGCACATGTTGTGACACAAATGTTTCGTCATAGATAGGTGCCACGTGAACATTCATTTTCGTCATTAAACACTCCAATGCCACGTCAACAGCCACAACACACAATATTTTCAGGGGACCAATCAATACATTACACAAAGTAGCACAAATTATTCATAGATAATAACCATTCCACTCACAAAATGAAAGATTAAAATGAAAACCACCGTATACCTTTAAAAGACAGCACATTTCAACAGAGTGGCACGCAAATAAAGGTTAAGGATATTTCTTTTTTACAGATACTTGATGAGAAGCCAAACAATAACCGCGAGAATCACTATTGCGACGATGGATAGCAGTAGGCACATGCATGAGCAGCCACCTTTGGTGCGGTTGTTCAGAATTGCAAGCCTATTTCGCACACGCTGAATGAAAAGGGCTCGTATCAGTGGTCCATTCATGTAAGCATGAAACAATTAATATTAAGCACTAGTAAAAAATCTCTAGTGGTTAAGAAACAGTTTGGATCTAGGAGAAGGATAAAAGACTAACCTAAAGACGGGAGTTTGTAACATTAACATGATCTTCTAAATCATCCTGCAAACATGGAGAGAACAATCATCATCTAGATTTACAAACAAAAAATGCATATAGCTCTTTTAGGGGCACTAACAATCAATCTTGTATGCAGGGTAAATTCTTCATTGACTACTAATGCGATATGTTTTGTACTCATAACTGTCTCTTCCAGATTCTCAAGACCCTTATCTTGTTTTGCAAATTGTTAGGACAGACAAAGAAATTAGCCCAGGCAGGCAGGCAATGGTTATCAACTTCACAAATAGCCGGTGTTTGCACTATTTATATATATGCGTGCCTACCAATACAAAATGCAAGTAGTGTGAAGAAACAAGTCCACATGGACTCTATTAGGCGTGCTTTGTGCATTTTTATTCAAATTATATAGTTACCACTCTTTGGAAGAATAATAATAAGTCAAACATTAGTACCTTTCATAACTTGCCTCTGAAAGCCATTAGTATACTTTTGATTGTAAAGTTGAGAGGACCCGCTATTACATTTATTCATTAATGGCATCCGACCACTGTTAGGGCCAACAGAGAGCACTCGAAATGAGGTCACAACACTCAATTCGACTAGAGCACAGTGCAAGGGCAAGGCTGGTCCTTGGGTGAATCCTGTCAACAAAAAAAAAGATGTTAGATCTAAAAACTTGAGAAATTTGAGAACACATTTTGAAACTCTTTTACAAGAAAACTACTGCACGGTAGCAATTTGATAAAAAATGAGCAAGCATAAAACCATATCTAAAGCTTGGCTCCGATATCTCACAGAGATTTTGCCACCTATATAAATAACACCATCGAACATGGCACACCATCAACACTAATGAGCACATAACCATCAGATTTTGCCACATATATTTGGGAAGGCATGAATTACCAAGTTTGGATACACTGAACTAGTGTGTCTATAGTTAAATCTCCCACTGCTACTATCGCTAAACTACTGATTAAATTGCAAAGCATCAGAGATTAATATGTGACCATTTATAAAACAGTAACAATAGCCAAGTTAAACCATTTGGTGAATTCATGAACTAATGCTAAAAAGCTGCTATTGGAGCATCAGACATTGAACACCAACAAAGCATTTTTGAACACCATCAACCCTAAGCTATTAACATACAAGGGCAATAAAAAGTAGTTAGGCTAAGCCAGTGATTTATGTAAAACGTCAGAATAGTCTTGAAAGTTAAAACTGCTATCGATAATAAATGTTTGCATCTGAAACATTGTCATTGCAAGTTTTGTAACCAAAGCTATGCTTGCTTGGAGGGCCTTCGTCAATTTTAAGCCATTGAAAAGGGCCCTTTAAAAAAATCAGAGGGGTCAACTTGTGGCCAGGTTTGATGAGAAGAGTAAACCCATTGTAACTATTAACACTAAGCCTCTCTTGACATGCTTTCTTGATAAACCTGGACAAGTAGAAGGTCTTTCGTTCTTATTCTCTTCATGCTAACTACTACTAAGGACACATCAGATGTAAAATGCAAGGCAGTAGATCATACCCAAAAACGCAAGAGCAGAAACCAACCAGTTGGCATCACCCTCTGCATATATGCAATAAAAGCTAATATCAAATGTGTTGACCTGAAAGGTGATGTTGCCATACAAACTATCCAGTTAAAAATAAGGATAGTGAGAGAGTACTTACCACTCGCACTGTAAGGAATGAAATACCATTATCCGCTAACTCATCTTCATACAAGATAACCTAAATGTGTCATGTCAGGGGTAAACCAGTGCATAGAGCAATCATGAACAATTTGTTCTGTTTCATACCTCATCATAGAAAAGAATTGGTTCTTTTGCTGAAAGGGCAACAAGGTCAATCCGGTCATTACTATCCTCCCAACACAAACTGTTACATCCATCTAAACTTGTTTGCACCTGGAAAAGAAATAACCACAAAAAAATGTTTGTCTGATGTGATATCAACTAGTAAGAAAAGTAAATGGACCAAGGAACCAAAGAAAAAAAAAGACAACAGGTAAAATCAATAGAGTAGACAAAGGTCCATACAGAGTCTGAATTCGGAACCACAGCATCGCTCCCACAGTATGGTGTTGTGAATGTATATTCATAATCAAGTATCACTTGATCAGAAGGCTTGCTGCAAGAAGAAACCACTAGATGAACCTGCTCCTAGTTTTTTGCTTGATAAACTCACAACACATGAAATGTTGATTCAACAAGGGTTCCAACAAAAGGAATCACAGGCATACTATCTAAAACCATTTTGGCATAGACTACACATATAAAAAATAAAGAATGTGGCATTGAACTTCTCACAATAAAAAGTAAATAGAACCATCTTAAATTTGTTTCATCACTATATCTGCACTTGTAACCAAAACTTGAAACTGTAAGAAAAATTACAGTGCTGTCATATAAAGATGATGCCAAGCAAAACCTGACCCAGAACTCGAAGAGCTGCTTCATGTCCTCCCCATTTGTTTAGCCGTCCACTCATGAAGGTCTCCTTGAGCTCGGTGGCGTCGAGTAGCGGAGAAAGCAGACCATGCGGTGAGTGCGCCACGAAGAAATTGGCGAGAACGATGGCGGAGGAGGAGGAGGCGGGTTGGATCTGGACGAGGTTGCGCCGATTCTCGCCGTAGAAGGGCTTCAAGTTGGCACTACAAGGAACAGAAAAAAAATTAGTGGGCCAAAACCCACAATTTAGGCCAAAACCCACAATTTAAATTAAATTGTGGGTATACCGTCAATTTAGTTCACGAATTTAACTCGCGAAATTAATCAATTAAATTAGTGGGTACCCACAATTTAAATTAAATTAAATGGTACCACAATTTAAATTAAATAAATGGGTTTGGGAAAAACCCACAATTTAACGGTTAAATAAATGGGCTCAAAAACCCACGAATTTAACGATTAATTTAAGTGGGTGGTACAAAACCCACAATTTACTTAAATTAGTGGGCTAAAAACCCACAATTTAATTAAATTAGGTGGATCGTAAAAACCCACAATTTAATTAAATTAGGTGAAATTTGGCGCTCCAATTTAATTAAATTAGTGGGTTATTTAAATTAATGAATTTGAAAAACCCACGAATTTAATTAAATAAATGAAATTTGAAAAAACCCACGAATTTATGATTAAATTGTGAAATGAATAAAACCCACAAATTTAGTGTTAAATTCGTGGGTTTTATATGGCCCACAATTTATCGACCATTATACAAAAAATATATATATATGTCCTTGTCGACCACCATCCAAACTTGTATTTCATTGATGTCAGCTCGATCATTATTTTGGTAATTTGATACCCAAATTATAGCGGCGATTACTAGCCCATTTTCCAAACCTGCAAAACTGTAAATAACATATATATATACGAACAAAAATTAATGGTGTGATGGGTTAATTTAACTTTGTGTTTTATACTCAAGGGGTTTGTTTAGTGTTCATATACTTCAAATTTTGTTGTCTTGGACAAGTTAACTCAATTGTTTGGAGCATTGTTATATGAGCGATGTATTGGGAATTATCTTTGCATATTTACCTCAAAGTCATAGAATGGCGTATAGTTGGGAGAAAAAAAAACCATAGTTGTAGACTTGAAGAAAAGAAGTCGAACAATATGTAAGAATATTCTACTAAAGATAAGAAGCGGAAGTAATAGTATCGCTGTAATTTTTTAAACACAACCACCAACTTTCATGATATCACAACAAGCATGGATGCGATGTGTTATAGCAAAATCTGAAAACTTATTTAAATGTAAAACTTAGCAAAATCATTAATAGCCTCAATCTGAAATGTTAACCCGGTTGTCATACCAAATGAAGTAAACTTAACTAATTCTCAAGCGACAATTTCTTATAGGACAATCGAGTACTAAACTAAATCTGAAAATATTTGCAAGAGTCTAAACTAAGTCACCGAAATGTACAAAATTTCGGCATGACCTCTCTTGTAAATAGGACATCCACTCAGCAGACAAAAGAACATTTGCAGTTATAATATATATATATCAATCTCTCAAACCAGAAGCAAATCCTTAGATAATCAATCACGTGTGTGTGCTCATAAAATAAAGAACATTACAGAAGCATCTTTCTGGAGGTTTACAAGAGCAGACACCACAGCTTTCAGGTTTGGACGGTCACGAGCTTCATATTGCAAACAATGGGATGCTAATCGCATCACAGAAAATTGTTGAAGATTAAGAAAGGGGCAGAGGCCATTACAGTTTATATAGATGTCAAGAGAAAACAAGACATACCAATTTGGTACGATAGTTTCTATATAATGCTTGTTGCAGCAATAACGAGTCTTTGAGAAGCAATGACTCTTATAAGATCCATTGCGGGAAGAATTGAGTACTTGATAGGTAGTAAAAGAATTGTATACAACAAAATACACATAAGCGCATGGCAAACATCTTGCCATTGTAAAAAATCACATGTCCAAATTGAAAAGTTGCAAGAAAGAATAAGTATGCAACTTCATGTTACATACACAAAGGTAAATGGATAACAATAGCAGGACTTGGCATATGTATTAGACATAGTGATAACAATCATGTTGTTGTTCGGTGAGAATGCCTAATACAACATCCAAAATTGTCTGTACCACCTACACAAAGTTTGTGTTAACTAAATCTAATTTACAAGAAGATATGACATGCATTTCAACTATGCAAGAAGAGACCAGGAGTATACCAGCCAAAATAACAAAGATTGGAAATGAAGCACAATCCTGTAATGTTGGTAATATTCCAGCATCTGTGAGGAACCAAAATAAATTAAACAATAGAATGGTACAACGTAAAGGACCAACTAGTAACATGTGGAAATCATGAAGTTAATGAAATTTTAGGCATGCACAAATTTTGATAACATATCCAACTAGTCAATGACAAGCTAGTTAGCACTAAAACATAAATAGAAGAGAAGATGCTCGTGACACTAAGCATGTTCCCATAACAAGCTAGTTAGCACTAAAACATAAATAGAAGAGAAGATGCTGCACAGCAGCACTAAGCATGTATTCTCCCATAAAAAAAATGAAGTGTATTTGGAAAAGCTCACTTGTTGTAGGAAGTGCAAAGTCCTAGCTCCATCGGCTAGTATGCCTTTGCATGTTAGAAGAACCTAGAGCAACCATTGTCTCACAAATACACATTGCAAACTCATATTCACTTTCATCAATAGCACTGGGCTGCATCCTTGATCGATTAAAATTCTTGGGAAGTGTTCATCAACACCTCGAAAATGTTGCTCATTCTTTGCATCATATTCAACAATTGCAACATCCACGAATTGGTTTTACGAGCTAGGTTGCATTGCTTAAGCCAAGAACATATTAGAAAAGGAGCCAATAGAATAAACTTTTAGTTAAAAAATACATCGATCTCGTACCTCGACATATTACTTTAAAAACTCACAAGCATGTAGGCGAAAATCACTTGTAAGAAAGTAAGAACCCACATCGCAAAATGGAATTGGTAGTGAGATAAATGGGAAAGAATGAAATTAAAACTTGGGACTGAAGTTCAAGCGAATGCAGACCCACGAATTAAACCATATTTGGCGAGATCATCACGAGCCCATTCAGCATATGCATTGTGAAATTGAGAACATTTATTCTTGTCCCTACATGTTGTTTAGCCAACTCCATTTCTTTGCTTCTTGTGCTCGCTAAAGCAGCACTAAAATGTTTCTCAAGTAGCTCTGAGAATGATATATTACAAGATGCTTATGTTAGTATGTTGCATAACATGACGAGCATGATTTTTGGACGAAGTAAAAGGCGAACTTCGAGAATATAACAATTGCAGGATTTGTGGCGGTGACTCAAGTAAGGCCACGCAACAATGCTCTCCGTCTATCACCTATTGGATATAAGTAACAATTTAACAGAAGAGAAATAAAGGTTTTTTTCCTATTTAATTTGACGGTTGATACTTCAAATAAATACAATTTCAAGCAATCAGGAAAGAAAGAAAAGAATCAAACTTACCTTCTAAATCCTCGTTGTGAACAGTGAAACAATAGATGGGAATAAAGTATTCCACAAAGTAACTCCCTCCCTTCTAACAACCTATGAAGATAAGACAATTGCTAAGAAACAGTAATTGAAGTAAAAGATATTGTCACAGTTCACAGATTTCAACAAAAGTGGAAGAGAATAACCACATAAGGTGATAACCTCTGCTACTAATGCAGCTGTTTGACTCTTCAAAGCCCACTCCTCGTCGGGACCAATAACCTCAGATATCAAATTAACAGTCAAATTAGCAAATTCATTTAGATTACGCAACACCGAGTTCCTCCCATCTCAATCTCACCAAGTCTTTGTAAAAATCAACAAGAGAACTATCAATGATGATCATACTAAAATACAAGACAAGGATAGCGCTAATAGAGAAAAATATCTTCCTATCTAGGAAATTGCAATAATGAATGCAACATGACCATAGTCCTCATAGGACATCAAATTTAGAGCTTTATGACACTATCCTCTATGATTGAACCATTCTTTGGGGTAAATGGTGATGAGGCAATTAAGCTGTTCTACTAATTGCCAATAGATTGTTCTAATTAGATTTTTTCCCCACAATATAATGGTTAACACTAAGTAGCTTCTAAAGATCGCTAGATATAAGGTCAAACAAGTGCTAACCTGAAAGTTGCTAAGCAGATCCTTCCTATCGAAATTCTTTTCTTCTTTGAATGCTAATTCAATATCATTACCATCTTTTCTTCTTGAATGCTAATTCAATAGCCTTGAGTATCAATATATTCAGCTGCAGAATAGCCATCTTCAATGCACAGTAGAACAAACAAAAGGATGAAGAGATGGTGAAGAAATATGTTGAATTAATTACCACCAACAGAAATCTTATACACACCACCAAGATATCTCTTTTCCGAGTAACTCTGCAACATCAAGGCTCTTCGTAGTACATCATACCACGTCTTTGCTTGACCAAAATACAAAGTCAAGGAATATAGCAAACTAATAATAAAGAAAGAACAAACATCATGGCATTATGCGGTTAGGCATCGAACAAAGCTTATGCATGTGTAGTATGGCATGTGTATTAATTACGATAGGTAAGGAATGTGTATTAATTAAATAGATAACTGGATATAGTCATGGTGTGTGATATTCCCTGGCAGAGTCGAATTGAATCCTGCAGATTAGTTAAAACTAACAAGTCAAGCTTTAAAGAGTTTCAGTAACAAGTCAATAGTTATACATAAGTGATCCTAAACTAATTTTCAAGTTATCTACAAGTCATCCTATGAAGTGTGATAGTTAACGAAGATGGTATTATCAAATTTTTTATGTAATTCAAAGAAGTACATATCTTGTACATTTGAACAATGGCACCCAATTTTAGCAACAATCATTGGTTATCTTGTGAAGCTCAAATTCAAAATCTCACCAAAAAAGTGAAAAAAAAAAGAGAAAAGGCTTGTAGGTCGGGGAAGGAAAAAGTCCCATTTTAGTTCTGTTCTTATTTTCACAAGGACTGAAGTCCTGTTTAAAGCATCACAAGCACCTAGGCACCATGAGCGTGTATGGCCAAGTTCATGATGTCACATAAGCGGTAGAGAATAAAAAAATACAAACCGGCATGTATGTCTTCACTTATATTAATCACTCGGGATGCCTTGCTTATGCCGCCTCGGTTATATGAAATATCCGATAAAAACATCGGGATGTCCATAGTGCATTGAACCACGGAGAAGGATAATAAAATGCAATTAAGTTGCCAAGGTGCGAAACTAGTGTCACGGGTTCCTTGCTACAAAAAGCGAGAAAGCGAAGCAACAAAATGCAGAAATTATTTTGCTAGAGCTAGAATCTTTGTATTGGCGAAAATATTTACTCACTTGAGGTAAGCAAGAACACGTTGCCCCAAAGTAACAAAAGCTGGTTTCTGATTTGACATAAAAGATGCCAAGAAGACACCTGCTTAAAGCGAAATAAAATAGAAACGAGTTGATCTAGAAAAATATAAAGAAGCCAATAGTTTGGTAAAATTACCAAGATTAGTCAAAGAATGACCTTCCGTGAACACGTGTTCCCTCACACCAAGAATTGTGGGATCTTTGGATTCCATGATTACCGCGAAGTTCTTCAAGTAAATTCCGCATTTTCATTGCCTCCTCCAAGTAGTTATCCTAAGCAAGAACTTTTATCGGTCAAGGTTGTTTTGAGTACGAAGGGACATCTTGAACTTCTCTCTTGTCTCGGCATGTCTATGAAAAAAGGAAGTATCTAGTGCAACCTCATCTTTAAGTGCTAAGATATACACTCTTGCAAAGACCCTTTGGATGAGAATATGAGATATGGTGGAATATCCATCGGCATAGGAAATTTTACGAAATTTTACCAAGCATGCAGGACACTGAAACCATCAAAATCATGGATAGCTTGGCATTCTTACTTTGAGAGATATTCTTAAGAACGAAAATCTAAATGCAACCAATATGTTTTATGAGGATATGTTTATTAGAATCTAGACTCTATCCCATAAAAAAAACAACAGAAGAATCTAATCGATAATACATTTGGTAGGAATTGAGAATCTAAAATAAACTGATTCATATCAATAGTCAGATTGCATCTCCCCTAGTGAAGATTATAGCATGATTTTGATTTTCCGTTTTACCCTCACCGAGCTTGGGGTTCCCAGGCGGTTTAATGGAGTATATTTCCTATATGTGCAACAATGTGGCAAAATAAAGCATAAGAGGTCAAGCAAAAGCAACATCAATTAAATACATTATGCCTAACAAGATTGCACAAACGATATTTCCTTGATGGTTTGGGGAATTAAATTGAATCAAAATAGCAAGCACAACAAAATCAGTAGCTAATACTCGAGACAAAAGCGTAGTGAAGTGAGCGAGCGATAAGCTGAACCAAATTTACTAGTTTCATTTCTTTCAAATCCATACTGTTGTAAAGATATCAGCTGCATTTTGAAGTAGCTTCTAAAGATCTGCTAGATATAAGGTCAAACAAGTGCTAACCTGAAAGTTGGTAAGCCAGTCCTTCCTATTAGAAATTCTTTTCTTGCTGAATGCTAATTCAATATCATTACCATCTTTGTCATCCACCTAGATAAAAAAATCCTTCTTGTGTTTGCCAATTTCTTCAAAGTACTCCTGCACAACATAAATTAGTTAATGTGGTATTCTGCAAATAGAACAACATGTATAAAGAACAGATCTGTAGCAACATAATAGGTAGATGCTAGATACTTACTTTCCTCCGGAGTGTTATACTTTCGAATTTTACCATCTGAGTCAAACAAGTGCATGTTTGTCGTTCCAATTGTAGTTGTCAACTTGAATTTCTTCTCAAAACCTTCTTCCTTAGCTATGTTCATATTTTCCTCATTCAATTTGACCACAAATTCCACACTCAGCGGATTGGCAACTCAATTTGACCATACTCATACTAAGTCACCGAAATGTACAAAATTTCGGCATGACCTCTCTAGTTAATAGGACATCCACTCAGCAGACAAAAAAACATTTACAGATATAATATATATATATATATCAATCTCTCAAACCAGAAGGAGATATTCTAGCAGGTCCTTAGATAATCAATCACACATACAACCGTAATACATACAATCCACATTCCATTAATTACAATAAGTCCATCACAATAAGTCGTTCACAAGCTATCCATCACAACAAGTCATAAATTCCAACATTAATACACCAATCGAGCTAACAATGGAATTCATGCCTCGGGGTTGTTGGAGTTGTGGGCGCTACCACCGTCGTATTTGTTGAAGAGCGTCTTCTATGATGTAAATCGTTAGTGCGTCTTTGGGCGTGACCGAAAACCTGCAAGTTCAAGACTAATCTTTTAAGCATTCAATAGAAGCGATGGCAACAATCTATATGAAGGAAAATGACTACAATGTCGAACCCAAATAAAAGGGCAAGTTCCTTTTGAGTTGAAGTTTGAACACTGCTTGTAGGTCATGATTAAATGAGATGGAAGTGGACTACTCATTCAAGTAACACTAAAACATGCCTATATTAACACTACACGGCTTACATTCAATAAAATAGAGTTGGAACATCTAAAACTAGATTTTGTAAGAAACCACTAATTTCTATAAGTTCTGTTATATTAGGGCAAAGCATTGTAGTGAACAACTAAACATTGATCCAGACTCAACTAAAGTCCAACATTCACAAAAAAATATTACCGTTGGTACACCATGGAGTGACTAGAAACCACCTATTGGTGGTAACATGCCCCTGTTTTAAGATGTGAGACGTTTGGATTAAGGCACTAATAAAATAGATCTATAATAGTATTGATCAGGAACATGTTGAATTGGTCATCAGTCATGTTATCTGCTCATACACATCATAAAGACACCAAAATGAGTCAAAGGAAAGGAAAATGGTAGCGATGTAAGAGACAGTTAGGTACTAGATAGTGTGCTATTTAATGCGTTGCTTTGAGGAAGACATATTCTAAAGATAGTTTGGCAAGAGCCAAAGAACATCACACAATGCTTTTAAGTTATGGGTAATACAGAAACAACACTTAATGTAAATCTGGAGTTCTTTCTTGCATGATTGTAACTCAGCCAAGAGGCGTGTCAGTGTTGAGTTGTAACTCAGCCAAGTGTCGTCTGAGGTGTCACCTGAGGTGTCGTTTGAGGTGTCATTTGAGGTGTAAATGCGAGGTGTAAATGAGGTGGCTGCAGGCCCACGGGTTGAAGTACATAGGCATTCCTTGGCACAGCATAGGTGGTGGGTACATGTAGAGCGGGTTTGGAGGCTGGGAGCCCTGTAAGGCATAGACAGGTACATTATGCCACATATAAATCATTAGTTCAAATTTTGCATAACAAATTGAATCGATCTGTCTATACCTGTGGTGCCTCTCCTACAGAAGGTGGCTGCATCTGTGGAGTGAACATGTAGAAAGGACGAGGAGGCTGGGACCTCTGTGGATCATAGTTTGTGATATAAAGTATACAGAATAGAGTTTTTCAAAAATAAAGAATGCATGAGAATTTCATATAACTTTGAGGTGCATCTCCTAGGGGTGGTGCACGCATCGATGGGGTTTATGAAGGGCGCCGGGAGGTGAGCACCTGTGATGCTTCTCCTTGTGGTGGTGGCTGCATGTGCGGAATGTGATTTCTGAGCTAAGTGAATTAGAGAGTAATGAACTCAAATATCGTTACAGGGCATAACAGGAGGCGAAAGCAGTGGCATGTTAGGTCCAAGAGATCCAAGAGATTGTGACAGATTCTGCATATATAGATTGTTTGTTAGATTTTAATCACAATTGTGGGCGTGGCGATTTGTTTAGAGTTGAGATTGTACTGCAGATACATTTTCATGTATTCTGAGTCTTCTCGGCTCCTGCGAGCTTCTTCTTGCGCTTTACGAGCCGCCTCCTGCGCTTGACGAGCCGCCTCCTGCACTTGACGAGACTCCTCTCGCGCTTGACAAGCCTCCTCCTGCGCTTGTGCTTCCCGTGTGAACCTCGACGAGCGAGCAGTACTCCCCTGTGAGGAAGTCGAGCCTCGTGGAAGACGATCATAGTCCACAACTCCGTCCCCCATGGCCCACCTACAAACGATATATACTGAAATGTAACCATGCAACATTTTGTTATTAAGTAGAAGCGAAAACAATTAAAATCAGTTTTATTAACGAACCTCCCATGCTTTAGGCCCCCTCGGCGTGGTACAGCGCTTCCACATCGGCCGTGGCCCTCAATCGAACTCCGCCCCATGGCGTTGTGTCATTTCTTCAGTATATGACGTCTACAAAACAACATATTGGTGCTCCCGGATGTAAATTTGCACAAACATATTGTGTCATTTATACTTACCATCCTCGCAGTAGCCCGGTCGTCGCACAAAACATCCGGGTTCTGTGGATCCTCGCCTTGGTGCCCCGGATGTAAACTTCCACAAAAGTGGGAGTACTCCCACTTCTGACCTCCTACTGCAAAGTTAGAAACATGATAATATTTAAATTCACTAACAATTATAATACCGATACTTACCATGCGTTGCTCTAGGCCAATGTGTAAGTCTGCGCCGTACTTGTGCTTCCCCATTCTACTTCTTTTGTTCCCTCGATTTCTATTTGATTTTTCTTGAAAATCCTCCAACGCCCAGTACTGGCACATCCACCTCCAAGCCTCCATGTCCTTCATTATCCAATCGACCGAGCTCTGGAGATACTCTTGTTCTGTCAGGTGTATCCTCCTCGCCTCTGGTCTTCTCATATTCACCTTCTTCACCCTCTTGTAAAATGGATGGCGGCTTGAATCCGTGCATTCTTTGAGCGAATCTCGACAACCTTTTACGCCACCCTATTGAAGGCGCTTTTGGCCTTCTTCACGGTGTTGTAATCGTCTTCGTTCTCAAGCGGAACCTCTCTGCATAGATTACACATTGTCAAATTGTATTTGCATTTAAAGCAATACTCAAATAGAGTAAATACATAGCATAAACTCACCCGAAGCTAGCCCAGGTGTGCCTCGACATGTTTGGTTGTCTTCGTTTCCTTCACGCTCTTCTTCAACGCCCAGTGCTTCGGTTGTGGGCCGCGAATCTATCCCTGCCTGACTCAACCATGCCAGGGTAATAGTAGCGGCCAAGGGCTCCCAGCACGGCGTTAACCTTTGTAATGTGGCCCGTCCCAGTCCAACCCGGCTCTTTCTAGTGCCTACAACAAAATACAAGACAAAGATGCATGAAAATAATAAGTTGTCACTTAGCTCATGCTAAAAGAAAAGACATGAAAGATATAACTGTTACCTGCTCCCGTGTAGCTCTATCAACCTCCTATCGGCCGGGTTGCATCTCGGATGAACTAAGACGGATTTACGAAACCTGAAATGCAAATCATTAGGTCATAGACATTACAATGTAAATATGGATATTAAATGATAATCCAATACTACGCATATACCTGATGGTACCCGAAGAAGTCCCGCCCTCTTCAACTGGCTCTAAGGTCGCCGCCAACTCTGCATCTGCTGCTGCCTCGGCCTCGGCATCTGCATCTGTCGTCCCCGCCACCACCCCCAACGACCTCCTCGTTGTCCGCCTCGCCAAGTCCTCATCCTCACATCCCACCCCCTCGTCACGAACCCCCACTGTCCCTCGTCCACGAACCCCACTGCCCCTCGTCCTGAACCCCCCACGCCTCGTCCTCCTGTGGCTGCTCCCCATTTGTTCTCGTGCTCGCTCATGAAGCACCTCTGGGCTGCTCACCCCTTTATCTAATATCATAGCCCAACAAACATGGCTGCTAAAAACCATCGAGTCTGAGCATCTGAACCCCTGCTCCTCGACCTTCTGGAGGACGACCCGCTGAACTTGCCTTTAAGCTTGTCAACCTGATGCCTGAACATACTCATCTGTTCAAATTTGACAAGAGTTAGTACACATGTCTACAAATAATTTTCAATAACTTGCAAAAATGAATGAGACAACAATAACTTCTAAAAAAAATGAATGAGACAACAATTTATTCTTTAGTTACCAATTACTTGCAACAAGATATTGTCAAGGAAATAGAACTCAACTATGACATTCTTCTCAGCATGGCATTGACATGGCAAATACAGATCATGCAGCATAGAGGGGCATTGCCCAACAAATACATTTACTATCTGTCTATCCGGAACTTGACATTTTCTAGATTGACCAACAAATACATCATGGCAAAGAACATAATACTAAAAGAAAGTAGTCACGCCATTTCTGGTACCATTCTAGCTCTAAAATCTGACATATTTTCAGACTACTCAGGCATACAAAGCATGACATTCATAAAGAAATAGTGCAAAGGTACAAATTGAAACAAATAAAGAGACAAAATATGTGGAAAAAGGTTCTAAAACCCAAAAAACACAAAATATCTTCAGAAAATTAGTGCAAAGGTACAAATTGAAACAAATAAAGGAGAAATTACCATAAGAAAGCGAATAAACTAGTGGCACTCTTAAGAGAAAAGAGACGCTTCTTGTGACCGTGACCAAAATTGCGCTTCCTCATGTACCATTAATTGTAATAGAACATCTGATATCAAACAGGTCATTCCACTTCCACTCATCAAGCACATCTTACAAAATATACATATCAAAAGTCGCCGGCGTCGAGAATGCGCTTTTGACTCGCATTTCATTGAGGCGTGCTTGAAGGCGTGCAATCCTTCTTGACTTTTTACGGCGTATCCGTGAAGGGCTGGTTCATCTGTTATTATGTCCGTGGCATCGGTAGGTAATTGATCGAGTCCTGCCCGCGGAGACAAGGAAAGAATCCCCATAGCTTCTTCTTGATATACATCACCCACATCATCTTCTCGTTGCTTTGCACATCTGAAACATCCCGGAGGATATACTTGAGGTTAACTTTAAATACAACCCACCAAGCCTTCAAGCTACGGTGAGGATAGCTCGGGTAGTACACTGCTCAACTTTGATGTGCAAGCACAATGTTATTGATGTGGCCTGAAGCATGACGTGCTTCACCTCCACCATCCCAAAGTCATCGACACGTGTGCGTTGTGTGGATCGGACCAATGGCAATCAAAAACACAACCTTTAGTTCTTTGGCACCCCCAAAGGTATACTCAATTATGTTTTGTACAACACCGTAGTAGTCTAATATATCACCGCTGGAATCGAGCAGCGTTGTGACTACTCCATTGTTTGAAGTGGCATAAGTGGGCGGCTAGCTTCTAATTTCATTGTTCAAAGCGGAACCCGTTCACATCATAGCGACTATAGCTCCTTGCCATCACATCACCATGTGAGAGCTGCCGGACATCCTCGGGGCGGAGGCATCACGCATACACTATATAGCAATATGCATCTTTGTTAGTCTAATATTAAGTTACTACAACAATTCATTTAAAAAATGAATAAATAGTCAAATTACATCTTGTGGAACCATTGCGAAGCTTGGGCGCCTTTCAACCCATCACGGCGTAGGTTATCCAATTGCTTACTTGTGGGTTGTCGAGTTGACTTCAATTTTCTTTGTCAAACACTCTGCGTCATTTATTCCGGGTTAAAAGGACACTACATTGAAATGTTGAAAACTTAATTGAAAGTCACTTACTCAAAATATTTTTCAACTTCTACCATATTCTTGAACATGTAAAGCATGGCGAGTTCCACTCCTCATACTCAACATGGTGTGCGATTATACGACCCAACAGTTGACCCTTGCATTGAAAAAGCTCAAGTTCGCTGCGGTTCTTCTTAGCTGCGCGGTACCGACTCGTAGGGGCACTCACGTTGTTCTTGACTGCGAAATACTTTGTTGAGAAGTTCGTGATCTCTTTACTTGCATAAGCCTCTGCGATACACCCCTCTACCCTTGCCTTGTTGCGCACTGTAGCTCTAAGCTTTTTCAACTCCCTTTCCTGACTATACATCCATCTGAGCTGCAAGGGACCTCCAACCATCGCTTCCCAAGGCGGATGCACCGGCGAGATGTTGCATCACATTCATAAAACCAGGTGGGAAAGTTTTTCCATCTTGCATACAAGCAAAGGAATTCCTTCTCTAACTTCTCCATCAACGTCTTGAGATTTCCTTAGCGCATATCCGCCTATAGAAATGGCGAGCTCGGCTAACATCCTCCACAACTCATTATCAAAATAGCCACGAAACATTACCGAACAAGTCTTTCCATGATAATATGGTAATCATGACTCTTTAGCCCGTTTAGCTTACGGTCTTGACATTCCTGACCGTTTTATGTTAGATGCATAGTGATCGAGAAACTTTAGAGTTTTCAACCACCTCAAAATCTGTTTACGGTCTTACGGCTTCACGATTATGGAGCTCGTGGCGGCTCTCATTTCCATTTAAACCAACTTTAACCTCGAGCCACGGCCTAGCACAATGATCACCCATGTCTTTCCTAGCACTCACGTTATCCTTGGTTTTGTCGGTTACATCAAACACCATGCTTATGATGCTTACGCCACATTGCGCTCTTGGTGCATCAAATCTATGTTATCTTGGCGAGAATCAAAGCTTTCGTAAGCAGCTCCCAAAGAAAAGAAATATGAGTCGGTTGTGCTCCTTTCCATAGCGATGAAACCCACTTAGTAGATCGTTCAAGCCGACTATGCCATTCAGCTATCTCCTCTCTGTGAGTCGCCGTGGCCCTTTTTAACTTTCTTTCCTTTTGAAATGCTTTGGCATCGTTCTGAAAGGGTGCCTCTTGGGAAGCCACCGTCGATGGCAATCGAAGAATGTGATCTTTTACCGTCGTGAGCTGAATGCATCGAGTCGACCATACAAATTGGACAACACAGCGACCATGAACACACCGGTACCGCCCAAATGCCATATGCCAACAAATCATGGACCGACCACGGTATGCGGCTCGTAAGGTAAATTCTCTACCAAGAATGCTGTCGTATGCCTTTTCCTCGCCACAACTTTTTATTTCGTCAATTAAGGGCCACATGAACACATTGAGATCCTTCCACGGATGCTTAGGACACGGAATGACAAGAGCAAGGAATATGAACCCTCTTTCAAGCAAATCTCGGTGGAAGATTGTATGGCATGATGAAGACCGCCAACAAGAGTAGGGGCTAGCGCTTGTCTTTGAAGGTGTGAAACCGTCAGTGGACAAACCAAGACGGACACTCCTAGGGTCGCTTGCAAATGCAGGATCGAATCGGTCCAATGCCCGCCATGCCTCGCCATCGACGGATGCACCATCATATCCAGTCTCGGTCCTCACGTTTACCTTCTTTGTGCCACCGCATATGTTTATTTGTTATTTCGACATGTACACTGTTGTTTAAGCCTATCCGTGATCGGCATGTCCGAAATTTGTTTAGTCGCGACCTTTGTAGTCACTGATACCCCTTCCTCATCTACCACCTCAACGAATCTACACATACCGCAATGCATACAATGAGTATCCTTGTCATGATCCTTCCAGAACGACATGCAATTATTCTCGCACACATCAATCTTACGGTAATTCATCCGAGGCCGCCATCAACTTTTTCGATTGGTACAAATCCTTTGGCATCTTGTGGTTAGGCGGAAGGACATCATTCATAAGTTCAAGCAAAGCATTGAAGCATTTGTTCGAAAAGTTGAACTTCGACTTCATCGACATAAGCCGTGTAACCACTGCGCAGAGCGGTCACATTGGTCAAGTCATGCGACCAGATCCAGAGGCGTCAAGTAGCCTATAGAATTCCTTAACCTCCTCCATTGTGACCCCTCCCGAGTAAATTCAATCCCCGCCAAGATCATGCAAACATCTCTTCCATCCGGTCGTCATCCTCCCCATGGTCCGACTCAATGGCACGCCTCTGACCTCTCCATGACGATGCCACACCAAATAGTTAGGCATGAACCCGTTTTTGCAAATGTGATCTTGCACTATATCCTTCTTTGTAGTAGCTGTTATTCTCGCGAGAGGGTACACGGCAATACACATATTCAGCTCCTCCGTGAATGCTTGCTTCAAGAAAGCATCCGTGATCTGCCCCCATTCCTTGTGCCCCCATCACTCCTCCATCCGTCATACATCGCCCTTCGATCGTCACCCATTCTCAAAGCTAAACAAATGAAACGATGTCAAGCGTCTGACCGTGGCTTAGGTGACAAAGACAACCCTATTAGGAAAGATGTGTTCTAAACCCACCCAGGATGGAGGCCGTTGCATGCGACACGTGGCGTATTTTCTGAACCGAGCGAAATTCGGCTGACATAACTCATTGTTCTCCAAGCGCACGCTGATCTTTGGTGCGTCGGAGAACAACAGGTTATCTGGCGAAATCACGTTCGGATCGCTTCGCCGTCACGGGCCCATGCAACGACCAACATTCTCGGCTGTCCAAAATCTGTTGGACAATTCGGAACCGCGCACCTCACAAGCAAATGTGAGATGTGCGTTCAACGGGTGACGCCTATGCTCTCTCTTTGCTAAAGACGCAAACCCACGAATTTTTCACTAAGGATATAAAAGTTGTTGAAAGAAATATTAATAAACAATGGCATAGGCTAGTAGAAGCAAGATCTTTGTGCATGAACACAGAAAAATAAACCAGAAATCAAGCAAAATGTAATGACTTCAGATGACTTAGGTTTACAACATCCTTCAGAATGAAAAAAATATACCAAAATTTCTATAAAATCTCAAAACCTGCATATGTAAATGTAATCCCATCTAGAATCGAGAATTGAAATGCTGCTAGCCTTGGCCCTCTTCAAAATGCATGTTTGATACTATCATCGTAAACTTACTCTCCGTTTTCGATAATAAATAAGAGCATGTGTGCTACTATACCTTCAGAGTTCTAGGACAAAATCGATTCTTGCATTTTTTTTACATGTGCCTAGCAAGAGATCCTATGTACCAAAGAACATGTTAATGACAAGAGTTATTGTAAGTTACAAAATAAGCAGTTCAAATGGTCCTATATTTAACCAATAAATAACCAAGAGAACATTGGTAGTGAGTGTTTGTGTTTCATGTGAGCGACTAAAGTCGACATTCATTATCGAGTTATCAAGACATCTTCATGCACGAATATTTAAATCACCCTAATAAGAAAATATTACCATGTTGTTTGCAAGAGAAAAAATCATGTGATAAACCAATGAAATAGCCAAAGTCATTGAATTATGACTTTACCTACCACTCCATTCACAAGAAAAACACCGCTAATGGATCTTGTAGCGACCCTTGTATGTTTTTGAGAAAGAATCATGCCCACTTACGAGGAAACCTCAACATGGTATTTAAAACAAACAAAAGGCAGCAATACATAACTAAAAGAAAGCAACCCTAAAGCATTTAAAAAATTTCGCCATGACCTCCCTAATGATCACGGACATCCACTCGCAGACATAAGATTACAGATCACCCATCAAGCATCATATATAACATATTAGCACAGAATTACCTACCAATTCATAGTCATGAGCTAAAACCTAGGAGCCACCACAAACTTTTCACAAGCGATAATTAGACAAAAAAAGCAAAACGAATTACCTTGCTCAATTGCTCGGGTTGTTTGTTTGCCAAGGGCCGAGTCGGAAGTGAGAGGCCGAGGAGCGGGCGGACGTCCGGAGGAGGAGGACTAGAGCCGGTGAGCCGCAGAGGAGGTGGCAAGCCCGCCACGAAGACGCCGCCGCCCTATGGCCGGGCGCGCGCCGAGTTATTCTGAGCTCGAGGGACCAGAGAGCGGGTCGGGCGTCTGGTGGTGGCCCTATGGGGGCAGGGCGAGGCGTCGCGGGGGTTGGGGGGCGGCGTGGCGCGGCGGGCACGGGCGCCTGTGAGAACTCGAGGGCAGCGGCACGGGCATGGGTGGGCAGGCGGCAGCGTCGGGCTAAGGGATAAGCATGGGCGAAGCGGGGCATGGTGGCGGTGTATTGGCGGCCAGCGCTGGGATCGAGACCGAGGAATAGCGCTAGGTCATGAGACGCGAAGAGAGAGAGAGAGGGAGACGAGATGGTGGGTGGGGTAATTACCACCGCACTTAAATTGTGAATACGTGGCGCCGCAATTTTAAATTCGTCGGTATGTATGTAAACCCACAATTTAAGTAATAAATTGTGGGTATTTTTGGCCACAAATTTAATTAAATCGTGGGTTTGTTTATAAACCAAGCGAATTTATATATATAAATTCGTGGGTTTTGGTTTATTACAATTTAAAAAACCCACAATTTTTTTCCTGTTTCTTGTAGTGTGGGGTTCTGGGGAGAAGGCGGAGGAGGCGGGGTCGGAGGAGATAGATGGGGCCATGGGGGCGGGAGAGCTCGAGGCTGCTTGGGAGGCGCGGGAGGAGGAGATCCGGTGCGGAGGAGGAGGAGGAAGAGGCGCGGAGCCTTGTGGTGGCGGTGGAGGAGGAGGCGAGGTGGCGCCACCGCAGACCATGGTGGCAACGCGATGGGTTAGGGTTTTAGTGGCGTGGGAGGAGTGGCGGAGGGGAGAAGACGAGTAGGATTAGACGGGCATGGGGGCGATGGAAGCTGAGCTAAGGGGCCAAATTGGGCCAGCCTAACCGGCAAAGAAAAATAGTAAAAGTAAAAATAAAAATAAAATAATAATAATAATAATGAGATGATAAGAAAAGTATATAATGATATATATAATATGTATGTATCTCAACAGGGGCCGAAAGAACAAGATAAAAACAGATTTTTGTTTTCTCCAACGTAATTCAAACTTGGAAATATAAATGTATTACAAGATAATCATGAGGTGACTTATTATCTTAATAATATAAATCCAAATAAGTTTTGCATCTAGAATTCGAAGCAAAATGCATGCAATCAAGAAAATCTAAACCTAAATCACACCAGTTCTGTGTAATAGAATTCTAGTATCTTAAATTTCATAGTATCTTCAATAAATTTCTTGATTTGTGCCACAGTTGATTCAGAAGCCATTTTAAGCACACAATTGAGACAAGTACAAATCAATTTTCTTTGTAGTAACACCCACACATACACACATAGGATCACATTGTTGGTCCATTTAACTCTGTTTTTATTTCACTTTACAAATGGACAAATCGAGAATATTTTGAATTAATCTCCTATATAAGATTCAATTTGAGTAACACAAGTTATTTTTAGCACTGGCATTCAACCAAAGTGAACTCAATAGGAAATCGACAAGAAGCAATTGCATTTAGATATAAGACAATTAAAATTAGTTCCATGCAAGAGACAATGTGGAAGCCACCAATCGTATAGAAGGATTCCAATGAAGCTTTGCACTACATCACATGCATCTACCACCCAATCTAGACCTGAACCCTAATCAGCTGACCATGAAAGGACATAAGCAAAAACTGACAGCGTGTAAGGTGCAACCCACATATGGGCCCACAAGGCCAAGTCGGACAACAAGGCCACCTCAGACAAGGGGCCCTCTAGATATAGCTTCTCGATAGGCCATGCCTCCGTGATTTAAAAAAGCATATCGTCACAATACGTATATATGTTTGACATCACCCAAGACAAACAACCATTCATTTTCTATGACGATTTATATTATGGTTTCATGATGAAATTTTATGTTTCGTCATAAAAGTACATGGGGCGATGATGTCTGATACAATTAATGACGAACATAAACAAGTCGTCACAGAAAATAGATTTTTCATGACAAAAATTGGCAACGTCATGACGTTTTCGTCACAGATAATCACTTTTCTTGTAGTGTACCCACAAGATACAGTCAAATACCACCAAGGCAAATAACCGTAACAAAGCCTTTCCAAAGTTCCGTCTAAACCCAGTACTACCCGCTAAGGTTTCAACACTAGAGGGACTGGTTACCACACCCAGGGCCCCCCTCTTGCGCCATGTGAGTTCTCACCCGCTCCTCCGGGCCCCACACCACCACGACAGTACCAAAGAATAGATTTCCCAGTTTACTCAGCTAGGTCCGTCCCATTACGAGCTTGTGGTTGTATGAAAGACTCAGTTCAAATGCTCGCAAGGTTAAGTCCTTAGTCGTCGAGACAAGACTAACCAAGAATGACCTTAAATATCCAAAACCAATAAAACCAAATCGACCGCCCGATTGCCACTCTTGGCCCACGTAAACAATCTTGCCACATGCCTCGGTCTAAATCATTTTTCCACCGGTTCTTTACCATTGCACCACGTGCCATCATCAACTCAATAACACATGTCTCATTCACAAAATACATTCCATATCTCATTAAGTCAATATTAACTTTGGTATTCCAAAATCATGAAATTTCCCGTGGCGAGGCTAAGCATACTACTTACGGTCTACTCAACCCATGTTGGCCAATAATTAATGTCCAACTATTAATCCACAACCTAGGGTGACAAATGATTCATGGCCTACAATTATATACGACAAGGTGGCATACATCAACTAGGCATTTAACTAATCCCAAAATTCATTCAAACCAATTTTTACTAAATTATCATGCAATAAATTAAATCGAAATAATTTTTCTATGATAGGTTCAACATGATCAAACACAACTTGCCTTCAAAAAAATCTTGATTACGGCTCTGAGCTTGCTCTCGGTCGAACTTCTCCTCGAAACCCGGGTACTTCAACGTCTCGGCGATCGTAAACACAAAATAATAAAATAAATAAACAGTAGACAAACAGTGCTCAAAAATTCAAATAAAATTCATAAACAGAAAGATCGCAATTTTACAAATTTATAGGAATTGGAATCACTCAAATCGGAGTTAAAAGCATAAAAGTTATAAGCATTTGAAGTTTCAAAATATATTTAAAATCAATATTCCGAATTAAATAAATATTTTCTTTTAGGAAACTACATATTGCGTCATCTTTGACACGTGTCGCCACCAGAGTGTGACACGTAGCCTTCGACGTCATCCCTAACCGCCCGTCTTGGCGTCAACATAGCGTCATCGTGGCGTCGGCGGGGCTCGGCCATCGGGCGACAAGTGGGTCCCACCGTGGACGTCGGCATAGCGTCCGCGGTGACGCCACGCGACGGTGCGTCTGGCGGCGAGTGGACCCGTGCTATCGGCGTCTCGCAGTGCGTAGCGCCGCGGTGCGATCGACGGCGGCGTGTGGGCGTGTTGTCGATGTCGCGCGCCTGATGAATAGCGGCGTGGCACTACGGCCGCCCTCGGATCTGCATCTAACGGTTGAGGTTAGAAGTTGGGGTTTCTTGTTTCAAGGCGGCGTGGCGGAATCCGGGTCGTTGATGCGTGATCAGACGGTTGTGGAAGCTTCGACTTCGGCGGCGGCAATGGCGGCTCGCTTCACCGGGAGGCGAGACGGCGACGTCTTGTGGCGTTCTGTGGTCCTCCGGCGGCGTCGCGGTGTTGCTCGACAGCGCGGACGCGCTGAGTCCGCGGTGCCACAGCGACGGCGGAGGATGGACGGCGACGGCGAGTGGGTCAAAGAATCCTGGCGGATGGTTTGGGACTTCGGTGAGCTCGGCGGGCGCGGCGGCGTCTCGGCGGCGTCGCGGTGTCTGGTGGGTCTGGCGAGGTGGGGATCACAACCGGTGGTGGCGCAATAAATAGCCCCTCGGCGTCTGCGTGAAAAGCGGGAAACCGAGGCCCACACTTGTCTTGGCATGAGTCCGTGCATGATTCGGATAAAGCGACGGGCGCATCGTGGACCGTCGGATGAAGATCGGACGCCACCTGCGCTAGGGTTTTTCCGAGCAGCCGCCAGATGTTCGCCCAACACTGTTCATCAGACTTTTAATCTTTTTCCGATTAAAATAATTCCCGAAATTAAAATAATTCATTTGGGGCATTAAAAATACGGTAAAAATTTCGGAAAAATTCTCAAAAATATTTTAGGACATTTGTGACTCAAATAAAATATTTCCAGCAAAATTTTATTTTAACTTTTCTATTATTTAATTAATTTGATAAATGGCTTAATTCAAAATAAATCCAAATAAATTCGAGGAATTCCCAAAAACTCAAAATACTATTTAAATGCAAGAAAAGCAAAAATTGGGGTGTTACAAGAACCCTAGAATATATAGGGTTTTTTGAGTCATCCTGATTGTCTAGTGTACGAAACAAAGGAATTAATTCAACTCTTGCTTTTAGAAAGAATATTAAGCCAAATCCCAAAAGTCACTTTTAGAAAAACAAAAGCAGAATTTCTAGAAACTGTCCTCAATTGGAGCAGGATGTTGGTGGACTTCTGGTGATCAAAAAATTTTGGGAAATTTTCTCCATATGAGAATATTAGTCATAAATCACTCCACCAAATTTCATCTCAAAAATCCTTGCAAAAAATCAGAAAAAAGCAAAGAACACAGATAGTCAGGAACTTCGAGCAGAAAGTTTGAGGCTCGGTTTTCACCTCATGGAGCGCAAACGGTGTGACCAGTAGACTCCAAACTTTTTCCACAGATGGATATGAGATTCCGGCACCTTATCCAATAATAATTACTCAAAAATGATTTTTTTATATTTTTGTAAAAATCAAACACTGACTACTGCGCGAAGAACAAGTTCTGGACAGAGATGCAACTTGATAGAAAAGATGATCTTTACTCTATCTTAGGATGCAAGAGAGATGTAAAACTATATAAACACACTCAAGACATCCAAGAACAGTAGCATTTAGAAGGAGGGGAGGCAAATCCAAATTGCAAGAAACTAAATTGCGAGAAAGTAAATTGCAGGAATTTAAATGTTGAATTTACGACATAAAGTAAATGCGTAATGTAAATTCAAGCATGAGTGAAAAAAATTTGTATTTCTGCAAGGATGAGGTTTAAAAAGCCTCACAACAAGGTGGACAAAACTCAAAGGAGCACAAAAACCTCTACAACCTTCAAGGGAAGGAGGCTACCCCTCCACCCCTATTTATACTATTCTTGGGCCACCTACCACCCTTGGATGAGTCCCTCAACCCTAGAGCCCTCATCTAAGGGCTGGGATTAACCCACTTACACAGCCATGCAAGGGCTAACCTAAAACCCACACACATAACGGGTTTTCTTGCACAGTTTTTAAAGCATACTACCTAGACCCACTAACCTATCAACTAGACCGCAATCCGACGGTCTTCCTTGATCCACGCGGCGTCTAGTTAGCATCTCCTTCTTTCTTTGTCTTCTTGGCTTGTCCGGACTCTATCTCTGATCATTTTCTGATGATCTCTCGACCGTCTGGACCTCCAACGCTCCTCACCTAGTCCCGGTCATCCTCCGCCTCACCATGATCTAGCAACGTCGCCCTACAACCATCAAAGACAAGAAAAAACCTTTCATATAGCAATGCCCACAAAGATATTTAATGATTATCCCAAAATCATTAATCATAATTTCGCTCAAAGGTCCGGTGCTACCGCCCCCAAACCGGTAGCACTGGGAAAAGCAACCAACACTCAAATTGCTTCAAATCGAAAATCTAATTCAAATCAAACCAAACTCAAATCTTGTCAATTACTCATCACACGTAAGGATAGACCTCCACATGGTCTTTCAATCTCCCCTTGATGAGTATATTGACAAACACATGAAAAGGTATAAGTTTCGAGTTTGAAGAAACAGAGAACAAAGCAATTTAAATGCAAAGCCAAACTTGATCAAATAAATGGAAAGAAAGAACATGACCAAATTGGCAACTAGAAATACTTATGATCTACGAAAGATAGCAATGATTAACAAAGATCATAAGAATCAAGATGCAAAATAATGCCTTTTCACTATAACAGGAACACCCCTTTAACAACGCATATATGCGTTGCTAACAGTCCGTATATGCGTTGTTAGGGTCTATACCAACGCATAATTTTGCGTTGCCTAAAGTGGCGTTGCTAGGGTTTACTGCAACACTTAATTATGCATTGGTAAGTCCTATTAATAACCATTGCTAAGCTGCAACGGATATTGATGGGCTATGGCAACGCTTATATATGTTTGTACTACTTATGGACGATTAGCATTCTATAGCTTGTTGCAATATATAGATTGTTGTCGACGATCGGGATCGTCAACCGCAAGAAAGAGGTAGGGGTCAGAGAGTTTATGGGACCCGAGCTGCGTTTTACTCGAACGAAGGAAGAAAATCGATCGCGGTGATGGTAGGAGCAAAGCGACAACGAGCCGCAGACAAGAGTTTATCTTGGTTCGAGCCCCGTGAAGGTAATAGCTCTACTCGATCGCCTCCGGCGGTGATTCTTGTTATCTGGGTATCTGAGCGGTGTTTACAACTTAAGATGGTAAAGGTGATTCCTAGCTCATGGCTGCTGCGTGTCTTTGTGTTGTCTTTGTGTCCTTGGAGCTCATCGTCCTTGGTCTTTATACTTCCTCCTGCATAGCGATCGGGAGCCCTCCTCGGAGGACGCCTTGCACCTTGAGGGCCGGCCAGCGCCCCGAGCTTCACAAGACTCTCGAGTCATCCCTCGACCCGCTCTCGCAAGCTGTCGATCGGATGCGATCCGAAATCGAGGCGGACCGAGGCTTGAGCGAGATCCCTTGGGAGCTTGAGGTCGAGCAAGGTCAAACCCGGGTCCACCGCTCTAGGTCGGCGCTCCGGTATCACCAGTGCGTGGTCGGGGCCTTCCGAGCTTAGGGGCTCCGTTGGCCGTCGCCCGGCCGGTCAAGAGTTCCAGCCCTCGTCGGCTGCCCGAGGCTCTAGGCCGGAGTGAACCCTCGGGGCGACCTCGAGCCTTATTCTTGGGACGGAAAAACCCTTCGTGAGGTCTTGGCGCCTTGGTCGAGGTCGAGGCGGAGACCATAAGGCAAGTCTCTTAGCCCGACACTGGCGACCTTCGGACTTCTCGATGTTGAGTGCGGATGTGAGCGGTTGATGGGCACTGGCGGCGTCTCGACCCGTGGCCCAAGCCTTAATCACGGCCAGTCAAGTCATAGTTGGCACGCCTTTTAAGGCGCCGTGGGCTGGATTTTACCGTGTTGCGGTTCATAATCCCGCCACATCTTCACAAAGAAAGAACTCCCTTGAGCCCTTCGTCTTCCAAGTTCTCTCGCCCGAGCAAGGTCCCTTCCGTTCGCCTCCTCGACCAGTTACCTCTGGCGCCATGACCAAGCTTGGAAGGAGCACCTCAGTCGTCGCGAGGATGAAGGAGCTTCGAGCCCTGAGGATAGTGGACTCGGTGACATGGCGGTTGCTTGCGGTGAGACCGAACCTCGCCCTGGGGATGATGAGATCGTCTGCACCGAGCATTACGCTCTCCTTGGCTGCTGCGAGGCCGCAGAGAGCGCGAGTTCGTGGCGGACGTTCTTTCTAAAGCTGCGAAATAGAGCTCATCAATCTGGCACCGAATTCCGTCCTTACGCTCGCCATCTTTTCCCATTTGTGCGAGGGATTCCTGGGAATCCTTCCCACCCCCTCGCTGTTCTTCCGCTACTACTCCCTCTTCCGCTCCGGGAAGGACCCTGTGGTCGGATGTCTGTACTTCCGACTTCGGACCGGGCTCAAATGGCTCTTCGAAGTCGTGCTTGGGACTCCGCCAGCCTGGCCCGGCGGTGGTTTTATTTGAAGAAAGGGGGCTCGGAGCTCGGCGTCTGAGGGGACCCGTCACCGAAGAAGGAGACCCCGAGCCCAAGATCTGGAGGTTGACGAGGAGGCCATTCGCCATATATCTGCGCGCCACGCTGCCTTACTAGGCGGCAATCGCCGCGTCGACTTCTTCTTGAATGGGTGTCCCCTCTGCGGAGGAGGAGCACAGGTTCTTGAGATCGCGAGGCGACGGCGCCCCACTCGTGAAGGTTCGACGAGCAAGGCCTCGCCCTTGGAACTTCGCTCAAAATCCATCTTCGGCCTTTCTTGACGGCCCATGTTCTTGCAACACGCAAGAAGGAATCACAGGTCTCCAGGCGGGATGTTCGAAATGTTAAGGGAAGGTGGCGCATGGATACACCCTCGGCGATCGGTCCGGGAAGAGCGTGCTTGGCGGAAGGTGAGGCAAGCCGTCCCAGAGCCTTGCCCTTGATCTTGTTTTTAGCGAAGGTCCCTCGACCCACGCAAGTTCTCGGGACCATCGGGGAGCTGTTCGTCTGACCCGGAGGATGCTCCGCTGCCGTGAGGCAAACTCAGAAAGGAGGAAGAGGCCCCCCGGCGGCCATGACAAGCCGGGGAGGTGAAGAAGCCGCATGTCGAGTGGGGAACAGCAGCGCCACGGTAAGACCCTACCGGTCGAGCCCCGAGCCTAAGTTCATGTGCCTTGCGATTCGTGAGACCTTCCTAGTTGCAGCGGCCAGAGCCTTGGCGCCGCCGCCAGTCTTGAGTACCCCGCCTGGGGCTTGAACTGAGCCCCTTGCGGGTGAGCGTCATGGGCCGGCTCGGGCCTCGAGATCCAGTCGTGAGGGCCGCAAGTGGCGCCCCTCGGCCATCAGAACAACAAGACCTTCGACGACCCTCGGCGAGACGGAGACTGGTGACCCAGGTAAATTCTTTGCATCTCGGGCTGCGCCGCCCCTTTCGCATCTTTTTGGCTTAGTGTATGCTTTTGATCGCGGCCGTGAGCACCCGACTCGAAATTTACCCATTTTGACGATGGCTATTGTCCGGGCGAGTCGAGTCAGGAGGAGGATCGTTTGAGTTAGTCCGCATCGCCTTTTGCGCCGCCCGGACCCGTCGGGTCGTCGGACTGATTCGATCGGTGAGTTCGACCTAGCCCTTGATGATTCGGATGATGGAGAGCTCCAGCCCGCAACCCAGTAGCGATTTTGACATCCGGCGAGGCTCATGATGTGGCGCCGTTGTCGACTCTCGGCTTCACGCGAGGAAGGTGCGAGGCTTCGTGGCGCGCGGCGACACCTGAGCTCCCAGACCACGGCCGCAGGCGTCGAGGCGCGATTCCTCCGGCCCCGAAGGTGACCGAGTCCTGAGGCTCCGTGGACTGCCTTGAGCGGTCTTACAGCTGAACGCAAGGCCTGATGTACCGCCCGACCATGGAGGTCGAGAATCTGTGGCGGACCGGCCGCCGTCCCTCGAGGCGGAAGCGGGTGGGGCCCCGGTCGTGAAAGTTGGGACCAATCTTGGCGTCGCGCCTTCCACAGTTGTTTGGTCGAACCCTGGAGGTGATGAGCGACCAGGCAGCCCCTTAGGCTGATAACTTTCGAATCGGCGAGCGCCTCGGTGGTGGTCGGGGTTGACCTTGACACTAGTCTTGGCCGGTCGGCGAGGAGGAAGAGATCCCCTTAATCGTGATCGGCGATCGGCGGAGTTTAAGCGCTGCTCGCTGGAAGGCCATCTCCGCGAAGGTAAGGGTCTTCCTCGCATTTTAATGGTAGCTTTGTGTTCCTTATTCCTCATTTTGGGCCTCCCTACTCGTCGTGAAGGTGATCGACCATGCCACCCAAGGGCTACAAGGCAGCCGAGAGCATCCGTTGTCTTTGAAGAGCCTTTTAGGACATAATAGAGCGCAGGAGGTTGGCGCGACAAGCTTATCCGGACCATTGAGGTCGAGCAAGGAGAGCTCGGCGAAGGCCCAGAGATTGACGATTGCGCCCGGATGATGAGGGCACAAAAGTAGCCCATCTTGGCCGGGCTCGAGCGGAGCAGGGGCCTCGAGCGACCATGGTTATCGGCGTCGAGCAAGAGCGCGCCGAGTGCCGGCCAAAGCGCTCAAGGTCGGCGGGCCAAAGTTGAAGCCTGAGAGAAGGCTGGCAGGCGGGCGCCTCTCCGGCAGGCGTCCCCGACCTCGAGGCTAAGATCACGGAACTCGAGCTCGGGCCGCGCCAACAAAGCGATCGAGGGCAGCGAGGCCAAGGTCGAGAACCTTTGGAGAAGGCGCCGCGGACCGGTCTTCCTCGGCATAGCGTCCGAGCTCGAGGCCAAGGTCTCGGAGCTTGAAGGAGGCTTGGCGTGCCAAAAGGCGGCAGCGCGATGACCCAGCTCCAAAGGCAAGCGGCGCCGAGCCGGATGCCTCCGCGGTGGCCCTCCAGAACGAGTGAGCTACTCGGCCTGAGGACCAAAGTCGCCGAGCTCGAGCAAGAGAAACTAAGCCCGCGAGATGGCCGACTGTAAAAAACTTTAAAAAGCAAGGGATGTACTAACGAGGAATGGTTAGTTTTTGGTGTACAAAGAAACGTCCTGTTGTGGACCCGTGGTTTGGGGATACTTTGAAGTCTTTCTTGCTTTGCTTGTTAGCCGTTCCGTGCTTTCTGGGTCGTCTTGCGATAGGGTAGCCTTACCCAGCCCGTTGGGTCCGAGAATCGGCGGCGGCGTGCCTCGGGCATAAGAGTTAAATATGGACGAGAGGCCACGACTGCGAGTGGAGGAACAATTCGCCAAAGGTAGAAGAGCGCAAGCGAACATCGTTAGTGCTCGAGCGGTCCTTGCGACCATGCATATCGCTCGGCGGCTAAGCGGCGAGGTTCTCGGCTTCGAGCGAGCACGAGGAAAAACTAGATTGCGAAGAGGTTCGGTTCGTTTAGCTCGTTATTTGGCGGTGAACGTCAAACTGCGTCGCTTAGACCCGGGAAGCGAATGTGTTTGCGCCGCAGTGCGTGTTAGGAAAAACAAAGCGAGAACCGTTCGAAAAAAATAGCGATAACATCAGCGAGGCGGACGCATAGAAAATGAAAGACCGACTTTATTGAAATGTAAGGCATAGGGTTTACATAAAACTTCCGGGTGATCTATATTCCACTGAGCTAGAGAGCTCTCTGCGTGGGCATTGCTAGCGAGTGAAGCCCCGTGCGATCTGTTGAAACAACTCTATAGGGCCCTCCACATGAGGATAACTTGTTGGTCTTTGGGCAGGCCTGAATCCGCCTCGGGGCTAAGTCCCCAACAAGGAGCTTCTAGGTCGTACCGTCGAGGCGCATGTCTGCGAAAGTTTCACCGAGTAGTCGCGTTGATCGTGGCGATTGCCTGACATCTTACTTCTTCTGCGAGGGTGAGGTCGAGACCGTTCGCTTCCGAAATCGACTTAGTCGACCAAAGTGACCACTGGCGAGCCAGCGTGACCTCGGGAGGCGGGGCGGCTTGGGAACCAACATTTGGAAGGTGTGGACCACAATGGCTCGGCTTGTTGTAGTCTGAATAGACCATAGGGCGGTGGAAGTTAAATCCACCGAGCCTTGCCGTGTCGGTCGAGCTCATCTGCGACTTCGTTTCTTGGCATACTGGGCGATTTGCCCGATTGGCGCGTTCCATTGCTCCGTTGCTTTCGGGGTGAGCCACGAAGCGAAAGCAAATTTTAATGCCGAGTTCTCGCAAAACTCACCAGAATTTCTCATTTGGAAAAGCTGAGTACTGTTCGTTGATAATCTTGCATGGAACCCGTGCACAGTGACCCACGAACAAGCGGAAGAAATGAAGCGCCGCCCGGCGATTATGGTCGAACCGGTTGACCTCTATCCACTTGGTGAAGGTGTCGATAGCGGCAACGAAACTTCTTCCCCTGGCGCGAGAAAAGGACGAGGATGTCCGGCCCCGGTCGAGAAAGGGCCCTTGGCGAAGATAGTGCAGAAGCGCGTAAGGCGGGTTGATCGACTTTGGCGTGGAATTGGCGAGCTCGGCGAGTCGCGGACGATATCGAGCATCTGGCGCCGAGGACCAATAGTACCCCATGCGGAAGAGCCTTCCCGACCATTGTCTGTCTGAAAAGTCGCCCCACGAGGCTGAGTGAATATCATCGATGAACTTACCCTCCTCCCGTGGAGATGCATGGCGTCGGGATCTGGAAACATTGCGTCATAAAGCTCTCCCTCGACAAAGCGTGTCTGAGACTCGCCGCGGCTAACAATCCGGCTCCTCTCGGTAGGGTCGGGTGGCAGTCGCCAGAGCAAGCGAAGCTAATGGATGGCCTCGGCCGGGGAGGTGTACCTTCGACCATGGCGACCGCGACCTCTTAGTCGGAGATTGAGGCGCCCGATGTCTCGGGATGGCGTCGGGTGGGACTTCATGTCGTCGAGGAGCCGAGCTTGGAGAGAGTCCAGCTGGAGTTGTCCTTCTGAGGGATGTGTTTGAGCTCCAAGTTACGAACCACTTCACCATCTTCGCGCTTGTTGGTCGTAGAAAGCCAAAAGCAATTCGTACCTCGGCTTATGTGGTGAGGATAAGGATCGGCCCAGAGTGCTTGAAGGATCTCGGTGTCGAAGAACATGACCGGGGCTTTGTCTTGACACGAAGCTCGGGAGCGGGCCTGCGGCGTCTGCTTTCGACCCGCGATGTCGGCGAGCACCTGCGACTTTATGGTGCGTGCGCGCCACGACACGGGCGTCAACGCCACGGATTCCATGGCCCACTTGGCGATTCGCCGCCGCCCTCCGGGTTCCTCGGGATGTCCCGGCGGAAAGTTGCTCGGGGCGACCGAGTGTGCACGAAATAGTGCGAACTTCTGCGAAGCCATGAGGAGAACATATAACACCGTACTGCGGGTAGCGCTCGGGCCGTGCAAGACCTCGTGGCGTAATAAATGGGGTGCTCTGAGGCCCCGTTCCGCACTGATGCACTAACTGACATGGGGGTGGTAGCGCGAGATATATGATAACTTCTCACGAGGTTGTGGCGTTATGGGAGGGAATTGGGGCAGCGGTATGCCTTGGTCGTTGAAGGATCATTGGGCCTCTGGAGTCCACTCGAAGCCCGGTGCTTGCGCAAGGTTTGGAAGAATGGGAGCTCCTTTCGCCGAGATCTCGAGATGAATCTGCGCGAGGCGGCCATGCGGCGATGAGGCTTTGCACTGCTTGATCGAGGCGGGGTGCCATCTTTTGATCGCCTCGATCTTCTCGGGTTTGGACCAACCCGAGCCCGATCATGTGGCCGAAAGCACCTTCTGGGGCCTGCGCCCGAACCACGCACTTCTCGGGGTTGAGCTTGATCTTGTGCTGTTCAGTTGGCGAAGGTCTCCTCGAAGTCATGAGCGTGGTCACCCTCGGCGGGGCTTTTGCGATGATGTCATCCGTAGACCTCAAGGTTCCGCCCGATCTGGGGCTCGAAAGTCTTAGTCATCGAGGCGTTGAAAAGTGGCCCCGCATTGCGCAGGAACCGAATGACATGGTCGATATAGCAATAGGTGCCAGCGAGGCGTGATGAAGGAGGTCTTGCTTTCGTCGATCATTAGCCCTTGACGATCTGGTGGTACCCGAGTAAGCATCCAAAAGCTCGACATCTTAGCATTCGCGGTGGAGTCCACGATCAGTCGTCTTGTGAGCGAAATTGTCCCCGGCAAGCGAGTTCAACCCGTATGGTCGGCGCACATTCTCCACTTTCCTCCTTTTACGTACAATGGCCGGGTTGGCGACCACTTTCGGAGTAGTTAATCTCACGAATGAAGCGGCCTTCAAGAGCTTGTCGAGTTCTCCTTGATAGCTGCGACTTTCTCGGGGAGAAGCGGCGCGACTTTTGGCGCGCCTGGTCGGGCCGGATCCCCATGTAGTTTGTGCTCAATCACCTCCCTCGGGGCCTCGGGGCATATCCGCGGGCTCCCAGCGAATATACCCTTGTTGGCGGCGAAGGAAGGCGGCGAGCTCGAGTTCCTATTGGGACTCGGCTCGCCGAGCGATGGACACACTGGTCGGGTCGCTCTCGTCGAAAGCGGACCGACGCCTTCGTTCCCGCTAGGCTGTATCGCCATATGCGCGGCGTTCTTCGTCGTCTCCTCGCCGCTGGCGGGGTAGCATGCGCAAGGGCCAAGGCCTTGGTCTCACTGACCATCTGCGCCCGCTTAGGTCGCCCATACGATGATGACACCGTTGGGGCGAGTAACTTCATGCATCGATGGCCATAATGGTTGGCGACCATAAATTTGACCAAAGCGGTGGCATGGGGATGGCGTTATGCGGAGGTCACCCTCGACCACCTCGAAGGTGATCAACTCGGTGCGAAAGTTAGCCGAACCCACGAAGGTGGCCCAGCAAACAACTGCCCCAAAGGGTGGTCGAACTCCGGGGACTATCGAGAAGAATGGTATGGTGGCGCTCTTGACCTTCGACGGGGAATCGCATCGGTCGGCGCTCCGCTGCGATAAGTTAAGAAGCTGCTGCCATCGACCATGACCACGGCCAAAGCCGTGGTGTTCGCGATGGTCGAGGTCACGACCAAAAAGCGGTCTTTAGGTCTCGAGCCATACACGGAGAGCATCCTCACGGGAGAAGGTGATGGTGGCCCGCCCACTTGCGAGGGCTGATTCGGTGGGCATCCCGATTGGCGACTGGTAGATGGTGCGTCTTGGTGGCCTTGACCTCGCGCTGGACGTGGTAGGCGATGAGCCACGAAGATGACATCGATCCGGCCTTCGCCTTCGCTGAAACTCGGTCGAGTCATCGTGCTCCACGCCGAGCATTCACGGTCGGTGGTCGTCATCAGCCGGGAGCATAGGCATCTCACCCGCCCATCGTAGAAGCGTCTAGCTTATTACGCCAAGCCACTGTAGGCTCGCGAGATCGTGGCCGCGCATACTGTGGAAAAAAATGAACTTTGTTTCATCAAACCCATGGCGCCCCTCGACCCCATTTGCCGAGCATGTCGTCGAGGCAACCACGATTAGCCCTCTGCTTTGGTTTGGTTCTTCGCTTTGGTGCGGTGGGGGTCGACCTTGGCGAGGCTTAGAGTCCTCCGAGCTTGGCCTCGGACCTCGAGGACCTTCGCCAGCCATCCGCCGAGGGCGATCGCGCGGTAGCCCTCCGCCACCTCTGCGATCGTGCTTCGCTTCTTGGTGGTGGCGCTTAGTCGGCGCCCACAGGTTGGACGGTCCGGCCTCCGTTTGGTTCAGACCAAGCTTACCTTGGTTGTAATCGCGTTTCAGCAGACGGCATCGTCCGCGTCGGGTCGCCCGCTCCGCCATCGCGAAAAAAGTTTGTTGTGGCGAGCCTCGAGGTGATCTCGGGTCTTCGGTGAGGCGTCGATCCACGGACCCCAAACTTGAAGGCCTTGATGGCGGCCTCATCGAAATGCTTTCGAGATCGGAGTTCCTTGTGCGGATGAACCGCGCACAAAGTCGCCTGATGGCTCGTTCTTCCTGGATGACCACGATCCAGGTCTTTCTCCTGCTGACGCTCGTAACAACTCACGGAAGTTGGGCGAAGAGGCGCTCTGAATCTGGCGCCACGACACGAAGGAGCCAAGCCGATTAAAAAGCGAGTCCTAGCGGCCCGTCGAAGCGATCGGGAGGTAGTTTGCCATTCTGAGCTCGTCCTCTAGCGGCGGGATAGCGGTCGAATAGATGGAGCGAGGAACTTCGTCGGGGTTCTTAGTCCCGTCGGCGCTCGTCGTATGAGCTTGAACCGTAGTCACCGCCTTGACGAAGGCCGTCGGAGTCGCCATCTGCAGCCGTGAAGGCGGGACAGAGCGCCGCCGGTCATAGTCATGCCGACAAGATCCCCTTTCTGCCGGACTTCGGGTCGAGGCTCCCCGGCCCGACTTCCGTCGAGGAACAGCCATAGTGCGAAACCGAGGAATCACTGGTTAATGCAGCAGTCCTGGACCTGCGGCGCTGCCAGGGAGAACGTCCGGGAGGTCCGCGAACGCTGCCGATCGACTTCGGGCGGCTAGGCTCGAGGCACTGGTCTTTGGTTGGCGGTGCCGTGGGGACGCCAGCAGCGTCCTCGTCGAAGCCTCGTCCGAGCTTTGTTGCTCGAGGCTATCTGTGTAGGAGGTGTCCGCCTTGATGATGGCGCGGCGTGTTATCATTACTTCTGGGGCGGGTCCCGAGTGTTGACTTTGATCTTTGCGGAGGTGCCACCCGGTGCGCAGCCCGATCGAGTTCTTCGGCGGGCTCGGCCAAAGAGGTCGACCTCGCCCTATCGGGGTTAGCCATGACCGGGCGATAAGCGGGCGCTCCGGAAGGGGAGCTGGGTGGCCGAAGATGTGCTGGCCTTCTCACGGGCCTCCGCGGAGAAGTTATTATGGCTTGGTTGATGGCAACTGCACCATCCGACAGCGTCTTCCGGGTCTGCGGATCACGGTCATCGCATCTCCTCAATGCCTTGCCGTCCGCCACGAGCGTCTTTGCTTTCGGCGGCGGCGGCGTGAACGAGGACACGTGGTCGAGTCCGTTCGAAGAAAATCCGTCGACGGCGCCATGCTCCCGAGTCTTGGTGTCGTTCTGCGAAAAAAACAAAACAATCGGGCCCCACGGTGGGCGCCCATTTGTCGATGATCGGGATCATCAACCGAAAAAGGTAGAGGTAGGCCGAGAGTTTATGGGACCAGTGCGTTTTACTCAAGCGAAGGAAGAAAAATCGATCGCGGTGATGGTAGGAGCAAAGGCGACAACGAGCACGAGACAAGAGTTTATCTTGGTTCGAGCCCCGTGAAGGTAATAGCTCTACTCGATCGCCTCACGGCGGTGATTCTTGTTATCTCGGGTATCTGAGCGGTGTTTACATCTTAAGATGGTAAAGGTGATTCTAGCTCATGACTGCTGCGTGCATGTGTTGTCTTTGTGTCCTTGGAGCTCATCGTCCTTGGTCTTTATACTTCCTCTGGGCCTTAGCCGACCAGGAGCCCTCCTCGGAGAGGGCCGATGCACCTTGAGGGCGGCAACAAGCGCCCCGAGAGCTTGCAGCGCCTCGAGTCATCCCTCGACCCGCTCTCGGCAAGCTGTCGGTCGGATGCGATCCAAAATCGAGGCGGACCTGAGGCTTGAGCGAGATCCGCTTAGAGCTTGGTCGGCGAGGTCAAACCGAGTCCCACGCTCTGGGTCGGCTCGGTATGCACCAGTGCGTGGTCGGGACGCCAGAGCTTAGGGCTCAGTTGACCGACGCCCGGTAGGTCAAGGAGTTCCTGACCCTCAATCAGTGTACTTATGGCAATGCTTATATGCGTAACAGAATAAACCTTCTAAGCAACAATATTTGTAATTATTTTTATTTGGAGCCAAATAAATATATTATGCATGTGTAATGTATTTGAAGAATTCAAGATAATTTCCCAAGCACACATTGAAAATAAGCGCAAATCGGTAATATATTAAAAAATTGTTGCATTCTGAGTTCCATCCACCACTTATATATCAAATTATCGCATTCGGAGATACTACATCTACCACTTAATTTGGCACAATCATATGCGGCGACGATTGGGTCGTCCCTTGACCGTCGGCCGACGGTCGTGGGCCCCCAGGCTCGGAGGCCCGACCACGACCTGGCGTATCTTAAGGCGCTTTCGACCTAAGCCTTGAAGGACCCGAACGCGGCTTCACATGACCTTGAGCTCGGGTCGGACCTCGTTCGTGCCGGAGCCCCCTTGGATTCCGGAACATGCGTCTCCTTGGCGGTTACCAAGACGTGGGATCGTGGGGAGTGAAGCAGGTGCACGCGACAAGTCCAGAACGGTTACCGCTAGCCCTCAATGTGCATGAAGACCATTACCCGGGAATACCTCCCGTCCGTTACAGGCGGGGAGAATATAAGGCTAAGGGTGCACAGCTTGAGAGGGGGATCATCAGAGCTCGAGCGCTAGACACCGCCATTGTTGAGCTTGAGTTGTAACACACCTCTGTACTCGATAGTAACAAAGTCCATCGCCGCAAGGCAACTAGAGTAGAGCTATTACCTTCACAGGGGCTCGAACCAGTATAAACCCCCGTGTCACGTTCGTTGTCGCCTAGCTCCGACCTTCGGCTCGTCGCATTCTTTCCTTCGTTGAGCTAAGCTCCGCTCGGGTCCCAAGTCTCACTAACCCCCGTTTTCATTTTCTGCAGTTGGCGATCCCGATCGTCGACAGCTGGCGCCCACTGTGGGGCCCGATAGCTTCACTCATTCGCAGGAAAAGCGCCAAGATCTTTGGAGCATGGCATGCTTCATCGACAGACATTCCTCGAGCGTGGGTTCGGGCGCGGACTTCGACTCCGCGTCCCTGTTTTCACCCTCGCCACCGCCACACGAGTTGCACGTTTTGAGGGCGGACAGTCATGGCACGGACGCGGCTGCGAACGGCCGTGACCCGCAGACCCCTGAGGAGGGTCGCCGGATGGTGCATGTCGCCATCAACCAAGCCTTAACAGCCGCCGGCGGGAGGACGAGAGAAGGCGGTACATCTCACAGGCGTCCCGAGCTTCCTTCTTCGAGCGCCTCGCTATCGCCGGATCATGGCGATCTCGATAGGGCGTGGTCGAACTCTTTGGCGAGCCACGGCGAAGAACTCGGTCGGACTCTGAGGCGAGTCATACCACCACACCAAAGTCATCACTCGAGAACCCACTCCAGAAGTGGCGACAACTCATCACGTCGTCGCCAAGCGCCCGTAAGGTTGACCCCGCGAGGGCGCCCTCCCGCTAGCGGCGGTCTCGGGCGACGGCTTTGGCGCCGCCACGCCACCGTCCTCTGAGCACCAACCCAGCGGTCGGTCGGCGGCCGAGGCTTTACGAGCTCGCGGCGGCCAGTGAATTGGGGGCCTCTCCCGGATATTCCGCCCGAGCACCGCATGGTCGGGGATTGCCCTCGCTACCTCCCGGTGACTCCGTGCGCGGCGTCGTGGTCGTTCTCATCAAGGTCGGGACCCGCAGCAGCCTCAACCGAGTCCGGCGGTGAGGACCTCATCGATGATGACTACACCCGGCGTGCTTTGTCGACCTCGGCTGCATGGCGTGCTTTGACAACCTTAAATCGCGTCTTGCTGGCGCTTGATTTAAGCCGACATTGATAGAGCGCTTCGACGGGACCAAAAATCCCGACGAGTTCCTATCTATCTACACGACCGCCATCCTGGCGGCCGGAGGCGATGAGCTTGTGATGGCGAATTACCTCCCGACCGTGTTGGACGGTGCCCCGCGGACCTGGCTCTTCAACCAGAAGCCTGGTACCTTCAGGTCGTGGCGCCAAATCCAGAGCACCCTCCGCTCCAACTTCGGAGTTACTCACGAGTGGCGAGGAGGGAAAAGACACGGATCGCGTCATCGGGGCAAAACGAGCAGCCGTGACTTCGTGCGGCGGTTTATCCGCATGAGGAACCTGATCCCGAGCATCTCCGACGAAGCCGTCATAAAAGCTTTAAAGTTCGGCGTCCGCGACCGGCGCCTTACTGAGGACCTGGAGATCACCTCGAGGCTCAGCGTCAATAAGCTTTTCCGTATGGCGGAGTGGTATCGCGGATCGCGACGGAGCATCCGCTGAAAGCGACTATGACCGAGGTAAGCAGTCTGAACCCCTGAGGTGGCCCATCCAACTCCAAAGCGCCCGACCATGGCGCCGCAACCAAGAAGCGGAAGCGCGACCGCAGGAGCGGTGGCGGACTGCCACGGGTGATCGTTTCGACGGACGGCCAGCGTGAGGTCCTTGAAGTCCGAGATCAAGCTCGAGAAGGATCCCGACCTCGTCAAGGGTGGCCTCGACCTCGTCAAGCGTGAGCGGCCCGATGGGAGGGCGGCGACACAGGCCGGCGTGCCGATGCGGCCGCGAGGCGAGGCGCCGAACTACGATGAATCAAAGTTACGCACTGTTTCATAGGGCAAGCGCCACGACCTGCGAACTTGCGAGGGCTTAGCAAAGCAAGCTAAAGCCTTTACGATGGTGAAATGCCGTGCTCTGAAAGAGGGCGCCCAAATGGGTAGGGTGACGCGGAGACCCAGCGACCTCGACTTGGAGTTCGGCAAAGCGGCGTCGCATCGATGTTATCTTGTGGTTCGTCGACCTACCAATCCTAAGCGAGCTCAAGGCGCCTCGCAGAACCATCTACCAGTCACCGCATGGGAAGCCACCGGCGACATTACCAAGTGGTGGGGCCACCATCACCTTCTCTCCGGTGGGCCGACTCCAAGGTATGGCCCGAGATCGAAGACCGCCTTGGTCGTGACCCGACCATCGGCAACACCACGATTCGGTCGTGTCATAGTCGATGGCGGTAGTTCCCTTAACTTGCTGCGGTTTGGAGCGCTTGACGGATCACGATTCCCGATCGAAGGTCAAGAACATCATTGTTCCCTTCTTGGGATCGTCCTAAGCTCGTCCATCGCTTTGGGGCGGTGGTCTTGCCGTCACCTTCGGGCGACTAGACCAACTTCCGTCGAAGTGATCACTTTCGAGGTGGTCGAGGGGGACCTCCCGTACAATGCCATCCTTGGGCAGCCTGCCTTGGTCAAGTTCATGGCGGCCAACCACTATGGCCACCGGTGTATGAAGCTGCCTGGTCCAAACGGTGTCATAACCGTGCGGGGTGATCTACAAAGCCGCGGATGCGGATGAAGACCAAGGCCTTGGCCCTTGCCCGTCTATGTCGCCTTGCCCAGGCCCCAGAGGCGACGGTGAAGAGCGCTCATCAGAAGGCGACGATCCAGCCCAGCAGGGCGACAAAGGCTGTGCCTCTCGAGGAAAGCGACCCGGCCAAATGCATCCATGTTTCGGCTGAGTTGAGTTCCAAATAGGAACTCGAGCTCGTCACTTTCCTCCGCGCCAACAAGGGCATATTCGCTTGGGAGCTTGCGGACATGCCTGGCATCCCGAGGGAAGTGATCGAGCATAAATTGCAGGTGAGACCCAACTCTCGACCTGTACGCCAGAAGCTGCGTCGTTTCTCCCCCGAGAAAGTCGCGGTCATCAAGGAGAATCTCGACAAGCTCTTGAAGGTTTGGTTTCATTACGTGAGATCGACTACTCCAGAGTGGCCGGGTCAACCCGTCATTGTCCGTAAGAAGAGGCGGAAAGTGGAGAATGTGCGTGGACCACACGGGGCTGAACTCGGCTTGCCCGAAGGACAACTTCCCGCTCCCGCGCATCGACCAGATCGTCGACTCACCGCATGACGCCAAGATGCTGAGCTTCTTGGATGCCTATTTAGGGTACCACCAGATCAAGTGGCGGTCGGACCAGCGAAGCAAGGCGTCGTTCATCACCCGTTCGGCACCTCTTGCTACACGACTATGTCGTTTAGTCTGCGCAATCACGGGGCCCGCGTTCAAAGCATCGATGACCAAGACGTTCGACCCTCAGATTGGTCACAACCTTGAGGTCTACGTGGACGACATCATCGTCAAAAGCCCCTCCGAAGGCGACCACGTTTGAGACCTCGAAGAAACCCTCAATAACCTAAACAGGTACAAGATCAAGCTCAATCCCGAGAAGTGCGTGTTCGGCGCTGCATCGGGGAAGGTGCTCGGCTACATGATCGGGGGCTCGGGGGTTGGCACGAACCCAGAAAAGATCGAGGCGATCGAGAAGATGGTGCCCCCGACCTCGGTCAAGCAGGTGCAGAGCCTCATTGGCCGCATGGCCGCCCTCAGCAGATTCATCTCGAGGCTCGGTGAGCGTGGGCTTCCATTCTTCAGGGCTCTGCACAAGCAAGGGAGCTTCGAGTGGACCTCGAAGGCGCAGCGGTCCTTCGACGAGCTGAAGGTATACCTGTCAACCCCACCCTTGCTTATGACTCCACAACCCGGTGAGAGGTTGCTGCTCTACCTTGCAGCCACCACCCAAGCGATCGATCTTGTCTGGTGGGCGGCGGGGATCCAAAGACACCCGATCTATTATGTCAGTGAAGTCTTGCACGGCCCGAAGGAGCGCTACCCGCAGGTACAAAAGCTGTTGTACGCTCTCCTCATGGCTTCGCGCAAGCTTCGACATTATTTCCAGGCGCACTCCGTGGTTGTCCCGAGCAATTTTCCACTCGGGGACATCTTGCGGAACCCAGAGGGCGGCGGGCGCATCGCCATGTGGGCTATGGAGCTGGCGGCATTCGATGTCCAGGTCATAGCTCGAACGGCCATCAAATCGCAAGTGCTTGCCGACTTCGTGGTCGAGCAAACGTCCCAACCCACGCCCGAGCCCGAGGTCGAGGAGGAAAAGCCTTGGACCATGTTCTTCGACGGCTCGAGGTCCTTCAAGCGCTTGGGGGCTGGAATCCTTATTCTCACCCCACGCGGCGACCGCCTGAGGTACGTGGTCCGTTTTGGGTTTTCGGCGACGAACAATGTGGCAGAGTATGAGGCTCTCTTGGCGAGCCTGCGGGCTTGCAAAGCATTGGGCGTGCGTCGGTTGGTCGTCAAGGGCGACTCGGCAAATTCGTCAATCGGTACAATAAGGAGTACCGAAGCTCGGGAGACTTCGGCGTCAAAGTACCTAGCCGAAGTGCGCAAGATGGAGAAATGGTTCCAGAACCTGGAGCTCAAGCACATACCCAGGAAGGACAACTCGAATGCCGACTTCCTCTCCAAGCTCACCTCTTCCGATGACGAGGTCCCGCCCGATGTCATCCTGGAGTTATTGGCGGCTCCCCCGATCACTGATCAGGAGGTCTCGCTCGCCGTGGTCGAAGGTATTCCCTCCTGGGCTGAACCAATTCGTAATTTCCTTATAACGGGTCACCTACTACCCAACCCTGCCGAGAGGAGCAGGATCAAGCGCCGGGCGAGTTTGTACACGCTTGTTGAGGGGACGCTCTACAGGTGGAATGTTTTTGGCATTCTGACGCGGTGCATCTCTACAGAGGAGGGTAAGTACCTGTTAAATGACATCCATTCAGGCCTTTGTGGAGCGCACTCTTCGTACATGACAATGGTCGGCAAGGCATTCCGTATGGGGTATTATTGGCCTTCGGCGCTTCAGGATGCCTATGATATTGTCGCTACTGTCGAGCATGCGATTTCATGCGGAGTCGCATCAACCCCTCTACGCCGCTTCAGACTATCCCGCTTGTTCGCCCTTCTCGACGTGAAATTTGGACATCCTCGGCCCTTTTCCTTAGGCGGTCGGGGGCAAGAACTTCTTGTTCGTTGCTGTTGACACTTTTACCAAGTGGATTGAAGCTAAGCCGGTCTCGACCATCACTGCTCGGGCTGCCGTCTATTTTTTCCGCTTGTTCGTGGTCACCAGGTACGGGGTCCTATGCAAAATTATCACTGACAATGGTACTCAGTTTACCAGTGAGTTATTCCAGGAGTTTTGCGAGGACCTCGACATCAAGGTATGCTTCACTTCAATGGCTCACCCTCAGAGCAACGGAGCGGCGGAACGCGCCAACGGACAAATCGTCCAGGGCGTCAAGAAATGAGTTGTAGATGAGCTCGAACGCTACGGCAAGACTTGGGTGGAGGAACTTCCCACCGTCTTATGGTCTATTCGTACCACGATCGGCCAAGTTGTGGTCCACTCCTTCCGGCTCGTGTTCGATCTTGAAGCCCCGCCTCCTGAGGTTCTGCCTGGGCTCTGCCAGAGTCGGCTTTGGTCGACTGTGTCGATTTCGAGCGCGAACGGTCTCGACCTTACCCTCGCAGAAGAAGTAAGATGCCGTGTCTTTGCCACGATCAACGCGTACACGCAAGCTCTTCGCAGACATGCGTCTCGGTCGGTGCGACCTAGGAAGCTCCTTGTTGGGGACCTAGCCCTGAGACGGATTCAAGGCTCGTCCAACACCAACAAGCTATTCCTGCGGTGGGAGGGCCGCGACGGGGGCTTACCGGCTGGCGATGCCCGATGGCAGAGAACTCTCTAGCTCGTGGAACATAGATCAGTTTCGGAAGTTTTATGTGTAATTTCTATACCTTACTTTTCAATAAAGCTGGTCTTTTATTCTAGATCTTTACTTGTTTCCTTTGTTGACTATGCACTGTAATTATTGTCCGACACTTTTTCGAGCGCGACCTTCGTGCCCTACGCATTCGCTCTTGGTCTGAGAGTTACGAGCTTAAACGTTTACCCCCAGTGGTCGAGCCAAGCGTAAGCTGAATCTCTTCGCAATCTGGCTCTTCCCTGTGCTCGGGCTCGAGCCTAAGCTTCGCAGTTTTGACCATTGAGCAGTGCGCGCGGTCATGGTCGTGATTCGAACGTCAGTCTAGGTGTGCCCATCTCTTTATCGCGCTCGCTTTTGTCACGTTCTTTCCCTGCGCACTTTTCCTCAACTTTACAGGTCATGGCCGTTTGCCTGCGTCTAACTATTGAGCCCAAGACCGGCGTTGCTCGACCTTAGACCCAACGGGGGCTGGATGCGTATATCCTATCGGCGCATGACCTAAGGAGCGTAACTAAAAGCGAAAAGGGCGAACTCCAAATATCCTTGACTATGAATTTAAATCAAGATAAGATTTCTTTGTTCTCCAAAAGGAATCTAGCTCTGTTAGAACTTTTTGTTTTAAGTGTTTTTTACAGGTCGACCGGCGAGTTCACCTACAGATTGGCCATCTCGCGGGTGAGCTTCTCCTGCTCGAGCTCGGCTACCTTGGCTTTCAAGGTCGATAGTTTGCTCTGGTATTGGAGGGCTTCCTTGGAGGCATCCACGGCTTGGCGCCGTTCATCTTTGAGTTGGGCCAAGGCGCTCTTCGCCGCTTTGCTGGCGCGCCCAAGTTTCTCCTCAAGCTCCAAGATTTTGGCCTCGAGCTCGGGGGCGCCGCGCCGAGGACGCGCCCGCTGGCGCGGCCGGCCTTCTCCAGCGCTTCGACCTTGGGTCGCTCGGTCTCGAGCGCCTCGCTGGCGCGTCCAAGCTTCTCCTCGAGCCCCAGGATCTTGGCCTCAAGCTCGGGAGACGCCACCAGCAAGGAAGGCGCCCGCTCCGCAGTGGCCTTCTCCAGTGCTTCGACCTTGGCCCACTCGGCCTCGAGCGCCTTGGCCGACCGCGCATGCTCTTGCTCCACGGCCTTGTAGCAAAACTCACACTCTGAAGTCCTGGCCTGCTCAAGCTCGGCCGCGTGGGCCACCTCTTGTGCCTTCATCGTCTGGCGCAGGTCGTCGAGCTCTTTGCCCTTCAGCTCAAGCTCCTCCTGCTCGACCTCGATGGTCACGATGAACTTGGAGCGCTTGGCTTCTCGTGCCTCCACCACGTCCATGAGGCCCTTCAGTATGACGGCGTGCTCCTGAAGGCCTTTCAGCCCTTGGGAGACGTTGCCAGTCGCCTTCACGACGAAGAGTGGCGCAAAGCGAAAATGTGAGTAGGGGAATTCGAGCTAACATGCAGCAAGGTGCGCGATGGGGCCCTTACCTCAAGAAGACGGGCCTCAAGGCTTGCGCGGGTGAATTCTTCATGCTCATCAATGCGGTTGCGGGAGATCTTCTCCTCGTCGACCTGCGCTTCTAAGCCGAAGCCGACCGCGACCACCCCCGACGTGCTTGGGCCAAGGCCCTCAGTCTCCACCACGGTGGCAACTTGGTGACCTGTCGCCTCCCTTGGCGGGTTCAACTCACCGGCAGGAGGGGAGGCGACAGCGGCGTTGGCTCCAACCTCCGTGGTCAGACCTTCGCGCGCCTCCGGCATCGGGGGATCGATGGCCAGATCCGGCACAGCGCGATCTCCCGCGGCGCGCTCGACCTCCATGGCCCGGGGTGCTTCGACCATAGCGCCCGATGCAGCGGCGGTTGGGCAAGTCTGCAACACCTTTGCGGTATGGCCATCTTCGGCGGTCGGTGGCGTCGCGACCTCGGCGCCCGGAACGACCGTGGTTGGGAGAGCCTGGGGGGTTGCGACCGTGGTGCTCTGGGTGCCATCCCCCGCGTCGACCTCGGGAGGATCAGCAGCAGTGGCTAAGTCGTGGGCCTCGCCGGTGTCGTAGTCCTCGCTGGTCGCGGGCTGGATTTCCTCGGTTGAGTCATCAAGCCCTTGGTCGAACCTGCCCACCAGGGCCCAACTCGAGGGCCCAGAAGAAGCGCGCGCCCGGCTCGAGGGGCGGCGCGGAGCCAGCACAAAGGAGTCCTCCTCCTTGGACTCGGACTCGCCCTAGACAACAGCCATCGTCAAAACGGGCAAGTCTCGAGCATGGGCGCTCAAGGTCTGCGATTAAGAACAGACGCTAAGCCCAAAAAACAGGAAGGGAGCGGAGCGAAATGAAAAGCCAAGGACTTACGTGGGTCGTCGGCCTCCGCCTTGACGAGGGTCGGTGTAGGTTTTGTTGCCCTGACGCTGCAGGGGCGCTTTGCTTTCGCGCTCCACTGGCCTGGGACCTTGGAGCCCGCGCTGGGTCTGCGTCCCCCACGGCGGCAGACCTGGGGGTCCGAGTTTGTGCTCCCTGGGCCGGTTGGGGGCTCGAGGTCCTGGCAGCGGCCGCCGCGCTCGACTGCTGAAAAGAGGAAAACATATCAGGCATCAAAGGACGCGAGCAAATGACCCGGGGGCTCGGCCGTAGGAATCCTTACCGTGGCACGGTCGCCCCACTTGACGTGAGGTTTCTTCACCACTTGGCGGTCTGCTCCGGGCGGGGGAGGCCTCTTCTTCCCCTTCTTGCCCTTGTCCTCGCCGGGCAGCGGGAGCATTCTCCTGGCTGTCTCGGTCAGTTCTTGATGATCCTACAAGCATGCGAGGTTCAAGAAGGGCCTCGTGGACACTCGAATTAAGTACTTGGTCGGGGTGGCCTACCTCGGCTTTGCGGCGCAACACGTTCCTCGGCACGGGCTCGTCGAGGGTGTAGTCGTGAGCGGCCTTCCCGAACATTTCTTTCATTCGGGCGGCGATCCAGGATTCTTTCGGCGCTGCTGAAAAGACCAAATCATCAAGAGGAACCAGGGAGCAAATCCACAGCGAATCTTGGGGCAATGCGACTTACCGGTCGCCCCTTCGCGAGTCAGGTCATCACGACCTTGGATCTTGTAGAAGGGGTGCTCCCTCCTTCGCAGGGGGAACACCCGATTCCTCAAGAAGTCATTGGCGATGGCCTGCCCGGTGAGGCCTCGCATGGTGCAGATATGGATGGTCGCGATGGCCTCTTGATCATCTTCCAGGTCGCCCGACTCTGGGGTCTCCTTCCCGTTGAGGGGGGTACCCTCGAACTCTAGCGCGCCGCCCTTGCCTCGCTTCAGGTAGAACCATCGCTCGGACCACATGCCAAGGGAGTCGCGGTAGCGCATCTGGGGGAAGGACCACGGGATTCCTGTCCGCTACCGGAAGTAGAGGCATCTGACCACAGGGTCCTTCCCGGTGCGGAAAAGCGAGAAGAAGCGGAGAAACAGCGAGGGGGTGGGAAGGATTCCAAGGAACCCCTCGCACAGGTGTGAGAAGATGGAAAGAAGAAGGATGGAGTTGGGTACCAGATTGATCAACTCGATCTCGCATATCGTGAGAACGTCTGCGAGAAACTCGCTCTCCGGCGTCCGCAGGCCGAAAAGCATGTACTGCTCCGTACTAACAAGCTCGTCGTCCCGAGGCTGCGGCTCGGTCTCCCCATCCGGCAGTCACCACGACCATAGGTCCAGCAGCCCCAGGCTCTCAAGATCTTTCATCCTCGTTACCGTCAGAGAGCTTTTCCCGAGCTTGGCCATGGCGGTTGAGAGGGAGCTTTGGTCGGAGGAAGAAGGAGAGTTCAAGCAAGGGGTCAAAAGACTACGAAGAAGCGGAGAGTTGGAGAAGTGGCGATGGTTGCAAGCTTTATAAGACGAGGTGCTACGGGCCGGCGGACTAAGGGCATCTCGGAGGGCGCGCCGGTCAGGTGACGCGACAGGAGCAATTTAAGGCTAAACGGCGGGATCGAGGCGTTGCAGACTATTCCGCTGACCGGCTGTACCGGAGTTTCGGAGATCAAGAGGCGCCAGATGTCGGTTCGTCACGGCCTGGCGTTACGTTTCCGTCCGACCTCGACCTCAAGCACGAAGGTTCCGGAAATCAACCCCGTCCGTGGAGGCCCAAGGTCGGCCCGTGTTTCGCCACGACCTTAAGCCTCGGGGCTAGCTGACGAGGGCTGGGCGTCCCTTGACCGGTCAGCGCACGGTCAGCGGGCCCCCGAGCTCGGGAGGCCCCGACCACGACCTAGGCGTATGCCGAGGCGCTCGACCTAGAGCGCGAATGACCCCGGGCACGGCTTCACATGACCTTGAGCTCGGGTCGGACCTCGTTCGTGCTGGAGCCCCCTTGGATTCCGGAACGTGCGTCTCCTTGGCGGTTACCAAGACGTGGGATCGTGGGGAGTGAAGCAGGTACGCGCGACAAGTCCGGAACGGTTACCGCTAGCCCTCAACGCGCATGAAGACCATTACCCGGGAATACCTCCCGTCCGTTACAGGCGGGGAGAATATAAGGCTAAGGGTGCACAGCTTGAGAGGGGGATCATCAGAGGTCGAGCGCTAGACACCGCTATTGTTGAGCTTGAGCTGTAACACACCTCTGTACTCGATAGTAACAAAGTCCATCGCCGCAAGGCAACTGGAGTAGAGCTATTACCTTCACATGGGCTCGAACCAGTATAAACCCCCGTGTCACGTTCGTTGTCACCTAGCTCCGACCTTCGGCTCGTCGCGTTCTTTCCTTCGTTGTGCTAAGCTCCGCTCGGGTACCAAGTCTCACTAACCCCCGTTTTCATTTTCTACGGTTGGCGATCCCGATCGTCGACAATGTCGTACTACATAGCTCATAGAGGTTCCTTATATGTATGCGAGCTCATTAGCCTAAGACACTGCGACTGGAATTGCACCCATGACTTCAGAATTCAGATCAACCTGCATTGTGGTGGTTGAACAATGATTAGTCAAGAAGGAGCATGTCACCAGAAATCATCAACAGGAACGGCAAAGTGAATTATTGTAGAAAAAGGAGCACAACTACAAGGCCTAATAGTTCATTGCAGCCTTCTCAAATTCAAGCATATAACGGCAAAGTGAATTATTGTAGAAAAAGAACACATATAGCACTGATTGATCAACCGTATGAATTCAAATGAAACAGAACTATCATAATTTAACTAGTTATTTTATCAAGTAGTCCAACAAAGTTGCAAAAGTCCATTCAATTTCAACGATACACATAATGAAAAGTTACAGAAGATAGAACAATATGTAAATAATAACTTAGCAACATGACCATGGCTCCATGTTTCCATGAAAGAGAAAATAAGACAAACTAACAATATTATAATTACATCATACAAACATACACACAAAGACTCAACAAAGACACAATCTTGTAGAAGAGTTTGAATATTACGAGTGCATGATCATGAATACTTGTCCTTAACACTCAAGCACTCAGTCAATACCAGCCTCAACCATTGTCTCATCCTACAAAAACAAAAGGTATGCATTGATATCTTAAGAATAGGAGTGCATGACAATGACAAAAATTCTAACAAGTTCAATCGACTATGGAGTATAATGTGCCACCCTCTGATTCATTTATTCTCTCATCCATTGTTAACACCAACATTAAGCAGAGGTCAAGAGAGAGCAACAAAAAAACAAAATAAATTAATCAGTTAATTGGCTCACACCAACCTCCTTTGAAAATTCCTCCATGGTCCAATCTTGTCTTGTAATGCTTGAATTCACCCAATAACAAATCAACATATCGTAATAAAAGGTGCAAACAACAAACAACCTAATCGGTTGCCCTTCCGGATCACGATAAAAAACACATTATTATTTAGAAGTCATAGTCCTTGCTCTAAGCTGTGAAAATTGCAATCAAATCCCTAATTCCTATAATAAGAATCAAGCACATTCAGTCCCTTTGGCCTCCATAAACATAGTTCTGAATGCGGTTTTCATATATCACAACATGAAATGTATTCAGCTTCATAGTACAAGAACTTAATACTTCAATTCCAGATTTTGTTAGCACGTGACTAAGAGAGTAAAAGGTGTGAATTTTAGCAAGATATATAAAGGAAACATTAGCATATTGCCACGAATCCCACCAACCATTAATAACAAAGACAAATCTGGCTAGATTGTCTACACTAAGGAAAATGGCCACAAATTACTATTGAATAAGACACCAAAGGAAATCAAGAGCACAAATATTAGATCCAGATGTTACGAACTATTTGGAAAATTAGTGCAAAAATGAATAAGGCGGGTGGCAAAGGAGGGTTCAAAAGAAGCATAACAAATCAGGGCCAAAACAGACTTAAAACAAGAATATTCAAATTATCCATATAAAGATGGCTTAAATATAAGCATAGCCATTGTGCTCTATGCCAAGCTCCTTGACCTCCCATTTAGCATTCCCAATCTTATCTGGATACCTGAGGAGCACATTTGGCAGATGATCCCATTGAGCATACATGAGAATGGTAATTCAAAACATCATCGCAATAGCTTAACAAGGTAATATTGTTCTAAACTTCTAACAGCATCTATGGTGATGCAAATCCTGCCCAAACTATATTTGGCCAAAGAAATGACAAAAGACAAAAAATTAAGGGGATTGGCGAAGGGCGTGAAGATTTTATCTAAAATACCCATTGATATGCAAAAGCATTCGTGCACTTGTCCTATGAATGTGCTCAGCCAAATTTGGAACAGAGTCCACCTATCACAAACAAGGAAAAGGGCAAGGTCTAGAGTAATCGATTGCATCGTTCTGATCTACGGATTACAAAATGGACTTGATAACAAAAACAAACACATAACAACAACTTCGAGTTCTACAAAACTTCTCAAAATTCAAGAAACCTACCAGTGTCCCAAAAAACTCTTCAACAAGGGAAGAGTTATTTTGAGATAACACCGAATGTAGATGGGTTATAGGCGTCAAAACTCGAGCAACCAATGATGACTACTACCAAACCAGTGTCCCAATGATGCGTATGAACTAAATAGCCCTAGACAAAGAACAAGAATAGGCTGCTTTGAGTATTGATAGCAAAACAACGTAGATGCTAACCCTAGGTCAAGAACTAAATGAACTGGCAAGATTTCAACAGAAGATTTAACAGGAGCACATAACAGCAGCACATGGATCAACTCAATCGAACCATCCCTCAACATTCCACTCCAGAAATTAAAAGAGAATGTACCATTCCATTACTCCAAAAATTAAAGGAGAGCGACACCGTGTCGAATCGCACATCACGGTTTCAGGGTTCCAATCGAGGTTCTGCAGGAGGAGCGGGGATCTCCGTACCAGGCGATCGGCGGCCAGATCCATCCGGGCGGGCGTCGGTGCCAGCTTTGACTAGGGTAGCGCCACAGCGGGACTCGGGCGGAGGGTGCCAGGAGGCGAGGCAGGCGGAAGGTGCAGGCAGACGGGCGGCCTAGGCGGCGGCGGGAGTCGGAGCAGACGGCGTTGCAGACCATGAGAATGAGATGGATTGGAGATTGGAATGGATTGGGGCAGACGCGGAGACGCCGCAGGGGTCACAGCCTCATGGGAATACGGGATGGCCGGTTTACCGGATATCCGAATGGGTTTGTACGGATATATCTGAAAAAAATTTCGGAATATCCCGATCCGACGGATAGTGATATACCGAATCCGAATCTGAATCTGAAACAAAGTATCCGAATTTGAAACAGAATCCGAAAACTATCCAAAAAAATATTCGAATCCGATCCGAACACATCCGGTCAGTCGGTCGATCGTAAATTATCCGATCTGATTGTACCCCTACTGGAAGCCTACACCACACGGAAAGCCTACACGTAATAAAAAAACAAAGGTTCACGCCGGCGGAAACAAAAGGGTCTAATACGGATCCGGCCAAAAAAACAAAGCGATCTACAGATGATTCTTGCAACAGTTGACAAATGTTGCCACTGGTTGTTTAACCCCACAGATGATGCTTGCAACGCTTTGGAAGCGTTGCCACCCTGTTGCTTGCAACGTATAACATCATGTGTTGCTATGTATCCGTTGTTAAAGGGGTGTTCCTGTTGTAGTGTTTCTACGATTTCTCCCCCTTTTGGCAATATAGACATCAAGATGGCATTTTCTTTTCTCCCTTCTTTTTTATTGTTTTTATGCAAGTAATGCAGCCTAAGGGGGCTTTGAAGATTATCCAAGTAACCAACAAGACAAGTTATGACACCAAGCTAAGTTATGACAAAAATAGACTAAACTAAGGCATATCCAAGTGCAACTAAACATTTTGCTAGCAAGCTTTAACTGAATCCATATCATTTTTAGCAAGATTGAACATGAGCAACACTTGTTATTAGTTTCAAAACTAGAAGTAAAGCTATTCAAAGGATAAAATGGAAAACGTAGAGTTCAATCTACTCAACACTTTGGGGAATCTAGAAGTTCATACAAGGTCCTTCAAGCTTATTATTTTTTTCGTTGTATGCAAATTTTTCTTTAAATCTTTGAAAGACATAGCGGGGTGCAAATGTTTGACATTATTTGCATTCTTTACCTACATATGTTTTTTTTATATTTACATTTTTACAGTAATTGACTCAAGTCATGTTCGATCATCTCAAGAAGAACTCTTAAGAGAATGATCTTGGTCATGCACAACACATTCCAAGTTCATCTCAAGTGCAATGAGAAGCCATCTTGTGAATGTGAGGTGTTGAGTCTAATGCGCACAAAAAGAGTCAATTTTGCTTTACTTTCATTTTAGTATTTTGATTGTTAAGCTAGTGAAAGACTCAAGTATGGATCAAATAAGATTCACCCAAGTTGTTAAAGGGACTCTAGAGAATTCCAGAATTTCACAAATCATGGCAAATACACCTAGAGAAGAAATTTAGCAAGTAAACGCAACATGTTTTATCAAGTTTTCTTTTAAAGCTCATTTTTCAATTTTTGCAAGCTTAGCAAGATAAATGAATTTGGACATATCTAAGTTAGTGATTTTCTTCATAATATAGCATGATGTATAAAATGAAACAAGGATTATTTGCATAATAGACAAATATCATAAAACGAAAATCAAGTCTATATGCAATGCATGAGACAGATTCTTAAACTCCCCCTCAACATATGATTCAAATTTAAGCACAAATCTTGTTCAAGTTGAGTTATTAGCAAGATTAAACTCAAGAATGATATCAATTGAAGGATCCAAAATAACTCAATCAAAAACCTGAAACATATAATGAAGAGAAGAAGATAAGAAACTGCAAACTGGGTAGCTATAGAGTAAAGAGAAGATAATAGAGAACACTATGGCTTAGACTCGCTCTCACCTTCCCCAATGACTGACATAGGGAAGCTGCCTCTAGATCCCAAATTAAGGAGTGCACATAGACCCTGTCTACCCAGAAGGCCCAACACCTGCTAGACTTATAAGACTGTGAAGGAACTCAACCTAGAGAGAAGAGAGTACATCTAATTAAGCATGATAGTAACCTAAAACACAAGATGAGAGGTCCATGCAAAAGCATGCCAGAAGTCTAAGTGATGCGAACTCATAACTCTAAGGAATAAAACCCATAAGCACCCAGAGCTTACTAAAATATTATGCCTTGAGGAGTGAGCTAGGATTAACCCACTCACACAGCCATGCAAGGGCTAACCCAAAACCCACAACATAATAGTTTTTCTTGCACGGTTTTCAAAGCATACTACATAGACCCGTTAACCTATCAACTAGACCGTAATCCGACGGCCTTCTTTGATCCACGTGGCGTCTAGCTAGCATCTCCTTCTTTCCTTGTCTTCTTGGCTTACCCGGACTTCATCTTTAATCATCTTCCGACGATCTCCTGTTCGTCTGGATCTCCGACGCTCCTCGCCTAGTCTCGGTTATCCTTTGCCTCACCATGATCTAGCAGCGTCGCCCTGCAACCATCAAAGGTAAGGAAAAACCTTTCACATAGCAATTCCCACAAAGATATTCAATGATTACCCCAAAATCATTAATCATAATTTTGCTCAAAGGTTCGGTGCTACCGTCCCCATGTTCGGTGCTATCATAATTTTAATCATACTGGGAAAAGCAACCAACACTCAAATTGCTTCAAATCGAAAATCTAATTCAAATCAAACTCAATTTCAAATCAAACCAAGCTCAAATCTTGTCATTTACTCATCACATACAAGGATAGACCTCCACATGGTCTTTCAGATAGAGTCTTCCAAAGGTTTTGTCATGATCTCTTAGCAACACACCTAAGGAAGTGTGATATTGTGTGGCAGTATTTGACGATCATGTCATGTGGATAAAGTATAAATATATTTGGATAGCCATGTTGACGGCATGGACAACACTTAGGAATTTTAGTGAAGCATTAGAATTTGTAAATAAAATTTGGGAAGGGAGACTATGTGCAATTGGAAACATTGAATATAGATTAGGGGCTCTATGCCAAGTTTACTCTTGAGAAATACTTGAAAGTTATTATTTATTGTTATTTGTTTTGCTGTTATTTCAATCTATTTATTATATTCATTTATGAATGTTGCTTTGTTGCAAAATAACCATATCAGCCATCAATTGTAATAAGTTTGCATATAGTTATATTAGACTTGCATTCTGTGGATAACTTGTTGAGTGCTTGATATACTCACTCTTGCCGCAATAATATCATTAGTTGAAGAGGGGTTTACAATAGCTTTAAAGGAGGAGTATTAAGAGGAGGCAAACATATAGGGTGCGAGCTTTGTCAATTGCATGTGGTATACTAAGGGGTTTATTTGCATTTTCTTTCCATTGTATTTTTAATTTATTAATTATAGTTGAGCCCCTACGTGGCATAGTAACGTAAAGTTGACCATATGGTCAATCAACATGTTTATATTTAATAAATGAAGTCTTTTATTATGTTTTCATTGTGTATGCTTGTGATATTCATCTATATTGCCATTGTGTGCACTAGTGTGATTCTAGACTAGTGCAATATACACAGAGGGTCTAAATTTGTATATTCGTGTTTTGACATTGTGTGACCTTCACTTGTCCCCTAACATCACATTCTTGAGCTTTGTTGTGTTGAGACCGACTCCTCCCTTTCTTGCAAGCGATCTTTTTCTCCGAGCAAAGCTAACAACTAGAGGTGAAAACAGGTCGGATATAGGCGGATATTGCTCTTTCCATACCCGAACTCATATTTTTTCCCAGATTCAGAACCAGATAAGCGCTAGCCAAATATAGATATGAATCCTAGATATTTAGGATACGGACACGAGACGGATATGTGATTGATTTGGGTCAGAAATGGATAATGCAATCATATATATATAGAGCTTGAGCTTGAGCTTCTGTAATGCATGCATATACTGATAATGCACACAATTTTCTCATCACAAAGAACTTGAGCTTGCGTTGTAAAAGTTGAGAATTGCATCTCTTTTTGTGTGCCCAAAACTATCAAGATGTACGTGCACAATTTTCTGAACATTTCTGATGCCTACCTGCGCCTGTGCCTATGGACCGTGGCGACCAAACAAAAAAAACCAACAGGTTGCCCCAAGCTATAACACGGTGGCAAGCGATGCTCAGTCATTTTCAACCATCAGCACCAGCCTGCTCCGTCAAGTAATGCACACTGTGATATGCAAATGTAATGACAATTAAGTTCTAGTACATCAATTAGCAATAACATTAGAACAGAAGTGTTAATAAGGACATATTATGTGCGCACATACCAAATGATTGCAAATAGAAGCAACATGAAGCATTGCTGATCTCCTTAACTGAGAGACATCAGAAGTTGCTTGTAGTTTGGAGTCCAGTCTGGATAGGTCTATTGAGACTTTACTACATCTCTTCTCTAACAATGCCAGGGAGGCTGGGGCTGCTTGTTAATTTGTGCCGCTTCTAAAGTTCAGATTCCAGGTACCTCCTGAGGCAACTAAACCCAATATATGGTCCATATTTCTCTTCATTGAAACCATCGGGCTCCTGTACTCCCCTGAGTCCTCTTATGATGTGCCGCACGACCCACATCAGTCAGCCACTCGCGAGTGTTTACCACAAAATTACTAGAAACACTAGGCTTTGATTAGGGGTGGAATCGAGCCGAGCCGAGCGTGGCTCGGCTCGGTGCTTGCAATAAGCTAAAAATTAGGCTCAGCTCGAGCTCGGGCAAGCCTCGAGCCGGCTCGAGAGCCAGCTGACCCCATTACTCTAGCTCGGTCTTCCCCATGGGCTCTCGGCAGCAAATCCCCAAGGACCCCAATCCCATCCCCATCCTCACAGTCTCGCCCCCACCAGCAGGTCCTCGCGGCGCTCCTCTCACCAGCCGCCTCTGCCTCCACGCTCGCCGTCTCGCCTCTGAGTCCTTCTTGCTGCTTTCCTTCTTGCTCCTCTGGTACTAACTAGGTGGGGTCCTTCTTGCTGCTTTCCTTCTTCCCAGTCATCAAGAGGCCAATGCACAAGGCCGGAATGGCGGGCCTCGCAGCGGTGGTTGCCGCCGCTGTCGTGCTGGTGCTGCTCTTCTACGTCGCGTCGCTCCGTTGCTCTGCGGCCGTCAGCTCCGCCCTTTCGGCACCCAAGAAGCTCTGGAACGGCGGGGTCTTCGTCGCTGCCGCTGCTGGGGTGGAAACGCGCAGGAAGGCGCATGCCGATGATTGCGATCTCACCAGGTTGGTTAAGAGTTTATCGCCGATAGATATTTTGATGGGAAGCATAATCTAAATGCTAACAGTTGCATGAACATATGTGCTGACACCAGTTTTGTCAAGATTGTAAGTATAATCAAATTGATGTGGTTGGCTTGAGTATGTACTTAGCTAAGTATCAAATTGGTTGCTTCTCTAACTGACATGAGTATCAAACTGATGTGTGATGTACTTATAGTATATCAAATTGATTATTGCATTCATAACTGTCGAGCCTAACGAGCTGCTCGCGAGCCGGCTCGAGCCTGGCTCATTGGTTCACCGAGCTAGACGGTAGGCTCAGGCTCGGCTCGCTGATGCACCGAGCCGAGCCGAGCCGAGCCGCTCCGAGCCGAGCCTCGAGCCTTTTTTCCACCCCTAGCTTTGATATGAGAGTGATGGGGGAAACCCTAGGGGAAGAAACCGAGCACGCACCTGGAAGCAACATCGGGGATTGAGGGCGGTGGGGTCATGAACCAACTGGAGGATGATGGGGAGGTGGGTGCTCATGTCGACCTCGTGGACATTGAAGCGAAAGCTAAGGAGTGAAAGGAAACGGTTAGGCTACTATAGCATAAATTTAAAATTTTCTACTGTGTAACCAAAGAACCACTCCAAGTTATAGATCATGGAATTACCACTAGATGCGTAGACCCGTAGCGAAAGTAGAGTCGATGTAGTGCGTTTGTGTGGTTGTAGTCATACTAGCCTCGCACCTTCTTCAACAACTCCTCGTGATCGTCACAGGTTGCGGTTCACCCTTGTCACCATCATAGGTTGCGGATTGTCTTAGCTTTGGAGTTTTATAGCAACACCTCCAAAGTATCCACACGTACGAGCTAGAGATGCCACACACTGGAATGCTAGCACCGGCTAGAGTGTTTTTAGAAGGAGGTGTGACGACTAGGGTTTTAGGAATTCGGAATTCCTATGGTGTTTCTTAACCCTAAAGCCACTACCTCCTCCCTTTATATAGACACCCCACAATAGGCCTCTACATTAGAGGCCTATTAGGAACTCGAAGCCTATCATAATTCAGAACACCATTCGAATTATATCCCAACCCTATAGGTTCACGTATACTTGAACATAGACCGAGTACACTTACTTGACTATTAATCCGTAGTGTGGTCCCTAGTAAGACGTGGCGACTCCCAAGTATATGTAAAGATCACATCGAACTAACTTTAACAATGTTTAGTTATATGCATTTCCATTTGCCTCATGATATTGGTTAAACTCAAGGCGAGTATGTGCTATCCTTGTTTAGTTAGCTCGACTACTCTTTCTTGATTATGTGACTCAGAATATTTGACTACGGTTAACTCTTTAACGTGAATAGCATGGTCATGCATTTCCGAAATCCGACCACTCGAGAGGCTTAGAGATATCTCCTCTGTTGTATGGAGTGGCAAATCCCACCCAGAGATAATCAAATCAAGAAGGAAATTCATATTTGATAACGAAATCATTTCACCTAGAGAGAATAAAATCAAGGATAGCCACAATGGCATTAGAATTTAGAAATATCATGCTTCTGAGAATGTGGTTTTTCTTTTGGGTCGCAAATGTGGCATCCAAAATATCATGTGCTAGAATGTGGTTTGGGAGAAGAGGCTCACAACAACCATAAACAAGTACAAACTTTGCTTAATTTCGCAAAGCTTATTTATTTATTTTACTTGGATGTTGGAAAAGAAATGTGTTCCTCATTTTCATACTACAACTCTATTTTTGCCAACCTCTGTATTGTTCATTTTGCCTGTTCTATTTTCATGTGCACTTCATCTGATGCTATTTATTTAATTCGGGAATATGATGTTACACTTGGCATGGTTAATTTATCTGATACTTTAGCATTGTGTTTTGTATATAGATGGATAAATTGGCACGTCAACGTCATATGCTAATCGTTAGAAATGCTGGTCTAGTGGCTGTCATGTGTGCCTACATGCTTTGCATCCTACGAAGAGCTAGGGAACGTAGCCCACGCATCATCTATGGTTCTATAGTAGCAAGGGACATAGCTAAGCAATCCAACCTAATATGGATATACCATTCAGATGACACCTATTGCTTGGAGTAGCTTAGGATGACGAGAGCTTCCTTTTTCGAGCTATGTAGTTTGTTTCATGAAAAGTAAATGTTGTGAGACACCATTCATTGCTATGTTGGGGAACAAGTCGCCATGTTTCTCCTAGTTATTGGCCACAACCATAGGTTTAGGGCTCTGCAGCCTATCTTCAAGAGGTCAATAGATATCATCAGCCAGTACTTTCATGAGGTTTTGTATACTATTGGCAAATTGCACAATGAGATTATTCAGCCACCCTCAAATGACATGCACCATAAAATCCTTAATAGTAGAAGGTGGTACCCTTACTTCAAGGTAAAATGATTTAACCTTAAATTTAGTTAATACCCAAAATTTAGAAACTTAATTCCAGCAATAAATCAAACTATTTTTTGTCTTTATTAGGATTGCATTGGGGCAATTGATGGGACCTATGTGCTTGCAAGAGTCCCATGATCAATGTCTGCGGCTATTAGGGGTAGGAAGGGCACTACTACCCAAAATGTCATGGCTGTCGTTGATTTCTACCTTAGGTTTACCTATGTCCTTGCTGGGTGGGAGGGGTCGGCCCACGATGCATTAATACTTGCAGATACATTGAAGCGAGATGATGGCCTTGTGGTCCCTCCAGATAAATAGATATTGACTTAGAGCATACTGTTGATTTCAAATTTGTATTAGTAACATTAAAGCTTATAATAGTAATGGTACATGTGCTTTTGGTAGGAAAATTCTACCTTGTCAATGCTAGATATGCTGTTCGTCAAATTTGGGAGGTCCTTTTGGAATTAAGCAGTTCTGTGCCATCATAAATCCTCCCCAATCAACAATTTTGGCTATTGGCTCTGGTAATATGTTGCCTAATAATTACACTATTGAATCTGCTGATATATCGTGTTATAGGTGCAATGTAGATATAGCTAAGATAAGAAGAATAATCTTCTGCCTTAATTTTTGTTGGTCGTGAAAAGCATATTCCCAAGTTTCACTATTGTGGTCTTGGTAGCACTTGATACTCCAGAGAATGGAGTTCTAGCTGTGCTACTATTGGTTTCCAATGCAAATCAAAATACATCGGAATCCTGTACGTGATCTTTGGTTCTATAACGCTCAAATACTGGGCAATGGTTGACTGGTTGTTTAGTTGCCAAATAGAACACTGAGAATGGAATTTTAACATAGGTTGCATTTTTGTTTTTAGCAAACTTTCTTGTCAGATATGCATGACTGTGCCCTTAGAAACCACTTTTTTATGTTGTATTGTAGCTCCGGATCAGCGTGCTTCTCATTCCCTATCCAAGGGAATGAATAAGATTCACCTTTGGGTCGCTGATTTTCACTGTTCTCTTTTGCAGGAGCCATCAGTGCAGAATGGCTGAAGGCATTCAAGGGCTACATTGAGAATCCGATGACCATGCTGCTGTAGGGGGTCGGTTCTTTTTCCTGTAAATGACGACGATGAGAAGAACAATTCTTTTTGTAGGCATCCATAAATAAGGTGCACAACAAGAGTGTCTCATTCTTCTTTTCTTTTCTCTCGTTTCTTACATCATTTTACATTGTATAAGCTCAGCACGGCCCCATGAGGGCCAAGACCAAGAGCAAACAGAGCAGAGCCAGTATAAGGCTATATAAACTTTTTCATGGCAAATTCAGTTTGTCAAGTTAACGGTGCCAAGTTGGAATTTTTTGTCCAGTTGTTTTTCGTTTGTTGCAAAATTTTTTGATTAGGATATTGTCTTGTAAAAACGTATGGCAATTACTTGAGTAGTGACAAGAACATGATGAACTTTGGACTTTTGGAGAGGGAGAAGAAGAAACAAGACTACGCGGTCTGTAGTGTAATCCCGGACCGTCCATCGTAAGATCGGCCGTGAAGCCTGGTGGTTCCGCTTTTTGCATGATATGGGCCGTTCGTTCGATGATGGACGGCGCTGATCTATTGCAGCAATAGTGAAAACCAAAAATCATGAATATTCCATCCATCCTCCAACCTCAGCTAGATGCAACCAACCAAACAACTTCTCTTGCATTTAGTTATCCCATCTAACCCCCTCATGCATCCAACCAAACAACTTCTAGCTCAGCCTGAATCAACACATGCAAATAACCAAACAAACTATTTTACATCCACTTAGCTTGTCTCCCACCATCCCACATATCTCGTATGAACCAGGCCAAGAACATGCAGGCAACCAAACACACCGTATGATGCAGTACGGATGCAAGATACGGTGGCCATAGTATTGTAAGTATTGGACCATAGCTTTGTGCATTATCACGTGTTGTCGTGGCGCACTGCAAAGAAAAATGCATAGACAAGGTAATATGCGAGGTGGTGAAACAAGGCGAATTCCGTTGAAAAAAATGTGATGTCCATATAAGAAATCGTTCTTATGGCCGCTCTTTGTTTTGTCCTCAAATAGCCTCCTCCTAGCAGGAGGCCTCTGCTGAGGGACGATTGAACTGCATATACCAGTGAGAACAGTACGTCTAGATTATGTTGTGGCAGGTTATATTCATAAGAAATTTTTAAGCATATAAACAAAGATAACCTGTCGACATCTGGAAGATCAGATAGGGCCTGGCTATCTACTGACAACGGTCGTTTGAGACCAGGTGCCAAAAGCGACGGCGACTGCATTGCATCTGTAAGACAGCTTCATCAGATAATATTAATTCTAGCAGATCACAATTGAAGAGTACAAATGTCTAGCAGTCTACAGGGGTGACCTGTGGGCTGTGGTGTCTGCAGGGTAGACTGAGCTGCTCCAATAGATTCGATATCGCTCTTACGCTGTCAAAACCATATTCAGCCTGATTAGAAGGTATGCCATGGCAATGGAAAAGAATGATTACGTGAGGGGCTTAGATAAGAGTGTAATACGTGATTATAGGAGAAACCTTAGGCGTGACGAATGTCTGATCATCGATAACAACATAGGCAGAGGTGTGTCCCTGCATATGAATCCAATTTCTCAAGAACGGCCAAGTATTAACTGTTCAGGGGCAGCATCGATCAAAAAAGCTAGATATGATGCTAGCCATGAGGCCGTATCATATAAAAAGGAAAGATAGCATCGGGCATGTAAGTCAAAAGAAGGATTAAAAACAGACCTTTTGAGGCACAGAAAGCTAATGAATTGATCTAAGACAGCTGAGGCTGATGCTGTGGTATCAGTTGTATTTTTTGCTAGGCTCTTGTCAGATCCATGAAAGAGATCTTTAGTAGAACCCTGAGTGGCGGTGTTTGGGACAAGAAGCTTTCTGGCAGGATGAATCGTAGTTTGAACCGCCAACACATCTTCAGATGACAGATGGCTCTCGCGACTAACATCACCGGACCTCTGTTGGATTTGTTGATCGGCCGGAGCAGATGTGGAGACAGGTAATAGAACCGACATAGAATCAACCTGATACGATATTTTGTTTCTCTGCAGTGCTCGTCGTGTCATAGATACCTTCAGATTATATTGTTTTAATGTGTATCGCTCTTATGCTCTCAAGCATGTATCGCGGCATTACATAGGACCTGTGTTGTCTGCAGGGTGGACTAAGCTGCTCCAATAGATTCGATATCGCTCTTACGCTCTCAAGAATGTACCGTGTTTCAGCTGTTTGAGACCCCACATCTTGGGCATTTATATGTGTCTCCTTCGCAATTGATTTTTCTTTTGCAAATCCCACATGCTAAATACCACCACATGCTAAATATGACTTACCAAGACATCATGTGGGTTCAGATTACAGATCTGTGTGACCGTGATGATTGCAGTCTGCTGCTGGACAGGTGGATGATCGGTCCACTTAATCTCATGCGGCATAGCAGCAAAGCTAATCTCGCGGCATTACATAGGAGAGAAAAAAAATTAAAAAATGATTTATAGGATAATATCAACAGATGAATAGGTTGTTCTGCAAGATACAGTAAGAGCCATGAGCAAGAGAAGATCGGTGCTCTATAAAAACGCCAATGAACTAAAGGCATATCGCTGAATTATGTATCATTAACTCAAAATAGCTATGTAGGAAAGCCAACATACTTGGTCATGATAATAATAAACAGTAGAACTAAGTAAGCAGAATACCTGTTTTGTAGAGCAGCAACCTCTGGTAATGCAGCATTTATATACCATTTGCAGATAGTGCTTCCTTAGAGAAACAGGCGATCTAGAAATGGCAAACGAAGAATGTGTGTTGAGAAGTAATAGCAGAAGGACAGATAAGAAAGTAACTTCAGGTTGAGTGAAGCAACGTATAGGCTACGGAGGTGTGTAGGAAGTAGAATAGGGAATAAGGACAATAATTACCATGACGGAGGCCAACCGTGACTCCTAGGGATAGTACAACCATTGGTCTTTGTTGCGATTAAGCCAGGATGCTTTCAGCATCAAATTCGACAACATGTGGTCCCCACAATGTAATCTCAGCATTTTCTCTACATAATAGGTATGGTTTAAGAGAGAGTGGGAAAACATACTAACAATCAAAAAGAATATGCAGCACCTGAAGCCCAAATAAAACTGAAGATGAAATATGTAAGTTACGCTGAACATGCAGCAACGTGTAATTATGAGGAAGAAAGGGCGAAACGGGTGTGTTAGTGTACCTTCCATCTGTTATCTGGATATTTCAAATGGGTTTTGGAGCACCCTTGACAGTAACCATTTTTAGATGTGAAATAGATGTCACAACCCACACAGCTTCTAGTTACAGACAATTTGAAATATGAAAGCAGGTAACAATGCCATGGATATCATCCATGCATAAACAGTCGTGAATAAAAAAATTAATTTATATGTGACAACTTTAGACGAAGCATGAAAAGAAAAAAAAAGGCAAGATGAAGGCAATAACCGAATAGAGGCATACTTTTAGCAATGAAGTATTACTTAGAAAGGCTAATCATCAGTCACTCCGTATGGCTTTGGTAGTTATTGTCTTCATCGTGGATTCTGACTGCACTTCTATTGTCAATCCTGTACGAAGATCCTTGGTGATTTATCTTTTGTAGATTCTGACAAATCTGCGTCCTCGTACTAATGAATCATCCCTGAAATTGTTGGTGATTCTATTGAGTTCCTCAAATGCAAACACTATCAGAGGGTTCTGAGTTGAGTCTCTTCTCAGCGAGTGCATCTTTTTCGGGTTGGATGGTAACAGGCTATTCTTCTTTTCGTTTCTTTGCGATTGGCTCTGCATTTTTTGAGATTTTGTAAGAAATAAAAGGCCAAATCACATATGACATAAGTTATATAGAATCTATAGTACATGTTGCGAATGATCCAGAATACTTTGTGCAGATGATGAACTAAACAGGAGCTTCTCAAGATAAACAAGAATTTCACATGGCAGAACGAAAATATCTTCTAGTTGGTATGTTTGGGGAAAAAAATAAATTGAGAACAATCATGTATGAACAATAAAGCGGATAAGGTCTAAATCCACAGTATTGTTATAGGCATAAACTGTTTAAGTATGGAGGTGGGTATGTATTTCCTGTGTTGAGATTGAAGCGCATGCAATTGACGCTGAACTATTAAAGATAAAGAGAAATTTTTTCTTGTAGAAAATGAACAATACTTTTAAAGGTACGAGGAACCTGGACTTAGAAAAGATGACGATGCGAACCAACAAACGTGAACACAGCCTGCATAGAGAAGCAAAGGGGAGTAAAGGTCAGGAACAAAACAATCAAGACATCACTAACCAAATACGTATAGAATCGACGGAGGCACAATAATAGGCAACCTTACTATTCAGACATAGCAGTATGAGAAATCATCAATTTGAGCTCCCGGTGGCACTGAACGGCAAACAGACAGCCGACCTACATCGAAGAGAAGACGACGACAGAGCCAACGTGATTAACAACCAGAGAGGCAATAACCGAGCAAGAACCGAAGCAAAAACTTAATGACTTCATGAACTGACAATCGGAATCAAAAAGGGGAAAACAGAGAGAAAAACAAAAAGAAGTCAGAAGGTAGCACAAAAGAGGAGCATAGGACGCAGAAATGGCGACCGAGCGGGGACGGAGCAGGCGACAGCAACGGCCAAAATGATGATGGCAAGATGATGATCGGGACAACAACGCCAGCAGCCATTACCAAAGCGCCATCACAACAGCAAAGCCGAATCAAAGGAGAAGAGAAAAGGGGAAAATCGGAGGCACCTCGGAGCAGGAGTGTCAGGCCCCTTGCAGAATCCGAATCAGCAAATCCCAAGAATCCTGCAAGAACCAGAACTAGCCACCAGCAAGAACGCGAACCAGGAAGGAAGAAACTAGGGTTCTAAGATAATCTAGAAGAAACTAACAGTATATGCGGAAAGTTATTCCATTCTCTTCAGCACTGGGATTTATACCCGATTGTTTTACAGCAGTGAAAGACAAAAGTTTAGAGTAACTAAAACAACTCGCAGTAAAAGTAAAAGCCAACAACATTCAGTCAAAGCTCTTGTTTTCGGTAATCACTGTTTACGTCACTTGGCCGTTAGATGCACATAACAAAGTTTAGGTTGTTGCTTAGCCGTTGATCTTCCTTACACGAAATCGACAAAACGTCCAGCTTATCGCAGACTTCACTGGAGATTCCTCTGCTTGGCTCCTCTTCAGGAAAATTTGAAATCTTCTTTACTCCCGATCCTGACATCTCCCCCTTCTTGAGCACAGACTTGTCCTCAAGTCTTGAAATCAGGAAACGATTTGTTTGGATGAAGCTTGCATCTTCCCAAGTGGCGTCTTTATCAGCTAGATTCATCCACTGACTGAGCCGTGGCGTGACAGCACTACCCTTACTCGGAATCATCCTCATATCCATTACAGCCACCCGTTTTGTCTTCATAGGACCATCAGCGGCTACCATCGGAAGTCCTGGCAAAGGAATGGCGTGATCACCTAAGTGTTTCTTTAGCTGGCTAACATGGAAAACCGGGTGAATACCATCAGCTGTCGGCAATTGTAGTTTGTATGCCACAGCCCCTACTTTGTTCAATACCCTGAAAGGTCCATAAAATTTGGATCGGAGCTTAAGGGGTCCTCTCCGACCAAAGATATTTTGTCTGTATGGCTGGAGCTTAAGGTATACCATATTCCCTTCCTTAAAACTTCTTTCAGTCCTTTTCATATCCGCATATTTCTTCATCCGGCATTGAGATTGGTTCAGATTCTCCTTCACTCTCCTGAGCATTTTTTCTTTTTCCTCGAGTGTAATCTTAACTTCTTCATAGATCTCACATGGAATCATCAATTCTGCTATTTGTGATGGTGGGTAACCATAAAGTGCCTGAAATGGTGTAATCTTCAAAGCTGTATGATGCAAGGTATTACACCACCACTCTGCCATTGTCAGCCAATTCATCCCTCTTTTCGGTTCTGGAAATACAATGCTGCGCAGGTAAGCCTCCCGGCATTGGTTAACTCGTTCCATCTGGCCGTCTGTTTGGGGTTGATGTGAGGTGCTGAATCTCAAGGAGACTTTTAACGCCTTGAATATTTCCTGGAATAGCTTGCTCATGAAGATGCGATCCCTATTTATAATAATGCCAAGTGGCATACCATGCAACTTGAAATTGTGGTCCAAAAAAGCTTGAACGACTTGTTGCACCGAGTACGGTTGAGACAGGGCTTCTATAAAATCCATGGAGAGATGATACAAGGCCATTTTCGGTCTCTCCAAGGTTTGAAGTAAGCCAGGAGGGTGGATAGGCTCAGCTTTTATGAGCTGGTACACATGACACTCCAGAATAAATGCCTCAATGTCTTCCTTCATTTTCGGCCAATAGGACAGTTTCTTCAGGCGGTGATACTTGGCTCATGTACCAGTGTATTCTCCAATGGCTGAAGATTGTAACGATTTTAACAAGTCTGTTCGGAATTGTTTGTAATTCCTCACAAACAATCTCCCTTGGTAATGGAGTTTCCCATCTTCCAGATGATACTTGCCACTGGAATTCCAAAGGAAAAGCACTTCATCAACGATTTTTGCCACTTCTGAGTCTTGCTCATAACTGGCCCGGACGTCTTGCACCCACTCTGGCCCCATTTGAGTGCTTATGGCATTCACCTCATTCGCTTCGGGTTGATCTCTCCTTGCTAAAGCATCAGCAGCTTTGTTTTCTTTCCCTCTTTTAAACTCAATCTTGAAATTGAGCTATAGGAGCGTGAGCATCAATTTGTGTTGTATACCCTCTACTAATTTTTGAGTGGTAAGGAATTTCAAACACTGTTGATCAGTTATGATAAGATTAGTATTGCCCAACCAGAAATGCCTCCATTTCTTCCATGTTTCTAGATTAGCCATTGCTTTTTTATCATAAATTGATTTGGCTAATGCTCTCAATCCCTCCTGTACCCATTTTCCCAGTTGTTCATTATTAATACTATAATTCAGTTTGGGCTGAGGGTAGTCTTTAAAGTGAAGTATCTGCCCATCTTTTCTTATGGTCATCTTCTTTTCTTCGAGATTAAATCCAATGGGACATAAGTTGTCCACTGTGGTGTCAGAAGTTAACTGGCTTCCACCAACCACAGTGACTCTCCTGCAGGCCATTGAGCTCAGAGAATATCCATTGTTCCCCGCAAAACCATAATCCATGAGAGAGTTTGCACTCTCACTATCAACCAATGCTATAGTTTGTTTACCTTGAATACTTGCCTTTAGATCAAAAGTCACTAGCCCACACCAACCCTGAGCTGCAGAAGCTGAAATTTGCATCAACTGATCCTGTTTTCCTTCTTCACCCGGAACCTCTGGACTACCCTGCTCAGTCACAAATCCTATCAGCTTAGCCGAAGGTTCACCTTCTTCCCTACCGTCACTTCTCTTCTCTCCCTGCACTAACAAAGTGTGTAGTGCATTCCTCACTGTGGAGTATATGGACCCCGGGTATCTGCATGGCGGGCCGAGAGGACCACCCAAGAGGGGATGGGCCAAGCCGACTACATGAAGATGGGTATTGCTCAGGAGGCAGGCCGTCATGCGCAACAAGGAAACCCCGAAGATGGAAACCAACCCTACTTAGGGAGGATACAATTGTATTCCTAACCGATATCATGTATAACGGATAAGGAAAGAGATATATAAGGCATGGTCTCCACCTCGTATCCGAGTAGGACTCCTTCTTGTAACCGCCCTCCTTTGCTATATAAAGGGAGGGGCGGGGAGACATCAAAAGACAATATCTCATCAGCTATTAGCTAGCCACATACAATTTTAGAGCACAAGACTAGGGTATTATCTCCATCGCGAGAGCCCGAACCTATATACATCGGGTGTTCTTGTGTTACCATCGAGTTTGGGTCCAGCGCGTAGCCCCCTTTTCATTATTGTCGGTAACAAACGTCGACAGTTGGCGCGCCAGGTAGGGGCTGCGCTAAGATCAATCTCAGCAAACTCGATGGCAATCTTTTTGGCGAGAGCTTTTGTATCTTGCCTTCCTGGCCGACCGGCGGCCTGCCTCCTGTACAGAAGCTACGTGGAGGGAGACGGCCTTTCCCTTGCAGCAGCTCTCGCGGATGTACATAAGCTACATGGAGGGAGACGGCGACCAGCACTCCGAGGCGATCAAGGACGTACAACTTCCTCTGGAATCTGGAGAGCTCGGCGTTCGTGTGCAGCACCAACCGCGCGCTCAAGGGGATGTACCTGGATGCGCAGCCGCTCGAGGACCTGGCTGGCAGGCGCGTCTGGGCGATCGGGCTTGTCGCGCCGGATAGCACCGGTGATGATTCTGCTGGAGACGTCACCAAGCGGCTGGATGCGTTCCCGGACGCGTTGGTGGTGTACGTGAGCTGCGGGAGCATGATGGTGTTGCCGCCGTCGCAGGCGGCATCCCTTGCGGCAGCGCTGATGCGGAGCGGCGCGCCGTTCGTCTGGGCGGCCGTGGTGGCTGTGCTCCTGGCGAAAAGTCCTGGCGACTAGAAGATTGATTGCTTCCAGCGAGCTTGCATGCGAATCATGCAACGTAAAGAAGTCAGGCGATTGAAGGTCCACGACTGGCCATGCATGCATGCAGGCAAAGGATCTCCAACTCTCCAGGCTGTGCATGCATGCAGAAGTCCCGGCGATTGAAGGCAGGGCACTAGTTTGAAGTGCATGCATGCGAATCATCTGACGATTAGAAAAGATCTGGTGACTTGCTAATTGCAAAGATTGCTAGGAGTTCGTGACACGACGTCACGAGCATTAATTCCCATGGAGAAGCAATCAAATCGAGGGAAGCGAGCTTGGCCGTCCCACCACTCGAACCTGGCCAAAATTAGTCGGCGAGCTAGCGCCTAAGTCTTTTAATATTTAAATTATGCATTCAAATATGCAGCTTAATTTTTATATATATCCGAGTGGCTTAAAAATTATTCGGATCACTCGGGTAGTTTTTTTGCAAAAGATATATACTACTCGATTCCTCTCGATTATTGTTTCAGAAATTATTTTGGTGTCGATTAAGCCCGACACATATAATGCATGCAGCACTAAACTGGCGCTTCCACCGATCGATTCGCCGATTATACGAAACTCGGGTCAGAACACTCAGCCCTCGACTGCTTTTTCTTGGCTACTACAAACAACCCAGAGGCGCCACCTCAAGACGCCACGAAGCTTACGCTGCGCCGAAGCGCCAACCTCGCACGGCCACGAGCCAACGCTGCGCCCGGCGCCACCTCCGTGACGCCACGAGCCACGACGCGCTTCGAAGCGCCAACCGCACGACCACGAAGCCACGCCGGGACCCGAAGGCAACTCCGACACGCCACGAAGTTTCGCTGCGCCCGAAGCGCCACCTTCAAGACGGCCACGAGTTTACGCTGCGCTTCGAAGCGCCGACCCGGCACGGCCACGAGTTAACGCCGCGCTTCGAAGCGCCACCTCCGCTGACGGCCACGAAGCCACGCCGCCGAAGCGCCGACCCGGCACGGCCACGAGCTAACGCCGCGCCCGAAAGCACCACCTCCGCGACGGTAACGAAGCCACGCCCGCGCCGAAGCGCCAACCGCACGGCCACGAAGCCACGCCGCGCCGAGTGTCAACTCCGGACGCCACGAAGTTTACGCCGCGCTTCGAAGCGCCACTTTTCGCACGGCCACGAAGCCTACACTGCGCTTCGAAGCGCCGATTTGACACGGCCACGAAGTTAACGCCGCGCTTCGAAGCGCCACCTCAGACGGCCACGAAGCCACGCCCGCGCTTCGAAGCGCCAACTTCAGGCACGCCACGAAGCTAACGCCGCGCCCGAAGCGCCACTTTTCGCACGCCACGAGCCACGCCGCGCTTCGAAGCGCCACCGCCAGACGCTATGAGTTTACGCTGCGCTTCGAAGCGCCAACCGGCGCACGCCACGAGCTAACGCGCACTTCGAAGCGCCACCTCCGTGCGGCCACGAAGTTACGCTCGCGCTTCGAAGCGCCAACTTCGGCACGGCCACGAGCTATGCCGTGTTTCGAAGCGTCAACTCCGCATGGCCACGAGTTTACGCTGCGCTTCGAAGCGCCAACTTCGCACGCCACGAAGCTAACGCTGCGCTTCGAAGCGCCACTTTCGCACGGCCACGAGTTTACGCAGCGTTTCGAAAAGCCGATTTCGCACGCCACGAGCTAACGCCGCGCTTCGAAGCGCCACTTTTCGCACGCCACGAAGCACGCCTGCGTTTCGAAGCGCTTACTTTCGCACGGCCACGAGCTAACGCTGCGCCGAAGCGCCACCTCGACGGCCACGAAGCACGCGCCCGAAGCGCCAACTTCGCACGGCCACGAGCTAACGCTGCGCTGAAGCGCCACCTCAAGACGCCACGAATAACGCCGCTGCGAAGCGCCACCTTTGCACGCGCCACGAGTTTACGCCGCGCTTCGAAGCGCCACCTTCGGCACGGCCACGAGCCTACGACTGCGCCCCGAGCGTTACCTTCGGCACGGCCACGAGCCTATGCCTGCGCCACGAGCAAGGACGGCACAATCGTCAGCAACATATGGAGCATAAAGCAGCTAAGTCGCTTTTTACTCAATTTTGTCATTATAAATAAAATTGTTGGCTTTCTTGACTTGCTACTTAGTTAATCCACAACTAAGCGATGAAGTCGGGGGCTACACCTAATAGTGTTGCGCATGCGTAACTCTGCTGGGAAGATTACTTGTTTCAAGAGATGCCATGTGTCAGAATTTTTATTCAATTGACTTGCTACTTAGTTAATCCACAACTAAGCGAAGAAGTCGGGGCTACCTAATAGTGTGCAAGACATCTTTTTCTTAACGATTGGAAATAAATCCGAGTGCGTTAATTCTGAATTGTGAAGCTCTGACCCCATGAACGGCGAACTTTAGTCACCCAAAACGCGTGCCTGGGAAAAAGAGCCATGAGCCGACTCCCGACGCTCGGGGGCTAGACTAGTCGCGCAGAGTGCTTAAAAAGAGTCAAACCACTCGGATGAATTCAAAATCAACAAGGAAAAGGAGTAAAAAACTCTGAAATTATATATAAATCTGTCGGACACCACATCCGAGTGAGTTGTTTTTACACGGCTTAAGTTATGCATATACATGATTTCAGGGCTACTAAATTTGGATGCGACGCGTGTGGGGAATAACGCTTCAACGATTTACATCAGCAACTTCGGCGGCGAATGAATTTAAAGGGAGCGGCGCTGAATTTTGCCTTGAGCGGGAAAAGCGTTTTGACTTCTGTATATCGTTTGGGATACGGTATGCCCCATGATGAACCACCAGCTGTATGCCACGACAGTCGGATATAATTCAACGCGTGGAGCTCTATTGAGTCCTTCACGATCTCTTTGCCTACAATGGGCACTCGGCTGGAAAAGAAAACAAGTCGGGAAACTACATCAAGAACTGGAAGCACTCGGCGTGAAGCGTGGCTCAGTTGAACTGCGACCAGGAGGGCGGCAACTCGATCGCAAAGCACTCGGAGGCTACTGTGGAGTATATGGACCCCGGGTATCTGCATGGCGGGCCGAGAGGACCACCCAAGAGGGGATGGGCCAAGCCGACTACATGAAGATGGGTATTGCTCAGAGGTAGGCGTCATGCAACAAGGAAACCGAAGATGGAAACCAACCACGCTTAGGAGGATACAATTGTATTCCTAACCGATATCATGTATAACGGATAAGGAAAGAGATATATAAGGCATGGTCTCCACCTCGTATCCGAGTAGGACTCCTTCTTGTAACCGCCCTCCTCTGCTATATAAAGGGAGGGGCGGGGAGACATCAAAAGACAATATCTCATCAGCTATTAGCTAGCCACATACAATTCCAGAGCACAGGACTAGGGTATTATCTCCATCGCGAGAGCCCGAACCTGTATACATCGGGTGTTCTTGTGTTACCATCGAGTTTGGGTCCAGCGCGTAGCCCCCTTTTCATTATTGTCGGTAACAAACGTCGACACTCACCTTACAATGTTGATCATGTCCAGGATTCCATACCTCAGTGCAATGCCAACAAGTTTTGACAGGTTTTCCGGTCTGATTGCCTTGTTGATAAGATTTCTTTTCACCGTTACCGTACTGAGGGTTAACCACTTTCGGCATCACCAGGTTCCTGGCCTTACTTCCATCATGCTGGTTCTCGGCGGGTTTTGTCTCCGTATTTGCGGCCTGGTCATTGGAAACTTCGGTTGAAACCTCGACATGCTCAGAGTTCATTTCTTTGGAGTCTGATAACTCATTGGCTGCACCTTTTTCTGCACCCTCATTGGAATGCTCATATCCCTCGCCCTCTTTAAGAACTTTCTTTAGGATTTTCTTATCATCCCCTATTTCTGTAACCGTCTTCCATGAAACCAACTCCAAGTCAACAAGAAGAGTGACATTTGGTGGTATATCGCCTTCCTCACCATCTAGTGGTTTAACCTTCTCACCAATTCCATACTCTGGCTTAACCGTAAGGAGCACCTTCTCTAGTTTGTTCATAGTTTTGATAGCTTTAGCAAGAGCAGGACATAAGTTCCCATTTATCTGAGGACCCACATGTTCTGTATGAGTTCCTGAGTACACTGCTTGAGACAATGGAGGCTCAACAAAGACAGCATCCCCTACAGGAACTCCTCCACTCAAACTTCTATAAGAGGGGTCTGAAAATGTTCTGATAGTAGAAGGGAAAATGGGTGAAAAATGATTCCCCATAGGATGGATTCCTGTGTACTGCTTTGTTTGGAAAGGCATACCTCCAGAATAATCTCTTTTAGAACCCAAATTTTGAGATAATGCCGGATGCTGATAAATTGGGGTCTACGAGGAATAACCAGCTATTCCTGATCTAATCTGATGATATAAGTTAGGCCCATTTCCAACATGGTTTGTGTTATAATTCGGCAGATTGGTTGGCAGTGTTCGGCTGAAAGTGTCATTAATCCCAATACCGCCCTGTGCTTTATGGTAGGTTTGTGTAGAAGTTTTGACTGTTGAAGTAAACACAGGTTCCCCACTAATAGCCATCATTTGCGTATCAAAAAGATTCGGATTGCTTATCTGGACTGGAGGAAAAGAAGGAACATGCACCTGATTAGTAATACTCTGTCCAGGAATTACCCTCTCCTCAAGAATACCAGATGCGTTTGTGTTTTCCCTATATTCTCCCATCAGCTGGGGTGATTTCAGTAAAAGTGACTTGATCTCCACCATATCTGTCCGAAGCATCTCCAGATGACCTTGAATCTTTCCAATCTCTGCTCGATTGCTTCTCTCCACCGCTTCTCTCCTGTTTTCTCCCGAAGTTGGTAACCCAGCTGACATTCTCCTAGATCGAGGGATTTTACAGGTTTTCCCCAACCTTAGATCTTTCCCAGCCGAGGAACGAGATGCTCTGATACCACTTTGTCAGGCCCCTTGCAGAATCCGAATCAGCAAATCCCAAGAATCCTGCAAGAACCAGAACCAGCCGCCAGCAAGAACGCAAACCAGGAATGAAGAAACTAGGGTTCTAAGATAATCTAGAAGAAACTAATAGTATATGCGGAAAGTTATTCCATTCTCTTCAGCATTGGGATTTATACCCGATTGTTTTACAGCAGTGAAAGACAAAAGTTTAGAGTAACTCAAACAACTCGCAGTAAAAGTAAAAGCCAACAACATTCAGTCAAAGCTCTTGTTTTCATTAATCACTGTTTACGTCACTTGGCCGTTAGATGCACATAACAAAGCTTAAGTTGTTGCTTAGCCGTTGATCTTCCTTAAACGAAATCGGCAAAACGTCCAGCTTATCGCAGACTTCACTGGTGATTCCTCTACTTGGCTCCTCTTCAGGAAAATTTGAAATCTTCTTTACTCCCGATCCTGACAAGGAGGCGAGGGGCCCCAGGGGAAGAAAGGATGACGGTGGAGCCCGCGAGAGGCAACGACGGCTTAAAGGATAAGGAGTTATTAAGGATATAGTAGATACTAGGAAGGTTTTCGCGGTATGATACGTGGTGTACGTTGTTTTTTCGTAGAAACAATTTCGTTTTTTTCGGTGGTGTTTTTTTTAAATCTTCAAGAAAATGCATGAAATGGTTGAAAGGATACAAATGCAATCACGCTTTTTTTTGCATTTATCTGGGGTACTCTCACGAAAGATCGCGATTGCGCTAAATCAATAGGTCATTTTCATGAAAAATAGCTGGAATGATCCAAACGTAATTACGCTCTTTTTTGGTATTTATTTAGGGTCCTTTCATGAAAGATTTACGATTTTTCTGAACCAAAAAGGTCCTTTTTAAAAAAAATATGGGAAGGATCTACATGTAATTACGTATTTTTTGAGGGACCTACACGTGAAAAAAAGAGCAGAGCCGGCCGTGTGCGAGCCGCGCAAGGGGAGCCGGCGCAACGCGAGAGGCCTCCCAGCAGCGAAGTCTTCGATCTTTAGTATAGATATGAAGTGTACGAGATAAGATATCCATAACCGTTTTGGTTAAAATCTATCTCTTATATGTGGACAAATCCGAACTAATCTCTTGTGCTTTTTTATATATTGGGCATCCCTCATGTACAAGAATTAATCTAATAAAGCAAGATAACTTTGTCCTCTATATTTTGTGTGCTTCGTATTCCTGTTGGTGTGATTTCATTGTCGTGCTACCGACCGTGATTGTCTGCCTGCGACAATCTACACATCATCGAATTTTATCCTGCTACACGCGATCATCCTTTGACAAGCCCTATGTAAGCGTTTTTAATGCAATTGTTAATCTTGTAATCCAATACTAATCATGTATAGCACTGCTCATCCTCTAAATATATGCAAAAAAAATAGCATCTTAGACTTTGATCCATCGCCTTGTTTAGAAACCAGTATCTAATACTCTCATTAGCATCAAATCTTCTAAGTCATGTCCTGTTGCGGCTGATGGTCGGGATCAGCGCGACGGCGGCATCTTGCATGAGCGCCTCCAATGTCACCCGTTCAGTCGTGCACCGCCCGCAGCGACACCGATCAGCCTCTTAGTCCGTCATGACACCCGCTCAGCCGCGCACCGCCCGCAGCGACGCCGATTAGCCGCTCAGTCCACCGTGACACCCGTTCGGTCGTGCATTGCCCGTAGCGATGCCGATCAGCCACGGAGCCCACCGTGACACCCTCTCATCCACGTGCCGCTCGTAGCGTCGTTGTTCAGCCCCGCGTAGCCCGTAGCAACGTCGTTCGGTCATGCGTCGCTCGGTGGAGGCCTTTTCTATATATTTTAGACAATCTTAAATGGTAAAAAAATGTAGTTTATTCAAAAACATGGGAAAAATATAGGAAAATTTTGGCATGGCTTTTTCTATATTTTAGACAATCACAAGTTGTAAAAAAATGTAGTTTGTTCAAAAACATGTAGTTTGTTCCGAAATGAATAGCATTCCACTTGACCAACTCGCCTCAATATGCCTCTTCATCATAGCGTGAAACTTCGAATGGTTGTATAGCCATTGAGAGATTTTCTTTGCTCTCTCAATCACAGAGGCGTGGTCAAGGAACTCTCTGTTTCGGCATCAAATTAATCATATGGGCCATATAAGAGTCTGATGAGTCTAGATGAGGAAGAATACCATGACATTGTGAGAGTATCACAGACTGAAAATGATCTTTTAACTGCTCAGTTTACTGAGTGTGAGGTTAAAGATGCTATTTTTCAGATGGAAAGTAACAAGGCACCTGGTCCAGATGGCTTTCCGGCTGAATTTTATCAAAGATTTTGGGAGGTTATCAAAGGGGATTTATTCTCTTTGTTTCAAGAGTTCTATGCTGGAGATTTACCTCTTTTCAGTCTGAACTTTGGTGTAATAACCCTTCTACCGAAAGTTCAAGAGGCGAATATAATACAGCAATACAGGCCAATATGCCTTCTCAATGTGAGTTTCAAAATTTTCACGAAAGTTACCACAAATAGATTGAATTTGGTTGCGGATAAAGTTGTCAGTCCAACTCAAACAGCTTTCTTGCGAGGTCGAAATATCCTTGAGGGTGTTGTCATTCTGCATGAAACCTTGCATGAGTTGCGTAGGAAAAAACTTAGTGGAGTTATTTTTAAGATCAATTTCGAAAAAGCCTATGATAAAGTTAAATGGTCATTCCTGTTCCAGGCCTTACAAATGAAGGGATTTTCACCTAAGTGGATTTCTTGGGTTAAGTCTTTTATCTCAGGAGGCAGTGTGGCGGTGAATGTTAATGGGGAGATGGGGAAATTTTTCTAAACAAGGAAGGGTCTTCGTTAGGGGGATCCTTTGTCGCCCATCTTGTTTAATATTGTTGCGGATATGCTGTTGATTCTAATTAAAAGGGCTAAGGTTCAGGGCCAAGTGGGTGAGGTAGTACCACACTTGCTTGATGATGGCCTGTCAATCCTTCAGTATGCAGATGATACCATCCTTTTTATGGAAAATGACTTGGAGAAAGCGTGCAACATGAAGCTTCTGCTTTGTGCATTTGAGCAAGTCTCAGGTCTCAGAATTAATTTCCATAAAAGTGAGCTTTTCTGCTTTGGAGATGCCCAAAACTCATTAGATCAATACATGGAACTGTTTGGTTGTAAGCACGGGAACCTCCCTCTGAAGTATCTTGGTATTCCTATTTATTTTAGAAAATTACGAAACTCAGATTGGAGAATGATAGAAGAACGTTTTGAAAAGAGGCTCAGTAGCTGAAAGGGAAAACATCTTTCGGTGGGAGGTAGACTGACATTGATTAATTCAGTACTAAGCAGCCTGCCTATGTATATGATGTCCTTTTTTGCGATTCCTAAAGGGGTTCTTAGGAAACTTGATTATTTTCGTTCCCGGTTTTATTGGCAAGGGGATGATAATAAGAGAAAATATTGACTAGCTAGGTGGAACATCCTTTGTCAACCAAAAGATCAAGGTGGCCTTGGGATCCATGATTTGAACATTAAGAATATCGCCCTTCTGAGCAAATGGCTTTTTAAGCTTTTAACATCTGATGGTACTTGTCAACAGTTACTTAGGAACAAATACTTAGGCTCTAAGCCGCTTGTTCAAGCTGAGTGGAGACCGGGAGACTCTCATTTCTGGTCCAGTTTGATGAAGGTAAATCAAGATTTTCTTTGTTTTGGTACCTTCAAAATTAACAATGGATCACAGGTGTGGTTTTGGGAGGATAGTTGGATTGGAAATTGTCCACTTAAAGATCAATACCCGGGTTTATATAGCATTGTTAGAAGAAAGTTTACCACTATTGCTGAGGTATTCATAACTGCACAACCAAACATTTCTTGGAGAAGGTCACTGATTGGTCCAAAGTTAGTGGCGTGGAATGATATGCTCTCATGCATCGCTGACATGAATTTAACGCAAATTGATGATGTATTCTATTGGAATTTGTGTCCAAATGGCCAATTTACGGTGAAATCACATTATCAAGCATTAATTAAAAGTGACGTGCCAAATTTAAATAAACAATTATGGAAGCTTAGAGCTCCACTAAAACTAAAAGTGTTCTTGTGGTATCTTAGGAGAGGAGTGATTCTGACTAAAGATAATCTGGCAAAGCGAAATTGGCAAGGAAGTAGAACGTGTTGCTTTTGTCATGAACCTGAGACAATTAGGCATATGTTCTTCATTGTCATTTTGCGCACTCAGTTTGGACCCTTCTCTATTTGGCTTTTGGCATATCTAGTCCAACAAGCGTTGCTCATATGTTTGGAAGTTGGATAAGAGGTTTTCATAGGAATGTTAGAAATCTCGTTCTCCTTGGTGCTGCAACTACCTGTTGGTCTATTTGGTTAAACATGAATGATAAAATATTTCAAAACAAAACCATTTCTTCTCCTTTGCAGGTTAACTATTACCCACTGGCTTCGTTCATGGGCTGTGCTGCAAAAGGTGGATTTGCGACCTATTTTGGTGGAGGCTATGTGTTGCTTGGTGCGGGTGGTTCAGGATTTCTACTCTCAGGCACATGGGTGGCAGTCTAGTCTTCGGATTTCTAGTCACTAGATTGTGCGTGTTCTTTTTAATTTGTGTTTTGGCTGTGTGCTTTTGTATAAGCAGAGGCCGGAAGTATTTTTCAAGGACATGTATCATCTTGATGTAATGTTCTTGAAATTAGCTTTCATTATCAAAAAAAATACAAAGGTGCTATACGATGCTGCGATGCTCCTGTGTGATGAACGTGCATGCCTTCTTGTAATTAGCACTATTGTCCGTGATAATCTACAGAACATTCCAGACCACCTCATTGACCACTGAGGTAATTTCCCACTTTAACAAACAAAATGAAAACTTTCATTACATGATGTGTACTTAAATATATTTCAGAAGAGAAGCAATGAAAGTAAGTACCTTCCGCAAATACGAGACATCTTAAGTTAGGCCTATCGCATCCATGGACTTTGTGGAGGAACATGGTGCCATTGTAGCATATCATGAAGTTGATAATGCTCATGCGTGTCGGCCTAGTCCAAGAATCACATATGATTGTTACGCCATACGTAAGCCATTCTAGCTTGAACTTTGCCATCTTTTATAGGTCCGATTCGTTGGCATCTAAATATTTACCATCTAATGTCTCCTACTCGAAGACGGGACATTCTCGGCTGCAAATAAAGTCAATTGATGAAAATGTGAGCTATTAATCAGCGTACAAATGGACGAAAATTTTAAAGCTCACTTACCCCATTTTTGAGTTTCCCTCATGGCGCTAACAAAGTAGGATTGTTTGCTTTCCTCCCCGCAATACAAGCCATGTGGAAAAATTTAGCCCAAGCCAAGCCAATCACCTACCTCGCATTCCTCCCCTTCTGTGTCCATTGCCCAGTGTCAATCCTTATTTGCACAGGGCTAGGCGTCATACCAAGGTTTTAATCCCCACAGCTAGTCTTTTCCATTGATGAATTTCAAAACATCCTTGATAACATACCATTGTCCCCTTCCTCTAGACCCCCTAGAGGTGCCATTACTATCACCGTATTCATACCTACCACCTGACTGACTGATAAATTCTGCCTCTACCCTGGAGGCAACTATGGCATATTGGAGTTGGTCATCCTCATCAGCATCACCCATGTACCTTGAATATCTACATCTTCTCAGTAGAGAGTCTGCAACTGTTGCTTTCTTTCTGAGCCTCTCATCCCTTTTTCCCTTCTTATCCTTCATCCTGTCAAGGTCACACTAAAAGTACTCGTGAATCTCCTTAGGAACTTGACCACAATGGATAACATTTGTACCACGCCCTACCAAGTAGTGCTTTAGTTGGGTTGCACCATCTCCTTTCTTCTCTTGGTGATAGTACTTGCATCGAAATCCAGTCCCTATTTTGTCGCCGTGCTCCTACACAACGTCGCCCTGGTCTACCTACCATCTGGTAATACAAAATAACAAGATGTAAGCATGCATGTAGTACATATCTTTCTTAATGCAAGTAAAAAACTAGATGCAAGCGAGAAACATGTATATGACCTTTCCTGTCATGTTGTTGACCCCCCTATCTTTCTTAATTACATATCACAACCTCCATTCATGTCAATCTCCAATGCACAATTTGTTGGTCAATGGTTCTTCCAAGTTCTAATCTTATTTTTGTTGTACATTTGCTATATGTGTCATTAAGACTTAATGCATGCAACTAGGATTTGTAATGGTAGCAGAACTGAATGATTTTCATCATCACCGATTGTTTTTCAACACTAATCAACCGAAATTCGACAAAACCAAGCAATTTTTGAACTGAAACCCTAGGAAATCACATTCTACCTATTGCCGGAAATCCTATCGAAAATCGACAAGGTTCACCGAAAATCATTCAAAAAACCTAGAAAATTGATGCATGCAGAGAATATCGAGCTATCCAACACAAATCAACAATACCGAGTGAAAATCAACAAATATCGAGCAATTTTCGAAGGTCTAGTGGCAATAAACTGCTCGGCAGTGGGTGGATCTCATTGTAGCTAGAGGGGAGGTGTTCAGGGGATGGACAAAAATGTCGGAAGGCACTTAATGGCCATCGGAAGTAGGGATCGAGGGTTATGGGTGCGTTCCTAGTGATTTGGGCCGCATGGGCTGAACACTGTGCAACCCAGCACTGTTTGCGATTTTTCCTTTTCAATTTTGTAAATTCGGAATTTTCTCAAATTTAGTTTATTTAAAAATTTTCATCGCAGATGTCACAAATCTATTAATACTAATTTTAGGAAACTTTTGAATAAATTTTTCCAAATTTCCTAAAATTTTTGAATTGAATTTGAATTAGACCGGTTTACCGACTGGTTTCTAATTTTGAATCGGCTCGATACGTTTGATTTTTGCGATAATTGTTCAATTTTTGTTGGTTTTTGAAACCCTGGCTTCTACAACATCTGTGCTAATGCCTTCACATTTTCCATTTGGTACTCTAACTCAGTAGAAAAAAATCATGGTGTGGAGTGCAAACTGTGATCGTGCAGTGCATGCGATGGGGTCAGCGGTTACCTTGCAGAAGGACAGAGGAATGTTGCTCATGGCCTTTGATGGCACAATTGTGTTGTGGGTAGATGGTGACTTAACCAATGTTCAGTATGCTCAGATCTTGAATACTGGGAATCTTGTCATGAAGGATGAGTGGTAAGATTGTATGGCAAAGTTTTGATTCACCTACAAACACTGCAACCCACTCAAAACATGACTGCTTCTACAAAGTTGGCATCTACCACTCAATTGCATAATTCTGGTGACTACATATTTGTTTTAGCGATATGTCAATATTATCACTAATATACAATGATCCTGATGTCTCTGACATCTACTGGCTTGAACCTAATACTGGAACCATGGTTGTCAAGGCGTCATCTAGGCGTATAGTCGCCAGCGGCCGCTTGCCATGGCCCCTCACCTCTCCTAACTGGGGAAAGGAGGGCTCGAGGAGAGGGGATAAGGGGTAGGGATGGGGACTAAAGTCAGGATGAAATGCCACCATACCTCCACCGCCGGATCCTCTGTGGCAGCTGCCGCTGCTCTACATCGCTGTTGCCACCGCTATCGTAGCCACTGCTGGATCAGTTAGATCCGGGTTGCGGCTTGAGGGTTGGGAGCGATGGAATCTCTACATCTAGGGGAGTTGGCGGCGTTTTTTGGCGGCAGTAGCACATGAGAGGAAACCACTAGCGTCGGGGAGCATTGGACCCAACGGGGACTGCCTGATCCGGGCGGCGCTTCTGCCGAGGGGTAGTGGTGCCGGGGTTGAGAGTGAGAGCGGGCGAGAGATAGAGGGAATGGAAGGGGGAGGCAGCCGAAAGGGGAGAGAGAGGGTGTGTGCTTGGGTGGTTGGTACGGTTAGGGTTAGGGGAGGCTAGTCAGTGGGCCACTTGGCTAGGCCGGCCAAGTGGGCCAGTGAACGGGTTGAGAGGGATTTAAGAGAGAAAAAAAGAGGATATATTGATATTACTTTATATGTATTGGTGATATACTGATATTAACAGACATTTTTTTTGGTCGCTTAATCCTCACCTAGGCATCCAGGTGCTCGGCTGGCACCTCGCCTTGACAACCATGACTGGAACCTTTGAGAATAAGCGAAATCGTTTTAACAATACTAGGTTGGGGTTCTTGATGATCGTGGGAAGTTTATGGCGAGTGGTTTCACTGATCAGCAAGCACTTGTGGCTTCTGATGCTGCTCCAGGGGTAAAGAGATGGCTTACTCTAGATCCTGATGGTAATCTCTGAGTCTACAGCTTGAATATCTCAGATGGGACATGATTAGTTGCATGGATTGCAGTGCCTTAGTCATGCAAAATTCATGGCTTGTGTGGTCCAAACGGAATCTGTCACTACTCACCTATGCCTAGATGTTCTTGCCCACCTGGCTATGAAATAAACAACCCTGGTAACTGGAGCCAAGGTTGCAGAGCCATTTTCAATATCACGTGTCATGTTACACAGTCTGACGTTTTTGTGACTTCCAAACAATGATTTTTGGGGAAATGATCAGACCATCTTCATCCTGTGTCATTTCAGGCTTGCAGGAATATTGGTACAAGTGATTTGCACCTGTAAATGCTTTCTCTATGTCTAAGGGACGGGATGGTGCTTCGCAAAATCTCTCCTTTTCAGTGGGAGGTCTTACCCACCGAGACCTGATCTATGCACACTGTATATCAAGCTCCCAGTGAGAGTATTGACATTTCAAATATGTCTATATTCCAAAATAATCCAACGTGCTTGATTCTACTCCACATCATCTTACATGTGATGATATGAGCACTGTTAGTTCCATTTACGAAATTTATATTGTGATGATTAATTTGACAACAATTTAATATATGTATGATGATTTATGTGACAACAATATTTGTTATGAAATAAGGTACTGCGAGAGTTTGTTTTATTTGTGACAGGAGATGCAGCGCAGGCAACAGGAAGTGCAACGTAGGGACGCGAGATGCACGTTGCAGCGCAGGCGGACGCAAGCAGACGTACACTGCAGGTCGGGGAGAATCCGCGCAGGTGGCGCGTAACCCGAGAGAAGCACACGCGAAGGTCGCAGAGGTGCAGGCGCAGCACGCGAGGTCGCAGAGGTGCAGGTGGCACGCGAAATCGCAGGTGTAGGAGGCGCTGCACGCGAAAGTCGTGGGTGGTGCAGCGAGTTGGGATGCGTAGAGGTCTACGCAGACGGACGACGCAGTGTGACGGCCAGTGGGCAGTACAGACGAGTGAGTCATGCGAGAATGGCAGGTGGGCCGTACGCATGATTATGTATATGTATTGGGCCATGTGTTATTGGGCCGGATGGAGTCGGTTGTAATAGAGTCGGACGCTTTTCCTTGGGCTGGAAGGAGTCACGTCCGAAGTCGAACGGGACAGACGAGCACTCACGCGAAAAATAAAAGGCGGTTTCTGGCGTGAGAATAGATGAGCCGCACGAAGAAAGAAAAAAGGAGGAGCGGGGGCTCGTGGTAGAGAAAATTGAGAGGAGCGATGGCGGGTGAAGACCGTGGTGGCGACGCTGCGTCTCGATCAAGGGCGAAGCTCGAATCTGAAGCAAGAGACGCAAAGAAAGCAAGAGAGAGAAGAGTTGAAGAGAGATCTGTTCGGGTAGTTTACAACTTTTCTGTTTATGAATCAATCACATTCACATGCATGCACTTATTTTAACATGGTTGTCTTCCGTTTCTTAGATTAATTTTTCCAGATTGATTATTCTAGTTTAATTAGCATTCTATTAATTTTCAGAATTAATAAAAAAACAAAAAAATAGTTTTAGAGGTTAGTTTGCACCAATTCACCCCCCTCTTGGTGCGCCTCGATCCTACAATTGGTATCAGAGCGGGTTTGCTTTAGATTTAATTTAACAATTAAAAAGCATGGCGCATGTTGCATCTTTTTCGTTGTCTAAACCTCCTGTTTTTAGTGGTGATGATTATCCTTATTGGAAAGTTCGCATGGAGTCATTTTTGAAATCTCAAGGGTATGAATTGTGGGAAATTGTAGCTACGAAATATGTAAAACCTAAAAATATCATCACTAAAGAAGAAAAAGAGCTTTACACCTTGAATCAAAAAGCCATGAGTTATTTTTATGGTGCATTATCTAGAGATGAATTTAATAGGATTTCTACTTTGACAACTGCTCATGAAATTTGGTATTCTTTAGAGATTATTCATGAAGGGACTAATGAAGTAAAAAATGCTAAAATTGAATTGTACACACGTGAGTATGAGCTATTTAAGATGAACCCTGGGGAGACGATTAAAGATTTTGGTACTCGCTTTAATGAACTTGTTAATAAACTTTCTGCCCTAGGAAAAGTGTTCTCACAAGAAGATCAATGTAGAAAATTGCTTAGGTCTCTAGATCAAAAAATTTGGCATGTTAAGGTGACTGCAATAAATGAGTCTAAGGAATTGAGCTCTTTGAAACTAGATTCTTTAATTGGTTCATTGATGACATAAGAGATGAGTATGAGTCAATTTAATAATGATCTTTTTAATGATTCTTCCATTGCTTTAGCCACTGTTGAAAAAGAAAATGACATTGATGATATGGATTTTGATGAGCTCTCACTTCTGTCTAAAAGAGTAAATAAAGCCTTAAGAACAAAATTTTCAAAGGATAATGAAAAAGGTTTTCGAAAAGGTAGAAGTGATTTTAGTGCAATACAATGCTTTGAGTGCGATGAATTTGGTCATTATAAAAGTGATTGTCCCAAGCTTGCTAACAAAAAGTCTAGCTCTTTTCGCAAAAGCAAGTTTGTAGGTTCGAGAGTGAAGAAGGCACTTCACAAAGCATTCTTGAACATGGTAGAGGAGTTAGAACTTTCAAGTGATATTGATGAGGATGATCCATTAGCTAGTCTTGGCAAGGATGATGATATTGCAGATCTATGTCTTGTGGGGAGGAACATAGACAATGCGGACAACGATGATGAGGACTATGATGATGAGGACATCTACAACGACAACGAGGTAACTAAGTCTGAAATTTTTAAAGCTTTTCGTGCACAAGAGAGAATTTCAAATGCATTGATGAAGAAGTATAAGGCATTAAAATTGGAATATGATATGCTTCTTTCCAACACTAGTAATAAGGATGATAAATGTGACTCTTGTGTAAAACTGAAAATGAAACTTGAAAAACCATGCAAATCTTGTGAAATTTTGAAAAATAAAATTTTGATCTTGAGAATGCTTCTTGTGAGTTATGTGAATTTTATAGAAGTGAGAATGCTTTGCTGAAATCTAGTCCTTTAACATGTGACAATTGTCCTATCTTGCAAAAAGAGGTAGATTCCTTAAAAACTTCTTTGATAAAAAATTGCTAAAACTTAGAGAATGATGTGAATAAGTTAGCAAAAGAATTTTCTTGTGAGGGCCTTGCTGGAATTAGGAGAAAATTAATTGAACTTGAAAAGCGTCCTTACACATTTTTATGCAATAGATGTCCTGATCTTGCTAAAGAAAACAGTTACTTGAAAATGTCTTTAGAAAAAATGGCAAATGGTGAGAAAAACTTGAATATGATCCTAGATACATCAAAATGCTCTTTCATGAAAGAAGGTCTAGGATACATTAAAAATTCTTGCTTTCAAAGTCCGTTAGCTAAGGAGAATTCCAATTTGCATGTTACTACCTCAAAAGCTAAATCTGAAAATAAAATTGTGAAAAAATGTTTTAATTGTAGAAAACTTGGACATATTAAATTCAATTGCTATGCTAATTTAGGTCCAAAATTTTGGAACAATTTTCATAATGTGAAGTGCTACAATTGTGGTAGGAACGGTCATATTGCTAGAAATTGTTTTGCGCATCCTACACATTGTTTTGAAGCTCATAAAATTAATTACCAACAAAGAAAAAATGTTCATTTTGATTCTAAACTTCCTCAAAAACAGCAAGCATCTTTGGGCATTTCTCCTATATATTGTACATATCGAACTAGAAGCCCGATTGAGTCAAATAGCGCTAAAACAACGTGGGTTCCAAAAAATTCTTTTAAAAACAGCAAAGGGTCACATAGAGTTTGGGTACCTAAACACATTCTTTCATCTTAGATTAAAGGTAGAGGACTTGGGAACCAATGGATAATTGATTATGGATGTTCAAGACATATGACTAGCGATAAAAAATGGTTTTCAAGTCTAGAAAGTGTGAAGAATGGTGGTAGTGTGTTAATTGGAGATAATTCAAAAGGTAAAATTATTGCTAAGGGTTCCATATTGTTGAATGATAATTTTTTGCTGCATGATGTGAGCTTAGTTACTTGCTTGAAATATAATCTACTTTCTGTTCGCTCTCTTCTTGAGAAAGGTTACAAAGTTTGCTTTGTGTTTGGTCAATCTGCTGTTTATGATAAAGATGATAACTTAATTTTTAAGATTGAGCCTCTTGGTAATGTCTTTGGTGCCATATTTGAAGCAAATTGCTCCTCACTTAAATGTTTAGTTGCTTCAAATGATTTGAATAACACTTGGCTATGGCATAGACGTTTGGGTCACATTTGTTTTAAATATTTAGCAAGAATTAGCTCTCTTGATGTAACACCCCGGCACCCCGTGTCCTGAATGCTACACCCTCTAGCACCAAGAACTACAAATCACTAAGAATAATATTCGCAAAGCAAGCGAACAACTAGGAGGTTGTCAAAATTATTAAAAATTTCGGCAGCACCTCCCCTAAAACTAGGACATCCACTCAGCAGACAGAAAACATTTGCAGTTATAAGATATCATTCTAGCAGGTCCTTAGCTAACCAATCACACATCTAATAGAAACTAATCAACTCCACCACATGACTATTACAGGACAGGGTCTCATTAAACAAAACCACAGACAACCTTTTACAAGAATTCTTCACGAGCTATTAAGATCAGAATTTAGAATCATTATGATGGAACGGTGATGATGTGAACGTGATTGTGCTACTACCCCCATCCATGCATGCTGGCTTCAAAATGCCTACAAACATTAAATAACAAGCGTGAGTGCAAACTCAGCAAAGTACACGAGAATAACAATTCCAATTTACCAGAAGTAAAACAAAAGCTTGACTATAAGAGCAAGCAATACAATTGGAACAACCACCAGAAATTACGCATTTATACCCATTTTAAGCAATAACTTGACCATACCCAAAATTTACCGCAATCAAGTCATCAACTTGATAATAAAACCACTCAACGTAAAAGAGGCATCACGTGGCTCTAAGTCACTACGTTTCCGACTCAACCACCCCTTGTTGCAACTCAAAACATTTTCATCGACTTTATTCGAGTTCAAAACCCAAATTTCACTTCACGGTATTCATACAACATAATTAGCAGAGCAAAGAAAAGAAAGGCGCTAATTCATCAATTCAATTCAATCTCCCCTTTTGGGTTGAATCCACGACTCAACCTTCAATTACCATAATCACCATCCATATGACACACCATTTACCACAACACTCATTATTAAAGATGAAATGCACATGAATGCTCATTTCCATGCACGTATCGGTACTGTCAAGTGCCCACCCGTCGGTGTGCACTCCCACGTCCCTTCCATCCCGTGGAAGGTGCCTACTCTTATTGTCTCGCTCCCATTCACCTCGATGAATGGGACTACGAGGTAGGACTTTCGTGTTCACTACATGTGAACACAGAGGCCCACATCAGAATGGGTCGCCTCTTCCATTATGAATGCACAAATGCAATTAACACGAATGGACCGCAACCTTTCATTCATTGCCAACACTAACATAACTATAACCACATACATATACAAGCATATATGTAAATATATACATATATACATAAAATCTCCCATACTACATAAATATATACGTGTGCAAATGTTTGTGTATATATATATATTTATATAAACACAAGGTCAGTCATACATGCAAGCACACATGACCACAGATTTCATCAAGTATCACACATAATTGTATGGACCATGGCAGCTCTACACATTCACATACTCTAAGCAGTACCTTTCATTTAGAGAAACCTCATACACACATATAAGTAGGACTTCACATAGACACACAAAACTCAGCAATGTATGTACTTATATAAATAGGCTCTTGCTGAACCCACATTTCCACCAGCACAAACAAGCATACATATATACACACAAAATTCAGCAATACATTGATTTGTACACATACTCAATTTCATTCCCCAGACGGGGCACAGTTAAGCACAATTCTTGTAAATTAACCACAAGTATCCATGTACCCCATACTCACTACTCATTGCAATATTAACAAAGGTACAGTAAACTTACTGGAAATTAAGGCTTACTAGTGACCACTTCGAATTCAATAGCTAATCACGTCCTCGAAGGGACGGTCACCAATATAACTAACACTTACCACAATCAATAAAAATTAGCCATGAACAGATAAATATCAACGAACAACTCAATTAAGCACACAACTCGATGTACTTGCCTTAAACCGCGGGAAGTGGAGTGGCGCGCGAAAATGAGGCCACTCCTCCTGAAATCAGAAATCAAATATAGATACAAATTACCGATCAAACAATCAATCAATCGCCACACAGAACCCTTGTGTATCTAAATCCCCATGGGTAGCTTTACTCAACAATGACTAGGGATATTACACCAACTTAAGCAGACTATGATTACCAGCATAGATATTTCATCTAAGCAAGCCCTAAGAATTCATATTCTTCTAGTCAATTAAGTGTGTATGAGTATTTATATATATATATATATATATATATATATATATATATATAACTGCATGTATACCCTGATATTTCCATTTACTCTATGATAAGGAAGAATGATACCAAAAGAATATGGCAGTCAAGCATTCCATTGAGAGATTAAAACTAAAACCTATCAAATGAAACCATTCGTCTCCTAACATTCCTTCTTCAGCTACCCTTGCAGCAATAAGGTGCCAAGTGTTATCTTATTATGCCTTTCATTATAGTCTAGTATAAATTAATGCAAGTCACTTTATTACTTTAAAACCCATATATGTAAATGAGCAACAATTCTAAGAAGCTTTAGAGTCCTCTTAAAAGTAAGGGCTAAAGACTGGTAAAACGACTGTAGGAATAATGATCTCAATTCTTATGAATAGAAAGCACAGTAGTACTAGTGACCTCATGTTCTCATTTGGGCAACCCAACTTAGACCTACAATGAAACCAACAAAAAGGACTATACGACACCATCTAGCTACAACTCTAAGAAACTTGAGCTAACCAGAATCTACCAAATACTCTATATCCAACAATAAGTTAAGCAGTATTGGATTCTGCACACATATGAAGACAACATTAAGCATACATATGGTTTTAATCCTTGAATATGCTTACCCACCAATCAAGCAAGCAAAGATTAAGCAAAATACACATTCATCATTTCCTAATTGGACATGAGTATATAAATAGCAACACAATACTCATAATTAGCGCAAGAATTCAGAACAGAGGCATGAACATCACTATGAAATACATAACGAACATGTTGGGCTCTACATACATGAATACCCATGATAACAACAGTATAAAAAGTTAATTTCCAAGTCATGCTAACCAATTACAGAAGACCAATACATGAGACATTCTTAACTGCACATATATTTAATGAAAGGAGAACACCAACACATGTATCAATTTGGGATCTTATGCATAACCATGCCATGAGCTCACACAGAAGTTAGTGCCATTAACATCATGCTTCTCAATCATGCTAGGCATTTCACCGAACACCATATAGGCAAGCAAATCCCCCCCCAAAATATACCTCAAAGCTTGCTCATGGATCCATGGAGGAAGGAGGGGTGGGGAGTCTTGGCAGAGGAGGGTCATCGGCGCCCGTGAGGAGTCGGACGGACGGCAGCAATGCCGGGAGGAGGCGCAGACCGAGGGGAGCACCAACGGAGGGAGCTACGCTAGCGAGAGAGCTGGCGGCTCAAAGAATGGGCAGGCGCAGCCACCAGAGGAGCGTCGGGGACTAGAGGCGGCCGAGGGCCGGCGGCGGAGGCGCGACGCACGGGAGCTGCATGGCGCATGGGGAGGATGGCGGCTCACACGGGGCGGGCGGAGACGCAGCTCGGGAGGTCGCCATCTCGGGAAAGGCGGCGTGCCAGATGGCGCAAGTGGAGACGCAGGGCTCGGGCGACGCCAACTGGTGCCGCCTCTTGCTGCCGATTGGTGGTGGTCTTTGCTCTTGGCCGGGATGGCGCCGACCGGTGAGGAGCCAGGAGAAACGGCGCAGGTGACCAACACTTGGAACATGCGGCCAGGGAATGGGAAGTCGGCTGGGGAACCAAAAAATATCAGCCACATGAAGCAATGGTAGCCACACAAAGAGAGAGACAGAGAGAGAGAGATTTTTTTTCGTAATATTACACTCTCCCCTCCTTAAAGGAATTCGACCCCGAATTCGAAGAATGCCAACTATACAAATCAAAGACATAGAGGTCTTAAACTCTTTACCATCTTAAAACACCCACGCCAAACTCCAACGGCTATAAACGATAATCAAAAACCTCAAGTCCAACGACTAACAACACAATTTGACTTAGCTCAATTAAGTGTAACTTCTCACCCAAGAACTTAGTCAAAAACAATCAATAGGTCAAAATCTCAAGGGACCACTGCCCAAGGCAAATGCTCAGCACAGAACATTACATACCAAATTATGAAATCCTTCGCTACAACCATCTTAACCCAATTTCAGTTGCACGCTAGAAATGGTGACATAATTACCATCAACTTCCAAGTAGTTCACTAATAAAGGTTAAACAAGCACCACCAAGGAACCACATCAAAAGTATAGTCCTCAAATATTATCCACCCAAAATCCCTCGATTCTCTTTAGCACAACAACCACTTTCATCCTCTTCAAATAATGTGATAAAATACACACCAAGGAGAACTCAACTTTCAAGAGAAACACTGCATTGAACATTTACAGCTGCAATCCCAATGTCCAAAGAAAACTCACTTCTCATCATTTTACTCAACACTATACCATAGGCTTCCCTATCCTTTAACTCCAGCTAGAACACAAAGGAAGTACAATTCCCTTTTTGACCAAATGAACCACGTACATCATTTTGAACCCAAAGCATTAAAATCTACCTGAGAGAGGATCTTGATAGAGCTCAATCATCACTCATTCTCTTTTTCAAAACCAAATTCGCGAGAGAAGACTCGATTCTCTAACATCATATAAATTGCCTTTAACACTCTCAATCAATGCAATAAAATTCACCCCAGGGGAAACTCCAATTAAAAGAGAAACCTCACACAAATCGCTGACAAAAGCTCTCATAAAACCAAGAAACAACTCTGCTTACTTTAACCAAAACAAAATCTCTCGCATTAAACCAAAACCGACGCTTGGTAGAGGAAACCAACTTTCAAATTAAGCATCTGAACCCATAACCATCACATTCTTCCTCAAGAGAAAAGGAAACTCGTCCCCAACAACCACTTCACCCACAGAATCACTTACGAAACATTCACCAGATTCACACTTTGAAATACTCGCCAACACATCACACAACTCTAATCAAATCCGGCTCTAGTCAACATATAGTTACAAAACCCAATCTTTCTTTAACTACTTTCTACTATTTATATAACCACCACTGGTCATAGTATCATCAAACCTTAACCAAATCTATCTCATGACAATCAACAAGGAGAACCACATTCTCACTCCTTTAGCGCAAATAATTTATCAGCTAATTTAACACCAGACATGTGCCATCCTTTACTTCGGATCACTTACCATCACAATTCACTTTAACCAAATTGATACCTTACATCATCTCGATGCTCTAACCATACATCACAGGCTTAGAGTCTCAAACATCCTCACGGGTCACCTACCCACGGAAAGAAAACAAAATGTGACCCCGACCCTTTAAATAACACGACAACTTACAAACGTGAACAACACCATTAAACATTTTCTTTTCCAAGAAAACCCATCCAGAAATCACAAAGGAACTCGATTCTCAAATTACCAAACTCTGACGGGAAACAATTCCTTAAACAAATCTCCAGACTTACAACTTCCGAGAAGGAGGATAGATACAAGGGGAAAAATGAAAAGATCCACCACGTCCTTCCCGATAAAACATTAACACTGGAAATCCACACGACTTAAGTTTTGCACAAAGAAACTTCAATAACTTTCTTAAATGAAGAGAACAACAACCACAAGAACAATGCCCTACCTTTCTCCACAAAACAAACAATCAAATTGAACACCAAAAGGGTAGCAACCGAAATCCAAAAGGATTCATCACTAGCCTCTTTCTCTTTGAATCCACACATCTAAGGCAAAAGAAACCAAACTTCCCTCCTTACCCTCTAAACTGCTCCGCGAAAACAACGACTCAAGAATGAGAGGTTCCCAAACAGCAAGGGGTAGCACTAACCAGCCACACCCACAACTCGGCCAAAGAAACAAGGTCAAAACTTCTCAGCTTAACCAATATCATGAACATAAGCGCACTGATTCCATCAGTCCTTTCATAGTCAAAGCAATACGCAACAATAATTTAGCATTCAACAACAAAGCTTATATACAACATTTAAGCATAATGCAATGATACCCATCCCTTCCTACTGTGCATCTGAGTGTGTCAAGTTTTATATTAATAAACCACGCTATTCCAGATTTTAAGGTTATTGCCCTGAGGACAAATTTTCAAACTAGATACCTACGCCATGTTTCTAATTCCACACAACAACTTTTAGTTTACTCTAGAGTAATTTGCTAAATTGACATGCCACGGACCTAAAGCCCGCTCTGATACCAACTGTAACACCCCGGCACCCCGTGCCCTGAATGCTACACCCTCTAGCACCAAGAACTACAAATCACTAAGAATAATATTCGCAAAGCAAGCGAACAACTAGGAGGTTGTCAAAATTATTAAAAATTTCGGCAGCACCTCCCCTAAAACTAGGACATCCACTCAGCAGACAAAAAACATTTGCAGTTATAAGATATCATTCTAGCAGGTCCTTAGCTAACCAATCACACATCTAATAGAAACTAATCAACTCCACCACATGACTATTACAGGACAGGTCTCATTAAACAAAACCACGACAACCTTTTACAAGAATTCTTCACGAGCTATTAAGATCGAATTTAGAATCATTATGATGGAACGGTGATGATGTGAACGTGATTGTGCTACTACCCCCATCCATGCATGCCGGCTTCAAAATGCCTACAAACATTAAATAACAAGCGTGAGTGCAAACTCAGCAAAGTACACGAGAATAACAATTCCAATTTACCAGAAGTAAAACAAAAGCTTGACTATAAGAGCAAGCAATACAATTGGAACAACCACCAGAAATTACGCATTTATACCCATTTTAAGCAATAACTTGACCATACCCAAAATTTACCGCAATCAAGTCATCAACTTGATAATAAAACCACTCAACGTAAAAGAGGCATCACGTGGCTCTAAGTCACTACGTTTCCGACTCAACCACCCCTTGTTGCAATTCAGCAATACATTGATTCGTACACATACTCAATTTCATTCCCCAGACGGGGCACAGTTAAGCACAATTTTTGTAAATTAACCACGAGTATCCACGTACCCCATACTCACTAGTCATTGCAATATTAACAAAGGTACAGTAAACTTACCGGAAATTAAGGCTTACTAGTGACCACTTCGAATTCAATAGCTAATCACGTCCTCGAAGGGACGGTCACTAATATAACTAACACTTGCCACAATCAATAAAAATTAGCCATGAACAGATAAATATCAATGAACAACTCAATTAAGCACACAACTCGATGTACTTGCCTTAAACCGCGGGAAGTGGAGTGGCGCGCGAAGATGAGGCCACTCCTCCTGAAATCAGAAGTCAAACATAGATACAAATTACCGATCAAACAATCAGTCAATTGCCACACAGAACCCTTGTGTATCTAAATCCCCATGAGTAGCTTTACTCAACAATGACTAGGGATATTACACCAACTTAAGCAGACTATGATCACCAGCATAGATATTTCATCTAAGCAAGCCCTAAGAATTCATATTCTTCAGTCAATTAAGTGTCTATAGTATTTATATATATATATATATATATATATATATATATATATATATATATATATATATATATATATATATATATATATATATATATATATTGCATATATACTGATATTTCCATTTACTCTATGATAAGGAAGAATGATACCAAAAGAATATGGCGGTCAAGCATTCCATTGAGAGATTAAAACTAAAACCTATCAAATGAAACCATTCGTCTCCTAACATTCCTTCTTCAGCTACCCTTGCAGCAATAAGGTGCCAAGTGTTATCTTATTATTCCTTTCATTATAGTCTAGTATAAATTAATGCAAGTCACTTTATTACTTTAAAACCCATATATGTAAATGAGCAACAATTCTAAGAAGCTTTAGAGTCCTCTTAAAAGTAAGGGCTAAAGATTGGTAAAACGACTGTAGGAATAATGATCTCAATTCTTATGAATAGAAAGCACAGTAGTACTAGTGACCTCATGTTCTCATTTGGGCAACCCAACTTAGACCTACAATGAAACCAACAAAAAGGGCTATACGACACCATCTAGCTACAACTCTAAGAAACTTGAGTTAACCAGAATCTACCAAATACTCCATAGCCAACAATAAGTTAAGTAGTATTGGATTCTACACACATATGAAGACAACATTAAGCATACATATGGTTTTAATCCTTGAATATGCTTACCCACCAGTCAAGCAAGCAAAGATTAAGCAAAATACACATTCATCATTCCCTAATTGGACATGAGTATATAAAGCGCAACACAATACTCATAATCGGTATAAGAATTGAAGCAGAGGCATGAACATCAACGTGAAATACATAACGAACATGTTGGGCTCTATATACATGAATACCCATGATAACAACAAGATAAAAAGTTAATTTCCAAGTCATGCTAACCAATTCTGAAGACCAATACATGAGACATTCTTAACTGCACATATATTTAATGAAAGGAGAACACCAACACATATATCAATTTGGGATCTTATGCATAACCATGCCATGAGCTCACACAGAAGTTAGTGCCATTAACATCATGCTTCTCAATCATGCTAGGCATTTCACCGAACACCATATAGGCAAGCAAATCCCCCCCCAAAATATACCTCAAAGCTTGCTCATGGATCCATGGAGGAAGGAGGGTGGGGAGTCTTGGCGAGGAGGGTCATCGGGCCGTGAGGAGTCGGCCGGATGGCGCAGCCGGCCGGGAGGAGGCGCGCACTGGAGGGGAGCACCAACGGAGGGAGCTACGCTAGCGAGAGAGCTGGCCGGCTCAGCAAGCAGCGGCCGGTTGGCAGCCACCAAGAGGAGCGTCGGGGACTAGAGGCGGCCGGGAGTTGGCGAAGTGAGGCGCGACGCACGGGAGGAGCCAAGACGGGGAGGATGGCCGGCTCACACGGGCGCGGCGGAAACGCAGGCTCAGGGGAGGTCGCCATCTCGGGGAAGGCGCGGGCGCGGCCAGGAGGGCGCCGACGGAGACGCAGGCTCGGGGGCGCACGCCAACTAGTGCCGCTACTGCCTGTTTCTATTGGTGGTGGTGCTGCTACTGGCTGGGATGGCGCCGACCGGTGAGGAGCCAGGAGAAACGGCGCAGGTGACCAGCACTTGGAACATGCGGCCAGGGAATGGGAAGTCGGCTGGGGAACCGAAAAATATCAGCCACATGAAGCAATGGTAGCCACACAAAGAGAGAGAGAGAGAGATTTTTTTTCGCAGTATTACACTTGACATTGTGAATCAATTTCCTAAAATTAAAAATGTCAAAGATGGTGTGTGTCATCCATGTCAAAAAGGGAAACAGGTTGCTAAAAGCCACAATTCAATCACTGAAGTAAGAACAAGTCGGCCTTTTGAATTATTGCACATGGATACAATGGGACCCGCAAGGTGCAAAAGCGTTGGTGGTAAGTTATATTGTTTTGTTATCGTTGATGATTTTTCTAGGTACACATGGGTATTTTTTCTTGCTTCTAAAGGTAATGTATTTGGATTGTTTAGATCATGGGTACTAAAAGCAATGAATCAATTTCAAGTAAGCATTGTACATATTCGTAGTGATAGAGGTACATAATTTCTTAATAAAAATTTTGAAGAATTTTGTGATGAAAAGGGCATCTCACATCAAGTTTCATCTCCCACACTCCTCCACAAAATGGCATTGTAGAAAGAAAGAATCGCACTCTTGTTGAAATGGCTAGGTCTATTATGCATGAACATGATACTCCTTTGAAATTTTGGGCCGAAAGTATTATCTTGCATGTTACATTTCTAATCGTGCTCTTATTAGACCTTTATTAAAGAAAACACCTTATGAATTGCTATACCAAAAGAAACCCAAAATTGGCTATTTTAGAGTTTTTGGTTGCAAATGTTTCATATTGAAGAAAAGTGGTGTTTTGGGCAAGTTTGAATCAAGAACATGTGATGGAATTTTTATGGGTTATGCATCTAATTCTAGAGCTTATCGTGTATATAATGTTGAAACTAATCGACTTGAGGAATCATTTGATGTCACTTTTGATGAGTCTAGTTACTATACTAGAACTGTTTCACAAAGTGCAGAGTTACCATTGGATGAAAGTGATGATGAGGCTAAACCTACAATCAGTCCTGAACCTACTGTTGAGACAAACATTTTGGAAGAACTCTCACCTCAAGATAAACATGGTCATGGACAGGATGAACAACAAGTAAGTCCAGAAACACTTCAAGAACCATCCACATCACAACAGGTACTACACGGGTCCGCAAGAATACATCAAGTAAGACACCCTCCCACTCAAATTATTGGTGAGCTTAATGTTAGAACTACAAGATCAATTAGTCGTGATGCTGAAAAAGCTTTTGTGTCATTAGTTGAGCCCAAAAATGTTAATGATGCCTTAAGTGATACATATTGGGTCAATGCTATGCATGAGGAGTTAAATAATTTTGAGAGAAACAAAGTGTGGGAATTAGTTGAACTTCCCTTTGATAAACATGTGATTGGTACTAAATGGATCTTCAAGAACAAACAAAATGAGAAAGGGGAAGTTGTGAGAAATAAGGCTAGGTTGGTACTTGGTAGCTTAGGGTTACTCTCAAATAGAAGGAATTGATTTTGATGAAACCTTTGCCCCTGTTGCTCGCTTGGAATCTATTCGTATTCTTTTAGCATTCGCTTCTTCTAATAAATTCAAGTTATATCAAATGGATGTAAAAAGTGCTTTTCTTAATGGTTTTATCAATGAAGAAGTGTATGTAAGCAACCTCCAGGTTTTGAAGATGAAAAATTTCCTAATCATGTGCTCAAATTGACTAAGGCATTATATGGTTTGAAACAAGCACCACGGGCATGGTATGAAAGACTTAAAAATTTTCTGTTACAAATTGGTTTCATTATGGGCAATGTCGATAAAACTCTGTTTATACAGGTCCTCCAAACCAATGAAGCTGGTAGTATGATGGAGCGTGTTATGCCAAATGAAGTGCCTATCTATGTGAATTCTTGTGTGTATCCATATTTTTCTTGTAGCCTACAGTCCTTACCATTGTAATAACGCAATAGCAATGGTAAAAGCCAGTATTTCTAATTGGTACGAAACATATCTGTACCATTCTGCAATGTAACTAGTGTTAGATTAATCTTGTACGCAGTTTCCAGAGTGTGAGTTTGTGTTATACAGTCTGTATTCGGTCATGCGGTTAGTATTTTACTCGGATTTGTGTTGGTTAATTACGTTCTGTATTGTCGGACAAGTTAACAGGAAGTCGTATCGGTAATTAGCAAAAGGAGTCAGTTCGGTTTAGACTTTGAATTAGTGGATGAAGAATCTAACTGTGTATTGCTGGGTATAAATAGAGATTAATAAACAGAAAAGACGTGCTGCCGTTCTCGTCGCGAACGAGTTCTCTGTTAGTTGTTTGCCCTGTTGCCGTTTTGTCTGAACTTTGGCGTCGCAGAAACGTTGCAGCCGAGCAAAAGTTTCAGGCTGTCTGGAAGAGGCGTTTTCAGGCAATTGACGTTACAGACCAAGTAAGCATCTTTGCTTAGTTTTGCTCTGCGACTAATTGGTTCCATCCCTGGGTGTTTCAACAACTAGTCTTCTTCTTTAGAGAAACAACGTAACTCGTATTGTAATTATTCGGTCTACAAGGATGCGATGTCAGTATGTCTTAGGAAGAATGGAATAAGAAATTCTGGAAAACGGGAAATCAGTATTTGCTGAATTATTAACTAGCATTATGCCGTTATGCCTAATTGCATCTCAGTACTTCCATCAATTGCTAAATATTGTAATTATTTGGTCTACAAGGATGCGATGTCAGTATGTCTTAGGAAGAATGGAATAAGAAATTCTGGAAAACGGGAAATCAGTATTTGCTGAATTATTAACTAGCATTATGCCGTTATGCCTAATTGCATCTCAGTACTTCCATCAATTGCTAAATCAAGAATTTTCAGAGAGCAAAATTGAATACTTGGCATGGGAATATCCACGCCTAACTCGTGCAGATGGCCATGGCGGTGTAAGAAACAGAACAGTGAGTGCACAGTCTATGTACTAACATACCTCGATTATTAAGTGCAAGAGGACTCATAATTTTTAATTTTATTTTCGCACTAGCACACATAAAGATGAGCATGCCGTGTACTGATCCACACGCAGGAAGCTCTCACAACCTTACACCTTTATTGCTGCTTCAGGCAGCTCGTCATCCTCCTTACCATCCGAGGCTCCCTTCCTCCCTGGAGCTGCTTGCTTCTTCTTCTTGGTCCCGTTCTTTGAGTGGTCGTCGTCGTCCTTGTCACCATCATCATCGGAGTCTGAATCGGAATCGTGATCTGTGTCCGAATCATGGTCGGAGTCCGAGTCTGAATCAGAGTCTTGGTCCGAATCTGAGTCGGAGTCAGAATCGTTGTCATCCAGCTTCTTTTTCTTGCCCCAGTCAGACACGAGCTTCTGGCCCTGCTCCTCCGCTGACTCCAAGCTCGCCAGGTCGCCAGCAGCCTGGGCCGCCTTGTCCACCGCCTCCTCTTCTTTGACTTCGCCGCGGTGCGCCGGCAAGCTGCTCGCTCCCCCGGTGGTGGCGTGGCCTGGCTGCACAGCTGTCAGCGGGTCGGAGGCGGCGGGGACAAAGACGGCGACGGCGAGGAAGAGGGCGGCCAGGCAGACGGCGGCGCGGGCCATTTGCACGGTGAGGGCGAGCTCGCAATTGTACCAAGTGGTTGGTGAAGCGTGCGGGTTGCGTGAGTGTCGTGATCGCAACGCACAGGGACAGGTGCTTGCTAGGTATATATGGCTGAGGGCGTTCACTAGATCAAAGAGAGGTCAGATAATTCGTTGAGTGGTTTTTACTTTACTGGAAGGTGAGTCACGTTATCTTGTCCTTGTTTTTGTCGAACTAGTGCTTCGGTGCGGCATGATAATTCGTTGTGTGAATTTTTAGTTTACTGGAAGGTGAGTCACGTTATCCTGTCCTTGTTTATGTCGAACTAGTGCTTCGGTGCGGCGAGACTAGCAATTGATGGAAGTACTTGGAATAAATTCAATTCTTTTTTCACTACAGGAATCTAATCTATTTACGTCGGCCAAAAGCTGACATAAATAGATCAAAAACCGACGCAAATATCTATTTACGTTAGGCCGACGTAAACCGAGCGACGTAAATAGCCCGTATTTACGTCGGTGCCGATGTAAATAAGGTTTATTTACATCGGCCTCTAGGCCGACGTAAATAGGAATAGTAGTCCATGTCCGGTTTGAGTAGAGATGACGTGGCACTTATTTACATCGGCTTCAGGCCGACGTAAATAATGTCCACGTCATCGTATTTACGTCGGCCAGGCTTTGACCGATGTAAATACTGTCAGTTTCATTGCCGGCCGAGTGGTGCTAGTATTTACGTCGGTCAGGGCTGGCCGACGTAAATACTGGAAGGTATAAATACTGGAGACCAGATAGCCAAATATCAGATCTGGCCAGCTGGATTTGGGTAGCAGAAATATCAATTCAGTAGAGCAAAAATAACTGCCACGTGGCCTATTGTCGTCAGCTAGGACGACGGCCAGGCCGACGTAAATAGAGCTCCCACCTTTTGAATTTTATTCCGGCGTGGACAATCTCTATTTACGTCGGCCGGGCCAACGTAAATAAGCCACGTGGCATATTTACGTCGGCATGACTATAGGATTTTTAATTTTTTTGGGCGTGGTTGGGCGGTGTTTCCGTCGGCTTGGCCGACGTAATTAGCATTATTTACATTAGTCTGACGTAGCCGACGTAAATATAGCCGCATTTATGTCGGTTGTTTTTACGCCAATGTAAATATATTTGGCCGACGTAAATAGATCGGATTCCTGTAGTGTTTTTTCTAATATTTTGTGTACTGTTTTAGCTATGTGCATCTCTAGCTCATTTTTTTCTCATCGCAATAGTACAAATAGACCGAGTCCGGGCCAGCACGACACAAAGTTGACATAAATTATAAATGGGCTATGCCTAGGCTCATCGAAGACAAGACATGCATAGGCACGGTGGGCCGGTTAGGCCGTGATAGCACGACACAGTTTCAGCACGCAGCTTGACGGGCCCATGATATGCAGCACAGTACGATGCCTACCTCTTGCCCTTACTCGTTGTCGCTTTTGCTTCCGAGGTTTAACCTAAAAATATTTTTTCAGAAAAAATGATACAACATTTGTATGTGGTCCATTTAATTCACTTAAATCCAGTAGAGCGTTGAACGAATCGGTCTTTTTGCGAAAATTTGAAAAAACATCACCTGCTTGTTGGTTATATGACATCAGCCCATTTCCCTTTATTTTTTTGTTTGGTTGAACAAATAGAATAAATTAGTTCATGGCTGTGCCATTCCTCGTTAGCAATAAGTAACTAGTGTAGCCATAAAATTCATGGAGTGACTCAAGAGAAACAATTATTCCATTCCTCAGACCAAACATGAATCTTTTATTTAAGAAGCAACTTGTTATATGTCACAGAAAGTTAACTTCATTTTTTATATGTCTCACATTGTGTCACTGACATGTAGACCCTGATTTCATATCTTAGTGACACATCCATAAATTTCCCTCAAATTTCAGTGGCACAAAGGACTTAATCCTTTTTTAACTTGTTTTGAGCATCAATATGGTCTACAATGTACACATTTGACCACTATTTTTTGATATATGTTAGTAAAAACTTAATAAATACAACAATACGAAATTACTTTTGATGATAAATCAGCTAATATCATTTGCATGTGACAAATTGAAATAGTTTTATGTATAAAATTTGATTGCACATATTTTCAAATAGCATCTATTTGAGAACAGAGGCAATACCTCTGATAAATAATTTAGGGTTTACAGTTTAAGTAGAAAGTCTAGTTTATCTCCTGCGGATCAATGTTTCCTAAGTGAGTTAAGTACCAAGTACCGAGAAAAGCTAGAGGCATAATTAGTTCCGTTCATATATCAATATAGGCAACGTATCCTGTGCACACAAATATTTGATGAAAACCTGGTGCACACCAACTAAGAAAAGTTTCAAAAAATTTTGAAAAAAATCATGGATGTACATATCAGCTTACCCCATCTACATATAAAATTTCATGATCAAATTCATCCTATACTAGAAGTTACAAAAAAACAAACTTGATCATGAGCAGGAACTATTCCTGTTCATGATCAAGTTTTTCTTTATTACTCTTAGCACAGGAGGTTTTGATCAAATATTTGTGTGCACAGGATACGTTGCCATCAATATAATAAGAATTAGGTATGGAACGCATTCAGCCATATACTGTAGTTGTTTGGTGCACCGCATGTTTGATTAATTAGGCTTGTTTGGTGCACGTCATGTTTGATTAATTAGGCACAAAAGAAAGTATACTCATGCACGTTTCCACTTGCAAATTATCGGATGATGGTAAAATGTAAGGGAAAATATCCAGTGCAATTAAAGTTTTCGTGTAACCATCGTGCAATCCTACTAAAAAAAAAGTTTCAAAAAAATTCTGAAAAAAATCATGGATGTACATCTCAGCTTACCCCATCTACACATAAAATTTCATAATCAAATTCGTCATACGCTAAAAGTTACAAAAAAGACAAATTTGAGGTGCATTTAAACTATTCAAGTTTGTCAGAAAATTTGTCTTTTTTATTACTCTTAACATAGGACGAATTTGATCATGAAATTTTATATGTAGATGGGGTAAGCTGAGATGTACATTCATGATATTTTTCAGAATTTTTTGAAACTTTTTTTAGTAGGGTTATAAGAAAACTTTAATTGTACTGGATATTTTCCCAAAATGTAATGGACTGCTCGCTAGCGGATTGTTGAGCTGGCGTCCAATTAATGTAGGGGGAGTATCAAAAACCACGTGTCATGTGAACACTTTTGAAATTGGTTCCCAAGAATATATGCAGTGATTTGCAACAAAAGTGGAAGCAAGCTTCAATCAAAAAGTGGAGGATCGAAAAGGCGGAGGCGGAAATGAGCTTAATAAAATTTTATTTTTAAAATTTCAACCACTTATCTAGCTAAAAAATAGATTAAATGAACTGATTAGATAAATAGTAAACCCATTAGCTGGTCGAATGAATACTAAAATAGCTATACTTGGTGAACAATAACAATGAACATTAAAAGAACATTGATCGAGTGAACATCAATAGTAAAAAATAGCCCTAGTTGGTGAATAATACCGATGCACAGTAAATTGCATCTAGTCATATGAACAGTACTGCCAACCAGAAAAAACTGTACTGGTCGAGTGAACAATACCCGATGAAAAGTAAACCGCACTTGATCGGATGAAACAGTAATACCGACCAGTAAAAACAGCACTAACCGGATGAACAATACCAGAAACAGTACCAAATGAACCATGATTGAGTGAATAGTTTTGGATGAAAGTGAAATCAATACGATCTCAAAACTAAAAATCGATGTAACTTTTGATCGGTTGATCCAAAACCCGTGAAACTTTGTATGCACTTTCTTATGAATGTCAAGAACCAATTTCAACCTTCAATCATAAGGATTGTCAACAAAGTTTTAACCTTTTTCAATCTAAGAAAGGTTGCACTAAATCTAAGTAAAAACCAAAAACTTCACCTTTTGTTTGCACATGGTGATTTGATGATCAAGATGATCCGAGATGGTCTCTCATATGTCAAAGCAAGCAAGAACAACAAGGAACCAATCCTCAAACGAGCAAGAACACGATCTACTAAAAATATCTCTTTTCAACCAAAAAAAATCAGTTTCTTACAAGAACGTAGAAGAGGGAGTTGCAACTTGCCTAAATGATTGGGATATGATCTATAAAATGTTTATCTAGCAATCATTCATCCTTGGCAACAAGAAGGATAAGAGAGAAAGAAATCACAGATAGATGAAAACTAAAGAGGGAAGGTCAACCAAATGAGCATGAACTTGAGAACGAAAATGATTTTTATTTCTTCATGAGAGGAATGGTTGCAAAGCCCTACAACTAGGTGGGTAAAGCTCAAGAGAATATAAAGAAACCAAAATCATTCTCACAAATCCTAAAACCCTTTTCACAACCCTTAGGCATAGGCATCCCTCTACCCCTGTATATATGCCTAACCTAGGCAATTTCCATCCTAGGATGACTTCCTTCTCCCATAAGAAACCCTATCAAGGGTTGGGATTAACTTACTTACTGATATATGGACTAACCCGAAACCAAACAATATAATGGGTTTTGTACACTTCTCAAAGCACACTAACTTAACCGCTACTCCACCCATGAATCTGCGATCCTCATTCGCTTAAGTAGGGCTTAAGTTAGCATCTCCACCATCCACTTGTCTTCTTGGCTTGCAGCTACTACCCGGCCTCAGTCATCTTTAGCGCCACCTTGACCGTTTGGATCTTAGCACTCCTAGCATAGTCTCAGTCTCCTTCATTTAAGTAGGGCTTAAGTTAACCGCTACTCCACCCATGAATCTGCGATCCTCATTCGGTTGAGTAGGGCGTAAGTTAGCATCTTCATCATTCACTTGTCTTGTAGCTACTCCCCAGCCTCAGTCATCTTCAGAGCCACCTTGACCGTCAGGACCACAGCTGTCCTAGCATAGTCCTGGTCTCATTCGTCTCACCATGACCTAACTCTCAAGTCTTACAACCATCACCGATAAGCAAACACATTACATAGAAATGTCCAACCACATATTCAATCAAATCAATATATAGCTAGAATGGTACACAATTCGTCCCTACTAATTTACAACCTTTCCCGACTAGTTTACAACTTGTCCTAACCAGTTTACAACCTGTCCTGATCAGTTTACAACTTGTCCTGACCAATTTACAAACCTATCACAACCAATCCAGGCCACTTAAAGCCAAAGCAAGTGAAGGCTAAGACAAGTCATGGCCCGACCACTGATCCTAGACAGCTCACATCAACTCAAATTGCTCAAAACCAATTTAAATCAAACTCAAATTTGAGCACTACAAACTCAAAAATAGTCAATTACTTATCACAAATATGGGTAGATCTCCATATAGTCTTTCACAAAGATAAGTGGAAGTATATATAAGGGGGACCCAAGCCCAAGTTGACCCATGCCATATATATATCCCTCCTGTTGAGCGAGTAACTGAAAAATAGTGTTGTCTATTTGTACGATGGATATTTTTTTATCCACAAGTTTAAATTTGAGATATGAGACCTAGATTCAAGTTCAACAATCCTAATTACACTTTGTCCCTAACACTAACCCAATGACCCTGATTGTTGCCACCAACTCCACTTCTTGCCCCGCTACTGCCCTGCCACAGGCACCGATAAGCTCACCTGCAACTGCAAGACACCATCTCCAAACCCCTTTTATTATGGTCTCCAACGGCTAGTAGAGGTGGGCCTCGGGCTAGGCTAGCCCGACACATGCCCGTCGTGCTTCGAGCTTGAACCGTGCCAGGCTGCGACGGCTTATTGTGCCTGCTGCATCATGCCTTTCTAGCCCGGCTCACCTTCGACAAGCCTAGGTATGGCCCATTTGCACTTTGTACCTGTTTCATCTCATGCTGGCCCATTTATACTATTGCGATGAGAGGAAAGGACTCGAAGATGCACAGAGTTAATTATACAAAAAATACGCCTTATAAACTACTAGTAGTATTGTCGCAAAATAGAAAGATATTATGACCTCAGCAGTCAAAGCAGCAGTCGTGCAGATCGCCACGTGTTCATGGCCAGAGCTAGCAAAGGCACAACTGTTAGAAGTTCCCAAGAGATGGACGCTGTAGCAGAAGCCTTGGGTAACCAGGAAGGTCACATTCCTTCGGGTGTCGACGTTTGTTGTCGGCAAAAATGTTCATGGGGCTAGGCGCTAGATCCAAACTCGATGGTGGCACAAGACAGGGATTTATACAGGTTCAGGCCCTCACGAAAGAGGTAATACCCTAGTTTTGTGCTCTAGAATTATGATTGTCTATCTTAATACTGATGATCTGATCTTGATGTCTCTCCGCCCCCCTTTATGTAGTGGAGGGGTGCGGTTATAAGGAAGAGTCCTGATTGGTTACAAGGTGGAGATTTTATCTCTATCCTTTCTTGCCGAACCTACTAACAACCAGGATTACAATCGTATCTACCTAATCAAGGTTGGTTACTATCCTCTGAACTTCCTGATTGCACACGGTTGTGGCCCTCCGAGTTATGCCCATATCCATGTAGTCGGCTCGGCCCATCCCCTCTTGAGTGGTCCTCACGGCCTGCCATACAGATACTCGGGGTCCATGTACTCCACAATAGCCCCTGAGTGCTTTACGATCGAGTTGTTGCCTTCTTGGTCGCATTCCAACTGAGTCATGCTTCACGCTGAGTGCTTCCAGTTCTTGATGCAGCTTCCTGACTGGTTTCCCTTCTGTGCCAAGTGCTTTGCTGTTGGCAAGGAGATCGTGAAGGACTCAATAGAGCTCCACGTATTGAATATTCCGAGTGGTACCCAGCCCAATTATTGGAATATTGGCAATCGACCCGCCTTGGGGCATACCTTTGATTAAATAGGCTTTAGCCGAGTGATACTTGTACCCGACTATCGCGGTGTACAGCTGGCGGTCCATCATGGGGTGTACCCTCAAAATCAACTCGTGATACCCAATTCCGACTTGTGCGGTAACCAGTAATCGACCCAACATGGGGCATATTACGAGAAGACATTTTAATTTGGTTCGGTAGGTACCCAAATCCCGCTTGACAATGTGACCAGCAATTGACCCATCATAGGACGTACCATTTCCAAAACTAAACTTTGACCAAGCGGTACCTGTGCACGACTATTGCATTGCACAACTGGCGGCCCATCGTGGGGCGTACCCTAGGTTAAGTCCAGACAAAATGTGGAAGTCGAAATGCTCTTCCCACTCAGGGTGAAATTCAGCGTCGCTCCCCTTAAATACGAGGCTTAGTGCGGGCAAAGGGTTTTTTCTCACCTCTGCGCGCACTTGCCCCTTTGTCTTCCAAATTCAGCAACATCCTCCATCGCTAGGGTTAACCGCTGCCGCGCTTCCAATCCTGCGCCGCCGCTGATCCCCCTGTTGAAGATGTCTTCTTCCTCCTCCAAGGACACCTCCGCGTCGTCCTCAGCCAAAGATTGGGCTACCTCGGTGACGACGGAGGAGCTCCTGGAGGGGATGGTTACCACCGGAGTTCTTCCAGCATTGGCATTGATTTCTGCGCATCTGGCTGCGGGTGAATCTTCTCCCACTCCCTGATCTGAGGAAATCGTGGTCTTTGAATCCTTCTTCCAACGCGGATTTGGCCCCCCCACCAGCGCTTTCTTTTGCGATCTTCTCAACTTTTACAATATTGAGTTGACCAATTTGAACCCCAATTCCATTCTACAAATTTCCATCTTTGTCCACCTTTGCGAGGCTTTTCTTGGCATTCGCCCACATTTCAATCTCTTCCGCCACCTTTTTCTTCTCAAACCTTACCCGAGCAAGAGTGCCCCTAAGGCAATTGGGAGTGCCGGCTTTCAATTGCGGGACGGACTGAAAAAGTCATATTTCTCTATCCCCTTCAAAACCTCTAATAAGGGTTGGCACCAGGAATGATTTTATTGCACCAATCCTGATCCTTTTCTTCCTCCTTTTGCTGGGCTCCCACCCAAATTCTCTACTTCTTGGGTCTCAACTGCCCCAAATAATGAGATGGACCAAGTTGAGGAACTCTTGGAATTGGTCAGTAAGCTGAAGGAGGAGGGCCTAACCGGAGTCGAAATCGCTGTCAGCTTCACCCTTCGCTGAGTGCGTCCCCTCAAGGAGCGAGTCCACCTGGGATTCGAATATAGCGGCGATGATGACCCCACTCGAGAAGTACCCGAGCCAAGCCAGAAAGACGTGCTGTACAACCGGTTGGGCGACTTCTTCGCCCTAGGCACCCTACTCTCCAATAAGGGGTGCCCGAGGGCCTTCACCTTGTCGCATCATCCTCCTGAGGTGAACATTTTTACCTGCTAGTATTTGATCATTGACCTCTGAATGATTGTTGACTGACTCCACGCTCGCCACTGTTTACAGGAGCGGGTCGCTTTCTTCTCTGACGCTCCACTCCCCGACGTCCCTCAACACAAAAGTTCCAAGCAGAAACGACATGCTAGCCCTTCAGCTGCAGAGCCGAGTGCCAAAAAGGGGAAGAAGCTAGCGGCTGAGGGGCCTCCGAGACCTCAACGCCCGACTGGGGGCCCGACGATCCGGGAGCCCCTGGCTCCACACACAGCACAGCCAGCGCCGCCACCTCCAAGGTCCAGCACGCAGCCGGGCTCCTCCACGAGTGGGTCAGCCACTCGGAAAGTGCCTAGAATGAGAATAAAGAAGTCCAACAGGTTAGTTTCCCTATTGACTCTTATTCTTGCTTTGTAGGATCATTTCCTGATTTATTCTTCTAACAGGATGCCGTCGGATGATGCTCCTGTGGATGCGCCGACTAAGGCACCCTTGGGAGCCGAATCGGAGAGCGCTATGGATCAGACGAAGATACCTTCGCCGACCGCTACCGCACCCAAGGGCACCGAAGCAGCTCCAGATCAGGCCAATATGGACTTGCTGACTACTGCCGCACCCAGGGACGCCAAAACGATCCCTGAATTGATGTCGTCTTCGCCTCCACCTCTCTCTTAGTGCGAGCCGACTACGAGTCTGGTGGCCCGGAGCCCACTACCTACCCCTCCCCTCCAATGGAAGAGATTCCTCGCGAGCCGCAATCCCCCCATGCCCCAAATCTCCGCTTCATGTCGTGTGGCTCAATCAGGAGGACAAGTGGGAGACTGTTGATGATGTGGTGGAGGAGAAGGAGAGGCAGGAACTCAATAAGCATACCATCGAGTGTGCCCAACTGTTCGGGTGAGTTATTGGGTTCTTTTCTTCTTCTGTCTGTACCAAGTGGCATGTCTTGATTATTCTTGTTTGTCATCTTCATAGTTTAGTGGACCACTCGGAAAGGAAATCCGAGTTTCTCCGGAGGATGCTCCCAGAGATCAAGAAACGCCGGGAGTACGAGGTCGACCTGGAGCAGGTTAGGGCTGAGGGCAAGGCCGAGCTAGAGCGGGTCAGGGCAGAGGTCAAGGCTGAGCTGCAAGAGCTTCGGGCCTAGGTCCAGACTTTGTGAGAGGATAAACGGACCTGACCGGCTCCCTCTGATGTAAGTGGTTCTTCAATTGTCTCATTGCTGTATTTGGTTACTTGTCTTTTAACTCTTTTTCCTTGCTTCAGCTCAGGATTCCACCATCGCGGGGCTTCAGGAATAACTCAAGGCATCTCAGGAGCAGCTCAAGGCGTTGAAGGACTCAGAGTTCCAAGATCGAACCAACTCGGAAAGGCTGGAGCGAGAGCTGGAAGGAATGTTTCCCAACTCGGCTTTGCCTTCATCATACTCGCAGCGCTCTTGGTGACGATCTGACTTGCTTGCAGAGTACAAGAGAAGGACGCAGGCGCAATTTAGCATTCTTGGCGAGAAGGTCAAGTCCACGAAAATGTCATACACCAGTCTGAAAAGCCTCCGAGGCAATGCTGGAGTTCCTGTGCCCCGGAGAGGCAGGGCTGAGCAATGAGGATGAAGCCATCTCGCAACTGACGGAGGGACTCGAGAAGCTCAGGACCCACATAAGGGAAACGGCGACCACGAGTGCTGGCCAGGCTCTGGCAATCGTGAAGTCCCTCTATCCCCGTGTGGATCTTGAAGCTATCAAGGAGGGCTTCGCCTGCACCGTCAACGATAATCAAGTTGCCACCCTTTTTGATGAAGTTAAGGACACGTCTGCCGCCTTAGTGGAAAACTTAGACTTGAGCCCTGTGTGAATGCATGTATGTAGAACTTGGTTGTTAATTATTTCACCGTGTCCCGAGAAGTCCCTGGATGAGATGATAATGACCACTTAACACTTGGCCATAACTGCTTCGCCGTGTCCCAAGGAATCCTCTTCGAATTAAAGCTTGCGTGCTGTTCGTATCCAGTTCGACTTCCTATGCCAGCACGTCTTCGAAACTGTTTCGGCTTCCCACACCAGCACGTTCTTTGAAACCGTTTTGGCTTCCCATGCCAGCACACCTTCGGAATCGCCTCGGCTTCTCTGCTTTGGCTATATAAGGGCGTCACCGCCACAAGAGCGATCACCCACTTCCGAGACTTCGTTTTCCCAGCGATCTTTGATTTCTTTTTGAAAACTTCTAATGGCGTCTCCTCCTCGCTCTATCACGCCTGCTGACGAAGTAGCGCCACCTCCGCCACCAGCAGTGGTGTTGGTCTTCAACTTCGAGGAAGAAGTGCCGGCGGCACTTGCTGATGAAGAAGGCCCTCTCGCCGAGCTCTGGGCCGAATACGACCTTGCTCTGGTCGAGGTTGCTGAGCAGGAAGCCACCGCTCGCGATGTCGCCACCGTCGCTGCTTTGACCGAAGCCGCCCCAGCCATCGTCGAGGTTGTCGATGCCATCGTCGAAGCGCTGGGCCGCGCACATCGTGCTTAGGTTTAGATACCTTGAAATCATATATATGTAAAGCTTAGGCAATGTGAAAACATTCACTCGGACATAATGTCTAACTAGTTTATGTATATATTTTTAAAGCAAGTTACTCATTTTTCCTTATTGACTTTTAAATTCATCCGAGTGGTTTGACCCTTTTTGTTTAAGCACTCTGCCCGACTAGTCTAGCCCCCGAGCGTCAGGAGTCAGCTCATGGCTCTTTCTCCCAAGTACGCAATTTGAGTGACTATAGTTCGCCGTTCATGGGGGTCAGAGCTTCACTACTCGGAATTAACGTACTCGGACTCATTCGTAATCGTTAGGGAAAGGAGGCAAAAATGACTCAGAAAAAGATGTGCGCATGCGCACACTATTAGGTGTAGCTCTCGACTTACTGCTTAGTTGGATATCAACTAAGTAGCAAGTCAAGAAAAAACTTTATTCATAACAACATAATCGAGTACGAGGTTTAAGTGTAAAAATGACGTAGCTGCTCTATATTCCAGGTGTTGCCGATGACTACGCTGTCCTCGCGCCTGAGTCTATAAGCTCCGAGCGTGTCACCTCATCGACGATGTACGGCCTTCCCAGCTTGGGGAGAGCTTGTGCTTGCTTTTCTGATTCTTTTTAGAAACAGATATCCTTTAGAGAAAGCACGGCCTCGAACATTGTGATTGTGATAGCGACGCAAGCCCTGGAGGTACTTAGCCGACTGGATTGCTGCAACGTCCCTGGCCTCTTCCAGTCGGTCGAGATCTTCTAGTCGGCTTTCTTTTGATTCGTCTTCCTTGTACTTCCGAACCCGTGGGGATCCGAATTTCAACTCGGTAGGCAAGACCACCTCTGAACAATACACTAGCAAAAAAGGTGACTGCTCGGCTGCTCTGCTAGGAGTAGTTCTCAGCCCCTAAAGCACTGAAGGAAATTCTTTGACCCATCGCGTAGTATACGGCTTAAGACGATCAAATATCCTTACTTTCAAGCCTTGTAGCACCATGTTGTTGGCCCGTTCGACCTGCCCATTACTTCGGGGATGTCCCACAGAAGTGAAGTAGATTTTGATGCCGAGTTCATCACACCAATCTTGAAATTCACCACCTCTAAATTGAGTGCCATTATCAGTGATAATCCTATTCGGCATACCAAACCTGACCACAATTTCTTGAAAGAATTCTCTGGCCTTGGCCGCTGTGATCGTAGTGACTGGCTTGGCCTTAATCCACTTTGTGAACTTGTCAATGGCGACGAAGAGATGAGTGCAACCACCTTGAGCCTTCTTTAGGGGTCCGACCATGTTGAGCCCCCAAACTGCAAATGGCTAGGTGATCGGAATAGTCTGCAGCTCCTGCGCTGGTACGTGGATCTGCCGAGTGAAAAACTGATAGCCTTCGCATGTGCGGACGATGTCTTCCGTATCTGTTGCTGCAGTCAGCTAGAAAAAACCTTGACGATACGCCTTTCCAACTAGAGTGCTTGACGCTGCGTGATGCCCACAAACCCCTGAATGGATTTATCTGAGAAGGCTCTTCCCTTCTTGCTCTGATATGTAGCGCCTTAGAACTCTAGAGGTACTCTTCTAAAAGTGCTCTTCTCCGACCACCACATAACTCTTGCTCTAGCGTGGGACATGCTCTGCCTGTGTGCGATCTTCGGGGAGCTTGTCCTTCAATAAATTATTCAGATAGGGCATTGTCCAGTCAGGGTTGATGACCAAACTTCCACCTCGGCCAGCTTTACCTCTGACTTGCTCGACTCCTGCTGTCAGCTTATCGTAGGTTTATGGAGCTCTTCAACAAATACGCCAGCCAGAACTGTTGCCCGATTGGAGCCTAGTCTTGTGTTGCGAGTTTGTCCACTACTTCATTATCTCAATGGAGCACATGGATAAGCTCCAGCCCATCGAATTTGTCCTCTAATTTGCATACCTCTTAGCAATATGCGGCCATATTGTCGCTAGCACATGACCAATCCTTCTGCACTTGTTTGATCACCAGCTACGAGTCCCCGTGAACCGTCAATCATCGGATACCGAGCGGTATGGCGATACGGAGCCCGTGGATGAGTGCCTCGTATTCGGCGATGTTGTTTGATGCCAAAAAGTGGATTTGAAGAACGTATTTCAGCCATTCACCTCTTGGAGAAATGAGCAATACGCCTACCCCCGTGCTGCTGAGCATAAGGGAACCATCGAAATACATTGTCCAATACTCAAGCTCCTCCACAGCTGTGGGATTCTGCAGTTCTATCCACTCGGTGGTGAAGTCGACGAGTGCTTGAGATTTTATGGCAGTTTGTGGCTTGAAGGAAATTTCGAAAGCCCCGAGCTCGACTGCCCATTTTGCAATTCTCCCAGTGGCTTCCCGATTGTGGAGTATGTCTCCAATCGGAAAAGAAGTAACCACCAAAATCACATGCTCTTGAAAATAATGCTTAAGCTTGCGAGAGGTTAGTAGTACGGCATACAGTAGCTTCTGTACTTGAGGGTACCATTTCTTGAACTCGCCTAATACCTCGTTGATGAAATAAACTAGGCGCTGAATCTTTTGCAAGTATCCTGCTTCCTCCCGTTCCACAATGATTGCAACACTAACTACATGAGTTGTTGCTGCTATGTAAAGCAAAAGGGGTTCCTCGGGCATCGGTAAAACCAACACTGGAGGTGTGGTCAGGAACGTCTTGAGATCCTCAAAAGCTTGCTGTGCCTCAGGAGTCCAATGGAAGTTGCCTTGCTTCTTAAGGAGCTTGAAAAACGGCATCTCCCGCATCCCTAGGCGGGAAATAAATCCGCCGAGTGTGACCATGCATCCTGTGAGCTTCTGGACATCCTTCTGGCAAGTCGGGGGTTTCATCTTCACGATGGTGTTGATCTTCTCCGGGTTTGCCTCGATACCGCGATAAGACACGATGAATCTGAATAGCTTTCCCGAAGGGACTCTGAAGACACACTTCTCGGGGTTGAGCTTCATCTTGTAGACCCTCAGGCTCTCAAACGTCTCAGTCAAATTAGAGACAAGGTCTTCCTTTATACGAGATTTGACAACGACATCATCCACGTATGCTTCCACGTTGTGTCTGAGTTGAGTGTGAAAACACCGCTGTATTGCGTGCTGATAGGTTGTGCCAACGTTTTTCAACCCGAACGGCATTGTAACATAGCAGAAAGCCCCAAACGGTGTGATGAACGAGGTCTTAATGCAATCTTCCTCTTTTAATCTGATCTGGTGATACCCCAAGTAGGCATCTAGAAAACTCAGGAGCTCGCACCCAGCGGTTGAGTCCACCACCTGATCGATGCGAGGTAGCCCGAATGGATCTTTTAGGCATGCTTTATTGAGATTGGTATAATCAGCACACATGCGCCAACTTTTATTCTTTTTGTGAACAAGAACTGGGTTCGCTAACCAGTCGGGATGATACACTTCTTTAATAAAACCAGCAGCTAAAAGTTTAGTGATCTCCTCCCTGATAGCTTCGCGGTGATCTTATGTGAACCACTGGAGCTGCTGCTTGATAGGCCTTGTCTTCTCGTTGATGTTTAGAGCATGCTTAATCACCTCCCTAGGGACGCTAGGTATATCAGATGGCTTCCAAGCAAAGATGTCTCTGTTCGCCTGGAGGAAGGTGACAAGCACGTCTTTTTATTTGCGATTGAGCCCTGTCCCAATCAGAGCCGTCTTGGCCGAGTTGGACGGGTCGAGTGCAATCTTCTTGACCCCTTCATCAGGTTTTATCCCTGACTTGGCCTACTTCTTAGCTAGAACGTCTCCTTCGTCTTATTGGACCACAGCCACCAGTCGGATCTTCTCCCCGTCGACCGCTGCTTCCTGCATCTCAGTCATCTCGCAGCTCTCCCTATCGCACACGAAGGATTGCTTGACATCACCACGAACCGTGATAATGCCTTTTGGCCCTGGCATCTTCAGCGCCAGATACGTGTAGTGTGGCATGGCCATGAATCTGGCTAAGCTTGGCCTTCCCAAGATGGCGTGGTACGCTGTCTCAAAATCAGCCACCTCGAAATTCAGGTATTCGGTCCGGTAGTTCTCCTTGGTCCCAAACATGACCGGTAGAGTGATCTGCTCGAGCGGTACCGCCGAGGTCCCGGGGATTACCCCATGGAACGGCGATGAGCCACGCTTCAGCTCTGAGCGAGGGATCTTCATGTCGTCAAAGGTTTTGGAGAAAAGGATGTTGAGTCCACTCCCTCCGTCGACCAACACTCTCTTGAGCTTGACACTATGAATAACGGGATCCAGGACTAGAGGGTATCTACCTGGGTAAGGGACGTGGTCAGAATGATTCGAGCAGTCAAAAGTAATCGGAACTTCGGACCATCTTAAGTATTGGTAGGTTGCCGGCATGACTGCATTGATCTCTCGAGCGGTAAGTTTTTGCTTCCGCTTGGACTCATACATAGCCGAGCCCCCGAATATGTAGTTGAGCTCACGCTTGGTCGTCTAGTAGTCTTCATCTTCAGGGGGGTCCTGCTTCTTGCTGGCCTCACCTTTGCATGGGTCCGATTGCTTGTTGCTTTCTCGCGTGAACCTTCTTAGGGTGAAGCAATCCTTGGCTGCATGTTTCCCCTTTGGATGGAAAGGACATATCGCATCCATCACCTTGTCATAATCACCTGTCCGCGGTGCTCGGGGTCGACCGTGTTCAGCTACCACGACCAGCTCCTCGCCCTTCCGCTTCTTGTCATTCTGCTTGGAGGACTCAATGTGGTCTTTCTTGTACTTTTGCCATGGACGATCATCTTGGCGCTCAGCTAGGGTGTCCGAGGTTGTGGCGTACCATAGATGGCGGCTTCTGGGACATCTTCTTGATCAGGTCGGTGTTGCTGACTCCTTTCTAGAAAGCCGCTATGACAACCGCTTCCGAGATATCTCGAATCGTGTTCTTCTTCTGCATGAAGCACTGGATGAACTCCCGAAGAGACTCATTCTTCTTCTGATGAAGTTGGTACAAGTCCCATGAGGTTCTGAGCCTATCATAGGTGTCCTGGAATTTTGCGATGAATTGCTCACAAAGATCTCCCTAGGAGTCTATAGAATTCTCTAGAAGTCCTATGAGCCAGGTCTGAGCCGATGGAGTGAACGTAACTGGCAAGTAGTTTTCCATCATGTTGTGGTCACCTTCGGCTGCCTTGACTGCGTGGGCGTAAACCTGCAGCCAAGCCTCTGGGTCCCTCTTCCCGTCGAACTTGACAATGCCCTTAGGGTTGAAACCTTCGGGCCATAACACTCGGCGGAGCCGACCGGTGAATGCGCGAACCCCATCAATGGATCCGGCATGATGCCATGGTGGAGATCGACGCGTTGGAGTTCTGACTCGACGGTCATCGTTGTCACATCGGCCACAGGTGTGGTGATCCTTGCGATCGTTGCGGTTGCCGCGCCGGTCACCGCGGTCATCTCAGTCATCATGGTCAATGCCAAAACACTCGTAGTCATCTTCACGCCGGCGCCATTCATCATCCTCCCGTTCACGCCGCCTAGCGTTAAGGTCCAAGCGGAGGTCGCGGTTGAGACTCCGGCGAGCATCCTCACCACGACGAGGCTCGTGCCTACTGCGTGTGGACCGACTCTGAGCGATCGAGTGCGAGCACAAGAATCGACATCATTTGAATCTCCTAGTTGTCTTTGAATTGTTGCGCCATCACCATGGCCTAAACATGGTCCACGATCGGGGCAGCAGGGCTGTCGTCCCCGAGCATTGGGCCCAGGGTGTTGAGGAGCATCTTGGAGGTGACGATGTTTTGTTGCGGCGTATAGAAAACAGCTTGGTCCCCCATTTTTGTCTGCAAGATGTCTTCATTGACATTGTGGCCTTAGGTCCGAAGAGCCCGTGAGTGCGCTTCTTGTGCCTCACGACGATGGCGATCTGCCTCCGCAGCTTCTTCAGCATCCCGCTGGTGTTGAGATTCGGTCTGTGGGTCTTTGATTATGTAGACACCATAGAAATTTGGCAACTTCCCACGCTGCTTTCTGACTCGATCTCCGAGCTAGAGGAGCAAAGAGGAGATAAGCCGACTAGTCCTCCAGATCCAAGTGGTTTGCTGCTGATAACGCCCACCACCCGAGACTTGTCCTTGGTCGAATCCTCACCGTATTTGAGTTGGGAAGTAAGCCCTCGGTGTACTACTCATGAGTAGGTGGCCGCGGCATTCCTCAACCCAAACGGGAGTGTGAGCAAGGTCTTCTTGAAGTCTCTCACAGATTGTATCTGGTCCAGGTCCGAGAGAGCAAGCTTGCCGAGATTGTCGGTAATGAAATCCAGGCTCCCGAAGCGGAAGCTTGGACGGGAGCAAAAGTGACGGCGATTCCGTTGACGACGGCCATCGAGCTTGACGAGATTGATCTTTTCTCTTCCCCTACCTGGCGCGCCAACTGTCGACGTTTGTTGTCGGCAATAATGTTTATGAGGCTAGGCGCTGGATCCAAACTCGATGGTGGCCCCCTTCGTTTCAGCTTAAATACAACTTCTGCTTAAAATAAAAGCGAATTGTGCGCCGAACAGTAGGATTCTAGACAGCTTCTTCAAGAATTAGAATCTGATTTATACACAGAATCAGAAGCTGTCATCCACTTGATTCTGCGGATTCTGACTCAGATTCTGCAAGTTTTGCCTCCCACGAGTCGTCGTAGGCACAATGGTTTCTGCCATCGTCCCTAGGCCCCTCCAACACCATCATCCGCTCATCCATCACCAATGCCGATCAACAATCAACACAAATAATCAGGATTACCGAATGACCAGATTCTCCAGTCAGCAAATTCTTCAGGCAGCCACTTCTCCAGACAGCTGACTACAATCCAGAATCTGCATAATCAAAAGATGTCCCGAAGGGGGCCGGTAGCACAAAACAGGGATTTATATAGGTTCAGGCCCTCATGAAAGAGGTAATACCCTAGTCTTATGCTCTGGGATTATGATTGTCTATCTTACTGCTGATGATTAGATCTTGATGTCTCTCCGCCCCCCCTTTATATAGTAGATGGGTGCGGTTACAAAGAAGAGTCCTGATCGGTTACAAGGTGGAGATTCTATCTCTATCCTTTCCTGCTGAACCTATTAACAACCAGGATTACAATCGTATCCTACCTAATCAAGGATGGTTACTATCCTCTGAACTTTTTGATTGTGCACAGCTGTGGCCCTCCGGGTGATGCCCATCTCCATGTAGTCAGCTCGGCCCATCCCCTCTTGAGTGGTCCGCGCGGTCCGCCATGCAGATACCCAGGGTGCATGTACTCCACACCGGGCACGCCCCATGATCTTGGAGCCGTATCCGGCACAGCGCATGCAGCCACAGATATTGTCGCTCCCAGCATGGTAGACCATTATCATGACCCGACAGCTACAGCCACAGTAGGGATTGCGGCCAGATTGTCAAAGCACCTCAACTTGGACAATCCTTCGACACCTCACCCGCGGGCACCAGGATTCCAGGGGCAGCAGGCCCTTTGGCAGCGAAACCACAATGGTGCGCCCGGTAGCGTTCCAAAACGGCATGCGGTAGAGAGCCACCCGGCGGCGTCTTGGCACCCCGAGACCAACGTCTAGTGCACTCACATGCTATTGAAGTCTCTCCCACCGTTGGACCCGGCCAACCCTATGATGCCGGTGTTCGACCAGATGAAGACGTTGCTTGATGCAGTGCAAGCCAGGGATCTTTCGAGTGGCTAATTGTGGTTGAGCAGACCAAGCGAAGCAGGGCACCGAGCCGGTGCGGGGCTATTCTCGGCGGCCGCCAAGCAGCGAGATCAATGGTGGCCAGTTCCAGTCATCGTGTTTCCAGGACGGTCCGCTCGAACCCCCACCAGGGATATCCTGGAAACCTCCGAGATCGAATCCCGCATGATCGTCGAGACTTACGCGATGTCTTACGAGATAGGAGAGAAGAGCGTGAAAGGAGAGATAATGAATCCTCATCCTCGAGAGGTCGATCCCCGACACGACATGCGTGCCGCGGTAGATCTTCGCCTTCGAGGGACCACTTGCCGCTACGACACAGGTTCCCCCCCAGCAAGATGCACACAGAGGATAGCTCTATATGACCCCGGAAGACATCGATGAGGGGTGCAAGGCGTTCACTCCAGCACTATGCGCAGTCGGATGGCCGGACAAGTTCAAGCCCGGTCTGGTGTAGAGGTATTCGGGGAAGATCAACCCTGTTGAATGATTGCAGATCTATACTACAGTTATGAGAGTAGCCGAAGGCAACGAGAAGGTGATGGCTAACTACCTGCTCACCACTCTCGATGGGGCAGCTAGGCTTGGCAACTAAACCTCCCGCCTCAGTCGATATCGTCATGGGCCGAGTTGCGCACACAGTTCATCACCAACTTTCAAGGTACGTATGAACGCCCCGGGACACGTAGTGACTTACATCGGCTGGTGCAGAAGCCAGGAGAGTCACTGCGCAGCTTCATTCAATGGTTTAGCGACAAAAAGAACTTGATCCCCAACATCTCATATGAGGCAGTGATTGTTGCCTTTGAAAATGGGGTGAAGGATGGAGATCTGAAGGGGAAACTCGCCACCCGGAAGATCAGAACCACCAAGGAGCTCTTCGAATTGGCGAATAAGTATGCCATCCGCGCCGAAGCCCGAGACCATCTCGATAACCCAAAGCTTGGCAGCGACAAGGCTGAGTCATCCAAGCAAGGGGCGAAGAGGAACAAGAACCGCAGGGAGAAGCGCAAGGGCGAGTCCACTATGGCCGCGGTCGAGAGGGGCAAGACGCGCAACCTAGGCGACAACAAGGGTCGAAGCCATGGAGGAGGTCAGTACTGCCATGTCCATCACTCAGACAAGCACGACTTCAACGAGTGCTAGGTTATCAACAAGAAGGTCCAGGAGAAGCTCAAGGCCACCCTTGCTAAGCAAGGCATTGAGCAGGCTAGAGACAAGCTCGAGGACGACAAACCCGAGTATTAGGAAGCTGAGCATAAGCTGGCACACATAGTCGGAGGGTCTGCCACATACGAGACCAAGAGGCAGTACAAGGCAATTAAGAGAGGTCAATCTAACCACGCCGGCTGTCCCCCGATTCCTTAAGTGGTCGGAGATGCCGATAACGTTCGACCAGATAGATCATCCGACTTCGGTCCCACATACAGGGCGATACCTGTGGTGTTCAAGCCCACTATTGTAAACATCAAGGTCGCTCAAACCTTAGTCGATGGAGGAAGCTCGTTAAACCTCATCTTCGCGAAAATGCTAGATAACATGGGTATTCCCCAGACCGAGATAAAAGCCAGAGCCGAGCCATTTCACGGCATAACTCCGCGCTCATCGGCTACCCCATTGGGCCAGATCGAGTTGCCAGTTACATGCGGCATGCCGAGCAACTTCCGTATTGAGAAGATCCTCTTCGACATAGCGGACTTTTGTACAATGTGATCCTGGGCCACCTAATGCTGGCCAAATTCATGGTAGTGGTGCACTATGCATATTAGACAGTCAAGATGGCGGTGCCAAAGGGAGTCCTCACGATCAAGGGCGACCAGTGCTCGGTGGTCAGGTGCGACAAGAAGAGCTTGGAGATGGCTGAGCATCTCGACTGATCAGCAGCCAGCGTCGACAATGAGATAGCTAAGCACCAGAAACCCGAAGGCAGTAATCAAGCTTCCATATTCGACAGAGCTGCCAACACCAAGTCAAGGACATCAGGAAGGGCAAGAAGATCTGTGAAGAGGTCAAGACGGTGCCTCTCGACCCGACGGAGCCATCCAAGATGGTCAAGGTAGGCGCCGACCTCGACCCTAAATAGGAACTCGAGCTCCTCACTTTCCTTTGAGCAAACCACGACGTGTTCACATGGTAGCCGTCCGATATGCCCAGAGTCCCCAAGGAGGTGATCGAGCATCGATTAGCTATGGAGTCAAGCACCAAGCCCGTGATGCAAAAGCAGCATAGATTCACAGAGGATTGGAAGCAAGCCATTTAAGAGGAGGTCGGCAAACTCCTGAAGGCTGGTTTCATCTGAGAGGTCTGCCACCCAACATGGCTGGCGAACTCAGTTCTGGTAAAGAAGGCTAACGGCAAGTGGAGGATGTGCATCGACTACACCGACCTCAACAAGGCGTGTCCAAAGACCCTTTTCCCCTCTCTCTTATCGACCAGATAGTGGAGTCCACTACAGATTGTGAATTGCTAAGTTTTCTAGAAGCCTATTCAGGGTATCACCAAATTAGCATGTCCGTCGAGGACGAAGAAAAAATAGTCTTTACTACTCCTTTCGATGTATTCTGTTATGTGAAGATGCCCTTTGGTTTGAAATGTGCTGGTGCAATGTATCAATGATGCATTCAAAATTGCTTAAAATCCCAAATAGGATGCAATGTAGAAGTATATGTTAACGACATCGTAGTAAAATCGAGAACCAGGGGTATTTTGGTCGGGGACCTCGGCGAAATATTTGACAACTTTAGGAAGTATCGGATGATGCTTAACCCCGAGAAATGCATGTTCGGCATCCCGTCCAGCAAGCTTCTTGGCTTCCTGGTGTCTAGTTGAGGCATCGAGGCCAACCCGCACAAGATCGAGGCGGCAAATCAGATGCGTCCTCCACGAATGCTAAGAGGTACAAAAGCTTACAGGATGCATTGCTACCCTCAGTCGATTCATCTCTCGGATGGGTGAACGAGGGCTACCTTTCTTCAAGCTGCTCAAGAAGCATGACAACTTCAAGTGGACCAACGAGGTCGAAGAAGCCTTTCAAGATCTAAAAAGGTATTTATCTTCTCCGTCAATTCTAGTTTTACCTAACGAAAAAGAGGACCTTTTCCTTTACATTGCAGCCACCCCCAAGTAGTAAGCACGGTCATGGTGGTCGAGCGGGATTGATTGACAAAAAGGCTAAAACCTAGAAGCCTGTATACTATGTAAGCAAAATCCTGCAAGGAGCCAAATCACGATATCTATAGATACAAAAGATAATATACGCCGTCTTGATGACTTCCCAAAAGTTACGGCACTACTTCCAGGCGCATAAAATCGTGGTGATGACTATGTACCCACTGAAGGAGGTTTTTGCGTAACAGACACAACAGGTCAGATCGCGTAATGGGCAGTCGAGTTCAATGAGGTCAAGGTCGATTTTGCGCCAAGAACCAGTGTCAAGTCAGGGATTCTGGCGAATTTCATCGCGGAGTAGACGCACGTCGAGGAGAAGGAAGCCAAGGTAAACGATGACCACTGGACCATGTTCTTCGATGGATCGCTCACGCTCCAAGGCTCGGGGGCTGGCATCATGTTAAGATCTCCGATAGGTGAAGAAGTTAAATATGTCATCCAACTTAATTTTCAAGCTTCGAATGACGTTGTAGAGTATGAGTGACTGGTCAACGGGCTTCGGATAGCTGCAGCACTAGGAATCAAGCGATTACTCTTGAAAGGGGACTCACAGCTAGTCGTAAACCAAGTGTAGAAAGAGTACCAATGCTCGGACGACAACAAGGCGGCATACTTGAACGAGGTTCACAAGCTAGAGCACAAGTTTGAAGGCCTTAAGGTAAGGTATATCCGGCGAAGTGATAACACCACCGCCGATGAACTTGCTAGGCTCCCTTCGTCCCATCTGCCTGCCCCATCAGGAGTCTTCATGGAGAAACTCTCCAAACCGTCTATCTCCTCTTCGTGAGAAGCAGATGCTGCCCAACTTGGCCAACAGCTTGGTCGAGTCAGCAAGGCAGAGGTTGCAGACACGGAAGCTGCACTACATGAACGCGAGCCGACCTGGATGACTCCATTTCGAGCCTATCTCGAAGGTCAAGAGATCCCTGACGATGATGCCTCAGCCGAGAAAATTGCATGTAAGTCCAAGCTCTATGCATTGGTAGACGACAAGCTCTATCGAAAAGGGAGTAATGGAATCTTGATGAAATGCATCACTCAGGAAGAGGGCAATGAATTATTACTCGATGTTCATCGAGGCATCTGTGGTAACCATGTGTCCTATCGCACCCTGGTTGGGAAGGTTTTCTGGCAAGGGTTCTATTGGCCAACTGCCCTCTAGGTCGCTTACGAGCTGGTGAAAAAGTAAGAAAGCTGCCAATTCTATGGTAAGGAAACTACCAAACCAGCCCAAGCCCTGCAAACTATTCATCTGTCTTGGCCCATCTCCGTCTGCAGATTGGACATCTTGGGACCGTTCCCGAGAGCCTAAGTAGGTTACTTGTTCCTGTTCGTGGCAATCGACACGTTCACCAAGTGGATCGAGGCCGAACCCGTTAGGAACATCACCTCAGAAGCAGCCAAGAGGTTCATGAGGAGCATTGTTACTCAATTTGGCATCCCAAATCAAGTAATTACAGACAACAGTAGCCAACTCAAGAGCAGTGCTTTTACAGTCTTCTGCGAGGAACTTGGAATCAATCTCTACTTTGCTTTTGTCACTCATCCTCAGAGTAACGGTCAAGTCGAGCGCGCTAATGGCATGACCTTGCAAGGGATAAAGACCCACGTATTTGATAGGCTAAAAGCTTACTCGACCAAATAGGCGAAGGAACTCCCCTCGGTGCTATGGGCCATTCGAACATCGACTAGTCGAGCCACCGATGAAACTCCATTTTTCTTGGTCTACAGAGTAGAAACAGTGCTCCCGACTGAGTTAACGTTTAAATCACCTCGAGTGGAAAACTACTCAGGAAAGGAACAAGAGCTAGAGCGAGCAAGCGATATAAATCTACTCAAAGAGTACATGGATCGAGCATCCATTCGAGCGGCCAAGTATCAGCAAGCCCTGTGCAAGTACCATAGTACGAGAATTTAGGAAAAAGAACTTGATGTTGGGGACTTAGTGCTGCGAAAGGTGCAGAGGCAGGATAACCGCAACAAGTTATCACCTAAGTGGGAAGGCCCCTACGTTGTAGTCCAGGCTACTCGACCAGGTTCAGTATGATTATCTACAGCGGACGGCACGGTACTTGAAAACTCGTGGAACATCGATCAGCATAAAAAAGAATTGCACAGACAAAGAACAAACAAGAGCAAGCAAACATCCCACGTAAGTAAAAGTTCATTTCATTTATAATATTAACAAAAGTCTTCCTATTACATTTTCAGAACAGGCTACCCTAGCTACCCTACAACTACTTGAAGGCATCTCGCCTCCTCTTTTCCTCGCTCATGGGCAAGCAGCTGATGGTCCCCAGAATAGGCCGGCAACCTCGCGGGAGAGGGTCGGAAGAGATGGCAAGTGGACGTAGACCAGTTGATGGCAAAGGATCCACCTCTTGTACCACCAAATGCCCTCGACCACCATCGTGATGGGTTAGAGGGTGAGCAGGGGACGGACCAATGGAGCTGCCCCGAGCTTCACCTCCGCTGCTGGCACTGGTGGCCTCGCCTTTTTGTCCTCTAGTGTTGGAGGAGGCGACACCCGTCCTCAAGAGAGGAGCAGAGGTGGTATGGCCTTGTGGGGAAGTAGCGTGCAGCTTGCTTGTCACTTCCTCCCCATCTTCAGGCCACACCTCCCTCTCGATGGCCTCCTAGTCGATCTTTTCCTCCTCTTCTTCGGATCAGACCTCCTTTTCGATTGCGTCTCAATCGATCTCATCATCTTCGTCATTGGAAAGGATGATGACAATGAGCTGAGAGGGTCCCGTAGTAGGAGGCAAAGGAGGGATCTTAGTAGGAGTCTCCCGAGGAGGTGCCCCCTCAAGGATCTCCGAGGGAGATGAAGGCGGTGGGGGGGCCATTGGATGTCTGAAGCTAAAAGTGATGCAATACCGAAGGAAGAAAAGTGATGCCGAGAAACTACGCGTCCCATCTATTTATAGCCCCAAAAGAGCCTCAGGCCAAGCATCGCAAGCCAATGGGAGTCCGTGTTAGTTTTAGTTTACGAAGCATCCCAGCTATGCCTTCACAATAATGCGAAAGCCGAACAGACGTTGAGTGATGGTGGGCCCCGCAAAGACCAAAGAACGCGACGGCTGCAGCAGGTCTCAGTAATAAAGGTGTAAGTGGAAATGGTGCCAAGTCTGATCAGTGCACTCGGGGGCTTGTGCGCTCAGACATACGATCAAAGAATATCGGACATGACGCTTGCACCCAACTATCGCCTCGATGGTCTAGTCGAGCAGAGAGTCAGGGGCCACGTCGTGCTACCGCTAAGCATGAGACTCTGCCAAGTACATTCGGGGGCTTGACCACCGAGGCGTACGGCCGAGGGCTCTCTTCAAGGCATTCATGCCTACTTGTCATAGCAAATTATCGAGTAAGGGGTCGAAGATCAACATCGCTCAAAATTCTTGCCTCGGTGTAAGCCTCGCGCTCGATTCGAGACACTCATCGAGTAAGGGATCAGGATTCATGACAAATGCACAAGACTGATGCTCCGCTAACACCTCGATCCAGCTATCGAGTAGAAGCTGAGAGCAGAGTCGCGGCATAGTGTTGACTGTACTCTACTCCCCACCCGATGGTCTCATCGAGTAGGTAGTCGGGAGCTACAAGTAACTCGATACTCGATACACGGTACATAGGTAACCCGACACCTTGTTTAATTTTTGCTCTTTGTCAGTTCTCGTTTAATCGATATGGCTATCGAGCAAAGCACACTGTAGGCGACAGTTTTTCTATTTAATAAACACGAGTCCCTTTGCACACATTTAGTCGATCCCGTGCTCAACCGGTCAGCAAATGAAGCCAAAGCGCGGCCATGCCTGAACCCGATGATGAGCAATTCTATCCTGCGCGCAAAGAAGCACCAGATTGTCAGACATCTAACGTTCAGTGGCCGGCGAGAGATGAGGCCTCTAATCAGTTCTACATGCACTATCCGATAAAGCTCAAGTTTGTTACATGGTCTAAGCCGTATGGTCGATGAAGGCTAGCAAAGGATCGTGTAAGTTCCTAAAGTTGTCTACACAGCACAGATTATGCATAGCCTCTCCGAGCGCAAGCTCGGGGCTCAAGAATTTAATAGAATCTTGCCTTAAGTTTTGTGTGCAGGTATAGCCGAAGCACAAGCGCCAGTTTATAAGTGCTAACCGAAATTGCATTTTCCTGTGTCTCTTTTGTTTCATCGGTAAGGAACCAAAAGCATGACACAAATGGACAAGCAAAATAGTAAGATCTTTAAAACAAAGAGGGGCGTTGAGCCAGCGCGAGCTCTGTTACATCAAGGCCATCCGCTTAAGGGCTGCGCTCATCCTTGCTATCAAGAGACATTTCCAGCCCGTCCACAAACCGCTCGGCCTGATCTTGGAAGGAGTCGACCAGATCATCAACCTTGTCCTCCTCACAAGTGAAAGCCATCTTCCAAGCGCGAGAGGTCTAGTTCCGAGTAATGGGAATTCACCATGGCGAGCAAGGATGACGTCGCAAGATGAGCTGAATTGGTCATGTGGCAGAGGATCCTCGACTACAGAGCGTCTAATGCCGTGTCCGTCGCAGCCTTCTCCCCCTCAACCTTCTTCAAGCTCGCCTCCAAGGAAGAACTACTGGCCTTTAGCGTCTCTGCCTTCGCGAGCAGCTTTCGCTCCCTCGCTTCAAATTTGATCCGAGCCCCCCTCAGTTTCTCCATCTCCAGCCGGAGTTTCACCAGCTCGTCATTCTTCATCTTTATGATCCGCTGCTGAGAAGCTGCAAGCCGCTCATTTTGTTGCTTAGCTTGCTGGCAAAACGTTTTGACATGACGCAGGGTCTCCGAAGCTCACTGCCGGAAGATAGACGGCAGAGGTTGAAAAAGTAGCAAAGAAGAAAAATGAGCTTGAACCGTAGGATCGGTTAAGTGCATTTGCATACCCGGAGATCTGGTTCCAAGAGCGACCAATGTTCAAGGGGAGCTGAAGGAGGTAGAAGCGAGGACGAGGCCGTAGGAAGTGCAGCTAGTGCGCCAAGTGCTAGTTCAACCGCGCTTGTGTCCATTGAAGGCAAGGAACCAGCCGAGGCTACGGCAACTGTTTCCGACGACTGCAAGGTGCCAGTTGAAACCGGTTCGATCACGTCGGTTGGTGGTGAGGAGCCATCAGTAGCACCCTCGATGGTGCTGTCAGGCACTTCCTTCCTACAAAACAAAGAGCTTTCGTATGACACCAGGAGATGGGAGCATAAGAGAGCAACGAATAGGTAATCTTACTTCTTTGTCTTCTAGACCACTCTCAAGCCGCTCCATGAGCGAGACCTCTTCTTCGGCACCAGCTTGGCCCTGGTGGCTGCCTTCTCAGTCGGCTCGGCTGGCAAGAGCGGTGACACCGGTAGATCAGTGACCAGAGAAGCAGTCTGCTCAAGCAGGGAATCTATCAGCAACCGATTTAGACTATCAACATGGCAATTAATCAGTAATAGTCACTTTACCCTTTCGACTGTCTCGGTCGGCTAAGGAACTTCTCGGGGCGACGCCTGCGAAGCCGCAGCCAAATGTTGCGCATCAGCGACCAAGGTGTCCCGTTGTTCCTCCAAAAGCTACCGAACTACGTCAGCAGTGACCTCATAACACCCGAGTGATCGATTGAACATCACCTGATCAGAAGTATTCAATACTCGGTGGCGCTTCCATCGAGGTGGAGGTGATGTGAAGCTGAACTCCCCGATCGAGGAGAAACCGCCTCCTCCTGCTCCTGAGCTGCTTCGGCCTCGCTGGGAGCTGGGGCAAGTGTCGTGTCCTCCGCAGACGGACCCACATTAGCAGGGCCTGAGCTCGATGCATGCCCACCGTCTCGAGTAGGCTCATCGTCCAGGTCTACGGCCCCCTCAAGTAGTTCGCTGTGCTCATCCTGCTCAACCTCCTAAAGAGGTAAAATGAGTTAAGCCCTGATGGTTGCCCTAGAGCAGCAACAGTGGTAAGTACTCGATACGTACCTCTGATCGAGGGTTGATGAGAGAATAGGCCTCTATGTCGCAGGGTCCAGGAGATGATCCATGGAAAATTTTTCCCAATCGAGCAGAAATATTTGTATCTGACAAAACTGTTGGTCAGTAAAGCAGTTCGTTAGCCACTAGTCATGGCAGAAGAAGAAAAGCAACAAAAGAGATCAGTGCCATTTACCTTCGGAAGAATCTCTGGTCGCTTCATTTACCCCAGAGTATTCCCATGCCAGATGGTCTTGGCATTTCAACGGACTCGACTGTCTCGTCAGGAAGTCCCGGGCGACATGCCACCTAGAAAGGCCTCTTTTCCTCAGCTCCTTGATCTTCTCGACGTAGTGCGCATTCCGCGTAGTCGACAGAGGGACCTTTGTCCAGAGCGCAGAAGAGGCTGGGAAAGAAGGCTTGTAAGACAAAGGAAGGTTAACCGTGTCCGGCGAGGTGATATAGAACCACCGTTTCTTCCAGTCTGACTACCCGGAAGAAGTTACCAGCATAGGTATATAAACGCTAGCAGTACTGATGCAAAGTTGGAAGCCAGCGCCCCTAACGACCTCATTCTTGGTCGACCGCTTCAAACTATAGAAATGGTGAAATAAGTTGAGGCTGGGTCAAATACCCAGGTAGGCCTCACAGAGATGAACAAAGACGCTGAGCATTGTGATGGAATTGGGGCTCAGGTGAAAAAACTGGATTCCATAAAAGTCTAGAACATCAAGCAGAAATTTGGAAGGGGAAAAGCTAAGACCACCACGGAAGAAAGACTCGAAAACAACAATCTTGTCCTCATTCTTAGGAGTCGAATAGTCCTCATCAGCGGAAGCTCTACAATGGAAGAACACTCAAGGAGAAATAAGGCCATCTTTCTCCAGTTCCACATGGTGTTTCTCTGCCACGATGGACGTCTACCACACCTGTCGGTATGTTTCATCGCTGAAGGTTGGTTCTTCGATAAGCCCTGCTACAACCTCCTTCTTCGGGACGACAACCTTGGGGTTGGCAGAAGAGTCAGAAGCCATTGGAACAGGAAGAGGAAACTATCAGACACAGAAGCGCAAAAGCTCAAGGAAACGAGACGGAGGCTTCGAGAGGAAGGCTAAAGGCAAAAGAATGAACGGCTACAGTTCCAAATCCGGGGATTTATAAGCCAAAAGGTGTCTAGGCATAACGATTCGTTTCCCGCTGAACAGCACAACGATCACCGAAAAAAGTGGAATGATGGCGCCGTATTCACCGCAATGTAAGCAATAAATGCTCCAATTGCTCAACTTTCAGAATTTCTAACAACGGTTCCAACTCTGCTCAGTGTCGGGTTGACTGGCCAATACCAGGCAGCGCAAGATTACCCTAAGTGCTCGAGTTTAGGCTTGCCGTAGGGCACTCGACCCCGCACAACCTACTCGATACTTAGCAATTCCTACTCACTCGAAGTATTCGACCAGCAGCAGGTGACGCGTTACTCAACTAAACCAAGTTTGGCAGTAATCGACCAAGAACTCAACGGACCCTCCGCTGAGCGAAGTTCGGGGGCTACTGTCGAATATCCAAGTATGGGATATGGGCATGTGCCATAAAGTCAGAAACCACATTACACACATATTTACTGGTACCAAGATATCCCGTATATCTCTAGCCCGAGTCTGCGGGATAAGGTATACGCGGAAAGGATACCCCTTGTAGGGAAAGCTTCGATCCTACTCCCGATACGAGGAGACCCACTTGAGTACGCCTAGCAGCTATAGAAGTTCAGATACGATATGGGGGTCATAATAGCAGAAGGACTCCTCATTGACCACGACTCGATACTCTGGCCTACTATATAAGGACCAGGGAGGATGTCACCAAGGGGGAGCCAAAGAGAAAGAGCGGCAACGAGTCCATAAGCCTGAAGAAGCCACTACGACCCTGAGTAATTTAGCGTAGCCATACACAAGCTGTAGTCTAGTTATCCCCCAGATTCGTAGGTCTTTCTTATAATTAGGGATACCCCCATCAATTTGTAATTCCTTCATCGATCTCAATCATCGTCGACATAGGAGTAGGGTATTACTCATCGACGAGGCTCGAGCCTGTCTACATTGAGCGTTCCGTCTTGCATGTTTGACCCTGCATATCTCGAAGGTACCCGAATATAAGTGTGTTATCGATCACTAACCTTCAACAAAATGTTCCATGCATAGAACTATGGAAGAGATAATTTTCTTAGAAGGATATACACCTATCGTTCAAATTTATAAAACATATTTCCTCATAGCACATAGATTAAAAAATATTGAAAATGACTAAGATATCCTTAATTATTATATCCAAGCATTATATTCAACTCATAAACGTTATATTCACTGCATGCATGCATATAGCGTAAAACTAGATATTTATTTATGGTACAGAGAAAACATCACACTAATTTCGTATGGAATGTGAAATACGTTTTATATTTGTGAACAAGACCATTTAAAAATATACCCTATATCTTTGGACATAGGGAGCAGTAGATTTGGTTTAGAGGATTTGCATCATGTCTTGCAAACTAAAATGCTGATAGTCACCTCTATTTCTCAGTTGCTCATCTCACAGCCCCAACCAAACATGACAGGGATTGGGTGTCCTCAAAGGACCATTGGATCAAAAATGGATAGTCCGGACAGCCAAAAACACTGTACAGATTTTTCACTGTTCATCATACTATAGCAAAACACTGTTCACCATGTTTTTGACCAATTCGAACTGTTCGTCGTCTTAATCCAGACTATCTCTACTATTATAAAGCACGACTTGGTGGACGGTCCGTTCTTCCACGGGCCCCACTTCCCAGCCCCCTTCTCACTTCACACGTACACAGCCCCACTAAACGCGACTCTTCGGCTCCGCCCCCCTCTCACTCCACAGAGCCACCCCCAACCCAGTGAAACCTACAATCACTCCTCTCACTCCATGCAGACTCCTCGGTTCCTCGCCCTCTCCTCGCGCCGCCCCCCAGCCGCGATCTCTGCGCCGCCCCCCACTCCGCAGCCGATGCAATCTCCTCGCCCTCTCCTCGTGCCGCCTCCCAGCCGCGATCTCTGCGCCTTCCCCCACTCCGCAGTCGATGCAATCTCCTCGCCCCAATGCGATCTCCGCGCCTTCCCCCACTCCGCAGCCGCGATCTCCGCGCTGCCCCCCACTCCACAGCCGATGCAATCTCCTCGCCCCAATCTCCTCGCGCCGCCCCCCACTCCGCAGCCGATGCAATCTCCTAGAGTATCTTCTGCCCTCTTTCCCTTTTATGGATATGGATCGATATCTCTGTTCTGATTAATCTTCCGCTGTATTTAACACTTCGTTTCTCCCTTCTATTTTGGCGACGAGTTGGTGCATCCGGGGTTGCGAGGAGTTCGTCGAGGGAAGGTGCATCCGGCAAGACCTCAGCGAGGAGGAAGACTACAAGCTCGACTTCAGCGAGGCCGTCACCACTGCGCCCACCATCGGCTACAACGTCGAGGAGATCGTCTTCAAGAGCATTCGCATCGAGGTCAGCCCCGCGCCCCTTCCTATCCCCCTCCCTTCTCCCGCCCGAATTCTAGCCCCCCAGGTTTTAGGGTAGATTTTGCGATTATTTTGATTTAGTCTAGGTTTTAGGCTAGATTCTCCCCCTTCCGGTTGGTCGAGGATTATGGTTGGATAGTTTGTTTAATCATTTGATGTTTAGGTATTTTCTTAGTGTTCAAATGAAAAATTTCCAGATAAAAAATATGCTGGTTGTTTCGAAATTTGCATAATGACCAATGGTTCTTAACTTGTGAAGTGCAGAAAACCCTGTCTGGTTATGTTTACTGGCAAACAAGTAATTGCTTTTTTGGGCACCACTCATATAAAGATCAGTAACTGTCAGATCTTCTTTTAGCTGTTGTATTACCTTTCTATATGCAATTTGGTTGTTCGTCATGGTGCTCTGAAGGGTTACAGTACTCGCAGTATATCATGTTGGTTGTTGGCATGCCTTCACTGTTTGTGGTGGTTTTCATTCATTCAGCATTCAGTAATTTTTCATAGTGCAGCTCATAGTATTATGTTGATTGTTCAAACATGCTTTTGTATATTCTGTATTATATCATTGTTTGCATAGCACATGGTTATGAGTTGGTGCCTAATTAGTACCTTACAGAAATCTTTTTAATCGATGATCTAGCTAGCTTTGTTAGCCGCATTACCTGCCTTTTAGAATTCCAGTTTTTGCATCATTTTGCTTATTTATCACAAATGACACTCTCCAGTTTAACATGATTGTATACATAAACCTGTGAACAAAGAGAATAATTGTATTAATAAGGGTATAAAAAATGCTTCTATACTGCAATTTTGGTATTACTGAATTCAAGGTATATTAGTATTAGATGACAGAAATGTAGGTTTACATCTTATTTATTTATGATTGTATACATAAACCTGTGAATTCCAGTTTTACGTCTTATTTATTTACCTTTTTAATATTTAGCATATGCCTTCTATTTAGCATATATGGCTATCCTGTTCTAATATGTCAGTGAGAGAATGTAGTGGCAAAAATGAAATTAACCCTGGATTAGTGGCAAAAGCAAAACACATCATCCCTAAGAACTAATAATGAATCTAAGAGTAATTAGAGTTGTATCACTAAGAGTTTTCAAACTTGTTAGAGGAATCTGCAAATGGTTACTGCAAGAATAAGTAATTGTTGATTAATTGTTCCTCATGTATAGCATAAATACCTTGTTCTAATGTAATTTTTAAGGCCAAATGCCAAACAGCTTGATTTGCTGGCTCCTGTCTTTGGTATATGATAGTACACTCTCCAGTTTAACAAGATTGTATACATAAACCTGTGAACAAAGAGAATAATTGTATTAATAAGGGTATAAAAAGTGCTTCCATACTGCAATTTTGGTATTACTGAATTCAAGGTATATTAGTATCAGATGACAGAAATGTAGGTTTACATCTTATTTAGAGATAACAAGCTTTGGGTCAGTCTTGTCAAATAGCATTTTGCAATTAGGGTTTAGGTTGGCTTTAATGCTCATTTTGCAATTTCTGAAAGGTTGGCATTTTGCAATTTCTGAAAGGTCTTGTCAAATAGCATTTTGCAATTTGTCTAAGAAATGCTCTATTGTTGATTTGTTAAAAGTGTCCTGGCATCATTGAGAAAAGGGTGCTCTATACACAAATTTTTGTCTAATATATTACCTTTGTTGTGCTTTGCGATGGGATGCTTATTTTTGATCATCCTATCTCCCAAAATTTCCTTTTCCTTTCTACATTTGCTCTCAAGGTATGTTCTTCCTCATCTTCAACTGACTTATTCGAGTGTGTTTCTGCCATGTTTCTAGCAAGATATAGCTTATTCAGTGTGTTTCCTGCCACATAGGTTCCATAAAATATATGTTCAATGCAAATGCAAAATCAAGGTGCCATAGGAAATACTAAAATGAACATAGCAAAATCAAGGTGCCATAGGAAATACTAAACTGATATCATTGTTTGCATAGCACATGGTTATGAGTTGGTGCCTAATTAGCACCTTATAGAAATCCTTTTAATCGATGATCTTGTACCTGCAATAAACATGTCTGTTTAGTGAGGTAAAAATCGGTCATGCTAGAAAACATATTTAAGTTGCATGTCTATTCCATTAGCTTGGTAGGATTTACAGTGGCTTAGTATTGTTTGCTTGGGTGCATAAAGTGGTCATTTGACATGTCTCTTTGCATTTTTGTTATGGGGAAAGAGGTGCTCAGGTCTTTGTTGATCCAGAATTTGTTGAATACTTGACTTCTACATTCTAAAACACAGGTATATCCCAAATTTTTGAACAAAATTCTCAATTTACTTCTAACATGTCTACTGTACTACAAAACTACAGATAATGTTTGACACTTGACAAACATTTGAATAATGCAAAATTGATGCCATGTATGAAATTTGTTTTCTTGAGTGTGCAGTTATGTTTAGATTTATCAGCAGTTCAATAAAGTTATTTGTTAGAACCACTGAAACACATGCATGACAAATGCGAAATCCATTTGCTTGTTGAGACCTAATTAACGAGGAAGGGCAGTTTGTATGCATTCAGGTAGGGGTTAGCAATCAACATCTTGAACCCATCAAGCAGTTTGTTTGCATCTTGTCCAGTATTCTTACATAACCCAAAAGCTCTGTAACAACAAAGAATGAGATCACACTTTGGGTATGCTCTTCTGCAGTACTTACTGCTGTTGTTGTAGTAGGCTCCTTATGCTATGGTCCTTGATTCTGAAAAGCTGGTGCTTATCTACTTCTAATTTTATATGCAAAGTTTTTCACTGTTTACTACTTTTCTGATAATATGCTAGAAAGGAGCTTCAGCTTCTAGGAAGTCATGGAATATTGGGATATAGAGGCACATCTATATTTTGTACTACTGATCTGAAATTGAGGTGAGGCGCATGTGTTTAATTGCTCCTTTCCTTTTGTTTGGTACTTCATGGAAAGGATACTAAGTAGTTTAACTAGAGAGAAAAATGCAATGCCAAGTGAACGAAACATAAAAAATAAAATTAGTGGGGATAAGTATGTCTGTTTTTTAGCCTTACAGAAACCTCTACTTTCTGAAATTGAACTTTGTATGTTGTATGTATAAATGTTTTTTTGGTAGAGCTTTGTGATTGCTGGTATAATATGAAATACACATTATATTTATGGATAAACACTATTCAAAGAATATGCCTTATAAACAGCACATCCCATTGTGTTTTGTACATCTTTTTTATTTACCTTTTTGATATTGTTGTTCTAATGTGACAGTCCCGAAAGTAAAAGATCGGGGAAAAAACACTTCTGGCACGTTAAACCTTCATACAGATGAGTGCAGTTTACATTCCCTTTGTTGCTTTCTTGCTTGCATTCAAACTTCCATATACATGTTTGTGTATGCCCGTGTGTATCCTTTTTCTTATTGATGTTGAATGGACTATTTCTTGGCAGACCTGCTTGCGTACCATGATTCATGTTGCCAATTTCATTTCTTGGGCTTTTAGCATGCATACTATGTAGATATAGATCTCAGCATATATCAACTAAGGGGACATGGTAGTTTAACCACCCTATGTAGTTAAAAAAAAGCACAGTTATAATCAAACAGATGCCCTGGGAGAAATAATTAGCATGCATGATCAATAAATTTACTGCATACTTGATTTTCCAATGCCTGAGTTACTGCTTACTTAGTTACTGCAATTCCGAAAATCTTACACAATAACACAATCGACAGAGCATTCTTGTCCTGAGTTACATTCATTTTCAGCTCTTAGAGCCATACTGTAACATCCCAAAATTTCAGCTTTTCAATTATTAAATATTATTTTATTGCCATTTATGATTCTTATGATTTTTCTGGATTTTATTGGATTTTCTGAGATTTATTTGAATTATTTTACATTATCTTTTGTCAAGAAACAATTATAAAAATATATTTGCAAAATAAAGTTTTTGTGAAAATATTTTATTTAAATCCAGAATAGCTTAAAATATTTTTGAGAATTTTTCTGGGAATTTTTAGAGTATTTTTATAGCCTTAAATAAATCAAAACATTTAATCGGATTATTTTAAAAAGGAAATTCGGGAAAAATATGGAATGAACAGTAATAGGCCCGGCCCGATTACTGTGCTGACCGATCGGATTTTAAGGGATCAAAGGCGACCGTTGGATCTTGATCCAACGGCCTTCATCGCGCCAAAACCAAATAGGAAACCCTAAGCCTTCGACCATTGGATTTTGATCAAATGGACCGTGGTCATCGTCTCCGATTTAGGAATCCCGACGCCGCCGTATCCGACCCGAGCTGCGCCGCCGTCTTCCTTCCATCCTTACCGCGTCCGCTGGGTATAAAAGGAGGTCCCGAGCCCCCTCCAAGACTCGCCTCACCTCGCCGCATTGTTTCCCTCTCGCGCCATCGCTGGAGAATAGCCGTAGCAGCCGCGCCAGCTCGCCGGAGTCCCCGAAGGTTTGCGTCGCGGTTTCGTCGCCGTCGGTATCTCTTCCGCCGATTTGAAGCCATCTCCGAACTCGTCGAGTCACGCCGCATCCGAGCCGCTGTCTCTTCTTCGCCGGGGAGCGCCGGAACGCCGTCGCCAAGGCCATCTTCTTTAGCGCCGGGAGGATTACGCCGCCGCACGACCATCACCGCTCGGGAAAGTTATCAGCCGTCCGATCGCCAACGGAGCGCCAAGATCTCGCCACGTCGCCGGTTAAGGTTGAGTTGATGCTTCATTGACACGTGTTGCCACGTAGATCGCATTGCTGAGGTGGCGCCGCGTTGGCATCACGTTGGCATTGCGTGGCTAGCTGACGTCGGAAAAATCAGATTTTTCCATATAGAAATAATTCGCTAAATTCGGAATTTCTATTTTCAGGGTATTTTCAGGATTTTCAAACTTCAAAACCTTATAACTTTTGCATACGAACTCCGATTGAGGTGATTCAAATTCCTAAAAATTTGTAAAATTAAGATCTTTCTAATGGTAGCTTTTATTTGAATTTTTGGAATTGTTTGCTCCTTGGTTTTGGTTTTTATTTGCTTTTCTCTCTCGATTCGCGTAGACGTTGAATTGTGCGAGGCTTCTGAAGGGGATTTCTCAGCTCAGGAATTATTTCCAGACCAAGACCAGGAACCTAACCAAGGCAAGTTGTGCTTTGATCATGTTGCACCCATAAACTAGATTGCATGCTATTTTGATTTACCTTATCAATTGTTATTTTATGTGTATAAATGATTTTGACCTAGATTGGGATTTAGATATTATACCCTTTTGAATTACACCCTACCTTGTTAAATTGTATGCCATGATCCACTTGTCACCCTAGGTTGGTTGATTATAGTTGGTTAATAGAAAATCAACATGGAGGATTAGAACGGAATAGAATGCTTAGCCATGCCACGTCATCACATGTTCATGAATTAATGGTTAATAATTTTGACTAATGGAATATGGAACAAAGATGTTAATTTGTGTATCATGTGTGGATGCACGAAGAGATTGAGTTGTCGTGGCAGGGAGGTCACACAACGATGTTGATTTGTGATAAGCATGTGATGCTTGGTAACCAACCGGGAGGTAATCACTTTAGATTGAAGCAAGTGGAAGGGGCAAGGGTGCCAGGGTGGGCCCGATGGGCGAGAAAGGGTATGTGTATGTCTTGCTTTGATCAATCCTAAGGACTTAACCTTGCGAGCCTTTGACCTGAGTCAAACTTGCAGCCACACGTCTGTTATGGGGCAGCTTAGCTGACTAATTTGCAAATGCTTAACTTAAGTGCTATCTTGGTGGTGTGAGTCCGGGTGCACGGGAAGAACTCACATGGCGCAAGAGGGGGCCTGTCGTGGTGGTGTAGCCCTTCAGTTGTTGAAACCTTAGCGGGTAGCATCGGGTTAAGAGGATGCATTGTAAAGGCTTTGTTATAATCGTCACTTTGTGTGGTGCATGGTTATATCGTGTGGGTAAAGTGCATAACCTCTGCAGAGTGTACAATCTATTCGGATAGCCGTGCTCACGGTATTGAGCAATGCTCGGGAATTACAGTCAAGGGGTAGTTAATTAAAATGAACAACTGGATGGGATGGCGGGATGCCATGTGGATAATGGAACTTGAGTTAGGATGGAGAACTTGGGTTTGATTTGAGAAACAATGGAATCTATTTACTTGTTATTATTTGTTTTACTGTCTTTTCAATCTACATATTGTTTATGTTTGAAAATGCTGCTTTACTGCTTATGAGCCACTTAGCCATTCCTTTGGAATAAACCTTGCATATAGCTATGATAGACTTGCATTCTGTGCACAACTTGTTGAGTACGTGTTGGTGTACTCACCCTTGCTTACAAACCAACAACAGTGGAGGAGTCATCGCCTGTGCTTGAGGAGGACTTCCAGGTGGACGCGAGTCACTAGGCCAAGCTTTGTCAGTCGCCTGTGGTGTACTGATGAGTCACTACGTCTTCTACGATTTTCCGCTGCGATTGTCTTATTTTATCTTAGTCTTGCCCTATGAGGGCGAATAAATGTAAGTGATCATAAGATCATACACTAGTTATATTAAATAAATGAAGTCTTATTGTTATTATCGTTGTGTATGATGTGATGCTTACCGATGTTAAGCCGTGTGCACTAGCGTTGATCCTGGGAATAGTGCAGCATACACGGTGGATCCGAATTGGTAAATTCGGGTCACTACACATACTTTGCATGCTGTTGGTATTCATTACCTGATACGACGACCATACTTTGGTATTCTCTACTAATTTGTTCATTTGTGGAGAAAGCACCGAAGGGATTTTTCTTGTGCTCATTTGAATTGTAGTTTCTGTTGACTCTGATTCATCAATTGATATACTTATGTGCTTAGATTCAATAATAATATAGGTTGTAGGGTATATAAATAGTTTCTGTTGACTCTCTTCTTTTCTGTTGACTCTCTTCTTTGTAGGATATACTTATGTGCTTTGATTCAGTAATAAATAGTTTCTGTTGACTCTTCTTTTCTGTTAAATTAGGAAATCAGAAAGATAATTAGGGGAATAAATAACTAAGAAAATTTAAGTTCTGTAGAAGTATATATTAGTTTTGTTTGTGTTTCATAGCTGCTATGAAATTAATCATAATATTTCTACACTGTTAGTATAGAGCATTATTTCGTGTCCTCTTTGAAAAGAACACCGTTCTCTCATCAAGCATGCCGACTCCTCCATCTTCTTCAATTGATTATCCCTCCAATCAATGAGTCATTGAAATACACTTTTGGTGCTTGTGGATGACCCAATATTCTTCTCCAATTCCAACTTTCTACTAGGGAATATGTCAATGTTAATCTCAACATACTTGAGCCTTTTCTGGTGCATGAATAACCTAACCATTTTGCAGTCTTGACACCCCAGATTTGTGTATAGGATAATCCTTCCCTTCGCTGTTGGTTGCTCTATCAACATTTCTGTTTTCCTCGACAAATCCCCTTCATCTTCACCCTTTTCTCCAGGATTAGGGGACTCTTCGGTGACAGCAAAATTTTTCTCATCCCTCTCTCCATTCTCCATGATGTAAGACAAGCTAATCAGTCTAAAAAACAGCCTTCAACGGGAAGCCTGTGTGACCATCAAGACATGCGAGCTGTTATTAAAAAATAACAAAGAATGGCCAAACAGAACGCAAAGAAAACATTCAGAAGGATGAAAAGTCAGATATCCGTTGAAGCTTAGGTTAACAAGTCGAATACAACAGAATATCAAGGACAAGTGGCAATGACATGAAGTAATAATTGAGTTTATCATCTACAATATCATGAAATGCTTATGCGATTAGCTGAACACTTACATTTGATTTGTCTGTCATAAACTGTTTGATTCATGTTGGTCTTCAGACACTCAAAATTCCCATCTGGTGATCTGTGCTTCGAAAAATAGATGTCTGGTGTATTTGTTATCTTGATTCTTTAGTGCATCTCACTATTTCTTGTGCGTCTCACTATTTCTTGCATGCCTTAAATGCATTATTGCATGAGACATAAAAATGTTATGTGAATGTGGAAAATGCTCCTGTCACCATTAAATAAATTATTTTTTAAATGTTTTATAACATCTGAATGTCTATGTCAGCTCAATGGCACCAATTAATCGAACACGAAAGAGAACGTATGCGTTGTTTTCTGAAAGCTCTATGGTGCCTAAGTGAGTTTTACTTGACTATCTCTTTCATCTAATTAAAAGTAGACCAAATGTTTAAATAAGCCTTTTTTTAGATTCAAGGAGTTCGACAATATTGAATTCGGGATATAGACAGATCTTGGAGCATTTGTGTCTTGGTAGATGTTAAATTTTCTATTGAAGATAATGGTGATTTGCTTCAATTTATCTTAATAGATGAGACTGTAAGTTCAACGGTAATTCTATCCCTATAAAATTTATTTATTCTGTTAACTAACATGGTTTATTTTAAACTTAAAAGGGTTCCAAAATAGAAGCTATTGTCAGGGATAGAAATATTCATAGGTTTAACTTAGCACTCAATGAAGGCCAAAAATACATCATTCATCGTATGCAATTCCAGCCTAGCTACGAGGAAGTTGTGTTTCGGAGCATCCGAAACTCTTATGAGTGCTTGCTAACGAACCACACAATAGTTGAACCTTATACAGTATTAGTTGATTTTCCTCTCTACCCGAAGCATTTCATGCCATTTGAAGACGTTTGTGGACGTCCGAACAAAACATTTGTAGGTATGGTACAAAATTTCATCGTAACAAATATAATATCAAATAATTTTTTGATGGCAAAATAAACATACAATATTTCATACAGATGTAGTTGGAGTAGTCATTCATTTTGGTGATCTTGAGTACTACGAAACATTTCCACGCCGCATAGTGAATAGAGAGGTCACTCTTCTAGACACAAGGTAAATCTATATTATTTTCAAATAAGTATGGTTTGATTAAAACTAATCGGTGCATAATATTTAAAATATTTCTTCTTATGTTTAATTGTAGGTTTAACTTGTTAGTTGTTCAAGTATGGGATGAGCATTTAACCCAACATATGCTCAGTTGGTCAAAGGCTAAGGCAAAAAACCATGTGCTTGTAGCAACTATGCTGAAAAAAGACAACAGATACGGTAAAAAAAATCATCGACCTACAAAATAATAAATACTATTGGTAACATGTAATTAAAAAAAAGGTACTCATAATATGTTGGGTTTAAACACAGGTTGTGTGGAAACTACACAGTACACGAAACTAGCATTCGCTCCAGATCTTCCTACACAACATGAACTTCAAAGTAAGTGTTTTGTAATAAGACAAAATAGACTCCATTTAAAAAGAAAACGCAACCCTCTTTTACTAATGTATTTTTAAATTATTATTGTAGGCTTTCAAACACTCGTGGCAGGAGCATTTGATCTCACATTCATAAAAAGCTTTATTGAAAGGAGGTGGCAATACCTAGCTCATGTGGTTACTAAGACTACCAATCGACTATAGATGATGCTAATATTAATAATGATGTAATTGGATGCTGGACATCTTTTGTTATTCTGATGACATGAGTAATTGTTTGTGTGGACACTAATGGTATTTTGGAGTTGGAATATGACAATCTTTTGGAGAATATTTAACCTTGTACTTGATATCTGTTGTACAATGTTTACTTTAGTATATCAACAAAACCTTGCTGCGGAATATCACGAAGCGTAGTACCAAGACCAACAAAAATCAGCACTAACGACGGAGCTAGAACACGCCAACACGGCAATGCAAAGCACAAACACCTCATTGCACCACAATGGTCAGAGAGTATTGATCTTTTGAGCTAGATATCAACTGGGCGAAATACACAAGATGGCACCGGTAAACTTGCAGTTCTGCACCAGCCGCGTTAAGACAAGCCGTGCAATTTGTGCCATGGCATTGATCAGGTGTTACAGCAGGACGACCACCTTGATGAGGCAAAGACACCCACTGATCTTGTTCTTGCCTACCGATTTGAATAGTTGGAAATGCAAGATTGGTAAAGGTTAGAAGTGACGATTGGCACAGAACGAATGGGAACCCATACATGAGTGTATGACATGCGAATAGGTACCTCGGACGTGGCGGCAGCAGTTTGATCAATCTTTGCTTTATGTCCCTTGCAATGGTGAAGAATACGCTCCACGTTTTGATTTGTTTTTGCACTCGCACACAATTGATGAGGGCCTTCCTTGATTCGTCTTCCTCTTTCTTGTCAAGACTTCGCATTGATTTGGCTTTAGCTCGTCCATCTCATCCTTTTGCAAGATACATCTACAATCTTTCTCCGGAGAAATATCTTGGGAATCTTGACTCAAATTTGGGGTTCCTTGGGGCTTTTCATCCTTGCCAAAGGCTTTGCTGCAGCATTTCTCTTACTCCTTGTTGGATTTTCTCGATTTTTGCCTTTGCTAAAAGCATTTTGAGTATTCCGGTTATGAGCAATTTCCTGGAGATTTGGTGGCAACGACGGCTGTTTCTGGTAGCTTTCCTTCTCTACTAAGGGCTTTCTCGAATTCTTATCATCTGGATGGAACCGTGGGGACCTCTGAAGAGGTGTAATTGCTGATTTGTTACCATTGACTTCACATTCCTACAAGAGTGAGTAGAAATTACAACACCGTTTCTCACAAGCAATGCCATTAAATCGACAGCGGATTAACTCAAGCGAATTAGTAACCATATTAATATTAGTATATTAATATTAATATTAAACCATATTAATATCTGTGTGTCTATATATGGCCAGTGTTCCTGACTTCAATTAGTGTCATTAATGTAGAGAAGCGTGCATGAGATTCTAGCTACAAAGTGTTCTTGTTATAATTTCGTTGGGCTGACGCCAATCGTTTTATAGATCACAAACGATTTTGGCAATTATGTCGCATCATCCAGACCAATCATCACGGAAAGGGAAACAAGGTTGCTATATTGCCATCCCATTAAATTTTGGTTTATATTATATTGTTGTAACTGCATGATATTAACTGTAACTGTGTGATATTATTTTTTGAAATATCATTTTAGTAGTGATGGATGCACATCATGCTCCGAAGAGACTTCGAACTGCTATTTTGCCACAAGCATCTGCTAGCTTATTTATACGTGATGGAAACAATATTCAAAGTCAAAATTTTTCGTCTTCGGACGAAGAAGATGAGTATAATCAAACACCTATGCTATACACAATTCCACCTCGAAGTACCCTCACAATGGGTGTATCGCTACAAGGTGATTGCTCAAATTGTACAAGTTGCTTTTATCCTATGATGTGTGTTCTAATCACAAACATTCCTACTCCTCAAAATAGCTCATTATTATTACATGCATTGTACAATTCAGGTAGAATGAATTATCGTGATGTTGCTAAAAGTTCCACTGCCATGACAGAGGACCAAACACAGCTAAATTTCGGTCAAGTAGTGGCTCACATTACACCTCAACAAAGTGTACCAAGTCATGTTGGACAGTTTGTAAGAAATGCAAACCTTACAGAAGAGCAAATACAATCAAGGCGTCAACGACAAAATGCTAGGAATGCAGCTCTTACACCAGAGCAAAGGCTAGTGAGACGAGAACGTGACAGAGCACGTCGTCAAAGTTTAACACCTGAACAAAGGGAAGAGATTAATGCCCGTCGAAGAGCGCGTAGGCAAAGTTTGGCTCCTAAAGAAAGGGAAGAGATTAACGCCCGTAGAAGATCAGCCAGGCAAATAATTACACCACATGATAGGCAAGCATTGTTACATGAACGTAATGCAAGCTATGCGAGTAGGAGAGACACCCCATGCTCTGAATCAATTGCAATGCAATGCCCATAGTCAGATGCTTCAGTGGTGGCCGATCTATCATCGCATGGCTTCGCTATTGCAGGTCCCTCAACGCAGTCATTCATTACAGATGATGGTAATATTTATAATTATATTTACTTTTGTAACTACATAACCGTTATTAACATGTACTCATGAAAAATGACAGGTGGTACAGAAACAATCGTAGAGGAGGATATGGATGAGGAGTACTACATGTTCGCCGGTGGAGTTAGTCCAGATGTCATTTCTCTCTTCTTTATATGGAATCCAACAACTATCATAATCCCCTCAACTTAAATCCATCCAGATGACGACAAAATGGAGAACAGGGACTTTGATGAGCTAGCAGATAACTCTCCAGCGGCCTCGAATGTCCAAGATCCCTACGATCATGTGTATAGCAACGTGCTCGATAGCACACATGTGCTGAAGGCTGAGCCAGACTGCAAGCATTGCGGTGCAAAGAGGTTTTAGTATGAGACGAACGGGTTTTGTTGTCGCAACGGTAAAATCAGGCTATCGGATCCAGAGCCAATTCCCGAACTCCGCAGGCTTTGGTCGAGTGCAGATCACGATGCTAGGCATTTTCGCGAAAACATAATATTCTTCAACGGTCACTTCTCCTTCACCAGCTTAGGCGTGAGTCTCAATGAGAACTACACCAACATGAGATCTGGAGTGTACACATTTCGAGTCCACGGACAAATTTACCACAATGTCCATTCCTTTGGCCCGAGCGAATCCGGTCCAAATCATTTGGAGCTGTATTTCTATGACGACGACCCCAGTCTGAATCACCGGTTCCGTTACTCACCTAGCCTCGACTAGGAAGTCGTGAGGAGGTTGGTCAACATCCTCCGGGACAACCCCTACTCTCAAACTTTTAGGAGCCTAGGCCAAGCCGAAAGCCTCCAGGAATATCGTGAATCACTTAACACCGACTTACAGATGGATCAACGAGTGTACAACAGGCCAGTAACGTCAGAAGTGGCCGCTGTGTGGGTGAGGGCAATGAGCGATGCAAAGAATTCAATCACAGCATAATCCTATATGGCAACAACAATGAGAAGTACAGTATAAAGCCGCACAATGGATGCTACGACCCCCTATCGTATCCACTCTTCTTCCCAAGAGGAGAACTAGGATGGCATCCACATATCCCCAAGCATGGTGTGCCCCTTGAAGCTGCAATTCGGGCATCAGAAAATAACAATAACAATAGTCACTACGAGGATCAAGGTGAGTATTGTTATGAATGTGGTATCTCATCGTTATCGATGTCCTGATTATTTACACATCATCTGACTATGTCTCTCGTTTGTGTAGATTCGAATAACCGGCTTTGCGTTACTGTAAGGGACTACTACTGCTACAAATTCCAGATGCGTCGTGGGATATTCAACGCCTTGTTATACGGCAAGCGCCTATTCCAGCAGTACGCGGTTGACATGTACATCAAGGTGAAGAGTGCAAGGCTGGACTACATCAGGCGCCACCAAAGGGAGATACGAGCCGATCTGTACCAGGGCGTGGTTGATAGCATAGAGTCTGGAGAGAGTCGTGCACAAGCTGTGGGCAAAAGGATCGTGCTTCCAGCTTCATTCATTGGGGGTGATAGAGATATGCAACGAAGGTACCTGGATGCTATGGCCTTGGTGCAGAAGTACGGGAAGCCGGACATCTTCTTAACTATGACTTGCAACCCTAACTGGGAAGAGATAATACGAGAGCTAGAGCCTGGACAGACCCCACAGGATCGCCCTGATCTCATCGTTCGGGTATTCAGAGCCAAGCTTGAGAGCCTTAAGGAACAACTATTCAAGAGGCATATCCTTGGCACAATAGCTGCTTATGTATACGTCATTGAGTTCCAGAAGAGGGGTCTTCCGCATGTTCACTTCCTTCTTATCATGAAGGGAGGGTACAAGCTCACGTGTCCGGAGCAGTTTGATTGTCTCATCTCCTCTGAGCTCCCAGACAGGAACAAGTATCCAGAGTTGTACGAGATGGTAATTAAGCATATGATGCATGGCCCATGCGGAGTCCTAAATCCGAAGAACATGTGCATGCAGGAGGGTAGATGCAAGAACTACTACCCACATCATTTCGATGCATCTACAATACAAGGCAATGACTCATATCCCTTATACAGGAGAAGGGATAATGGCCACCATGCAAAGGTTCGAGGGCGAATGCTTGACAATAGGTGGGTATTGCCATACAACCCTTACCTTCTAAGGAAGTACAACTGTCATATAAATGTGGAGGTTTGCTCAAGCATAAAAGCTATAAAATACCTATTCAAGTATATTTACAAAGGCCACGACCGTGCTTCTGTAGCTCTCAATGAACCCGATAGCAATGGAAACATCGACGAGATCAAACAGTTTAGGGACGCTAGGTGGGTTACCCCACCAGAAGCTCTATGGAGGATCTGACCGACCTCAAAGAAGATCTCCCCACCCGTGTTGCAATTGCAGCTACATCTACCGAACATGCACATGGTCTCGTTCTCTGTAGGTCAAGATCTTCATGATGTTGTTGCCCAGCATGGCATCGAGAGGACCATGCTGACAGAGTATTTCAACATGAACCGAACATGCGAGGAGGCTCGAGGGATCTTGTACAGGGATTTTCCAACGGCATTTATTTGGCAGCCAGGATTAAAGCAGTGGAAGAAGAGGGTAGAACGAACACAAGTTGGCAGAATCGTGTCGGCTCGTCCGAACGAGGGGGAGCGTTACTATCTAAGGGTTCTCCTAAACCACGTACTTGGTGCCACCTCCTTTGAAGAACTTAGGACTGTGAACGGTGTAGTCTACCCGTTCTTCCGTGAAGCCGTTGAGAAGAGGGGACTAATCGAGGCTGACAACACCCTAGAGGAGTGCCTTAGTGAGGCTGAGCTATTCCAGATGCCATCATCGCTCAGGAGGCTCTTTGCAACTATACTGGTGTTCTGCGAGCCAAACGACGTGTGTGGGCTATGGGAAAGGCATCTGGAGGGAATGTCAGACGACTACCGCCGTTCCCATGCATGCCAACAGACAGTTGAGCAGATGGTGCTATTGGACATCAGAAATATGCTGCAATCGATGGGGAAGGACATAACATCATTTCCTCTACCTGTTATAGATGAATCTCACGACAACGCCAGTATAGAGGTCAGAGAGATATACGAGGAGTCAACAATCCAGGTCGACGATGAGCATATATCTCTATCATCCTCCCTCAACCCTGAGCAAATGGCAGCATACGTCGACATATTATCTGCGGTTGACAGTGGCGATGGAGGTGTCTTCTTCGTAGATGGCCCGGGAGGAACCGGAAAGACATTCCTATATAAAGCTTTGCTTGCGAAGATCCGAGGTGATGGCAAGATAGCAGTGGCAACCGCGACGTCGGGCATAGCCGCATCCATCATGCTTGGAGGTAGGACAGCGCACTCGAGGTTTAAGATCCCACTCAACGTTACAAATGGGACGGTCTGTAGCTTCACAAAGCAAAGTGGGACCGCTAAGCTTCTTCAGCAGGCATAATTGATAATATGGGACGAAGCCTCCATGACGAGGCGACAGGCGATGGAGGCCCTAGACAGTAGCATGCGGGACATCAAGGACCGACGTGATCCGTCGTTCGTGAAAAACGATCGTGTTTGGTGGAGACTTGAGCGGAGTTCTACGGTTGTTCGTGAGGGACGAGGCCACAAATAATTGACCTTAACGCTATGTAAGTCATACCCATGGGATTCTATCGCGCCTAAGACTCGTACGTAACATGAGGGCCTAGAGTGATCCTGAGTACGCAGAGTACATATTGCGGATTGGGAATAGTATCGAGGAGACTAGTGAGGATGGCTGCGTCGGCTTCCGACCAGATCTGTGTTCCATATACTGAAATGGCATGACATCGATAAACTTATCTGAGTGTTTTTCCTATCTTTGAATGACAACCTATCGGATGCTAACTATATCACATCTCGAGCCATCCTGTCGACCCGGAACGAGTACATTGATACGATCAATGTGAAGATGATTGACATGTTTCATGGGGAGGAGATGGTGTACCATAGCTTCGATTCTGCAGAGGATGATCCCCATAGCTACTACCCTCCTGAATTCCTAAACACCCTAACCCCTAACGGTCTACCTCCACATATACTCAAGCTCAAGATTAACTGTCCCGTGATACTGTTGCGGAACATTGACCCTGCAAATGGACTATGCAACGGGACGAGACTTGTAGTCCGGGCATTCCAAAAGAATACTATAGATGCCGAGATTGTGCTTGGCCAGCACGCTGGGAAGAGGGTGTTTCTACCTCGAATACCTCTATGTCCCTCTGATGACGAGATGTTCCCATTTAGGTTCAAGAGAAAGCAGTTCCCTGTCAGGCTCAGCTTCGCAATGACAATCAACAAGGCGCAAGGGCAGACCATTCCGAATGTCGGTGTCTACCTGCCTGAACCGGTTTTCTCTCATGGGCAATTGTATGTTGCGCTATCTAGAGCCACCGCTAGAAGCAATATCAAGATACTTGCCGCCGCAAATAAAGAGAAGGATAAGGGTCGAAAATATAATAAAACTCACGGAAATCTCACAAAAAACATTGTCTACAAAGAAGTACTCACATCATAGACAAGGTTTTAATCGAAATAATATCCAAGTCGTGTAATAATGTAACTGTTTATTTTAAGATCTTTCGGAATGTATACCAAGAATATCATCTCTACGTATGTTGTAATCGAGAGAAACCATAGAAACTTTTGTAATCGGGAGAAATAGATGTTTGATCTTTTAGCACAATTTGTTTTATTGCTTAACCTTTATGTTTCGTTAGCAATTTTGTTTTTCGTAGCAACGCACGGGCATTGAACTAGTTTACCATGTTTATAACTGATCTGGACCGTCTCTCGCCTCCTATGTCACACCACTGGCTGGCGCCCTCACCAGGTCAGGTCAAACAACAGGACCCACCCATCCTAAGTTAATACTCCCTCCACCCTCTAGTTAAAAAACAAACCATTTTGAATATCCATATAGTCTTTAAAATTTAACTTTGTTCACTATTTTTTATTGAAATATATTTATAAAATCTAATAAAATTATAATATTACGAAAGTATTTTTTAAGATAAATATACACATACTATTTTCATATATCCGATCTAAATATTCAAAAGATATTAATAGCTAAAGGTTCTAACATTTGACTGCATCTTACCCAACACGAGTTGTTCTTGTAATGTGGAGGGTGTACAGCATACCAGTATTCAGCCCTTTTTTTTTTCTATTCTATTTAACCAAGTGAAATCACCGCTTGTCACCATCGAATAGCTCCTTGTGCCGTCAGGTGGGATCGTTAGTGTTGCACAGTCGACAGCTCCTTCCAATCGCTCAACCAGCGTCCAGCCCAGACTCCCACGTCTTGGCCGCTATACTCATAGGTCCGACTAAAGAGCAAAGAGTAACTGTAATACTCTGGCTTAAATTTTGCTTAATTTATGGTATTACACTCATCCCTTCTGAAGAGTTGATGTCCTCGACAGCATATGATATATACAACTGATACCTAGAATCAGACAAACCTGTACATGCATAGTACACCGTTTATATTTTCATCCTCATTTTATAGATTAATCCGGAGGTACGTTTGAATATAACATGTATTATATAATATTATAACTCACTTTAGACAAGCAATATGAGACTAATCCTACTACCACTCTACATAGTCCACAAACGCCTTCATATTAATGGGATGGGGTATTATACTCACCCCTTAAGGGGATGTACTCTGGGTTTACACGTGCTATGTGCCATATGCCCATGTCCCTGTTCTACACGTGCTTCTGCAGTGAAGGTTTTGATACTTTAATACAAATTATAACACTCTGACCCAATTTTCGCTAAATGTCCTAACCCACCGTGGGGTAGACCCTGCGCATGCATAGCACCAATTTTACACTTTTGTTCTTGTTTTGTGTAAAAATGTTAACCCAGAGATGCTATATTTGGACTTAACAGGCATTATATACTACTATAACTCACTTCAAACAAGTAATGTGGGGTTAATTCCACCACTGTTTTGTATGATCATTTACATTAACGGACGGAGTTATTACAACTACAACCTTGTAAATGATCTGGGCCATCTCCCCTGAAAGATTAGTCCAATGATTGAATACTCCCTTATATCCTCACATATTAGGTGTGCTTCCTAACAATTGACAACAGTTTTGTCAGACATGAATTTTAAAAAGAGAAATTGGTTAGGAGATGAACATTGTACATTTTGTGGTATGGTGGAGGCTACTAGAGACTGCCTTTTTCAGTGCCTTCATCGTAGTTTTGTGGGTTGTTGTCGTAAGAAGCAATCGATTGGGAGGCTTTCCTTATGCAATTTTCTGAAGCTTTGTGATGGATAGCAACGAGGAGACAGCCCAAACAGACCCCTGATTAAACGTACGTTCTCTTCTTCACTGTCCAATGATGCCACCTCTCCCAGTTTTGGCTGGGCCCAATTTGGCTGTGCCCGGTGCAGGTCGAGCTTAGAAGCAAAGGAGCTCCTTCTGCAGTGCTGAAGTGTGGCAGATAACACATATCGTATGTCAGCATCATAAAGGATAAAGCTATTTTTGTAACACGGTCACCGTGAGCAGCTGGGTAGCACCACAGTATGCTCCACTAGAGGTGGCCAGATGGAGCCGTGCCAAATGGGCCTGCCCGAGGCCCGGAACTGTATACACGATCCGTCCATAAACAGGCTATGCTGACAAGACCTAATAAGCCAGGTTGTGCTTGGGCCGGTACCCCGATACGGCACGGCATAGCCCGTTTAGCCCATTTATTAGAAAATATAGCCGCTTTATAGCCGTTTTTAGCCGTTAGAGGCTTAAAAAAATTGTAAAAATTTGAAACTTTTGAAAATCCCAAATTTTTTTCCTATAAGTAGGGTAGCACCCCCATTATTTCCCCATCATCAAACTTGCAATCCCTTCTCTCTACATACTCTTGTGAAAATTCTCTTGCTTTTGGTGATAATTTGGCAAAATTCAAAATAGTTTTGCCAAAAATCCGATATTCGGCTTCTGTCAAGAAATCAAGGTAACTATAGTGATTTTATTTTTCATTATCCTTGTTATTTTCAATGAGATTAAATTAATAATAGTATAATTATTTCTTTCAATTTTCTTTATAGTGAACCTAGATTTTGCATCCTTCCTAGCTTTTGATTTTAAGATATCACTCAAGGAGCTTCTTGCATCTTATCAAGCTGAAGAAGCTGCAGTATCTGTACTATCCTCAAATTTTACAAGTGCTATTGTGTCGGCAAGCACCGGGGCAAAAAGATTAAGACGCAGTACATCAGGAGTCTTGAAAGATTTCAAGTAGATTTTCAAGATATCATTGTTTCAAAGTATTGCATATTAATTCAATTACTACTTGTTTCAATTATATTGGGTATAGTTATTCTCCAATTGTGATATATCCACCTTGCCATATTGTATGTTGTATTTCATTTGTCATTCTAGTATGGGTCTTTATTAATTGGTAGCTATTAATTGCCAATATGGGTTAGTAAGAATGTGAATAGTTTGATTAGCCATGCAACGAGTTATTGATATCATTTTATATGGATAAATTTAATCTTGCTTAATGGAATATGGAATGTGTTTATGAAAATGTGTGTCAGGTGTTGTCACACAATATCGTTGACGGCACGTGGTGCATGATAATCAACTGAGGTGGTAAAATGATTTAGACTGAGACATGTGGCAAGAATTTGAGGTGGGCTAATGTGGCATTTTGGTGGTCGCATTGTTTTTAATGGAATTGGATGGTATATCGATAATGGTGAATTTTTTGTTAGTCTTGTCTTGGTCAAATTAAGTACTTAACCTTGTAAGCATTTGACTTAAGTCAATCATGCAACCGCATGTCTAGAATGGGACAGATCTGGCTGATTAATTTGTTATGTATAAACTTTGGTATTACTAATGGTGGTGCGAGTCTCGGGTTGTGGTAACCAATTCTCGCACAGGTAGTCTCACATGGTGCAAGAGGATGGTCCTAGATTTGGTAACCAGTCCTATTAGTGTTGAAACCTTAGCAAGTTATACTGAGTTTAGACAGAGAATTGTAAATACTTTGTCATGATCTCTCTACCGATATACCAAAGAAAGTGTGTCAATAGCTTGGCAATAGAGATGATCATATCGTGTGGGTAAAGTGTATAACTTCTGTAAAGTATAAAATCTATTCAAATAGCCATGCTTACGGTATTAAGCAATGCTCGGGATTATAGTCAAGGGTTAAATTTTATTAAAATGAATTGGGGATGGAGGCTGTATGCCTATAGAGATTTGGAAAATGATTTAAGCTTGTGAGTGGTTTATTTGAGAAATAATTGAGAAATTTATTATTGATATTAGTTATTTTACTACCATTACAATCTATCTATACTATATCTTCATAAATGTTACTTTATTACAAAATAACCCTGTTAACCGTTCCTATGGAATAAGCTATACATATAGTAGGATAAACTTGCATTTTGTGCATAACTTGTTGAGTGTTTTAAGTACTAGTTCTTGACTACAATCAAATCACCATTTGAGGAGAAGTTTACATCTTCAAAAAAGATGGAGTTCCATGAGGAGGCGAATATCTGGAAGTTGAACCTTGTCAGATGTCTACGGCTTGTTGATAGGATTCACCAATGTTCTTCGTTCTGTTGCTGTTTATTTACTTTAATTCAGAGCCATCGAGGCTTAATCGAGGCCTAATATGTGTAAGGCTGACCCTGAGGTCATTTAACTATGTCTTATTTAATATATGAAGTCTTTTGTTATGTTTCTGCTGCGTATGATTGTCATATTCATCCATATTGAGACTGTGTGCACTAACGTTATCCTAGACTAGTATAGCATACACAGAGGGTCCAGATTTATTTATTCAAGTCACAACAGCTAATCGTCTTATCATAACTTGCTGTTATGTTTCCATGTTGTGGCATGTTATTCAGCAGCAAACACAAATTTTCATGCCCAAACTATTGTATTTTACCTCAACTAAAATACAATTATAAAATTTTATGGGTTTTGTGGATGTTACATTGCCCGTATAAGCCTTTCATGAGCTACCACAATATCCTGCATAAATATTTGCGGTCAATATATATAATGTGAAGCCAACCCACAATGCATTCAACTTACATCCTCATAGGATATTTATTGGATATTAATGGGTACAAATTGATATCTACACCCATCTTATAAATTTATCGGACAACTAAACCTAAAAATCTATAAATCTAAAGTGTTATTTGTACTAACTTTTATCGAATCAGATACATATAGATATCTAAACCCATATATATAAAACTGTCACCCCAACCCTGTTTCGCCACCACAATTCCACTGCCGCGCAACTGCGGAAACCCACCCCACCAATCCCCCCACTCCCAAGCTTTCCAGCAGCCCCTCCGTCCATGGCTCCCAAGCGCCGCCGCACGGATCAGAGCTCGCCTTCTTTACCTCCGCCACCACCTCCTCTGCTGACGCCACCGTCGCAGCGGCAGCCGGTGGTCGTCTTCGCCCACGGCGCCGGCGCCCCCTCCTCGTCCGATTGGATGGTCCAGTAAGCTCTCTCTCTCTCTCTCTCTCTCTCTCTTCGTTTGTGTGTGTATGTGCGCACAATGGATTTATGGCCACTTATTTTGGTAAAATGCATCTCCTGTGAATTGGGGATTTCGTTATTGTACCTCGGTGCATGTGGACACTGTACCGTGGTCCGTGGTATTCTGCACTGGGCGATGGATTCTGCTAGCTGGAAGGAGATGGTGAAAGAAGCACTAGATGCCGTAGAAGTGGTGACATTTGACTACCCATGTGAGTTAATCTAATGAACTCTAGTGCTAATTCTTGACCTCACTTCATTGAATCCTTAATGTGAATCTGGAGACCTTAGTGATCGAACAACAATGTGGCTGCAGATATGTCCGGTGGGAAGCGCAGGGCTCCCCCGAAGGCGGAGAAGCTTGTCGATCATCACCTCGGGGTGGTGAAGGATGCCGTGGTGGAATATCCGGGGCACCCGCTTGTTCTGATGGGGAAGTCTATGGGCTCGAGGTAATATCTGGTGGTAGTAATCCTGATCTTCTTGGTTTGTTTCAGGGGTTGAGTACTTATTATGTTTCCACATTTTCAGGGTCAGCTGCATGGTGGCTAGCTCGGATGATATTGATGTTTCTTCCATCATATGCTTGGGTTATCCGTTGAAGGTATCCCGTGCTCCAGTGTTTAGTTGGTCTATGCATTTCTTGTCGGCTCTCTTGGGCCAATTCATTTCCTTGATTGGTCAAAGCTCAAAACTCAAATCCACACAGCCGATTTGCTGTAAGTAATATAATTGGTAAAGACCTCAATTAGGTATGCATAAAAATGGTTGATGTGATTATAAAATATACGTGGTGTTGCTTCCCACACCCTGTTATCACTTTGTGCATGGGTGTTTTTATTCACAATTTGCTTCCTCACTTTACACCGGATAGTATTACAAAGTACAAACTAAAGGAATTGTCCTTATTTTTTTTCCATCTTTGCTTTCTTCAACATAGGGAGCGAATGGGGCAGTGAGGGATGAGACAATACTAAAGTTGAATATTCCAATAATGTTTGTGCAGGTGCGGAAGAAGATTCTTTTTTTTTGAATATTTTGAAGTGAAAAATATTAATAAACAATTCTCAGTAATTGCTGAAGCTTGACTTGCTGTGCATTTGTGTTCACAGGGCAGTAAAGATGGCTTATGTCCATTGGATAAGCTTGAGTCCACTCGCAAGAAGATGACCTGCAAGAATGAACTGCATGTTATTGATGGCGGCGACCACTCTTTTAAAATAGGAAAAAAGTATCAAGAGTCCACTGGTGTAAATCAACATGATTCTGAAATAGAAGCTCTTAAAGCAATTGCTCAGTTTGTCCAGAATTCCATCACAGAAAGCATAAACTAGCTCTTCTATACTTTTTTCTTGTAACATCCGATGGCTGCTAGACTGTAAGCTTTTGGCTTTTGCAAGACCTAATGTGTTCATGTACTTGGTAAAATTTTACATGTAAAAGGATGCTACATTTTGCCTTGTAATGTAGCTAGTTCTGATTTGTGTTTTTGCTATCATCACGACTTATCACATGAAGTATTTCACAGAAGATTCCTGTTGTTAACATGAATCTGTGAAGAACGTCCATTGATATTCCTCTATGATGCCAATTTTCTGTGCAGAGTTTGACAATCATGCATGTAAGTTTACATAACCTTCCTAAATATTTTTTTGGTATGTTTTGTCTTGCTAATATGAATATATTCTGTACTTGATAACATTCTAGGACAGCAGACTGCCTTCTTAGATTTGCTCTGGTTCTACATCCGTAGAATCTTATTAGAATAATCCTGGAGTTACTTGCATGCTGTCCTCTTCATTTAGTCCTGATGCTATTTTTTGCGTACTTAACTACTGATGTCCATGATAAATGTATTTAAATATAATTGTCCGAAGTTCAGTTAATCCCATTCCATTTTTTTAATATCAGTTTCATGGAATCAGCTTTCTGCATGCATTCTTTTCCTGTAGATGCAGTGCAGAGTCAACTTGGTTGTCCCTTATGTGCAACCAGCCAGAAAAGGTGTGAATTAGAACTAACTGCAGAAGCCAGCAGAGAACCTTATGTGCATATGAAAGCTAACGGCTGATGTTTTCAACAATTTACTAACTTTAAGGTGATCATATACTACAAAACTATAGAGACACAATCATGTCGATACCATTGGAAGGTTGAAGCAACTGTCAAGATGGTGAAGCTCTGGATGGTACAAACTGAATATGGAGACTATATTTCATTTGGTTTAACTAGAAATTTGAATATGAATATTGTATTATTTCAATTGGTTTAAATGGAAATTGAAGTATGTAATTTGAAATAGCATTTCCACCAGTTTAGATAAAAAAATTGGGGTTTATTTATATTTTTAGTAGTTTAAATATAGATTTAGCAGCTAAGCATTGCACAAATGTGAAAAATTTAGTTACGGCAAAAGAAGAGGTGCAAAATAAATAACAGGAAGCTACATCTTGATTTTCATATTGGTAATAACCGTGTTAATAATTATTACATGTTCCTGATGCTGCTTCTGAGCAAGTGATAATTGATAGAACCCACGTGTTTCCTTAAATTTGATTTTGTAAATGTGAATAAATTAGAGCATATTTATCTTCAGTCATTTATCATCATTTCTTTGCCTATTTGCATGTTTGAAAAATCACAGTGTACGCATTTTGCAGGTTGAAAGTTTGTTGAAAACATGGTAATGCTAATGCAGAGTATTGCAAAAGAATTTCAATTATCCATAGCTATGCTGTTACAAGGACTAGTCAGAATTGGGAAACCTATGTAAACTGATAGCCATCTTAATGGTTTCCATTGGATGAAGCAAAAGTTAATACTGCACAAGATGGAAATGACGTCAACTTTCTTTTCTTTTTATGCAAACCTTGTATTGCTATACGTTCCACACATAATCGAATGAGAAAACGTAGCTCAGAAAATATTAGCTGGTAGCAATATGGCCATCGGCTAGAATTGTAAATTGTGGATAGCATTAGAGCCTTATTTAATCAAGGCAGTATGCATGCTTAGGTGAGCCCCTTTGTACTGATACCGGGATAAGCTGGTAATGAGAAATGCACATTTTGAAGTTCAAACTTTGAACTTTGTTCCTCACAAAAAAATAAAAAAAAAACCTTTGTTATCACGCTTGTTTTCACTGTTGCTTATGGAGTTATTTCCTTGTTCAAGTCTGGGGGAGTTCGTTCCAGTATATAGACCTGGTCTTTTGGACCTTTTCTTGTCTAGTATAATAATGAAATAACATCCAGAGAAATGTGGGCTCATAATATCATGCATCCGTAAATTGTGACTTGACGAATTTCGATGAACAGAGCTTTCCCCCATATGTATGCGCAAAAACTGCAATTTGGCAAGTTTTCTTGTCTAGAATTCTGGAAAGTTCATTACAACCACCGGACAAAAATTTATCTATTGGATGGTTTCATGGCCGGAACATTCGACGAACTGACCATTGAGTACAGTTGAGATATCGAATGTAGAAGATAGTACAATGTGAAAAATCAGGAGTGGGCCTTTATATTATGATTATTAGAGACTTTCTGCGGTGCTTGGAAGGTACTTTTTTTTTTTAAATTGGCCAGGAGCTCTGGCAATACGTTACAGAAGAGAGGGAAACAACAGACGAACGACATACGCACACACACGCACCCCACCCACACACTCACACACACGCCCGTGCGCAGCCCTCGCCTCGTGCGTGACCGCGAGAGCCGAAGCTCGAACACGGCCGGGCTGAGTGAGCTTCGCTCACTCGCGCCAACGCGCCTTCGCGACGTTCGCGGTGCTTGGAAGGTACTTGACTACCACCCTTTTGTCCGTACTGTTTTATAAAGCTAAATTATTTCAAGGAATGGCTCTGGGGTGGCTGCAATGTCCCATGGTTACACGTCGCTTAAATGCAAGTTCAGTACACAAGTGATTTGCATTAATGGAGTTATATCAAGTCAAAATATTTACTAGGTAAATGTGGGGCATAATAGTTAAGTAAATAATCAAAAGAGCATCATTCTCTCCTAACATTAATACGGGTACAAGTGACTTCTTCCGAGTCAAAAGAAAAAGATATTTCCGTTTTCAGATTAAGGCTTCTGTCCCGTTGTGTCCTCTAAACTAGTTGCAACTTTCATTACTTGCCGGCTCAATATCATGAAGCGTTTTGGGTGCTGCTTTGCATTTCCTGTGAATGCAGTACAGTACCAACTGGAGGGTACCCATTATACAGTTGATGCAGTTTGGTGAATTCAGAAAAAAACATGTCAGTCTGTGTGGTACATAGCCCTTCCTTTGGTGTCGAAAAATTGATTATATACTTACCATGACAAAAGGATCCCTTCATAGGAGTCCATATGCCAGCTAGATTAAACTTGAGAAGAAGGTAAAAAATCGTTCTGATAACTTGTTTCTGCAATTTTAGAAGCACAAAAAAATATATATATTTTTGATGCTGTGCAAAATAAAATGCCTCAAAGTGTGTCACTAGAAGCTATTTTATTTTGTTTTTATGCCATGTCTAATCTAACTGGGTGTGTTTTGCTTTTGTAGTACTGTGGGATATGAGTAGTATTTCATTGAATCATTGTCTTATCTTGTGGAACATATGCTAGTTTTGTACTGCTTGTAATATGATTTTTTTTTTGCTTAGGGTGTGTTTGGCACAGCTTCACCAGATCTATGGATCTGGTAGAGCTGAGTATTATTAGCCCTATCAGATCCATAGAGCTGGAGCTGTGGGTATATTAAGGCTCTGTTTGGTAGAGTTTCAGATTCTAGCTCCACCTCAGATTTAGAGCTTATAGATTAAAATAAAGTGAATTAAATTTATATTTTTAGTCTAAAATATAAACAAGATGACTCACCTAAACACTCTTAGTGTACCCATAGCTCCAGCTCCATAAATTTCTGGAGCTAGGAATACTCTGCTCCACCAACTTCACAGATTTTGGTAGAGTTAGAGCTGTCCCAAACACTCCCTAAGAGTGTTTAGGTAGATCATCTTATTTACATTTTAAACTAAAATATAAACTTAATTTACTTTATTTTAGTCTTTAAGCTTCAGGTCTAAGATGAAACTGAGATCTGGAGCCCCGCCAAACAGGGTTTTAGTTATCTAGTCAACCTTAGATCATTGTCGCAAGGTTTTATCATGAAGCCTGTTATTCTGTCTAGTGAATTTCGTAATTATAGAGCCACTATATGTAAGTTTGTACTCACCACAGTTACCTGCAGAGTCTCATAAATTAACATGTAAGCTACTAGACCAATGCTACCGACAAATGTCTTAAGCATATGGTGGGTGTGGATTTAGAAGCTCAAGATAAATACAGTCATTCCCGAGATAAATACAGTCATGACAAGCTTCTGCAATAGATTATCAGATACAGTGTTAGGATTATTAACCAGTAATAATTCAGTCCTTTAAAATACCCTACTCATATGCATGTAAATATGGAATTATTCGCCATCTTATATATAGTCACCTGGGTGGAGCTATGAAAGAAAAATCATTCTTTTATAAATCGGAAGACAGATGGTTGTTCTGCCTTGTGTTCAGGAAGAATGAAAGTAACATCTTTTTTAGGAGAGAGTAACATCTTATCAATAGAATACTTAAGGTGTTCTTGTTCTTTGGCAAGCATGCCTATAGGGATAAAATTTTGGTGTTACGAGATGTTACTACAAACTAGTTGCTTTTGCTCGATTTCGATTTCCCAAAAAGAAATAGTTGCTTTTGCTCCGGGTCATATTTCTTTGCAGCCTTTGGTTCCTGTGCATACCGATGCAGGAAACCATCACTACGTTAATTTCTGTCGTTAACTTTTTAGTTACACAGACAACCTTTTTTTCACTAAAACTGTGTGGGTATGCAAGAGTTAAGCCTGCACATGCTGAGTTATGTCAGAGCTGAACGAAGTTCCAACAGATCTAAATATGATAAATTAAGTACCAAATTTGTGCAGAATTTTCTACAATCTTGTCCAAGGAAGCAATGCTCTCATTTCTACTTTGTACAGTAGAGATTGTAATATTGTTCGTGCAGCTTATCACGTCTAAGTAATGTTGCTGTTTATTTTGGTATATCAGGGGCGGACCCAATAGGTGGGCAAGGTGGGCTCCAACCCCCCTACAGTTGGTTACCCACACTAATGTTGTATCACTGTTTTCTCGTTTTACTGTGATCGGATGCGATTTTAATCTTCCTGTTTGATGTTATTTTATTGAAATTTAATATTAAAATATGCTAGCTTGCTTTCTTTGTTAGCTATCCTTAAATTCTTAATTAGCACATCCTAAGTTGTTTGATGTAATCCTTATGGATATAATTAACACTGTAGTATATTTGTAAGGTTTGAATATAGAAAAAAATCATGATGCAACTCAAGAGAGGATGCATACATGTGGGAACTAAAGGTACACAAGATTGCAAGTTTCGAATATCTAAATATGAGGTATGAGCATGCACCGGAAACTCAAAGATTATACCATATATGCTCAAGCAAGCATATGAAAACTCTGGATATCGCAGGCCCAATTCTATAGGATAAGATATACACGAAGGGGGTATCTCCATACAGGGAAGGACTCAATCGTTTTCCTGTACGAGGAAACCAACTCGAGTACGCCTGATATATAGGGAAGTTTGGATATGCTGCGAAGATCATGCGACGATAGGCTCTTCATCGCCTACGATCTGATATCCCAAACCGACTACAACTCAACTTTAGGCAAAACTACCCCAACTATATAAGGATAAGGGTAGGCATCCCTAGTAAAACAAGCAATTCTCACACTACAAGCTATCCAGAGCTAGATAAGCAAGAAAACCTTTTGAACAGAGCATCCAAGAGTTGACGAACTACGCTTCGTCAAATCCTTAGCCATAGCTTAGCCACCCCCATGTTCAATCTTTGTTCTAATTAGAGCTAGGCGTCTTACTTTGTACTCTGTTCATCGATTCCATACATCATCCATACAGAAGTAGGGTATTACTTTATCCGGGGGCCTGAACCTTTCTACTCTGTGTGCCTCTGATTTCATGCCTAACTTTACTAATTCGAAGGTATCCGAAACTAAAAGTTTATTGTCGATTTCTAACCTTCGATAGTTGGCATGCCAGGTAGAGGCCTTCAGCTGTTTTTGCAGATTGAACATGTCTTCGGTGCGTGTTCACAGTAGAGTCTCCACATCGACCCCTACGGTGACTTCAGATCGATCACCTTCATCGACCAAGCTCCGACAGTCAGATCTGATATCGCCTTCGAAACCATGATTTACTGATGGGGGCTGAGCTGAGATCTTGGGCACATCGGCTTCACCGAGTCCCACTCTTGGGACTCACGCTGAGAGGTGTGCTTCATAGACTTTGACCCTATAGATCCTAGCATTCTCTAGTGCGTCATGACGAGAGTGACGATGGATAAATGACGGCCCAAAGAAATGTAACACTAGTCGAGTGAGCTGAACAGATAGATGTGTGTTCATGGCTGGAACCAACAATGATGCTACTATCGGAAATTCCCAAGAAAGGGAACTAGGGACAGACAACACAGGTGGTTAGGGACACCAAATCCCCCCATGCACGCCTCAAGATCCTGGCACAGCGACAACTATAGCACGAACGGTTGTCAACGCTATTGCTCCCAACATTACAGATCATCGGTGAGATCTAACTGCCGCGGCCACAGTCAGGATTGTGGCCAATCTGTCGAAACAACTCAATCTTGATAATCCAGCGACACCCACCTGCGGGCATCGGATTTTCAGGGACAACAAATTCTTCAGCAGCACGACCACAACGGCAGGCCCGACCGCATCCTAGGAGCAACGTCCCATCAGAGCTACAACAACGACATCTTTAATACCCCTAAGGGAAATGTCCAGTGCACTCATATGCTGCTGAAATCTCTTCCTCCACTGGATTCGGGCAAGCCAATGACTCTAGTGTTCGACTAGATGAAAACGCTACTCGATGCAGCGCAAGTTCAGACTGCTCTAGCAGCCAACTCGAGGTTCGGATGCCCCAGCCAACAGGGTACTAGGAGCCAACTGCCGGGACTATCTCATGATAGTCATTGAGTAGCAAGATCGGTGGTGGCTAGTCTAGCCATCGTGTCTCTAGGATAGTTCGTTCCAACCTCCACCAAAGACACCTTAGGGATCTTCGAGACCATATTCCTCACAATCGACGGGATTTACCTGACGTCATTCATGATCGAAGGGAAGAATGTGACGTGAAGATCGAGAGCGATGAGAAAACGAGGCTCCACTTTTGAGTGACCAATCTCCCGTGTGCTGGGCCAAACGAGGTGAATCTCTACCTTCAAGGGGCTGCTCACCGGCATGGCATAGGTTCCCTCCTCGACAAGAAGCATGGAAATGTCCGCGACAGGTGACCCTCGAGGACATCGATGAGGGGTGCAAAGCATTCACTCCCGAGCTATACACAGTCAGATGGCTAGACAAATTCAAGCCAGGCCCTATCAAAAAGTACTCGGGCAAAATCAACCCTGTCAAATGGCTGCAGATCTACACCATAGTCATGAGGGCTGCCGGAGGAAACGAGAAGGTGATAGCCAACTACCTGCTCACCACCCTAGATAGTGCAGCGAGATCTTGGTTACTCAACCTCCCACCTCATTCCGTATCATCATGGGCGAAGTTGCGGGCCAGTTCATCGCCAATTTTCAGGGTACATATGAACACCCTGGAATGCGTAGCGACTTGCATTAGGTGATATAGAAGCAAGGAGAGTCATTATGCGGCTTCATCCGATGCTTCAGTGACAATCGCAACTTGATACCTGACATTTCAAATGAAGCATTCATAGTGGTTTTCGAGAACAGTGTCAAGGATAAAGAGTTGAAGGGAAAGCTTGCTACCCGAATGATCAGAACCACCAAGGAGCTATTCGAGTTGGCAGACAAATACACTATACGCGCTGAGGCCTGAGACCATCTTGACGACCCCAAGCCTGACAGTGACAAGCCTGAATCATCCAAGTAATGGGCAAAGAAGAACAAGAACCACGATAAGAAATGCAAAAGTGACTCCACTATAGCCACGATCGAAAGGGGCAAGGTGCACGGTATCGGTGATGACAAAGGCCAAAGTTGTGGAGAGAACAAATACTGCTCAGTCCATCATATGGACAAATATGACCAAGAGAAGATCAAGGCCGCCCTCATTGAGCGCGGGATCAAGCAAGCCAAAGAAAAGCCTGAAGACGATGAGCCCGAATACCATAGAGCTGATCATAAGCTGGCGCACATCTTTGGGGGATCTACCATGTACGAGTTCAAAAGACAGTACAAGGTAGTAGAAAGAGAGGTCAGCCTAGCCACGCCAGCTCTCCTAGATTTCTCAAGTGGTCGAAAGTGTCTATCACCTTTGAATAATTAGATCTCCTAGCCGTGGTTCCACATCCAGGGTAGTCCCCTGTGGTGGTCGAGCCTACCATCGACAATGTTAAGGTCGCTCGAACCTTGGTCAACAGAGGTAGCTCACTAAACCTTATCTTTGCGAAGATGCTGGAGAACATGGGGATCCCCCAGACAGAAATAAAAGCCAGAGCTAAACCGTTCCATAGCATAACTCTGCGATCATCATCAATACCACTTGGCCAGATCGAGCTACCTGTTACGTTTGGCATGCCAAACAATTTTCACACTGAAAAGATCCTCTTCAATATGGCAGATTTTGAGACCGCCTATAATGTGATCCTAGGCCGCCCAATATTAGTTAAATTCTTGGCAGTGGTGCACTACATGTACCAGACTATCAAGATGTAGCGCCAAAGGGAATCCTTACAATCAAGGTGGACCAGTGCATTGTGGTCAAGTACGACAAGAAGAGCTTGGAGATGGCCGAGCATCTTTGCTGATCGGTATCCAATGCCAATGACGAGGGAGCTAAGCACCAAAAATCCAAGAGTAGTGATCAAGCTCCTGTGTCCAATAGTGTTGCCAAGGACCTGATCGATGACGGCAAGAAGGATAAGAAGACTAACGGAGGTGTCAAAACAGTGCCCTTAGACCTGTCGGAGCCTTCCAAGATGGTCAAGGTGGGCGCCGACCTTGACCCCAAATAGGAACTCGAGCACATACATTTTTCAGGTAAATCGTGACGTGTTTGCATGGCAACCGTCTGACATGCTTGGAGTCCCTAAGGAGGTGATAGAGTATCGACTAGCTGTGAAACCAGGCACCAAACCTGTGGTGCAAAAGCAGTGCAGATCCACGGAAGATCAAAAGCAGACCATATAAGAGGGGGTCGACAAACTCTAGAATGCTAGCTTCATCTGAGAGGTCCATCACCCGACGTGACTGGCAAACCCTGTCCTCGTCAAGAAGCCAAATGACAAGTGGAGGATGTGCGTTGACTACACTGATCTCAACAAAGCCTACCCTAAGGATCCTTTTCCTCTCCCCCGCATCAACCAAACAGTGGACTCTACTGCGGGCTGCGAACTGCTAAGTTTTCTAGATGCCTATTCAGAATATCACCAAATTAGTATGTCTGTAAAAGATGAGGATAAAATTGCTTTTATTACTCCCACTACAGGAATCCAATCTATTTACGTCGGCCAAAAGCCGACGTAAATAGGTAAAAAAACCGACGTAAATAGATATTTACGTCGGCATGCTGACGTAAACCGAGCGACGTAAATAGCCCATATTTACATCGGTGCCGATGTAAATAAGGTTTATTTACGTCGGCCTAGAGGCCGACGTAAATAGGAATAGTAGTCCACGTCCGGCGAGTAAGTGGCGTGGACATTATTCGTCGTAGGCCGACGTAAATAATGTCCACGTCATCATATTTCGCCGCCGGTGGCGGCGTAAATCTTCGAGTTATTCGTCGGCGGTGGCGGCGTAAATATGGGACTTATTCGTCGGCCACCGCCGACGTAAATCGAGAACGAACTGACTAGCCAAATATCGGATCGGCGGTTGGATTTGGGCAGCAGATATATCAATCCATTCATATCAATTCAGTAGAGCAAAAATATCAATCCATTCATATCATTCAGGATAGCAAAAATGTCAAGCCATTCAACCATGCATTCATATAAACCAATATCAATCCGTCCATTTGCATACAACACATAGAAACTTCAATTTGCATATAACACATAGAAAGTTCAATTTGCAAACATGACATATAACACAGTTCAACCATACTACTCATTGTTCATACAAACATCAATTTGGCGGAGTATCTTCAAAATGATGCCCACTACCGGCGTCGCCTCCCGAGTTTAAGAAGTTGCCAACCGACGGCGTAGTCCTCGAAGAAGAAGCGCTGGTGCCTCCAACATGTGCATCCGGTGTGCGGGCCGCCGAACCCTATATCAACGAACATATGTTAGAGATAGCTAGATTACGTTAAAACAAATTTAAATTATTCAATGATATCATGTTGGGAGATTGCGGGGTAAAGAAGGGTGGAGGTTGGAATGAGGGAAGATTCAGTGGTCTTCCGAACTGCTGCGCCATATATTCCTACCAAACAAATGTAATTGGCATGAATACAATCATCGACATATATCTAAAATTAAAGCATATAACCAAACAAATGTAATTGGCATGAATATATAACTAAAATTAAAGCATGTGTACAATCATATGGAAGCATCAGGCTGAACCTGGAGAAGATTTTAGTTCTGCAGGCTGCCCCGCCCAACCTGTTGCTAATTACCTTAAACAAAAACCTGTTGCTATTGATCAGACGTCCAGATCTTTGCTAATTTCTCCAAGATTCGATGATAAATTTAGGATCGAGTTGTAAACTGATATGTCCAGTGTCAAGCATATGCTCTTTCTCACACGTAAATTCTAAGGCCAACTTCCTTCGGGTCAGTCTCTACCATCCAGGAAGGCCTGTCAATCCAAGTGACAGAATATGTTACCTAACATACACAATATTAGCTAAACTATGTAGGTGCTGAAATTAGGCAGAGAGGAAATCACTTGTTCATCACGAAGTTTGTTGTTCCTTGAGATGCACGCTCAAGAAGCAGTTTCCTTGCTTCGATTGCTACTCCCTCTGGCTGCATTATGAAGGAATGAGATGGTATTAGAAAGGCTAAAAGAATCTCTTCTGTCAACTATTACATTATTTTTCGTACCATTGGAGCACCACTCACCTCTTCTGGAAACCAAACGCCTGGTTGTGTGTTGCCCTCAAGAACCGCTAAAACAAATGCAGCTATCGCATAGCCCACCGATCTGAAAATCCAATTTAATATGCTTATAGATGCAATTGTCCCAAATTCAAGTATAAATTACTGGGTAAATAATCTAATAGTTGGTGATAAGTAATGGTAATGATCAATTAGGTATTGGATATTGAGAATGCTTAATTGCTCACGGAGAAGCCTGTACTTACACAGATAGTATTCTTGCCATTTGAACATTCCAAGTCTATCTGCACATATTGATCAAACAATGGTCACTGGCAGCTGCACGTGCTAGTACTGGACACAGCTTTAGTAGAATTTAGTATGATGTTACTCTGAGCACAATTTGAATAGAACTAGTATTTCTGAAAATAGAGGTAAGTAAAATACATACTCTCATGGAGACACGTTCTCCTGCAATACCATCTATGGCTTCGAACAAAAGGATCAACAAAGTCAACCAACTTTACAACCTTATTTTTATCCCTCAAAAACTCCTGAAAAATACCAAATCAAAGTCAGGTATACAATAAACACCAACTGACCAACTTCATTAGGAATATTACCCTATTTTCAAGATTTCAGCCCACTTCAAGCAAACCATATTGGTCTAACAGTAAAACAAGTATTGGTTTATTACTCTAATTGCAGCAAAATAAATGCTAATAGTTGTTTGCAACTTCTATTATCTTTTAGGAACTGTAATTAAAAATGCTCGAATAAAAATTTTGCGAAGGCCTTCATCCCCCAATTCCAGAAGAAAGGAGCGGTACCAAATCGAGCACTGACAGTTGGCACACCTAAAATCTTATAAGCACTCTTCACTTCAGGCAAATTCCTGAAATAGTTGGCGTAATATGAAAGTTAGCTTTCTTTCTGACCACATTGGATTTCCGGTTTGTCAATTATAACATATGAAAAAGTAAATAGTGCCTAAAAGTACTTACAGTAAGTAAACATCTTTCTTTCTGACCCCTTTTCCAAAATCAATATTGAGGGCTCCACTGTAGGGCTTCAATTTGATTTCTTCTCCTGAATTGGTAATGAGTTCAGCTTTTCTACTTCATTTAGAAATACCATAGGAGCACTAACGAAGAAGAAAAGTACCTTTGTTATAAGTGAAAAGTATCTGGATATGCCATTCAGCAGCAGCATATACCAAAAAGTTTCAAATTTATACCAGTGCCTTATCTAGAATTTTTAGTGTTGCAACTAGATTTTCCATGTTTTGCGAGGCTTGTCCAGAATTTCCTAGTTAAATTGTCTTAGAGAAGATCCTAGTCAATTGTTCGCATTGACTTTATCTCACTGACAGAAGATCCTAGGATTTACTTTCTACTGCACCTTCATTTTCTCTACTGTATCTCTGGTCATGCAAAATTGTTTTTCGTTTCACTGAACAGTGCTTAGCTAATCACCGACAATAATATGTGTATACACATATCCAAAAAGTGGCAGTCCAAAAGACTACAACTAAAGATTTGCAATATGTACAGTTTATCCATGCACGGTATACACTGATACCATTGTCTTGAACTTTTGATTTTAGCAATTGGAAACTAAGTTGAACATTCGCAATTTGAATCTTAATGACCATTGTTAATGTGAGAATCCACAGTGAAGTTTCTTCTTATCATCTACAGACAAATAACCAACCTCATGCCACGAAATGAACATTCAAAAAATAAATCAATAGGGTATTGACGTAGTAACCTAAGAATAAAATACCACTAGATATCAATGTTCACAATATGCCGTTGCCAAACTTTCATTCATAAACTTGGTCACTTTCTGCTTGGGTTCCTCTGAGGCATTACATCGAACACTGGCTACGAGCAAGGATTAACCTAAGCTGGAGGGAAAAATGAATATCAGGGAAAGTCATCGGCACCAACCAGGTTCTTGCCACGGAGACTTGGGCGAAGAGGGTGGAAGTCGGTCTCGGGAGGCCCGTGGGAGGAGCGCCTGCAGCGGCGTCTTGGCGGGGGAGACTGAAGAGTCCCAAATTTTTAATGCCCGCATCAAGACAAACCAACTTATTATCAAGACATAAAATTCTGGATGCCTCCAAGCTTCCCGGATCATGGAGCTCGGTCCAATGTTCCACATCCGGATGTTTTTTTCTATTGCCTTTTGACTTGATGGCGACAAAATGCAACACCAACCTCGGGGCCGAGGGTGATGCCGACGGCGCGGCAAGCTTCTCGACGCTGGCTCGAGGGAGGAACGCGACCTCCTTGGCGGATGCGCGCACCGTGGCGCGACGGCGGCACGGCACGGCACGGAGAGGGGCGTGAGGCAGGCGGCGAGGGCGATCTGCGCATAGCGGGCGGCGTGGCTGGTCTTGGGCGGTGGCGGCTTGTGGTGGCGGCGGCGGTGGTCGTGGCGGGCGCGGCTAGCGACGGCGCGCAAGGGCGGCGGCTAGCAAATCTTGCTAAATTAGCTAGGTAGAAGAGAAGGGCAAGCGCGAGTAAGTGCGGTCGGCCCATTCGCTTGTCGGCTCGGGCCGACGTAAATAGGCCCACGTGGCCTATTTACGTCGGTCAGGTCGGGCCGACGTAAATTCTGAATTTTAATTTTTTTATGGGTCGGTGGGACATTGTTTTCGTCGGCTAAGCCGACGTAAATACATATATTTACGTCGGTTTGACGGGGCCGACGTAAATAATGCCATATTTACGTCGGTTTTTTTAGGCCGACGAAAATATATTTGGCCGACGTAAATAGATCGGATTCCTGTAGTGTCCTTTCGGTGTATTCTGTTATATTGAGATGCCTTTTGGTTTGAAGTTTGCTGGTTCTATGTATCAACGCTGTATTCAGAACTGCTTGAAGTCCCAAATCGGGTGCAATGTAGAAGCATACATCGATAATATCATGATTAAATTGAAAACTAGGAGCACCTTAATCAGTGACCTTGAGGAAACATTCGATAACCTCAGAAAGTATCGAATGATGCTTAACACCGAGAAATGCATGTTCGGTGTCCCATCCATCAAGCTTCTCAGTTTCCTAGTGTCTAGTCGAGGCATCGAAGCCAACCCGTGTAAAATTGGGGCTATTGACCAGATATGTCCTCCACAAATACTAAGATAAGTGCAAAAGCTCACGGGCTGCATCGTAGCTCTTAGTTGATTCATCTCTCGGATGGGCAAGCGACGACTAACCTTCTTCAAACTACTGAAAAAGCGGGACAATTTCGAGTGGACCGAGGAGGCAGAAAAAGCTTTTCAAAACTTGAAAAGGTATTTATCATCTCCGTCAATTCTGATTTCACCTAACGAAAAAGATGAGCTCTTTTTGTATATTGCAGCTACCCGTCAAGTAGTAAGTACAGTCCTAGTGGTTGAGCGGGATTGCCCCAAGAAAAAGGCCAAAGTCCAGAAACTAGTATACTACGTAAGCAAGGTCTTGCACGATGCCAAGTTGTGATACCCTCATACATAGAAGATGTTGTATGTTGTCCTAATGACTTTTTGAAAGTTGCGGCACTATTTCCAGGCACACAAGATTACGGTCATGACGACATATCCGCTCAAGAATGTAATACGCAACCAAGAGGTGACAGGGCGAATTGCACAATGGGCGGTCGAACTCAACGAGTTCAAAGTCGATTTTGCGCCACGAACTAGCGTCAGGTCAGGGGTCTTACCAGACTTCATCGTGGTATGGATGCACGTTGGGGAAAAGGAGCACAAGACGGTTGATAGCCACTGGACGAATTTTTTTTTAATAATACATTTTTTATTCGAAATTTCAAAAATATTCCACCGAAAAAAAAATTTTAGAAATATACCTGCCGCGACGTTGGACGTGCGACAGGCCTAAATAGAAAAATACACGCGGCGGCAGTGCGGCGCCGTGTATTCGTCGCGACGGTAACGTGCGACGAGGAACCAAACGGCGTCTGTCATTTAATGGCGTGTTGTCGTCTCGACTTTATTAAAGCCGCTAGCGACAAGTAGTCACATCGCTACCGAAAAGCCATTGCGTGTGTTGTCGTGTCGACTTGGTAAAGCCGCTAGCAATGATAGTCACATCGTTGAAAAAAGCCGCTAAGGCGTCTGTTGTCGTGTCTTCGTGGTAAAGGTGCTACCAGTGAGTAAAGGTGCTAGGTGTGTGACAAAGCGTCTAGCTAATGAAAGGAACAACTAAGCACGTAAGATTAAGTTTACAAAAAATACAAATGCAAGTGCAACATATTTCAAATGAAACATTTAGTACATAACATACTAGCAATAATAAAATCAAAAGAAACTCCTGTCGGCCTCGCTTCTAGGGAGGCCTCCTCCTCCTCGAACACCGCATGAGTACGTCAAGCTGCGTGGCGTGCGGTGGGGCCTCTCGCGCCTAGCCGAGGCGTCGCGTGCAAACCGGCCGAGTAGCTGCGTCGTCTTGGCGCTCCGTCATCGCCGACTTGGGCTGCGTCGGTGGTGGCGCCCGTCTGGTGTGATGATGATGCCCCACCCCAAAGACGTCCGTGGAGAGGTAATCACGGTAGTCCTCCGGTGCAGGGCATCGCCCTCGTCGTCGTAGTCGTCGGGGCGTGTCGGATGCATCTTGTGAAGAAGTGTGCTGCGGGCTGTACCAAATAAAGAATTGTTTTGAGCATTGTAATACGCGATTGTAACACTTGAACAAGTGCATTTCAAGATTTCACCAAAGCCCGACCGGCTACAAAGCGTGCCCTCTCGCGACTGCGGGCGGGACCGTGTGAAGACGCACTGGCGCACCCGCCCCGCTAAGCGGCACGCTGCTGGGACGGTAGGGAGGCCGACCGACACCGGGGCGCGGTCGAGTGTCCGCACACCTCCGACGTAAAGGGTGACGCCTCTCTCGCCACGCCCTCTCCGGTGGTCACCGACAGGCTAAGCCGCGAAGCTCCTCAGGCCGATAGTGCAAAGACGTCATCTGCAAAATAAATTACGGATTAGTTAGCAAAATAAATTACTTAATTAGTTAGCACAAAAATTATATCAAAGGTATGACGAACGCCAAAGCGTGCGAACCGAGTCCATATGGAGGGGTACGTATGCGCCTGCACGGAGCGTGTCTAGGAGGATCGGGTCGACACGCACCAAACGCACACAAGTCCGGGAGTGTACTACTCGTGAAATGCGCTGGTACGTCCGACGTCAGAGGGCGCGACCTCGACGTGAACATCCTCGAGGCTCCCACTCCTCAAATTTCAAGGGCATACGTGCGTGCGGGGGGTGGTCGAGGTCGCCCTTCCCTCGTGCTGTGGGTGAAAAATAAGTATAGCGTTATTAGATAGCATTACGCGAGAACAATTATAAAAACATCAATACAGGGAACTTACGAGTGGGCGCGGGTGGGACTGCACGGACGTCGTGCACCGGGAACACCTGTCGTAGACCAAACTGCCTCATCACACGATGGACAGCGTAGCCCTCGACGTGGACGTCGAACACGAGGTACCGAGCGGGTGAACCAAGATCTTGTGCATCTCGTGTGCAAAGGGTGGGCCAGCCACCCGTCACACGACGCTGCACCTTCTGCGTCGCGACTGGCGCCCGGCGACGTGGTCGTCGATGAGGTGGTCAAACGCCGCGACAAAGCTGCGGGTAGGCTACCCGCGACATCCGGTCGCCCAGCTAACTGTAGTCACGGTAGAAACGAACCGTTAGTACTCGGAAAAGTTAAACAAAAAGTATCAAACACGTGATTGCAATATCTTACCGTCGCGGGCACGGATGGTGCCCATGGTCGAACCGTCGGCGCTATCGCCGCCTGCGTGCCCACCACAGTGCGCAGTCGATCTGGGCGGCCGATCTGGAACCTCTCGTATGCCCACAATCAGTAGCAGAAGTGGACATCCTCCGAAGATCGGCGTCGGCGAACCGTGTACACCCGACGCAGAGTGCACGGTAGGTGGCGACAAAGACGGGTGAGCCCCACGAGTCTTGTGGGGCACGGCGTCAAGGGGTGCGCCCGCGATCGCCTCGCCAATCGCACGGTGCGTGGACACGCTATCCCCATGGGACGTCGTGAACATGGTCGGTAGAACGACCACAGGAGGTACGCCTCCGGTGGCGGGCGAGCCTCTCGTCATTTGGCTCGACGATCTGCTCCTGTTGTAACATAAAGCTCACTTGTTATTTCAAGCGATGCGTACACAATTTAGTTCGAAATGCTACTTACGTACCTGAAACTGTAAAAGCCACCTCAAGGTCGGTCCGTGCGTGTGGTCGAAGGTCCTATACACGGCAGGTGGTAGTACACCCGCGATCGGGAGGCCGAGGAGGTAGGAGACGTCCTGTAAAGTGATCACCATCTCCCCGACAGGGAGATGGAAGGTGTGCGTCTCCGGCCTCCACCGATCCACCAAAGGCGGTGATCACGACCGATCAGACGGAACCGGTGTCCCAGAGCTCCCCATCCGGGCGAGGGCAAGAGACTCAAGCTCAAAGTTTAAGAAACATAAACATGTAATTGATATCGTCTGCGGTAGTCATGGTGCCCTGAACAAACATGTTTACAAATTTAAATCTTGGTATGTTACAGGGATCCAACGGATCGGCGGCCTGTGTGTCTTGGTGGTCTAGGTCGAAGGACGGGCAATGTACCTGAGGTCCCTCCGTCATCTGGGACAGCGGTGGCTATGCGGGCACGGTGACCATGGTCGACGTGCGGGTCCAGTAACTCGTACGGCCACTCGTCATCTCCCTGCTGGTGAGCCATACCTGCAATTTACAAAAATAAAAGTGAGAGCGAAACACATATGTAAAAGTAAGAGTCCGTAAAAAAAATGCATAAGCATAACAACAATATATTGAAACAGATCGCACATAAAAAGCGGAGAAGTTCATTACAACAATTTATGAAGCCACAACACTACGCAAGCAGCTAGGTACAAAGTACAGTTCATACAACACACGTTACATCGCTTAAATTTAAATTTGATGTACGACATATGATAATGCAAACTGCTTGTCATCTGGTGCGATGAGGTCTCGCAGCGATCCTCGCAGAGGAGGCGATCCTTCCCCGTCGGGTGACCGCCGTTTCCTCCTTCGTCTTCTTCGCTTTGTGCTCCGCAATTCTTGAGCGTATGTCCTCGTTGGTTGCACAATGAGCATTTCTTCACGCGCGTTTGCGACCGACTCATCCATGTCATTTCTTATCGCCTTGTTCTTGACGCATACGCTTTCCCTCTTCTCGCATCAAAATCAGGGACCCAGAACCTTTCATCCACACTAGGAGTTGTGGTGAAAGAACCCACAACACCATAACCATAAAGCTCCTCGCCCCAAGTTGCCATCACCCTTTCCTTCATGTAATATTCAGATAGGTATGTACCAGGTTGCATTCCAAATAAAGCACATGCAGCTATAACATGAGAACATGGCCTATGCAAAAGGTATGGCTTGTTGCACGAGCATTTGCACTCAGCCTGTAAGATGCACTCCTGAGTGACAACCCTCTGGTTGGTTCCACGCCTTCCTTTATCCCTGCAGATCACCTCGAAGCGCAGTGTACGTGCACCAACTTTGATAGCTCTATGTTTGGCCGCCTTCTGAGCCTTCTCATGCATGTATTTAGTGATCATCGAAGAGTACAAGAACTTCTCATCTCTCATTACTATCTCGGCGGTTGCATGCTGTCCACAAAGTACTTGGTTGTACCCTCGGCCTCCTCGACAATTCCTACCAATGGAAGACACCTCATCCCTCGCATTACCCAGTTGTAAACTTCTGCAAAGTTAGTGGTCATCACACCGTATCTGGCACCATGTGTGTCATATAACAGTGACCACTTCTCTTTTGGTTCGTGCTTGATCCAGTCCGAGAAACATTTGATTGGCCTTTGCCTCCGACGACGGTTAGTCGCCTCGTCCTCTGTTGGCGGGGAAAAGAGGCTCACTTTGCTCTTGTGTTCCACTAGCGCCATTGTTGTTCGCTCCTTGTGTTTCCTTGTCAGGTCATCAAGATTTTTCCACAGAGTTCGGAACTTCCTCTCCTGGTTGGAGTTACATAGTCTTTTGAACATGTTCATCAGCTGCTTGTTCTTGAATTGCTTATAGAAGTTTACACCCAAATGCCTCATGCACCATCGACTCTGCAAGTCAGGCCATCGGAATGGCTCATCTTCCCCTATTTGCAGCTGGTTGATAGCACTAAGCAACCCAGCATGCCTGTCATGCAGCACGCACAAATCTGGACGAGTTTTGACCACCCCGATCTTTAGGTTTCATAGGAACCACAGCCAACTCTCGTTGTTCTCGCTTTCTACGAAGGCAAAGGCAACAGGCAGAATCTGGTTGTTCCCATCGACACCCACAGCTGTCAGTATTTGCCCTCTGTATTTCTGGTCAAGAATGTGCCGCCCACGCACAACAACAGACGACAAGTGATGAATGCCTTAATGCAAGCGCCGAATCGAAGAACACTCTCCTCGGATGCATTTTAGTTGGCCACTTGTCCGACGGACAATCTTGATAATCATAGTAGGTCCGTGATTTCTTCCCCGAATACAACCGAAGCAAAGGCGGGAGGTTGTGGTACGAGTCTTCAAACTTCCCAAACCTCGTTTCTAGTGCCTTCGCCGCCCTCCACGCCTTCCGTAGCTAATTGTGTCTCGATATCTGTTCTCGATCGCTCGGATAATAGCACGGGCTCAAAACTCGTGTTCTCCACTATCTCTGCGTACATGATGTTCGCGACATACCCGGATGATAGGTTCTCGTGAGCCATCATTGTTTCCTCGATCATACATGTATCTTCGCTCAACCTTGAACATATCCAATGGGTGCCCCATTTGGGCTTGTACGTGCACTCTCCACGGACACCCATGGATCTCACACACCACGTTGTAGCGAGGTTGGGGTGGATTTCTTAACCCCGAAAGTCCTTCTTAATGATAGAGCCCAATCTTTCACGGCATCTGCATGACTTCTTTTGTTGGGTACATCTTTGTTATGCCTAACCTCATTATCACCAGTCTTGCCAAGGCATCTCCTCATTTCATTGACAACCATATTTTCAAATTGCTGCGTGCTCCACTCTATTTGGCACAAGCGGCTCCGTACCTCCTCCATCTTCCTCATCCGACTCATCGCCGTCCTCCTCTTCTGCTTCTCTTTGTACTCACGGTCTTCCTCTTCCATCCTAGCTGTTATTTCCTCAATTTGCTCACCTTCGTCTACCACCCCCCGCGCTTCTTGGCCAACATTTTCATCATCCTCCGAACTGAACTCGTTCACCACTTTGTGAACATGTTGCTCATGGCTAGATCCCCAATTTGGTGTCACCGGCCGAGCTCATTTTGAGGTGACTACACTCACCGGCGTCCAAGCTGCTGCTGGGGGCAACATCCCTCTCATATGCTCGCACTAAAAGCACTCGATCCCATCCCGTTGCTCTGCCCCCTCACATATGATCTCCACGATGCGGTTCCTTTAGCTCAACTAACTCCCGATAAATAGTGTTATTTACTTAAACTACATAGGCAAAATACCTTCAACTCACACTTGTCTTCTTCCATCAGAAAAGTATAATACAACCATTTCAACACGGAACCAAATGTAGCTCATGACCCTACTCAAACTTCGTCCACATCTTGCATGTTACTTAGATCGCACCCTCCAAACCATGCATTACAACCCCATCTCCATAATAAATCCTAAATGGAACTCGATTACGCCATATCTGTGAATCCATTCATTCACCCACTAATTAATTATCTTCCGTACAAAATACTATGACGTAACATAACTATACCTACATGGTGCGAAAATATATATCTAACCGTAAGAAACATCTACATTCCTAATAATTCATATCGATGTAGTTATATCGTAAAAATTACATTTCCATCAATATGTACCGATATACTCCTATCCATAAAAATTCATTCCTAACAATATATACATTCAGATCGATGTACTTATATATTAAAAAAATACTCATTCAGAACTATATTTCCTTCAATATATACCGATATACTCCTATCATAAAAAATATCTAAATTTTCTAAACTAGAACTAGTTGTGACCTATCAATTTACCTACATTTATCCGTAACCTACATCTAAAACTATTTCTAATCTACCACTATTCTTCGCTACAATGCTCTAGATCTAACTATTTCTAACATATCATAATTTCATTGCTAAAAAAGTAAACAACAAAATTTACCTCAAAAGCAGTGGCGCAGAATCTCCCTTCTTCCTTCTCTCTTCCCCACTCTCCCCTCTTCCGCTTCCTTCCTCTCCTCTCTCTCGTTCTCTTCAAGGCGCACAAATGAGAACGAGACAAGGCGAGTGGCTCATATAAGCGCTCTGTCAGACGACCATCGCGGGCGACAGAACCCCGCCCACCTATCGCACGACCATCGGTCGATTTACCGTCGCCGACGTTCGTCAGGCGACAGGGCCTTTTCGCCTCTGTCGCCGTTAAGCCGTCTTGACAGCGCCGCTTTGATTCTGTCGCACGTTACGCGTGCGGCAGAGGCCACGAAGCGCCGCACTGCCGCCGTGTATTTTTCTATTTAGGCCTGCCGCACATCCAGCGTGCATGAGGTATATTTCTGAAATTTTTTTTCCGTGGAATATTTTTGAAATTCCGAATAAAAAATGTATTATTAAAAAAAAAATTCGCCACTGGACTATGTACTTCGATGGATCGCTCACGCTTCAGGGCTCGGGTTTTGGCATCATGCTAAAATCCCCGATAGGTGAGGATCTCAAATATGTCATCCAACTTGATTTTCAAGCTTCAAATAATGTTGCAGAATATGAGGGACTGGTCAACAAACTCTGAATAGCGGTGTCACTTAGGATCAGGTGATTACTCAAGAAAGGGGACTCATAGCTAGTTGTAAACCAAGTGCAGAAGGAGTACTAGTGCTCGGATGACAACATGGCATCATACCTGAACGAGGTTCGTAAGCTAGAGTACAAGTTCGGAGAGCTTGAGGTAAGGTATATCAGGCGAAGTGATAACTTCACCGCCAATGAACTTGCTATGCTAACTTCATCCTGTTCACCCATGCTTGCAAGAGTCTTCGTTGAAAAACTCCTTAAACCATCTATCTCCCCTGTACAGGAGACAGATGCTGCCCAACTCGACCAGAAGCGTGGCAGAATCCGCAGACACGGAAGCTGCACTACTCAAACGGGAGCCGACTTGGATGAATCCATTCCAAACCTATCTCGAAGGTCGAGAGATCCCTGAAGATGATACCTCAACTGAGAAAATTACTAAAAGTGCATCTAGGCCCCTTAGTGATTTTGGTGATTAATGACAACAAGATTAAGTGACTAATGAGCTTTATGAGTATTGTGAACAGATGAATACGCTCATGGGAAAGTCGCTTAAGGAAAGAGGTCCCTCAAATTCGAGAAGAAAAGGCGTCGGTTAAACTCAACGGTTGCATATGATTTTTAAATTTTACTTGAGTTTAAGGATTGCCGTACTATTAAGAGGGATTTGGCAAGAAATAGTTTTAGAATGATCCATTGTGCTCAAGGATGAATCCTAGTCTGAATATGGGTCAATGTGTAAAGTCTTGGGGGCAAAAAGTTCAAAATGGTTCGGAGTATCCGAACTGGCCCCCTTGGTTGCTCAAGCAAAATTTGGTTCGGAATGTCCGAAGCTTGGTTCGGAGTATCCGAGCTAACCCTCTCTGTTGGTTGAGATCTATTTGGTTCGGAATGTCCGAAACTTGGTTCGGAGTATCCGAGCTAACCTTCTCTGTTGGTCGAGCTCATTTTGGTTCGGAATGTCCGAACTTAGGTTCGGAGTATCCGAGTGGACCCCCTCGGTTAGGGTTAAGTCATTTTGGTTCGGACTATCCGAAGTGTCGTTCGGACTATCCGAACAGTGCGTTCTGTTACCCTAATCCTATTTGGTTCGGACTTTCCGAAGGGTCGTTCGGACTATCCGAACCGTGTGTCCCATAGCCCTGATTCCAAATGGTTCGGACTATCCGAACAAGGGTTCGGACTGTCCGAACAGTCTCGGGCTGAAGTGAAAAACGGCTAGTTTTGGGAGGCTTTAAATACCTCCCCAACTCCCACCTACCAATAGTGAGTGCATTCAATTCACTTCAACAGCTCTTTTTCACTCTCTCTCAAAGCTCTAGTGGTCTCCTCTCTCAAATCTTGTGACTCTTGAATCTTTGGAGGGAGATTAAGTTGAGAGATTGAGAGATCTAGTGTTTGTGATTCATCTTGAGCACGTGGTTCATCCTCAAGCGGATTTCTTGCGAGATTCTTTACTCTTGGAGGTTGAGGACTCCTAGACGGCTAGGAGTCACCGGTGAGCTCCCAATCTTCGTGTGGGAAGCCGCCGGAAGTTTGTGAAGGTTGAATCCACCTCTGCAAGGGAAGGATTCAAAGAGTTAACGGGTGAGTGCTTGGTGCAACACCTAGAGGACAAGGGTTGAAAGAGACCCCGGCTTTGTGCCGCCTCAACGGAGACGTAGGATCCCCTCAAGGATCCGAACTTCGGGAAAAATTCGGTTTGTCTCCTTGGTGCTTGATTCTCTCACTTGCTCTCATTGTGCTTAGTTAAATCTTTGGGGATTCAAGGGTTTAATAGGTTGTTGGAGTAAATATTGGTGGGACTTTACTTCCTGCAAGTAATCTTAGTCAAAATACATCATTTGAACCTAGATTCATGTGGGGAACCGTCCCCGGGACTCCACTGATTCACCCAATTGCGTAGTACATCTCAAGTGAATCAAGGGAACCTCGGGCGTTCCACGATTATACCCGTGTTGGTCCCAGGATAGTTCGCCAATACGAGCATTCTCATCCAACAGTTGACATCACAACACATACATAATTATCGGAAGCATAAATATCATTACATTTCCAAAAGTTGGACTGCTGTCCATAACGACATATTTAAAGTTATTACATCAAGTAGCAGCGGAAAACATAAGATAAACAACAAAAGGGCCAGCATGGCATGCCCCAAACCCTCGGGCAACCAAGCTGGGGCAAGAACGGCGACTAAGCGTTAGAATCACGAAATCGCCGGTAAAGTCCCCGGCAAAGGCCTCATCCTCACCTGCAGCAAGTGGACAATCCGATTGAGTACAAAGAGTGTACTCGCACAATAATATAAGTTGTATGCTGGTTTCTAACTACATGTGGTTGCTACATCAAAGGAAGGCAAAATGGCAATTTCAGCATAAAGCAATATTTGGAATCAATCGTAAACAAGTATAGATTGAAAGGAATTGCATTTAGTAAACATTTGCAAATTCTAATACATAATATAACATCATCATAATCACATTTATCTCATGCCTTCAAGCATTCTCCAAACCATGAGTTCCATCGCTCATGTTCGACTACACACACGAGTACTCCAATACTCATGTCTTTGTTCCACTCCCATCCCATTCTTACCAAGTCCTTAATACTCGCCGGTGGATCGACAATTCGAGAGATCGCCCTAACCATGGACGCGCTATTGAATAGTTTAAACTCGCAGAGGTGCGACTTTACCCACACGACACGTCACACTCGTGAGCCAAGCTATTAACACATTTCCTTAGATGTGTCGGCCGAGGTGAACGTGACAAACCATCTTCCAGTATGCATGGTAGTGTATCTAAACCATCCGGATGACTGTGACCCTCGATCCCGCGTGCCCAGTGCTCGGTGTGTGTGGATCAAGGAGTACACCCGTTGTTGGACATCCCCAACTCAACAAAGTTCGAGGGACTCTGAGGACATTCCCTGACGCTCCACTAAGCCCAGGGAATTCCGGCGGTCATTCCTTGACGCTCCACTAAGATCAAGGAATTCCGAGTGCACATGGTTTACATACCCTAGTCATACACAAGTACATGGTTACGCCGGTCCCATAAACGGCGTGTGGTTCGCACGATAGTTACTCAAAAAGACGTCACCAGGATTTAATCCTTAGGGTCCTTAACCAATATCTTTACTCAATAATCAACAATTAAAATCAACATCATCATAATAATTCTCAATCATTGCGACCGATGGATTAAGTCCATCTATCGCAGTTCCTAACGATGTTCTAAGCATGGCTAAGCAAATCGTACGAACCCATATAGTAATAATAAACCAACCATCTAGGGCGACAATGGAACATGGAAAGAACGTGATAAGAGAATGACATCACAATGTGGGAATAACTAAGATTTCTACCCAATCATAAGTGTAATTGAAAGTAAGCATGCAATTGATAAAATACTTCCAAAACTTAAATTTCAATTAGTAGGAGCAATCATGGTCAAGGAGTAAAGTAGTGCCTTGCTGCTCGTTCTTGACTTCGTAAGCGTAGTCGTACTCAGGAGTGCCTTCCGAAGCGTCAACACCTAACGAGAACATCCAAATCCAATAAACACCAATCAAGAATTCAAATGGTGTACATGATGAAAAGATGCGTGAAATGCTCATGATGTGTAGTACTAGTCATAACATGAAAGTACTAATTGAGTTTTTGCTAAAAGTTCAAGTCTTAAAGCTTTTATTGAATTATGTTGAAGTATCCGAGTTTCACTTTGATTTGTCGAGTGGACCCCTCGGTATGAAGTGAAATTCCATTGGACTATCCGCAATTTGGTTGAGTATCCGAAGGTAGGTTCGAGTATCCGAGCGTTACCTCGGAATGTCGAAAGCAGCCCTCTCGATCACGCCATATCAGTTCTATTCGGACCATCCGAAATACCATTGGAATATCCGAATAGTTCGAATGTCGAGCTAAACCTCGGACTATCCGATTTGGGCGTCTCTGTTTCAAAGCAGTTATTTGCCTATTTGCCATCTACATTTCAAAGGAAAGGTCTAGGGTTTTAAGGGGATGGACTAGAGTAGATTCTTACCACACTAGGGTTGCTTGTGTACTTAGTGGATGTTGGTTTCGGTGAGTGGATGATGAAAATGTCACAATGCCGGTTCTTCACGGTCCACCTCCTCCTAGCTCACGTAGACGGCAATACCTTCCTTTGCTCGTGCTTGCAACGACCACTAGCCCTCCTCCTCGAACTTCTTTGCGACAAACCCGACCCGAATCAAGGGATGAGGATGGATTCCATGGGGAAAATAGCAATAAGTTACAAGGAGCAGAATTTCAGAACATGGGTAGCAAGAAAAAAAAATGATTGCCACTTACCCAAAACTTGGTTCCTCAAGAATCCCTTTGGATGGATGTGAAGCTCTTGACCTTGGCTACAAGGTGGTGTAACATGCACAAACCAAAACTCAAGTTTGGAGGGGATTTGTGGGGGAGAAATGACAAGAGGTTGAAGAAGAACACCTTGCTGTTTTTCTGTTCTTGAGCTAAGCAAATGAGCAGGAAAGGGGAGAAGAAACCAAGGTTGAGACCTTATATAGGCTGCCCACTCATGCCTTACATGTGGGGCTAGGTCCCACATGTCATAGGGTAGGTGGAAGAGTGGGTATGGGTGGTTGAAGTGAGAAAAGTCATGGAAAAAGGGTGTGCAGCCACAATTTCCTAAGCAATGGTAGGTCCCATGTGTCATTGACTAGGGGTAGGGGTGAATAGAGTAGGAATTGGTAGGGTAGGTGTGCAGCCTACTCTCCTCTCTCTTACAAACATGGCCCACATGTCATTGAGTAGTGTGAAATAACAGTGTGCGCTTTTTAGAAAGTGATTGTTAGGATTTTGCAACTCCCTCTTTTATGCAAGATGAATAGCCTAACCCTTGTATGATTATAATTAAAGGAGGATGCAGCGAGATTATGGAAGATGTTAGCGCGACAAGCCTCACTTACCGGATTAATGAAAATCGGGCTGTTACAAGCCTCCCCCCTTAAAAGAATCTCGTCCTCGAGATTACATCGCTTCATTGAAGAGGTAGGGGTATTCGGATCGAAGATAATCCTCACGCTCCCATGTGACCTCCTCAGGAGTGTGATTACTCCATTGAACCTTAAAGAATTTGATGGTCCGGTTTCGAGTAATACGTTCCCTCTCGTCGAGAATGCAAATGGGATGCTCCTTGTAGGATAGATCGGGTTGTAATTCGAGAGTGTCCAATTCTGTGACTTCGGTTGGGACACGGAGACATTTCTTCAATTGAGAGACATGAAAAACATCATGTATATCGGCTAGTGAAGAGGGAAGCTCCAATTGATATGCCACTGCTCCTCGCCTTGCTAAAATTCGGAAAGGTCCGATATAGCGAGGGGCTAGCTTTCCCTTCACTTGAAACCGACGAACACCTTTCATCGGTGAAACCTTGAGATAGACGTGATCACCAACTTCGAACTTGAGTTCACGGCGGCGACGGTCAGCGTAGCTCTTTTGACGAGACTGCGCGGTCCGCAACCGTTCCCGAATAAATCGAACTTGCTCCTCCGCTTCGGCGACTAGTTCGGGACCAAAGAGGGGTCTCTCTCCAGACTCAGACCAGTTAAGTGGAGTTCTGCAAGATCTCCCATAGAGAGCCTCAAATGGACTCATTTGGAGACTAGCTTGATAGCTGTTGTTGTAGGAGAACTCCGCGAAAGGTAGGCATTTCTCCCAATTCTTGCCATAGGTAAGGGCACAAGCCCTAAGCATATCCTCGAGAATTTGGTTCACCCGTTCAGCTTGTCCATCAGTTTGAGGATGATACGCGAGTTGAGTACCCATGGCCTTGTGGAGACATTGCCAAAAATGCAAGGTAAACTGGGTATCCCGATCTGAGACAATCCTTTTGGGAACGCCATGAAGAGACACGATTCGAGAAAGATATAATTCAGCTAACTTGCTCACTGTATCCGTCGTCTTGACAGGAAGAAAATGAGCGATCTTAAATCAATCGGTCAACGATTACCCATATGGAATCAAAACCTTTTTGTGTCTTGGGCAATCCGGTGATGAAATCCATACCAATTTCTTCCCACTTCCACATAGGAATGGGTAGTGATTGAAGTGTGCCTGCTGCACGCAAATGGTCGGCTTTCACCCGCTGACATACATCGCACTCGGCGACATACCGGGCAATCTCTCGTTTCATCCGGGTCCACCAAAGTTTTGGCTTAAAATCTTGGTACATTTTCGTACTCCCGGGATGAATGGAGAATGTGGAATTATGAGCCTCATCAAGGATTAGTGCCTTCAACTCCTTACAATTTGGCACCACTAGCCGTTTGCCGAACCATAAGACACCTTGTGGGTCCTCGGTGAAACAATTGGCCTTGCCTTGCTTGATGCGGACTCGGATGAGTGCTATGCCCTTGTCTGTCTTTTGAGCCTCTTTGATTTGGTCCAATAGGTTAGATTTAACTTCTATGACAGCAAGGAATCCCTCCTTAACCACCTCTAGGTTGAGCTTCCGAAACTCGGCGCACATGGCGTCCGATTCCGGTTCTACCGAAACAGGATTGCATTGAGATTTCCGGCTCAAAGCATCGGCAACAATATTGGCCTTTCCAGGATGATAATGGAGTCCCATATCATAGTCTTTGATCAATTCGAGCCACCTCCTTTGCCTCAAGTTCAGATCGGCTTGAGTAAAGATATACTTCAGGCTCTTGTGATCGGTGTAGATTTCACAACGACACCGATGAGGTAATGTCGCCAGATTTTTAGAGCATGCACCACTGCTGCCAACTCTAAGTCATGGGTGGGGTAATTCATCTCATGAGGTCTCAATTGCCTCGATGCATACGCCACAACTCGGCCTCCTTGCATAAGTACGCAACCCAGCCCGAGGCGGGATGCATCGCAATATATGTCGAAGCCCTTGTGAACATCTGGCAGGACTAAGACAGGTGCAGTGGTTAATCGAACTTTCAACAATTGAAAGCTTGCCTCACATTCTACTGACCATACGAACTTGTTCTCCTTCTTCAAAAGTTGATTCGAGGTTTGCGATTTTGGAGAAGTTCTCCACGAATCGGTGGTAATAACCCGCGAACCCGAGAAAACTTGAACATCCATGATGTTCTTAGGCTGCTCCCAATCAAGTACCGCTCAGATCTTGTGGGGTCAACCGCAACTCCGCCTTCCGATAGCACATGGCCCAAGAAGGCAACCTCCTTTAGCCAAAATTCGCACTTGCTGAATTTTGCGTAAAGCCGGTGCTCTCTTAGCTTTTCCATGACTGCCCGAAGGTGTACTTCATGCTCCCCTTCGGACTTGGAGTAAATAAGAATATCATCGATGAAGATGACAACGAACTTGTCGAGATATTCCATGAAAACTGAATTCATAAGGTTCATGAAGTAGGCCGGTGCATTGGTCAAACCGAAAGACATGACGGTATACTCATATAGGCCATAACGAGTGGAGAATGCCGTCTTTGGAATGTCTTCCGATCTAATCTTGATCTGATGGTAGCCTAATCTCAAGTCAACCTTGGAGAAAACACAGGCTCCGGTCATTTGGTCGAACAAATCATCGATCCGCGGAAGTGGATACTTGTTCTTGACCGTGACCTCATTTAATGGACGGTAATCAACACACATCCGCAGGCTATCATCCTTCTTCTTCACAAATATCGCCGGGCACCCCCAAGGTGAGGAGCTCGGCCGAATGAAGCCCTTCTCTTGCAGCTCCGTAAGTTGTTTCTTCAACTCAATCAACTCATTTGGAGGCATACGGTAAGGTCGTTTTGATATCGGGGCCGTTCCGGGTAGAAGCTCAATGACGAACTCAACCTCCCGGTCGGGTGGCATTCCCGGCAACTCTTCCGGAAACACATCTGGGTAATCACACACCACTGGTATGCTACTTATCCCAAGGAATGGCTCACCCTTCAAGGCATAGAGGTGAGCAAAATCTGGACTTGACGCGAACACGACTTGTTTGCCGCTTGCGTTGGTAAGTGAAACAGATTTGCTTGCACAATTGATGCATCCTTGGTGTTTGGACAGCCAATCCATCCCAAGAATAACTTCAATCCCTTCCGTCTTAATCGTGATCAAATCAGCTAGGAACTCTACCCCATTAATTTCAATCTTTACCTCCCGGCAGACTCGATCGGTCCTTAATTCCGATCTCGGGGTTTTAATGAGAAGTGGTGGATGCATAAGTTGTACAGAGAACTCATGATGCACAGCAAACTTCTCTTTAATAATTGAATGAGATGCTCCGGAATCGAATAATACGGTAGTCGGGTATGAGTTGACGGAAAGCGTACCCAACACCACTTCCGGTGCATTCTGAGCTTCTTGGCAAATACATGGTTGATACGACCACGTGGTGGGGTTGGTGCGGTTCTTGGAGGCGTTGGTCGAGGTGAAGGTGTTGCTGCCCCCGGTGCAATAGTGGGTCGAATCCTCGACGTTGCTTGGTTCTTTTGTGGGCATTGGCGTGCAAAGTGTCCCGGCTGTTTGCACTGGAAACAAACAAGGATTGGGCGAGCTTGAGTGTTGGCTCCTTGCTGATTTCCACCTACAATTGGTGGGAGACTTGGCTGCGGTGGGCGAGCAATGAATGTTGGAGGCCTCGGCGGTGCCGGAGCTTGATAGTTTGGAAGTGAGGGGCGCACCATGCGCGGTGGCTGCAAGTTGCCGCTTGCTGAATTTTGTGCAGCTCGCTTGCGCTTGCGCGAATCCTCCAATTTTCCCCACTTCTCTTCCACCACTATAGCCTTGTGGACCAAGTGCTGGAAATTTTGGAAGTCGTGAGCAGCGAGCTCTAGCTGCAACTCCTCCGAAAGTCCCTCCATGAAGCGCTCTTGCTTGCGCTCATCGTTGGAGACCTCGTCCGGGGCATAACGAGCCAAATAGTTGAACTCGTGGAGATAATCCATGACGGTCTTGCCACCTTGCTTCAATGCAAGAAATTCACGCTTCTTCCTTGCCATAACTCCGCGGGAACATGAGCCTCATGGAAAGCTTGCCAAACTCCGCCAAGTGATGACATGATCGGCGGGCTGCATGGCGGTAAAGCTGTCCCACCATGCGCACGCCGCACCATCGAGTTGATGTGAAGCATAGAGGACCTTCTCATGGTCCGGGCATTGAGCAATGGCCAACTTGCGCTCAATAGTCCGAAGCCAATCGTCGGCCTCGAGTGGGTCCACAGCACGGGAGAATGTTGGCGGCTGCGTGCGGAGAAACTCGCCAAGTCCACTGGCGGCGTGATGTCCTGCCCTCTCAGCTCCTCGAAAAGGGGCTGGGGCATAGGCCGTGTTACGGGCGATCTGCTGCAGGATCAAAGTTTGATCTTGCCGGTTTTGCTCAATCAGAGTGAGGACTTGAGCCATGGTAGGAGGGGGTGGAAGTTCCTCCTCCGCGCGGGTGGTGCTGATTTTGGCGATCACGAGGACTCGGGTGGTCGGTGACCCCGAGTTGGATCCTCGATTGCTTGGGAGCGGTGGATTGCGGCCTCGCATCACGCTGAGATCGGGAATGAGTGGTAACTCCCGTCATCTGTTGCCAAAACCAATTTAGCAACAAGTAACAAGAGAGCCACAACAACGCTGAATTTAAAATCTCCAGACAGCAATTCACACAATTAAAACTCTACATGTATGCAGCAAGAAAACATGCACCAAATCCAAAAGACATCAAAATAAGAAGGCTCTTAAGCCACAACATCAACCATGAAAACAAATAACAAGGTTCCGATACAATAGCACAAGTTCACGACCCGTAGGTCAAAAGCGATAACTAAAGGCGACAAGTCCAAAATTAAAAGCTAGCATAGGTTCATAAGGTAGCCCATTACATCAATTAAATCAGTTCAGCGAACAACTCAAATGTCTCTAAGGAATCCTTGGGGAAACACGTCCAAAAGATGATATCCCGGCGATCCGGTGTCTTCGGGGTCCAAGGGGTTAGTGAGACGCTGTGGCGATCCTATATAGAACCTAGGTGCCCCCGAAGGGTCCCGGGCACGCCGACACATCACACCTCCCGAATTGATGCGCGCGGTGTTGGACGCAACGTCCTCAGTCTCTATCCCCGGTACATGCGGAAACTGAAAAGCAGGTGGGGCTGCATCATGTGGCGTCGTAGAGTTGCGCCCATACAATACGTCCCTTGGCACCAAGTTGATCTGAACGAATTGGTGAAGATGCCTTTGTGCCTCATGAAGACGGGCACGAGTCTCCCATAACTCATGGACAATGCAGCGATTCGCCCGGTCCAGGGCACGGACCAAACCCGACAACTGGCGAATGGAAGAGTCTTCTCCCATCTCGGTTTCAGCGACACTGTTGACTTCATCCGTCGATCCTCGTTGTGGGAAATATTAATAAGGAGGCAATGTCAGCTCCCACAAATCATGACGGAGATGGCACATGGCAACATATGCCACCTCTTGAATGGCCATCCCTACGGACGTCCCCCTCACCGGAAAATGATAGGGAATGCTCCCCGTCACCATCCTAGCGATGATGTGAACCGTGGCAGTGTAGGTCTTCAATCCAGGTCCTGTAGCACGACCATAGACCGCGTACTCTGGTGCATAGGTGAAATTGGCCCTCCAAAGCATATCCCTTAGAAGGGAAGGATAGCCCTCCACGCCTTCAGCGTGAGTGACCAAAACCAATGGCCCAAAACTCATCTGTCACGTTGAAAAGGATAAGATGGAGTTAGAAACTCATTTGCAAAACCAAATGAACATAAGGATTAGATATAGAACTAAGAGGGGTAAGAAATAAAGGAAATGGACCATGTTATCAGTTCTGAAATGATTTGATAGCAAAATAGTTTTTGACTCAAAGCATCTTCTAACTAGTCGTAGCATGGCCGTTCTAACCTACAGTCAGAATGGCTCTGATACCAAGCCTGTGGGGAACCGTCCCCGGGACTTCACTGATTCACCCAATTGCGTAGTACATCTCAAGTGAATCAAGGGAACCTCGGGCGTTCCACGATTATACCCGTGTTGGTCCCAGGATAGTTCGCCAACACGAGCATTCTCATCCAACAGTTGACATCACAACACATACATAATTATCGGAAGCATAAATATCATTACATTTCCAAAAGTAGGACTGCTGTCCATAACGACATATTTAAAGTTATTACATCAAGTAGCAGCGGAAAACATAAGATAAACAACAAAAGGGCCAGCATGGCATGCCCCCAAACCCTCAGGCAACCAACTAGGGCAAGAACGGCGACTAAACGTTAGAATCACCGAAATCTGCCCGGTAAAAGTCCCCGGGCAGTGCCTCATCCTCACCTGCAGCAAGTGGACAATCCGATTGAGTACAAAGAGTGTACTCGCACAATAATATAAGTTGTATGCTGGTTTCTAACTACATGTGGTTGCTACATCAAAGGAAGGCAAAATGGCAATTTCAGCATAAAGCAATATTTGGAATCAATCGTAAACAAGTATAGATTGAAAGGAATTGCATTTAGTAAACATTTGCAAATTCTAATACATAATATAACATCATCATAATCACATTTATCTCATGCCTTCAAGCATTCTCCGAACCATGAGTTCCATCGCTCATGTTCGACTACACACAGGAGTACTCCAATACTCATGTCTTTTTCCCACTCCCATCCCATTCTTACCAAGTCCTTAATACTCGCCCAGTGACTGACAATTCGAGAGATCGTCCTTAACCATGGACGCGGCTATTCGAATAGTTTAAACTCTGCAGAGGTACGACTTTACCCACACGACACGTCACACTCGTGAGCCAAGCTATTAACACATTTCCTTAGATGTGTCGGCCGAGGTGAACGTGACAAACCATCTTCCAGTATGCATGGTAGTGTATCTAAACCATCCGGATGACTGTGACCCTCGATCCCGCGTGCCCAGTGCTCGGTGTGTGTGGATCAAGGAGTACACCCGTTGTTGGACATCCCCAACTCAACAAAGTTCGAGGGACTCCGAGGACATTCCCTGACGCTCCACTAAGCCCAGGGAATTCCGGCGATCATTCCTTGACGCTCCACTAAGCTCAAGGAATTCCGAGTGCACATGGTTTACATACCCTAGTCATACACAAGTACTTGGTTACGCCGGTCCCATAAACGGCGTGTGGTTCGCACGATAGTTACTCAAAAAGACGTCACCAGGATTTAATCCTTAGGGTCCTTAACCAATATCTTTACTCAATAATCAACAATTAAAATCAACATCATCATAATAATTCTCAATCATTGCGACCGATGGATTAAGTCCATCTATCGCGGTTCCTAACGATGTTCTAAGCATGGCTAAGCAAATCGTACGAACCCATATAGTAATAATAAACCAACCATCTAGGGCGACAATGGAACACGGAAAGAACATGATAAGGGAATGACATCACAATGTGGGAATAGCTAAGATTTCTACCCAATCATAAGTGTAATTGAAAGTAAGCATGCAATTGATAAAATACTTCCAAAACTTAAATTTCAATTAGTAGGAGCAATCATGGTCAAGGAGTAAAGTAGTGCCTTGCTGCTCGTTCTTGACTTCGTAGCGTAGTCGCACTCAGAGTGCCTTCGAGCGTCAACACCTAACGAGAACATCCAAATCCAATAAACACCAATCAAGAATTCAAATGGTGTACATGATGAAAAGATCGTGAAATGCTCATGATGTGTAGTACTAGTCATAACATGAAAGTACTAATTGAGTTTTTCGTTAAAAGTTCAAGTCTTAAAGCTTTTATTGAATTATGTTCGAGTATCCGAGTTTCACTTGACCGTCCGAGTGGACCCCTCGGATGAAGTGAAATTCCATTAGGACTATCCGCAATTTGGTTGGAGTATCCGAAGGTAGGTTCGAGTATCCGAACGCTACCTCGGAATGTCGAAAGCAGGCCCTCTCGATCACGCCATATCAGTTCTATTCGGACCATCCGAAATACCATTCGGAATATCCGAATAGTTCGGAATGTCCGAGCTAAACCTCGGACTATCCGAGCTGGGCGTCTCTGTTTCAAAGCAGTTATTTGCCTATTTGCCATCTACATTTCAAAGGAAAGGTCTAGGGTTTTAAGGGGATGGACTAGAGTAGATTCTTACCACACTAGGGTTGCTTGTGTACTTAGTGGATGTTGGTTTCGGTGAGTGGATGATGAAAATGTCACAATGCCGGTTCTTCACGGTCCACCTCCTCCTAGCTCACGTAGACGGCAATACCTTCCTTTGCTCGTGCTTGCAACGACCACTAGCCCTCCTCCTCGAACTTCTTTGCGACAAACCCGACCCGAATCAAGGGATGAGGATGGATTCCATGGGGAAAATAGCAATAAGTTACAAGGAGCGAATTTCAGAACATGGGTAGCAAGAAAAAAATGATTGCCACTTACCCAAAACTTGGTTCCTCAAGAATCCCTTTGGATGGATGTGAAGCTCTTGACCTTGGCTACAAGGTGGTGTAACATGCACAAACCAAAACTCAAGTTTGGAGGGATTTGTGGGGAGAAATGACAAGAGGTTGAAGAAGAACACCTTGCTGTTTTTCTGTTCTTGAGCTAAGCAAATGAGCAGGAAAGGGAGAAGAAACCAAGGTTGAGACCTTATATAGGCTGCCCACTCATGCCTTACATGTGGGGCTAGGTCCCACATGTCATAGGGTAGGTGGAAGAGTGGGTATGGGTGGTTGAAGTGAGAAAAGTCATGGAAAAAGGGTGTGCACCACAATTTCCTAAGCAATGGTAGGTCCCATGTGTCATTGACTAGGGGTAGGGGTGAATAGAGTAGGAATTGGTAGGGTAGGTGTGCAGCCTACTCTCCTCTCTCTTACAAACATGGCCCACATGTCATTGAGTAGTGTGAAATAACAGGTGTGCAGTTTTTTAGAAAGTGATTGTTAGGATTTTGCAACTCCCTCTTTTATGCAAGATGAATGGCCTAACCCTTGTATGATTATAATTAAAGGAGGATGCAGCGAGATTATGGAAGATGTTAGTGCGACAAGCCTCACTTACCGGATTAACGAAAATCGGGCTGTTACAATTCATACTCTAGATTTGCTAGATCTATTTTCTAGGGTTCTTGTGCTCGAACCAGTTCGGAATATCCGAAATTAGGTTCGGACTATCCGAACCACTCGGACAGTCCGAAGTTAATTTCGGAGTATCTGAAGTTTAAACTTCCGTTGCGATTTAAAATTTGTAAACGCCTATTCATCCCCCCTCTAGGCGACATCTCGGTCCTTTCAATTGGTATCAGAGCCAAATCTCCGTAATTTGGCTTAACCGCTAGGATAATCAATATGTCGCAAGAAGATAAGAATACCGAAGTCCATGACCAAGACAAGGGCACGGGCTCCGGTATTGGGGTTGCAATTCCATTTGATTATCGTTCCCTCGGTGTCCCAAGCTCTTCCTCATATGTCTCCGTGCTCTCGGCCGGCGCCTCGCCGATGGCACTCACTATGCGGCATGGAAACATAAGATGAAGATGCACTTGAGATCGCTTCACCCTTCTATTTGGAAGATTGTGCAAAGCAGTTTCAAGCCCGTTGATCAGGACAACCTTACTCCCGTAGAAGATAAAGATCAACACTTCAATGATTTGGCAGTCAATGCTTTGTTCAACGCCTTGAGTGATTCCGAGTTTAACCGAGTCGACGGACTCGAGGAAGCAAAGGCCATTTGGGACAGGCTTATGGTCAGTCATGAAGGAATCTCAAGTGTCCGCGAATCAAAGATAGAACTTATCATTGGAGAGCTAAGCCGGTTCACATTGGAGGAAGGAGAGTCCTACAACAAAATGTTTGACCGCTTAATGGTGCTTGTAAATCAAGCCAAGGGCCTTGGATGCACCGATCTTACGGACAAGGCCGTGGTGAAGATAATACTTCGCGTGATCACTCCTACCAACCGCAACCTTGTTCAATTGATCTGAGACCGGCCCAACTTCGACACTTTGACACCTCATGATGTCATTGGCCGGCTCATGATGGATGAGATGATGGTAAAGGAAGCTGAAGTGGTTGAAGAACTCAAGTCGGGCAAAAAGAAAGGCATTACCCTCAAGGCAGTCAAGGTAGTACGCCAAGCAGAAGAGAGTTCAAGTGAAGACGAAGAGTCATGTGGTCCATTGACAAATGAGGACATGGCTCTATTTGTGCGAAGATTCAACAAATTCTTTAAGAAAAAGAACTTCATACAAGGAGGTCAATTTAAGAGTTTTGGAAGAAAATCAAAGGGTAGACACTCCACCCGAAGATGCTATGAATGCGGTGAAACCGGCCATTTCATTGCCGCGAGTGTCTGGCATAGGAGAATAAAAGATGAGAAGTCACACAAGAAGGACAAGCACCGGAGCAAGGACAAGGAGAAGAGTAAGAAGTACAAGGGCAAAGGTCGTGCCTACATTGGAAAGGAGTAGAACTCCGACACCGACTCCAACTCCGACTCCGACTCCGAGTCAAATTCCGACGAGGAAGGAGGAATTGCCTCCGTCGCCATCGCCGTGCCTACCACCTCAACAACGTCGAAGAGCCTCTTCGACAACTTGATCGATGACGACGACAATGCTCCTATGTGCCTCATGGCGAAGGGGCATAAGGTATCATCAAAAGACTCCATTCCTTCCATTGCTAATGAATGTCTAGATGAGCACGATAGCGATAGTGATGATGATGATGTTAACACCGTGCTTAAGTCTATGAAGAATTTTGACATTCATAAATTAAATTTGCTCTTAAAAGATATTGAAAAATTGGAGGAAGTCGTAGAACAAAAGGAAGCTACTCTCGAGGCTCAAGAGGATTTGCTCATCCTCGAAAAGGAGAAAAACCGTGAGCTAGAGAAGAGCTTATCTTTTGAAAAAGAGAAAAATGAGGAATTGGTTAAGAACTTAAAATTGACCAAATCCGAGGTGACTAGTCTTGAGATCACCTACGCTTCACTCGAAGATGAACTTGCGAAGTCAAAGGATGCTTGCAAGGCTCTTGAGTTGAAACTTGTTGATCTCAAGAATAGCCCTCCGATTATCTCAACCATTAGCTCCAATTCTTCTTTACCTTCTACAAGCAATGGATGCGCTAGATGCTACAACGTCAATATTGATACTTATGCCACTAACCTTGAGACATTGCAAGTGTTAGCATTTGAAAATGAGAAGCTCAAGGGGATGCTCGAAGATGGACTTCAAAAGTCCTACAAGGCAAGTAAGGGACTAGAGGAGTTCCTAGGTAAGCGACAAGGTAACGCTATGAAGCATGGGCTTGGATACACTCCACCAAAAGGGAAAAAGGGCAATATTGTGGTTGCTCCTTTAAACAAGCCCATCCAATTTGTTAAGAGCAAAGAAAACACTAAGTACAAATCTCACTCTACATTCTTTGCATCTTATGTACTTAAGAAAACTAACTTAGGTCGGGTAGTTGCTTGTCACATTGGGGGTAAACCCAAAGATAACTCTTGTGTGCGATCTATTTGGGTCCCTAAATCACTTGTTACTAACGTGCGTGGACCTAAGTAAGTTTGGGTACCAAAGAGCAAAAACTAAACTTTATTTTGTAGGCCTACACCTCCGGTGGATCAAGTTGGATCTTGGATAGCGGATGTACACATCATATGACCGGAGAAAGGGCAATGTTCGCTCATTTGGACGCCAATGGATCGAATAGTGAAAGTATCATCTTTGGCGATAATGGAAAAGGTGAAGTAGTAGGTTTAGGTAAAATTCTTATTACAAATGATTTCCATTTGAACAATGTTCTGCTTGTTGAATCACTAAGCTACAATTTGTTGTCCGTCGCTCAATTGTGTGAGGCGGGGTACAATTGTGTATTTAGTGATAAGGGTGTGGATGTCGTTAAGAGGAATGATGGTTCAATAGCTGTTAAGGGACGGTTGAAAGGGAATCTCTATCTTGTAGACTTCACTACGGATAGAGTTAACCTTGAAACTTGTCTTATGGCTAAATCCAGCATGGGTTGGTTATGGCATCGCCGACTCGCCCATGTTGGTATGAGGAACCTCCATAAACTTCTTAAAGGCAATCACATTCTTGGATTAACCAATGTTGTCTTTGAGAAAGACAGGGTATGTAGCGCTTGTCAAGCCGGAAAGCAAGTAGGAGCATCTCATCCCGCGAAGAACGTGATGACTACCTCGAGGCCATTGGAGATGCTACACATGGATTTGTTCGGCCCGATCGCCTACATAAGCATCGGAGGAAACAAGTATGGGTTAGTTATTGTTGACGATTTTTCACGCTTTACTTGGGTATTTTCTTGCATGATAAAAGTGAAGCCCAAGGATCTCTGAAGAAGTTCATGAGAAGGGCTCAAAATGAGTTCGAAGTGAAGATCAAGAGAATTCGGAGCGACAACGGCACCGAATTCAAGAATACCGGTGTTGAGGAGTATCTCGATGAAGAAGACATCAAACACGAGTTCTCGGCTCCTTATTCTCCTCAACAAAATGGGGTAGCCGAGAGGAAGAATAGAACCCTCATCGAGATGGCGCGCACGATGCTTGATGAGTACAAGGTCTCCGACATATTCTGGGCAGAGGCCATCAACACCGCGTGCCACAGCTCCAACCGGCTATATCTTCACAAGATTTTAAAGAAGACGGCGTACGAGCTCCTCACCGGCAAGAAGCCAAATGTATCCTACTTTCGAGTCTTTGGGAGTAAATGCTACATTCTCAACAAGAAAGCTAAGTCGTCTAAATTTGCTCCTAAAGTAGATGAAGGTTTCTTGCTTGGATATGGATCAAATGCCTATGCATACCGAGTTTTCAACAACACCACCGGTGTGGTTGAAATTTCGCGTGATGTGACATTTGATGAAACTAACGGTTCTCAAGTAGAACAAGTTGATCGTGTTGTGATTGACAGGGAAGAACCCCCGTGCGAAGCAATTAAGAAACTGGCAATTGGAGAAGTAAGACCACTTGAGGAAGATGTAATTCCAAGCACTTCAACTCAAGATGTTCATGATGCGACGATGGACGCTCCGAATGTTGCTCCCTCTTCCTCGATTCGAGCTCAAGACGGCTCGAATGCCTCTCAAGACGACGAGGGTCCAATCCAAAGAACCAACGCAACAGTACCTCATCCGAGAGTCCATCAGAGTATACAACGAGATCACCCGGTCGACAACATACTTGGAGACATTAACAAGGGAGTATCGACTAGATCTCGTGTCGCAAATTTTTGTGAATTTTACTCTTTTGTTTCTTCTCTTGAACCGCTTAAGGTAGAAGAAGAACTCCAAGATCCGGATTGGGTGATGGCTATGCAAGAGGAGTTAAACAACTTCAAACGGAACCAAGTGTGGAAGCTTGTCGAAAGGCCTAAGCAAAATGTGATTGGAACCAAATGGATCTTTCGAAACAAGCAAGACGAGAACGGAATAGTGACGAGGAATAAAGCCCGGTTAGTTGCTCAAGGCTTCACGCAAATTGAAGGTTTGGATTTCGATGAAACATATGCTCCCGTAGCTAGGCTTGAATCTATTAGGATACTACTTGCCTTTGCTACTCACCATGATTTTAAGCTGTATCAAATGGACGTGAAAAGCGCTTTCTTGAATGGACCACTCTCCGAAATGGTCTATGTTGAGCAACCACCGGCCAAGACCAACCATCGGACCACGTCTACTTCTCACGCAAGGCTCTCTACGGACTTAAGCAAGCTCGAGGCGTGGTTCGAATGCCTTCGCGATTTTCTCCTCGGTCAAGGTTTTGTAGTCGGAAGGCCTAATTCCCCTCTCTTTACTAAACACATTGATGATGACTTATTTGTGTGTCAAATCTATGTTGATGACATTATCTTCGGATCTACTAATGAACACTTGTGCAAGGAATTTAGCAGGATTATGACTAAGAGATTTGAGATGTCCATGATGGGCGAGTTGAAGTTCTTCCTCGGCTTTCAAGTCAAGCAACTTAAGGAAGGAACCTTCATATGCCAAACAAAGTACATCAAGGACATGCTCAAGAAGTTCGGAATGGAGAACGCCAAGCCAATCAAGACGCCAATGCAAGCCAACGGGCATCTAGACCTCGACAAAGAAGGTAAACCGGTCGTCCAAAAGGTATATCGCTCGATGATCGGTTCTCTACTTTATCTTTATGCATCTAGGCCCGATATTATGCTTAGTGTGTGCATGTGTGCAAGATTTCAAGCCGCTCCTAAAGAGTGCCACTTGGTGGCCAGAAGAGAATCTTGAGATATTTAGTGCACACTCCTCATTTTGGGTTTTGGTATCCAAAGGGTTCATCATTTGAGTTAGTTGGCTATTCGATGCGGACTATGCGGATGTAAGGTGGATAGGAAAAGTACTTGAGGACATGTCAATTCTTAGGTAGATCCCTTGTCTCTTGGTCCTCTAGAAGCAAAATTCGTAGTCCTATCCACACCCGGCGAATATATAGTCACGGAGTTGTTGTGCCCAATTGCTTTGGATGAGACAAACTCTAAATGATTATGGCCTAACCTATAACCGTGTGCCACTTTTGTGTGACAATGAGAGTGCCATAAAAATTGCCAACAATCCCGTCCAACATTATCGTACAAAGCATATCGATATCCGCCATCACTTCCTAAGAGACCACTCCACTAAAGGCGATATCAATATCCATCATGTGAGCACAAATGACCAATTAGCCGATATATTTACCAAGCCACTTGATGAGAAGAGATTCTGTGAATTGAGGAGTGGGCTAAATATTCTAGACTCTCGCAATTTGGCTTGAAAAAATGCTCACAACTTGATTGGTGAATGCAAAAGGTTTTTGAAAATCTTATTTGCGTTATTTCTCCTTTCTTATTGTGTTTATTGGTCTTTGATCTTCGGATCTTGTCAATCATCTTGTGATCATGGTTTGAATTGTTGTATGGCTTGCTGATCACTTGATGACTTGACTCATTAGGTCCTCTCATCTATTTCTCGCTCCGGAGTCATTCCTGCCATTGTTTCAATGCCATCCTGAGAAAACAGTTCGGACTGTCCGAAATTCCATTCGAACTATCCGAACTGGTTCGGACTATCCGAACATAAGTTCGGACTGTCCGAAGTGGGGTCTCGGGTTTTTTAAGCCAGCCCGAGTCCCTTCTTCCTCTTTTCTTTCTTTTCACTTCCCATCTTAGTTTCTCTCTCCTCCAAACCGCTCCTCCTCTCGGATCTCATGTTTTGACCGAAGATTTTGCGGTTTGGGGGCGCCAAGATCATCCTCAAGGTCAAGGGCTTCTTCTCCACCATTCATTTGCCCTAAATCCATCTTGGATTCACCATTTTCTCAATTTCAAAAGGTTGGTTCAATCCTCTCCGAATGCCGGTTAATTTTCGCATTTATTTTGAGAACCCTTGGACTCTAGACCATCCTAGACCTTGCTAGGATAGTCATCCTATGATTAGATCTTAAATTTGTTGAATTATCATCTAGATTGAAAATTTAGGGTTTATGAACTGTCACCTCAGAATGTCCGAGTTTTCATTCGGAATGTCCGAAGAGGTTCGGACTATCCGAATGAAAACTTCGGACTATCCGAAGAAACCTTCGGACTATCCGAAGGATGTGACTTCATTTTAACTCTTTATTGTTCATCTAGGTCATAATTAGTATCTAATCTTGTTTCAACCCTTGGATACCTTTAGTATGGATCCCTCTCAAGGTGGCATTCCTCGCTCTAGCCAGTCGGACATCGACGCGGCTCGTTCAAAGAAGGCTAAGCATGATGTCGCTGCCGGTGGTTCTTCGGCGGCTCCCGCTGATCCCCCTCAAGATTCCCCTCCGGAGTCTCCTCTCGCTCCGTCAGCCGGAAGGCAAAAGAGGCAAGTGATTCGCAAAAGAAAGAAGACAGCTCATAAGGGTGCTCCAAGTCAAGGTGGTGTGGTGAACAAGGTGATGAGGGTCAGGGTGGCAGTGGTGCAGAGGATCCTAGGGCTGCCATGCCTAGGTTGAGGGCTGAAAAGTGTGCTGCACAGCGCAGGGCTAGAGAGCTGATTGGCCCTTTGGAGATTCACCCTGCTCGTCGTGCTACTCCGATGGGTGTCACTCCAAAGAAGAAGGTGGATTATTGCATTGGGCAAGGGAGAGGCAAGGAAGTCCGCCAGCACAGGAGTCAGGATCCACTGTTATACTTGCAAGAAGACTATGTGGACAAGCGTTTTTGGAATCACTTCCAACAGGACTTCTATGATTCCGTGATTGCTGAGAAGAAGAACCATGTAGCTTTGATGCAGTATATTGACTGGGATTACATGGCACAGCAGGAGGACTCTATTTTCAATTCAGTGATTGCTGCCTGTGAGCGCCACAATTTGAGGGACATCATGTCCTTCAAATGCAAATGGAATAATGAAGTTGTGGCATAGTTTTATGCAACCTTGTATGTTGACACGGATGCTGAGTGCACCATGTGGTTTATGGTGGATGGGCTGTACTATGCGGTAACCAAGGCTCAGTTTGCTGACTGCATTGGATTCAATACTGAAGGCTGGGAGAATTTGGACAAGCTTAATGTTTTTGACTCCTCCAGCATCAATGACTTGACTCCTCTGTATGACGAATCACAGAACTTCAAGCTGGGCACCACAAAAGGTTTGAAGCCTTTTTATGCTATCCTGTACAAGTTGCTGAGGAAGACCTTGTGGCCCAAGGAGGGAGACGCCACCAACATCAGTTCCTACTCTAGGAACCTGCTCTTGAGGATTGGCGAGGGTTCTAGGCCGTTTGATGTGTTTGATTTTATATGGCAAGAGATCCGCCTCAACTCCCTTAGCCCGCGCAGCAGTTGCGGATTCGCTCCATACGTGATGTGTATGGTTGAGAGCATCTCAGGCTTGTGGTTTGCTAAGGATGTGGAGTATGTGCCGTACCGTGTCCGTGTGATCAAGGCTCCACCTCCTCCAGTTCAGCCAGTCCCTCCTCCTTCAGCGCCCACTACCAGGTCAGGTGCAACTTCAGCAAGGCCCTCTGTTGGTGATCCTTCTTCCCCAAGCGGCTCTATCAAGAATATGCTTCGTGCTATTTTCTGTCTTGGGATCAAGAATCATAAGAATATCAAGAAGATGAATGAGAAGATCACCGACACTCGCCGTCAGCTCAATGTGATCAAAGGCAAGCTCAACTTGTCGTGTTCTTTTGAGGAGTCCGAGTCAGAGTCAGATTCTGCGACTGTTGATTCGGCGACCCGGTAGCTCTTCGACCTTCCCGCCACTTCGGCGCCTACTGGTGACGATGAGGGCGACTCTCAGTATGTGCCGGCTCAGGACAACGACAGCAGCGGCGACGATGATGGCAGCGAGGAGTGACCTCTTTGGTGTCTTGATGCCAAAGGGGGAGTGAGGGTCATTAGATTTATTTATTTCTCGCTTTGTTTGTGGTTGCTTGCTTATGTGCTTGAAAATTGTTAGTTGAACCTTTGTTGCTTATACTTGTTGGATGCTTGTTGGTTGTTGAAGTTTGTCGATCTATTTGCTTAATTCCATTTCCCATTAGCAATGCATTTGTGTGATACCATGTCATACTTGTTTATGCAGAATTTTAGGGGGAGCTCTCGCAAATTTTTTCCCGTAAATATGTGCATTTGACACTCCACTCAAATTGTTTCAATGCACACATTTAGGGGAACTTCTCCGTGTATTTGGTTTTCCAAATACTCTCTCATTTCAATTTTATCTAAATCTAATCGTGTTGTCATCAATTCACCAAAAAGGGGGAGATTGAAAGTGCATCTAGGCCCCTTAGTGATTTTGGTGATTAATGACAACAAGATTAAGTGACTAATGAGCTTTATGAGTATTGTGAGCAGATGAATACGCCATGGGAAAGTAAACAGGAAAGAGGTCCCTCAAATTCGAGAAGAAAAGGCGTCGGTTAAACTCAATGGTTGCATATGATTTTTAAATTTTACTTGAGTTTAAGGATTGCCGTACTATTAAGAGGGATTTGGCAAGAAATAGTTTTAGAATGATCCATTGTGCTCAAGGATGAATCCTAGTCTGAATATGGGTCAATGTGTAAAGTCTTGGGGGCAAAAAGTTCAAAATGGTTCGGAGTATCCGAACAAACGTTCGGAATGTCCGAACTGGCCCTCTCGGTTGCTCAGGCAAAATTTGGTTCGGAATGTCCGAAGCTTGGTTCGGAGTATCCGAGCTAACCCTCTCTATTGGTTGAGGTCTATTTGGTTCGGAATGTCCGAAACTTGGTTCGGAGTATCCGAGCTAACCTTCTCTGTTGGTCGAGCTCATTTTGGTTCGGAATGTCCGAACTTAGGTTCGGAGTATCCGAGTGGACCCCCTCGGTTAGGGTTAAGTCATTTTGGTTCGGACTATCCGAACTGTCGTTCGGACTATCCGAACTGTCGTTCGGACTATCCGAACAGTGCGTTCTGTTACCCTAATCCTATTTGGTTCGGACTTTCCGAAGGGTCGTTCGGACTATCCGAACCATGTGTCCCATAGCCCTGATTCCAAATGGTTCGGACTATCCGAACAAGGGTTCGGACTGTCCGAACAGTCTCGGGCTGAAGTGAAAAACAGCTAGTTTTGGGAGGCTTTAAATACATCCCCAACTCCCACCTACCAATAGTGAGTGCATTCAATTCACTTCAACAGCTCTTTTTCACTCTCTCTCAAAGCTCTAGTGTTCTCCTCTCTCAAATCTTGTGACTCTTGAATCTTTGGAGGGAGATTAAGTTGAGAGATTGAGAGATCTAGTGTTTGTGATTCATCTTGAGCACGTGGTTCATCCTCAAGCGGATTTCTTGCGAGATTCTTTACTCTTGGAGGTTGAGGACTCCTAGACGGCTAGGAGTCACCGGTGAGCTCCCAATCTTCGTGTGGGAAGCCGCCGGAAGTTTGTGAAGGTTGAATCCACCTCAAGGGAAGGATTCAAAGAGTTAGCGGGTGAGTGCTTGGTGCAACACCTAGAGGACAAGGGTTGAAAGAGACCCGGCTTTGTGCCGCCTCAACGGAGACGTAGGATCCCCTCAAGGATCCGAACTTCGGGAAAAATTTGGTTTGTCTCCTTGGTGCTTGATTCTCTCACTTGCTCTCATTGTGCTTAGTTAAATCTTTGGGGATTCAAGGGTTTAATAGGTTGTTGGAGTAAATATTGGTGGGACTTTACTTCCTGCAAGTAATCTTAGTCAAAATACATCATTTGAACCTAGATTCATACTCTAGATTTGCTAGATCTATTTTCTAGGGTTCTTGTGCTCGAATCCGATTCGAATATCCGAATTAGGTTAGGACTATCCGAACCACTTGACAAATCGAAGTTAATTTCGGAGTATCCGAAGTTTAAACTTCCGTTGCGATTTAAAATTTGTAAACGCCTATTCACCCCCCCTCTAGGCGACATCTCGGTCCTTTCAATTACATGTAAGTCCAAGCTATACGCATTGGTAAATGGCAGACTCTACCGAAAAGGGAGTATAGAATCTTGATGAAGTGCATCACTCAGGAAGAGGGCAATAAAATATTATTCGACGTCCATGGAGGCATCTGCAACAACCGTGCATCCTATCGTGCTCTAGTCAGAAAAGTTTTTCGTCAGGGATTCTATTGACCAACTGCCCTCTAGGATGCTGCGAGATGGTGAAAAAGTGCAAAAGCTGTCAATTTTATGGTAAGCAAATCACCCGACCAGCTTAAGCCCCGCAAACTATTCCTCTATCTTGGTCTTTCTTCGTCTGGGGCTTGCATATTTTGGAACCGTTTTCAAGAGCCCAAGGAGGTTACAAGTTCTTGTTCGTGGCATTCGACACATTCACCAAGTGGATCGAAGCCAAACCTGTCAGGGACATCACCTTAGAGTGGCCAAGAAGTTCATGAGGAGCATTGTTACTCAATTTGGCATCCCTAATAGAGTAATCACAGACAATGGTAGCCAGTAAAGAGCAATGCTTTCATAGTCTTTTGCGAAGCATTGGGTATCAAACTTCGCTTCGCTTCTATAGCTCATCCTGAGAGTAACGGTCAGGTTGAATGCACCGACAACATAATCCTACGGGGGATCATGATCCACATGTTCGATAGGCTCAAGGCTTATTTGACTCGGTGGGCAAAATAACTCCCCTCGGAGCTATGGGCTGTTCGTACATCGACTAGTCGAGCCACTAGTGAAATACCATTTTTCTTGGTCTACGGAGCAGAAATGGTGCTTCCGATCGAGTTAGCATTTAGGTCATCCCGTGTGGACAACTACTCAGAAAAGGAAAGAGCAGGTGTGACCAGATGATGTAAATCTACTCGAAGTGTACATGAATCGAGCATCCATTCGAGCAGCTAAGTAACAACAAGACTTACACAGATATCATGGCAAGAGAATCCAGGAAAGAGTGCTCACTATCGGGAACTTAGTACTACGAAAGGTGCAGAAGCAATACAACCGTAACAAGCTATCACCTAAGTGGGAGGGTCCCTACATGATAGTTGAAGTGACTCAACCAGGATCAATACAGCTATCTATGTCAGAAGGAATGATGCTAGACAATTCATGAAACATCGATCAACTGAGAAGATTTCATACATAAATAAAAAAGGCAGTGCATTTGATGCATCGAACAACAAAAGTTTAGCCAAGTAAAAATTTATTAAATTCACTAACAAAAGTTATTTTATTAGATTTTGAGGTAGGTATCCTATAGCTACTTGTCCTCGGGGACTGAAAAAGGAGAGTCCTTGGGATGGGCCTTTGCCCTCTGTACGGGCCAGAAGAGGCGGCGAAGACCCGGTTGCTTGTCGATGGAGAAGGTGACTTCTCCATCGTCAAAAGTCTCCAAGCATCGCGAGGGCTTGCAGTGCGAGCAAGCACCGAACCGATGAAGCCGTATCGAGCTTCGCCTCCTTTGTCAGTGTCAGCAACTTCACCTTCTTCTCCTCATGTACCGGCAATGACATTTGCTCTCACGAAGGTAGTAGAAGTGGCATCGTCTTCTTCGATGATGACGCGCAGCTTGCTGGTAACCTCATCTTTCTCCTCTAGCGAAACCTCCCCCTCAATGGCCTCCCAATCGATCTCTTCCATCTCAACGGAGAAGATGATGATCCGTCCTGGAGAAACGATGGCCAGCGGCGTAGGGGGAGGGGGATCTCCAAGGGTCTCTGCGGATGGGATGACGGGGGAGTGGAAGCTATGAAGGTAATTGAAAAAGTTGAGGCTTCGTGAGCAGAAGAAAAAAGAAAAGAAAGTTCTGACATGCGACAAGTCCCGTCTATTCATAGCTCAGGGAATAGGTCATACTAAAACCACAACCTTTCTAGATTCGCATCGGTCTCAATCCATGAGGTGTCTTTTTGCACTCCCACATAAATACGAGAACCAAAGAAACGCTAATTTATGGCGTGCTGCGTGGAAGCTAAAGGGGCACGAAGGCTGTAACAGTATGTAATCATTATAACAGAGTAAAAAAAAGAATACTGAACTTTACCAGTATGCTTGGGGGCTCATACGCCTAAGTGTATGGTCAAGGGCTACCATCTATGATACTCACGCTCTACTTTCTCCTCGATACAGTCATCGAACAAAAAGTCGAGGGCTACATCATGAATTTGTTAGCGTATTTGCTCTACCATCGCCTCAATGCACTCATCGATTAGAAGGTCAGGAGCTACATCGCTCGATCGTTTCGTTACCTGGCACCACTCTCAATTTGACACATCTATCAAGTAAGAGGTTCGGAGTCACAATAGGTATATGTGATGCTAATACTCCACTCTTTACTCGATCTAGCTATTGAGTAAAGAGTCGGGGGCTACATCATGAGTTTGTGCTTATGTCACTCTACTCCCTACTCGATGGCATCATCAAGTAAGGAATTAGAGGCTACAGGTAACTCGGCACCTTTTTCCTATTTCCTAGTCGATAAAAGTTATCGAGCGAGGAGATGTAGGCATAGTTTCTTTATTTCTTTTGTATATGATTCTTTATTTTCTTTTACATGTGAATTTTTTGCACGTATTTACTCAATCACACATTTAGCATGTCAGCAAACAAAACCAAGCGTGGCCATGTCTGAACCCAATGACGAGCATTTCTATCCTATGTGCATACGAGTACGAGATTGTTAGACATCTAAAGCTCTGCAGTCGGCAGGAGATGAGGCCTCTAGTTAGTTCTACATGCGTTGCTCAGTAAGTTCATGTTTGCTACAAAGTCTGAGTCATATGGTTGATGAAGACTTGCAAAAAGCATGTAGATTTACTTCGACTTAAATAACATTTATGTTATGTACGGCCTCTCCAAGTGTATGCTCGGGGGCTTAGCTATTTGACAAAAGTTTTTTACCTTATGTGCAGATACAATTAGCGGCAAAGCTGCTTACTAAGAGTCTATGAGTGCTAAATTAGATTTGCACCTACTTGTGTTACTCTATTTCATCGATAAGGAAATAGCAGGCAAAGCACAATAGAAAAGCAAATCAATTAGTATTGTCATTAAAGACGTAGTGGTAGCATTACAATCAGCATGTTCATGCCTAAGAATTCTAGCTGGCATCATTAGCATCGCTAGTAAGAGACAGCTCCAGCTAGGCCACGAACCTCTCAGTAAGGTCTCCGAAGGACTCGATGTGATTGTCAACTTCTCTCTCCTAACACGTGAATCCTTCATCCACAATCGAGAGGTCCAGGCTAGGATGGTGGCTCTTCACCAGGCCAAGTACATGGGAAGTCACAAGTTGTGCAGATGAAGTCATGTGGTCGAGTGTCTCCGACTGTAGAGTGGCAAGTGCTGCATCTACTACAGCCTTTTCAATCTCAACCACCTTCCTGTCCGCTTCTGCTTTGTCCCGACTAATTTTGGCTTTGAGCCACACAGCATCGGCAGTAGTCTTTTCAGCCTTTAACTTCTCTGCCTCTGCCTTCAGCTTCTTTACCCCCGCCTTCAGATTCTTTGCCTCCGTACTTAGCCTTTTCGTCTCACCCTCAGTTTTGGCTGTTTTTAGCTCAACCCTGAGTGCCGCCAGTTCGGTGTCTTTCATCTTGAGCACTTACTGGGTGAAACCCGTGAGCTGCTCATTTTGTTGATAGACTTGCTTACAGAAGGTCTTAACTTTGAGCAAGGTATCCGTTGCGCACTATAAAAAGAAGTCAAGGGGCATCAAAAAAGCAAAGTAGAGGATAAAGTAGTGCGTGAAAAAAAATTGGGTATAAATCGCATACCTGAAGCTTGGGTTTCAAGACAGACCAATATCCCAGAGGCACTTGAGGAGTTGGAGGGGGTGGAGTTGTTGTTGTGCCTAGAGCTATCAGAGTGGGGGCTAGGATGACAACGATCGTACCAAGAGACGACAAGGCAGCGGTGGTGATATCATCAATAGCGCAGCTAGATGCACCTTTCCTGCAGGAGATTCTTTACGTGACATCTCTGAAAGAAGAAGAAAGAATTGTGAGCAAGGAGAGGTAACTTACTTCTCCAGCCAACACTTCGCCTTTACGTTCTTCTTCTATGCAGCTATCTTCATCAGGACCTATCTAGCCTTAGCAGCTGGCTTCTCACTCGGCCTAACCGGTTGAGGAGATGGCACCGGTGGATCAACGACCAACGGTGAAACCTGAACATAGATGATTACTATGAACAAAATTCTTGTTGCAAACGATTTTAGCAAGCACTAACCGATGGTGGTGTTACCTGCTCAACCATTATGGTTGATGGAGACCCCATTTGAGGAGACGTCTATGTGGGAATCACCAATCTCTGTGCATCAGCTCCGCAGGTGGCACGCTGGTCCTCCAACATCTGCTGGATTATGTCAGAAGCAATCTCATAGCATCCAAGTGAGCGATTGAAGGTCATCTAGTCGAATGGTCTTATCAACGAGGTCCGAGGCTATTTGGCTGGTCGATGGTGTGCTGGAGATACTAACCTCCTCACTCGAGGAGAATCGGTTGCCTCTTGCTCCAGAGCCTCTTCACCCTCGCTAGGGTTAATGATAGGCGTTGGATCATTCAAGGGAGGAACGACGCTGATAGGAGCAGAGCCCAATGCTTGATCATTGTCTTGAATTAGCTCATCATCCAGGCCAATGAGTCCCTCAAATTTCCCTTTTTCATCATCAAACTTGGCCTCCTAAGGAGATACTGGGTTAAAGAGGATGACAATGCATGAACGATGCATTACAAGCCATAATTCAGTACTCACCTCTGGTTGAGGGTTGGCCAGCGAATACGCCTCGATGCCACAAGGGCTAGGTTCCCTGAAACATCTTGTGAAGCCTAGAGGAGATGTTCACGCCCGACAGATCTTGCAAAAAGCAAGTCGGTTCATCACTCATCGACTGAAAAAAAACAACAACAGTATTACTAGTGCTTACTTTCAGGATTATCCCTAGTGGCATCATCGACTCCAGAGTAGCCCTAGGCCAAGTGATCCTGGCACTTCAGCAGACTCGACCGGTGCGTAATGAAATCTCTGGCAATATGCCACCCTGTCAATCCATTCTTCCTGAGCTCTTCGATCTTCTGAACATAATGCGCATTGCGAGAAGTTGAAGGAGGGACTTATGTCCAGAGGTCAATCGGATTAAGGAGTGGTTGATAGGCCAGAGGGTAGTTCACTGTATCTAAAGAGGTGATGTAAAAACATCATTTTTTCTAGTCTGACTGCTAGGAAGAAGTAACTGGAACAAGGATATACAAGCTAGACACTCCACTACAGAGATGGAAACCGGCACCCCCAACAGCATTATTTTTCATCACCCTCTTCAGATTGTAAAATTGGCGAAATAGATTGAGGCTAGGCTTGATACACAGAAAGGCTTCACAAAGGTGGACAAACATGTTAAGCATTGTGATCGAATTGGGGCTCGGGTGCAAAAGCTGGATCTAATAAAAATCCAAGAGTCGAGCTAGAATTGGGAAGGGGGAAAACTATGTCCACAGTTGAAGAAAGGCTCGAACACAATGGCCTCATCCTCATCCTTGGGGGTGGGATATAACTCACCAAGTCATGGCCTCCAATGGAAGAACACCTGAGGAGCAACGAAGCCATCTTTCTCCAATTCGACGAGACGCTTCTTTGTCATCATCGACTTCTGCCACACCCTTTGGAAGGCCTCAACCTCAAAGACCACTTCGACCGTCTCCGCTTCCTTCTTCAGCTGCAGAATGACTCTAGCACTAGCGAAAGGGCTGGACACCATTGAGAAAGGTGTGGGAAGGATTCTTCAAAGGTGGCAGCGCTATGGCTTAAGGATCGCGATGGAGGCTTCAAGAATATAGCTGGAGGCAAAAAGCAGGGAATGGTTACAGTTCCGAATCTGTGAATTTATAAACAAAACCCCTTCAGATGAACGGTTCACTCCCCATCGTATGGCACCTTGATCGGTGAGAAAAGCAAGATGATGGCGCTGCACCAATCATGGCATTGCAGATGAGAGCAATAAATGCTCAACTTCCCAACGTTTAGAATTTCTGATTTTTGTTCTAACTCTGCTTAGAGTCGAGTTGATGAATCGATATCGAGCAACATCTGGTTACCCTAAGAACTCGAGTTGGGCTAGAAACAAGGCGCTCGACCCAGCATATTCCTACTTGATACTTAGCAATTCCCAACCTACTGAAATCGTTTGACCACAAGCAGGCGAGGCATTACTCGACCAAGCCAGAGCTTGGCAATAATCGACTAGGTGCTTAAACGAACCCTCCACTAAGTAGAGTTCGAGGGCTACTGTCGAATATCTAAATATAAGGTATGAGCATGCACTAGAAACTCAAAGATTATACCATATATGTTCAAGCAAGTATGATATCATGAGCCAATTCTATGGGATAAGATATACACGAAGGGGGTATCTCTATACAGGGAAGGACTCGATCATTTTCCCATTACGAGGAAACCAAGTCGAGTACGCCTGATATCTAGGGAAGTTTGGATATTCTATGTAGATCACACGATAATAGACTCCTCATCAGCTACGATCTGATATGTCAAACTGACTACAACTCGAATTGAGGCAAAGCTACCCCAACTATATAAGGATAAGGGTAGGTATGGCTAGGAGGATAAGCAATTCTCAGACTATAAGCCATCCAGAGCTAGACAAGTGAGTAGACCTTTTGAGCAAAGCAATCAAGTGCTGATAAGATACGCTTCGTCAAATCCTTAGCTGTAGCTTAGCCACCCTCAAGTTTAATCTTCATTGTAATTAGAGCTAGGCGTCCTACTTTGTACTCTGTTCATCGATTCCATACGTCATCCATACAGGAGTAGGGTATTACTCCATCCGGGGGCCCGAACCTGTCTACATTGTGTAACTTCGATTTCATGCCTGACTTTGCTAATCCGAAGGTACCCGAAACTAAAAGTTTATTATTGATTTCTAACCTTTGATAGCAAGGACCTTGCCACCGATTGCTTGTCGGTTTTTCTATTTAGTGCAATTTAATTCACAAGATTTTAGCTTGATCAACTTACCAAAGGTTTGTACTAGTTCTTTGCAGACTATTTTCACCAAAACTGTGTGGGTCCGCCACTGGTATATATCAGCAAATTGGCTTAACCGACGAACACCCATATATTTTCATTCTGGGTCTACCACTGGTATATACCAAATATAATATGTTGTTTATTTCCTTGTCTACAGTTTTGGTTAAACTGTGTGGCTATTTTTTTTCATGTTCTATGTAATTCAGCTTTACTACTGTTTCTTCATAAAAAAGTAATATGCTAGTGTGAATGACTACAAAAACTTGATAGACAATGCCGGCAAATTCATTTACAGTGGAAGTTAGTAACATGATAAAGGAACAACATGATACTTATTCAGAAATAACCTAGTTTCTTCCCTCTTGGTGCAAACCACATGTATATGTCGATAAATGTGCATTCGAAGTGTGCTCCATTTGAGCTGATACTATAGATTGTCATGTTTTCCCACCTAGAGCTAACCACTGGAAAGCCGTACCAAGTGTTTGTTAAGCACCTAAACAAAGTTACACTGCGACATGAATATACATCACAATCTGTTCTTTTTTATCATCACAGTCGGTTCTGGTGGTGACATAAAGTCATTAGACAGAGATGAGGTGGTGCTATTACAGTTGGTTCTTGCTTGATAGAGATGAGTACGTCATCTCTATTGGTTCTTTGGAACAAGCAACTCATCTCTATCAGTTCTTATAAGGAACCGATAGAGATCTAAGGAAGCGATAGAGAAGATGACACGCACATCTCTATCGGTTCCCTATAAGAATCGATAGAAATTAGTACGTCATCTCTATCGCTTCTTCTAAGGAACCGGTAGAGATGAGGCGGTCATCTCTATCGCTTCTTACAAAGAACCGATAGAGATGACCCCCTTATCTCTATTTTTTCATCTGAGAACCGATAGAGATAAGGGGATTTGGTGTGCTATTTTCCAATTCAACCTCCAATCAGCACATATTCCATACAATATGCACATATCACATTCACAGAACACGAACACTTTGTTACAACAACATATATCACATTCGTTCACAAAATAGAACTCGAACATGCTTAACCATCAGTACATATGCAATCGCATTCACATATGTAATATTGTTGACATATAGACTAGTAGGAGCTTTCAAGATCTCTAAACCGTTCGTCCTCCGACATAACTTCCTGTAACATTCCAAAATTCTAGTTTTGGAATGTTTGAGTTTAAAAATAAACCATTTGCATTTTTCCTAGAATTAATCGAAGCTTAATTTGAATTTTCTAATAATGAAAAGATTTAATTTAATTAATCTATATAGCAAAGTAAAGATTTCCAGTTTTTGTTGGGTTCATTGTGCTCCAAGGAATTCTTTTGTATTTTTAGATATTTTTCTGAGTTTATTTGCTATTTATTAGAATTTATTTGGATTTATTTGAATTTCTGGAAATTTATTAAACTAGAAATTTTTTTATTTTTCCAAAATTTCTCTCGGGCCAAATTTTTTCTCTGGCCCGTTCCTATTCCATCCCGCCCAGCCCATTTCCGCGCTCGGCCTGCCTCGCTTTGGCCTAGTCCATTCGCTCCACCTCGTCCGCATGTCGTCACCGCCACCGCATAAACCCTAACCACCATCGCTCGATTTTCACGCTTGGCATGCCTTCCCAGGCCTATTTAAGTGCCGCCAAACCCCTGTTCGAGGTTTGCCTGATTGCACCACACCCGTCGCCTCTTCCCTCGTGGCCCGAGACACTGCCATCGCTGAGATCTTCATCGCTGAAGTTTTGCCGCCGCCCAAACCCTTCCGCCGCCTTGTTCTCCATCTCCGGTTGGTCTCCGCCACTACCGTTTGCACGTCTGGACTCGCCGTGTTGCCCTCTTCTAGATCCTCACCGAAGCGAGCCCGATCCAGTCCAGTTTCGTTGTTCGCCGTGTAATCTTCCTCACGTCCGATGAAATAGCACCGCCCACGCCATCGATCTGTTCTGTCGGTCCATCGCCATCCGATTGCCCACAGACGCACCCAATCGTGCCACGTCGCAGTCACCGCGGTCCCTCTTCTCTGCTGTCCTATTCGCACCAAGCCGCCAGATACGAGACGTGTGTTCTGCCGCATCAGCGTCTGCGTGGCTGCCTTGTCAGCCGCATCGTCAGTGCTGTGTCAGCCCATCCGGCCACGTGCCACCCTGTCAGCAGTGACGTTAGCGGTGACGTCAGCCCTGGCATTGTTCTGTGAACCCAGTCCATTCTGGATCAGCTCCATCTCGTGGACTTGGTCCATAGACTAGGGGTCAAGCATGATAGTGAAATAGGATTTTATGATTATTTTTTATTTTAGGAAAATTGATTGTTGATGTCAGCATTGCATCATTAATCAATTTTTCAATAGAGAAATAAATCAGGAAATTCAGAATTAATCTTTTTCAGCCTTTTTTCTGAATTTAATCTTCCGGAGGCTCGTTCTTGCTCATACGAATTCTGATTGAGGTGATTCAAATTTATAAAAAAATTTTAAAATTAAGCTCTATCTTCCAAAGCCATTTTTTTTAGTTTTGAGCTTGTTTGAGTCTTTTTTGGTATTTATTTGGTTTTGTTGATTTCTTTTCTAGTAGACAGGAATTCCGAAGGAGTGAACGGAGACTTCGAAGACCAAGACTCAGCACTAGATCAGCAAGGCAAGTCATAACCTTTGATTATATTGAAGCCATGTTTGTCAAAGTACTTTGTTTTATACAATTGTATACTATTTGTGTACCAATGCTTAGTTTATGGGAATAGTTATTCACCTAGTTGACATTATGCCACTTTCATTTTTGGAATGCCATGTATCTATTGTTAGCCACTAGATGGGTCATTAGTAGTTGAACATAATCATAATACCAACAATGGGTTATCGTAGCTATTCTTAGACCTGCCTAGTTGTACGTTGGGATTCGTATCATATGTGAATTAACGTTAATCTTGACTTAATGAGATATTGAATCGTGGCCATTAGCTACTGTTGTAAAACTTATTGTACCATGACGGGGTTTGCCATTGGTCTTGGTTGAACAAAATGTTTTCTCTCGGGCAAGTGATCGTGCAGTAAAGGGGGTGCTTTCTAGTATATTGGGATGGGACAGACCTCGTGCGCCATTGAACTGGGCCTAACCGTGCAACCACAAGTCCGGTATGGGACAGACCTAGTTGATTAATTTGCAATGTCTAATCTTGAGTATTGCCAATTGTTGGTGTGGGTTTCGGTATGGACGGGTAGATTCACAAGGCTCAAGAGGGGCCCCCGAGGGGTGAAACCTTAGAGGGTAGTACCAAGTTTAGATAGTGCATTGTAAAGGCTTTGTCATGATATCTCTGCGATACACCAAAGGAGGTGTGTTACTACGGTTGCACCAAGAGATGTTCAAGTCTTGTGGGTAAAGCCGTATAATCTCTGTAGAGTGTAAAACTATTCGAATAGCTATGTCCGCGGTCATGGTCAAGTTTGGGAATTTCACACGAGGTATAGAGTGTTTCATGAAATGTAGGAATGTGGAATTGTTGGAATGTGAATGGGGAGTTCACTGCTGTTTTGTTGTCTAAAGTTATACTATTGAATTTAGTTGTTTGATACTTATTTTGGATGGTGTAGGGTGATGCCTCACCATTCTGTTCATATTGCCTACCATTGATTTACCAGTTATTTATTAACTTTTTTATCAATATGCTTTCAATGTAATTACTGTATTTCAATTCAAATTATTGCTTTATGCAAAAGAACCATGTGACTATCCTTTGTCAAGATTCGCATGAATATTGCATCATTTCCCTATGGCACGCTGAGTACCTTTTGTACTCCTAACTTTATGCCTTCGTTGATCAGTTGCTGAAGAAGGACCAGGAAATAATGAGTATCAAGAGGAGGAATACTATGAAGACTACGTGGACTAGGAAGGCATTTCCTCAGACGATTGCCTTTGGCATGTCGAATGGCCCAAGATATTTATTTTTCCGCTAAAATGTTTTATTTGTTCCTTAAGCCCTTAAGGCACCGTTGTATGAATCTTGACCATAAGGTCATTTGCTTTGAATATTAATAATTTGCTTCTTCTTAGTTAATTCGTTGTATGGAATGATATTTCATCTGTGTTTCCGCTATGTGCACTAGCGTGATCTTAGACTAGTGCAGTATACACAGAGGGTTTCAGATTTGCAAATCCGGGTCCCGACACTTCCATGCAGTACCACTGGCATAAGTGGTCTCGTAACTTGTTGAGTGCAGAGTTGTCTAAGCACTTCTGGAGGATATTGATATATTGCAAAATAGAAATGAGTGCTCTAATTTAAGTTTTGAAATTTCTATGAGAAAGGCTAATTGTATTATTATGCATGTACATATACCTTAGGGAAAAGGTCTGAGCCGCCAACCACGATCAACATGTGCTGCCTGATGTCCAAACCGCAATGGTCGTCGCTACCCAGTTAATGACAGTGTGAAAAAGAAAAGAAATTAAGAGACAAAGAACAGATGTCAGAAAATATTAATCTTATATATAGTAGGCACTAGTACCTTGAAGCGCACAAACTGCAGCTTGGAGCCCTTTTTGTCATCTTGTGTCCCTCCTTCAGCGACGTAGTCTGAGAAACCCCTATATACATTGGAGAAATGCCGTTGAGTAAAAAAATGAACATAGTTAAATATAGAAAGTGTTACATAAGAGTAGTGCACTTCTCCAAAGCAGACTTGATCGCGTAAGCCATTGGTGTCTTCTCGATCGAGTTAAAAGTGTAGACTATGTTGTCACTCAGAACGAGCACGAGTATAGCCCAATGGTTGCTTATTAAATGTTATGCAACAAAGGAAATAAGTTCACATGCGGTTTAAGTGCGTACAAGTAATTGAAGGGTAAAGTAGTACTTACTCCTGATGGTACGAGAGTAGAACGAAGTCCTTCTTCGACTTAGCTCTCAATGCCCCCTTGATGTAGCTGGCAACCCATTCCGGTTGAAGCCTAGCCATGGTCGTGGACATAAGCTCAGGGTCGACGAACCCAACTAGTTGTTGATTTGTCATGACTTGCTACCTCATTGCCCTGCAACTCATATTGAATGTTAAAAAGCATAATGAAAAATCCTATGGAAGTTATAAGCTTGTGCTATATGGTGCGATACTCACAGCGTCCAGGATTGTACAGTAGAAATATTGATGGCTATCAGTTAGTACAGATGGAATAGATCCTCAGAATAGACTGGAAATGTCCCATCCTCCTCGCAGTAGAAATGTCCTTTTCTGTATTTAACATTGAAGTCAACACGCCACTCACTCTCTTTCAGTTTGTCAACGTACCATCCATGGAGCTGTCTAGTCTACTTGCCTGGAGGATTCAATTTGCTGGGAGACAGAAGGGGCTTTCTATGTATGTAGGCCTTAAAATCATAATGCTTCTTTGTGGCCTGTGCCGACTTTCCTTTCTGAGCAGAAGGAGTCTCTAAGGCTGGGGCAGTGGGCTTTTCATGTACCTTAGGGGGCACTGTGACCTCTGTGAGCTTTGCCTTTTCAGCAGAAGGAGTCTCCAAGGCCTCCAGTGGTTCTGTGGTTATCGTGCTAGTCCTTTTAAGCACCATCTCTGTACTCTGTGCAGGACTCGTCACGGTCGTGGGAGCAGGCGCATGTATGGTAGGAATGTACGAAGAATGCGCATATGTAACTTGTTGCAATACTACTGGAATGGTACAGAGGACGCAGGGGATTTTTACCTTGACCTGTATGATGCCTATCGTGGGCCACTTAATGAACGACATCTACGGTTGCCTGAGAGTGGTGATGTCTTCATTAGGGGGGAACTTGAGTACATGTGATAAGAAGGCTTCGTGGACGTAGTCCATCTGGACTCTCTTGTAGCCCTTCCCCAAAGGCTGACCATGCACCGTGTCAGTCTGCTTGCATGGAAATGCATCCCTGCATGTAGCCTCAATAGAAAATCTGTCTTCCGTTAGCTTGAGCAGGCACTTGGTAGGCGCCTGCAAGAAGTGCGCAACTTGAGAGAAAACATTGCGGGAGTTGCCCATGCATGCACCTTTAAGTCAGGCAAAATTAATTATTACCTTCAGCTGGGGACTAGACTTATCATTTTTAGAACCACAGCTGCTGGGTCAGGTCACAGGTTTCTCTACAGTAGGCGGGGGCATCTGACTTTGACTCTCGGAGATTATCACCACCATCTTGGCCCATAGGCGCTCCTCACGTGCCATCATCTCCTCCCACATCTCCTCCTTGATCTCCTTGCTCAGTTGCTCCCTGAGCGTGTCCTTGAGGTGCTCCGCACGTGCCTTCCATGAGTTCTGCGTTGATTACATGAATGAGGTCAAACTGGTAGGAGTGCCTGTATCTCGCCATGAGGGCAGGCTAGCTAGGAAAGGTGCAATAGGAAAGAAATTCACAAATTCTTATGATCATGTTTCGTTCGAAGAAAGTAGCACAAGTCTTCGATGTAATCGATCCGACAGATAAGAAGCACCATGTAGTTCTTCAAAGAAAAAAAGAATCATCGGAGTTGAGAATGTTGTGGATGAGGAAGAGTACAACTAGTTTGATGAGTTGCCTCCTTTCGTAGATGGCAGCATCAGGCTCGAGGAAGAAACCACTCAGGAAGTTACCTCTCATCGTGATGATCACAAAGAAGGCCAAATTGTGAAAGAAAATAATTAGCTAGCAGTAATGGCAATATGTGTCCATTAGGCCCAACCTCAATTTATTCCGCCATTTCTATTGCCTGAACAGATCAACAAAGAATGACGTCATTGGGGGTGCTGGTTTTCACCTTCGTAGTGGTGCTACTAGTGTATATATCCCGGTTCTGGTGACTTCTTCCTAGCAATCAGACTGAAAGAAGCGGAGGTTTTACATCACCTCGTCAGACACTATCAACTTTCCTTTGTCTTATCAGCCATTTTTCTCGACTTCTACCATCCTTTGGACGAAAGTCCCTCCGGCGATAGCGCACAACACGTGCTATGTCACGAAGATCGAGGAGCTGAGGAAGAGAGGGTTAACCGGGTGGCATGTCACCTAGGATTTCCTGATGCGGCAGTCAAGTCCACTGAAGTGTCAGGACCACCTAGCTTGGGAGTATTCTGGAATTGATGATGCGACCAGAGACAGCCCTGAGGGTAAGTAACAATGACTTTTTCTACCGCTCTTTCCCCTTGCCATGATTGGTGGCTAACAAACTGTAGGGAAACGCGGGATGCTACGCTAGCACATAATCAAATTCTATCGTGACTACCCAGGACACCCTGTAAGCAAATGATCACAGATCGCATTACCATACGACGCGCAGTGCAGCGGAAGACGAGTCGATAAAGCCAGTTCAATCGATCCGCGTGTTGTGGATGTAGCCATACATGCCACGCCTCCTCCTCACTGGTGCCGCAAGGCCTTGCCACTCCATGGCCAAGCCCACGACCGGATCGTAGGCGGCGTTGAGGTAGACGAAGCGCCGGAAGTCCTCCCGGAAGTTCGCGACCTCCAGGAGCAGTCTGACTTAAAATGGACGCCCAGGCCACATACGAGATTCGTTTTGGGCGTTCTACCACTTCACTGAAAGCCGACGAAATTATCTTTCCAACGCATCTAGTCCCACCCTCAAATTCCGTCTAGATCATCAGGAATCAGCAAAACAAGATAGCATCTAGAATCTGTGCGCGAACAGATTGCGTCTCTTTTCAGGTTCGCATCGATTAGCGCCACAGGGTGTAGCGCCTCTACGGTATCTACACGTACAGGGATTGGAATCCATCCACGCGGGTGTGCTAGCACCTCAGGTGCGAACCCTTGGGAGAGACGACGGCTAGGGTTTGGTGGAGGGGAAAACCTAGAAGCTTATCCCTCTCAAAGCCTCCACCGCCTCCCTTTACTTAGCCCCCTAGTTGGGCCCCTATGCTAGAGGCCCAATATGATTTATAGCCCACGTCCAACGTGGCCTGCTAAGCCCACACCATATGTGACCCGTCATTACCAAGCCCACATCATATGTGGTGCATGATACGCTATTGGGCATAATCCCAACAATCTCCCACTTGCACAATAGACAATTATGCAAAGAGTATTCCAACCCCCTTAAGTGTGTGACCCTGTAGGTTATGTACAAGTCGGCAGTGGACCCAAAAACACCTTTTCAATCCCCAGATCAATAGCGGCGCCTAGTAGCACATATTGACCCCCGAATGCACAGAATGATCATATCAGCAGAACCTTGATACATTCAACATATACCGATCCTTTTGCCGCATGATACCAGTCAAGCTCAGGGCAAGATACGTGCTACCCCTGTTGATAGCTCGACCATTTTACTCGTCAATGTGACAGATTCGGGGATTGTGATTAACTCTTTAATCACAAGCATGGCCATACACTTTCTGAAAGGACCGATATGTCGCCTAGAGGGGGGGTGAATAGGCGTTTACAAATTTTAAATCGCAGCGGAAATTTAAACTTCGGATACTCCAAAATTATCTTCGGACTGTCCGAGTGGTTCGGATAGTCCGAACCTAATTTCGGATATTCCGAACTGGTTCGAGCACAAGAACCCTAGAAAATGAATCTAGCAAATCTAGAGTATGAATCTAGGTTCAAATGAAGTATCTAGACTAAGATTACTAGCAGGTAGTGAAATTCCACCAAGATCTACTTCAAGAATCTATTAAACCCTTGAATCCCCAAAGATTTAACTAAGCACAATGTGAGTAAGTGAGAGATTCAAGAGCCAAGAACACAAACCGATTTTTCCCGAAGTTCGGATCCTTGAGGGGATCCTACGTCTCCGTTGAGGCGGCACAAAGCCGGGGTCTCTTTCAACCCTTGTCCTCTAGGTGTTGCACCAAGCACTCACCCGTTAACTTTTTGAATCCTTCCCTTGCAGAGGTGGATTCAACCTTCACAAACTCCCGGCGTTGTCCCACACGAAGATTGGGGGCTCACCGGTGACTCCTAGCCGTCTAGGAGTCCTCAACCTCCAAGAGTAAAGAATCTCGCAAGAAATCCGCTTGAGGATGAACCACGTGCTCAAGATGAACCACAATCACTAGATCTACCAATCTCTCCACTTGACCTCCCTCTAAAGATTCAAGAATCAAGGATTTGAGGGAGGAAAAACACTCAGACTTGAGAGAGTGAGAGAGCTCTTAAAAATGTATTGAATGCACTGGTCCTTTGGTAGGTGGGAGTTGGGGAGGTATTTAAAGCCTCCCAAAACTAGCCGTTTTTCACTTCAGCCCGAGACTGTTCGAATAGTCCGAACCATTAGAAACTAAGGCAAAGGAACACTCAGTTCGGACAGTCCGAACGTCCCTTCGGATAGTCCGAACCAATTGACATAGGGCTACTGAACACACGGTTCGGATAGTCCTAACCACCCTTCGGATAGTCCGAACCAAAAGGGATTAGGGCAACAGAACGCACTGTTCGGACAGTCCGAACGACACTTCGGATAGTCCGAACCAAAATGACTTAGCCCTAACCGAGGGGGTCCACTCGGATACTCCGAACCTATGTTCGGACATTCCGAACCAAAATGGGCTCGACCAACAGAGAGGGTTAGCTCGGATACTCCGAACCAAGTTTCGGACATTCCGAACCAAATTTTGCCTGAGCAGCCGAGGGGCCCAGCTCGGACATTCCGAACATATGTTCGGATACTCCGAACCAAATTGAACACTTTGCCCCCAAGACTTTACACATTGACCCATATTTAGACTAGGATTCATGATTGAGCACATTGGATCATCCTAAAACTATTTCTTGCCGAATCCCTCTTAATAGTACGGCAATCCTTAAACTCAAATAAAATTTAAAAACCATGCACAACCGTTGAGTTTAACCGACGCCTTTTCTTCTCGAATTTGTGGGACCTCTTTCCTTAAGCGACTTTCCCATGAGCGTATTCATCTGTCCATAATACTCATAAAGCTCATTAGTCACTTAATCTTGTTGTCATTAATCACCAAAATCTTTAAGGGGCCTAGATGCACTTTCAATCTCCCCCTTTTTGGTTAATTGATGACAACACGATTAGATTTAGATAAAATTGAAGTGAGAGAGTATTTGGAAAAATAAATACACGGAGAAGCTCCCCCTAAATGTGTGCATTGAAATAATTTGGGTGGAATGTCAAATGCACATATTTACGGGAAATAACAATTGCGAGAGCTCCCCCTAAATTTCTGCTTTCGAGAGAGTATATAACAAGACATATAGCAGATAAATTGCATAAATAAATATGACAAGATATCACACAAATGCATTGCTGAGGAAATGGAATTAAGCAACGAGTTCGACAAACTTCAACGACCAACAAGCATCCAACAAGTATAAACACGAATAAGCAACAGAAATTCAACTATCAAGCACCAAAGTAGCCACAAACTCTAGAAATAAACAAATCTAATGACCCTCACTCCCCCTTTGGCATCAAGACACCAAAGAGGTCACTCCTCGCTCCCGTCATCATCATCGCCTTTGTCGTTCTCCGAGCCAAGACATATCGAGAGTCGCCTCATCGTCACCAAGATGGCGCCAAGTGGCGGAAGGTCAAAGAGCTGCCGTCGCCGAATCAACATCGCAGAATCGACTCGACTCGGACTCCTCGTAAGAACACGACAAGTTGAGCTTTCCTTGATCACATTGAGCCGTGGCGAGTGTCGGTGATCTTCTCATTCATCTCGCTTGATCTTCTTGTGGTTCTTGATCCCAAGACAAAAGATAGCACGAAGCATGTTCTTTATGGAGCCGCTGGGGAAGAAGGATCACCAGAAGGGCCTCGCCAAGTGGCTTTGACACGGTAGAGGGCGCCAAGGAGGAGGGACTGGCTGAACTGGAGGAGGTGGAGCCTTGATCACACGAACACGGTACGGCACATGCTCCACATCCTTAGCAAACCACAACCCAGAGATGCTCTCAACCATACACATCACGTATGGAGCGAATCCCAATCGCACGCTGGCCGAGGGAGTTGAGGCGGATCTCTTGCCAAATAAAGTCAAATACATCAAACGGCCTAGAACCCTCACCGATTCTCAAGAGCAGGTTCCTAGAGTAGGAACTGATGTTGGTAGCGTCTCCCTCCTTGGGCCACAAGGTCTTCCTCAGCAGCTTATATAGAATAGCATAGAAAGGCTTCAAACGTTTGGTGGTGCCCAGCTTGAAGTTCTGAGATTCATCTTAGAGAGGAGCCAAATCATTAATGCTGGAGGAGTCAAAAACATGAAGCTTGTCCAAGTTCTCCCAGCCGTCGGTGTTGAATCCAATGCACAAGAACCGAGCCTTGGTCACCGTGATAGTACTGACCCATCCACCATGAACCACATGGTGCTCTCAAAGATCTGTGGTTTACATACAAAGTTGCATAAAATTGCGCCACAACTTCATTATTCCACTTGCATTTGAAGGACATGATGTCCTCAAATTGTGGCGCCACAGCACTATCATCAAGAGAAAACAGAGTCCTCTCGCTGTGCCATATAATCCCGACCAATGTCTTTGCATCAAAGCTATGGATTCTTCTTCTCAAAGAATCACGTAATCATAGAAATCTGTTGGAAGTGATTCCAACCGCTTGTCCACATAGTCTTCTTGTAAATACAACAATGATCGACTCTGGTCAAGCGGACTTCTTTCCCTCTCCCTTGCCCAATGCAGTAATCCACCTTCTTCTTTGGAGTGACACCCATCGGAGTAGCACGACGAGCGGGGTGAATCTCCAAAGGGCCAATCAGCTCTCCAAATTTACTGTTGGCAAAGACACTTCTCAGCCCTCAACCTAGGCATGGCAGCCCTAGGATCCTCAGCACCACTGCCTCCCTGACCCTCATCCCCTTGTTCACCACCACCTTGACTGGGAGCACCTTTATGAGTAGACTTCTTTCTCTTGCGAATGGCTTGACGCTTCGGTCTTCCAGCTGACTGAGCAAGAGGAGATTCCGGAGGGGAATCTTGAGGGAAATCAACAGGAGCCACCGAGGAGCCACCGGCGGGAAGATCATGCCTAGCCTTCTTTGAGCGAGCCGCATCAATGTCCGACTGGCTAGAGCGAGGGTTGCCACCTTGAGAGGGGTCCATCCTAAAGGTATACAAGGGTAGATATGAGATTAGACTCTAATTATGACCTAGATGAGCAATAAAGAGTTCAAATGAGATCACAATCTTCGGATAGTCCGAAACTATCTTCGGATAGTCTGAATATTTCTTCGGATAGTCCGAAGTTTTCATTCGGATAGTCCGAAGGACTTTGACATTCGAATGGAGACAGGACATTCCGAGGTGATGATTCATAAACCCTAAATTCCTCAACCTAGATGATAATTCAACAAAACTAAGAGCTAATCACGGAGGATCATCCTAGCAAGGTCTAGAGCGATCTAGAGTCCAAGGATTCTCAAAGAAAACAAGGAAAAGCTCGACATTTGGAGAGGAACCAAACCAACCTTTTAAGATGAGGAAACCGGTTCCCAAAGCAAAACTAGGGCACAAGCTTGATGGAGAGGAGTCCCTAGCCCTTGGGGAAGGTCTTGGCGCCCTCAATCCGCAAAATCTCCGGCCAAAACCCTAGATCCGAGTGTTGGGGCAGAGTAGAGGAGAGAGAAACCGAAAATATGGAGTGAGGGGAAGAAAAGAGGAAGAGAGAGGGTCGGGCGGCTTAAAAAGCCCGAGGCCCCACTTCGGACAGTCCGAACTTAATTTTGGATAGTCCGAATCTGTTCGGATAGTCCGAATGGAATTTCGGACAGTCCGAACTGTTTTCTTAGGATGGCATGAAAATAAAGGCAGGAATGACTCCGGAGCGAGAAATAGATGAGAGGACCTAATGAGTCAAGTCATCAAGTGATCAGCAAGCCATGCAACAATTCAGACCATGATCACGGGATGATTGACAGGATCCGAAGATCAAAAACCAATAAACACAATATGATAAGAGAAATAAAGCAAATAAGATTTTCAAAAGACCTTTTGCAATCACCAATCAAAGTGAGCATGTTTCAAGCCAAATTGCGAGAGTCTAGAATATTTAGCCCACTTCTCAACTCACAAAATCTTTTCTCATCCAGTGGCTTGGTAAATATATCGGCTAATTGGTCATTTGTGCTCACATGATGGATATCGATATCGCCTTTAGTGGAGTGGTCTCTTAGGAAGTGATGGCGGATATCGATATGCTTTGTACGAGAATGTTGGACAGGATTGTTGGCAATTTTTATGGCACTCTCATTGTCACACAAAAGTGGCACACGGTTATAGGTTAGGCCATAATCATTTAGAGTTTGTCTCATCCAAAGCAATTGGGCGCAACAACTCCCGGCGGCTATATATTCGGCTTCGGCTGTGGATAGGGCTACGGAATTTTGCTTCTTAGAGGACCAAGAGACAAGGGATCTACCTAAGAATTGACATGTCCCCGAAGTTCTTTGAATCATAATTGTTCAGATTATGATATAAGATCAGGGACCAACTTAGAATAACAACATATAGTAAACGAGTTCCACGAACAAGTCGTACTTGTTGATCAATACTGATGATGTTATTTAAGGAACTGTGATAACATATTATCCATCATAAACATAGAAGTGATACAGTCATCCCCATGACCGGCTAGTTGGCTTATCACTTATGTTTTCTCCATCAGCACTAGAGCGTACCAATTGAATATCCAATATTCAATGCTCATGTGCGCCTTTTCATAAAGGTTGTGGTAATATTTGTCTAGGCCTGGAACAATTCCAGCTTCTCAACCTCCATTAAGTATTGGTTTGGAAACTAATGCGCAATGTAACCATTACATGCCGTATTTCCTCACCACCAAAGAACACAATCGTTTTACTTCATAAGTATCTTAGAATGTTCCTTTCCAAAACATCCAGTGACATTCACCTGGATTTGATTGATATCGGCATATTCGGTGACATTCAACTTAATGCGCTCAGGGTGTGAACCTTAATTTTGGCAATTATCAAGCTCATCAAGTATTAAATTACTGAGTATTGCTATCCAATGTGACATACACGAGAACACATTCTCGACTGAACCATTCAACATTATGTCAACATAAAGCACTAATCCAATTTAGCCTTTTAAATCTATCTCTATAGATTTTTATGCCAAAATTTCCAATCTGTCCCAAAATCTTTTATGAAGAACAATTTCTTAATTAAGACATGGCAGATTTATGGAATATTATTTCTGATCAATAATATGTCATATATATATGATCAAGAAAATCAGTGCGTTATCACTTGCCCTTGATGAACTAGCCAAACAATTTGACTTTCATCAAAACAAATATTTAACTCTGAGATGCTTGTTTCAAAAACTCGAATGCTCTAGCGTTCCATGGATCAACAAAACTTGAGACCGTGTCAAGAACACATTCTCACTTAGGTCTCAACTAGAGAGAGCCGTTTTGATATCCATATTGCATATCATATATGCAACAGTAGCTATGTGAATCTAGACAACACCAAGCGGATCAATCAAGTTGAAAACTTAATTGTCACACATACGTGTCCTAAATTCATCCCTCAGAGTATATGCCCATCACACTTCATCATAAGTCTTAATCCCATCATAGTCCGACAACAATTGTCTTCCCTATCATATAGGTGACTAATATGGCTTTAGGACCAATGCAGGGTTGGTTCTTTCATAAAACATACAACAACTTGTACATAATGTGAAAAATTAGTAGGAACAGGAAACACTTTCTAATGATCCCCGAACTACTTCGAGTCACATTGTGCTCCCACTGACTATTTTGGAAAAATATTTTCTCCAAAATCAACCATTCCGAGCAACAAATAATTTGTTTTCGCCCCGTTTAAAAAGTACAAACACTTTGCACTTCAGAAAGAAATATTTATCTAAGTTGAGAGTGAGTTCATCAGATGTCAGACGTCTTACATGTACTCCACAATTCAAACTTTGATAAAACAGTATGGAACACTTTCCGATCCATATCATATATGGTTCATTCTCTGTGACTTGATGGAACCACTTTTATGAGCACTATTATTTCTAAAGTATACCAACATATAGATAATGAAAACAATGGCACAACACAAGTGTATCATCAGGATCCAAATACACATCCATTCACTAATGGAGCATGTCAACACGACAAATCAATCAGGCAAATCGAACAACATTTGTTCTATATTTGCGGTTCATAACCTTCTACTCCCAAGATGAAGCCGAACTATTGATTTTGCCTATGCCAGGAGTATAATAACAATTATTTAACTCCGACATTAATCTGATAGCTTGGGCGTTAAGAGTATGTCAACGTCCAACGAGACAACTTCAACACCCTTGCCACTATTTCAAAATCCTATCTTATAGTGTCGTGGTAACGCCAATCTTCAACTTCAAAAGTCTAGGATTGGTACTCCAGATCTCATCAGACCTTTCCTTTTCACTCATGACTCGGTCTCCTTCATAAGTGACCGATCTTTGAACCATCATCACATGATTAAAGCTGATCTTAATGCTTTCCAATTTTAACTTGCATCATATGCATCTCAGCCAGTGATTTATCCAAGCTATTCATCAAAATGTTTAGCTCAATGCTCAAAAAGAGCAAACAAAAATCACATCAATAGCTAACCATTAGCTAAAGGGAGAATCATATTTTCTAATGCCCAATGTAATCAATCATATCGACTACATGATGGCTGACTGAATTTTTCTTGTGCTAACTTGCAAACAGTGATTTAGGGATCAAATCCTCTAGCTCTTGTCTGATCCTCAAACATGCCCTCAAAGTCCACAATCATATTGTAGACACCCATAATCTCATCTTGCTTCCAAAGCTCGAGTTCATGGCGACAATAATGAGACAAAGAAACACCAAGAAAACAAGCTCAAGTGTTTCCAATAAACACCGCTTCAATTCAGATTGCATTTCAAGTTTGGTTCATCTAGGTACTATTCTTTAGAACAAATATTCCTTTCAACAATAGGAGAACAATTCTCAAAATCAATATCAATCACAATGCACTAATAAGAAATTCATATCAAATATATATATCTCAAATAGTAAAGCACGAGGTAATCAACAAATATTAAACTATGTTTATGTTGTGTACCCTTCGTTAACAAATTAACAAAAGATACTCCCACTCAAGTCACATTCCCTCTATTGACTTGTAGTAGGACAAAATCCATATTCACTAAAGTCCTAGTGAACTTTGGCTCACCGCTAGAACCCAAAGGACATAGGTAGGCAACCCTTTTGCCGATCACATCGTATGTGACTCTTGTGTGTTGAGTGGCATGCGCCGATGCTCAAGACCAACACCCTTGCCCCAAGCTCAAAACCGTTTTGATAGCTTCACAAGTAAAACCAACACTATGTTGTGAAGTCCGACTTCACCCTATTGATCGTAAATTAACGGCACCGCTTTGGCGAAACTACCGCTAACATACAAGACCTTAATAGGTGCAAATTGTTGGAAGGGCAAACACTCTTAATTTTTGAGGGAAATCTATTCTATCAAGATGAAAGAATAGCAGAGCAGATAAACCATCACAGAAAATACACTACTAAGCTGTGCACCAGTATAGCCCAAGACGCGATGATCAATGTCACCATGCGTCCATTTCTGTCCACTGGGCCATCTACTTGATTTTAGTCGAGTATCACAAATTAATATGTAAGTGTCCATAAGATCCCACACATGCATCGTATACATGAGGGTCAAACTATTCACATACATATGCATAGAATCAAATTCTATTCGGCGATGTGAGCTAATAACATTTTTAAAAGGCACATAAATAATTTGTGTGGTGGAAACAATTTCCCCATAGAGAATCATATTCATAAATTTAGCCCATGAAAAATCCAACAGATTAATCATATTATCCAGCTCCGGATCAATCAAATTTACCCAATGAATATTCCACTAAGCATGTTAGCCTACTAATAGCTTGGTCGGCAGGGTTTGAACTATGAATTCTATTCACAATCTTACCTGAGAAAGTTCGATTGAATTAATCATATTAATACAATACCGGACTAACAATTAGCCCTTGCTTAGTGGTCCGAAAAATTATCTGGCCATGAATCAAATATTCACTCGGCCACGCCATATCAAGCATGTGGTGCAGACAGATAAATTCTCCTTAACCGAATACAAATATCCAACAAGACCCACCATAGCATATTGCGAGGTATCATAAAGGCTATAATACAAAGAAATCTAATTTCAACTGTGATTAATAGCGCAACTATATAGCCCTCTATGGATCAGAATGAAAAATATACACACAATCAATATTGGTCATAATTTCAATAAAAGATCCATCGAGTTAATCATATTAACCACACATCATGCCCTCGACCAACTCGAGCTCCTCCAAGCAAAAATCGAGCGGTACCGAGTAACGCCAAGTAGTGCCGAGTACCACCGAACAACACCAGTTATCCGAACAACAATTTGCTCATTACCGAGTGGTCCGGGTAGCACCGAGCAATGCCGAGTAGTGCCGAGTGGTGCCAAGTGGTTTCCGAAATTACTTTCGGCGACATCCTACAAACTAGACTTTACACGACGTATCTCAGCTGCGCTGCCCCGAGAACCTTTCCCGGGGGCCAACCCAATCTTGTAGCAGTAGATCAAATCTACTAAAATCCGAAGTCAGCAGTGTGTTGATCACATCAACAAACAAGGCATGATTTCGTTGATCTCTATATCAACTCAAATATATTAATGAACTGATTAGAACAACTAATTTAGTAATATATCACATATACTACTTTAGTAATATATCACATATACTACTAATGCATATTTACCGTATGCACATACTATATTGATCTCATCAACACAACATGCAAGTCCAATCTAATCAAATCCACTAATGATATCATGATGACTAAACGCAACATTTGCGCCATAGTCCATCTGATCGATCAAATCTAACTCTCGATTGATCCTATCAATCAAAGTTTCAAATTAATCTCCATTAATCAGTTGGATTCTCCCTAACTAACCGATCCAATCGGCGACAAGAAGAACAGTAGTAGATCGCATCTAGTACCCCGCATATCACATATGCGACCAAAACCGATCTAGATCAAGAACTAAACAGGATGGCTCTGATACCACTGTAGGGAAACGCGGGATGCTACGCTAGCACATAATCAAATTCTATCGCGACTACCCAGGACACCCTACAAACAATTGATCACAGATCGCATTACCTTACGACGCGCAGTGCAGTGGAAGACAAGCAATGAAGCCAGTTCAATCGATCCGCGCGTCGTGGAAGTAGCCGTACATGCCACGCCTCCTCCTCGCTGGTGCCGCAAGGCCTTGCCACTCCATGGCCAAGCCCACGACCGGATCATAGGCGGCGTTGAGGTAGACGAAGCGCCGGAAGTCCTCGCGGAAGTTCGCGACCTCCAGGAGCAGTCCAACTTAAAATGGACGCCCAGGCCACATACGAGCTCCGTTTTGAGCGTTCTACCACTTCACTGAAAGCTGACGAAATTATCTTTCCAACGCATCCAGTCCCACCCTCAAATTCCTTCTAGATCATCAGGAATAAGCAAAACAATATAGCATCCAGAATCTGTGCGCGAACAGATTGCGTCTCTTTTCAAGTTCGCATCGATTAGCGCCATAGGGTGTAGCGCCACATGGTGTAGCGCCTCTACGGTATCCACATATACAGGGATTGGAATCCGTCCACGCGGGTGTGCTAGAACCTCAGGCGTGAACCCTTAGGAGAGATGACGGCTAGGGTTTGGTGGAGGGGAAAACCTAGAAGCTCATCCCTCTCAAAGCCTCCACCACCTCCCTTTATATAGCCCCCTAGTTGGGCCCCTATGCTAGAGGCCCAATAAGGTTTGTAGCCCACGTCCAACGTGGCCTGCTAAGCCCACATCATATGTGACCCGTCATTACCAAGCCCACATTATATGTGGCGCATGATACGCTATTGGGCATAATCCCAACACAAACTACTTTATTGACTACAGTCTTATCAAATGTGAATATTTCTGCTCGATTGAGCAAAATCTTCCATGACTCAGATTCTGGACCCTGCAGTGTAGAGGCCTATTCCCTGGCTAATCCTCGACCAAAGGTATGTATCGAGTAGCGACCCAGACTGCCACACTTGGGCATATATCATGTCTTAAGTAATTATTTCCTTTAGGAGACCAAACATGACAAGTACAGTGGGCTGCTTGAGGGAGCCACTGACTTGGACAATAAGCCTACTCCAGACGGTGGGCAAGCATCGGGTTTGGCTCCTGCTGGTGCGGGGTTGTCTGTAGAGGACGTGGCGCCCGTCATAGACCCTAGAAAGGTCGAGGCAACTCAGAAGCAAGAAACGACGGATTCTCCTCGAACGTGGAGATCTGCGTGGCCATCACCTCAACCACTGTAGAAGCAGTGTTGGACATCACCATCGAGGGCTCCTGACCAGGTGATATTCCATCGCTCGCTCGGGTGCTATGAGATTGCTGCTGACGTGATCCAACAAATTTTGGAAGAACAGCGGGTTGCTTGGGGAGCTGACGTACAGAGTTTGGTAGCTGCTTCATCGATGTCTCCTCGAGGAGAGCCTTCTTCGACCAAGATGGGTAGAATGGTAATGTCACTGCCAAGTAATCATTTGATCATAGCTTAGCATGTTCCTCCTGCTCATCTGTGAAGAGGCCCCTCCTTCAGATGTTGACATCGCTCCCCCCGGCCAAGCCAGTAGAGACGACGACTACCGGAGTCAAACCGGCCCTGTTGAATCCTGCCACTTTTTTAAGAGAACTTATAATAATCCTCTTGCAGAAAAGGTACACCTAGCAGCATACTCAAGGGTGTTGCTGCCAACACCCCGCCTGTAACATCCCTATTTTCGGTCTTCGTGCAAAAACTAATTTAAATTAATTAATTTAAGATTTGGATTTTCCTCGATGTTCTAATTAACCTAGCATAATTATCCTTCCGAAATTGGAGTTCAATCCTTTATCGTCCAAAAAATCAAAATTTCAAATTACGGACCTTAGTCGAAATTCCACCTACATTCCAAAATTCTCCAAAAATCCTAAAACCTATTGCATTAGGTCCAAAAATTCCAAAATGATTTTGGGAATTTTTCCAAGATTTATAGAATCTCTTTGCTATTTTATCTCTCGCGCCATTTCTTCAAATTTATTTTATTCGTCCCGGAATTTTCTAAATTCCAAAATTCATCCAAAATCTGTGAAACCAATTTTATTGGGTTCCATTTATTCTCTAGTATTTTTAGAAAAATTTTCAGGATTTTTAGACCATTTTTACTATTTTATCCCGCACGCTCTTATCGAAATACTATTCATTGGCTAATGGGGGATTGCCACCTGTCATGCACTGTTCACCTATCGTCAACCTCCAGCCAAAGTCCAAAGAAACGATTTCTCTTCCTTCCATGGACACCTTCTCTTCAAATCACTATAACTCTACGAGTCTTGCACCGAATTGAATGAAACCAGTTGCAAATCGAAGGTGTGATCGCAGGGAATTCATTCCCGCCCTTCTCCCTCCCCGAAACGTCTCAAAACCGCTGCAATAAGCATTCAAATCAAGATTATTGTTTCTTTGATTGTGTGGCCGTTTCTCCGTCTTTTCGAGTGTCACCACCTCCTATAAGAGCGTCCCGGCATCCTCTACCCGGTGCCCACATCCTTTCTCAGTATCTCCACTTCAATCTTTCGGGAGCTCGAAGAAACCGACATCGGTCGTCCTCCGTCGACATCGCCGCAGCAACTTTTGATCCAGTGAGGCGATTGCAATTCCGTTCGCGTCACGGTGTGCGCATCATCGCCACGATCAAAAGCCCTCAACCAAATTCACATTTCGTTGCAAGACGGCGGCGAATTTCGCGGTCACAGTTTCCGATTGGAGCTCCGTTCGTAGACAATTTCTCTCACTCCGGTGATCCCCTCTAAAATCCGGCTTCACCGTTAGGTTCGTGTCGTTGCGTTCTACATGATGCTCACTTCCTCTTTGCTATTGCATGCACCGAAATTTTTTTTATTCGTTTGGCCACCGTGCGCATCTCATTTCCGGCCATAACTCCGGCGAGCATTGTTTGGTGATCCACTAGTCCGATCATCATATAAATTGAACTCCAGAATCCTCTCATCATTACCCACACAACCCAATTGGAATTTCTCCAATCCAATATACGGATCTCGTTATAGAAGTCGTTCTTGCCGAAATCCGGCAAACTTTCAGCGAGCTCTCTCGGCCACTCCCGACCTACGCTCGGCCTCAAATTTTTACTGGAGCTTCCTCTAAATGTCCCTTACATCCAGTAAAATCAGATATTTAATTTGATCGGTGGAGCTCCGCTGGCAACCGTTTCTTCGCCAAGTCCGGCGGGAGGTTCAAAAGGCTCGTCCTCTTCCGTCGTAACCCCGAATCAAGTGATTCAAAGTTCTAAATTCATCTAAATTCATCCTCTATTTGCCAGTATTTTTATTATAATTTTCAATTTCTGTTTGTTTTATTTTATTCATTTCGTGCACCGTTTTATGCGTGAGTCAAGAAATCATTTGGAGCAAAATCGACTGCCGCCAAACCTCGGGACTTTGATATCCTCACTGACCAAGGCAAGTCCCCAGCAAATTTTTTTGCATGTTCCTAGCAAATTTTTGCAAGTTCCCTTGAAGCATGTTGAACCATGTTTTGAAATGCTTTATAGATTTACAAACTTGCATGCTATGTTGATTACAAAAATATATATATATTATGATAGATAGTAGTTAAATACCTTGTTAATATGTATGCTTGCTACATATTAATCCATCTATCCTTTGGCTGCCCTAGAATGATTAATTATGTTATAAATAGCTTGACACCTTGTTTAGTATAGTAGTATTGCTTAGTTATGCTAAATACTATTTGTATGTTTAATTGAAGGCTTGTCACTTGAAGTTCTGAATGATTGAGTTAAAATAATATTTTAAAAGGGCAGTTGGTGCTGCCTGTTTGGTAAAAGAAAAGAAAAGATTTGGTATTTAAAAACTTGAATAGGGTGAAAGGTTGCAAGGCAGGTGCAGAATGCATGAGACTCGGGTTTGAGTATGTACCACCCTAGTCACCCTAAGGACCGATCCCTTGTGATTGTCAAACAATGTACAACAGTGCGCCCGCGGGTTCCTGTATGGGACGGGCTTAGCCGAGTAACTAGTGAAAGCTTAATTAAGGCATGCCAGACGGTGGAGTAGGCGTGGTTGGAGTCACAGTAGTCCTACAAGCGCAAAAGGGGGCTTCCATTATGGTTGTAGCCATTTGGCAGTGAAACCTCAGCGGGCGTGACTTAGTTAAGATGTAGCTAGAGAAATGGCCTTGTGATTTTTCACTTGGGGTTATATGCCAAAGGAAGTGTATGACCGAAAAGAGTGAAATATCACTCGCGGGTAAAGCGTGCAAGCTCTGCAGAGTAAACAAACTATTCGAATAGCCGTACCCACGGTCAAGGGTGGACAGAGGGCGTTGTCACAAGGTAGATTTTCCCTATTTGGTTTCAAAATCAGATTTTTATAAAATGAAGCACAGTTGGAGCCGTGAATGTTTTGGTTTGATAAAAGTCCGTGGTTGGAGCCACGAGTAAAAGATTTCAAAAGAAAACCATGGTTGGTGCTGTGGAAAAGTATTCTTAAAATAAAACCACGGCCAATGTCGTGAGTTGGTTTGTGTTTTGTTTTTCCACAGTTGGAGCCGTGTCCTGAAAAGTTTGAAACTCTTATTTCTTAAAAGAAAATACCTTTGAAAACTGCTCTTCAAAATTCTAGTATAAATTTTTTTAAAAAAATGGCTTTTGGCAAATTAACCAATTCCTTCCCTTGAATTAAACTACATACTACAGTTCTTTCCGGACTTATTGAGTATGTTGCATACTCACCCTCGCTTTCCATTGCGGGGCTGCTTATTCCATAAAGCAGATCAGGAGATTAGAGATAGCTATCCAAGAGCCTGCATCCCACCATTCGACATCTGCGATGAAGGCTTTGAAGAGGAGGATCATCCGGACGTCTAGGATCGCGTTTTCTCCAGTCTTTGCCTGTGGTGTTTTGGACTTGGCTTCGTGAAGTTTATTTGCCAGTTTAATGTTTCCACTGCTGTATGACCTACGGGTCCAACTCTTGTAATAATGGGCCATATCGGCCAGTACTCTGCATTAAAATTTATTTATCGCATGGTTATGGTCCATACTGTTATGATCTGTGTGTACTAGCTATTGATCCAGGGACTAGTACAGGTAAACACAGCTGGGGCCCGTATCCTTTTTGCGGGTTCTGACAGAATGGTATCAGAGCCAAGACTGTAGAATGTGGCCTAGTAGAATGGTTAAACCTTAAGGACTTATTTTGGAATAACAAAGTATTTCAAAAAAAAAATTCTACTCTCATCTTGTTCTATCTTATCCTTACCTCATTTAAAAAGTTTTTTCTACACTCTTTCCTTGTCAAAAGATAGATTGTCAAAGTTGGCATTGAGCAAAGCGAAGGATATACGGGCATTCTTCAGAGTTTACTCCAGCTTCTACATTACAAATGTCGGCCAATCTACGCCACGAGGGAAGAACATCACAAAAGTCACATACTCTTCGAAGTCTACTACAACCTTTGCCCCAAAGACCATGAATATCAAGACGAGAAGAATACCCTAATTAAGCTCTAGGCCAAGCTATCCATTTCAGTAGACGACATTGTGAGCTGTTCTATTTCCTCTTTTGTTGGCAGTCGCAATAAAAAAAATTATTATTATTATAATAAAATAAAGTTAGTATTTATTGCTTCTTTGTTGGATGTGAAAACTTCATCCCCCTTAATCTCAGTCTTCTTCTTTCCTATCTTTTCGTAACCAGAAAATGGTGAACACCCGTAGCAGAGGCCATGGTGATGTTGGAGTTGGTAGCAGTGGTATAGGTCGTGGCAGAGGTTGTGGGCAAACTCAACACCCTGCCAACAATCAATCACCACTCGGACAAGGGAACCCAGTACAAATTCCTTCCCCTGTTAGAGAGCCGAGTATCCAACAGCTACTGACTATGCATCTTCAAGTACTTCAAGGCATAGCCAATAACTTCAATAATCAAGCCCAACCTCACCAGCCACAATCCAAGTTCAAAGAGTTTATGCGCACAAGACCTTCTACCTTTGCAGGGTCCACTGATCCACTAGTTGCAAATGATTGGATCAAAGAAATGGACCGGAAGTTGACATTAGCTCAGTGTGATGACTATGAAAGCGCCAACTTCATTTGGACATCAAGCTGTAAGGGTAGTGCCGCCTAGTGGGAGAATTTCTGTGCTTCCCATCCAAATGCACTGCCATTACCCGGGAAGAATTTGTTCAGCTTTTAGGGATGCTCATATTCCCAAAGAAGTTATGGAAATGAAGAGGCGAGAATTCCATAGGCTCCAACAGATAATATGACCATGATCGACTATTTGCATAAGTTCAACCAATTGGCTCGATATACTCCAACCAAGTAGCCAATGAGGCCGACAAGATTTGGAAATTCATGGAAGGGATGGACCCGGAGATCAAGGCTTTACTGGCTTCCAATGATTATGCCACTTTCCAACAACTAGTGAACAAAGCTCTGGCTCAAGAGTACATACAGCGTTAGCGAAATGAGAATCGTAAGAGAAAGCTAGCAATTCAAGGTCAACATGTAGCCAGTGGGTCTAGGCCAAGGTTTGGACAATTTCAAGCTAGCAAGCCACCGGTTCAGCAAGTGCAAAGGACCATGATGTCTGTACCTCGTCCGATACAGCAGGCACCCCGTCAAAACCCCGTTACTTAGCCAGCAAAAACTAACAATACAGCAGATGTGCAGTGCTACAATTGCCATCAAATAGGACATTATGCAACCAAGTGTCCTCAAAGGCGCCAAACATAGCTCGGTTCCATTCAACACAGGATCGACTTGGTTTGTACACCAAGTCGTGGTCGTGGAAACCTCGGACTCCTGTAACCCCAAATCGAGTGGAAGGAGCCATGTGAACCATATCTCGCTAAAGAAGCACAAGAAGCTCAGATGTAGTGATGGGTACGCTTGTAAACTCAGACTGCTACAAATTTTGTTTGATTCGGTGCATCTCATTCATTCATATCCAAGGGTTTTGTGGAAAGAAACCATTGGGATACAATGAACCTAAAGAACCCTATGATAGTAAAATCCCCGGGGAAAGAAATGATGACTAAAAAGGTATGTCCCAAGCTAGTAATAGAAATTAATGGGGTGAAATTTCTAGCAAACCTTATCCTATTAGATTCCCAGGGAATAGATGTAATACTTGGTATGGACTAGTTAACCAAACATGAAGGACAAATTAATTGTGCCAACCATACCATATCTCTTGTCAATAAAGATGGAGCTCGAGTATGCTTCTTATCTAACCTTGCTTCAAGACCGACCAGTCTGTTGAATCAATTAAAGGAAATAACATTGGAATCAGTACCAGTAGCAAAAGAATACCCTGATGTCTTTCCTAATGACTTGCCAGGCATGCCACCAGATCGAGATATAGAGTTTGTTATTAACTTAGTTCCTAGCACAACCCCAATCCATCAGAGACCCTATTGGTTGTCTGCTAACCTATTAATGGAATTAAAGAAGCAAGTTGAAGAATTACAAAAGAAAGGCATCATTTGCCCTAGTTCATCACCTTAGGGAGCTCCAGTTATTTTTGTGAAAAAAAGGATAATACCTTGAGAATGTGTATCGATTATAGATCTTTGAATGAAGTGACAATCAAAAACAAGTACCCATTGCCAAGGATCGATGATCTATTTGACCAACTCAAGGGAGCTTGTGTTTTCTCAAAAATAGATTTAAGATCAGGGTACCATCAGATTAAAATTAAGATGGAAGATATTCCTAAGACTGCCTTCACCACTCGGTATGGACTTTACGAGTTCACCGTGATGTCCTTCGGATTGACCAATGCACCAGCCTATTTTATGCATTTGATGAACAAGGTGTTCATGGAATTTTTAGACAAATTTGTAGTTATCTTCATCGATGATATTCTGATATACTCCAAAGATGAAGGAGAACATGAGAAGCATTTGCGTTTAGTTTTAGAAAAACTCTGGGAACATAAGCTTTATGCCAAGTTCAGCAAATGCGAGTTTTGGATAAAAGAAGTCTCTTTCTTGGGCCATGTCATTTCAGCTGGAGGAGTTGCTGTAGACCCGAGTAAAGTAAAGGATGTACTTGATTGGAAGCAACCAAAATCAGTAACTCAAATTAGAAGTTTTCTTGGTTTGGCTGGATATTATAGAAGATTCATAGAAGATTTTTCCAAAATCACGAAACCACTTACACAACTATTAAAGAAAGAAAAGAAGTTTGAATGGACCCAGTCGTGCGAAGATAGTTTCCAAGCGCTCAAGAAGAAACTAACCTCTGCTCCAGTATTGACATTACCCGATATACAAAAGGACTTTGTGGTTTATTGTGATGCTTCGAAGCAAGGTTTAGGTTGTGTGTTGATGCAAGAAGGTAAAGTGGTGGCTTATGCATCTAGGCAGTTACGCCCTCACGAGGAAAATTACCCTACTCATGATTTGAAGTTAGCAGCCGTGGTACATGCCCTGAAAATTTGGAGGCATTACCTCATCGGGAATCGAACTGAGATATACACTGACCATAAGAGCTTAAAGTATATATTCACTCAGCTAGATTTAAACATAAGGCAAAGAAGATGGTTGGAGCTGATAAAGGATTATGATGTTGGAATCCATTATCACCCTGGGAAAGCTAACGTAGTGGCCGATGTGTAAGATCGAGGATGAGCCTAGAGGGGGGGTGAATAGGCTTTTCTAAAATTTCTATCTCTAAATTCAAGTTTAATGATTGCTAAGAACAAGTGATAATTTTACCGAATTTAATTCTTAACAATTCTAGTGATCACAAGATAATATCACTACGCAAGTATAATAATAGCTAAGCAAGTAGCACACAAGAAACAAATAGCTAGAATTTTACGAGAATAAAAACAAGCAAACCACAATTGATGGACAAGAGAATTTTTTCCGTGGTCTCGGAGACTTGCCGGTCTCCCCTACTCCACGTTGAGGTAGCTTGAATTCCTTCAAGCCGGCTCCACTCGCTTGAGCCTTCCCCGATCACTAGTGATAGCTCTTCCCCGCTCCGGGTAGGCGAGCTTCGTGCCTTCACAACCGCCCGGGTTTTCACACAACCTCCTTTGTGAAGATCACCGGAGCCTCACGCCTCCAAGCCATCTAGGAGGCGGCAACCTCCAAGAGTAACAAACTTGACGTAGGCTTGAACCTCAAAAGTGCACACAATATGGCTCACTAAATGCAATGCACTCACTTGTTGCTCTCCAAAACTCAAGAATCAAAAATTCAATGCACAAAAGAGTGGAGAGAGTTGCTAGGGCTTAGAATGTATTCAATGGAGTCACCAACCAGGTCCTAGCACAGGTGAGGGGGTATTTATAACCCCCACCAACTCAAACTAGCCGTTATTTACTCTCACTGCGGATTTTGCGCCATGGCGGTACTCTAGCCCTCTAAGGGCAGTAGTACCGCACTGGTCAGAACGGCTATAACGGGCATTTAATGCGCTAACACGTAGCCATTACAGCGATTTTTATATGTGGCCGGTACTACCACTCATGGGGTGCGGTAGTACCGCACTGCCGATCGGGAAAAACAATCGCTCGAGTATAGCTATCATTAACTAATGTGTAGTATACGATTCAGCAGTACTACCGCTCGATCATCTTGATAGTGCCATGGCTATGGACGATTCGAAGAAATGCGATCTGTTATAAAGCTACCGCCCTTATAAGCCCGGTAGTACCAAGACTTGCAAGATTACCGCTTGACACCGCGTAGTGCGGCCTCAGATTTCAAGAAACCAAGAAAACAGTCTCGATTTTAACTACCGCCATCTAACATCCGGTAGTATCAAGACTTTATGTACTACCGCCAACACTAGCGGTAGTCGATTTAAACGCAATTTTCAGGATTTTAGTTCTCTCTCGAATGCATGAACTAACAAAAGAACTAATGAGCCATATTATGCACATTTTTCAAGTTCCATGATCAAATCAAGTCCCTCTTAATAGTACGGCTACTATCCTAAAAATCCGATCTTTTTCCCAACTCCGAGATCGGTGAAAAGACTAGAAAATACTTCTAACTTTTATACCTTCACTTCTTTAGCTTCTTTTGCGCGTACTCTTTCCATCTTTGCACTTGAAACCATCCAATATTTTTCGAGGAATACATTTATCCTGTTTCCAACTTACTTACACAACCATCGTTAGTCTTTTTCGCGTGATTGTCATTAATTATCAAAACCATAACCACATGGGGGCCTAGATGCTTTCAATCTCCCCCTTTTTGGTAATTGATGACAATCCTCATAATCGAATTGAAGTAAATTGATATTTAGTGTGAGTGACCAATAGAAATCAATTACTCACACCATGGGATTCTTATTTAGCAATATTTTGTCTTTGGAGGACAAAAGATATTTGAATGAAAATATTGCTAAATGAGAATAGCTCCCCCTACAATTGTGCCATGGATAAACAATAAATTTTGCACATTTGTATATGAGTTATGTATGGCAATGAAGATGATTTTATTCAATTGAAATAACATGACTTGATGCGAAACACATAAGGAAGGATAAAAATTGAGCGAAATTAGTTCAAGACCGAGTTCACAATAGATATTCAACAAGACGCAAAAAGACGACATAAATAATGATAACGATAACAAGTTCAAATCCAGCAACCACATAAGTTAAGCAAGTTTATTACAATAAAAGATTATATTTGAGCTAGGCTTCAACGGACTTCAATTCTTCATCTTCTCCCCCTTTGTCATCAAGGACCAAAAGAGGATCGCCAAGGAACCGTCTACTCCTCAGCATCTCCAGGAGTGGAACCGGGTGGCGGATGAGGAGACCAAGGATCCCAGCTGGATGACGGAGGAGGATCATGGGAAGGAGGAATGCTGCTGCTATCCGGACGACGACGCTGATACGACTGATGGTAGGAGCGATAGTTATCGAAAGAAGTGCTAAGTGAATCCAAGCGCTCGCGGACATCCTCAACCATCTGACGATTGTTGTACTGCAACTCCATAACAAGTGCAAACTGGCCCTGCATATAAGATTCTTGTCGCGCAAAGCTAGCCATCATGTCCGTACGGAGAGTATCAAGGCTGGCAAGGTAGGCATCGGGCACGGAAGCAACTTGAGCTTGGGCTTGGGCTTGGGCCGCTTGCCCAGCTTGAGCTCTTGCTTGAGCGGCTTGCTCGGCGATGTGATGCAAGACTTGAGGAGGAGCGACTCGAGGCTTGTACGGCTTATGAGGAGTAGGGGTGGCACCATTGTACTCGGCAACTCTCCGGATTAGCGCCATGATATAAGGTGCAAAGTAGATAGTCTTCCCCCTATCCCTAGCAGATTGAGACATCTCCCTTATAATGAAGTCCACCACATCAAACTTTTCCTTTGCCATGATCTTCGCAATGACATTCCAAGCATGGCCTCTCATGGCATCGAAATTTCCACTCTTCGGATGAATAGTGACCCGAATAATTTTGTTCACCATGCTTGGTTGGAGCTGCAGTCCAGCTGAGTTTCCAATTCTGAAGGTGTGAGACTGGTCATAGAAGGTTGCAGCATGTTCCAAGGTCAGAGGAGGCTCATCATAGATTTTAGGATGATGACTGTGGAAGATTCCTAAGGCATGCTCAAAGTCATCCTTGGAAGCAGTGTATCGGGTAGTGTCGGTCATCCAGGTGATTTGCTCACAATTTTCAGAAACATAGAGCGTTGCATAAAATTGCTTGATGACCTTCTCACGGTAATCAGTCCTTGTACCAAGGAAGTTGTATAAGTTACTCCACCAAATAACTCAGAATGCCAACAATTCGCCGCTCTCGAACATGCTTCCAACTGACCCAGAGCTGGTTGGCAAAGTCCTTCTCCACATATATTTGCTCAAACACCCTCTGCTGAAATAAGGAATGGAATCTTGGATTTGGCACAGAGCGAGGTTGGAGATACTGATTCTGACTTCTGCGAGCATAATAATCATCGCCTTTGATTTGAGAGGGATCATGCCTTCCAACTGGCGGCACCACTTCTTCTTCCTCTGAGCTCTCCTCACTGTCACTCTCGGTCCTCGCTGCCGCCGCCATTATTTGCGGAGCGAAAAGGGACCTTTCTCTTCTTAGCCTGGGAAGGCTCAGCCGGACCCTTTCCTTTAGCCCTTGTGGTCCTCATGGCGATAGCAAAAGAATTGTCGCTGTCTCCGCTGTCCGAGTCCGGGGTGGGAACGCCACGACCCTTAGTCGTCTTCCTTGTACCCTTGCCCCCTCCAGAAGGACCGGTTCCGGCAGTCTTGGTGCGAGGCATGGTCTAAAGAAGAATTCAAGGAATTTGAGATGTGAGAAATGAATATGAATCGGATTTGACAAGATGGAAATGAAATGAGTGAAAGTCGTAGAGAAACATTTCTTCAAAAATGCTCAAAACCCGGTGCTTCAACAGCACGGCCGGTACTACCGCTACTAGAGACCGGTAGTACCGCAAAGTCGGTACTACCGCTCCCAGTGGCCGGTAGTGCCGCCCGAGCGCGACCGAGATGGAATTTGGGCAAAATTTCGAAGCAATGTTTAGGCACTGATGATTTAAACCAGGATTAGGGTCTAGGGAATATTAAGGACTTTTATATTACACCTAATCCACAAAGTTCTTGCCACATTACAAGATTATACATTTGAACTTCCATTTAAGCCCTAGGTTGTTCAAAGAGGGATGAAACAAAAGAGAATGGAAGAGATGATAGATACCTTCGGTGGAGGAGATCACAAAGATTAAAATTGATGGATGAATCCCCACGAATCTTCAGGATTTTGGAGGGGATGAGTTTTAGGGTTTGAGAGGGAGAGAGAGATGAACTGCATGGGAATGGAAGGAGAGGAGGTTTCGGGTGAGGGGAATTGAAGAAGAGAGAGAGAAAGCAGAGAAACGGCAGGAAATGAAGTGGCCCCACCATTTTTGATCCGAGCGGTACTACCGCTCTCGACCGATAATATCAAGATTTATGATACTACTGCCGTTGCATAGCCTAGTCTTTTTAAAAGGTGAATGGCGATTTCGAGAGAATTTGATTGCGAACCTTTCATGAATTTGCTATATCATGTATGAGAATTTAATAGATCAAATCCAATCACATGAAAAACACAAGACAAAACTTTTAAACAAAATCAAAAGAAAAAAAATAATAGTTTGATTTGTTTGAGCTTAAATACCACATGAGGAACTAGAGACAAGGCATTCTAGTTCTATGGGCAGAACTCAATTTGTGCTTTTAGTAGATCAATATAGATCAAGATTTTGAATTTTATTAAGCTTTTGAAAAACAAAAGTTTTGTTTCACTATAAACATAGAGAAGGTTATAGTATGGTATAAGTTTCAAAGGATAAGTTTTATATAATTATAAGTTTTAAATGAAGATTTGTGAACCTTTTGTACTTGTAAATCCAAAATAGATTATCTCCAAATAACTTTGACTTATAAAGTCTAGTTTTATCTTTTAAGATATTTATAGCACAATCTTCAATTTTCCACATTTAGGGGATGTGATATATACATGAATTGCATATTACTCCCCCTTGATGTGAGACTCATCTAGAGAACAAATACCAAATAAAATCCAATTAAAACAACCAAAGAAATTACACTTAGGCCACATTAGAGATATCAATGACATTTAACTCATTCCTCAATTTGCAAAATCTAGCCTCATCTAAGGGTTTAGTGAGTATATCCGCTAATTGATTTTCCGTTCTAATGTGACTAATCTCAATATCCCCTTTACATACATGATCTCTCAAGAAATGATGACGGATATCAATGTGTTTTGTTCTTGAGTGTTGGACGGGATTATTTGCAATTTTAATCGCGCTTTCATTATCACACAAAAGAGGCACCTTTTTAAAATTTATTTCATAATCCATTAGAGTTTGCCTCATCCATAATAATTGAGCGCAACGACTACCGGCGGATATATATTAAACCGGGTGGATAAAGCAACGGAGTTTTGTTTCTTGGAGAACCATGAAACTAGGGATCTACCTAGCAATTGACAACTCCCGGAGGTGCTTTTTCTATCCACTTTACAACCCGCATAATCCGAATCCGAATATCCAATTAAATCAAATTTTGCACCTTTAGGATACCATAACCCTATGTTTGAGGAATGTTTTAAATATCTTAGAATTCTCTTTACGGCAACTAAATGACATTCTTTGGGAGAAGCTTGAAAGCGAGCACACATGCAAACACTAAACATAATATCGGGCCTAGATGCGGTGAGGTAAAGCAAACTACCAATCATGGATCTATAAAGCTTTAAATCTACCGGTTTACCTCCCTCGTTTAAGTCGAGATGCCCGTTTGAAGCCATTGGAGTCTTGATCGGCTTTGCGTCCTCCATGCCAAATCTTTTGAGAAGGTCCTTCGTGTACTTGATTTGACTTACGAACGTCCCATTCTTGAGTTGCTTAATTTGGAGTCCAAGGAAGAAGCTCAACTCCCCGATCATTGACATTTCAAACTCCCTAGACATCATATCACCAAATTCTTTGCAAAAATCTTCGTTAGTAGAACCAAACATGATATCATCAACATATATTTGACATACGAAGAATTCATCATCAATTATTTTTGTAAAGAGCGTTGTATCAACCTTCCCAATTTTGAAACCCTTTGAGAGTAGAAAATCTCTAAGTCGCTCATACCATGCTCTAGGAGCTTGTTTGAGTCCGTATAGCGCCTTAGAGAGTTTGTAAACATGATTAGGATATTTGGAATTTTCAAAACCGGGAGGTTGTTCGACAAATACCAATTCGGATATTTGTCCATTTAAGAACGCACTCTTTACATCCATTTGATATAACTTAATGTCAAAGCTTGATGCAAATGCAAGCAAAATTCTAATGGCTTCTAATCTAGCTACGGGTGCGAAGGTTTCACCGAAATCTAATCCTTGTTTATTACGAAAAACCCATTTTGTGCCAATTACATTATGTTCTTTGGGTCTTTCTACTAATGTCCAAACATCATTACGAGCAAAATTATTTAATTCATCATGCATGGCATTTACCCAATCCGGATCACTTAGTGCTTCATCTATGTGAGTAGGTTCAAATGAAGATACGAATGAATAATGCTCACAAAAAGAAGCGACACGGGATCGAGTTTGAACACCCTTACTTACGTCACCCAATATTTGGTCTATTGGGTGATCCTTGGAGAGACCATGATGAATCCTTTGAGGTAGAGGTTGAACTTGTTGATCATTGTCCTTGTCATCTTCATCGATTGTTTGGATTCGACTCGGCGTTGTGGAAGTTGAAGGCTCGGCTTGAGTGGATGAAGGTTGATCATGTTTATCCACTTCCGGCTTCACATCTCCAATTGTCATATTTTTCATAGCTTCTCTTAGACCTTCTTCACCTACATCATCCAAGTTCTCTTGCTCTTCTTGAGAGCCGTTAGTTTCATCAAATTCAACATCACATGTTTCCTCTACAAATCCTTTGTTTTTATTAAAAACTCGATAAGCTTTGCTATTAGAAGAATATCCTAACAAAAACCCTTCATCACAACGACTTTGAAATTTTGAGAGCCGAACACCCTTTTTCAAAATATAACATTTGCAACCGAAAACTCGAAAATAAGAAATATTCGGCCTTCTTCCGACAAGAAGCTCATAAGAAGTCTTTTTCAAAAGACGATGCAAATAAAGCCTATTTGTTGCATGGCAAGCGGTATTGATGGCTTCCGCCCAAAAACTATCGGAAGTACCATATTCATCAAGCATTGTTCTTGCCATTTCAATTAATGTACGATTTTTCCATTCCACAACTCCATTTTGTTCCGGAGTGTATGTTGCGGAAAGTTCGTGCTTTATTCCGATTTCATCACAATAATCTTCAATTCTTGTATTTTTGAACTCGGAACCATTATCACTACGAATTTTCTTTATTATAAAATCGAATTCATTTTGAGCCCTTTTTGCAAACCTTTTGAAAATAGTGGAGGTTTCGGATTTGTCGTCTAAGAAGAAAACCCATGTATACCTAGAGTAATCATCAACAACGACTAAGCAATAAGAATTACCCCCAATGCTCTTATAGGTTGTCGGGCCAAACAAATCCATGTGTAAGAGCTCTAATGGTCTAGATGTGGACATGATACTCTTTGAGGGATGAGAACTAGCGACTTGTTTACCGACTTGACAAGCACTACAAAGTCGATTTTTCTCAAACTTCACATCTTTCAAACCCACAACTAAATCATTTTTAAACAACTTTTTAAATTGAATCATTCCAACATGAGCTAGTCTTCTATGCCATAACCATCCTAGAGATGTTTTTGCCATTAAGCAAGTTTGAAGACATGAGTCATTTGAAGTGAAATCAACTAAATACAAATTTCCAAATCTAAATCCCTTAAACACTAGTGAATTATCATTTTCTTTTGTAATAACAACATCATTTTTAGAGAATGTGCAAATTAGGTCAAGATCACAAATTTGAGCAACGGATAGTAAATTGAAATTCAATGTTTCAACTAATGATACATTTGAAATGGAAAGGTCGTTTGATATAGCAATTTTACCTAAGCCCAATACCTTTCCTTTGCTATTATCTCCAAATGTGATCTTATCATGTTGTCCATTTCCCGAATCGAATGAGGTGAACATTTTCCGGTCGCCGGTCATGTGTTGAGTGCATCCACTATCCAATACCCAATGCCGTCCACCGGTCTTGTAGTTAACCTACAAAAGAAAATCAAGCCTTTTTAGGTACCCAAATTTGTTTGGGTCCTTGGAGGTTAGTAACCAAGGTTTTGGGAACCCAAATGGCTTTCTTTCTTTGGCCAAATATTGGAGTTCCAATAAATTTAGCAAATGTTTTACCATTTTTATCTTTCTTGAGTACATAGCAAGAATCATGAACGTTATCCTTAGATGCTTTACTCAAGGTACAATCATTCGCTAGATGTCCTATTTCATGACATTTATAACAAAATTTTCCATTTGATTTAACAAAACGCGGAGCCTTGTTAATTATTTTCTTGTTCTTTTTAGGAACATATCCTAATCCTTCTTTATTATATGAACATCTTTGACTACCCAATATTTTGTTTAAAGTGTCCTTACCCTTAAAGCATCTATCTAAGCTTTTGTTTAGTTTATTTACTTGCTTCTTAAGCTCACCATTTTCAACAATTAAACTTTCATGGCATGAGTTAGCACTAGAACATGATAAATCAACTAAGTCATCACATGAAGTAGATATGCTTGATTTTTCTACATGAATTGAATCATCATCTAATCTAGGCAAGACATCAATAATATTATATTCAATTCCAATATCATTTGAGGGTTTTGAATGATTCTTGGCAATGAGAACCTCATGAGCTTCCTTTAGCTCCTCATAAGAATTTTTGAGAGAAAAGAATTCTTTCTTCAAAACCTTAAACTTTGATTTCTCTTTGCCAAGATATTCATTTAATTCCTCAAGCATATCCATCAATTCATCATATGATGGTTCATCATTTTCGTTAGAGTTTACCTTAGTTTCTCCTCTAGCCATAAGGCATAAAGGAGTGACAAAAGGCGACGAAGCCTCCTTGATGGCAACACTGGCAAAACCCTTCTTCTTTGAAGGTGCTTCGTTTTCGGACGAATCGGAATCCGAGTATTCCTCCTCGGAATCCCACTCACCAATATGAGCTTCACCCTTGCCATCCTTTTGGAATTTCTTGAATAGCTTCTTCTTGCCTTGAAAGAACTTCTTCTTCTTGGGTGATTTGTCTTTGTCATCCTTCTTCTTGGGGCAATGCGAGGCTATGTGTCCCTTTTCATCACATTCATAACATCGGATATTAGCATAACGGTTAGTGTTAGAATTTTGTCCTTTCTTGTACCTTTGCGGACCGCTAAAGCTCGATCGCTTCTTCATAAATTTCTTCATTCTTCTTACTAGAAGCGCCATCTCCTCCTCGGTGTCCTCATCTTCGGAGTCTTCATCACTTGACTCCGCCTTAGCTTTGAATGCGATATTTTTCTTCTTTGATGAGCTTTGTTCTAACAATTCTTCCTTGTCTTTCTTATAGAGCTCGTTGGTAATGAGATTTCCGAGAAGTCCGGTTAGGCGTCATCCTTGGCAATTCCATGAGTTGAGAAATAAGGTAACCAATGTTTCATACTTCTCCTAAGAGCCCTAAGCATTTTCTCGACAATATCAACATCACTCAAGGTCGCATCAAGACCCTTGAGCTCGTTAATAATATTGTTTAATCTAGAATACATTTCATTAATATTCTCATGAGGCAACATAATGAAACTTTCATATTTAACTCTAAGCATATGCAATTTAGCTTCCTTAACCGTGGATGTCCCTTCATGAATTTCCGACAATGTATTCCAAATTTCATGTGCGGTTTCTAAATTACTTACACGATTAAATTCATCCGCATTTAAGGCACCAAAGATAGCATTCATAGCTTGAGCATTAAGATGAATAAATCTTTCATTTTGTTCCTCATTTAAAGCGGCACCGGTGGTCACAACATAACCCTCATTGACAATTCTCCATATATTGGGACTCATAGCCTTAAGGTAAACCGTCATACGAATTTTTCAATACGAATAATTTGTACCATCAAAGAAAGGAGCTTTTCCAATTGACATACCCTCGTTGGCCATCCTTGCTCTCTAGGCGGTAAAGCCAAAATAGAGAGACCAAGCTCTGATACCACTTGTAAGATCGAGGATGAGCCTAGAGGGGGGGTGAATAGGCTTTTCTAAAATTTCTATCTCTAAATTCAAGTTTAATGATTGCTAAGAACAAGTGATAATTTTACCGAATTTAATTCTTAACAATTCTAGTGATCACAAGATAATATCACTACACAAGTATAATAATAGCTAAGCAAGTAGCACACAAGAAACAAATAGCTAGAATTTTACGAGAATAAAAACAAGCAAACCACAATTGATGGACAAGAGAATTTTTTCCGTGGTCTCGGAGACTTGCCGGTCTCCCCTACTCCACGTTGAGGTAGCTTGAATTCCTTCAAGCCGGCTCCACTCGCTTGAGCCTTCCCGATCACTAGTGATAGCTCTTCCCGCTCCGTAGACGAGCCAGGCCTTCACAACCTTGGGGTCTTCACACAACCTCCTTTGTGAAGATCACCGAGCCTCACGCCTCAAGCCGCCTAGAGGCGGCAACCTCCAAGAGTAACAAACTTGACGTAGGCTTGAACCTCAAAAGTGCACACAATATGGCTCACTAAATGCAATGCACTCACTTGTTGCTCTCCAAAACTCAAGAATCAAGAATTCAATGCACAAGAGAGTGGAGAGAGTTGCTAGGGCTTAGAATGTATTCAATGGAGTCACCAACCAGGTCCTAGCACAGGTGAGGGGGTATTTATAACCCCCACCAACTCAAACTAGCCGTTATTTACTCTCACTGCGGATTTTGCGCCATGGCCGGTACTACCGCCCTCTAAGGGCGTAGTATCAAGACTGGTCAGAACGGCTATAACGGGCATTTAATGCGTTGACACGAGTCACGTTCTGGCGATTTTTATATGTGGCCAGATTATCAGCTCATGGGGTGCGGTAGTTCCAAGACCGCCGATCGGGAAAAACAATCGCTCTGGAGTATAGCTACCGCCAACTAATGTGCGGTAGTACCGCATTCGCGGTACTACCGCTTTGATCATGCGGTAGTGCCGGCTATGGACGACCTGAAAGAAATGCAGTCTGTTATAAAGCTACCGCCCTTATAAGTGCGGTACTACCGCTTGACACCTGCGGTAGTGCCGGCCTCAGGATTTCCGAAGAAACCAGTAAAAAACAGTCTCTGGATTTTAACTACCGCCATCTAACATCCAGTAGTATCAAGATTTATGTACTACCGCTCAACACTAGCGGTAGAGTTTGATTTAAACACAATTTTCGGATTTTAGTTCTCTCTAATGCATGAACTAACAAAAGAACTAATGAGCCATATTATGCACATTTTTCAAGTTCCATGCCCAAATCAAGTCCCTCTTAATAGTACGGCTACTATCCTAAAAATCCGATCTTTTTCCCAACTCCGAGATCGGTGAAAAGACTAGAAAATACTTCTAACTTTTATACCTTCACTTCTTTAGCTTCTTTTTGCGTGCATTTTTCCATCTTTGCACTTGAAACCATCCAACATCTTTCGAGGAATACATTTATCCTGTTTCCAACTTACTTGCACAACCATCGTTAGTCTTTTTCGCGTGATTGTCATTAATTATCAAAACCATAACCACATGGGGGCCTAGATGCTTTCACGATGCTCTGAGTAGGAAGAATTATTGTAATAGTATATCAGTTAAGGAAAGCCAACCAACTTTGCACGAAGAATTCAAGAAAATGAATTTGGAGGTGGTGGAGCAAGGATACATCAATATGATGGAACTACGACCTACCTTGGAGGACCAAATTCGAGAAGCTTAGAAAGAAGATGCAGAGGTTTTGGAAATTATTGAGAGGATGAAGAAAGGAAAAGCTCCAGAATTTTCAATAGATGAAAAAGGTACCCTATGATTTGGGAAAAAAAATTTGTACCCAATAAGAAAGAAATCAAGGAAATGATCTTAAAAGAAGCTCATGAGACTGGCTATTCCATACATCCAGGAAGTACCAAAATGTATTTGGATTTGAAAGTATCGTACTGGTGGACCAGTATGAAGAGAGAAATTGCAGAGTTTGTTGCTATGTGCGATATCTGCCAACGGGTGAAAGCTGAGCATCAGAGACCTGCAGGATTACTACAACCGATTAAAAATTCTTTAATGGAAATGGGAAGAGGTCGGAATGGATTTCATCACTGGATTACCAAGGACTCAATCTGGATATGATTCAATCGGGTTATAGTTGATCGTCGACTAAATCGCTCATTTCATTCTGTTAAAACCACCTACACCGGAGACAAATTGGCAGAGTTGTACATGACAAAGGTAGTGTGTTTGCATGGAGTACCCAAGAAAATTGTTTCGGATAGAGGTACTCAGTTCACCTCAAAGTTTTGGCAAAAGTTGCATAGTTTATTGGGCACGAACCTTAACTTCAGTATAGCATATCATCCACAAACAGACGGTCAGACCGAAAGGGTAAATCAGGTTTTAGAAGATATGCTCAGATCCTGCGCTTTGACAAACAAGACAAGTTGGGACAGGAGTTTGCCTTATATGTGCAGAGTTTTCATACAACAATGGATATCAATCAAGTATTCAGATGTCACCTTTCGAGGCATTATATGGACGCAAGTGTCGAACACCACTTTATTGGAAGGAAACTGGAGAAGGAAAAGTGTTTGGACCAGATGTACACAAGGAAGCAGAAGAACAAGTGAGGTGGATCCAGCAAAAATTAAAAGCCGCTCAAAGCCGACAGAAAAGCTACGCTGATAACCGACGTTGAGACCTGAAATTTGCCGAGGGCGACTTTGTGTATCTGAAAGTTTCACCAATGAAAGGAATCAAACGATTTCAGATTAGCGGAAAGCTTGCACCTAGATATATTGGACCGTTCAAAGTTTTGGCCAAAAGAGGCGAGGTGGCGTATCAATTGGAATTACCACCACAACTAACTGACGTGCATGACATATTTCACGTGTCTTAGTTGAAGAAATGTCTCAGAATTCCAGAAGAATGGATGTCTTTTGAGAAATTAGATTTAAAAGAAGACCTGTCGTATCCAGAATATCCAGTCAAAATGGAGCAACCAAGTTTTGCAAGGTGCAATGGAGCAACCATACTAAGAAGGAAGCAACCTGGGAGCGAGAAGAGGATCTCAGGGTAGAGTTTCCCGATCTTTTTCCTTCTCCGTCCGAATCTCGGGGTCGAGATTCTCTCTAAGGGGGGTAGGTTTGTAACATCCCCATTTTCGGTCTTCGTGCAAAAACTAATTTAAATTAATTAATTTAAAATTTGGATTTTCCTCGATGTTCTAATTAACCTGGCATCATTATCCTTCCGAAATTGGAGTTCAATTCTTTATCGTCCGCAAAATCAAAATTTCAAATTCCAGTCCTTACTCGAAATTCCACCTACATTCCAAAATCCTCCAAAAATCCTAAAACCTATTGCATTAGGTTCCAAAAATTCCAAAATGATTTTGGGAATTTTTCCAAGATTTATAGAATCTCTTTGCTATTTTATCTCTCGCGCCATTTCATCAAATTCATTTTATTCGTCCCGGAATTTTCTAAATTCCAAAATTCATCCAAAATCTGTGAAACCAATTTTATTGGGTTCCATTTATTCTCTAGTATTTTTAGAAAATTTTCCAGGATTTTTAGACCATTTTTACTATTTTATCTCACGCGCTTTTGTCAAAATACTATTCATTGGCCAATAGGGGATTGCCACCTGTCATGCACTGTTCACCTATCGTTAACCTCCAGCCAAAGTCTAGAGAAACGATCTCTCTTCCTTCTATGGACACCTTCTCTTCAAATCACCATAACTCTACGAGTCCTGCACCGAATTGAATGAAACCAGTTGCAAATCGAAGGTGTGATCGCAGGGAATTCATTCCCGGCCTCTCCCTCCCCGAAACGTCTCAAAACCGCCGCAATAAGCATTCAAATCAAGATTGTTATTTCTTTGATTGCGCGGCCGTTTCTCCGTCTTTTCGACTGCCACCACCTCCTATAAGAGAGTCCCAGCATCCTCTACCCGATGCCCACATCCTCTCTCAGTATCTCCACTTCAATCTTTCGGGAGCTCAAAGAAACCGACGTCGGTCGTCCTCCGTCGACATCGCCGTGGCAACTTTAGATCCGGTGAGGCGATTGCAATTCTGTTCACGTCACGGTGTGCGCATCATCGCCACGATCAAAAGCCCTCAACCAAATTCACATTTCGTTGTAGGACGGCGGCGAATTTCACGGTCAAAGTTTCCGATTGGAGCTCCTTTCGTCGACGATTTCTTCCACTCCGGTGATCCCCTCCGAAATCTGGCATCACCATTAGGTTCGTGTTGTTGCGTTCTATGTGATGTTCACTTCCTCTTTGCTATTGCATGCTCCGAAATTTTTTTTATTCGTTTGGCCACCGTGCGCGTCTCATTTCCGGCTATAACTCCGGCGAGTATTTTCTGGCGATCCACCAGTCCGATCATCATATAAATTGAACCCCAGAATCCTCTCATCATTACCCACACAACCCAATTGGAATTTCTCCAATCCAACATACGGATCTCGTTATAGAAGTCGTTCTTTCTGAAATCCGGTGAACTTTCGGCGAGCTCTCCTGGCCACTCCTGACCTCCGCTCGGCCTCAAATTTTTACTGGAGCTTCCTCTAAATGTCCCTTACATCTAGTAAAATCAGATTTTTAATTTGATCGGCAGAGCTCCGCTGGCAACCGTTTCTTCGCCAAGTCCTGCGAGAGGTTCAAAAGGCTCGTCCTCTTCCGTCGTAACCCCGAATCAAGTATTCAAAGTTCTAAATTCATCTAAATTCATTCTCTATCTGCCAGTATTTTTATTATAAATTTTAGTTTCTATTTGTTTTATTTTATTCATTTCGTGAACCGTTTTATGCCAGAGTCAAGAAATGGCTGGAGCTGCGACGATTGCCGCCGAACCTCGTGACTTTGATATCCTCATCGACCAAGGCAAGTCCTCAAAGAAATTTTTTTGCATGTTCCTAGCAAATTTTTGCAAGTTCCTTGAAGCATGTTGATCCATGTTTTGAAATACTTTATAGATTTACAAACTTGCATGCTATGTTGATTACAATATATATATATATATATATATATATATATATATATATATATATATATATATATATAATGATAGATTGTAGTTAAATACCTTGTTAATATGTATGCTTGCTACATATTAATCCATCTGTCCTTTGGCTACCCTAGAAAGATTAATTATGTTATAAATGGCTTGACACCTTGTTTAGTATAGTTGTAGTGCTTAGTTATGCTAAATACTATTTGTATGTTTAATTGAAGGCTTGTCACTTGAAGTTCTGAATGATTGAGTGAAAATAATATTTTAAAAGGGCAATTGGTGCTGCTAGTTTGGTAAAATAAAAGAAAAGATTTGGTATTTAAAAACTTGAATAGGGTGGAAGGTTGCAAGGCGGGTGTAGAATGCACGAGACTCGGGTTTGAGTATGTGCCACCCTAGTCACCCTAAGGACCGATACCTTGTGATTGTCAAACAATGTACAAAAGGCTTGTCATGGTTCTCAGATGGGGACGGGCTTGGCCGAGTAACTAGTGAAAGCTTAATTAAGGCATGCCAGACGGTGGAGTAGGCGTGGTTGGAGCTACAGGAGTTCTACAGGCGCAAGAGGGGGCTTCCATTATGGTTGTAGCCATTTGGCGGTGAAACCTCAGCGGGCGTGACTTAGTTAAGATGTAGCTGGAGAAATGGCCTTGTGATTTTTCACTTGGGGTTATATGCCAAAGGAAGTGTATGACCGAAAAGAGTGAAATATCCCTCGTGGGTAAAGCGTGCAAGCTCTGCAGAGTAAACAAACTATTCAATAGCCGCACCGATACCAAGGGTGGACAGAGGCGTTGTCACATGGTAGATTTTCCCTATTTGGTTTCAAAATCAGATTTTTATAAAATGAAGCACGGTTGGAGCCGTGAATGTTTTGGTTTGATAAAAGCCCGTGGTTGGAGCCACGAGGAAAAGATTTCAAAAGAAAACCACGGTTGGTGCTGTGGAAAAGTATTCTTAAAATAAAACCATGGCCAATGCCGTGAGTTAGTTTGTGTTTTGTTTTTCCCCAGTTGGAGCCGTGTCCTAAAAAGTTTGAAACTCTTATTTCTTAAAAGAAAATACCTTTGAAAACTACTCTTCAAAATTCTAGTATAAAATTTAAAAAAATGGCTTTTGGCAAATTAACCAATTCCTTCCCTTGAATTAAACTACATACTGCATTTCTTTCCGGACTTGTTGAGTATGTTGCATACTCACCCTCGCTTTTCATTGCGGAGCTGCTTATTCCATAAAGCAGATCAGGAGATCAGAGATAGATATCCAAGAGCCTGCATCCCACCATTTGACATCTGCGATGAAGGCTTTGAAGAGGAGGATCATCCGGACGTCTAGGATCGCATTTTCTCCAGTCTTTGCCTGTGGTGTTTTGGACTTGGCTTCGTGAAGCTTATTTGCCAGTTTAATGTTTCCGCTGTTGTATGACCTACGGGTCCAACTCTTGTAATAATGGGCCATGTCGGCCAGTACTCTGAATTAAATTTTTATTTATCGCATGGTTATGGTCCATACTGTTATGATTTGTGTGTACTAGCTATTGATCCAGGGACTAGTACAAATAAACACGTTGGGACTCAGATCCTTTTGCGTGTTCTCGACACCATCTGTTCGACACGGTCGAACTTGTTCCGCTCGATGCCTTGTCATTGCCGTCGCGCAATTGCCTCGCCACGACGGTGTCCCACTTCGCCGCCGTCCACATTCACTTCCACCTCTGCATTGCCAACCACAACCACCACGACTACGGGCCCACCTCCACTAGCTCTTTCGACACATCTTCAGTACTGGTCATTCTTGAAGCCACAGCTGCTATAGGTATGCGAACGGATCGGCCGTTTCTTTTGCCTTGAATGCATTCTTCGCTCCGCCTCCCCCTCCTTTTTTAATCCCCTTTCGACTTGTTCTCTGCTAGGGCATCATTGAGACTTTTCGCCAAGTCGAATCATTCTCGAGCAAATTCATTAGCAGAGCGAGCGACTTTCAGTGTCCCATCAGCAGATAATTTGGATAAAAGATGCTGAGCTGGCGGGTTTTTAGGTAGAGCTAAGGGAGGCTAGGGCCAAAGCTGACGTGGAGGCTGAAAAGTCGGAAGCAACCAGGGCCACAGCTGATGCAGAGGCAAAAGAGTTGAGAATGGAAGTGGAGGCGCTGAGGGCCAAAGATGCCTCTTGGGACGCCATATGGCGGAAATCCAAGGCTAACCTGGACAAGGCGGAAGCGAGCCTGAAGGTAGTCGAGGAGGAAAAGGCTGCAGCATCCACGGCACTAGCCGCTCTACGGTCGAAGACCCTCTATAGCATGACCTCCTTAGCTCGTCTCATGTCTTCGTATCTGTTGGGCTTGATTAGGAATTATCATCTGAACCTTCATCTTTTGAGCCTGGATGATGGCTTCTCTTGCGGGGTGGCCAAGGCCGCTGACCTCATCGAGTCCTTCAGAGGTCAGGCTGAGAGATTCGTGGACGGACTGGAGCTGTCTCTTGATAGCGAGGCCAAGCTAGACCCTTAAGCTCATTGTGTTGATGTAATTAGAATCATGCTGATGCTGTGGTCACTTGATGAAAATGCTAATTGGCTTGCTTGTCTATCTGTGTCTTGCTATTTGGTTCCTTGCCGATGAAACAAAGGAGAAGGGAGCAGATGCAATTTCGATTAGCACTTATGGTCTTCTGGCCTTTTGCGCTCGTGCTCTGACTGTACTTGCACTCAAGACTTAAGAACAACTTCTTATCAGATTCCTGAGCCACCGAGCTTACACCCGGAGAGGCTGTGCATAAATAATGTGGGTGTTGTGTAGACCATACTTAAAGTCCCATGATTCTTTGCCAGCCTTTATCGACTGTATGACTTAGGCTGTGTAGCAAGCATGAGCTTTGTTGGGCAGCGCATGTAGAACTAATTAGAGGCCTCGTCTCCCACTGGCCACTGAGTGTTAGATGTCTGATAATCTGGTGCTCATTTGCACGTAGGATAGAATTGCTCGTTCTCGGGTTCAGGCATGGCCGCACTTTGGCTTTGCTCACTGACCAGCTAAGCACAAGATCGAGTAAATATGTGCAAAGGGATTCTTGCTCAAATAGGCAAATAGTAAAAGTTTGTACCTACAGCATGCTCTGCTCGATAACTGTATGGACTAAAAGAGAACTGACAAAGGGCAAATAATTTATACAAGGTATCGGGTTACCTGTGCATCGAGTTACCTGTAGCCCCCGACTCCCTACTCGATGAGACAATCGGGTGGGGAGTAGAGTATAGCGAGCACAATGTTGTGATTCAACTCTCAGCTTTTACTCGATAGTTGGATCGAGATGTCGGCGGAGCATCGGCTTACTCGATGAGCGCTCAACTCGAGGATGGGGCTAAGCAGAGGCGAGAGCTTAAGTAGTGTATTCTTCGACCTCTTACTCGATAAGCAGTTGCAGCGACTATGTGTATTTGTCTTTTGAAAACAACTCTCGACCATATGCCTCGGTGCGTGAGCCCCCGAGCATACTTGATGGAGTTCAACGTCTAGAGGACGCGTGACGTGGCCCCTGACTTTCTGCTCAATTACACCATCGAGGAGACGGTTGGGCATAAGTGTCACGTCTAGTGTCCTTCGGTCGTACACTCGGGTGCACGAGCCCCCGGGCACACTGATAAGACTTAGCACTTTTTTACCCAGCCATTATTACTAAGGACTGCTACGACCATTGTGTCCTTCGGTCTTTGCGTGGCCCATCATCACTAGATGCCTCTTTAGCTTCCACATTAATGCAAGGATACAGATGAAATGCCTCGTAAACCAGAACTGACATGGACTCCCATTGAATTGCGACTCCTAGCCTGACCTGCTCCCGGGGCTATAAATAGATGGGACGTGGTCACTCGGCATTACCTTTCTCTTGCTTTGGCAATGTAACACCTTGAGCTTCATAGAAATAATTTGATGGCCTCCTCACCGCCTCCGTCTCCCTCCTTGGAGGTTCTCGAGGGAGCTCCCCAAGAGTTTGCCCCTAAGATCCCTCCGTCGCCTCCAGCCACGGGATCCTTATGGCGAATCGTCATCGTCCTTTCTGAGGATGAAGATGACGAGATCAACTGGGATGCGATCAAAAAGGAGGTCTAGCCCGAGGAGGAGAAGGAGGTCAATTGGCGGGTGGTGGAGAGAGAGGTCTGGCCAAAAGAAGAGGAGGAGGTGACGAGCAAGCTGTGCGTCACTTCCCCACAAGACCATGTGACCTCCGCTTCTCCTGCGAAGGTTGCTGCCTCCTCCAACACCGGAGGAGAAAAAAGCAAGGCCGGCAGCACCAGCGGTGGAGGTGAAGCTCAAAATAGCTTCATCGGTCCAGCGCTTGCTTGCCCTCCAACCCATCACTATGGTGTTTGGGGGCATTCGGTGGCACAGGTGGTGGATCCCCTGCCATCAACCGACCAGTGCCTCCTCACCGCCTGTTCTAGCCCACTCCAATGAGGGCGTAGGCCCCTCCCGGGGACTATCAGCTGCCTGCCCCGAAGTGAGAAAAAGAGGAGGCGAGACGCCTTTGAGGACAAGTAGCCATAGGGTACCTATAGTAGCTTGTTTCACAAAATATAATAGGAACTTTTGTTAGCACTGTAAATAAAATGAACTTTTACTTACCTAGGATCTACTCGCTTTGTTCTGTTTTGTGATGTTTTCTCATGTGTGGAATTTTCTTAGTTGCTCGATGTTCCACGAGTTGTCTAGTATCACGCCGTCTGTTGTAGATAGCTGCACTGATCTTGGCCGAGTAGCTTCGACTACCATGTAGGGACCTTCCCACTTAGGCGATAACTTGTTACGATTATCTTGTTTCTGCACTTTTCATAGTACTAAGTCTCCAACATCGAGCTCTCTTTCGTGGACTTTCGTGCTATGATATCTATACAAGGCCTGTTGAAACTTGGTTGCTCGAATGGATGCTTGGTCTCTGTATTCTTTGAGCAGATTTATGTCATTTGCCCGCTCTTGCTCCTGCTCCTTTTCTGAGTAGTTCTCCACTCTGGGTGATTTGAACGTTAACTTAGTCGGAAGCACTGCTTCTGCTCCGTAGATTAAGAAAAATGGAGTTTCACCGGTGGCTCGACTAATTGACATTCAAATGACCCATAGCACCGAAGGAAGCTCCTTCGCCCACTTGTTCACGTAAGCCAGCCTATTGAATATGGGGGTCTTAATCCCCTGCAAGATCATGCCATTCGTGCATTCAACCTAACCGTTACTTTGAGGATGAGCGATAGAGGCAAAGCAAAGTTTAATTCCTAGTTCCTCGAAGAAGACCGTAAAGGCAATGCTCCTGAATTGGCTACCGTTGTCTGTAATCACTCGATTCGGGATGCCAAATCAAGTAACGATGCTCCTCATGAATTTCTTGGCTGCTTCTGAGGTGATGTTCCTGATGGGTTCGGCCTCCATCCACTTAGTGAATGTGTCGATTGCCACAAACAGGAACTTGTAACCTCCTTGGGCTCTAGGGAACGGTCCCAAGATATCCAGGAACCAGACAGAGGAATAGTTTGCAAGGCTTGGGCTAGTCGGGCGGTTTGCTTACCATAGAACTGGAGGCTTTCACACTTTTTCACCAGCTCGCAAGCATCCTGGAGGGTGGTTGGCCAATAGAACCCTTGTCAGAAAACTTTCCCAACTAGAGTGCGATAAGATGCATGGTTGCCACAGATGCATCCATGGACATCGAGCAATATTTTATTGCCCTCTTCCTAATTGATGCACTTCATCAAGATTCCGTTACTCCCTTTCTGATAGAGCTTGCCATCTACCAATGCGTATAGCTTGGACTTACGTGCAATTTTCTTGGCTGAGGCATCATCGTCAGAGATCTCTCGACCTTCAATATAGACCTAGAATGGAGTCATCTAGGTCGGCTCGCGTTCGAGTAGCACAGCTTCCGTGTCTATGAATTCTGCCTCGCTGACTCGATTAGACTGCTGATCGAGTTGGGCAGCGTCTACCCCTCGAGGAGGGGAGACGGACAGTTTAGGGAGTTTCTCAATGAAGAGCCCCATAGGTGCAGGCTAACGGGATGAAGCGAGCCTGAAAACTTCATCGGCGATGGTGTTATTGCTCTGTCGGATGTGCCTTACCTTAAGGCCTTCGAACTTGTGCTCTAGCTTGTGGACCTCATTCAGGTACACTACCATGTTGTCATCCAAACACTAGCATTCCTTTTGCACTTGGTTTACGACTAGCTGTGAGTCCCCTTTCATGAGTAGTCGCTTGATTCCTAATGCTGCGGCTATTCGAAGCCCGTTGACTAGTCCCTCAAACTCTGCAACATTATTCGAAGTTTGAAAATCGAGTTAGATGACGTATTTAAGTTCCTCACCTATCGGAGATTTAAGGAGGATGCTAGCCCCTGAACCTTGCTGTAACATCCCGAAATTTGCTTTAACTGTATTTACGTTATTTTGAATTATTTAGGAATATCTGAAGTTTATTTGGAATTTTTGGAATTAATTTGAATCTAAGCTTTATCGAATTAATCGTATGCGCATAAATTTCAAATTTAGTTTTAAATAATAACATTTGAAAAATAAGGATGTTTCTTTCAAATACCCTAAAAAACTTGTTTATAGATTTAGTTTGACGATTTTATAAATAACTGTACAAGTGTCTGATCCACTAAAAGAATTTTTGCAGAAAATCTATATATCGAAAAATCACGAAACCAACTTCGTTAAATTCCAAATATTCCCTATTATTTTAGAGGATTTTTCCAAGATTTTTAGAGCCTTTTGCTATTTTATCCTAACCGCGTATTGATCCAACGCTATTCAAAATGCGGAATTTATCTGACGAGGACATCCTGAATGGAAGGAATTCTTTAGAACCGATCGCTGCGCTTCGCGGCACGTGTGGTCACCGATTTTACTTCCATGCATGTAGTAACGTGAATGAAGATCTTTCCTTTTAAATGAGAACGTTTCCATGCATGAATTAGCTAGTAACGGCAACATGCATGAATTAGCTAGTAACGGCAACGTTTCTTAAGTTTCGATTGGAATGCATGCATGAATTAGTAACGGCAGTGCTTGCTATTGCGTCGCGTCATTAAGGGAAGGATTAGTGCCACCGTTTATGCGCATGAACTAGCGACGCCATTCTCTAAAGGAAATGCCTGCTCATTCCAGCCGTTTCCTTTTCAGTTCTAGCAACGCATGTATGCATCCTGCAAGCGTATGTATGCATGTGTGTTATTTCCTTAATCGACGTCATTACCTTTCCTTTATTCCTCCGGCTGTTTCTTTTGCCTTGCCTCTATTCCATTCGGTTCATGTTCCTCCTTACCTCTTTAGTCTCCTTGCCTTTCTACTGATCTCAATTTTCTCCTGTGCGAACCACGTCCGTTCCATCTTTTTCGCGTAGTTGTTCGGCAGGGTGAGTTCTCTCTTGTCAAACACCATTCTAATGGATTGTTCTTAGCCTTCTCTAAACCCATCATTGCCAATGCATCCAGGAACACGCTGCAGAAGTCTTTATTCCTTGTCGCCGTTGGTATCGCCGCCGTCGCTGCCGGCGCACTCTCCTACACGCTTTTTTCAGGCTTGTCGACTGCTCATTGCCGTAAATCGCACTTTTTTTTCACACGCACGCGACGCTCTATCTTGATCGGTTGATCTGTGTATATTTGTGCTTATATGGTCGAATGCATGTATATATATATATACATTAGGCTGTACGTGTATATACAAATATATTAGGATTGTATGCAAGTACACATGTTTACATTAGGAGGATTCGCTTGTATAATCTTCTGTATGCACGAACACGTATGTATTAGGATGATTCGGTTTACTCCCTCTCTGTCTTCTCTGCATTTTTTAATTCCGTTTACTTTCATGTCCTAGCCGTCCCTCCCTTGCCGTCCGTTCCACCGCTGTCGACCATGCCGTCCGGCCGTCGCCGCCGTCACCATCTACTTGGCCATGCGCCTCCTTCTCAGTAGCCACGCTTTTGATTTTCTGTTTCGCATAGCCAACAGAACTAAAGAACAAACAAAGACGCATGAAGTATATGCATATACACTGTGAACAGTGCCATGCAAAGTATGACTAGATAAATTTTGTACGTAAATTTGTAACTAAATTGCGGATTTTGTCTTTTTCGCTACAAATTCGTTATAAGTCCAAATCACATGCAACAAATTTTGTAAATTAGTAAATATTAATACCTAGCCACAGTAATTTTTATGAAATTTTATAAATAAATTTATACTGTTAAAATATTCGCGGAAAGTCCAAACTTATGAATTTTTGTAGCTCTTAAACTATACGTTCAAAAATGTCAGAATAAATTTTATAAATCTTAGAAAGTGCTAAACTAATTATTTGGAAGTTTTCATGATGTTACGAATTAGTTTGATTTGTCATATTTTTCCGAATGTGTGTTTGTACGTTGTTTTATATGTTTATTTGGTTCTTTGCCTGTTACACGTAGACGTTGAGTTGCGTGAGGATGCGGATTTCGAGGATCAAGCTCCCGACCAAGACTCGCTGCTTTTCGAAGGCAAGTTGTGCTTGACCATGTTGCTTCTAAATTTTGAAATGTATTTTGTTTCAAACTATGCATGCTAATTCAACTAAAAATGGTTTAAATATTTTGGGTGAATTAGCTAGTTAACCTAATTGTTATTGCCACCTTGTTAATAATATTTGTATGCCATGATTCCTTTGATAACCCTAGTTTGCTAATATTAGTTGGTTGATAATATTGTGCCAACACGGGAGGCTAGACCGTGAATAGTTGCTTAGTCATGCATACTACGTGAACAATCCTTTTTTAATACAAAAGCAACTTTGACTAAATAATAGTGAATGCTTTTTGAAAAGGTGGAATGTTGTTGGTAATGATGTTGGAGTGTAGAGACCTGTGTGGTTCTACATGAAGGATGATTACGGGCTTGTGTTGCACCGTTGAATAACCTGGAATGGGATTTGATTTAGACTGGGGCAAGTGGACCAAGGCTTGCGTGCTGTGGGCCTGTGTGGCAATTGGGGGTGGGTTGAGTGTTGTGAGGGTGTGCCAATCTGAGAGAAGGAAGTCTTGCCTTGGTCGGCTAAGGACCTTACCTTGCAAGCCTTTGACTGAGTCTCTCGTACAACCACATGTCCGAATGGAAAGACCTAGTTTAGTAGGATTCGATGTCTTACCTTTGATACATCGGGTAGCAGATTACACGGGGTAATCAGACGGGAGCGCGATCTCGTATACGGCTTGGTACCCTATCCAACGGTGTTCGTCTGTCCTATACTTCGCTCGAGTGAGGGAAGTGATAGTGAAGGCAACACGAGAGGTTCTTAGGCTAAGATAGAAGTCTCTGAAAAGCTTTGTTACAGTTAATCGCCTTTGTGGTGTACTGATCGTATCTTGTGGGTAAAGTGTACAACCTCTGCAGAGTGTTAAAAGCTGTTCAATAGCCGAGTCCACTGTGATCGACAATGCTCGGGGATTACAGTCAAGGGGTAGTGTTTGAAAATAAAATGGGGTGGAAGGCTGTGTGCCAAAGAAAGTTGATTAGAGACTGTGTGTCCAAATAATGTGGAAAACAACTTGAGATATATAATGGTTATATGGTTTTGATGCTTTCAATTTAAATAAAGAAGTAGTTTAAAATATTGATGCAAAAGCAAATTAACCAGTAAGGCCATTCCTTTGTAATAAGCCATGCATGTAGTAAATAGACCTGCATTTTGTGCATGACTTGTTGAGTACGGTGTGTACTCACCCTTGCAGACAAACTTACCAGAGGAAGAGACTACGCCTGCTTATGAAGAGGAGTTCGTTGAAGAGCCGGAGAACTAGGGAAGCAAGCCTTAGTCAGGGCGCCTGTGCTGAAGATGGATCGCTACGAAGATTTATTTTATTCCGCTGTTGAACTATGTTACTCTGATTATTGTAAGCCCTGTGTGGCACACTATTGTAAGGATGACCATAAGGTCATACACTCGTTTATATACATGTTTGAAATACATATTTAAATATTCCGTTGTGTATAATGTGATATTATACCCTGTTTAGTCTGTGTGCACTAGCGCGATACTGGACTAGTGCAGAATACACAAAGTGTCTGGATTTGCAAATTCGGGGCACGACACTTGCAGTGTGAGTGAGCCATCGAAGAACATTGTCTAGTGGTCATCGACTGTCTTGGCTTCTTTTTCCTTGACGTGGGTCCATTCCATGATGAAATCCGTCAGAACTCCTGACCTAATGCTAGTTCGTGGCGCAAAATCGACCTTGAACTCGTTGAGCTCGACTGCCTATTGCGCGATACACCCTGTTGCGTCTCGGTTGCGCAGCACCTCCTCGAGCAGATACGTTATCATAACCATAATCTTATGCGCTTGAAAATAGTGCCGTAACTTTCGAGAAGTCATCAGGATGGCGTATAGCATCTGAAGGATCAGGATGGCGAACAGAGGGGGGTGAATAGCCGCAATAAAAATTTTCCCACTCACAGTATTCCAAAAAGGACTAACACCAAAGACCACCTAAGAAAGACAAGGTTCTTGATTAGGAAAGTTGGTGGTACCCCTCGGGAGTAGGTGAAAGTACTAGACCCAAGAACTTCATAAGAACAAACAGCCCGACCTAGAACAAGAATCAAAGCAACTTTTGATCGGCTTAACAAAACTCCAAGAAACTTGGTAGATGTGATCTTGTGACAGCCAAAAACTTGATTCACAAATCGATTTCCAGGATTAATCTCAAAGTTTTGACCTTTTTGCCTGAGAAGAAAGAGCATTTCAAGAAAAGCAAAAAGAACAAGAAATCTGGTTCAAGACCTGCTCTTGGGATCTAGATGAATGGAAAGATCTTGGAAACTTATCACAGCAAGCGAAAACACACAGATTTGAAATACAAGATCAACAACTCAAGAACACAAAAGACGTAAGAAGGAAAGTATGTAGAAAGAGATGAATCAACTTGCGTAAAGTAAATTTGCATAACTTAAATTGCAGAAAGTAATTTGCATAAAGTAAATGACAAAAAGTAAAATGCAAGTATTGAAATCTCTGAGTTGTAACTTGTATTTCTGGAAAGGAGGTTACACAGCCACACACACAAAAGTGGGCAAAGCTCAACAGAGCTCTCAAAAGCTCTAAAACTCTTCTGGGATCCCCCCTCTCTCGGAAGGCAATCCTTCCACACCTTTTTATACAACTCTCGGGCCACCTACCACCCTTAGAAGCAACTCTCAATCGAAGAGTCTCATCTAAGGGCTAGGAAGAGCCTACTCACCTAGCCTGCAAGGGGAATCTCTAAACCCGCTAACACAGTGTTTTTCTTGCACGGCTCTCAAAGCATACTACTAGACCCGCTATTCCTATCAACTAAATTGCACTCCGACAGTCCTCATTGATCCGCACAGCATCTAGCTAGTATCTGCTTCTTTCCTTGCCTTCTTGGCTTACTCGAACTCCGTCTCTGGTCATCTTCCGACGATCTCCCGATCGTTCTGGACCTCTGACGCACCTCGCCTAGTCCGGGTCAACTTCCGTCTCACTATGACTCAGCACCGTTGTCCTGCAACCATCAAAGACAAGGAAACCTTTCACATAGAAATGCCCACAAACATATTTGCTGATTATCTCAAAATAGTCAAACACAACTTAATCACAACCAGTCGGCATACTCACATACTCTAGCCCACTCGGCTAAACACAACACGCCTTAAGGACGACTACCAACGCCCTAAAGATTTTGAGAGAGAATTTTTGGAAACTCAGACATGGCAACTTTACAGAGTCCTAGATAAAAAACTTTGCCTGTAGCAGAGTACTCAACCAAGAAAGAAACCAGTCAAGAAACTAAAACGCGCATCAAGTACTGGAGGCACTCAGCTTTCACCAAAAGAAGAAAACCAGTCAAAAAGCTAGACGTGCTTAGCAAAGACAGGAACCACTCAGAACATAGTACTTAGCAAAGAAACCAATCAGAAAGCTAGAGGAACTCAGCACAGGCTGGCAGCACTCGGCACATACCGGTCGAGAGGCTAAAAGAACTCAGCAAGGAAACGCGACTTGGTTGGGAACCTATCAAAATGGTCCAAGACACAATTCAATTCAAATCAACCTTTAATCTAATCTTTTACTCATCGGATCAACCTTTAATCTAGTCTTTTACTCATCGGATCAACCTTTAATCTAGTCAATTACTCATCACACAAAGGTATAGACCTCCACATAGTGTTTCAATCTCCCCCTTGATGTGTATATTGACAAACACACATTAAAGGCATCAAGATGAGTTTGAACAAAGAAAGCATTTTGATTATAAAACCGAACTTGACTAAGGAGGAAGTGAAAAAGAAAGACTATGACCAAGTCGGTAACAAAACCCCTAAAACACAATGAGGATGCCAAGATGCCTTTTGGGACAACTTCTCCCCCTTTTGGTAATATAGGCATCAAGATGGCATTTTCTTTTCTCCTCCTTTTTTGTTTTTATACAAGTGATGCAGCCTAAGGGAGCTTTGAGGATTATCCAAGTGACCAACAAGACAAGTTATGATACCAAGCTAAGTTATGACAAAAATAGACTGAGCGAAGGCATGTCCAAGTGCAAATAAACACCATATCATTTTTAGTAAGAATGGACATGAGCAACACTTGTCATTAGTTTTGAAACTAGAAGCAAAGCCATTCAAAGGATCAATTAGAAAACCTAGAGTTCAACTTACTCAACACTTTGGGGAATCTATAAGTTCATACAAGGTCCTTCGAGCTTATATTTTTTTTCATTGTATGCAAATTTTTCTTTGAAACTTTGAAAGACATAGAGGGGTGCAAATATTTGACATTATTTGCATTCTTTACCCACATATGTTGAATTTTTTTGCATTTTTAAAGAAATTGACTCAAGCCATATTTGATCATCTCAAGAGGGACTCTTAAGAGAATGATCTTGGTCATACACAACACATTCCAAGTTCATCTCATATGCAATGAGAAGCCATCTTGTAAATGTGAGGTGTTGAGTCTAATGCGCACAAAAAGAGTCAATTTTGCTTTATTTTTATTTTAGCATTTTTAAGCTAGTGAAGGACTCAAGTATGGATCAAACAAGATTCACCCAAGTTGCTATAGGGACTCTAGAGAATTCCAGAATTTCACAAATCATGGCAAATACACCTAGAGAAGAAACTTAGCAAGTAAACACAACATGTTTTATCAAGTTTTTCTTTTAAAGCTTATTTTTCAATTTTGCAAGCTTAGCAAGATAAATGAACTTGGACATATCTAAGCAAGTAATTTTCTTCATAATATAGCATGGTGTATAAAATGTAACATGGATCATTTGCATAATAGACAAAGATCATAAAATGACAAAACAAGTCTATATGCCATGCATGAGACAGATTCTTAAACCCCCCCTCAACATATGATTCAATTTTAAGCACAAATCTGGTTTAAGTTGAGTTATTAGCAAGATTAAACTCAAGAAAGATATCAAAAACCAAAAACACAGAATGGAGAGAAGAAGATAAGAAATTGATGCCTGGGTAGCAAAAGAGAAAAGGAAAAGGAACTCAAGATAAAGCAGGGAAAAACCCATAAGCATCCAGAAGAAAGAAAAGACTGAAATATGATATAATACATAGTATACAAATCAGCTCCCCCTCAGAAAAGGCCGTAAGGGCACAAGACTCCAAGCTCACTCCTCGAAGCAACAAATCTGGAGCTATCCAAAGGCTTGGTAAAGATGTCGGCCAATTGGCGGTCACTCTCCACAAACTGAAGCACTATGTCTCCCTTCTCCACATGGTCTCTAAGGAAGTGATATCTAATATCTATGTGCTTGGTCCAAGCATGTTGCACAGGGTTCTTTGCAATGCAGATAGCAGAAGTGTTATCACAGAAAAGTGGAACACTCCCTATCTCTAACCCAAAGTCCCGCAAGGTCGATCTCATCCAAAGCACTTGGCTGCAACAATTGGCTGAAGCTACATACTCAGCCTCAGCGGTGGACTGTGCAACACCCGATTGCTTCCTAGATGACCAAAAAATAAGAGAAGTGCCAATGAATTGATAAGTGACAGAAGTGCTCTTCCTATCTATCCTACAGCAGGCAAAATCTGCATTAGAAAAGGCTCTAAGAGATAGGCACGAAGAGGAAGAGTACCAAATACTGAATCGTAGTCGATTAGGAGTCCTCTTATCGTTATGATCTCCATATCGCCCCTAAATTTCCATAGTGGCCGGACGTATTCGAGTATGTTTCCTCGTATCAGGAATACGAACGAGTCCTGCCTTATGCGAGGACATATCTGCTCCGTATATCTTATCCCATTGAGCTGGGCTCGGAACATCCAGAGTTTACAAATGCTGGTAAAGATATACCTAGCATGTCCTTGGACATAATGGAGTAGACCCATATCCCATATCTGGATATTCGACTATGGTGAATCTTCGCCCTCGAGAGGCTGTTCGACACCACGACACAGGTTTCCCCCTCGACAAGATGTGTATCGAGGACAGTGCTAGATGACCCCTGAGGACATCGATGAGGGGTGTAAAGCATTCACTCCAGCACTATGCACGGTCAGTTGGCCGGACAAATTCAAGCCTGGTCCGGTCGAGAAGTACTCAGGGAAGATTAACCCTATCGAATGGTTGCAGATCAATACTAAGGTCATAGAGCATCCAGAGGGAATGAGAAGGTGATGGCCAATTACCTGCTTACCACCCTCAACGGAGCAGCCAGGTCTTCGTTACTCAACCTCCCACCTCAATTGATATTGTCGTGGGCAGAGTTGCGGGCCCAATTCATTGCCAACTTCCAAGGCACGTATGAACCCCCCAAAACGTGCAGCGACTTGCATCGGCTAGTGCAGAAGCCAGGAAAATCATTGTGCAACTTTATCCGGTGCTTTAGCGACAAGCAAAACCTGATCCCTGACATCTCAGATGAGGCATTGATAGTTGCCTTTGAGAACGGGGTTAAGGATGGAGATGTAAAGGGGATGCTCGCCATCTGAAAGATCAGAACCACCAAGGAGCTCTTTGAGCTAGCAGATAAATACGCCATCCACACCGAGGCTCGAGACTACCTTGAAAACCCCAAGCCTGGCAATGACAAGCCCGTGTTGTCTAAGCAAGGGGTAAAGAGGAACAAGAACTATGGGGAGAAGCACAAGAGCGACTCCACCGTAGCCGCGGTCGAAAGGGGCAAAGTGTGCAATCTAGGCGACAACAAGGGCCGGAGTCATGGAGGAAACAAGTACTGCCCCATCCACACTACAACAGGAACACCCCTTTAACAACGGATACATCGCAACACATGATGTTATGCGTTGTAAGCAACAGGGTGACAACGCTTGCAAAGCGTTGCAAGCATCATCTGTGGGTAGGGTTGCAATCGGATCGGATATTTTCCGTCCGACCGATCGACCGGATGAGTTCGGATCGGATTCGGATAATTTTTTCGGATTCGGATTCGGTTTCGGATATTTTGTTTCGGATTCGGTTTCGAATTCGATAGATAACTATCCGTCGGATCGGCATATTTCAAATATTTTTTTGGATATATCCGGATTTCATTTATCAGATATCCTGATAAATCCGACCGGCTTGTACTAGTACTTGTACTTCAATTTCTCAGTTGAACCCTAGCCTCCAGTCTCCAACTCTCCACAACTCCCGTCACGGTCTCACTCTCACCTGCGGGCGCCGCCGCCCGGCTGCCGCCTCCCGTCCGCCGCCGCCTGGGCCTCCCGGCGCCGCCCTGCTGTCGCCGCCCTTCCGCGTCTCATTTCCCTGGCGGCGCAAGGAAGGACATCGCCTCCTCTAGTCGGGAGTCCTCCCGGGCCACCGCCCTGCAGTGCTGCCACAGCCCTTCCGCCGTCGTCAGCCCCTCCTCATCGCCAGGCGCCAACCCCTCCTCATGCCCAGGCAGCAGGCGCCGCTCCGGCTGCTGGGGCTTAAGGTACAAATCTGTCACTTGTTTGCAGTATTTCTGTAATCCGATCGTTATGCATGCGTGATTGTTGTAGCTATTAGTTAATAGTTATTGGAATTAGTTAATAGTTATTGGATGGTGTGAAGATTGTTTTGTGAGGGGACACTTGGTTGGTTTCGCTCAATTCAGTGACGTGGTTGGGTAGTTTTGATCAATTCTGCCTCCACGGTTGGATAGTTGATGCTTGTGGTTGATCATTTAAATTTGATCGTTAATTGTTGTTTTTGCTTTGCTGCTATTGGCCAGGTTGTGTTAGTCGGTTTTGTCTGTTTCGTAGGAATCAGTTCAATTCCCGTAGGAATGGGGAAAAATTCCTGCGTTTCAAATGGGGCTTGAATTGTCCTGTTTAAAATTCACTCATTTTCTGTTACATATTTTTGTGGGTAGAAACCTGGCATTGTATTGGCTTCACACTAATTTTCTTTCAAATTGTTAATACTTGTCTCATCATCTTTTGTTACTGCCATAATTCACATGTTTATTGGTTTGCAGAAAATTTTCATTCCATTTCTTCTGCAAGGCCACGGGCAGATGTAGCTTACTGCATCCACGCCCTTGCCAGACGTCTTTCAAAGACACGCAACTGGACGGTACGGATTTTTTCCCTATTTATTATAGTATTAATATCAAACACAATTTTGTCATCTTTGTTTCCTAATGCAATTATGGTTAGAGTGCAGTAGTTGTTTACACCAAGTATCTTGGTGTAACCTTTTTAAAATTTGTCTCTTTGTTGTTCATGAAACTATGCTGAAATGTGCAGACTTAACTTTGTGCATCACCCTAGTTGCTTTGTCGATGACATTCTTTGACAGCATTTATTCTTTCATTCTTTGTCTATGACTCCTGCATAGCTTTTTTTTTCAATTCCATGTGCATTTTCTCTATATAGTATGAAGTACACAATCTTTTCTATAAGGAGCATCCAGCTGATGTGAAGTCGTTATAAAAGCATGTGTATTTTCTATGTGATTCGCTGAACTATAAACATCTTAATGGGACATTAGTTTCCTTTGTTGCACTTCCATTGTGTCTATAACTCTCATGGGTCTATGGTTCTAGTCCTTTTTCTGTGGATTACTACGTATGTTTGACCTTACGAAAAGGAGATGCACAACTTTCTGATTAAGATACATACTGGAATTTATGGTTAGGTCTGGCTGCTGGCAATTTTATTGTACCTAAATGATGTGAAATAACTTTCTATCTCTACACACTTTTCCAAATCTAATTTGAAATTTAGGGGAAGATCCTAATTTGTTCCTGTTCAAACACCATATCTCCTCCCTTTCAAAGCTTATTTCTGAATGGCATAGACGCATGGTATATTCTGGGGTCTATATACTTTTGAACTTTGAAGAACCAAATTGTCAAATCTTATATGGTTAGAAGATTAATAGTTTGCCACAACACCACTTAAGCTTTAATTTCAATGGTGAATTGTTTCCTTCTTTTAAGATAATGCTTTTCATTTGTGGTGCATGATAACAGAAGTTATGAACATTCTTTGCTTGAATATTTATTCCTCAGGTTGCACTCAAGACACTAATTGTCATACATCGTGCCCTTCGAGAAGTTGACCCCACTTTTCATGAAGAGCTTATTAATTATGGCAGATCTAGGTCCCATATGCTAAACCTGGCCTACTTTAAGGATGATTCTAGTGCAGGAGGTACTAGTTGCTAGTTTGATCCTGGTATTGTCACTTCTATTAGAGCTTCTGATTTAGAATTTATCATGACTATTTGATCTCTACTTGTTCATTCAGCTTGGGATTTTTCTGCATGGATACGTACTTATGCTTTATATTTAGAAGAGAGACTTGAATGCTTCCGAGTGCTGAAGTACGATGTGGAGACAGATCCTCCTGTATTTAATCCAATGCTTTTGAATGTTCTTTTGAAATTTTGTTACAGTAACCACGTTGAACATGTTACATGTGTTTGGATTATTACTAGACCAAAATGCCACTGCATAATATAGAAATGTGACTGTTTTTCTTTGAGAAACTGAATTGAACTTGTGCCACTGTAAGGAAATCATGTGATTTTATATGTACTTCATGACTTCCTTGGTAAACTTTTATCAATTTTTCATATTTCCTTTTTTTTTCTCCTAGAACATTTCCTGCATCCAGCTAACTTAGTAGTTTCGTTTTTTTAATGGCATTGAAGTTAGTTAGCATGAGATATTAAGTGGCAACTATAGTCTTTCTAAGTATATGGACAATTTTGATCTCTGCAGAGGACTCGGGATCTTGATACTGTTGATTTGCTTGATCATCTGCCACCATTGCAGCAACTTCTTTTTCGGCTTCTTGCTTGCCAGGTAATTAGCATTTTGCTTACTACTGTGGCACTATGTATTTAATATTACCAGTTTCTGTCTTCATGCGACATCATTGACATGTTAAATGTGAATTACTGAAATTTTTGTAGCCACAAGGGGCATCATCTTACAATATTATAATCCAGCATGCACTTTCAATGGTAAGTAGCATGCCCGTTTCCTTTCTTTCTACTTTTGTGATTGCATGCTTGTTTCATTTTTAAGCAGTATATAAGTGGTTTTTTGGCATCCATTGACTCTGTTTTATGCATTACTGGAAGGTTGCTTTAGAGAGTGTTAAGATCTACACCGCCATTAGTGATGGGGCAGTCAATCCTGTTGACAAGGTGAAGTAGTAAAACAAGGATACACAATCTTATTACCTTGTTTTGCTTGGAAATGTCACAATTTTACAGTGTTGTTTTGTTTGGAAGGAATAATGGTTGTGATTTTCCAATATCATTTTTTGTCGTGTACTCCTTTTAGTTGCCAACTTCTACATTTCTAAAATTGCTTGAAGCTTGTGAATGGATTAAAATATAAATTGGCTTTCACATTACGGTTTTTGAGTACTTCAATGAGCTGTGCTTTTAACCTATTTAAGTGTTTCCATTTGCACATGTAGTGCTTGGCTTTTGTGCCTGGATACCTTGTAGTCTGTTCTTTCTATGTAGGTTTTGCCCCTTGATCTAGAGTTGAAGTTCTTGGAACCATTTGGACGGGAATTACATTCCATGAAGAAGGTACTACTTTGGCCTGACTGTTTGAGACTTTCCTTCTGTTGTTCTGTTTAAAGCTGAGCAATTTGCTTGAGTTATGAAATATATGTAATCAAAATACAGGATTGTTAATGTAGCTTAATTGGCAACATGGTCACCTAGCAATCTTACAGAAGGGATTTTGGTTGCATATATTGTGTGTGATAGTAAGACTGTCACAAACCTGTAAGTACGATAAGTAGTTGTCACTTGGTCTTGGTAGCAGACTAGCTGTAAATGCTGTTCAAGTCGTCAAAGCATGTTGCGTAATTACACTTTAAACATTGATAGGATGAAATTATGGTGACGGCAGATCCTCCCCTTCCCGACGCACCGCAGATCCCACTGCCGACAGGCGATGTCGGCACGGCCAGCCACCGCTCGGCCTGCTCCCACCCTCGGCACAGCCCACCGGCCGCCACCCCCAGACCCCTGTGCTTGAGGCCCCACTCGCTGGCCCTCGGCTCGCCCGTCGGCCACAAGCCGCACGGTGCCTAGAAAGTGAAATACATTGACGAAGATGAGATCTGTAGTTCGGTCGCTTCATCATTTCCGTCGTTTCGCCTAGCACCATGCAGAGGGACACTCATCAATGAACAGATTGATCAGGCAGCAGAATACCCTAATCTTGTGTAGTTCAGCATCCCGTTCACTGAGCACACTACGTCATCGTGGTGAAGTGTAACATCCCAATTTTTAGCCATTTTAATTAATTAATATTATCTTATTGCTAAATATGAATTTTGTGAATTTTCTGAATTTATTTGGATTTTCTGAGGTTTATTTGAATTATTTTGAATTAAGAAATATTACTTCTATTAAAGATTAATTATAAATATATAAATCCAAAATAAAGTTTTTGTGAAAATATTTTATTTAAATCAATAATGTCTCAAAGTATTTTTGAGAATTTTCTGGGAATTTTTAGAGTATTTTTAATGCTTTAAATAAATCCAAACATTTAATCAGATTATTTAAAATAGGAAAAGCTGGAAAAATTAGTGTGTACAGAACGGCTCGCCCGCCATCGTGTAGGCCTTTATCACCGCATATATTTATGGAAAGCCCGAATTAATCTGGCCGCCAGATGCCGATCGGATGGTCGCTGGTCGTCGTTCCCGATTAGGTTTCCAAAACCGCCGCCGCCGCCATCTCCGACCCGGATACCAACACCGCCGGACTTTCCTTGGATTCCGCGCCCAGTCGGGTATAAATAGGGATCCCCGAGCCCCCTCCGATACTCACCGTTTAGTGCCGCTCCTTTTCCTCAGCGAATTGTCGGAGGCTTCGGAAGTTGCCTCTAGAGCTCACGGAGTAGCAAAGTTGTGACCAAGGTTTGCTTGTATGATTTCGCTGCCGTCACGAGTCTCTTCGCTGCCAAGGCTACAATTCCTCTCGACGAGACACGTCGGATTCATTGCCTCATCCTCGCCGGGGAGCACCAAAGCGCCGAGGAGTGCGTCGTCGTCTTCAAGCCCGACAAGTTCGCGCTACCAATGCCTCGCGGACGGAGCTCTGGAGTCGTCAGATCGTCCGACAGACGGACAAGATCTTGCCACGTCGTCGGGTGAATAGGGAAGTTCACGGGGAAGCGTGAGCCGTCGATCACGAGATCAACAGCTGAAAGTCGACCACGCCACGTCCGACGCTCGCGGAAAACCGGATTTTTCTTTATAAAAATAATTCGGAAATTCGGAATTTATGAATTAGGGTTTATTTTCAGGATTTTCAAACTTCAAATTGCGATAACTTTTGCATACGAACTCCGATTGAGGTGATTCAAATTCCTAAAAATTTGTAAAATTGTGATCTTTCTAATGGTGGCTTTTATTTGAATTTTTGAATTTGTTTGCTTTTTGGTTTTGGTTTTTATTTGCTTTTCTCTCTTGATTCGCGTGAGACGTTGAATTGTGCGAGGCTTCTAGGGATTTTGCACTCAAGAATTATTTTCAGACCAAGACCAGGAGCTTAACGAAGGCAAGTTGTGCTTTGATCATGTTGCACCCATGAATTAGGTTGCAAGCTATTTTGATTTACCTTATTACCTGTTATTTTATGTGTATAAATGATTTCAACCTAAATTTGGGACTAGCTATCGTACCCTTTGAATTATACCCTACCTTGCTAGTTGTATGCCATGATCCACTTGTCACCCTAGGTTGGTTAATTATAGTTGGTTAAATAGAAAATCAACATGGGTGGTTAGACCGAATTAGAGATGCTTAGCCAAGCCACATCATCACATGCTCATGAAATATTGCTTATTAATCTTGACTAATGGAATATGGAACTATGATGATAATTTGTGGGCCATGTGTGGTCGCACAAAGAGATTGAGTTGTTGTGACAGCGGAGTCACGCAACGATGTTGATTTGTGAAGAGCACGTGGTGTTTGGTAATCAACTAGGGTGGGAAAAATGATTTAGACTGGGGCAAGTGGCAAGATTGTTTCTGGTGGGCCAAGAGTGGTGGCAAGGCGGTCAGATTTGGTTTTTATTGGTTTTGGATATTTGAGATTATCTCGATTAGTCTTGCCTCGATGGCCGTTAAGGACTTAACCTTGCAAGCCTTTGACTGAGTCAATCATGTAGCCACATCGTCTCATATGGGGCAGCCTTAGTCGACTAATTTGCAAATGCTTAACTTAAGTGCTATCATGGTGGTGTGAGTCAGGTGCACGGGAAACTCACATGGCACAAGAGGGGCCCTGTTGTGGTGGTATAGCCCTTTAGTGTTGAAACCTTAGCGGGTAGCATCGGGTTAAGAGGATGCATTGTAAAGGCTTTGTTATAATCGTCACTTTGTGTGGTGCATGGTTATATCGTGTGGGTAAAGTGCATAACCTCTCGCAGAGTGTACAAACTATTCGGATAGTGGTGCTCACAGATTGAGCAATGCTCGGGATTACAAATAAGGGTAGTTAATTAAAATGAACAACTGTTATGCCATATGGATAATGGAACTTGGATTTAGGATGGAAACTTGGTTCATTTAAGAAATAATTGAATCTATTACTTGTTACTATTTGTTTTATCGTTCTTTCAATCTATTAATGTATGTGTTTGAATGTTTGACATCGCTATGAACCATAAGCCTTCCTTTGGAATAAGCCCGATATAGCTATGATAGAATTGCATTACAGGCACAACTTGTTGAGTATGTTGTATACTCACCCTTGCCTACAAACACAAACAACAGTGGAGGAGTCATCGCCCGTGTTGGAGGAGGACTTTCAGGTGGACGCAAGTCACTAGGCCAAGCCTTGTCAGTCGCCTGTGGTGTACTGATGAGTCACTACGTCTTCTATTGTTTTTCACGATTCGCCTTACTTTATCTTAGACTTGCCCATGTGGCTGAATAAATGTAAGTGATCATAAGATCATACACTAGTTATATTGAATAAATGAAGTCTTATTATTATTATCGTTGTGTATGATGTGATGCTTACCGATGTTAAGCTGTGTGCACTAGCAATTGATCCTGGGACTAGTGCGGTAAACACAGTGGGTCCGAATTGGTAAATTCGGGTCCTTACAGAGGTGGTATCAGAGCATACTGACTGTAGGTCTTGGCCCTAGTTAGCATGGTGGTATCTTAGGGAGTCCAAAACTATTTTCTAAAAGAAAAACTTAAACTGGACTAAAACAACACTGTTGACTCTTCTCATTCTCTGCTCCTCACCTTTGCTGAAAATTATGATTTTCCGAGGCCATTGAGCTTGGTGGACTTATCTATTTCCCTTTTGAATAGATGAGGATGGTCCAAGAGTACGGGGGGCAGGAAGGAGGTTACGCAGCAGAGCTATGGCGCATGATGAGGATGCTCGGAGGCTTCGACAGGCCGATCTACCGAGGGGAGACCATAGTACATGCCGACTCGACGCTATCGGAGGGTTCAGACACGATCTACGCACGAGCAAGGGCAAGAGCAAGTCGTTCCATCCGCATCACCGTCAGGAGGTCTACGCCCGAGGCCGGGTTCCAGGTGGCAGCACGTTTGGCGATGAGACAGCTTGCTCGTACCTACCCCCGAGAGTTGGAAGGCACTGTGTTCCGACATCATCCACGCCGAGACAACCGTCTTGACCGAGCGCCGATAGTAGAGGAAGACGCCACAGTTACCCACCTGGTGAGATATGTCATTGCTCAGGAGGATGCCCTCGACGATATGGTTCTGGAGTGCGGAGAACTCGTGAACGAGGCTGTGGATGCGGAAGCTCGGCCCAAGAGGTCTTAGATCGGCCTCCGGAGGATCCATGAGTTGGAGGATGCATTATTTGGACCTGAGCCAGAGCCGGAGATGGAGCTACACGACCCCGACCCGGAGACAGACCCGGAGTCAGACTTCAAAGGATGAGAGACTTAGGATTAAGTTGAGACTCGAATATTGAGTCGCGTCCATAAGATAGCATTACCAATTGAGATAGACGTTAAGGTTGAGTGTTTAGTTTGGATTTTATTGTTTGCTGAGTGTGCAGTATGCGTTGCAAAGCTTTTAGGCTTATGTAAGCAACCATACCAAGTTATTCAATAAAATAATAAAGTTCGGGTTAAATCTGTTTTTCCCGCTTTAGAGATTCTTATATCTCATCGTGCTACTTCTACCCTCCTAACCTAAACAGATGGTGAATACTCGCGGCAACAATGGAGCGTCAGAAGTGGTCTCCGCCGAATAACCATGATGGAACACCACATGAAGCCCGCCAAAGGATATGCGTAACTTGGGAGCTTTTCCGCAAAGACAGACTCACTTATGCAGACGATGATGCGACCAATGCAGACTGGTCGCCAAGCTACCCAGAACACGCAAAGAAGGCAATAATGGGCCACGTACCCACTCCAAATTGGCTGATTTCATGAGGACCCGTCCTCCGACATTCTCAGGCAATGTCAATCCATTGGAGGCCGATGATTGGTTGAGAACCATGGAAAAGAAGCTGCACATCACGCAATGTGAGGGCAATGAGAGGGTGTTGTATGCTTCGCACCAGTTGGAAGGAACCGCTGCAGAATGGTGGGAGAACTACTGCGCAGCGCATGAAGCCCCGCAGGAGATCACATGGGAGGAATTTTCAACTGCTTTTCGCCAGTATCATGTGCCAGAAGAAATGATGGATCTCAAGGAGGAGTTTAGGGCTTTGAAGCAAGGTAGTCAATCGGTGGCAGAGTATTTAAATAGGTTTACTCAGTTGGCACGCTATGCACCTGAGGATGTGGCTCTGAACAAGGCCGCATACCCCGCTTCAAAGGATCAACTCAGATCGGTGGGATTGATCACCCACACTTTCCTTGACTTTCAGGAGTTGGTCAATAAGGCTTTGATCCTTGAAGATAAACGCAAGGAGTTGGGTGAGGACCGCAAGCGCAGGATGGCTAGTCAGCAGGCAACCGAATCATCTCAAAGTTGAGGATGACACCTCGGCAGCTTGCGAGATTCATTTCAGATTGCCGAAAGCGAGCACCGGCCCCAACACCGCGCCCCGCTAGTCAGAATTTTTAGATCTACTCCAGCGCCAATGGGCAATGCGCCAGAAGTCAACAGCCCGATGCTAGAAGGTGCTTTTCATGCAATGAGCCTGGGCATTTTGCCAACAAGTGTCCGAAGAAGGGAGAAATTACTCCAGTTCGCTTCAACTTGAGCAGCACCCCAGCTAAGACCCCAGTGGTAGGAGGAAATCGAGTGCCAGCGCAGTCAGGAGCGTCGCCTCAGATGACCGTGCGTGGAAGGATCAACCACATTACTGCTGATGGAGCTCAGGAGGCATCGGATGTCGTATTGGGTAAGTTCCTAGTTAACTCAAGACTGCCACGCTTTTATTTGATTCTCGAGCTTCAGATTCGCTTGTTTCTGAGTTTTGCATTGAAGAATGGATTTCTTCGTTAAGAATCTTAAATGTGTGCTTCTAGTCGAAACTCCAGGATCGGAACTTCAATCTAACCTTGGGTGTTTAGGAGTTAAGTTGCTTATGAATGGGATAGAATTCCTAGCGAATCTCATCTTGTTAGATACCCAAACCTTAGATGTTATCTTAGGGATGGATTGGTCGTCAAAACACAAGGTCGTTTTGGATTGTAGCCAAAGGATGGTGACCTTAGAAACCCTAGTGGTGAGAAGGTGGAAGTACGCTATCGCGATTCATGATGGCGATTGATGATCAACAATGTGAAGGTGGTTAATTTGGAGGATGTACCGGTTGCTAGAGATTACCCGAGGTATTCTCGAGGATTTATCGCATGCCACGGATCGGGATATTGAGTTTGTTATTGAACTGACACCGAACAAAGACCGATAGCAAAAAGACCATATAGGATGCCAACCGATGAGTTAGTTGAGATGAAGAAGCAAATTGAGGAATTCTTTGGAGAAGGGTTTCATTCACCAAGTTCTTCCCGTGGGGAGCGCCCGATTTTGTTCGTCAGAAGAAGGATGGAAGTTTAAGGATGTGCATCGATTATCATGCACTTAATGAAGTAACAATCAAGAATAAGTACCTTTGCCGAGAATTGATGATTTGTTTGATCGGTTGAAAGGAGCGTAGCTTTTCTCCAAGATAGATCTTCGATCAAAGTTATCATCGATTGAGGATTAGAGCGAGGACATTCAAGACCGCATTTTCAACCCGTTATGGACATTATGAGTTTACAGTCATGTCATTTGGGTTAACCAATGCCCCAGCTTATTTCATGAACCTCATGAATAAGGTATTCATGGAATATTTGGATAAGTTTGTGGTAGTCTTTATTGACGATATCCTTGTGTATTCCAAGTCAGAAGAAGAGCATGCCAAGCACTTGAGATTGGTTTTGGAGAGGTTCTTGAGATCAAGCAATCAGATGCTAAGTTTAGCAAGTGTGACTTTTGGAAGGAGAAGGTAGAATTCCTTGGCCATGTAATGACTGCTAAAGGAATTGCTGTGGACCCAAGTAAAGTGGAAGCTGTGTTGCATTGGGAGCAACCGAAGACAGTCACTCAGATCCGTAGTTTTCTGGGAATGGCGGGATATTACCGCCGATTCATTGAAGGATTTTCGACGATTGCGAGACCTCTCACGCAATTGTTGAAAAGGGAGAAAAAGTTTGCATGGACGCCCGAGTGCGAGAATAGTTTTCAGGAACTAAAGAAGAGATTAACATCCGCCTCGTGTTAGTATTGGGATGTCTTGAGCGCTTTTGACATTTCTCGTGACGCATCGCAGCAAGGTCTTGGATGTGTGTTAATGCAGAATGGCAAGGTGGTGGCCTACGCATCAAGGCAGTTGAGGCCTCATGAGGGGAATTACCCAACACATGACTTGGAGCTAGCAGCCGTAGTGCATGCTTTAAAGATATGGCGTCATTATCTCATTGGAAATAGATGTGAGATATATACGGACTATAAGAGTTTGAAGTATATATTCACTCAATCGGATCTTAACATGAGGCAGAGGAGATGGTTGGAATTGATAAAGGATTATAATGTTGGAATCCATTATCACCCTGGAAAAGCTAATGTGGTGGCTGACGCTTTAAGTCGGAAGAGTCACAATGTGAATTCATTGGTGGTAAGTGAACAGTGGGAGTTGTGTGAAGAATTTCGGTTGGGTTTGAAGTTGTACCGCAAGGTTTTCTTCTTTGCATTGGAAGTGAAGTCAACCTTGGAGGATCAAATCGAGGATAAGCAGAGTAAGGATGAGAAGATCAGCAAGATCAAGTCCAAGAAGGATGAAGGGTTAGCTGAGGATTTCTCAAGAGATGAGCAAGGAACCCTGTGGTTCAAAGGGCGGATTTGTGTGCCGGACGAGAAGGAGCTCAAGCAGTTGATTCTTGAGGAGGCTCACGATTCCAAGTATTCGATTCATCCGGGAAGTGCCAAGATGTATCAGGACCTTAAGGGAAGATTTTGGTGGCCTAACATGAAGTGTGAAGTAGCGGAGCATGTAGCATTGTGTGATGTATGCCAGAGGGTAAAGGCGATGCACCAGAAGCCCGCTGGATTGTTGCAGCCATTGAAGATTCTGGAATGGAAATGGGAGGAGATTGGAATGGATTTTATCACAGGATTGCCCAAGACTCAGAGGGGTTACGACTCCATATGGGTAATCATTGACCGGTTAACTAAAGCCGCTCACTTCATCCTGGTAAAGACGACCTATTTAGGAGACCAATTGGCAGAGTTATATATGTCAAGGATTGTGTGTTTGCATGGTGTGCCCAAGAAGATAGTGTCGGATCGAGGTACCCAATTTACCTCAAGATTTTGGGACAAGCTGCATGAAGCATTGGGTACTCACTTAAATTTTAGTTAATCAAGATACCATCCGCAGCATGATGGTCGCATCGAGAGGGTTAATCAGATTTTGGAGGACATGTTGCGAGCTTGTGCAATATCTTATAGTACATCATGGGATAAATGTTTGCCATATGCGGAGTTCAGTTATAAAAATAGTTACCAGGCTAGTTTGCAAATGTCGCCATTTGAAGTCTTGTATGGACGAGCTTTGTCGTGCATCTGCTGAATTGGAATGAGACAGAGAGCATTGGTGTTTGGACCTCGAGATTCTTAGGGAGGTCAAGAGCAAGTTGCCATGATCAGGAGAGATTGAAGACAAAGATGACCAAGGCAAAAGAGTTATGCTGATAATCGCCGTCGTGACTTGAGTTTTGAGCCCAATAATTATATGTACCTTAGGGTTACTCCCCTTAAAGGTGTTAAGAGGTTTCATGTCAAGGGAAAGCTTGCACCTAGGTTCGTTGGACCATTTAAAATTCTGAGCCATCGAGGAGAGGTTGCTTATCAATTAGAGTTGCCAGAATCATTGGCTGGTGTACATGATGTGTTCCATGTGTCACAGCTTAAGAAGTGCCTTCGAGTGCCAGCTGAGCAAACGCCGTTGGAGGCTATTAAATTGCAGGAAGATTTGACCTACAAGGAACATCCGATCCGGATTTTGGATGTAATGGAGCGTAGGACCAGGAACAAGTCCACTCGTTTTTGCAGAGTTCAATGGAGTAATCATTCAGAAAATGAGGCAACCTGGGAGCGTGAAGATGACCTGAAGGCGGAATTTAACCTATTCTCTAGTCATTACAATCTCGGGACGAGATTACGATAGGAGGAGGTTTGTAACATCCCAATTTTAGCCTTTTTAATTAATTAATATTATCTTATTGCTAAATATGAATTTTGTGAATTTTCGAATTTATTTGGATTTTACGAGGTTTATTTGAATTATTTTGAATTAAGAAATATTATTTCTATTAAATATTAATTATAAATATATAAATCCAAAATAAAGTTTTTGTGAAAATATTTTATTTAAGTCAATAATGTCTCAAAGTATTTTTGAGAATTTTCTGGGAATTTTTAGAGTATTTTAATGCTTTAAATAAATCCAAACATTTAATCGGATTATTTAAAATAGGAAAAGCTGGAAAAATTGATGTGTATGAAGAATGGGCTCGCCCGCCATCGTGTAGGCCTTTATCACCGTGATATATTTATGGAAAGTCTGAATTAATCTGTCACGGATGCCGACGGACGGTCACCGGTCGTCGTTCGATTAGGTTTCCAAAACCCGCCATTGCCTCCGACCCGGATACCAACACCGCGGACTTTCCTTGATTCCGCCTTAGCCGGGTATAAATAGGGACCCCGAGCCCTCCGACATTTCACCGCTTAGCGCCGCTCCTTTTCCTCAGCGCCGTCGCCGAGAAGCTTTAAGTCGCTCTAGAGCTCGCCGAGTAGCAAAGTTAGATCAAGGTTTGCGCCATTTAAATCATTGCCGCCGAGTCTCTTCACAAGACAAGGCTACCAATTCCTCTCGACGAGACGCGTCGGATTCATTGCCTCATCCTCGCCGGAGCACCGGAGCGCCATGGAGTGCGTCGCCGTCTTCAAGCTCGGCAAGTTGCGCCCTCAACGCCACGGACGAGAGCTCAGGAGTTGTCGGATCGCCGACGACGGACAAGATCTCGCCACGTCGTCGGGTGAATAGGAAGTTCACGGAGTAGCGAGCCGTCGATCACGAGATCAACTACCGAAAGTCGACCACGCCAGCGTCCGTGACGTTTCAAGGAAAACCGGATTTTTCTTTATAAAAATAATTCGGGAAATTCGGAATTTATGAATTAGGGTTTATTTTTAGGATTTTCAAACTTCAAATTGCGATAACTTTTGCATACGAACTCCGATTGAGGTGATTCAAATTCCTAAAAATTTGTAAAATTGAGATCTTTCTAATGGTGGCTTTTATTTGAATTTTTGAATTTGTTTGCTCTTTGGTTTTGGTTTTTATTTGCTTTTCTCTCTCGATTCGCGTAGACGTTGAATTGTGCGAGGCTTCGGAAGGGGATTTTGTAGCTCAAGAATTATTTTCAGACTAACGAAGGCAAGTTGTGCTTTGATCATGTTGCACCCATGAATTAGGTTGCATGCTATTTTGATTTACCTTATTACATGTTATTTTATGTGTATAAATGATTTCAACCTAAATTTGGGACTAGCTATCGTACCCTTTGAATTATACCCTACCTTGCTAGTTGTATGCCATGATCCACTTGTCACCCTAGGTTGGTTAATTATAGTTGGTTAAATAGAAAATCAACATGGGTGGTTAGACCGAATTAGAGATGCTTAGCCATGCCACATCATCACATGCTCATGAAATACTGCTTATTAATCTTGACTAATGGAATATGGAACTATGATGATAATTTGTGGGCCATGTGTGGTCGCACAAAGAGATTGAGTTGTTGTGACAGCGGAGTCACGCAACGATGTTGATTTGTGAAGAGCACGTGGTGTTTGGTAATCAATTGGGGTGGGAAAAATGATTTAGACTGGGGCAAGTGGCAAGATTGTTTCTGGTGGGCCAAGAGTGGCAATTGGGCGGTCGTATTTGGTTTTTATTGGTTTTGGATATTTGAGATTATCTCTGGTTAGTCTTGCCTCGGTCAGTTAAGGACTTAACCTTGCAAGCCTTTGACCTGAGTCAATCATGTAGCCACATCGCTCATATGGGGCAGCCTAGTGACTAATTTGCAAATGCTTAACTTAAGTGCTATCATGGTGGTGTGAGTCCTGTACGGGAAACTCACATGGCACAAGAGGGGCCTGTTGTGGTGGTATAGCCCTTTAGTGTTGAAACCTTAGCGGTAGCATCGGGTTAAGAGGATGCATTGTAAAGGCTTTGTTATAATCGTCACTTTGTGTGGTGCATGGTTATATCGTGTGGGTAAAGTGCATAACCTCTTGAGTGTACAAACTATTAGGATAGCCGTGTTTCACAGTATTGAGCAATGCTCGGGGATTACAGTCAAGGGGTAGTTAATTAAAATGAACAACTGTTATGCCATATGGATAATGGAACTTGGATTTAGGATGGAAACTTGGTTCATTTAAGAAATACTGAATCTATTACTTGTTACTATTTGTTTTACTGTCCTTTCAATCTATTAATGTATGTGTTTCGAATGCTGCATTACTGCTTATGAACCATAAGCCTTCCTTTGGAATAAGCCCGCATATAGCTATGATAGAATTGCATTCTGTGCACAACTTGTTGAGTATGTTGTATACTCACCCTTGCCTACAAACACAAACAACAGTGGAGGAGTCATCGCTCGTGTTGGAGGAGGACTTTCAGGTGGACGCAAGTCACTAGGCCAAGCCTTGTCAGTCGCCTGTGGTGTACTGATGAGTCACTACGTCTTCTATTGTTTTCATCAGATTCGCCTTACTTTATCTTAGACTTGCCCATGTGGTCAATAAATGTAAGTGATCATAAGATCATACACTAGTTATATTGAATAAATGAAGTCTTATTATTATTATCGTTGTGTATGATGTGATGCTTACCGATGTTAAGCTGTGTGCACTTGCAATTGATCCTGGGACTAGTGCGGTAAACACAGTGGGTCCGAATTGGTAAATTCGGGTCCTTACATGAAGTTTGCAGATTTGCGAGTCCATGTGTGGAATTACTGAGGTCCATGTTCTCCACAGTGGCGGCTGATTCGATTAATGGTTTCATTTGTCATTAACTTTTTACGCATGTTGTTGTTTATTTTCTGTTTGTGGTATTTGAATTAACTTATTTACTTTCCCAAACTGTGCCAGATGTTTCAAGAGCTGGTCCAATGGTGGAATATGAGAGGAGAATCTCGTCAGGAGAGCTTGTAGATGGTGATAGCTTTCAGGTTGTTGAACTGGTCCTGACCAATGTTTTTCATGGATGACTCCATTCAATGCTTTATTTAAGATTTCATTACCTTTTTATCGATTGATACAGCTTGACACGATTCAACAATTACAAAGGCTCTACGAGGAGCTGATTGAGAATGAAGAAGCTCGCCACCGGATGGATATCAATCTTCCGAGAAATCTAGAAGGCAAGCGCATTTGAAGGCCTTGACCTTAGATAGTTTGTCGGTAGTGAATTCTCCTAACCTTCTTGGTTTATGTTTGACAGAGTAGATGGCTATGGTCTCGTCTCATCACTCGACCTTCTACCCTACGCACCTGAAGGGCCCAGATTCTGCATTTGAGGAGTTGGTACAGGAAGACAATGCTTATGGACTTGTTCTATGAGCAAGCGTAAGTGCATCAATTCTAGAATTTTTACACTTTCTTGATGTCGCTTAAGATGAGGAAGTTATGAATTTCACAAGGTAAATACTACTTAAGATGGTAGGAAGGTCCGTAAGTATCCTGTAAGTTTGTCCATTTGGAAGTATATCTCCTTTATTGTATTGCTTTGTTTAAATGAGCTCATATCGTAACTATATAGTAACTATCTTTGGTCCCAAAGAACTTGTTGTTTTCTTCATTCTTTTTCGCTTTTCCACTTTTTCTTGTTTACTATATCTATATGTATAACTATCTTTACGAGGAAGGGATAAGCGGTGAACACATCATTTTATTATAGGATGCCCCTGTGATATCATGGTTTCTTCGCTCATATGTTCCATTGGTTGCAATGTTTTGTCAATTTTCAAATATTGTGGGTGCTTTTTTTGGGACATGATTGAAGGTTAGAATTAGATGGTGAAAATCGAACTTCTGTAGGCTGCTTTTCTGCTGCGCAAATTTCTTTTTATAATGTATAGGTTGATAGCAAGTGTTTTAGTTTTATGGATTGTGCTTGAATTTGAGAAGCTGCAATGAACTGTTAGTCCTTGTAGTTGTGCTCCTTTTTCTACAATAATTCACTTTGCCGTTCCTGTTAATGATTTCTGGTGACATGATCCTTCTCGACTAATCATTGTTCAACCACCACAATGCAAGTTGATCTAAATTCTGAAGTCATGGGTGCAATTCTAGTCGCAATGTCTTGGGCTAATGAGCTCGCATACATATAAGGAACCTCTATGAGCTATGTAGTACGACATGGTTGTGTCAAATTAAGTGGTAGATGTAGTATCTCTGTAATGCAACAATTTGATAACTAAGTGGTGGATGGAACTATGTAATCGACAATTTTTTAATATAGTCTCGATTTATGCTTATTTGCAATGTGTGCTTGGGAAATTATTTTGAATTCTTCAAATACATTGCACATGCATAATATATTTATTTGGCTCCAAATAAAAATAATTACAAATATTGTTGCTTAGATGGTTTATTCCTTGTTACGCATATAAGCGTTGCTACAAGTACAATCTATATGTTGCAACAAGCTATGTAGGCTATTCGTCCATAGGTTATACAAACATATATAAGTTGTTGCCATAGCTCATCAATATCCGCTATGACTTAGCAACGGTTATTAATAGGATTTACCAACGATAATTAAGTGTTGCAGTAGACCCTAGCAACGCCACTTTAGGCAACGCATAATTATGCGTTGGTATAGACCCTAGCAACACATATACGGACTTTTAGCAACACATATATGCGTTGCTAAAGGGGGGGTCATTTTGTAGTGCCACCATACGGACAAACAAGACTTCGATGAGTGCCAGGTAATCAGCAAAAAGGTCCAGGAGAAGCTCAAGGCTGCCCTCGCCGAGCGCGGGATCGAGTAGGCTAAGGAGAAGCCTGAGGACGATGAACCTGAATACCGTGTGGCTGAGCACAAGCTGGCACATATCTTTGAGGGATCTGCCACGTATGAGTCCAAGAGGCAGTACAAGGCAGTCGAAAGAGAGGTCAATCTGGCCGCGCCAATTCTCCCCTGATTTCTCAAGTGGTCAGAGGTACCAATCACCTTCAACCAGTCAGATCACCCATCTGTGTTCCCACATCCAAGTCGATACCCTATAATGGTTGAGCCCACCATTGTGAATATCAAGGTCGCTTGAACCTTTGTCAATGGACGCAGCTCACTGAACCTCATCTTTGCAAAGATACTTGAAAACATGGGAATTCCCCGGACTGAGATAAAAGCTGGAGCTGAGTCATTTTATGGCATAACTCCATGCTTATCATTGACCCAGCTAGGCCAGATCATGTTGTCGGTCACATTTGGCACGCCAGACAACTTCCGCACTAAAAAGATCCTCTTCGATGTAGCAGATTTTGATACTGCCTACAATGTGATTCTGGGCGGTGGTGCACTATGTGTATGTCGGGACCCGGATATGCAAATCCGAAACCCTCTGTGTATACTGCACTAGTCCAGGATCACGCTAGTGCACATAGTGGAAACATAGATGACATATCATACCATACATCGAAATAACTAAGAGGAAGCAAATTATTATTGAATAAAGCAAACGACCTTATGGTCAAGGTTCATACACCAATGCCTCACAGCTTAAGAAACAAGTAAAACTGTTGCAGTGGAAATAACATAACTTGGGCCATACGACATGCCACAGGCAATCGTCTGGGGAAACGCCTTCCTAGTCGACGTAGTCTTCATAGTACTCTTCCTCTTGATACTCATTACCTGGTTCTTCCTCAGCAACTGAACAATAAGGGCATAAAGCCGTGAGTACAAAACGTACTCAGCAAGCTGTAGGGAAATGATGCAATATATTCGTGCACGGCTTGACAAAAGGATAGTCATATGGTTCATTTGCAGAAAGCAATAACTTGAATTTAAATACAATAAATAGATTGAAGGTAGCTTGATAAAAATAATAATAAATAACTGGTAAATCAATGGTAGACAACATAAACAGAATGGCGAGGCATCACCCTACATCATTCGAAATAAGTATCAACCATCAAATTCAACAGTATAGCTTGAGACAACAAAACAACAACGAACTCCCTGTTCACAACCCAACAATTCCACATTTCAAGAAACACTCTATACCCTGTGTGAAATCCCCGGGCTTGTCCATGACCACGGACACGGCTATTCAAATAGTTTTACACTCTGCAGAGATTGTACAGCTTTACCCACAAGACATGATCATCCCTTAGTGCCAAGCGCTACGAACACATTTCCTTTGGTGTGTCGGCAGAGAGATCACTACAAAGCCTTTACAATGCATGTCTAAACCCAGTATTGCCCTCTAAGGTTTCGCCCCTCAGGGCCCCCTCTTGAGCCATGTGAGTCTACCCGTCCATCCCGGAACCCACACCAACAACTGGCAGTACTTAAGACTAGACATTGCAAATTAATCAGCTAGGCCCGTCCCATACCGGACTTGTGGTTGCACGGTTAGGCCCAGTTCAATGACGCACAAGATTAAGTCCTTAAGTTATCTCAGGCAAGACAACCACATCCCAATGTGCTAGATAGCACCCCCTTTACTGCACGATCACTTACCCGAGGGAAAACATTTTGTTCAACCAAAACTAATGGCATCCCTTGCCATAGTACAACAAGTTTTACAACAGCGGCCAATTGCCACAATTCAATATCTCATTAAGTCAAGATTAACATTAATTCACAGGTGATATGAATCCCATCGGACAACTAAGCATGGCTAAGCATAGCTACGATAACCCAATGTTGGTACTATGATTATGTCCAACTAGTAATGTCCCATCCTAAAGTTGACAATGGATACATGGCATTCCAATAACCAAGGTGGCATACTGGCAATCAGGTGAATAGCTACTCCCATAAACTAGCATTGATACACAAATAGTATTCAATTGTACAAAACAAAATAACTTTGCAAGCATAGGTTCAACATGATCAAAGGTTACAACTTGCCATGCTGTTCAAGCGCTGAATCTTGGTCCTCAAAGTCTCCGTTTGCTTCTTTGGGGTTCGCGTCTACCGGAAAATAAAGCAACGAAACCAAATAAATACAAAATAGAGAAGCAAACAAGCTCAAAACTGAAAATAAAAAGCTCTAGAATGTAGAGCTCGATTTTACAAAAATTTAGAAATTTGAATCATTCCAATCGGAGTTCGGACGAAGGAGAACGGGCCTCTAAAAGTCTCTCGGGAGAGAAAATCAAAAAAATGCAAAGGGGGTGACACGTGTCAACACGTGATTAGCTAAAATTTTGCATTTTCAGGAAAATCAGAGAAAAGGAAAAGAATTTCACGACACCGGGACCCACATGTCGCTGAGACGGCTCATGAGGCCGAGACCACCGAGAGAATGTTAGGTGACGTGGCAGACTTTACCGAGGTGTCGTCCACGTGGCAGCTAGGGCTGAGTTGGCGCTAACATGGGCGGCTGGCGAGGCGGCTGACGAGGACATGCCACGCGGCAATTATCCGACGGTGGCTCGAAATCGAACGGCCGAGAAGCGAGGCACCGACGGGAAAAACTTGGCAAGATCCGAGGCCTTGGCAGACGATCGGACGACTGAACTTCACGGCAAGGAGCAACGATGAGGCGGCGGCGCTATTCCACTGGTGCTGAAGAAGACGACGGGGCTCACGACGAATGGGCGGCAGATCGGGCGAGGATCGGCTCGGATCTGGAAGAGGGCGGCGCGGCGGACTCGGAGATGCAACTCATCACGTCGGAGACCCACCGGAGAGGGAGAAAATGACGGTGGAAGACCTCGTGCACGGCGGAGAACTTCGGCGAGGGCGCAAGGGATGATGGCGGCGTCTCGGCGAGCGTGGAGAGGGGGACGGATGCGGCGCGGAGAGGGGAACGTGACACGGGGCCTGACGGTGGCTTTTATAGCCTCGGGAGGAGGGTCCACGCGCGGATTATGCGGCGGCAGCTCTGTGGCGGCTAGGGTTCGAGTCCGACCCGGCGGCGCTACGTGGCGCGATCAGGATCGTTCACGCGGCACCGATCGGACGGCAACCAACAAGCGGCTACGCGGCAAGTCTCGGCCCCCAGATCAAGATCCGACGGTGATTTAACGCTAGGCTAGTTTTTTTGGCGGTCGAGGTGGTAGATGGAGCGGGCTAACGCAGAGGAGCGGGCCAAAGCGACGAATAGGAGCGGGCTGAGAGTGAACAAAAGCGGGCCGGGCGGAATGGAAATAGGAACGGGCTGAGGAGAATTTGGCCCGAGCGCGAATAGGAAAAGAAAATCATTTTCCGAATTAAATAAATTCCAGAAATTCAAATAACACCGAATAAATTCAAATAAATACCAATAAATTCATAAAAATCTCCAAAAATTACAGAAAATTCTTGGAGGCACAAGGAACCCAATAAAAACTGGAAACCTTTAGTTTGATGCATAGATTAATCAAATTAAATCTTCTCATTATTAAAAAAATTCCAATTAAGCTTTAATTAATCCAAGAAAATACAAATGGTTCATTTTTTATTTTAAACATTCCAAAACTCCAAATTTTGGGATGTTACAGTGTATCAGACTGTCAAAATGCCAGCGCCAAGGGGAGTCCTCACGATTAAGGGACACTAGCATGCTGCGGTCAGGTGCGATAAGAAAAGCCTAGAGATGGCCGAGCTTCTCTGTGGATCGGCGGCCAGTGCCGGTGACGAGAGAGCCAAGCGCCAGAAATCCAGAGGCAATGATCAAGCTTCCACATCCAATGGTGCCGCCAACGACCCGATCAACGACAGCAAAAAGGACAAGAAGACTTACAAAGAAGTCAAGACGGTGCCCCTCGACTCTATAGAGCCATCTAAGATGGTCAAGGTAAGCGTCGATCTCGACCCCAAATAGGAACTCAAGCTCGTCACTTTCCTTCGGGCAAACCGTGATGTGTTTGCATGGCAAATGTCCGACATGCCTGGGGTCCCCAAGGAGGTGATCGAGCATCAACTAGCTATGGAACCAAGAGCCAAGCCTGTGGTGCAGAAGCAGCGTAGATTCGTAGATGATCGAAAGCAAGCCACACAAGACAAGGTTGGCAAACTCCTGAAGGCTGGCTTCATCCAAGAAGTTCGTCACCCAACATGGCTAGTGAACCCGGTCTTTGTAAAGAATCCCAATGCAAGTGGAGGATGTGCGTCAACCACACCGACCTTAATAAAGCATGTCCTAAGGACCCTTTTCCTCTCCCTTGCATCGACCAAATAGTGGATTCCACTACATGTTGTGAACTGCTAAGTTTTCTAGATGCCTATTTAGGGTATCACCAAATTAGCATGTCTACGGAGGACGAGGAGAAGATTGCTTTTACTACTTTCAGTGTATTCTATTATATAAAGATGCCTTTTGGATTGAAATGTGCTGGTGCAATGTATCAGCATTGTATTCAAAATTACTTAAAGTCCCAAATTGGGTGCAATGTAGAAGCAAACATTGACGATATCGTAGTAAAATAAAAAACTAGGGGCACCCTAACCGGTGACCTCGGCGACATATTCGACAACCTCAGGAAGTATCAAATGATGCTTAATCCCAAGAAGTACACGTTCGGCGTTCCATCCGGCAAGTTTCTCGGCTTCCTGGTGTCCAGTCAAGGCATCGAGGCTAACCCGCACAAGATCAAGGCAATAAACCAGATATGCCTTCCACGAACATTAAGAAAGGTGCAAAAGCTCACAGGATGCATTGCGGCCCTTAGTCGATTCATCTCTCGAATGGGTGAACGAGGGCTACCTTTCTTCAAGTTGCTTAAGAAGCATGACAATTTCGAGTGGACCAAGGAGGCTGAAGATGCTTTTCAAGATCTGAAAAGGTACTTATCGTCTCTATCAGTTTTAGTATCACCTAAAAAAAGAGGAGCTCTTTCTGTATATTGCAGCTACCCCCCAAGTGGTAAGCATGGTCCTGGTGGTCGAACGTGATTGCCTTGAGAAAAAGACCAAAATCCAGAAACCAGTGTATTACGTGAGCGAGGTCTTGCATGGTGCCAAGTCGCAATATCCTCATATACAGAAGATACTATACGTTGTCCTGATGACTTCCCGGAAGTTGCGGAACTACTTCCAGGCGCACAAGATCACGGTTATGACAACGTATCTGCTCAAGGTGCTGCGCAACCAAGAGGTGACAGGACGAATTGCGCAATGGGCGGTCGAGCTCAACGAGTTCAAAGTCTATTTTGCACCGTGGACCAGCAGGTCAGGGGTTCTGGCAGACTTCGTCACAAAATGGACTCACGTCGAGAAAAAGGAAGCCAAGACAGTCGATGACCACTGGACTATGTTCTTCGATGGATCACTTATGCTCCAAGGCTCGGAGGCTGGCATCATGCTTAAATCTCCGACAGGTGAGGAACTTAAATATGTCATTCAACTCAATTTTTTAGCTTCAAATAACATGCAGAATACGAGGGACTGGTCAACGGACTTCGAATAGCCGCAACACTAGGAATCAAGCAATTACTTGTGAAAGGGGACTCACAGCTAGTTATAAACCATGTGCAAAAATAGTACCAGTGCTCGGATGACAACATGGCAGCGTACTTGAATGAGGTTCACAAGTTATAGCACAAGTTTGAAGGTCTAGAGGTAAAGCACATCCGACGGAGTGATAACACCACCGCAAATGAACTTGCCAGGCTCGCTTCATCCTGTTCACCCGCGCCCGCAGGAGTCTTCATTCAAAAACTCCCTAAACCATCCGTCTCCCCCCCTCGCGAGAGACAGATGCTGTCCAACTCGACCAGTAGCCTGGTTGAGTCAGCGAGGCAGAACTCGTAGACACAGAAGCTGCGCTACTCAAATGCGAGCTGACCTGGATGACTCCATTCCAAGCCTATCTCGAAGGTCGAGAGATCCTTGACGATGATACCTCAGCCGAGAAAATTGCACGTAAGTCCAAGCTATACGCATTGGTAGACGGCAAGCTCTATCAGAAAGGGAGTAACGGAATCTTGATGAAGTGCATCACTCAGGAAGAGGGTAATAAAATATTTCTTGATGTCCATGGATTGCTCTGCGGCAACCATGCATCCTATCGCACTCTAGTCGAGAAAGTTTTTCGACAAGGGTTCTATTGGTCGACTGTCCTCCAGGATGCTTGTGAGCTGGTGAAAAGGTGCAAAAGCTTCCAATTCCACGACAAGCAAACCACCCGACCAGCCTAGACTCTGCAAACTATTCCTTTATCTTGGCCCTTCTCTGTCTGGGGTTTGGATATCTTGGGATGGTTCCATTGAACCTAAGGAGGTTACAAGTTCCTATTCATGGTAATCAACACATTCACCAAGTGGATCGAGGCCGAACCTGTCAGGAGCATCACCTCAGAAACAGCCAAGAGGTTCATGAGGAGTATTGTTACTCGATTTGGCATTCCGAATCGAGTGATTACCGACAATGGTAGCTAGTTCAAGATCAGTGCTTTTACAGTCTTCTATGAAGAACTGGGAATCAAACTTTGTTTCGCCTCTGTAGCTCATCCTCAGAGTAACAGTCAGGTCAAACGTGCCAATGGCATGATCCTGTAGAGGATTAAGACCCGTGTATTCGATAGGCTAAAGGCTTACTCGACTCGGTGGGCAAAATAACTTCTCTCGGTATTATGGGCCATTCGAACATCGACTAGTTGAGCCACCAGTGAGACTCCATTTTTCTTGGTCTACAGAGCAGAAGCAGTGCTTCCAACCGAGTTAACGTTCAAATCACCCTGAGTGGAGAACTACTGTCGGGACCTGAATATGCAAATCCGGACCCTCTGTGTATACTACACTAGTCCAGAATCACGCTAGTGCACACAGGCTCAACATTAGTGAATATCATAATCATACATAGCAGAAATAAGATAAAAGACATTATATACTAAATATTACTAGTTGAATGACCTTATAGCCAACTTACTTAACAATGCCTCACAAGGCTGAACAACAAATTGAGCTGCAATGAAATGAAGACGGAGATAAACCCTCAAGATACCACGAGCAACCGACAAGGCTCGCACCTAAATATTCGCCCTTCATGGTACACCTTCTTCAAAGACTTGATGATGTTGTAGGCAAGGGTGAGTACATAAAGCACTCAACAAGTTGTGCATGTAATGCAATTCTAACATAGCTATATGCAAGGCTTATTCCAAAGAAAGGCTAAGTGGTTCATTTGCAAGAAAGCAGCGTTTATGAACAAGTACAGTATATAGATTGCAAAAACAGTAATAAAACAAATAATAATAATAGATAGATTCAACATTTCTCAAGTAAACCAAGTTTCTCGTCCTAAGTCAAGATTCAACCTTCCATGGCAACCTGCCATTCATCCCAAGTTTTCATTTTGCAAAAGTCTAAACCCTTGACTGTAATTCCCGAGCATTGCTCAATACCGTGAGCACGGCTATTCGAATAGTTTGTACACTCTGCAGAGGTTTGCCAATTCCTCCTCCGAAGCCTCGCACAATTCAACATCTACGCGAATCGAGAAGAAATAGCAAATAAACACCAAAACCAGAGAACAAACAAACTCTAAAAATCCAACAAAAATCACCATTAGATAGATCTCAATTTTACAAATTTTAGGAATTTGAATCACCTCAATCGAGTTCAGTATGAGGAGAACGAGCCCTCGGAAGATTCAAAAATCCAAAATCCCTAAAATTGGAAAATCCAATTATTTTTGAAAAGAAAATCCGATTTATTATGTAGTTAACGCCAAGACTACGCCGATCCCAGATGGTCGACACGTGTATTAATCGCTACCGATCATAACTGATCTAACGGTCATCAACAATACAGCTACGTGGCAAAACGATAGCCATCCGATCTAGATCGGACGACCGACGCTTACCGAGTACTTTACTATTGACCTAATCGACATGGCGCAATCTTAACCCTTCATCTAAGATCGGACGATGGAAACCTTACCCGAGCGGTGCAATGTGCCTCGAAGCGACGCGGCTTGATCTCGACGGTCCAATGGCAATCCAACGGCTGGCGTTGCTCAAGCACGGCGATGGCTGCATGGCGGCGCTGGGGTACTGGCGTTGAAGACGAAGACCACCTCGACGGCGTTTCGGCGCTTCCCGGCGAGGAAGAATTAGCGAAACGAATCCGTCTCGACGTGATGAACTCAGATCTACCCTCGGAACGGCGGAAGAGTCACCGGCGGCGGCCGAAATGCGGCGAAAACTCCTCGGAATCTCCGGCGAGTGCGCGCGACTTCCTCGGTGACCCTCTAGCGGTGATGAAACACGGAAACGAAGCGGTGACTTGTGAGGATTCTCGGGAGAGGCTTCGGGGTCCTTAAATACCCGGTGGCGGCGCGTAAAATTGGAAACCATGGCGGCAAGGTCTCGAATCGGATACTGGTGGCGGCGTAATTCGACTTCGGACACGAAGACGAACAGCCATACAATCTTGATCCGACGGCCCGGATAGAATGGGGTTTCCGAATCGGTAAGTTTTGATAAAGGCCGTGCGATGAAGATCTAACGGCGACGGGCGCTAGGGTTTTCAGTAAATGACGCGGCTTGAAAATGGCCGTTGGATCTTGATCCGACGGTGCGCGCTAATTCTCCCAAATCCATCAATTTGGGCGAAGCTCGAGCACAAAGAATGGGCTTCGCCCACATCGCTTCGAGGTATTTTTCCGGGGTTTTTGATTTGAAATAAATAAGGAAAATCATTTGATTTATTTTGGGCAGTAAAAATACCATAAAAATTCCAAGAAAAATCTCAAAAATACTTTGAGACATTCTGAGCTTAAATAAAATATTTTTGGCAAAACTTTATTTTAAACTTTTTCTATTTATAATTATTTCTTGACAAAAGGTAATATATTTTAATTTGAAATAATTCAATAAATCTCAGAAAAATCCAAATAAATCTAGAAAATTCACAAAAAATCATAAATTGCAATAGAACACTATTAAATAAAATAAAATCAAAAATTTGGGATGTTACAAACCTCCCCCCTTAACATGTTTGGGAATTCTGCCTTCAGGTCCTCTTCACGCTCCCAGGTTGCTTCGCCCTCCGAATGGTTGCTCTATTGAACTCTGCAAAAGCGAATAGACTTGTTTCTGGTCCTGCGCTCTATCACATCCAAAATCTTGATCGGCTGCTCCTTGTAAGTCAAGTCCTCCTGCAACTCGATTGTTCTTAATGGCGCTCGCTCACCGCACTCGAGACACTTTTAAGCCGTGACACATGGAACACATCATGAACTCCTCGCTAATGACCGGGCAATTTAGTTGATATGCAACCTCTCTCTGCGGCTCAAGATTTTAAATGGTCCGACAACTGGTGCAAGCTTCCTTTTGACATGAAACCTTTTTACACCTTTAAGGGAGTAACCCTGAGATACACGAAATCATTAGGTTCAAAACTCAAATCACGACGGCGATTGTCAAGATAACTCTTACGCTTTGATCAGGTTGTTTTCAATCTTTCCCCGATCATGGCAACTTGCTCTTCAAATTTCTCTGAAAATTTCTGTGCCCAAACACGAGCACCGCCTGCCTCATTCCAATTCAACGGGTAGTGCAGTAACGCACCATACAAGGCTTCATATGGTGACATTTGCAAACTAGCTCGATAACTATTGTTATAATCAATTTCGTGATATGGCAAACATTTATCCCAAGATGTCTTCAGACGATATCGCACAAGCTCTCAACATATCCTCGAGAATCTGATTAACTCTTTCTGTTTGGCCATCTGTCTGTGGATGATAAGCGGTGCTAAAATTCAAACGAGTTCCCATTGCTTCATGCAGTTTGTCCCAAAATCTTGAAGTAAATTGGGTACCTCGATCTGACACAATCTTCTTAGGCACATCATGTAAACATACAATTCTTGCCATGTATAATTCGGCTAATCGATCACCTGAATAGGTTATCTTCACTGGGATGAAGTGAGCAACTTTAGTCAACCGATCAATGATGACCCATATGGAATCATAACCTCTCTGAGTCTTGGGCAACCCCGTGATAAAATCCATTCCAATCTCCTCCCATTTCCATTCCAGAATCTTTAAGGCTGCAAAAGTCCTGCGGGCTTTTGATGCATCACTTTTACCCTCTGACACACGTCACACAATGCAACATGCTCTGCTACTTCACGCTTCATGCTAGGCCACCAGAATCTCTTTTTAGGGTCCTGATACATTTTGGCACTTCTCGGATGAATAGAATACTTGGAATCGTGTGCTTCCTCAAGAATTAAGTTCTTAAGCTCCTTCTCATTTGGCACACAAATTCGACCTTTGAACCACAGGGTTCCTTGTTCATCTACTGAGAAATCCTCTGCCAAACCCTCTTCTTTCTTGGACTTGATCTTACTGATCTTCTCATCTTTACTCTTCCTATCTCGATTTGATCCTCTAAGGTTGGCTTCACTTCTAAAGCAAATGATAAATCCTCATGCACAACTTCCAATCTCATCCTCTGAAATTCTTCACACAACTCCTGTTGATCGCTTGCTACCAACGAATTCACACTGTGATTTTTACGACTCAGGGCATCGGCTACCACATTAGCTTTTCCAGGATGATAATGGATTCCAACATTATAATCCTTGATCAATTCTAGCCATCTTCTCTGCCTCATATTAAGATCTGACTGGGTGAATATGTACTTCAAACTCTTATGATCCGTATATATCTCACATCTATTTCCAATGAGATAATGACGCCATATCTTTAAAGCATGCACTACGGCAGCTAACTCCAGATCATGCGTCGGATAATTCCCTTCATGCGGCCTCAACTGCCTTGACACGTAGGCCACAACTTTGCCATTCTGCATCAACACACAACCAAGACCTTGCCTTGAGGCATCACAATAAATGTCAAAGCTACAATGTACATCTGGCAATACTAACACCGGTGCAGATGTTAATCGCTTCTTTAGCTCCTGAAAACTCTCCTCGCACTCTAGCGTCCATGCAAACTTCTTCTCTTTCTTCAATAATTGCGTAAGAGGTCTAGCAATCATCGAAAATCCTTCGATGAACCAACGGTAATATCCCGCCATACCCAGAAAACTACGGATTTAGGTAACTGTCTTCGGCGGCTCCCTATGCAACACAGCTTTCACTTTACTTGGATCCACGACAACTCCTTTAGCGGTCATTACATGGCCAAGGAATTCCACCTTCTCCTTCCAAAAGTCACACTTACTGAATTTAGCATACAACTGCTGTTCTCGCAACTTCTCCAAAAGCAATCTCAGATGTTCTACGTGCTCCTCTTTTGACTTGGAGTACACAAGGATATCGTCTATAAAGACAACCACAAACTTATCCATATATTCCATGAACACCTTATTCATCATGTTCATGAAGTATGCAAGGGCATTTGTCAATCCGAAAGACATAACTGTAAACTCATAATGACCATAACGGGTAGACAATGCAGTCTTCGGTATATCTTCCTCTCGAATCCTCAACTGATGATACCCGGATCGGAGATCTATCTTGGAGAAAACTCCTGCTCCTCTCAACTGTCCAAGCACATTGTCGATCCTGATATTGGATACTTGTTTTCGATCTTTTCTTCCTTTAGAGCACGATTTAGTGCACTTTCCTAATCTTCCATTTTTCTTTTTATAAACAAGAGCTCCCATGGTGCGTACCAAGTCTTCCCAAAACTCTTCCTAGTAATTCTTCGATATGCTTTTCCATTTTCCCACTAATTCATTAGTAGACATTTGACATGGTTTTTTCGCTATTGGTCTTTGTATTGTGCACTAATTCGCCATTTAACTTGATCTTTCAATATGACTAAGATACCAAAGAAATTCTTGAAAAATATATCAAGGTATTCTCTGACAGCTGGCGCATCTTCTAATTGAAAAATTCCACACTATTATCCATCAGCTGACTAACACAAACTGTCATCGCTTTAAACCCTCTTTTTCCCACATTTAGGGTTTTAAATCGATATACTCTTCACTAAAATAGCCTTATGTTTGAGCATCCAACTAATTTCAAGAATAACCTAAATATCCAACACAATATGATTTGCTTGGAACTCTACTCACTCGATAAGCACTGAACTCTCAACATCCTGGTTAAGTGTAGTATAACTGAACACTTACTGACACTGACAAATCCTCTGGTTAACAAGCTCACGCTGGTTACCATTGAACTAGCCACCATTGCACATGCATCATTGTCAGGTGAACCATAAACACAAGGATACTCGTAGAGAAACATCTAACTCATCATTTTACATTATTGCTCTTCATTCCAATACTCCGTATACCGATGTATCAACCATTCCTGCTTTATTTCTTTTAACAAGGAAACCTTTTCATGGGATTCATCACTAATCTCTCCACTTTACAATTAGGGTTACGGTATTGCACTAAGTAAACTCATGGCTCCTGACTTTCTTGATTTAGCATTGGCGCTGAGGCTTAAACAAGGACGGAGTTGAAATTGACTTGAACCAACGCGATTGCTTTCCTTTGAGGGCATTTATTGGCAAAATGCTCAGATTTGTGGCAATTAAAACAGAGTCTAGGGTGAATTTTCTTTCTTGAGCATTCGTTGACCGGAATAATGTCCTTTCTTAGACACCTTTTCCTCAGTTGGTTCTCTAGGCAAATTTCTCTCGCAATTTCACCACTCACTCTTGGCGTTATGTACCGGACTGAGGTAACTTCCGATATATCTATGGCTATAGGAATTACTTGTTCTCTCTGTGGGCATTGCTTGACAAAATGGCCTTCTTCTTGACAGTAGTAGCACAACCGTTTGCATCGTTTTGCCTTGATGGGTGCAACTGTATACTCATCATCATCACTCTTATAATTCAGGGCTGGTTGCTTCAGAGGGCACTCTCCAGAAGAATGGCTTCCTTCACAACTGGAGCAATTGATCGCGTGTTCGTCAGCGGTATGTCCTATTTTTCCACAGCGAATGCACGCACGATCTTCTAAATTGTTTGGTTGACAGCACTTCATAGAACAATGTCTAGATTTCAAACAAGGTGCAGGGGTAGCGTCCTTCTCTGAATTCACGGTGACCATACCATTCCTTGGTGGAGCAAAGAGATCATGAAAGGCAGCATTAAATTCATTCCAAGTGATATCCTGTGGGGCATCATGGTTAGCGCAATAGCCTTTCCACCATTCAGCGGCAACTCCTCGTAACTGATATGAAGCATACAAGACCTTCTCATCACTTCTGCACTGAGCTATGAATAGCTTCCTTTCAATGGTCTTGAGCCAATCTTCTGCTTCCGAAGGTGAAACATTTCCTTAAAATGTTGGTGGACGAGTCTTTATGAATTCTAATAACCTTGAGTCAACACAGGGATCACTAATAACAGTTCGAGATGCCTTGCTGACATTAGCTTGATTAGTCCTATTCTGTATTTGCTTCATCATTACTTGCATCAACTGGGTTTGAGCGGCCAAAACTCTTTGAAACTCTGCATATCTATCAGTAGTGACGGTTGAAAAACTAATCCATCCTTGGAGTTTCTATTGAGTTGATTTTCACTTCCACTGGCTCCATTGCTATCGCTAATCTGAACCATCTGCTTGGTTACCTTAAAGGGTTTAGGGAAGAGGGAAATAGCATAGGTAAGGAGTAAGAATCCTAACACAGGAGAGATAGGTTTAACCCAATAACTTAAGCAATCAATATTAATAACTTGGTATGGTTGCTTATGTAAGCCTAAAAGCTTTGCAACACATACTGCACACCCAGCCATCAAGAAGAACCAATTCAACCTAAACACACAAAACTACCGTCTACATAGGCGACACTCCTATCTTAGGAAACGCGACTCCCACACATGAGTCTCAACTGGCTACTTGAAGTACTGAGTCTTCTAGCTCTTGAAACACTTCATTGATCCGCTCTTCCATGAGCTTGATGATTCCTTCCGTCATGATCATTATGTTAGCAGCAGGCACTTGATGCCATCTCCTAAAGTGTGGTATATCGTGTTCTACTTAAGATAACTCAGGTAAGATTTTAACTCAATTTAGCAGAGGTAAGAGAAAGAAATTTTAGCAATGGAAAAGAAAGAATTTTTGGTAAGGATAGAAATAGAAGAATGAGATAAGTCAAGAACACATTATTCTTCTAGGTTAGGTCTTTTACTTTAGAAAATAATTTTGAAGGACCTATAGGGATGACCAGACTACCTAGGGTCAAGACCTACAGTCAGTATGGCTCTGATACCACCTTTGTCGGGACCCGAATATGCAAATCCGGACCCTCTGTGTATACTGCACTAGTCCAGAATCACGCTAGTGCACACAGGCTCAACATTAGTGAATATCATAATCATACATAGCAGAAATAAGATAAAAGATATTATATACTAAATATTACTAGTTGAATGACCTTATAGCCAACTTACTTAACAATGCCTCACAAGGCTGAACAACAAATTGAACTGCAGCGGAAATGAAGACGTAGATAAACCCCTTAGTATACCACAGGCAACTGACAAGGCTCGCACCCTAAATATTCGTCCCTTCATGGTACACCTTCTTCAGCACTGATGATGTTGTAGGCAAGGGTGAGTACATAAAGCACTCAACAAGTTGTGCACAGAATGCAATTCTAACATAGCTATATGCAAGGCTTATTCCAAAGAAAGGCTAAGTGGTTCATTTGCAGTAAAGCAGCGTTTATGAACAAGTACAGTATATAGATTGCAAAAACAGTAATAAAACAAATAACAATAATAGATAGATTCAGCATTTCTCAAGTAAACCAAGTTTCTTATCCTAAGTCAAGATTCAACCTTCCATGGCAACCTGCCATCCATCCCAAGTTTTCATTTTGCAAAAGTCTAAACCCTTGACTGTAATTCCCGAGCATTGCTCAATACCGTGAGCACAGCTATTCGAATAGTTTGTAAAAGTCTAAAAGCCTTTACAATGCATCATCTTAACCCAGTACTACCCGCTGAGGTTTCAACACTGATGGGTTACACCACCACAACAGGGCCCCCCTCTTGCGCCATGTGAGTTTCCTCCGTACACCCGGACTCACACCACCACGATAGTACTCAAGCTAAGACTTTGCAAATTAGTCACTAGGCTGCCCCATATGCATATGTGGTTGCATGATTGACTCAGGTCAAAGGCTCGCAAGGTGTCCTTAGGGTTGATCGAAGCAAGACTTGCACATACCCTCTGCCCATCGGGCCCACCCAAGCACACTTGCCCTTGCTACATGCTTCAATCTAAAATCACCATTAGATAGATCTCAATTTTACAAATTTTTAGGAATTTGAATCACCTCAATCGGAGTTCGTATGAGGGAGAACGAGCCCTCGGAAGATTCAAAAATCCAAAAATCCCTAAAATTGGAAAATCCGAATTATTTTTGAAAAGAAAATCCGATTTATTGCGTAAGCTGACGTCAGCACTGCGCTGATCCGGTACGGCTGACACGTGGTGCAATCGCTACCGATCATAACCGATCTAACGGTCATCAACAATACAGCTACGTGGTAAAACGACAGCCATCCGATCTAGATCGGACGACCGACACTTACCGAGTACTTTACTATTGCCCTAATCGACATGGCGCAATCTTAACCCTTCATCTAAGATCGGACGGTGGAAACCTTACCCGAGCGGTGCATCAGGCCTCGGTTTACGCGGCTTGATCTCGACGGTCCAATGGCAATCCAACGGCTGGCGTTGCTCGAGCACGGCGATGGCTGCACGGCGGCGCTGGGGTACCGGCGTTGAAGACGAAGACCACCCCGACGGTGTTTCGGCGCTTCTCGGCGAGGAAGAATTAGCGAAACGAATCCGTCTCGACGTGATGAACTCAGATCTACCCTCGGAACGGCGGAAGAGTCACCGTGCGCATGAAATGGCGAAAACTCCTCGAAAACTCCTAAGAAGCGCGACTTCTCGGTGACCCTCGTGGCGATGCAACATGGAAACGGCGGCGACTTGTGAGGATTCTCGGAGAGGCGGGGTCCTTAATACCGGCAAAGCGCACAGAAATTGGAAACCATGGCGGCGTGAGTCCGAATCGGATCTGATGGCGGGGCGAATTCGACTCGGACTCGAAGACGAACAGCCATACAATCTTGATCTGACGGCCCGGATAGAATGGGGTTTCCGAATCGGTAAGTTTTGATAAAGGCCGTGCGATGAAGATCTAACGGCGACAGGCGCTAGGGTTTTCAGTAAATGACGCGGCTTGAAAATGGCCGTTGGATCTTGATCCGACGGTGCGCGCGTTAATTCTCCCGAATCCATCGGTACTGGGCGAACCTCGAGAAGACAAGAATGGGCTTCGCCCACATCGCTCCGAGGATTTTTCCGGGGTTTTTTATTTAAAATAAATAAGGAAAATCATTTGATTTATTTAGGGCAGTGAAAATACCATAAAAATTCCAAGAAAAATCTCAAAAATACTTTGAGACATTCTGAGCTTAAATAAAATATTTTTGGCAAAACTTTATTTTAAACTTTTCTATTTATAATTATTTCTTGACAAAAGGTAATATATTTTAATTTGAAATAATTCAATAAATCTTAAAAATCCAAATAAATCTAGAAAATTCACAAAAATCATAAATTGCAATAGAACACTATTAAATAAAATAAAATCAAAAATTTGGGATGTCACAACTACTCAGAAAAGGAGAAAGAGCAAGAGCAAGTGGACAACATAAATTTACTCGAAGAATACAGAGATCAAGCATCTATTCAAGCAGCCAAGTATCAACAGGCCTTATGAAGATATCACAGTACAAGAGTCCAAGAAAGAGAGCTCGATGTTGGGGACTTAGTACTACGAAAGGTGTAGAAACAAGACAATCGTAACAAGTTATCACCTAAATGAGGAGGCCCCTACGTGGTAGTCAAAGATACTCGGCCAGGATCGGTGCGGTTATCTACAGCAGACAGTGTGATACTGGACAACTCGTGGAACATCGGTCAGTTAAAAAAATTCCACACATAAAAGAAAAAATGTTGCATTCACAAAATCGAACAAAGTAAAAATCTCCAGGTAAGTAAAAGTTCATTTTATTTACATTGCTAACAAAAGTTTTCTATTACATTCGTACGAAAGCTACCCTAGGCACCTATAACTACCTGCCTTCAAAGGCATCCCACCTTCTCTTTTGCTCGCTCCAGAGCAGGCAGCTGATAGTTCCCGGAATGGGCTTGCACCCTCAGTGAGGGCCGGAAGAGGCGGCGAGGGCGCGCCAACCAGTTGATGGCAAGGGATCCACCTCCTGTGCCACCAAATTCCCTCGGCCATCATAATGGCTTGGAGGGCAAGCAAGCGCCAGGTTGATGGAGCTGTCTTGAGCTTCATCTTCACCAGCGGCCTTGCCTTTTTCTCCTCTGGTGTTGGAGGAGGAAGCAACCCTCGCAAGAGGAACGGAGGTCGATGGTTTTGTGTGGGGGCAACGCGCAGCTTGCTCATCACCTCATCCTCTTCCTCAGATCAAATCTCCCTCTCGACGGCCCTCTTGTTGATCTCCTCCTCCTCCTTGGGCCAGACCTCCTTTTTGATAGCATCCCAGTCGATCTCGTTGTCTTTGTCCTCAGAGAGGACAATGATGATGCACCGAGAGGGCCCCGTGGCTAGAGGTAGGGATGGAATCTCAATGGAAACCTCCTGAGGAGGGGCTCCCTCGAGGATCTCCAAGGAAGGAGACTGGGGCGGCGAGGAGGCCATGAAGACGTTTGAAGAAGCTAAAAGTGTGGCAATGCAAAAGGGGGAGAAAGGTGGTGCCAAGTGACCACGCGTCCCGTCTATTTATAGCTCTGGGAGCAAGTCAGGCCAGGAGTTGCGAGTCAACAGGGGTCCGTGTTGATTCCAGTTTACGAGGTGTTCCTCTATACTCTTACATAAATGCAGAAGCTGAAAAGATGCCAAGTAATGATGAGCCGCGTGAAGACCGAAGGACATGATGGCTGCAACAGTCCTTAGTCATAATAACTAAGTAAAAATAGCGCTAAGCCTTATCGGTCCACCCAGGGGCTCGTGCACCTAAGTGTACGATCGAAGGACATCGGACATCATGCTCATGCCCAATTGTCTCCTCGATGGCATAATCGAGCGGGAAGTTAGGGGCCATGTCATACTTTCGCCAGATGATGAACTCTACCAAGTATGCTCGGGGGCTCGTGCGCCGAGGCATATGGTCGAGAGTTGTCTTCAAAAGATGATTATGCCCTATTTCTTTGTGTAATCGCTTATCGAGTAGGAGGTCGAAGCTTATGTTGCTCAAGTTCTCGCCTCTGCTTAGCCCTATCCTCGGGTTGAGATACCAATCGAGTAAGGGACCAGGAGTCGTGACAGATGCATGACGCTAATGCTCCGCTGGCACCTCGATCTAGCTATCGAGTAAAAGTCGAGACCCGAATCACAACATTATGTTTGCCATACTCTACTCCCCACCCGATGATCTCATCGAGTAAGGAGTCGGGGGCTACAGGTAACTCGATGTGTAGGTAACTCGATGCCTTGTTTAATTATCTGCCATTGTCAGTTCTCATTTTAATTGATATAGTTATCGAGTGAAGCACACTGTAGGCACAAATCCTTTGCCATTAGTTTATACGAATGCAAATCCCTTTGCATGTGTTTACTCGATTTCGAGCTTAGCTGGTCAGCAAACAAAACCAAAGCTTGGCCATGCCTAAACCTGAGGACGAGCAATTCTGTCCTACGTGCAAATGAGCACAAGATTGTCAGACATCTAACGATCAGTGACTGGTGGGAGACGAGGTCTCTAGTCAGTTCTACATGCGCTGCTCAACAAGTTTATGGTCGCTACATAGTCTAAGTCATATAGTCAATAAAGACGTGCAAAGAGTTGCATAACTTTTAATGTTATCTACACATCACCAATATTACACACAACCTCTCTGGGCGAAAGCTCGCGAGCCTAGAAATTTGATGAGAATTTTCTCTTGAGTCTTGTGTGCAGAAATTGATGAAATACGGACGTAAAAATCTAGAGGCCCACAAGTGCTAATCGAAATTGCATCTACTCCTGTGTCCTTTCGCTTCATCAGTAAGGAATCAAAAGGCAGGACATGAAAAGACAAGCAAGTCAGTTAGTATTCTCATAAAAAAGTCACGGCATTGGCGTAAGTTTGATTACATCAGCGCGATGAGCCTAGGGGTTTTGTCTGGCCTCGCCATCAAGAGACAACTCCAGCTAGTTCACGAACCTCTCGGATTGGCCTTTGAAGGACTCGACAAGGTTGGCATCCTCGTCCTGCTCGCAAGTGAAGCCCTCATCCATGCACGAGAGGTCCAGGTCTGGATGGTGGTTCTCCACCAGGCCCAGTAGAAACTAAGATGCAAGATGAGCTAACGAGGTCATGTTGTAGATGGTTTTCGACTGCAGAGTGGCCAATGTCATATCTGTTGCAGCCGTTTCCCCCTCGACCACCTTCAAGGTCATCTCCACCTTGTCTAGGTCAACTTTGGCTTTGTGCCACGTGGCATCCAAGGAAGCGTTTTTGGCCCTTAGCGCCTCCACCTCCGCCTTCAACTTTTTGCCTCTGCATCAGCTTCGGCCCTGGCTGCCTTTAGCTCTGCCCAAAGTCCCACTAGCTTAGAGTCCATCCGGGTTATCTGCTGATGGAAAGCTAAAAGTCGGTCATTCCGCTGATGAGCTTGCTCGCAGAACAACTCGACATGACATAGGGTCTCCGTGACACTCTGTCAAAAGCAGGCAAAAGAAGTTAATAAGAAAAGGAGGGGCAGAGTGGAGAATAAAACCAAGTTGAAGAAGCAACAGGATGTGTTTACATACCTATAGTTGTGGCTTCAATACCGACCAGTATTCAAAAGATGCCGAAAGAGTCAGAAGAGACAAGATCATTGCCGTGATGGTCGAAGTCGTTACCTCGGAGACCTAAGTGAGTGTGACCATTTCCAGCAAAGGCGGGGCACTGACCGTGGCCGGGGCAACCGTGACCAGCGGCGGCAAGGTGCTAGCCAGAACGGGTTCGATGTGTTGGGCGACGGCAGGGCGCCGGTAGTAGCATCCTCAACCGCACCACTGAGCGCACCCTTCCTGCAGGAGGCTTTCTATGAGCTTTCTCCCAGAAAGGAGGTGAAGTCTAGAAGAAGCGAATGAAGACACCTCCCTATCTTAAATCTTCCCCTTACATTCTCTTCTAGGGCAGATGCTTTCATCGGGCCCGTTTGGCTCTAGCAGCCGCCGTCTCGATTGGCCCGACCAGTTGGAGCGATGGCACTGGCAGGTCAACGACCGAAGGCAGAGCCTGTCTACACAAGATGATCATGAGTAACGTGCTAGGCTATGAACGGATTAAAATAACTACTTAACAATGGCATTACTATTCTGACCATCTCGGTCGATGAAGACTCTCCTTGTGTAGACGCCTGGGAAGCAGCTGCCAAACTTCATGCATCGGCACCCCAGGTGGCCCGTTGGTCCTCCAAGATCTGTCATACTACGTCATTAGTGATCTCATAACATCCAAGCGAGCGATTGAATATCACCTGGTCAGAAGTTCTCGTCAATGATGTCTGAAGTCATTTCACCGGTCACTGGAACATCGGTGAAGTCGGTCTCCTCATTCAGGGAGAGCCAGCAGCCTCTTGCTCCAGAGCTACTTCGACCTCGCTGGGAGCTATGGCGGGCACCATGTTATCCGCAGATGGCCCCACGCCAGCAGGAGCTGAGCCCGATACTTGCTCGCCGTCTTGAGCAGGCTCATCGTCCAAGTTAGTGGCTCCCTCAAGCAGCCCGCTGCATTTGTCAAACTCGGCCTCCTGAAAAGAAAAACTAGTTAAACAACAACGTATGCCCAGGTATGGCAGGACTGGCCGTTACTCGATATATACCTTTGGACTTGGTCAGAGAGTAGGCCTCCACACCACAAGGGCAAGGTTCTAAGCCTTGAAATATCTTTCTCAGACGAGAGGAGATGTTTGCATCTGACAAGACTATTGGTCAGTAAGTCAGTTTGTTAGCCACCAGCCATGGCGAAAAAAAGAAAGCAATAGACAGAGTTATTGTTGCTTACTCTTAGGGCTATCTCTAGTCGCGTCGTTGACCCTAGAGTACTCCTAGGCCAGGTGGTCCTGGCACTTTAGCAGACTCGACTGCCGCGTCAGAAAATCCCGGGCGACATGCCACCCGGTTAACCCCCTCTTTCTCAGCTCCTCAATTTTCTCGACATAAAGCGCATTCCGCACTGTCGACAGAGGGACTTTCGTCCAGAGGCCAATAGAGGTTAGGAAGAACGGCTGATAAGCCAGGGAAAAATTGACTGTATCTGGCGAGGTGATATAGAACCACCCTTTTTTCCAGTCCGATTGCCAGGAATAAGTCACCGGAACTGGGATATAAACACTAGCAGTGCTGCTGCAGAGGTGAAATCCAGTACCCCCAACGACCTCATTTTTTGTCGATCTCTTCAAACCGTAAAAGTGGCGAAACAAATTGAGGCTGGGTCTAATACCCATGAAGGCCTCACATAGATGAGCAAATACATTGAGCATTGTAATCGAGTTAGGGCTCAGGTGGAAAAGCTGAATTCCGTAGAAATCCAGATTACCAAGAAGAAATTTGGAAGGGGGAAAGCTGAGACAGCAGCAGAAGAAAGACTCAAAAACTACAGTCTCGTCCTCATCCTTAGGGGTCGAATAAGCATCACCGATGGATGGTCTCCTGTGGAAGAATTCCTAAGGAGGGACGAAGCCGCATTTCTCCAGTTCCACAAGATGCTTCTTTGTCATTATAGACTTTTGCCATACTTGCTAGAAGGTTCATCGCTGAAGACCGGCCCGGTCACCGTCGTCTCCTTCTTCGACTGTGCGGTGGCCTTAGAGTTGGCAGAAGAGCTAGAAGCCATTGGAGCAGGCGAGAAGAAGATCTCCCAAAAACGCGAGCGACACAAGGATTCAAAGGGGCATGACGGAGGCTTCGAGAACTAGGCTGAAGATGAAGGAATTAAATGGCTACTGTTCCAAAGCTAAAGATTTATAAGCTAAGAGTGTCCAGGCACAACAGTTCATTTCCCGCCACACGGCACGTCGATCGACAGAAAAAGTGGAATGATGGCGCCGCATTCGCCGTAGCACCTCTGATAAGAACAATAAATGCTGAAACTGCTCAACGTTCAGAATTTCTAACAACCATTCCAACTCCACTCAAAGTCGAGTTGACTGGTCAATGTCGAGCGACGTGAGGTTACCTTAAGCATTCGAGCTAGACTTGCAGCAGGGCGCTCGACCCCACACATCCTACTCGATGCTTAGCAATTCCAACTTGCTCGAATCATTTGACCATAAGCAGGCGAGGCATTGCTCAACCAAACTGAGTTTGGCGGTAATCGACCAAGCGCTCAAACGGACCCTTCCCTAAGTAGATTTCGGGGGCTACCGTCGAATATCCTAATATGGGATGTGCGCGTACACCATAAAGTCAAAGATCATAGCATATATGTCTCTACCAGCATTTGGCAACTCCTGATATTTCGAGCCTAGTTCAACGGGATAAGATATATGGAGAAGGGATATCTCCGTGCGAGGCAGAATTCGATCGTATTCCCGATATGAGGAAACCCACTCGAATTTGTCCAGCGGCTATGGAAGTTCAACAAGACTCCTTGTTGACCACGATTCGGTACTCCAACCCACTATATAAGGGCAAGGGTAGACATCATCAAGGACAACCCAATTCGGAACGCAAGTCTCAAGCTACAACCATCCAGAGCTAGATGCACAAGAAGATCTCCAAACAAGATACCCAATAGCCATAGCCTAGCCACCCCCATATTCATATTTTTCCTTGTAATCAAGACTAGCCTCTCCAATTTGTAATTTGTTCATCAATTTCATATAGCATCTACACAGGAGTAGGGTGTTACTCAATCTAGAGGCCCGAATCTATCTACATCGTGTGCTCCCGATTGTGTGTTTAATTCTACATATCTTGAAAGTACCCGAATATAAGTATGTTGTCGATTACTAACCTTCGACAGTTCTCTACACATGTTTGGAATTATTGGAGACATCCAAGGCTTCACAAAGCATGAGCACACGCTTTTGCACTAAACACACTCACATGTACATACACCTAAAATTATTGAACACTAGTGTGAAGTCTAAAACTTAAACCTTAATAAGCTGACTGTACACCCACACACACCTAGTCATCCGACCATAGTCTCGCTGCCGTGATTCTCCATACTTGACTAGGCATTGTACTTGATTTTTTCTGTTTTGTCCTAAGTAGTATTTCTTACCTAGGTTCCTACTCCCTAAAACTTATGATTATCATCAACATATGGTTTACGTCGTCTCAAGATAAAACTATATATGCTGCTTGATGCGGTTAGGGACAGGTTAACAAATTAAATTAGTAACATGCATGACAGCATGAAGTAGCTACTAGCGGATGCGTTGTATGTATATTGAACTAACTTATGTCTAACCAGCCGATCAAAATTCCTCAAGCACAACTAGCCGGCTAACAGGTTCTTACTTTGTAAGTTGATTTATACAAAACTCTGCATCCGTTTTACTCAGTATAAGCAACTTCAGCATCTTCTGATTTAAAAAAAAAGACAATAAAACTAGTGAACACAAGGAGAACACTGCACAATAGAAAGGAGTATTGTTGAATGCATTGTGATAGAGGGTCAGCATGAAGATTAGCATGTTTGGAGTTCTACAGACTGCTGCATGCTAATACAAGATCTGACTCAAGATTGTAGCTTTCAGTAAGCTACTAAGTATACTAAAGCATGACCCATGCTATAGTGCATATGATATATACCCATGCTCCTTTGAAGTAAGAATTGTTTAGTCATTTCCTTTGTTAACGAATATTAGTTATATGTCCTTCAGAAAACGAAAGTAAAAAATAACAAGTTCTTTGGTTTCTAAAATATCTTAAGTTCAGATTACATAGTTATAATTAACTATGAATAATGTTTCGGGTGGAAATGTAGTTCTTATGGAGCCCGATCCCCAGCCTGCAAGCACCTTAACATCCACCCAACCACTGAAGATGCCGATCCGATGCCTCCACTGCTGCTGCAGATGATACTCCCGTTGCAAAACATTGAGGCTGAGAGAAAACTAAGAAGTCTAAAGGCTGGTATACCATCTCGGAGGTCTCAGATGTTGGGGCCCCTATTGTACTATGAAAATCAGCAGCAAAATACAAGTCAACATGTGAGTACATCGTAAGGGATAAAGTGCTAATCACCTATTTGGATTGGCACAAAGTGCTCAGCGCTAGTAAAGAGGATCTATGGACAGAGCTCAAATAAACCTCCGAATTCCCCAAAGAAGCCCAAGAACTCTTGTGTCGCATTGCGTTGATGACTATAGATGCGGCATGCAGGAACTTCAAGATGAGGCTGAATACAAACTTTGTGAAAAAAAACCGGTCAGCTATCGGAGACTATCCAAAATTAGAGCCATATTGAAATGAGTTTGCGACGATGAAGCAAGATGAAGCAACAAAGAAGTCCAGTGAGGACCACATAAACATCGCAAGCAGGAATACTCACCCCCCCAGACTAGGCACGAATGGGTTCGCAGGTAAAATTCCTCAATGGGAGAGGCAGAAATTAGATGCAGTCCGATTGACTAGCGCAAGTCCTTTGGCTAGACTACCAGACCGAGTTAAGCACTATGTGCTAGCGAGGGCATCTATCATGTCTGGTGGGGACTTATCATTCAAAAGCAATGATGATGAAACAATGTCACAAAGATTTCATGAGCTATACGTCGAGTTCAGCAAAGGAACTTTCCACCCAGATAGAGAGGAAAACGAACTAACAGCGGCCCTGAGAAACAAAGAGCACCCTAATTGGACACGAGGCGTTAAGGTCAAGGTTCCTTGGAAGATAGGATTCCGAAAGTACAGAGACTCTTATAGGAGTCGGAAGAGAGCCAAAGAAGAGCGTGCCGAAGAGGAATTAGAAAAGATGAAGGAAAGGGTTCTTCGAGAAATATAAGGCACCATACAAGAACAAGTTCAGCAACAAGTACAACAAACCATGAGCCAGTCGTAAGTCCACAATGTTCTCCCTAGCCCTACTAATCATCGCAGCAGTTGCGCATCCACGCCATTGGTAGAACCGGATAACACTCATTATCCTATGGACGATATACAAGATCCTACACTTTGCCAGCTCAATGTGCCCATCATGAACATATTCCTACAGGCTGGCACAGGAACAACTTATCCATGCCAAGAAGGGGATGTTTTGCACAACTCCCCTATAGCGATAGGTTATGCAAAAGTCCAGGTAGACACGGTACTTCCACAGTTTGCCGACATCGGGCTGGAAATGCCCTCCAACGATGAGGTTATAGCTCTAGAAAGTGTCATCCACTCATTCATCCAGTGGCACAAGCGTGACATCGTTTTGGACTATCTAGTGCCAGCCTATCCTACAGTACAACTCGCGCATTCATCACCAGCACGTGAACATGAAATGGCGATGAAGCAGCAAAGAAGTCCAGTGAAGACCACATAAACATGGCTAGTGTTAGTACTTCAAAGAACAAACTTATAACCTTTGATCCGAAGAAATACCACATTAGACAAGCTATATCAGCTAGATCAGGCGAAGCCAGAATAGAGTATGATGTTGTGCGAGAAAAAAGTAAAGGCAAGGCCCAGTCTGAAGTATAACATAACCAAGAAAGATTGAAATTTGAGCTGGGGAAGCTGTTAGTCACCCCTTCGAAGTTAAATAGCCTAACACTCATGATGCAACGATTACATACTTGGTACATGGAGCTATCCAACCAAGCGATCCTCTCGAAGGTGATCATTGTCGTTTTCCGAGAGGAACATTTTCATCATGAAGTTGTGGCTACTTCATGATAGAATTCGATAACTTGCACAACTTGTACTATCACGACACCCTCGACATATCTTTTTTGAGATGCTGGTTACTGTAAATGTCTAATATATAAATCATGGTCTACATTCATGTAATACCAATAAATATCATGTCTAACTCTTTCTTTATCTAGATATGAGATGATCGAACTAAGAAGAACCAAGAGGCTAGTGAGATTCCTCGACCCGAGAGTGGTCTGCCAGGCCAAAATCATAAGAGCACTAGAGGAGGTCGAGGAATACGTATATAACACTTTGATCAAACTATAAGACAAGGAGTTTATACTTTTACGTAAGTTTCTTACTAGCTAGTTAAATTACTCATTGATTTCGTTCTTTACTCTATTCTTAGGACTAATGACTATGGTGATAATATATGTGTATGTAGATTCCAGTAGGTTTTCGTAGTAATTACTCCAGAAAAGAGCAAGATGCTGATCATGGACACGTTGGATAAAGATAAAAAAGATTATGAAGAGCTGATAAGTCTAATGAATAACGCATTCAAAAGATATTGTAAAAAAAGCTCGAGATACCGCCCATTCCACAAATCCCTTTCAATCCGTACTAAATTTTCAGTACGTATACAAGCAATATTCTTATATCGTATTTCATAGTAAATAACTTCTTCCATGATATTTTAGTTTATTCAATTTTTGCAGTGTCATAAGCAACCACGACGCACAAATTTATGTGGCTACTTCGTGCACCAATATATGCGTGAAATCTTAGATTCTACAATAACAGACAATGACGTAGAGGTTTGTCATGCTAATATCACATATTAATTCGCACCACTCAATTTCTATATATTCTCTGAGATTTATTTTTCCTACTTATAGTGCCTCAAGTTGCCAACGGGAGGTCTACTTCCTATTGAAATCCAAGCCATTCAGGGACAGCTCACCTACTTCATCATGCAGGAAGTCATCAATAAAAAAGGCAAGTTTTATGACAAAGACAACAACGATCCACTCATCCATACTCATGTTACACATCATGTATCTCCAATCAACACCGAAGGCTTGTAGGCTTGTAGTTTAGAAAACTAATTTAGGCTTTTATTATTTAAATTTTGTTTCATTACAAAATGTAAAATGATGTTTCATTATGGCTAATCTTATGCTACTTTGTGTATACATCTGTTATAATGTGTATGATATATATGTTCTTTGTGTATGCTGTTTCAGAGGGTATAGCTAGCGCTGCCTGAGGCTAGACCGAAATGTCGATTTTTTTATTTTCTGGTCAGAAATTATCAGTGGCGGTTTTTGGCTAAAACTACCACTGATACTACGAATATTTGTGGCGGTTTTATCCAAAAACTATCACTGATAATTCCAGCATGAGTGGCGGTTTTTGGATAAAACCGTGACAAATAATAGGTATGGCCACAGATAATATGGGTATCCGTGAAGGTTTTTGGCTATAACCGCTACAGATAATATTATTTATGATGGTTCCAAAACTACCACAGATAATCCTCGATTATCAGTGACACTATATCTATAAACTATCACTGATAACAGTTATGAACTGTTACAAATGATTTTTTCAGGTAGCGAGAGTTTTCCACACGGTATCGTTATCAATCTGCTGTAACTTTGTTTCTTGTAGACGTACAATAGTGTCTTTTGTGTCTCGAATTAAGTGTCTGATGACCCCACTCTTTGTTGAACAATTCATGACGCGGACGTTCCAATTTATGACCGTTGTGACATTTTGTCGTTTATCGGAACACCTGTTAGAAGTTCTGCTGTGCTCTCTGCTTTGTCGAAGACATTGGGCAATAAGCTACGAGCTGCTCCTGGTGACACGACGTGTGCTTGGCCACATATAACCTGTAGGGCTCCCCCTACTGTGGCAAGGGGCGAGACACCATGTGTAGAGATAGGACGCAGGACAAGGAACAAACATTTGACATTGACAGATAACATGTTACAACCTCCCCAACTTATACCACTGGACCACCCCTCTTGGATGGCCGGACCCAGGATGCCGTCCTGCACGGGGCCATACAGGGGCAAAGCCAAAACACTGCAACTAGAGAGGTACATGACTGATGGCACGACTCCATGGACAAACTAAAGGAGCAATCCTAGAGGAGCAACACACATGGAGAAGAAAGACAACATAGACATGCTAGACAAGAAACAGAAATACATACGAGGATTCATGTCTCCTGGATGTCCAAAGTGGAGCATCCCACAACATAAGCCAGGTCTACTTAGCCTCGCAGGCCGACCAGGTCTGCTATTGCTTGCATGATCTCTAGGATGAGAGGTTTGTTGAAGATGCTATGGCAACGCTGCGTGGTGGAGTCATCCAATTTACAATTGGTTGTAAGAAGGCCAAGCTTCTTAGCTAGATGATGCTGAGCTCTCTCAGTTGACGTCAATCTGGCGGTCGATTTGCTGGCGAGCAGGGATTCAAAATTCGCCGAATTTCGGCGGAATTTTGCTGAAATTTTGGTTTTCGCCCCCCCCCCTATTTTTATCTACCGGCCGAATTTGAATTTTTTTAAAAAAATTTGATTTTGCTACAGTGTTGCTACAGTAATTTCAGAAATTTCGGGTTTTAAATACGGATTTGAACGGAATGGGTCCAATAACCCTTAACAAAGTCTTGTTACATGAAAATTTGATGAAAAACTAATTTTTTGAGATTTTTTAAAATTTGGGCAGAAACACTGTCAGATTTTTTAAAACTTTTACAAGCCTGATAATCATCTAAAAAAATTATGGTACCATCCCTTGTTGTTTGGGATCATAGAAAAAAAATTTCAAAATAAATTAACATCATTTGTTATCTTTAAAAAATCAAAAACAGAATAGACATAATTGGGACAGTAAACTTGTTAGATTTTTGTAAATTTTATCGAGTGTCATCATCATCTAAAAATTTTATGACAGATTAATAATTTCGTCAGTACCATTTTATAAAATTTTAAAAAATTTCAACCTTATTTGTTTGCTCAATAAAATGTATGAATGCAGTAAGCACTGAACTTATGTGCCAATCTGCTCTGCACAGTTTTCAGATTTTGGATTTTGATTTATCAGACAATTCAAATATTTTTTAAACTTTTTGAAAATTTGTTTTTCAAGTTTATTTCAGCTAAGGATCCTTATTTAAAATTTTCAACTCCAAATATTGTTCCAGGAATTTATAAAAATTCTGACATTCAGAGTACTAATTTTCAACTCTCTCTGTTTTTTAATTTTTAAATATTCTAAAATAACTTATTAATTCCTGAAAGTTTTACTGTGGGTGCATTAATGGCTTCAGAAGATAATATAAAATTTTTAGCAGGAGATAAGTCATCATTATTTTCATTTAATTCTGACAATGCTACTGTTTCTAGTCTTGGTGCAATAAATGAGTTTGTATTTTATGCATAAATGTTGGATATGACATTTTATCATTTAAAATTGGGATTCCAAGTTATTCTCAAGATTATCCATGATTTTATAATTTTATTTGCTTTAGATTTCATTTTTGTTATTCTTTTATTTCTTGATTACACTTTTCCAATGAAGTAGAAACACTGTTAGATTTTTCAAAATTTTACAAGCTTGATAATGAACTGAAAAATTTATGGTACCATCGGATCATACAAAAAATTTTTTAAAATAAGTTAACATCATTTGTTATCTCTAAAAAATCAAAAACAGAATGGACATAATTGGGACAGTAAACTTGTTAGATTTTTGTAAATTTTCTCGAGTGTGATCATCATCTAAAATTTTTATGACAGATTAAGAATTTCCTCAGTACCATACTATAAAAGTTTCAAAAAATTTCAACTTTCTTGGTTTGGTCAATAAAATCTATGAATGCAGTAAGCACTAAACTTAATTTGTTGTATTATATTTCAAAAATCAAACAGAGAAAGAACATAAATGGCAATGTGCCTTCTACGAATTTTATAAATTCGCTGGAGCGTGATCATGATTCAAAATTTTTATGAGATATTAAGCATTTCCTTCTCACCCTTATGTAAAATTTTAAAAAAATTTAAACCTTTCTTATTGCTGAAGTAAATCTATTATTGATCATCGGCCTTTTTCAGTCAAAATTTCAGTCAAAATGCTGCCGAAATTTCTAACTTCACTGCCGAAATTACTTGCATAAAGAATTATAGATTGATTCCAATTGATTGAATCCAGTTTTTGGTTCCCTCAATCAAATCACTAAGCATGATGGATTCAACGAACAGAGCTATGATGGATTCATTGAATCAATTAGTAATCATATCTTAAATTTATTGATGAATTTAATGCGTGATGGATAGGGAGTTATCTTCGCACTGCATAAATTTCAGATGCAAATATTACTCACATAATTTACAATAATTCTGAAAATGTACTGTGTACATATTTCTGTTTTGGATTTATCAGGCAATTCAAATATTTTTATAACTTTTTGAAATTTTGTTTTTCAAATTTATTTGAGCTAAGTATTCTTATGTAAAATTTTCAGCTCAAAATAGTTCTTCAGGAATTTGTAACAATTCTGACATTCAAAGTACTAGTTTTCAACTCTCTCTGTTTTTGAATTTTTAAATATCTTAAATTAATTTATTAATTTCTGATATTTTTGCTATTGATGCATTTATTGCTGGGGAAGATAATATAAAATTTTAAAAAAAATTTAACTTTCTTGGTTTGCTCAATAAAATCTATCAATGCAGTAAGCACTAAACTTAATTTGTTGTATTATATTTCAAAAATCAAACAGAGAAAGAGTATAAATGGCACTGTGCCTTCTACGAATTTTATAAATTCTCTAGAGCGTGATCATGATTCAAAATTTTTATGAGATATTAACCATTTCCTTGCCACCCTTATGTAAAATTTTTAAAAAATTTAAACCTTTTTTATTGCTAAATTAAATCTATGTATTGATCATTGGTCTCTTAATAGGATAGTAGCACTGTTTGCATTTTTTAAAATTCATGACAGTTGATCATCATATGAAAATTTTATGAGAATATTATGGATATGTCAGGACCATCCAGAAAAATTTTCAAAATTTTAAAAGCTCGTTTGTTGTAATTTTCATTCGGATGAAACTTGCCGCTCAGCGCTTTACCAAGACAGTACCAATGTTTCAATTTTTTAAAATTCCTCACATTTGATAATCATCTGAAATTTTAACAAAAATATCACAAATATGTTAGGAATCTCTGTAAAAAAGTTTAGAATGTTCTAACTTTATTTGTACTATTTTTCATCCGGTTCAAACTTGCCGATCAACGTTTCATCGGGACAGTACCAATTTTTGAATTTTTTAAAAATCCACAGAATTGATAATTACCTGAAAATGTTATGAGAACATTTCTAATGTGTCAGGAACCTACAAAAAAAATTTCAAAATGTTTCGACATCGTTTGAACCAATTTTCAGTCAGTTCATTTTGACCGAAATTTCGGGTATTTTCGGCGAAATTTCGGAAATTTCGGTGGAAATCAAACCGGATTTGAATTTTGAATTTTGAATCTCCTCCGGCTGAAATTTCCGAATTTTGGCCGAAATTTCAGATTTCGGCTTGGTCCGGTTTTTCTCATGTAAACGAAAATTTGAACCTTGCTGGCGAGACGTGCACTGCATCTTTGTTGGGCCTTGGTCCCAGTTTTGGCTTGCTTTTTTATCTGGTCATCTGGCAACAATGGCATCGGTAGAGATGCCATGACAGAGTTACCAAAAGCTGGAGTGTTGCTGCTGATTGTATTGACATCATTTTGCTGAATTCCTGGAACTTCATTGAAGTCCACTTGCACTTCTGGAATTTTCTGTTTCTGTTTGTCTGTATTCCTAGAGATTGCGCATACTGGGACTAGCTTGCTTTCTGGTTCAACAACTCTCCCATGAATTTCTTCTACCATGGGATCCTGTCTGTGGCATTCAAACTCCATCTCGTTGATTTGTGGAGCTGCATTACTTCACAGTCCAGCATGCCTGAGTTCCCGTAAATGGACAGTGGAAGCTGCTCCTGTATTGTCGTGACCTGAGCATAGGAACAATCGGTTGGAAATATACCCAAGAGGTCAATCATTAAGATGATTGTCATGTATGTGTGCTTATGTTGTTTCTTTAATAATGTCATATTATAGATCATCAAGTATTTGATTTGATCATAAAACTCTGTAATTTCATTATGACATTATTATTAATTTATTTATTGGGTGGGACATCAATAAGTTTATTCAAAATAAGCACATGAATTGATTGATAATCACGTTTCATAGATTATGGGTATGTGAAACCATTCAGTCATGTAAATACATGTAAGTATACATGCTATTGGGCTAACCTACTTATGAAACACCTTTTGAGAATTTGATTAGTGTCATAAGTTATTTCATATAATGATAATGATTAATCCTTAGACCTGACATCAACACATTTTCCTACATGAGGATGGTATGTTTTGAGTCTAACGTTGTCTGTAACTGGATAATCATAAGAACAACACTCAGTTATACTTTGAATCATACAGAGGGAAGTATATGATCAAGAAAGAATTTGTTCTCCTCATATTGAGGAAATGATATCAATAGACCACTCGATGAAACAAACTAAAGAATACGCATGGCCATGCCCAAACGGTTAAGTTATTAATCGATTGATTATGTTAGTCTATTTCAGATAATCGAGAAAATTGGTTTAACAGTACAAGGATGGCAAACCTCAACTTAAGTTAAACCATGATATCAAAGTTACAAAGGGATCAACATGTATTCATTGAGGTTTGTCAGATAAATGACATTCATGCAATTTGGTTAGTCGTTATGTTCTGCTAGAAGTCACTTGCGACTAATAAATTAGAAAAGGAGTTTTTCGATTTATTGCCAACATAGCATGAACCTAAAGGGTCACACACAAGAATAGGCTTAAGATAGATTTATCAAATCTTCTTTTGTGACATATATATCAATGCAATTAAACATGATATATGTTTGTTTACAAAATGGCAGCGAATCTGCGTGTAAAAATATGATTTTTTTTGTGTGTAGAAATCACTGTAGCAGTGTCAAATTTACTATAGAAAGGCTGAAACCGAACTGCTATAGTGCCAACTGTCTCAGATACTATAGCAACCGACTTTGCTATAGCACCGCGTGGCGGTTACTGTAGCAAGGCAGTTGCTACAGAAACCCAGCTATAAATATGCCCTCCTGGGTTCAGAAAATGAGTGAGAAATTGAGAGAAAAATTTAGAGAAAAATTAAAAAAAAAAGTAGAGATGGTGAAAAAGTTTCGCCTGAACCAAAAAAAGTCACAAGAGTCGTATCGCGCGGTATTAGCATACCGGCATACGATGTTGTCCGCCTATTCGTGTGGATACCTGAATCCCGTGGCTACTACTACCGCAAAGATCCGACGTATCCATTTCTGCTGCTACATCTAGGCATTGAAACTGTAAGCTTCACGGAGAGCTCCTGCAAAAATGTTGTATTTGTGCTCTCAAGACTACGGTATGTATTTATTGCTTTTGATATTTTCTAAATCTTGGTTCTAATGCATGCAATCGATCTGAAAAGAGAATAAATTTTTGAAATTTACTAGATCTTTCAACCCCGATTTCCCAACACAATCCTCCAATTGGCACTCTTGCCCGAGTGCTTGTTTCCCTAGAGCTTGATGGCAATTCTCATGGCGTGCTATGCCAGGCTGACCTGTTCCTGGGGCACTTCTTGGAGATCTTGACCTAAGTTTTCATGAGTAAGGTGAAGTGTCCCATGCACGTGAGACCTGGTTGAAATGTTTCTCAGGTTCCTCGTGTTGTAAAATGTAGTCGTTCACCCGCTCGAATTGACGGTACACAAGCAAGAGCACGCGAATCAAAGATAAGAGCACATAGAATATAGATGTGGAAAATCTCTCTCTTTATTAGATCGATTGATTATAATGGGGAATGCCCAATATATATAGCATGGGAGAGAGGAGTTCGGATTCGTCCACATGAATAATAGATAGAGTCCTAACCGTATTCAGTTAGATTTCCTTATCTCATAACACTCCCCCTTGAGTGAATACCGTGTAATGCATATGTCTTGTTAAAAAACTCCACTCAAAAACCTAGTGGGAAAAAAGAGATGGAGAAAAGAGTACATTGCACTCGTACTTTGTGTTGCACTAGTTGCCTCATTAAAAAACCTTCATGTGAGGAACTTCAGGAAAACTCACTAAGGGGAAAAGAGTACAACTTATAATCTTCAGGATTTATATTGGGATCTTCGGGATCACAATAAGGGTTATGGTTCAAGGGTTTTCTCCCCCCTTGAACTTTGCATCTCTCTAAGTCTCCTCATTCCAATGCCTTTAACACATCTTTGAAATGTGGATGTGATCAAGGACTTAGTAAATAAATCTGCAAGATTTTCACATGACTTAGTTTACAAGATATTTATCTCACCACTCTTCTGGGGTTCATGAGGGTAGAATAACTTAGGAGTAATATGCTTCGTGATGTTGCTCTTTACATAACCCAATTGCATTTGTGCAACACAAGTAGTATTATCTTCATAGATAATCGTGGGGGTATTGACGGTGTTAAGACCACATGACTTCTAGATATGGTGAATCACATGTCGCAGCCAAATACATTCATGTGAGGCTTCATATAGAGCTATGATCTTTGAGCTATGATCTTTGAGTAGTTGGTAGAAGTTGCTACTAGGGTCTGCTTACAAGACCGCCAAGAAATGGCTGTACCACTACAGGAAAACACAAAACCAATCTATGATTTGGCACTGTGGGGATTAGAAAGATAGCCAGCATCCGTATATCCCACCATGGTTAAGTCTTGGTTCTTCTAGAAAATCAATCCAAGGTCTTGAGCACCTTGGAGGTATCTCAGTAAAGTCTTGACACCAGCCTAATGTCTCTGGTTGGGGCTGCACTATGTCTTGCTAGCAAATTCACTGCGAATACAATATCAGGCCTTATGCAATTCGCATGATACATGAGTGCTCCAATGGCACTTAAATATGGGACTTCAAGTCCTAAGATTTCCTCATTTTCCATCCTCAGTCTGAAGAGGTCTTTATTCGCTTCAAGGGATCTTACGACCATGGGGTTTTCAAAGGATGCAATTTATCCATATTAAACCTCTCCAATACCTTCTGGGTATAGGAAAACTAGTGAGCAAGAATTTCTTCTGGGAAATGCTCTAGCGTAGGCCTAAGCAAAATTTGGTTTTACCCAAATCTTTCATCTCAAACTCTGTCGTGAGGTAAGCACTAACTTCCTTTATCTCCTCTGTGGTTCCGATGATATTCATATCATCAACATATATTGAGATGATACAGAATCCATTTTGGGATTTCTTTATGAACACACAGGGACAATCATCATTATTTGAGTATCCCTTCTTCAAGAGGAATTCACTAAGCTGGCTATACCACATTCTTCTCGACTGTTTTAACCTGTACAGTGATCTCTGCAATTTGACGCTATACATATTGCGATTATTAGGATCCAGGACTTTGACTCCATCAGGGACTCTCATATAAATATCCAAATCTAGTGACCCATATAAATATGCGATCACTACATCCATCAACTGCATTTTTTATTTAAGCCAATTGCTATTGATATTAAATATCGAAACATTATTCCACTCAACATAGGAGAATAGGTTTTATCGTAATCGATGTCGGGTCTCTACGTGAACCCTTGTGCTACAAGCCTCGCTTTTATATCTCACCACCTGGGTATTTTCATTTCTCTTCTGGATGAAAAACCCATTTGATCCTATAGAGAACACTTTAGGAGAAGTTCGATCAACAGGACCAAAAACTTTCCTCTTATTAAGTGAGTGTTGCCTCAATTGCTTCTTTTGTTTGACCCTATCTGAATGCTTCTGGCACTCTGCTATGGACTTTGATTTTGGATCTAGCTTTTAGCAATTTTAGAGGCAAATATATGTCGATAATTGTAGTCTTTCTTTTATTCATTTCTCCTGCATCACTTCAGAGATGTATCTATGTTAATTTCTTCCAGCTTCTCGTGATTTTCCACAACGATGGAGTCTGGGTATTCCGACTTTCTAGTGTGTAATTATGCATGCAAATATACGCTGGGGTTATCATCTTCAGGATCGATTACTTTATGGATATTACCATCTCCAGGATGGCTCACTTCAAGGATTTCTCAACATCAGGTTGAGCTTCTTCTACTATCACGGGTAGTGTTCTCATTTGTTCGATTCTCTACTTCTGCGGACATCTCTACGGAATTGAGTACCGTGCACCTGGAGGCCTCCCCCTCTTCTTATCATGAGGGTCAAGAGTGGATTCAATATCCTTCTATGGTATTTTCACTCTTTCAGGTGCATATACTGCAAGTATATGAGATCTTTCACTCCCTTATGACCAGTGAAGGCATTTAGCAGATTATTAGCTTATTTATTACAGATTTATTATCCTTCGAACTTCAAGTTTAGTTTCTCTAAACTATAGGAAATGAGAACAGTGTCGTCGGTCAAAATATTTGTGTCGTCGGTAAAAGGGCTGACGATGGGAATTTGGACTCTGTCGACGGCTTCATTCTAACCCGACGACATATATACACCCCAGCAAGACCGTGTCGTCGGCTAAAATGCAGCCGCCGACATAGAACACGATGACGTATCGGCACGGGATGAAATTTGAATTTCAGACCCCGCCAACACGAGCTGTCTCGGCGGCTACGTCAAAGCCGCCGACACAGGCACTCCACCTCATGGCAAGTTAACACCCCAGATAGAGAGTTCAACGTGCTCCCACATGGCAGACAGAAGAACATCGCCGCCATGTGGGACCAACCAGGATGCTTAGGCACGAGAGGCAAGTAGACTCTGTGTCGTCGGGCACGTGACAGCCGCCGATACAAAGCAACCTATGTCGGTGGCATTGATGATGCCGATGGCACAGATATACTTTTGTCGACGGTTTTATTGTAGCTGACGACAATAGTAATTCCAAATTAATTTAGAAAATATATTTGAAAATGTTTTTGTTGTTTTTAAAATTAAGAAAAATCAAATAGAGCTTTTAGAATGGTTGTTAGGCAACATACATCTATATAACATGTAATTTTTTATTATTTAATTAATTGGTATGTGACAGCGCTGTGTGCATGTCTCCGTACGTTACCTCGAGTTTGAGTAGAACCTTGTGACAATCCAACGCTGGGCGATTCAAGAGCGAGGAATGACCTGGAATAGGCTGTGCATGTTGTAAAACCTTAAAGTGACCCTAGAAATGTCTCGTTCGACCCGTCGTAGGCTACAAAAGTATTGAAGAATGTACGGTGGTGGTGACTCTGTTACTCCCCTTGAGTTTTCAGTAGAACTTGTTGTGACGATGAAATGCCGGGCGAAAGAAGAGCGAGCAATCAGCTGGAATAGGTTGTGCATGTTCTAAAAACCTTAAACTGGCCCTAAAAATGTCTTGTTGGACGTGTTGTAGGCTAAGGAATGGGACACGATTGTTTTGGTATTGGCGTGGCCGCCGACACAAGTGTAAGCTGTTTACGTCGGTCTGTATCAACCGAAACCACGCCTTTGTCTCTCGATTGTGGGCCCGTGCATGCTTTGTGTGCGTGGGGTTCTTGTGACCCAATATCTGTGTCCATGACCCTCAGATAGCCGCCGACACTGCCTTGGTTCTCTAACAGTGGGCCCGTGCGTGCTGTGTGCGTAGTTACCCAATATCTGTGTCGGCGGCCTAAGTGTGGCCGACGACACAGGTCTACTGTTATCATATCCCCCGGCCTGTGCGCTAAGTCGAGGGACTCTCCCGCTCCTCCGGTTTTGGCCAGCCACCGCCCCAGCCCACCTCCTCTGCGCCTCCTCGCCGGCCCGCCTCCTCCGCGCCTCCACCACCTGGTGGCCACCGCCTCCTGCCTGCCCGCCTCCCCGTGCCTCCTCGCCCGCCTCCTCCGCTCCTCCACCTAGCCCGGCCAGCCGCCGCCTCCCTACCTTGTCCGGCCACCACCTCCCCACCTGCCCGCCTTCTCCACGCATCGTCGCCGGCTCGCCTCCACCCCACCCGGCCGCCGCCTCCCGTCCCGACCTGCCTCTTCCGCGCCTCCCCTTCGCTTGCATGAAAACGGATCGGTACGAATGAATATTGTTCTCTTTGAATTTTATTTTTCTTTGATTTAAAGTTAGATATATGTTAGATATAGATACAAATTTAGATTATTTAAAATACAGATATGAAATAAATACGTGACAAATATGTGACCGATTCTGGTCTTGGGCATACAAACACAGAGAAGAATATATGTTGAACCATTTTAACATGAAAGATAACTATGATCGGTTTTGGGCTTGATCTTTGTTTGTATATACATGCATATCATCTAAAACAAATGTAACAGCAAGAGAGAGAAATACGGGTGTTTGGGCGTTCTAAGTGGTTGCAACAATCTTTGAGACTCTCACTTTATTTGAGACACGAGGCCTCTCGATGTCGATCTTGGTTACATTGGGGAATATAGTGGCAATATCGATATATGCTTTGCTTGGTGATGTTGGGGTTTCGATGGTGGGTGATGCAATTTGCAAGAGCTTGTTCAAATTTGCGTTTGGAACTTAGAAGTTGTTGCCTTAGTGAGGTGCTTTGGCCCATGCTGCTTGCATTTGCATTCTCTAAGGTACTGCGGGTGCTTTGATATCAATCATCCCCAAATGGGACGAGATCTTAAGGCCATGGCACGACCCTCTTGGAACATAAGAGTTCATACCACCTCGAATGGAAGTCGGCGCCGACGATGATAGCCAAGTTGCGAGAGAGCGTCAGCTCGGATACTTGCATACTACTCCCTTCTTTGGTATGAGATCGATCTCCTAGAATATGTTGTTTCTCTGCATCCATAAATGCCGGACAGAAATGTGTGGTGGTGTAGTACATATTACTGTTCCTTTCTTGTTTGAATTACTGTGTTGAATTTTCTTCTGCTTTGCATAGTGGTACTTGCAAATTTTGACATTGTTTTGTATTGAATAATATCCGAACATGGAGCTATGCTTGTACAATGGAGGCTGTTATGACCCCATAAATTAGAGTATGTCATTGCTAATGATCTAGCATGTGGCGGCATGAGTCCAACATGTGGCGGCATGAGTTTGCTCGGCGGTTCAACCATTATTCTGGAATCTTGATAGTTGTTCTCAATAAATCGGGTTCTTGGACAAAGCTGCATACACCAGTGTTGGCCCATTGGCGGTACATTCTAGGCCTGCCTTTTTTTGAGAGTTATTGTTATGTTTTCTTGTATATTTCCTCTCTCAAGCTACTTATCTATGAGTTATGATACTAGAGATATGTGTGTACACCTACCACACATTCAGATAGTTATGGTTCTTTATCCGAATTCATTCATATCAATGCTAGGTTGAGTTTTGGTTGGTACCTTATAGAGTTACTATCTTTGAATTAAATCAGTAGTAAAATATCTATCGGTTAGTGGCCTTTGGTGGGCAATGGGTGCTTTCGGCATATGTATATCATGCATATCTTTCTATGTCAATGAAATCGCCTCTCATTGATTCATTACTATTTGTTTTTTGTGAGACTAGATTCACAATTTTCTATGTAGTCTAAATTTGTGCTTGCTTGTATTCCCGTTAATGAAAAAGAAGAATTCTCAAGGTAATCTTGGTTCGTGGTCAAGAAATATGGTGGTTTGATTCCATGATGCCGCTCCGAGAAGCTTTTTTGTCTAATTTTGATGCCTAGGCAATTGATAACAGTGCTCTTTTGGAACTGTTGGTCTAAATTATATTTTAGTTAATGTTCGTGATAAAAATTCATTAGAAATTCTATTCTGTTGATATATTGATTAACCATGTTGAAGTAAGAATTCATTGTATAGTGCACGAGGTTGTATTGTTGTAAATCATACGCTTTATCATTATTTCACTAGAAGACTCCAAAATTCGAACTTTTAAGCTATATTTTGTTTGGTTTTACTTATAAATGGGACAGTATCCAGATTAGCTTATATAATTGCAGTTAATTTTTTCCTTACGGAGTACTAATATGCTTGCAAATCACAACATATAATAATTTTATTAGAATTGCATTTGCAACGTCAACCGAAACGAGTTAAACCCGTCGGGCCTTTGCATATTTTCGTAAGGAGCTCGGACGGTGATTCGTTGGGTTCCATTACGAAAAGTGTTGCACTCTCGAGCTGTCCACGTTTTGGATAGCCCACGGATGTGCGCTTGAGTACAGTGGTCGTGACACGAGGGTGTACGGGTTGGGATTCCGACGGTATTTTCTTGTCGTTCTCCTAGTGCATAGCATAAGTGGTACGCTGTACCCGTCGTTGCACTTGGAGAACAACGGGTTATCTCCGCCGAATTCCAACCCGAGCACCCGCTGCCCACCACCGATTTAAGCCCACATCATGGGTGGTAAGCCCTCCTATTTAGCAAGGCTTAAACTGTCTAAATCTGAAATTTGGATGCATGCATTGACGTTATATAGTAAGCGATCTTTGGATGGAAGATCGGCGGTGGATGTACGATGGTTGGATGAAGTCTGGGAGTCACACGGATGAGTGGATCGAGAAGGCTAGAGCATTCGTGGATGATGCTTTCTAAAGATTCCCCGACCCTAATGCAGCGGTCGTGTGGTGTCCTTGCGCTGCGTGCTCGAACACCGAGAAGAGGACCAAGAAGGATATTAGCCATCACCTATGTAGGCATGGATTCAAACCAAATTACTTTGTATGGGTAGCTCATGGCGAGAGGAAGCGTCCGGCGCCGGTGTGGGGCCCTGTGGATTTTGAAGAGGGCTACGACGAAGTCGAAGTTGATAGATTAGACGAGCTCACGGATGATGTGGCTTGGGCTTACGATCTCTCCCCCGAGGAAGAGTCCGAGCCACTTGCCGAACAATTCGAGAAGCTCCTTGATTCTCGCCAAGTTCTTTGCATGAGCATACCGATGTGATCACTCTCGGCAGTGTCGCATCTAATGGCGGCGAAGACCAAGTACAACCTGTCAGCCAATTGCTTCAACGACCTTTGCAAACTACTGGATAGCCTCCTTCCGAGTGGACACAATATGACTCCGAATCTTTACGAGTCGAAGAAGCTTCTTCGCGTGTTAGGGATGCCGTGCGAGAGGATAGACTATTGCCCAAAGTTCTGCATGCTTTATTGGAAAACCGATTCTGGGCTGACTCACTGTAAGCATTGTAATGAGAGTCGGTACGAGGAAGTTAAATGTATAGAACGTGGAATGAGATAGACGACGGTGGCCCGGAAAACATTCCGTTTCTTTCCGATCACTCAACGTCTGCAGCGTTTGTACATGTCCAAGTCCACGGCGAGACACATGAGGTGGCACAAAGAGGGCAAGCGTAGAAAGGAGGGCATGATGATTCATCCTTCTGATGCAGAAGCTTGGAGGCACTTTGACCAACAACACCCTGAATTTGCGGCGGAGCCTAGGAATATGCGTATAGGCCTCTTGACCGACGGGTTCACGCCATTCAATATGAGTGTGCACCCGTACTCGTGTTGGCCGGTGTTCGCAATCCCGTACAACCTGCCGCCTCAACTCTGCTTGAAAGAAGAGTACATGTTTCTTTCTATTATAATACCTGGGCCTAAGTCTCCTGGAAAAAACTTAGATTTATTCATGCAACCTCTGGTAGAAGAGCTGACTGACCTGTGGACTAAAGGAGTCTTGACACATGATAGCTACAAGGGAAGAACTTTAGGATGTGTGCCGCCGACACATGGTCAATACATGATTTTCCGGTATGGCATGTTCTCGTGGTGGAGCACGCATGGAAAGTTGTCATGCCCTATATGCTGCGTAATAATCGATGCTTTCACTTGAAAAATGGGGGTAAGTCCTATTGGTTCGATTGTCACCGTTGTTTCTGAGCAGAAGCATCCATTTAGGAATAAAAAAAAGGCATTTCGTAAAGGCAAGACTGTGAAGAAGGGGCCACCCGAACGTTTCGAAGTGCAGGATATCATCTACTGGCATGACGATCTAGCGGATATCGGGTATGTGAAAGACTATGGTGAGGAGCACCATTGGACTCATAAGTGCAACATCTACAACCTTCCTTATGCAAAAGACCTGAAGCTACCTCACAACATCAACGTGATGCACCAATAGAAAAATATGTGCGAGTCAGTCGTGAACACAAACTGGGACATCCCACAGAAGACTAAAGATAACAAGAAAGCACGCCCGATCAAGGCTCGATATGTGATCGGCCAGACATGAACCTCGATGAGAATGGGAGGAAACTTAGGGCAAAATTCTGCCTTACATGTGGGCAAATAAAGCAGATTCTTGATTGGATTACGGAAAAGGTTAAATTCATAGATGGTTATATGGCGAACCTTCGACATGCCGTTAGTATAGAGCAATGCAAGTTAAATGGGATGAATGCCCACGACTACAAAGTCTTCATAGAGCGTCTGTTTCCAACCGTGTGGCGTGGATATGTTGACGATGATATATGGATTACATTGGCAGAGCTTAGCTTCTTCTATCGAGAGCTCAGTGCAAAAGAGATATCCGCATCGAGGATGGAGGAATTGGAGAAGGACATTGTCATGCTTGTGACAAAGCTCAAGAAGATTTATGACTACTTTTCCGACACGCCTGTGTACGGTCACGCACTCTTCAGGTGTAGGTATGTGAGAGGTTGTGCTTTCCGGCTATGACCCCTGTTATTTCACTAATTTGTGCTATGCTCTTCCAGGTTCCGGATGAGCAGGAACCTGTTCGTTAAGATTGCAAGTGCCGTCAAGGCCCGTGATGAATGGTTCAAGCAGAAGAGAGATGGTGCCGGAAGGCTGGGCTTGTCTGCTCTTCAAAAGATGACCGCTGCTATCCGTTAGCTTGCGTACGGTACCTCTGCCGATGCTACTGACGAGTATGTTCGTATTGGAGCCAGCACTGCCGTTGAAGCCCTAAAGAGGTTTGTTAGGGCCGTAGTCAATATATTCAAGGATGAGTACCTCCGAGCCCCTACTCGGCGGAATACGGATCGCTGCGCTTGCCGTTAGGCGATGCGAGGATTTCGAGAATCTTTGGGAAGCATTATTGCATGCATTGGGTATGGAAAAATTGTTCAAGGCCTTTGTAGGGCCAATTCTGAGGCATATTCGCAAACCCACAGAGTTTGGAGGCCGTGGCCTCATACGATCTTTGGATCTGGCATGCCTTCTTCGGTATGCCAGGTAGCCTCAATGACATAAATGTGCTGCATAGATCTAACGTTCTGTCTAGGTTAACCGATGGCAGTAGCCCCGATGTCAACTACACCATCAACGGCAACACGTACACTACGGGGTATTACCTTGCCGACGGTATTTACCCAGAGTGGGCGACATTTGTGAAACCAATCCAGGCGGCCCGAGGGAACAAGCGTGTCCATTTCGGCAATGTGCAAGCTTCAGTGCGCAAGGACATGGAGCGAGCTTTCGGTGTCCTTCAAGCTCGATTTGCAATTGTGAAAGGGCCTACCAGACTCTGGGACGAATCCACCCTACACGACATAATGACTGCTTGTATCATCCTGCATAACATGATTATTGAGGATGAGAGGGACGGTCCCACCCAAGACTTCATATATGACTTCATGGATAACCCAGTCGCAATATCAAGGCCGTCTAGTCCGTCTATCCTCCATTTCATTGAGGCAACACAAGAGATCCGCGATAGGAATAAACATCGCCTGCTTATGAATGACCTTGTGGAGCACCTTTTGTCCATTCATGGTGGGGACTAGGCGTCGATATGTCAGTGACTTCTCTAGTTTCATGTACACGTTAATCTAGTTGTTTGGTCTTTATATCGCATTACGTTAAGCTAGTTGTTTCAGTTCTTTATGTGTTGTATTTGTGTCCGCATGTTGTAATGGAATAAATCATCGCCAGGCATTGTCCAAGTAACAAAGTGCACAACACAATGATGACAACACAAATTGTGAAAGTAACACAGTCCATAACAAGTAGTGTCATTAACATAGTCCATAACAAATAGTGAAAGTAACAGAGTCCAAAACACATAGTGAAAGTTACATTCGAAAGCACATTGTGAAAGCGAACAGTCCAAAACACAATAATCGTAGGGAGCACAACCCAAATGTTCGCATCATCACGGCCCGAACCTACTGGCTATAATCTCCTCCTTGCGACTCATGAAGTAATGCCGAGAAGCCTCATCCATGATGCTGAGTCCATCGCCATTATCTTGTCCTCCTCTACACGCTCCATGACGGATACCTCTCGACGCCATAAATCCACTAGTTCAGCCTTGTGTTGGCTGAGTTGTGCCAGCTCATCTCTATACACCCCGGTCACCGTGCCGGCCGATGATGTGTTGCCTGATGCACCCCGTGCTCGAGCCTTCCTAGCGGCATCGCGCCCAATCGGCCTAGGCTGCTGACGAGAACCACCAGACTCCGCATCGTCTGGGAAAGGACTACAAGGTCCCGTAGCGGGAGTAGAGCGTGCTGGGGCCACATCTTGTGCCTTCTGCCGCTTTCCATCTAGGTAAGCGCACCACTTCGGGTGCTTACTCAGAGTGGACCAAAGGTGCATAAAAGCGTAGGCCCTTCCCTCAATATCCTTGAACATCTTCATCGCCATGCCAATCTTGCAATGGTGAAGTAAAGAACTGTGTAAGTGCAAATAAAGGGAAAACACAATTGGGAAAATTTAAATGCAACTAATATCTCTTACCCTATTTTCGACAGTACTGCCGCTAGGGTGAATATCGTCCACCTTCTGCATGTAACATGCAAATTTGCTAGACTCCGCACTTATGGTTTGTGAAGGATCGATAAAGTCGCCTAGAGGGGGGGTGAATAGGCGTAATAAAATTTAAAACCTAATTAGCAGCGGAATTATCGGAATATCCGACTTTGATATCGGACTATCCGATTTATATCGGAATATCCGATACTGCAGGTCGGACTATCCGATCAGAGCGCAATAAACCCTAAAAAGTAGATTTGAGAAAATAGAGAGACTAGATTTCTACCAAATGAAATTTCTGAGCAGAGGTAACTACAAGAGTACTAGATCAACCAATATCTACGGCAAGTAGCTACCAAAAGCTTGAATCCCCAAAGATCAAGTCAATAGCACACGGGACAAATAGAAAACTCACAAACCAAAGAGATGCAATGATTTTTCCGAAGTTCGGATCTTTGAGGAGATCCTCGTCTTCGTTGAGGAGGCACCAAGCCGGGTCCCTTTCGACCACGATCCTCCGGTGTTGCACAAAGCACTCGCCGGTTCACTTCTTGATCCCTTTCCTCATGAGGTGGAATCGAACCTTCACAAACTCCGGAGGCTTCCCACACGTAGATCGGGAGCTCACCGGTGACTCCTAGCCGTCTAGGAGACCTCAATCTCCAAGAGTAATAAATGAAGTGTAGCTCTACTCTTGAAAATCACCCTAGTGCTCAAATGGACTTTCACGGTTTGCAACAAAGCACTAGAAATCACTTGCTTCAATCTCCCAACAAATTTCTCAAGGAAGAACTCAAGAGAGAGAGCAAGAAGGAGCAAAGGAATAGCAAGAGTGAAGTAAATGCTCAATGGGCTGGTTGGTGTCTCATAAATGAGAGAGAGAGTGGGGTATATATAGCCAAGACACAAAAAAGAGCCGTTCTGCCCTGTGTCAGACCCCACATCGGACTATCCGATGATATACATCGGACTATCCGATCAGTGCAAATCTCCAGATCAACTCCACTTGAGAATTAAAAAAACTGCTGAGAAAAAGCACACATCGGACTATCCGATTTCACACATCGGATGTTCCGATGTTTCCAGAGAGATTTCAACGAACTCAGCAGCTCTGGAAAAAGTCTAAGTGTATATCGGACTGTCCGATATAGTACATCGGACATTCCGATAATTCCAGAGAGTTTTTCAAAGCAACAACTATATCCAAAATCTTTCTAAGTCCACATCGGATGTTCCGATCTTAAACATCGGAATGTCCGATGTTTCGAGAGTTCCATCCAAGGACTTAGAAAAATTTTCAAATCACATCGGGCTATCGATATCAACCATCGGACATTCCGATGTTTCCGAAGATCGAGACGAGCACACACACTCACACGGAGAATCCGATACTATCGGACTATCCGATATACACATCGGACTATCCGATATTATCGGACAAGAAGAAAACAAGGTGAGTGTAGGTGCTTGGTGACTTCGAAAACTTGTTTTGCAAAAGATGTTCATTTGAGCACAGAGGTCATTTCTAAAGCATCTACATCCCATCCTCTTAATAGTACGGCGATCCTATTGACTCAAAAAGGTAAAAGATCTACCCTAAGTCGATGCCGTTCATCTTTTCACATTTGAGGTCAACAACGTCCGTAGATGCACTTCTTTTGGGATGACACCGCTTATATACTCATTTAAGCCATTAGTCCCTTAATAAACTTGTCATTAATCATCCAAAACACAATTAGGGGCCTAGATGCACTTTCAATCTCCCCCTTTTTGGTGGTTGATGACAACACGATTAAGACAGGGTTGAAGTAATTGAATAAGGATTTTGAGAATGGACAAGATATCTTGAGCTCCCCCTAAATGTGTACATTGGTGAATTGAGATGGAATTCAAATGCACACATTTAAAGAGAAAAACATGAGAAGCTCCCCCTAAATCTTGACATTCGGTAAAGTGACGACAATAAAGATATGAATATGACGAAGATATAACAATGCTAAGAGCAACGCTAAGATGTATAGTATATCAAAGCAAAAAGTAATGTTTAACAACGACAGCATCCAGAGATTAACACAACCAACAAAAAAAATCCACTACGTAAAAAAAACAATCCATCAAGCAACAGTGTCCATAAGTCATGCGAGGAGAGGAACGATATCTTTTCTCTCCCCCTTTGGCATCAAGGCACCAAAAAGGGAGAAAAAAAACAGCAAGAAGATCAGTCTTCCTCCTCGCTCTCGGAGCCAACATCGGATGCGTCGGGATCATCATCGGAAGAAGCAGCAACCGTCGGAGAGACGAAGGGGTCCTCAGTGGAGTCCTCACTACCACTGGAACACGGAAGGCTGAGATGACGCTGGATGGACTTGAGCCTCTTGGCATTCTTCTTCGCCATCTTCACAAGGTACTTGAGAACACGATCAGTGGAGGAAGGAGAAGATCTGCGAGGACAGCAGGAGGTGAGCTGGCGAGTTGAAGTTGCGGGACACTGGGTGGAGGAGCTTGAGGAGGTGCGGTCTTGATAGGTCGATCTGCGGTCAAGGTGCTTAGCATCACACTCAAACCTCGCCTTGAGACGCCCAAAATCGCCCTCATGATATAAGGAGCAAAGCCACATTGCGCTTGGGATCGAGGAGTTGGCGAAATTTCATTCGAGATAAAGTGATACCATAAGCGATCGACCGCCGTGAAAGATACGATGCGAGAATATCACGTGTAGGACAATATGTGGGAGGCGTCACCTTCCTTAGGCGCGATGGTCTTGCGAAGGAGTCATTGGCGGCGGCAATCATAGGCTTCAAATTCTTTGTGTTGCGTGCTCAAAAGCAGAATCTTCAATATCTGAGATCATTGAGATTGTGCGCAACCAAGGAGCGTTTGTTATGAAGGTCATCCTTATCTATGCAATCTTCCGCTCTAAACCCCAGCAGTACCAGCGACCTCACAGACATCGGTATTGCTCCCTTCGGTCATCCAGTCATAGTGTCATTGGAGACATGTAATGTGGCATAAAATTGAGCAATGACCTCGGTGTTCGATCTGTTTCATGCCCATAATCCTCTTGATGCCGAGCCTCTCACAGCTTCAATGACCTCATCAAAGGCGGGTCCGCACATGATTCCATGTAGTCCCAATCCACCCTTGCATGTTCACAAGGGGTTCTTGCGAGGAGAATAGACAGTCTCATAAAAATCTGTTGGAAGAAAGTCCAAAAGCGCAAGTCGAAGATGGCGCCTTCTCTCGATATAGGGATCGAGATGCCTAGCTTTGGCGACCATCCCCGACTTTCCTTTGTAATTAACAAGCGTCCTTTGATGATCCGAGCAGCGAGTGGGCTTGGATAACGAGAGGATATAGAAGATCTTCTTCTTCTTACGGAGCAGACCTTTCCCTTTTTCATCTGCGGTTGGGCCACTGGAGGAAGATCCTTTACCCTTGCCAGACGGAGTAGGAGGAGGACGGGCAGGAGGAGCATCATCTTGACGAGGCTCAGAAATAGTAATCCCTTTTTGCTTGGGATGCGTGACGACTTGCTTCTTGTATCTACCAGCAGGATTGGGAGCAGTAGCAGTCTCCACAACAGGCACATTCTCCTCAGGCAGAGATGATGAAGAAACCGGAGGATTTCCTTTACTAGCGATTGCCTTGGTTCGCTCACCGGTCGGAGTCTTTCGCTTGAATTGACCGGATGCATCAGTGTGAAGAGCCCTTTTCAGCTTCTCTCCCTTGTCATCACCGGCAGCCATGATGAACTTGAGTTCAAATCCGATGAGAGGATTGAATGAGGGAGAGGATCTCCACCGAGAGAGATCAACTCCGCGGAGGAAAACCCTTGGAATGAAGATGAGGAATTTGGGGACACCAAAATCGCCGGAGGAAGAAGAAACCGAAGAGTTTGGGAACAAATGATGGAGTGGAGAGAGACAACCGTTCGGGCTTTACTTAAACCTCCCCACATCGGATAGTCCGATAAGGATATCGGACAGTCCGATGTGTGCGATTCCCCAGGTATCGGACAGTCCGATATTCAACATCGGATAATCCGATATGTGCATATTTACAGAAATCGGATAGTCCGATCCAAAAATCGGATAGTCCGATATGTGTAAAATTCCAGCACAGAGAGAGAAGGTTACAAGGAATGAGAGGATATGACTTGTGTACACTTTAGCCATCTCCCCACTTGTGATCAGCGAACATAGAAGCAAAGGGAGCTATGATCACAAGTGGCTCGACTCAAGACAAGAACCAAATCCAACAAGTTTAAAAGAAACAAAATAAGATTTTGAAACTCATTTTAGTTGAAATCAACACGCAAGGCAAGTATGCAATCTCTCAAGCCAAGTTCCGAGAATCTAAAATGTTTAGCCCACTTCTCAATTCACAGAATCTCTTTTCATCAAGAGGCTTGGTGAAAATATCAGCTAATTGATCATTTGAGCTCACATGCTGAATCTCGATTTCGCCTTTAGTGGAATGGTCTCTTAGGAAGTGATGGCGAATATCAATATGCTTTGTACGAGAGTGTTGGACGGGGTTGTTGGCAATTTTTATGGCGCTCTCATTGTCACACAACAGTGGAACGTGGTTGTAGGATAGGCCATAATCATTTAGAGTTTGTCTCATCCAAAGCAATTGGGCGCAACAACTCCTGGCGGCAATATATTCGGCTTCGGCTGTGGATAGGGCTACAGAATTTTGCTTTTTGGAAGACCAAGAAACTAGAGATCTACCTAGGAACTGACACGTACCCGATGTACTCTTCCTATCCACCTTACACCCGGCGTAATCCGCATCGGAATAGCCAACTAGCCCAAAAGATGAACCTTTAGGATACCAAAGGCCGAAATGAGGAGTGTGCACTAAATATCTCAAGATTCTCTTTACGGCCACCAAGTGGCATTCTTTAGGAGCGGCTTGAAATCTTGCACACATGCAAACACTAAGCATGATATCAGGCCTAGATGCACAAAGATAAAGTAGGGAACCGATCATCGAACGATATACCTTTTGGTTGACCGGTTTACCTTCTTTGTCGAGGTCTAGATGCCCGTTGGCTTGCATCGGCGTCTTGATTGGCTTGGCGTTCTCCATTCCGAACTTCTTGAGCATGTCCTTAATGTACTTAGTTTGGCAGATGAAGGTTCTTTCCTTGAGTTGTTTGACTTGAAAACCGAGGAAGAACTTCAACTCGCCCATCATAGACATCTCGAACCTTTTAGTCATGATTCTACTAAAATCCTTGCACAAGTGTTCATTAGTAGATCCAAATATAATGTCATCAACATAAATCTGACAGACAAATAGGTCATTGTCAATATTTTTAGTAAAGAGGGTAGGGTCGGCCTTTCCGACTACAAACCCTTGACCGAGAAGGAAATCTCGGAGGCATTCAAACCAAGCTCTCGGTGCTTGCTTGAGTCCGTAGAGAGCCTTGTGTAGAAAGTAGACGTGGTCGGGATGACTTGGATCTTCGAAGCCAGGAGGTTGCTCAACGTAGACCATCTCGGAGAGGGGTCCATTTAGGAAGGCGCTTTTCACGTCCATTTGGTACAACTTAAAATCGTGGTGAGTAGCAAAAGCAAGTAATATTCGAATTGATTCAAGCCTAGCTACTGGAGCATAAGTCTCATCGAAATCCAAACCTTCGATTTGAGTGTACCCTTGAGCAACCAACCGGGCTTTGTTTCTAGTCACGATTCCATTCTCGTCTTGCTTGTTCCGAAACACCCATTTGGTTCCAATCACGTTTTGCTTGGGTCTTTCGACAAGCTTCCACACTTGGTTTCTCTCGAAGTTGTTTAGCTCTTCCTGCATAGCCATCACCTAATCCGGATCTTGCAGAGCTTCTTCAACCTTGAGAGGTTCAAGTGAAGAGACAAACGAGTAAAATTCACAAAAGTTAGCAACACGAGATCTAGTGGATACTCCTGTTGATGTCTCCAAGAATATTGTCGTAGGGTGATCTCGTTGAACACTTTGATGAATCCTTGGATGAAACAATCGTTGTATTTGACTTTTGAATTAGGTCCTCATCATCTTGGGCGTAGTCGATCCATCTTGTGTTTGCATTGAAGAAGATGGGGCACCATCTAAAGGTGCTTCACAAGTGGGAGTGCTCGGGGCTTCTTCTTGCTTAAGAGGCCTCACTTCTCCAATTGCTAGCCTTTTGATCGCCTCACATGGAGATTCTTCCCTGTCAATCACAGTACGATCAACTTGCTCTACTTGAGAGCCGTTAGTTTCATCAAATGTCACATCACGTGAGATTTCAACCACACCGTTGGCGTTGTTGAAAACTCGGTATGCGTAGGCATTAGACCCATAACCAAGCAAGAATCCCTCATCTACTTTAGGAGCAAATTTAGAAGACTTAGCTTTCTTGTTAAGGATATAGCATTTACTCCCAAAGACTCGGAAGTAGGATACGTTTGGCTTCTTGCCGGTGAGGAGCTCGTACGCCGTCTTCTTCAACAACTTGTGAAGATATAGCCGGTTGGAGCTGTGACACGCGGTGTTGACGGCTTCCGCCCAGAAGATGTCGGAGACCTTGTACTCGTCAAGCATCGTGCGCGCCATCTCGATGAGAGTCCGATTCTTCCTCTCGGCTACCCCATTTTGTTGTGGTGAGTAGGGAGCCGAGAATTCATGCTTGATGCCTTCTTCATCGAGGAACTCCTCCACGCCGGTGTTCTTGAATTCAGTGCCGTTGTCACTCCGAATTCTCTTGATCTTCACTTCGAATTCATTTTGAGCCCTTCTCATGAACTTCTTTAAGCTTCCTTGGGCTTCACTTTTGTCATGCAAGAAAAACACCCAAGTAAAGCGAGAAAAATCATCGACAATAACTAACCCATACTTGTTTCCTCCGATGCTTATGTAGGCAATTGGACCGAATAAATCCATGTGAAGCATCTCCAATGGTCTCGAGGTGGTCATCACATTCTTCGCGAGATGAGATGCTCCAACTTGCTTCCCGGCTTGACACGCGCTACACACCCTATCTTTCTCAAACACAATATTCGTTAGTCCAAGGATGTGATTGCCCTTAATGAGTTTGTGAAGATTCCTCATACCAACATGGGCAAGCCGGCGATGCCATAGCCAACCCATGCTAGATTTAGCCATTAAGCATGTTTCAAGGTTAACTCTATCCGTAGAAAAATCTATAAGATAGAGATTACCCTTTAAACGACCCTTAACGGCTATTGAACCATCAACCCTCTTAATGACATCCACACCCTTGTCACTAAACACACAATTGTAGCCCGCTTCACATAATTGAGCAACGGACAACAAATTGTAGTTTAGTGATTCAACAAGCAAAACATTATTTATATGGAAATCATTGGTAATTAGGATTTTACCTAAGCCTACTACTTCACCTTTTCCATTATCGCCAAAAATGATACTTTCACTATTCGATCCATTGGCTTCCAAATATGCGAACATCGCTCTTTCTCCGGTCATGTGATGTGTACATCCGCTATCCAAGATCCAACTCGATCCACCGGAGATGTAGGCCTACAAAATGAAATTTAGATTTTGCTCTTTGGTACCCAAACTTGTTTAGGTCCACGCACGTTAGTGACAAGTGATTTGGGGACCCAAATAGATCGCACACTAGAAGCATTCTTGGGCTTACCCCCAATATGACATGCAACTACTCTACCGAGGCTAGTCCTCTTAAGCACATATGAAGCAAAGAAGGTAGATTGAGCCTTATACTTAGCATTTGCTTCCCCCTTAACGAAGTGAATGGGCTTGCTCAAAGGGGCTACCACAATGTGGTTCCCTTTGCCCTTGGGAGGAACATACCCAAGCCCATGCTTCATGGGGTTACCTTGACGCTTACCGAGGAATTCCTCTAATCCTTTGCTAGCCTTATAGGACTTTTGAAGTCCATCTTCAAGCATTCCCTTGAGCTTCTCATTTTCATGAGCTAGTACTTGCAAAGTCTCAAGGTTAGTAGCAAAAGTATTAACATTTATATTGAAGCATCTGGCACAACCATTGCTAGTAGAGGGTAGTGAATTATTGGAGTCTTGGTTAATGATTGTGAGGGAGCTATTCGAGAGATCAACAAGCTTCAACTCTAGAGCCTTGCAAGCGTCGTTTGCTTGAACAAGTTGCTCTAATAGTGAAGCATTGGTGATCTCAAGACTAACCACCTCGGACTTGGTTACTTTTGAGCTATTGACCAACTCCACATTTTTCTTCTTTTCAAAAGACAAGCTCTTCTCTAGCTCACGATTTTTCTCTTTTTCGAGGATGAGCAAATCCTCTTGAGCTTCGAGAGTAGCTTCCTTTTGCTCTAAAACTTCCTCCAATCTTTCAATATCCTTTAGAAGCAAGTTTAGTTTTTGAATATCAAAATTTTTCAGACTTAAGCACAGTGCTAATGTCCTCATCATCACTATCGCTATCGTGCTCATCTAGGCAATCATTTGCAATAGAGGGAGTGGAGACAAGTGTTGATACCTTGTGCCCCTTTGCCATGAGGCACATTGGAGCTACTTCATCGTCATCGCTTAAGTTGTCGAAGAGGCTCTTCGACATTGTCGGAGTAGAGGGTATGGCGATGGCGATGGAGGCGATTCCACCTTCATTGTCGGAGTTTGACTCGGAGTCGGAGTCGGAGCTGGAGTCGGTGTCGGAGTTCCACTCCTTTCCAATGTAGGCACGACCCTTGCCCTTGTACTTCTTGCTCTTCTCCTTCTCCTTGTCCTTGCCCCGATACTGGTCTTTCTTGTGTGGTTTCTCATCTTTACCTTCCTTATGCGGACACTCGGCAATAAAATGGCCGGTTTTGCCGCATTCATAGCACCTTCTTGTAGAATGTCTCCCTTTTGATTTTCTTCCATAGTTCTTTGAATGACTTCCCTGTTTGAAATTCTTCTTCTTAAAGAACTTGTTGAACCTTCGCACGAATAGAGCCATATCTTCATTTGTCAATGGACCACTAGACTCTTCGTCCTCACTTGTGATTTCTTGACAGCGCAACTTTGTGACCTTCAAAGCGATGCCCTTTTTCTTCCGGACTTGAGTTCTTCCACAACTTCCGCCTCTTTAACCATCATCTCATCCATCATTAGCCGCCAATTACGTCATGCGGTGTCATTGTGTCGAAATTTGGCCGGTCTCGGATTAGTTGCACGAGGTTGCGGTTGGTAGGAGTGATCACACGAAGGATTATCTTCACCACGGCCTTGTCAGTAAGATCGGTGCACCCAAGACCTTTAGCTTGATTTACAAGCATCATCAGACGATCAAACATCTTAGTGTACGATTCACCATCTTCCAAGGTGAATCGGCTTAGCTCACCAATGATGAGCTCTACCTTTGATTCTCGGACGCTCGACACTCCTTCATGACTGACCATGAGCTTATCCCAAATAGCTTTTGCTTCTTCGAGTCCATCTACTCGGTTGAACTCAGAATCACTTAAGGCATTGAATAAAGCATTGACGGCTAGATCGTTGAAATGTTGGTCTTTATCTTCGGCGGGAGTAAGGTTGTCCGGATCCACGGGCTTGAAACCTGTCTGCACAATCTTCCAAATAGAAGGGTGAAGTGACCTCAAGTGCATCTTCATCTTATGTTTCCACGCGGCATAGTGAGTGCCATCGAAGTGAGGCGCTCGACCGGAGGGCACGGAAACATACGATGAAGAGCTGAGGGAATTGTAATTAAGTGGAATTCCCATCCTAAGATCATCCCGTGCAGGAGTGCGGGTGAGATCTTCTGAGACTTGCTTTTGCGACATATTGATTCTCCAGCGGTTAAGCCAAACTAAGGAGATTTGGCTCTGATACCAATTGAAGGATCGATAAAGTCGCCTAGAGGGGGGGTGAATAGGCGTAATAAAATTTAAAACCTAATTAGCAGCGGAATTATCGGAATATCCGACTTTGATATCGGACTATCCGATTTATATCGAATATCCGATCTCGCAGGTCGGACTATCCGTCGAGGCATAATAAACCCTAAAAAGTAGATCCGAGAAAATAGAGACTAGATTTCTACCAAATGAAATTTCGAGCAGAGGTAACTACAAGAGTACTAGATCAACCAATATCTCTGACAAGTAGCTACCAAAAGCTTGAATCCCCAAAGATCAAGTCAATAGCACACGGGACAAATAGAAAACTCACAAACCAAAGAGATCAATGATTTTTCCGAAGTTCAGATCTTTGAGGAGATCCTCGTCTTCGTTGAGGAGGCACCAAGCCGGGTCCCTTTCGACCACGATCCTCCCGGTGTTGCACAAAGCACTCGCCGGTTCACTTCTTGATCCCTTTCCTTGCGGAGGTGGAATCGAACCTTCACAAACTCCGGAGGCTTCCCACACGTAGATCGGGAGCTCACCGGTGACTCCTAGCCGTCTAGGAGACCTCAATCTCCAAGAGTAATAAATGAAGTGTAGCTCTACTCTTGAAAATCACCCTAGTGCTCAAATGGACTTTCACGGTTTGCAACAAAGCACTAGAAATCACTTGCTTCAATCTCCCAACAAATTTCTCAAGGAAGAACTCAAGAGAGAGTGCAAGAAGGAGCAAAGGAATAGCAAGAGTGAAGTAAATGCTCAATGGGCTGGTTGGTGTCTCATAAATGAGAGAGAGAGGGGTATATATAGCCAAGACACAAAAAGAGCCGTTACGCCTCGTGTCGGACCCACATCGGACTATCCGATGATATACATCGGACTATCCGATCGATGCAAATCTCGAGATCAACTCCACTTGAGAATTAAAAAAGCTGCGAGAAAAAGCACACATCGGACTATCCGATTTCACATCGGATGTTCCGATGTTTCGAGAGATTTCAACGAACTCGGCAGACTCTGGAAAAAGTCTAAGTGTATATCGGATCGTCCGATATAGTACATCGGACATTCCGATAATTCGAGAGAGTTTTTCAAAGCAACAACTATATCCAAAATCTTTCTAAGTCCACATCGGATGTTCCGATCTTAAACATCGGAATGTCCGATGTTTCGAGAGTTCGGTCAAGGACTTAGAAAAATTTTCAAATCACATCGGACTATCCGATATCAACCATCGGACATTCGATGTTTCCGAAGATCCGGAGACGAGCACACACACTCACACCGGAGAATCCGATACTATCGGACTATCCGATATACACATCGGACTATCCGATATTATCAGCACAAGAAGAAAACAAGGTGAGTGTCGTGCTTGGTGACTTCGAAAACTTGTTTTGCAAAAGATGTTCATTTGAGCACAGAGGTCATTTCTAAAGCATCTACATCCCATCCCTCTTAATAGTACGACGATCCTATTGACTCAAAAAGGTAAAAGATCTACCCTAAGTCGATGCCGTTCATCTTTTCACATTTGAGGGTCAACAACGTCCGTAGATGCACTTCTTTTGGGACTGACACCTGCTTATATACTCATTTAAGCCATTAGTCCCTTAATCGCTTGTCATTAATCATCCAAAACACAATTAAGGGCCTAGATGCACTTTCAGTTTGCCAGTGATTGATTATAGCCTTCTGAGATCTCGTAGTCCAGTTTCCATTGGCATTATCTTCACAGTACTTAACAATTTTCCCCCAATAGCTCGCTGCAGATTGATCTGTCCCAACAATAGAGTCTTGGCTAACATTAAGCCATCTTAAGCGAAGAGTCTTCCTCCTCTGCATTCCGTTTTTCCTCGAAGTCTTTCGACGGACTTCTTCTTCTTACCCTTTTTCGAGGTCCTCTCCATACGGAGGAGTCACCCCAACCGGTGCGGCGATCTAAACGGGGACTCGACCAAAGGATCCATACCCACAAAGCGGCACCGTCGTGCACGCTCGGCTCCTGTTGACTCCAAGTAATGTTTTCCACACCCTCATTAAGCATACTCTATAAAAAGGGATCCATGATATCCCTGCTTACAAAAAACCGGACAATAAAGATAATTAGAGTGTATGTACTATGGACAAAATAGTCAGAATGCACAAGTATAGAATATACAACATGTATAAGTTCATATAAGTCGACATGCAAGATTTCAACTTATAAAAGCCAGTTCGGACATTCCAACATAGTAGTTAAGTACGAAACACACATAATATTACAATACAAAAGGACAACATTCCACCGACATGACTTATGTCACATTTAACAAGACAGACGTTTAAACGACTAACATTAATTGATGTAAGTAGTACTACACTCAGCGGTTCAGATGCCAAGAGCGGTTTGACTCCCATCCGTCAGATTCCGGTTCGTCCGGTGGTTCCTCCGGTGGTTCCACATAGTCAACAGCGACAACGTCTTCAGGGTCGACGTCATTTGAAGGATTAACATCCGCATCACAACCAACAATCTCAGCTGTTGCTACTACTTCTCCAGCTTTGATGCTCAATTCGTTCAAGCAAGTAACGATGGCATCCACAGCGAGGAGGGCATGGTTCAATTCAATAGCATGGCAACAATGTGAGGAGCTGAAATTCTCTTCTACTACCTTCCTTAGCGCTTCGACCTCCGAGTCTACATTTTCTTTCATGCTTTTCAAATATGCTAGTAGAGTTTCTTCATCCATCTACAGAAATAATATGTGTTATGCTGTCTACAATTAGAAAATATAACATATCTAGTTTCTGACAACCATATGACAACCACTGATCTCTTCGAAATGCCAAGCATTGTCGTGAGACATAGATTACTGAGCAAGTATTAAACTCATCCTTTCTGTTTTAACAAAGTAGCAATAGTACAATGTACTGTCTAAGGGGTAAGGTGATTATTCATTTCTGAACGAAGCACGCACCTCTGTATTTTAAATCTACATGTCATTTCTCTATGAATAATTTAATGCAACCTGTGACAAGGAGAACAATCCACATCCACAAGAGATATATAGTCCAAGCATACATAACTGAAAATATAACATGGTCCAATGCAGAGCTAATAAAACCAGGATCTCTATGTGCACATAGATCTTTATGCATATCAGGAATGAGACCAGTGCATGAATAAGGAATGAGAGCAGTGAAATTTAGTACAAGCAAAGCGAAGCGAAGCAATTTAACCTGTACAGATTGTTCATTATACAAGAATGGTAGGTTTCGGGACGACAAAACACAATTATCTAAGGGGAGGATTTGGATCAATCAAGTGATTACAACTAGCTAAGGTTAATATGTAATAACTTCAGTCGATTAAATAGTTTCGTCTTGCCTCTTAATTTAGTGGGGACAAGTGTTGGATCGATCTCATGCTTCTGAAGGGTTCATACAACTAACCTATCCATTCCTGTTATTTCAGAGCTAACCTCCTTATACTTGATTACGGAGCCCTAGACGAAACCATGTGATTGTCACTATGATCAATGCCACCTTTTGGTTTTGACTGTGCAACAAGAGTAAGGACCTATGTGAACTGTAGGATAGAACCACACTGCGACTGCCACTTAAAAATCCTTCATCAAGATTTATTAAAAGAAAGGAGGGGTGTATTACGTCTATGCTATTCCAAATGAAACTAAGTGCACTTAAAAATTGGTTTTTTTTTTGAAAGGAAAAAAGTCTTCAGGTTTCACTCGTCGACACATCCAGCAGACTGCACTGGCTCCAGCAAATTGCATTCATCCAAAATGAGGAGCGTGTTAATTGGATTACTAATTCTCCATCACATGGCAATTTCATTCTGCTCAGTATGTTCACTAATTAAGTCTTATCAAACTTTTTTCCTTCAATTTTTTTAAGTGCCCTTCAAAAAATTAAGTTGTACCAACTTATAAACAACTCTGAACTTTCAGCCTGTTACTGTTTCACTTCAGAGTTCAGAGAAAAAAATAACATATTAAACCGACTTCTTTTTGAGCTATGATAGCATCTTCATAAATTCAAAACTACAAGGCCTTGATACTCCTTACACAATACAACATAAAGAGAGCATTTATACCTCTATAACTGCATACTATAATATGATCATATCCTAATACGGTCAGGGGACAAAATTTGTGCGCAGATGACTGCATACTATGGACCAAAGATCAGCTTGCATCAGATCATCATCTCCATTTGTAAAAGTGTTTTCCCATTGAATCTTCTAATCTGCAGCCACATTTATATTGCACCACATTGGAAGGAACAAAGTGCAAATCGACAGAACCAGGGTAGAGCCCTGTGACCAGCCACCCGGCAACAACCAACAAAAGTTTAAACCACAGAAAGCAAAACTGGCCGCTACTCTAAACGACCAAAATATTAATGAGATGAATTGTCGATACAGGTAGCAGCACAAAACGCTCGACTGCTGACATTCCTCACCGGTTTCCTTTGTGCGAAGCATGTGGGGTTTCAGGGTAAGATTGAAAACTCCAGCGTTTCTTGCCAACTAAATTGACCGAAGAGCTAGTTGATTATCTGAGTAAACGCTCCACTGCCACATAAATATTGCACCACATTAATGACCCAACTGGTAGTATAAGATTTGATCAATTTTAGTTTTTCATCAAGTGTGTCAAAGCTCTGGGTTTTATCACCTTGTAGATCAGATCGAACAACTAGACTATCAGTTCGAACAACTAGACTATCAGATCATCAATTTTAGTTTTATCATTTTGTTTCACATAGAAGAACAACTACACTATCAGATCGAAGAACTTGACTAAACAAAAGCTCAGATCGAAGAACTAGACTATCAGATCGAAGAACTTGCACATCTAACAGATCGAACCTGTGGGTGAAATGGCGGCCACCCAATACCCTAAACCAGGTAATCGACAGTGGATCAGAGCACTGACTTCAAGCATTGACACCAAAATCCAGTCGCCATCACACATTCATCCAAAATGTCGTGCGGAAATTTGGGGGAAAAAACATACCTCGCGCAGACGCAGGTTCCTCCTCCGTCGATTCCGGTGAAGACTCCAACTGCCGCCCCATTCAGGAGACGCCACCGCTGCCTGCTCCGCCAGCGCCGTCGCTAGCCGTCATGCTGTGCTCGTCGCTGCTGGCTCCGCCCCGCTCCCTCGGCGATTCCGACTTGGCGCGCGCACAACCGGCCGTTGCCTCTCCTCCAGTGGAGGCCAACCCCTGCTGCACTCGAAGGGAAGGGAGAGAGAATCTCCCCCCGCCGGGATTCTCTCTCCTTTCTATTCGGACCGGAGGCCGCAACGGGACTTCGCTGGAGACGCGCCTTCGTTCCCCTCCGCTCGCTCTTCCCATCGCGACGGGAACGAGGGTCCGGACGGGACTTTGCTGGTGATAGTCTAAGCTACATTTGAGCATCAGGGAGGTGCCATTGTTCCAATTTACCTAAAAATGGGGTCTGAGTCTCTGAGAAGGGCCAGGTTGCGTTGCCACCAGTCGTTGGCTGTGGGGAAGAAGTGTCAAGGGGGCATCAGTGCTACAAGCTTGCAACTGAAAACGAGGATTGGTGAGTACTCAAGGATTCATTAAAATGCTTCAGGCTCAATCGATTTGGAAATTTCTCACCGGGATGCCCGGTTCCATGTTTTTCCCTTCTGCAGGTTGCACCCGCGCTAAGGAAGAAGATCTTGCGTTGGTGAGGTTGCGGCCGGCTTCAGCTGCAGACAACGTGGGGGATGAGGTTAGGAAATTGAGATGAGAACCATAGCGAAGCGAGGTGATCAAGAGCTCGCCAGCTTGTCTGCGTGGAAAAAAGGGGCCTCGACTGCTTCTACCCGAATTCAGCGAACTCTTGCAAAAAAACGGTGAATCACGGCTAGCAGGAGTGCAGAGGGGAGGCTTCGGCGGTTTTATGGGAGTGCAGGGGAGCCGTTGAGCCAGGGTATGGGCCCGCGCGGGCGACACTGGCGAAGCTGTCTTGCGACGGCAGTGTGGTGCTAGAACACTGCCGCAGTAGCACGTGGGCATGGCGAATTCATGCTGTGGCACACTTGGGTAGAGCAAGGAAAACGACGTGAAAAGCGGTGAGGTGGGAGAGTGGCTGGCTAGCGACGGCCGAGCGGTGTTCTACCGAGATTGTTGCCGATCCCTGTAGCTTAGGAAAAATATTGGCAGCATCGGGTATAATAGTTGGGGGTAGGCTTGAAACTGAAAGCGGTGCTAGGGTGTTCGAAACACTTTGGACTTTTTGTGCTGGTAGTGCCCTATTTTTCATTTTGTTTGGTTTCACAACATTTCCAGTTGTGGTTTTGAAATGAAAAATCTTCAAATTTGATTGTTTTCTAGCTGTTTTTGAATTTTTAGGGCATTTCAATGCTGAGCAAAAATTCTGGAAAAATTATATCTAAGCATCTAAACTATTGTATTATTTTATAAAATTATTAGCTAGGTTGGTTTACTTGGAGTTTTGATGAGTTTCTTTAATGTGTTAGGTTAGGTATTAAAAGTCATTAACACAACAGTAAAAATTCTGAGAATAAAAGATAAATTCTAGAAATAAATTAAAACAAAAATTCAAGTATGCAATAAGGATCATGACATGCCACTTTATCTTTTTTTGGAGAATTTTACATGTTAGAATTTGGGTCTTGTTATCTTATAATTTGGAAGTCAAGTTCTTTTGTTTTATATTGTTGAGTTTTCTAGAAACAAGATGCTATAAATAAATAAATCAATCAATTAACTAAAATAAATTGTTAGTAATAGGAGGTACTATTTCTCATGTTTTTTTAGTAGACAGCCTTGTGGCATATAGATTGAGTTATTTATATATTGACTTGTGAATTGAATTAATTAAACGTAAATGTTACATTTGGTTTAATAGTGAATAAATTTCTGTTGTCATAGGTCATTCTATTGTGAGTAATGATAAAATGTGTTATTGATCATGCTCGAAAACTATTGCAATAATTGAAAGGATGGTAACATACCCTTTTATTTCAAAGGTAGGTGATCAATGAGAATGTTGAGACTCTGGACATTGATATAAAGTAAATTACTAATACTGTTAAATTAATTTAGTTTGTTTCTTAAAAGTATTTTAAAAATAAGGTGTTGATAGAGTAAATTAATTGTGATGGTAGGCAACACTAAATTGAATGTTGATTAGAGTCATTTTGGTTGTTGTTGAGAACTATTGAACTAATTCAAAGTATAAAATCATGTTCCCTTGATGCTAGTACAGATGATGATTGAGAAGATATGATGAGACTAATAGAGGCTCGATCTTTCAGTGAGATAGATAACTATCAATTAGTGGAGATGACCCTTATGATCTAGGCTACAACCGACGCTAACCAATCGCTGAACCAAACTCCGAATTGTTATCAACCGTGCTAAAACCCGGTTGACCTAATAATGAAGATCAATTCCTACAAACAATCAAAGAACAAGGCAAAAACAATCTAAAATTGTACATATAATTGACGTGTTGATGTGGGGTTCCGAAGCACGGTATAGCTATTGATCTCGTTGAACAAAAGAATACCAAATAGTTTCACCAAGGAAAACTATGACTAAATAAATCCCAAGTAATTTTGGAGGACTCTCTAACTATATATAGGTAGAATAGAAAGGAGAGGCCAAATAGGATTCTTATAAGGCCCAAGGCCTAAGTTTGACTCAAACTAGAAAGTTGACCCAACTTGTTTTATTGATTGTGGAGTGCTCCGAAAGAAATTTTAGGTGGGGTCAAATCTGTTGGAAAGATCTCGAAGTAAAATTTTAATCAAGTACAAGAACTCTCCAATTGGACACCGTATGCAAAAGTTATGCTTATTTTACTTTAGGCTGGTATCTGGAGGCCGAATTGGATTCCAAAATGTGATAGATTTGATATCTATCTTTTTTTAGCCCTAGAATGACGTGTTGGAGTTAGTTCAACCACGTGTGGTCATATCCACAGTATTGTTGTTGTCATCATCCTCCCCTTTTAGCTTGTCCTCAACACAAAACATCCTCATCTGCATTTAATTAAATAAAATAGTAGCTCCGCCTCTTTATATCTTTTAAAGACAAGAACGACATTCAGAGAATTTACCTAATAATTATCCACATAACTCAACACTTCTTTCCAACATATAAAGGCATGATGAAAACTAGCACTCTTGGATGCTTCCTCCCATCCTTGAAGGAAAACCATCCCCGGTTTTGGACAAGCTGAAAAAGAAACAATCAACAAAAAAAACAACGTGTACGCAACATATATGTATATATCCCACGTTTCATTGTTTTTTTGGTTTTGCGTAATACTATTTGCATAACAGCAAATGAGGAAATCAGATTTAAGAAAAACGCCTTACCTCACAATTTTGTAACTCAATTTGTGATTATAAGTGAAACATGTAACATAAATATTAACATGATTCAAATTGCAACTTAATTTGCAAATATAAGTAGAGCAAATATCTATCCCTGTCTTTGGATATAGAATACTAATATTTTGTATGCCTCGTTCAATAACATAGATGGGCAAAACTACAAGTTTTGGCATTAAGCATAGCTCATTCATATCATGAGATTGTAAACAAGCAATATCAAACCATTCCAACAATACTAACGCAATTTTAGTGGGCTTCTACTCATGAACTATGACATGCTGATTTGTAATACAAGTCAATGTACTAAAATTCGAACAATGAGGAAGCAAGCTATGGGCATCACTCATATCAAAAAAATTTGATGGTGCCTCACATGAAATAAGATGTTGCATACAACTAGGATTGCCCAAAATATCATGCTTTAATTCAACAAGTTTATCTTAAGTTATGCATATTCTGTAAACAAGAAACTTGCTATATATGCCATAATCCCCAAATAAATTGAATTTAAAATTGTAGGCATATATGTGCTTGATAAAGGCTTAAGGGATGAAATTTCAGAAATCTTTTCCATAGCACAATTCAAGCTAACAAGCTCATTCAACATGATATAGCACAAAACAGTGGCAGGGAATATTCTAGCTATCACTTCCTTATGCGTAGTCAGCACCATATGATCAAAATTATAAGCATACAATTCATCACATGGTTTTACAATTGTGGCACAAGGTGGTAACTCACTAGAATTAAGTACAATAGGAATATACTCACGAATTTGCTCCCTTTCTTGGTGTAAAATCAGATCTGTACCATAGTCATTAGCATCCTCCTCAGAACAAGTAGGTACCTCAAAACTTTCACTTGAAAACACGGTTTTTCATCTTGTAACTCCCCTTCTTCAGAAATAACATGTATATCACATGGAATAGCAACAAGAGAACAAAAGTAGATTGGATTATGTTAGTAGAATCATCCACATATGTACTATCCTCTACTTCACTCGAATTTTCTGGTATTTCTTTCGCATGCTCGGGGTGTATGCTCTAATTAGGGTTTGGTTCAGTGCATGCAATAGGAGTAGCATTTAACTCTTTAGGAACCTGAACTGTGGTTAATTGTCTTCTCTGTATTTGTCTTTCAGCTTTATATGAAAGATTAAGTAAATATGACATAGAATTGTATTCTTTGCAAGATATTACGATCTAAATATCAAAATCTAGTCCACAGTAAAGGTTGTTCATCTGAGTCTTTGCGGTCTCTTCTAACCTACAATGCAATGATCTATTCTGAAATTCTTGGTAGTACTCATCCACAACTTTACTACCTTGTTTTAGATGTTGCAATTGATTCTGTAATTGGTGAGCAATATATGGAGGAACAAATCTAGCTCTTATAATTTTCTTCAATTTAATCGATGTGCTAGGGATGTCCTGATTTTTACGCATTCCACCAAAGAGCAGCAAAATTGAAGTGTTGATGTGGGGTTCCGAAGCACGATATAGCTGTTGATCTACAAAAGAATACCAAATAGTTTCACCAAGAAAAACTATGACTAAACAAAACCCAAGTAATTTTGAGGGACTATCGATGTTTATGATTGACAATAAAGAAGAGAGAGCGGGGCAAGGCGGAAGATCTGAGCTTGATGGTAACGCAAGACATAAGGAGATTTATCCAGGTTCAGGCTCTCCAATGGAGATAATACCCTAGTCCTGCGTTCAGTATTTCTGGTGTATATGGGTGAGTGTTCTTTCTTACAAGTTCTCTCTTATCGATTTTTCCTCCTCCTCCTTTCTCTCCAAGCTCCGTTCCTCTTTATACAGCAGAGGAGGGCGCATGTGTACAGCAACGGAAGTTGTTGAAGCGTACTTGAGGTAGTTAGGCGAGAGAGAGAGCATCCTATAATTTGGTCGACCATGTCTGTGACATCTTTGTATGAGCCGCCCTTCAGAAAGGGTGCAGTGTTGCCCACCTAACCTGTCAGTTCCTTCTCCAGGTCTTTTTCTCTCTTTGCATCTGTTGGACCTTACGGAAGGTCCTTCTTTAGTCCGTCCGGCCCGGCTCGTCCTCTCGAGGTGATCTGACAGCCCCTCAAGCAGGTACCCTAGGCCCATGTATTCCACAGTAACCCCCGAGTGCTTCACGATCGAGCTGCCATCCTTTGGCTACCTTTCGGCCACCATGACGCTCGCTGGATGTTTCCCAGCCCGAGCGTGACTTCTTGATAGGCTTTTCCTGCCGAATGCTATACTGTCGGCAAGGAGGTCGTGAAGAACTCAATGACCCCGTGTTAACTCTTCCGGGTGATATCCAACCCAATTTATTGGGGAATTGACGGTCGGCCATCCCTAGAGCATATCCTCGTTTGGGTTGGCTTTCAGCCGAGTGGTACCTGTATGTGTACAGCAGTCGGCTCAACATGGAGCGTACCTTGGATTAGTTTAATGATGCCCGTACCCAATCATATCGGAGCATAGCTTGGCCCGTCATGGGGCGCACCATCTTTTAGCCTTTAGCCAAGTGGTACCTATGCATGTACAGCAGTCGGCTCAATTTGGAGCGTACCTTGAATTTGTTTAATGATACCCATACCCGATCATATCAGAGCATAGCTTGGCCCGTCATGGGGCGCACCATCTTTTGGCCTTTAGCCGAGTGGTACCTGTACATGTACAGCAGTCGGCTCAACTTGGAGCGTACCTTGAATCAGTTTAATGATGCCCATACTCGATCATATCGGAGCATAGCTTGGCCCATCATGGGGCGCACCATCATTTGGCTTTTAGCCGAGTGGTACCTGTACATGTACAGCATCGGCTCAACTTGGAGCGTACCTTGGATTATCTGAGTGGTACCTATGCCCGATCGTATCGGTGCATAGCTTGGCCCATCATGGGGCATACCCTCGGAATCCTTGATCTGAGCCCTTTCATAATATCTAACTCCGTCGTGCGGCAACCAGCAAGTGACCCGACATGGAGCATATCACGGGGGCACGTTTCAATTTTTGGTTCGGAAGGAACCCAGGTTCCGTTCGGAATGGAAACCGGCGATTGACCTAACGTGGGGTGTACCATATCCCAAATTGATTCTTTGTCCTGATGACAGCTGTCCGCCATGATCGTGGTGTTCAGTTGGCCAGGACAAAATGAGGCGTGTTCTAGTCAAACCTGGCAGCAACGGGCGTGCCGAGGCGTGGTCCCCACCCCGAGCGGGATCCATCATCGCCCTTTATAGTTCCGAGGTGCCACGCAGGACTCGAGTCTTCCTTCACACATCACGTCTCTGCTTCTTCATCGCTAAAAAGCTCATCCCCCTCCTCGCGAGCTTCATTGCTAGGGTTAGACGCTGCCGCGTTTTTCTTCCTTTGCGCCGCTGACAATCTCTTCCGAGAATGTCGATTCCTCCTTCCCAAGACACCTCCGCGCCGCCTCCGACCCACGATTGGGTCCCATCAACGCTAACGGAGGCGCATTTGGACGCGATGGTCGCCATGGGAGTCATGCCACCGGCGACGTTGATCAGCGCCCACCCGGCTTGTGGTGAGTCTTATCCCACCCCTCGGTTCGAGGAGATCGTTGTCTTCGAGTCCTTCTTCCAGCGCGGGTTTGGGCTCCCGACCAGCGCTTTTTTCCGTGGGCTCCTTTATTTCTATGGCATCGAATTGGTTCATTTGAATCCCAACTCGATTCTCCACATCGCCGTCTTCATTCATCTTTGCGAAGCGTTTCTCGGAATTCGCCCGCATTTCAATCATTTCTGCCAACTTTTCCTCCTTAAGCCCTTCCCGAGCAGGAGCACCCCTAAAGTGGTCGGAGGTGTCGGCTTCCAACTGAGAGATGGGGCGAGGAAGATTTATTTTTCCATCCCCTTCAGGACTTCGAACAAGGGTTGGCACCGAGAATGGTTCTATTGTGCCAACCTTGATCCTGGCCTTCCTTCTTTCTCCGGGGAGCCCCCGAGCGTTATTTCTTCTTGGACCGTAGTCCCCCCAGACCACGAAATGGAGCAGGTCAACGAGCTCCTCGCCTTGATCTGCAACCTGAAGGAGGTGGGTCTGACTGGCGTTGGGATCCTTTCCAACTTCGCCGTTCGCCGGGTGCAGCCCATCAAGGAACAAGTCTTCCTGGGGTATGAATACAGTGAGAACGATCCGACGCGGGAGGTCACCGAAGACATCGACCAAGATACGCTCATCATTCGGATGAGCGATCTCCTAGCCCCGGATGTCTCGATCCTTCCCCAGGGTGTCCCAAGGGCCTTCTGCCTGGTGAATCCCCCTCCTGAGGTGAGTACTTCGAGCTTACTGACATTTGGTTGTTGATCGCTAGCCGACTGACGACTGACTCTGTTCTTGCTGTTCTTCGCAGGATCGCGTTGCCTTCTGCTCGGACCCCCTTCCTCATCCTCCTCCATGCTAGAGCGCCGCGGCGAAGCGGCCCGCCGATCCCTCATCTAAGGAACCGAGCGCGAAAAGGAAGGGGCCTGCCACTGATGAAGCCGCTGAGTGGGGGCTGGCGCCGCAACACCCCTTTGAGAGCCCGACCATCTGGAATCCCATGGGGGCGTACACCAAGAAGCCGTCGCCTCGCCCCCCTAGGGCCCAAGTGGCTACGGACTCCTCCCCTCGTGGTTTCGCCACTCGGAAAGGGCGCAGAATGAGGATAAGGAGATCCGACAGGTTAGTCCCCCATCACTCCTTGTTTTTGTTTCTTTGGCGTGTGCTTGACTTTTCCCCCGGCGATCAGGGCGTCGAGAGCGGGCATCCCCCTGAAGGCCCCGACCGCTGCTCCTCCGGGAGATGCGAGCCAGGAGGGAGTGGTCTCGCCGCCAGCTGCGGCGTCCGGCGGAAACGAAACAGCCCCAGAGCGGGCCATTGCCACCCTACCCACTGCTGCCGAGCCTGGCGACACAGGGCGACTCCCCCGCCACCTGCAGGGGTGCTCGAGCCGGCCGCTGAGGTGGTAGCATCGGAGGCCGCCACCAGCTCCTCCCCTCCCGTGGAGGAGATTCCCCGACGGCCCTCCCATCCTGCACCCAACCCCTAGCCTCCACTCTGGATTTTATTCTGCCACGAGGATAAGTGGAAGGCTTTCGGCGAGGGAGATGAGAAGTTGAGGGAGGAGCTCTACCAAAACGCTATCAAAGGCGCGCAGCTGATCCAGGTAAACCGTCTTCTTCTTCTATTCGTGCCGACTGGTGTATGTTCTTCATTCTCCCAGAATTCTTCAGGCACTGGGGGATCGCTCCGAGCAGAGGGATGCCCTCCTCAAGGAAATACTCCCCAAGGTTAGGGAGCATGAGGAGTACGAGGCCGACTTGGAGCGCGTCCGACGTGACAGCGAAGCCGAGCAGCAAAAGCTCTGGGCCCAAATCCAAACCCTGACGGAGGCGCTTCAAGGTGGGTGCTCCTTCGCTTGCTTAGTCGCAAACTTGGTTGTTATTGTCTTCTGACTTCGTCCATTGCTTCAGGCCTTCGCGGGCAGGTCCAGAAGTTGAAGGATTCTGAGTCCCGAACTCGGGCCGACAACGCTAAACTGGCGCAGGAGCTGGAAGGTATGCATATCCCCACTCGGCGCCACATCTCTTGCGTTTGTAATGCTTCTAATGACGATTCGACTGGTTTGCAGTGAACAAGAGAGAGTCGCAGGAGCAGGTCGAGGTCCTCCTTGGAGAGATCAAGATTGCTCATGAGCTTCACGACAAATTCTTCGATTCCGTCAAAGAGATGACCAAGTTCCCGAGCCCTGGAGGAGCTGAGCCGAGTAGCGAGGATGAAGCCCTTTCCTTGCTATCAACGGGTCCCGAAAGGCTTAATGCCGACATCCGGGAGACGTCGATCACGAGCACTAGCCAAGTATTGGTCATCGTGAAGTCGCTCTATCCCGGAGTGGAGCTAGAGGCCGTCAAGGAGGGCTTCGCCTGCTCCGTCGATGATGATCAAAGCTGCCGCCCTTCTTGAGAAGTTAGGGACGTGGCCTCCTCCTTGGCAAAAAATCTGGATTTGGATCTCTTGTAAATGCTGACTAGGATTGTAATTACCGCACTTCTTTTAATGCAATTACTGTTGATCATGAGTGGCTTCACCACACGAGAAGAAGTTTTCCAATGCGTCATGCGCTGTCAGCGTCCCGCTTGGTCTCCCACGCTAGTGCGTTTTTAATGTTGCCTTGGCACCAGTGTGTCCTCAGAGGCGTTTCAATTTCCCGTAGAGGTACGATTTGGGCTATCTACCTTCGGCTATATATAAGGGCGTCACCGCTACTGGAGCGATCGCCCATTCCTCTCATTTTCACATCTTCATTTCTTCACTTCTTCAGAAGTCTTCTAATGGCATTTTCCTCTGGCTCCGCCTCCGCCCTGGCCTCCGCCTCCGCCTCCGGTGGAGGAGTTGAACTTTGACTTCGGGGATGATGCTCCTGCCCCGGAGGTCACCGAGGAGGAGCTCTGGGCGGACTACGATCTCGCCCTTGCTGAACTGGCGGCGGAGGAGGAAGCCGTCGTCCGCAATGTCGCCACCGTGGAGGTCTTCCTTGAGGTCGTCCCGGCTCTCTCTGAGGTCGCTGACGTCCTTGTCAAGGCCTTGGGCCATGCTCATCGTGCCGTGTAGGTTCAGCTGCTTTTTAAGATATTTATGTAAAAATATGTAATTGCACATAATGTTCAATATGGATCTATGATGTTATATATATATATATTGTGGTTTTCTAAATTTATCTGAATGCACATTATCTTTTTTATTTGAACGTTCTATCCGACTGGCCTAGCCCCTGAGTGCCAGGAGTGAGCGTGTGGCTCTTTTCCCTAGACACGTATCCGGGTAGCTAGATTTCATCGTTCAGAGTTTCGCTATTCGAAGTTAACAGCATTCGGATTTAGTCAAAACCGCTAGGAAAAAAGGCGAGAAGTATCTCAAAAGGGTAGGTGTTTGCATTCAGACACTATCAGGTGTAGCCCCCGACTTACTACTTAGTTGAGAATCAAGTAAGTAGCAAGTCAAGAACGACCTTAATTACAAAGATACAATGAAATACGTATTTTAAGTGTAGAAGCGACGTAGTTGTTCTATGTTCCAAGTGTTGCCGAGTGCCACGCCGTCTTCGCGCTTGAGTCGGTAAGATCCCGGGCGCACCACTTCGTCGACAATGTAAGGGCCTTCCCGGCGTGGGGAGAGCTTGTGCTCACTTTTATGATTCTTTCTAAGAACCAGATCTCCTTTAGAGAAAGCTCGGCCTCGAACATTTCAATTGTGATAACGGCGAAGACCCTGGAGGTACTTAGCCGACTAGATGGATGCAACGCCTCTTGCCTCCTCTAGTTTGTCGAGATCTTCTAGTCGGCCTTCTTCTGACTCGGCTTCCTTGTAGTTCCGAACCCGTTGGGATCTGAATGTCAACTCGGTAGGTAGGACTACCTCTGAACCATATACTAGGAAAAAAGGTGACTGCCCGGTAGCCCTGCTGGGGGTAGTTCTCAGCCCCCAGAGCACCGAAGGCAATTCTTTTACCCATCGCGCTGCATATGGCTTAAGACGATCAAATATTCTGGCCTTTAGGCCCTGCAGCAACATGCCATTAGCCCGTTCGACCTGCTCGTTACTCCGACGATGACCCACGGAGGCAAAGCAAATCTTGATGCCGAGCTCGTCGCACCAATCTTGGAATTCTTCACTTCTGAACTGGGTGCCGTTGTCGGTGATGATCCTGTTCGGCACACCAAATCTGACAACAATCTCCTGAAAATATTATCTAGCTTTGACCGCGGTGATTGTTGCAACTGGCTTGGCCTCAATCCATTTGGTGAATTTGTCGACGGCGACGAAGAGGAAAGCAAACCCACCCTAGACCTTTTTGAGAGGTCCAACTATGTCGAGCCCCCAGACTGTGAACGGCCAAGTGATCGGAATGGTCTGCAGCTTCTGCGCCGGTATATGAATTTGTCGGGTAAAAAACTGACAGCCTTCGCACATGCGGACGACATCTTCTGCATCTGTTACAGCAGTCGGCTAGAAGAAACCTTGACGGTAAGCCTTGCCCACCGGAGTGCTTGATGCCGCATGATGTCCATAGATCCCTGAGTGGATTTCTCTGAGGAGGTTCTTCCCTTCTTGCTCTGATATGCACCGTCTGAGGACCCCAGAGGCGCTCTTCCGAAAGAGCTCCTCCCCGACCACCACGTAGCCTTTACTTCACCGCGTGATGCACTCGGCTTGTACGCGATCCTCAGGAAGCTCATCCTTCAACAGAAAATCTAGATAGCGTTTCATCCAGATGGGGTTGATGACCAAGACTTCTGCCTCGGCCGACTTCTCCTCTGATTTGCCCGACTCCCGCTGTCGGCTTGTTGTCGGCTTGTGAATCTCTTCCACGAAGATTCCGACTGGGACTATAGCCCGGCTGGAGCCTAGCCTGGCGAGCTCCTCTGCTGCCTCGTTATCCCGGCGGAGTACATGAGTGAGCTCCAGTCCGTCGAACTTGTCCTTCAGCTTACGCACCTCCTGGCAGTATGCGGCCATGCTATCATCAATGCATGACCATTCTTTTTGTACTTGGTTGATCACCAGCTGAGAGTCTCCGCGAACCATCAATCGTCGGATACCGAGCGATATGGCGATACGGAGCCTGTGTATGAGTGCCTCGTACTCGGCGGCGTTGTTCGATGCCGAAAAATGGAGTTGAAGGACATATTTCAGCTTTTCCCCCGTCGGAGAGATGAGCACGACGCCAGCACCCGCACCATTCAGCGTGAGAGAGCCGTCGAAATACATCGTCCAGTATTCGAGGTCCTCCATAGCTGCGGGATCTTGCAACTCTATCCATTCGGTGACGAAGTCGGCGAGCGCCTGAGACTTGATGGCTGTCCGAGGTTTGAAGGAAATCTTGAAGGCCCCAAGCTCGACCGCCGATTTCGCGATTCTCCCAGTGTCCTCTCGATTGTGGAGTATATCCCCAATTGGAAAAGATGTAACCACCGAAATTGAATGCTCTTGAAAGTAATGCTTAAGTTTACGAGAGGTAAGCAGTACCGCATATAGAAGCTTCTGCACTTGAGGGTACCGCGTCTTGGATTCGCCCAATACCTCGTTGACGAAATAAACCGAGCGTTGAATTTTCTGCAAGTGTCCCTCCTCTTCTCGCTCCACAACAATTGCAGTGCTGACTACGTGGGTCGTTGCCGCTATGTAAAGCAGAAGGGGTTCCTCTGGCGATGGCGCCACCAATATTGGAGGCGTGGTCAGGAGCGCTTTCAGATCCTCGAAAGCCTGTTGAGCCTCAGGAGTCCATTGGAAGTTGTCTTGTTTCTTCAAGAGTTTGAAAAATGGCATCCCCCGAGTGCCCAGGCGAGAAATAAATCGGTCGAGTGCCACCATGCACCCCGTGAGCTTCTGAACTTCCTTCTAGCAAGTCGGCGGTTTCATCTTAAGAATAGCACTGATTTTCTCAGGGTTCGCCTCGATGCCGCGACAAGACACGATAAATCCGAGAAGCTTTCCCGAGGGAGCCCCGAAAATGCACTTCTTGGGGTTGAGCTTCATCTTGAAAGCCCTTAGACTTTCAAACGTCTCGGCCAGATTAGACGTGAGATCTTCCTTCGCTCGGGTCTTAACCACAATATCGTCTACGTATGCCTCCACGTTGTGTTCGAGTTGTATGTGAAAACACCGCTGTATAGCACGTTGATAGGTCGCGCCAGCGTTTTTCAACCCGAATGGCATTGTGATGTAGCAGTACGCACCGAACGGAGTGATGAACGAGGTCTTGATACAGTCTTCTTTCAGCCTAATTTGGTGATACCCCGAGTATGTGTTTAGGAAACTCAAGAGCTCGCACCCGGCAGTCGAGTCTACTACCTGATCGATGCGGGGCAACCCAAATGGATCCTTTGGGCACACCTCATTGAGATCAGTATAATCGACACACATGCGCCAACTTTTATTCTTTTTGCATACAAGGACCGGATTCGCCAACCAGTCGGGATGATACACTTCTTTTATGAAATTAGCGGCTAAAAGCTTGGTGATCTCCTCCCTGATGGCGTCGCGGCGATCTTGTGCAAACTGTTGAAGTCGCTACTTGATGGGTTTTGCTTTCTCGTCAACATTGAGAGAATGCTCGATCACCTCCCTAGGGACACTGGGCATGTCGGATGGCTTCCAAGCGAAAATGTCCCGGTTTGCCTGAAGGAAAGCGACGAGCGCATCTTCCTATTTGTGATCAAGCCCTGTCCCAATCAAGGCTGTCTGGGCCGAGTTGGACGGGTCGAGAATCACCTTCTTGACTCCCTCGTCAGGCTTCATACCCGACTTGGCTTGCTTTGCAGTCGAGACGTCGCCTTCGCCCTGCGGGAGGGTAGCGACCTGCCGAACCTTCTCAGCTTTGGCCGACGCAACCAACAGCTCGGCCAGGTCGCAGCTTTCCGTGTCGCACATGAAGGATTGCTTGACATCCCCCCGAACTGTGATGACGCCATTTGGTCCTAGCATCTTCAGCACCAGATACGTGTAGTGGGGGACGGCCATGAACCTGGCCAATCTTGGCCTTCCCAAGATGGTGTGGTATGTCGTCTCGAAATCAGCCACCTCGAAGTTCGGGAACTCCGTTCGGTAGTTCTCCTTGGTCCCAAACGTCACTGGGAATGTGATTTGCCCAAGTGGTACCATCGAGGTCCCGAGGATTACCCCGTGGAACGGCGACGATCCACGCTTCTACTCGGAGCGAGGGATCTTCATATCGTTGAAGGTTTTGGAGAAAAGGACGTTGAGCCCACTCCCTCCGTCGACCAGCACCCTCTTGAGCCTGACGCTGCGCACGACTAGGTCCAGGACTAACGGATATCTCCCTGGGAATGGGACGTAGTCGGGGTGATCCGAGCGATCAAATGTGATCGGGACCTCGGACCACCTTAGAAATTGGGTTGTCGCTGGCGTTACTGCGTTGACCTCCCAAGCGGTAAGCTTCTGCTTTCGCTTGGACTCATCTGTGGTGAGCCCCGAATATATAGTTGAGCTACTTTTCGATCACTGTGTCGCCCGTATTCTTCGGGCGGATCTTGCATCTTTGCCGCTTCGCCCTTGCCTCGGTTCGCCCTATTGCTGCTCTCGCGGGCAAACCTCTTCAAGGTGTAGCAGTCCTTGGCCGCATGCTTGCCCTGAGGGTGGAAAGGGCAAATGGCGTCCATCACCTCATCGTAGTCGTTGGTCCGCGGTACTCGGGGCCGGCCGCGCTTGGCTGCAGCGACCAGTTCTCCAGGCCCACGCTTCTTGTCCCTCTGCCTAGAGGGCTCGGTGTGGTCCTTTTTGTCCTTCTGCCGCGGGCGATCTTCCTAGCGCTCCGCCAGGGCATCCGAGGCCGTGGCATAGCGGTTGGCCAAGGCGAACATCTCCCTAACGGTGGTCGGTGGACTCCGGGACATCTTCTTAATCAAGTCGGGGTCGCTGACTCCCTTCTGGAAGGTAGCTATGACGACCGCTTCTGAAACGTCTCGAACGGTATTTTTCTTCTGCATAAAGCGCCAAATAAATTCCCGCAGGGATTCATTCTTCTTCTAATGAAGTTGGTACAGATCCCACGTGGTCCCAGGCCTCTCGTAGGTGCCCTGGAAGTTTGAGATGAACTACTCACAAAGATCACCCCAGGAATCAATAGAACCCGCTGGAGTCCCGTGAGCCAAGATTGGGCTAATGGGGCGAGCGTGACCGGCAGGTAGTTTGCCATCATGCTCTGGTCGCCCCCGGTTGCCTTGACTGCGAGGGCATAGACTTGCAGCCAGGCCTCCGGATCTCTTTCTCCATCGAACTTGACGATGCCTCTAGGATTGAACCCGTCGGGCCAAACCACTCGGCGGAGTCGGGGGGTGAAGGCACAGACCCCATAGATGGGCCCACTACTGCACCGTCGAGGCGATCGGCACAGGGGCGTCCCGTCTCGGTGATTTCCGTTGTCACTCTCGCCCTGGCAACCATGATCCTTGCGGTCGGCATGATCGTCGCGTCGGCCATCGCGATCGTCCCGGCCATCATAGCTGATGCCGAAATGTTCATAGTCATCCTCACGCTGGCGCTGCTCCCCCTCTTCCCGTTCACACCGTCTAGTGTTAAGATCCAAGAGGAGATCACGGTTGAGGCTCTGGTGGGCGTCTTCGCCCCGGCGAAGCTCAAACCGACTACCCCGGTGCCGACTTTGGGCTGTCCGACTACTGCCGGTCTGGGTGGCCGCACGGGCACGAGACTGTGTCTTCTCTGCGGGTGCTTCCTGGTTTTGCTGGACTGCTGCCGCCGTTACCATGGCCTTAACTTGGGCCACTATCGGGGCAGTGGGGCTGTCAGGACCAAGGATTGGCCCTAGGGTGTCGAGTAGCGTCTTGGAGGCGACAATGTTTTGCTGCGGCGTGTGGAAGACCAGTTGGTCCCCTTTCTTCGCCTGCAGAAACTCCTCGTTGACGTTGTGCCCCCGGTTCTGGAGGGACCTCGCGCGCTCCTCCAAAGTCGCGCGACGGAGACGGTCCGCCTCCACCGTGTCTGTGGCTTCTTGCTGGTGCAGGGTATCAGTCTGATCGTCCCTAATCACGAAGACGCCTCGGAAGGCTCCTTGAGAGTGGGTGGCCATAGCGCTCCTTGATCCGAACTGGAGCTCGGGTGTGGGAGCGATGAGATCTTCCCCAAGACGGGTCGAACCCTGCCCTGAGAGAGCAAGCTTGCCAAAACCATCGGCGACGAAGTCCAGGCTTCCAAAGCAGAAGACCTGGCTGGGGGTGAAGGAGACAGTGATCCCGCTGGGTGCCACCATCAAACTCAGGGAAGAGATCTTCACGCTGCCCCTACCTGGTGCGCCAACTGTCGATGCTTATGATCGGTAATAAAGAAGAGAGAGCGGGGCAAGGCGGAAGATCTGAGCTTGATGGTAACGCAACACACAAGGAGATTTATCCAGGTTCAGGCTCTCCAATGGAGATAGTACCCTAGTCCTACGTTCGGTGTTTCTGGTGTATATGGGTGAGTGTTCTTTCTTACAAGTTCTCTCTTATCGATTTTTCCTCCTCCTCCTTTCTCTCCAAGCTCCCTTCCTCTTTATCTGAGAGGAGGCGCTGTGTCTGATGGCGGAAGTTGTTGAAGCGTGCTTGAGGGTAGTTGGGCGCATGAGAGGCATCTGCACTTGGCCGACCATGTACAGCGGCATGTAGGCGCAGAGCCGCCCTTCGCAGAGGGTCTAGTGCTGCCTACCTAACCTATCAATTCCTTCTCCCGGTCTTTTTCTCTGTTGCATACGACTGGACCTTCTGGAAGGTCCTTCTTTAGTCCGTCCAGCCCAGCCCATCCTCTCGAGGTGATCTGACGGCCCCTCAAGCAGGTACCCTAGGCCCATGTATTCCACAGGGACTCTCTAGCTATATATAGGTAAAAGAGAAAGGAGATTCGACCAACACAAAGGAGAGACCGAATAGGACTCTTACAAGACCCAAGGCCCAAATTTGATTCGAACTGGAAAGTTGACCCTACTTGTTTTGTTGATTGTGGAGTGCTCCGAAGGAATTTTTAGGCAAGGCCAAATTTGTTGGAAATATCTCAAAGTAAGCTTTTAATCAAGTGTAAGAACTCTCCAATTGGGCACCATATGCAAAATTTATGTTCATTTTACTTCAGGTTGGAATATGGAGGCCGAATTGGATGCCAAAACATGATGGATTTGATATCTCTCTTTTCTTGGCCCATGGATGACGTGTTGGAGTTGGTCCAACCAGGTATGGTCGTATCTATAGTAGTGATGTCCTCATCAAGATATAGGATGTTCACCTTGCATAAATTTGCTTAGAGCAATGTGATGGTGTAATGTACGAAAATTTGTTTTAAGTAGTAATGATTATGTTGCTTATTGATAATTTAGTACTCTACATCAATAGAATGAATTAATCAATATTGTAATCAAAGAATGATTAAACATGAAATGATTATCTAGTGCATGGTTTTATCCTTAGCAAATGTTTGTCTTAGAGCCATATTTATGAAATATGTCTCGAGGAGACAATATTTATGTCTGGGAGTCTTTTATTGGTTTAATAAGCTTTGAACACCAAAATGTTGACCTATGAATATGCTAGTCATACTAAAAGTTTCATCAAAGTGGAGGTTTTGAACATTAGAATATGAAGATGAATGATTTGTTGGTTCTTCATGGGTTGCAGACAGAATAATATTGATGCAGCCTCTTATGTTGATTTAACCATCAGGTTGAATATACATAAAATTATAATGAGATTTCTCCTTGTTTATCATCGTGAGGTAGAATTAGTTTAATATTTTCTGATAATTTTGCCAATTTTCTTTATAATTATTGGAGAAAATAATTATGGCAAGAATTGGTCGTAATTTATGTTAAATCTTAATGGGGTTCTTTAGGGTATAAATTATGTAAGTGCTGAAATCTTAAATAGTAAGCATTTTTGAATAATATAGATGGTGGGATTTAAGGTGAATTTATGTTTAAATGTATATGGATTCATTTGTTCGTATGGTCTTTTGGATGAATATCTTCGTGGGTAATCTTTTGTAGTTTTCATAAAGCATATGGTTTCTAGGTTTAGGCTTTTGAGCTAGAAATTATGGTCTTCCAACCGTCAGGACAACAAAGGAGTGAGAAGGTTAAAAATAGGGTTGTGCATTGGTGCGATGTCGTTATGCTTGGTGCTTGTACTGCAAAAAATATATATCCATCTCAAAAACATGAACCAATAGTACGAGCACCAAGCAAAATGACAACGCACAACCCTATTTTTTAAACTTCTCACTCCTTTGCTATCCCGACAGTCAGAAGACCATAATTTCTAGATCAAAAGCACAAACCTAGAAACCATATACTTTATGAAAACTATATGCTTATCCATTGAATAAATTAGACACTCATTCATGGAATAATTTAGTGGATGCAAATTTGTAACGATTTAATCAGTTTTGTTAAGTCATGTTTGTGGCTTTTATTATGTCTTGTGAATTTGCTTTGTTTGGTGGCTTCAACAAAGGAAGTATGAGGTAAGATTGTTCACTAGACGCATGTGTTTTGGGCACTCCTAAGAGTGAGGTCTTGGGCGTTCTTGGGCATATAGATCCTAGTTTAGTATTTTTATTGTTGTTATTGTTTTCATTGTGAATCCTAATGAATGCCTTGCAATTAGCATATAATGTCTAAAAAATAAATCATGTTCTTGCTGAAATTATTGTAGAAAATAGTTAAATATTTGTGAAATAACATGATGATGGGGCACTCAGGGCATGTAGGGAGCCAAGGTATTACAACAACCTAGGGTAGCAATGGATATAAGGTATTCAAATAATCAAGGTGGACTAGTGACAAGTAGGTATTTAGTTATTCCAACAAATAATCATTTTTTCAAAAATATCATGTAATTTGCATAAAATAAAATACTTTTGAAAACATAGGTTCAACATGATCAAGGATTATGACTTGCCTTGTCCATACAAAGTTGCATCTGAGTTTTCATCTTCAAATCATTCTTTCACTCCCTCGGGATCAACATCTAATGAAAAGAAAATGTAAACACAAATAAAACTAAAAAGATAATTAAAATAAACTCCAAACTGAAAATAGATAGCTTTGGAATAAAGAGCTTGATTTTACATTAATTTAGAAATTTGAATGGGTTCATTCGGAGTTCGTGTGAAGAAGAATGGTCTTCTGGAAGATTTAAATCAAAGAAATTGAGAAAGAAAGGATTTTCTGAAAATTTTGAAATTATTTTTCTAAAGGAAATCTAAATTACTGCATCATGTTGATGTCAGCACTGATTTTGAATTTTGGAATTTCTTTCTTAGGAAAATCTTTGAGTCATTGACACATGGGCCCGATCTTTGGAAGACCAAGCCCATGGAGTAGCCTGTGTCAATTGTGCACCCAATTCATGGGAGATTTGAGCCACTGATACTCTTTAAAATTCGTGATTCACTTTATGCCACTCCAGCCCACTATCATAGACTCAGATGGACCCACATATCATAGACACATCAGTTAAAGCCAACGAATTGAGTGTCGTTGGACTAATTTTTCCCCCAATTCATGGGCATTGTAGTGCACAGCCATTGTAGCACACGGATACTGTTAGCTTTGAACAGCACTAAGCATAGTGGCGACACGTGCATAGCTAATGGTGCGGTTGTGGCAGACTGACTGGGTGGAGGGGTACGGCTGGTGTCACAGCATGGCAATGAATAAAGCACATCTGGTGATGATAAAACACAAAATACGATGCACACAACGTGGGAAAACTCAAAATTGATTGAGCGGTTACCTTCACGACGAGTAGGAACACAACGTGACATGAACGGTTCGTGAAGAGGAGCTCCAAGGTATCGTGTAACATCGCAAAATTTGGCTTGAAATAATAAAACAATGTGATTTGTGCATTTTGTGAATTTTTAGAATTTTCTAGAATTTATTTGGAATTTATTATGCATTTTTGAATTATGCCCTTTTCGGATAATATTTTATTATATGAAATTTTTAAATAAATTTTTATAAAAAATATTTTATTTGAGTCTAAAATGTCTTAAAATATTTTTGGGAAATTGTTTGGAATTTTTCTGGTATTTTTATTGCCTTAACCGAATTGTTCCAATTTCTGAATCTATTTTAAATGAAAACGCCTTCAAAATGTAGTGAATAGACCTGGACTTAGCCCAGTACTATGAGCGCTGGTTTGGCCCAGTCCGGCTCGCTGCTCGGCCCGTTCGCTGTGAGGCTCCATTTTTAGCAGTTGAATCTTGTATTGGGTGGACAGAATCCGGCCGAAACCCTGGTGGCTCTGGCCGTTCGATTTCGCGAGTGGTTTAGATGGAGCCACATCCAGGAAATCAGGACCATCCATCGTGGACGCATGGTGGCCACCTAGTCATCGTCCTCGACTTGGACTCTTGGCTAAAGCTCTGTGACCATGGCAGACTTCGCCCCGTTCCGGCTACGACGCGGACATCTGGGTATAAATAGCTAACGCATCGTGACCGCAAGCCTCTTAGCATCAACAGCCCTAGGTTGGCCTCTTAAGTCGTCGTTTGATCGGAATCAGAGTTTTCATTGAAGCTATGCCGTTGAAGTTTATCGTCGAATCTGCTGCATCCGGTGAGTCTCGAGGGCTAATCTTCGTGTGCTAGCTTCGCCATGTCAAGGTCTTCGAGGTGCACACTTTGGATTGCCGGATGGATCGCCGTGGGAGCCACGGCCGCCTCATATTCTTGCTCGCTGCCAATGTGTCCGTAGGATAGAGCTGAATCTAGTTGCGCCATTAGCTGTGTCTTATCGAGATCTCACTAGAGGTGCCTTCGCCGGTCGCCGTGTCACTGCCGCCGCATGTCCTGTTCGATGTATGTCACGTGGACAACTCATCAGCAGCTATGTCATCGCCATAAGGGGCTCCATGCGTGCGTGTGAACCCTGCTAGCAGCCACATCAATCTGGCTGAGTCAGCAGTGGTGGAGCCCACCGGTCGGTCATTGAAATTGTGAGCCGAGACCATGCAAGCCCGGGGTATGCTGTGGACGCGATCCATAGAATAGTGTTTCACATGTGTTGGCCAATGATTGTTTCGGGTTATGCTAACGTCAACGATGACGCACTAAATAGCTTTTTTCAGTATAAAATAATTTTATTAATTTAGTATTTTTTTTTAATTTTCAGGTTTTTATGATTTTTGAATCTTTCGAAAGTCCGTTCTTTCTCATACGAGCTCCGATTGAGGTGATTAAAATTTTAAAAATTGAGATTTATTTAATGGTTAATTTTATTTGATTTTTTTAGTTTATTTGCTCCTTATTTTGGTATTTATTTGGTGTTCTCTCTTTATGTGTAGACATTGAAGTGTTCGGAGTGTTCGAGGAATTGTTAACTCAAGACCAAGGTTGAGAGCAAGAATAAGGGCTTTTCTAAGGCAAGTTATATTTTGATTGTGTTGAACCTAGTCTACAAAAGTGCTATGTTGATTTACATTATTACATGTTATTATATATATAGAACTGTTCCAAAAAAAAATTGGAATTTAGTTAATCTATCCAATTGAATTATACCCTACCATGTCATTTGTATGCTATGATTATTTATCATCATAGAAAGGTTCATTACTGGTTGGTTAATATTAGCAATCAACATGGGTTGGTTAGACCGTGCTTAGTTTGCTTAGCCATACCACGTCAACTCATGTCTTTTGGAATATCAAAAGTAAATCTTGACTAATGGAATATGGAACATGTTTATGAAAGGTGTATCGGGTGCTGTCACACAATGATGTTGAGTTGCAGCGATGTTATATGTTACGAAACGATATTGACTTATTGATAGAACATGATGCATGGTAATCAACTGAGGTGGTAAATAATTTAGATTGGGGCAAGTGACAAGGGGCGGTGTGCTAAGGTGGGCCGAAGGGTAGAGGGTATGTGGAAGTCTTACCCTAGTCATCTTAAGGACTTAACCTTAGGAGCCTTTGAACTGAATCAAACATGCAACCACATGTCTAGTGTGATAGACTAAACTAAGTAAGATTACTGATGTCTTGACACATGATACCTCAGGTGGATAATCACACTGAAATAGTTATAGTGAAGGATGTGGTGTACTACAGTCACACATCAATCTAATAGTATGTCGGTCCTAACCTTCACCTCCACTGAGAGAAGGAATAGTGTATGGCTTACGGGAGGTTCAGTGCTGACATAAAGGTTTTTGGAAGGTTTTGTTGTGATCACTCTGTCAACACACCAAAGAAAATGTATTAATTGTATGGCAACAAGAGATGATCATGTCGTGTAGGTAAAATGCATAACCTCTACAGAGTGTAAAATCTATTCGGATAAGCGTGCTCGCGGTATTGAGCAATGCTCGAGAATTACATTCAGGGGTTAGATTTTATAAAATGAAAAACTTGGTTGGGAAGGTAGGATGATAATGGAAAGTTTGGAATATGATTTAAGGCTGGATACCATGTTTATTTGAGAAATACTTGAAAATTATTATATACTGCTATTTATTTTTCTATCTTTAAATCTACTTATTGTATTCAACTATAAATACTACTTTACTACAAAATAACCATAACAGCCTATCATTTGGAATGATTTGCATATAGTTATGATATAATTGCATTCTATGTACAACTTATTGAGTGCTTTAAGTACTCACTTTTGCCAACAATAAATCACCAGTTGAGTCTACATCAACTCTTGAAGAGAAGTACCAGGATGAGGTGAATGTTTAGGGTGCGAGCCTTATCAGTTGTTTGTGGTATAATGAGGAATTATCTACATTGTTATTCCGCTGTAGTTTACTTTGTTATTAATAGTGTAGCCTTACAAGGCATATGCATATAAGTTGACCACAAGGTCATTCAACAGGTATTATTTAATATAGAAAGTCTTTTATTATGTTTCTGCTGTGTATGACTGTGATATTCATCTATGTTGAGCCTGTGTGCACTAGCGTGATTCTGGATTAGTGCTATATACACAAAGGGTCTAAATTTGCATATTTAGATCTCGACACATTGGGACTATTGCTAGGGCACATCGGCCAACACCTGGGATGCCTTTGGGACTTCACAGCATTCCGATCAAATGAGAGTATGAAAGCAAGGAACGAGCGAAGGAATGGATTGAGCAATGTCCCGATGCTCTTCTTAAATAGCCCTAGGGAGGCTTGGAGAGATAGAAACTAACTTTAACATAATTATGCCCGAAATAGAAAGGACACAAATTCCACATGAAAAAGAGGGGATTAGGCTAAGAAAAAAATGATTGGGTGAGGATAAGTTTGCACACGAATTTGAAATGAATTCGGAGATGAAATCGCTTTGATTTTGAACTCCAAAAATCATCCATGATGGAAAGAGATAGAGAGACACACTGCTCTGGACTCCTTTTGGAGCTTGAGGATGACCTTGATAAGTGGGGTTTGGTCCCACTTGTAAGGGAAATGGGATTTTCAATTTCAAATTAATTAATTACACAAAAATAAAAATGCTTTTAGACAATAGCAAATATAGTTAAAAAATTTGGAAAAATTCTCAAAAATACCCTGAGATATTTTGAACTTAACAAAATATTTTCAAAAATACTTGGATTTCAGTTGTTCTCAAATAAATTGTTTTATAACTATGAAAATAGGAAAACCTTTTTAATTCTAAAAAATTAGGAAAAATCTCATAAAATAATAATTAAATAATTAAACTATAATATAGAAATTTTAGAGTATTACACTCAATGTCCGTGAAGTACAACATACATGTGATTTTGGCGAATCGAAGAGTCGCAAGCCCATTACATCTGGCAACAGGGGAGCAGCTAGAGTTCATCAAGAGAGCACGTGAGTATCCAAATACTACACCATGAATATCGAGCAAAACCTGTATCACTGAGCACCTTGGCTTTGTTAGTGCAGCTCTTGCAGAGCCGAGTTCTTACCGTGATGTTGTTATTCATTAGGAATGGCAGCATGCGATGGCAGATGATCTTGCTACCCTTAAGAGTACTGGCACATGGGATTTTATGCCCCATCCTCCACGTGTCCATCCCATTATGTGCAAGTGCGTCTATAAGGTGAAGACTTGCTCTAATGGTTCTCTTGAGCGCTATAAGGCTCATCTTGTGCCACGTGATTTTCAACAAGAGCATGGTCAAGATTATAATGAGACTTTTCTCCAGTGGCTCATATGATCACTGTTTATACTCTTCTTGTTGTGGCCTCTGTTCGTAAGTTGTCCATCTCTCAGGTTGATGTCAAGAATACCTCCATGGTTTATTGGATTCATAGCTTTCTTTATGGGCTTAAGCATGCTCTTCATGCCTGGTTTGAGCCTTTTTTTCTATGGTCACTATGGTTGGCTTTACTACTAGTCCTCATGATCATGCACTATTTGTAAACACTTCGTCTCATAGTCGAACTCTTCTCCATCTATAAGTTGATAACATGATCACCATTGGAGATGATTCTCAGTATATTTATTGCCTTTGTGAAGGCATGTCTCAGTGAGAAATTTCTCATGTTTGATTTGGGTCCCATTCGCGTACTTCTTGGGATTGAGGTTTCCTCTACACCTGAGGGTTTCTTCTTGTCCAAGAGAAGTACTATATTCAGGATCTTCTTGATTGTGCTTCTTTCACTGATCAGCGTACACTTGAGACCCCTATGGAGCTCATGTTCACCTTTGACCTTCTTATGGTGTATCTCTTGAGGATCCTACTCGCTATCACCATCTTGTTGGGATTCTTGTTTACTTTGGTGTCACTCATCCTAACATTTTGTATCTAGTGCATATCTTGAGTCGGTTCATTTCAGCTCCCACTCATCTCCATTATAGTTATCTTCTTCATGTTCTGTGATATCTTCGTAAAACTATCTCTTGTCATCTTTTCTTTACATGCTCTAGTTCCTTACAGATCCATACATAATCTGATGCTACCTAGGCTAGTGATCACTTTGATCGTCGGTCTCTTTCTGCCTACTATGTTTTCTTGGTAGTTCTCTCATTGTTTGGAAGACTAAGAAGCAGACAGAAGTAGACAATAGTTTCTTATTTCAGTGTTGAGGCTATTGCAAGCTATGGCTCTTTTGAGAGCAGAGGTTACATGGTTAAGGTGGTTACTTGAGGATTTTAGTGTTTCTATTTCCACACTGACTACTCTTTACTTATGAATTTTGGTGTTCTTTTTCTACATCGAGTACTATTTTATCTGATAGCACATGTGCTATTAGCATTGCTTGAGACCTGATGAAGCACGAGCTCACCAAGCATATCGGTGTTGATGCTTCCTAAATACAGTCACAGGTGCAGGATTAGGTCATGGCTTTTCGGTATATGACTTCAAAGCTTCAGTTGGCAAACTTCTTCACAAAAGTACAGACCAAAGCTTAGCATAGTTTTTATCTTTTCAAACTCATGGTTGTTGATCCACCAATGTTTGAGGGGGGGGGGGAGGAGGTGGTGCCGACAAGATATCAATATTGCCTTATCACTACTACAGTACTGGGCATCACAACCGGCCTATTAGAAGCGGTTTGGTGCGAACCCGTTGTGATGTTCGCACCAGAAGCGGTTTGTAGGCAACGGTCCGGAGAGGGCTTTCAGAAGCGGTTTGAGACACGAACCGCTTCTAAATGTTAAGTTCTAGAAGCGGTTCTTGTCTCAAACCGCTTCTGATTTTTAGAAGCGGTTTGAGACAAGAACCGCTTCTAGAACTCAACATTCAAAAGCGGTTCGTGTCTCAAACCGCTTCTGGAAGCCCTCCCGCGCAGCTCATTTAAACCCTTCTTCCTCCACGAGCCAGCAGAGTACGATCGAACAGAGAGAAGGGTGGCCCAAAGATCGTTCTTGGGAGGTCTTGTCCAAATTTTTAATTTGGGGTGATTAGCTCCAAATTAAGTGTTTCAAGGTTAGTAACATCATGTGAATATCCTTCTCACCTAGAGATTGCTATTTTTTTCAATGGATGTGGAGAAATCTTGAACTTTTTAAGCAAGATCACCATGATAAAAAATTAGTTTTGTATGCTTGTTTTTGTTGTTGTATGAAGATGTAGGGTAGAGATCTAGTTCAAAATATGACATTACACAAGGTAAAGGTGATTGGAAGCTTTAGATCTAGGTGGTTGTTAGCTTTAGAATCTTAAATATCACAATATTGCAAGGAAGTAATTATTGGTGTATGAAATAAAATAGAAAAACATGTGTAGAAGGATAAAAAATAATTACAAAGGTAGGAAGGGATACAAAATAATTAGAAAGGTAGGTCTTTAATTGGATGACGGTGTAGGTGGAGGTTTTTTGTTGGGTTTAAGTGGTCGTGAGCTTTAGATTTTTAAATGTAACTATAAGTTACGTTATAATTTTATAATGAAATTTGTTATAATTTTTAATGAAATTATAACTTGGTGTAGATGAATCGGCAATGGATGTACAATGCGGACCGTCGCCGAGAGAGTTCATTGATGGCGTCTGTGCTTTTCTCGATCGCATCAGTTGCATTTTTGCCTCGAGCAGCTTCATATGTTGTCCGTGTGTAGATTGCAAGAACGAGAAGGAGCACTCACAGCGATGGCAAGTTATGAACCATTTGATCATGAGAAATTTCATGCCAAACTATACCTGTTGGACCAACCATGGCGAAGTTGAGGCGATTAGCGAGGAAGACGATGAAGAAGGCGAGGAAGAGGAAGATGGATTCAATAGTATCCCGGACGGCACGCAATACTATTCCGTGGAAGAAACACTTGGTGACTTTGGTGATGATGAGCTAGACCAGATGCTGCGTGACGGAGAGGGAGACTACACAGATGAAAGACAGTTCGAGAAGTTCCAGCACATGTTAGAGGACCACAGAACTCCTTTGTACCCAAACTGTGGGCAGGGCCACACAAAGCTGCGTACCACACTAGAACTCATGCAATGGAAGGCTACAAATGGTGTGTCAGATAAGGGATTCAATGAGTTGTTATCACTCGTAAAGAAGTTGCTTCCAGAAGATAACACTCTGTCGAATCTCAGATGAAGCCAAGCAAGTCGTCATCCTTTGGGATTGGAAGTACTGAAGATACACGCATGTCCTAATGATTGTGTCTCAGATCGTAATGAGTATGCCGATTTGGATGTGTGTCCAGTGTGCAAAGAGTCACGGTATAAGGTGAAGCGTGACGATCCAGGTGAAATAGATGGGGAGCGTAAGAAGAAGAGACCTCTAGCTAAAGTGTTGTGGTATTTCCCTGTGATCCCCCGATTGAAACGTATGTTTGCTAACAAAGCGCATGCCCAGATGATGCGTTGGCACAAAGAAGAGCGTAAGGACGACGGGATGCTTAGACACCCTGCAGATGGCTCACAGTGGAGGAAAGTCGACCGGACGTACCCAGACTTCGCAGATGAGGTGAGAAACATAAGGTTTGGGTTGAGTACCGATGGGATGAATCCTTTCAGAGAATTGAGCAGCAGCCATAGCACCTGGCCTGTTACACTATGTATCTATAACATTCCTCCATGGCTGTGCATGAAGCGAAAGTATATCATGATGTCGTTGTTGATCCAAGACCCCAAGCAACCTGGAAATGACATCGATGTCTACCTGAAACCATTGGTTGAAGATCTTGTGACGTTGTGGGACAATGGTGCAAGGGTATGGGATGAGTACAAAAGGGAGTATTTCACCCTACGTGCATTGTTATTTGTAACAATCAACGATCGGCTCGCTCTCAGAACTCCGTCCTAGCCCTAGCTTGTCAAAGGATATAGAGTCTGCATCCAGTGCTTAGATGAAATGGATGACATGTACCTGAAAAACTCTCAAAAGGTTGTGTACATGGGTCACCGTAGGTTTCTTCCTACGAGTCACCCGTTGAGAAAGAAAGGCAGAAATTTAACGGGCAAGCTGACCTTCGTGCAAGGCCTCAAAGATCGTAGTGGGCCACGTGTTTTTGCTATGGTAAAGGATTTGAAAGTAGTATTTGGAAAGGGTCCTGGAAGCAAACATGTGCAGAATGAGGATGGTTAGGCACCCATGTGGAAGAAGAAGTCAATATTTTAGGACTTGCCTTATTGGGAAGTCATGGAGGTTCGTCACTCACTTGACTTCATGCACATCACGAAAAATGTCTGCTTGAACCTGCTAGGCTACATAGATATGTACGGAAAATCGAAACATACACTGCAAGCTCAGAAGGATCTTAAACTATTGGAACTGAGGAACGACCTACATCCCAATAAAGAGGGAAAGGACAACATTACCTACATCCTGCGAGCTACACTCTAAGCAAAAAAGAGAAAAAAAGCATGATAGATGTCGTGCCCCGAATTTACAAATTCGGACACTCTGTGTATCCTGCACTAGTCCAGGATCGCGCTAGTGCACACAGACTAAACAGGGTATAATATCACATCATACACAGCGGAATATTAAATAAAGTACTTCAAACATTTATATAAACGAGTGTACGACCTTATGGTCATCCTTACAATAGTTATGCCACGCAGGGCTTACAATAATCAAATAACAAAAGTTCAGCAGCGGAATATAAAAAGTCGTGATGTCCATCTTCTCTACAGTCGCTCCGACGAAGGCTTGCCCCTAGTTTTCCGGCTCCTCGACATACTCCTCTTCGTAAGCTGGCGTAGTCTCTTCTTCTGGTAGGTTTGTCCGCAAGGGTGAGTACACACCGTACTCAACAAGTTATGCACAAAATGCAGGTCTATTTACTACATGCAAGGCTTATTACAAAGGAATGGCTCTACTGGTTATTTTGCTTTGCATCAATATTTTTAAGTAATATCTAATTAGATTGAAAGCATCAAACCATATAACCATTATATATAACTCGAGTTGTTTATTTTCACAATATTTTGGACACACAGGTCCTAGACAACTTCATTTCACAATTTTGGCACACTGACCAACCACCCCATTTTATTTTTAGAACACTACCCTTGTTGTAATCCCGAGCATTATCCAAGACTGTGGACTCGGCTATTGAACAGCTTTTAACACTCTGCAGAGGTTGTACACTTTACCCACAAGATACAGCTTGCACACCACAAAGGCGATTAACGTAATAAAGCTTTTCAGAGACTTCTGTCTCACTTAAGAACCTCTCCGTGTTGTCTTCACTATCACTTCCCTCACTCGAGTCAAGTATAGGACAGCAAACACCGTTGGATCAGTACCAAGTCAAGCATAGGCACGCTCCCCGTCTGATTACTCCTGTAATCGCCACCCCGAGGTAACAAAGGTAAGACATCGAACCCTACTAAGCTAGGTCTTCCCATTCGAGACATGTGGTTGTACGAGAGACTCAGTCAAAGGCTTGCAAGGTAAAGTCCTTAAGCCGACCAAGGCAAGACTTCCTTCTCTCAAATTGGCACACACCCTCACAACACTCAACCCACCCCACGGTTGCCACACAGCCCACTGCACGAAGCCTCGGTCCACTTGCCCCAGCCTAAATCAATTCCACCACAAGTTGTTAATGATTGCAACACATGCTCATATTCATCTTTCATGTAGAACCACACGTGTCTCTACATTCCAAGGTTAATACCAACATCATTCCACATTTCATTAAAAAGCATTCACTATTCTTTAGTCAGTGTTGATTTTGTAATCCAAATAGAATGGTTCACGTACATGCATGGCTAAGCAACTATTCACGGTCTAGCCTCCCGTGTTAGCACAATATCATCAGCCAACTAGATTTACCCAACTTAGGTTATCAAGGAATCATGGCATACAAATGATATCAAGGTGGCATAAACAACTTGGTTGGATAGCTAATTCATCCAAAATAATTAAAGTCATTTTTAGTTGAATTAGCATGCATAGTTTAAAACAAAATACATTTCAAAATTTAGGAGCAACATGGTCAAAGCATAACTTGCCTTCGAAAAGCAGCGAGTCTTGGTCGGGAGCTTGGTCCTCAAATTCCGTGTTCTCACACAGCTCAACGTCTACGCGTAACAGATAAAGAACCAGTAAGCACACAAAATAGCGTACAAACACACATTCGGAAAATGCGACAAATCAAACTAATTCGTAACTTCATGAAAACTTCCAGATAATTAGTTTAGCATTTTCTAAGATTTATAAAATTTATTTCGGCATTTTTGAACGTATAGTTTAAGAGCTACAAAATTCATAAGTTTAGACTTTCCGCAAGTATTTTAACAGTATAAATTTATTTATATAATTTCATAAAAATTACTGTGGCTAGGTAATAATATTTACTAATTTACAAAATTTGTTGCATGCGATTTAGACTTATAACGAATTTGTAGCGGAAAAGACAAAATCCACAATTTGGTTACAAATTCACGTACAAGAATTTTAACTAGTTGCATGGCACTGTATATAGCATATATGCGTATACTTCATACGAATTAATTTCTTCGGTTGTTTGCTTATTTAGTTTTCCCTGGCGAATGGTTTGATTGGGTTTCGGTTCTTCTTCCAGCCGCATTACGAGAGAAGGACTTGACTACTGACGGCGGCGCGGCGATTTACGGCATGACGCAGCTGCAAACTGGAGGCAGGGCAGCGGCTTCGCCGATGGGTTAGAAGAAGCAATGACAAGACGGCGTATACGTGCTTAGACATATATATACATGCTGTTGGGAATATTAGCACAGGATTAAATTCTTGTAGATCACAACTATACTCGATGATGCTTCAGAACACAAAGCTCCAAAACTAGCACGGCTGGAACTCCAGCAATGCTGAGACTAAAACCAGAGAAGTTCCAGAGAACGCCAAGAAACTTCAATCTTCAGAAAACACACAGGATGTCTTTTTGCGATGTGGAAAACCACTCGACATCTACTCTGGGTTTTCTCAACTCTTATATAAGTAAACAGATTACAAAAGTTGTTAACAACTCAACCGACCAGACCGAGACTTAAAACAATCAAACTCTGAACCGATACGATTAACGACTTCTAACAACCGCGCGATTTACTGTTAACTATCCGGCAAAACTGAATTCGACAAAACCGACTCAGCTTATAAGAAACAAACTCTGGATAACCACATCCTACCAGTCAGGGACTCAACTAAGGAATTGACAAGATGAATTTCAACACATGCATGCATCCTGTTATATATATATATATATATATGTAGACATGTATATTTGTCCGTCTAACCCAAGAATTCAAATCTCACCTCAACCGAACAGCATCGACCGTCGAGTGCAAAAGGAAGCGAGACCGGAGGTCGACGTCGATCCGCGGCAGGCAGCAGCGCAGGTCGACGAGCGCGGAACGAGGCGTGGTCGAAGAGTGCGCCGGCGTTGCTAGTTCACGTAGGAGCAGGAAATGGAGAATTGTGGCTAGAGAAATGAGAATGTGTTGGGGAGAATGGAGAAATGGCTGGAGGATGAAAGCGTTGCTAGTAGATGGAAGAAACAAGCGTTACTTGAAACGTGCATGCACGCACTGCTAGAAAGAAAAACGGCTGAAAATGGAAACGCATGCATGCAGGGAAAGGAATGATCGGCTGGAAACGAGCAGGCATTTTCTAAGAATAATAGCGCTGCTAGATCAGGCATACAGGAATGGAGAAACGCTGCGTTTAGAGAAATGAAAACGGCTTCATGCGCATAAAGAAAGAAAACGGCGCCAAAATGTGTTAATGTCAAAGGAAGAGAAACGATTGGCTCTGGATGTGAACGAGTGAAAAGATGATCTACAGTGCGTACGAGTTATTTTCCGTATGTAATTGTGAATAGTGCTGAGAGGAAAAAAACGTTCAAGTTAAAATAGTAGAATGGTCCCACAAATCTTGGAAAAATTCTCTAAAATACTAGGGAATATTTGGAACTTAACGAAATTGATTTCACAATTTTTCGATCTATAGATTTTTTGCAAAAATTCTTTTAGTGGATCAGACACTTGTACGGTTTTTAATATAATCGACAAACTTAATTTTTAATCTAGTTTTTGGCGGTATTTGAAAGAAACATCCTTATTTTTCAAATGTTATTATTTTAAACTAAATTTGAAATTTAAGCGCACGCGAAATGCATGATCGTTATTTTATATGATTAATTCGATAAAGCTTAAATTCTTATAAATCCAAAAATTCCAAATAAATTTCAGATATTCCTAAAATAATTTGAAATAACATAAATACAGTTAAAGCAAATTTCGGGATGTTACAAACCTCCCGCCCTTAACAGAATCTCGACCCCGAGATTCAGGGCTGGCTAGAGAAGAGGTTGGGAAACTCCTTCAAATCTTCCTCACGCTCCCAAGTTGCTTCGCTTTCTGAATGATTGCTCCACTGGACTCTGCAAAAGCGGGTTGACTTGTTTCTGGTCTCACGATCCATGGTATCCAAAATCTTCACTGGACGCTCTTTGTAAGTTAAATCCTCTTGCAACTCAATAGCTTCGATAGGTGCTTGTTCTTCCGGTACTCGCAAACACTTCTTCAATTGAGATACATGGAATACATCATGTACCCCGGTCAAAGACTGCGGCAGTTCTAGCTGGTACGCAACTTCTCCTTTGCGGCTCAATATCTTGAATGGCCCCACATATCTCGGAGCAAGTTTTCCTTTAACATGAAACCTTTTAACTCCCTTTAGCGGCGTGACCTTGAGATAAACATAGTCTTCTGGTTCAAAGCTCAATTCACGGCGTCGATTATCTGCATAACTCTTCTGCCTAGATTGTGCAGTTTTCAACCTTTCTCGAATTAATGCGATCTTCTCTTCTGCATCTAAAAGTACATCTGGTCCGAAGACATGACGTTCCCCCGTCTCATTCCAATTTAATGGCGTCCGACATGAACGACCATACAAAGCTTCAAAAGGTGACATTTTCAAGCTGGCCTGATAGCTATTCTTGTAGCTAAACTCTGCGTACGGCAAACATTTATCCCACGATGTGGTGTACGATAAAGCACAGGCTCTTAGCATATCTTCAAGAATCTGGTTTACCCTTTCAGTCTGACCATCTGTCTGCGGATGGTATGCCGTACTAAAATTCAGACGGGTACCCATAGCTGTATGCAGCTTATCCCAAAATCTCGAGGTAAATTGAGTACCTCTATCCGATACTATCTTCTTGGGTACACCGTGTAAACACACAATTCTTGCTATATACAATTCCGCTAACTTATCTTCAGAATAAGTTGTCTTTACGGGTATAAAATGAGCGACCTTTGTTAGTCGATCAACTATGACCCATATGGAATCATATCCACCTTGAGTCCTTGGCAAACCAATGATGAAATCCATCCCGATTTCCTCCCACTTCCATTCGGGTATCTTTAGTGGTTGTAGCAGTCCAGCTGGTCTCTGGTGCATGGCTTTAACCCTTTGACATACGTCACATATTGCTACATGTTCAGCTACCTCTTTTTTCATGTTTGGCCACCAGAATCTTTCCTTTAAATCCTGATACATCTTAGCACTACCGGGATGAATTGAATACTTGGAATCATGTGCTTCTTCCAGTATCAACTGCTTCAATTCCGGTTTATGAGGTACACAAATTCGATTTTTCATCCAAAGAGTACCTTGCTCATCTATTCTGAAGTCCTTGGCTAAGTCTTCGTCCATTTTGGACTTAATTCTCTGAATCTTTTCATCATCCTTCTGACCTTCCCTGATCTGCTCTTCTAGGATCGGCTTAACCTCCAAAGTAGCTAAATACCCCTCTGGTACAACTTCTATTCTTAGCTTCTGAAGTTCTTTGCATAAATCAGACTGATCTTCTGTAACTATCATGTTTAAGCTGTAACTCTTCCGACTCAAGGCATCAGCTACCACATTAGCTTTTCCTGGATGGTAGTGAATCCCAATATTGTAATCCTTAATCAGCTCTAACCATCTTCTCTGCCTCATGTTAAGCTCCGATTGTGTGAATATATACTTTAAACTTTTATGATCAGTGTACACCTCACACCGATTCCCCATAAGATAGTGACGTCAAATTTTGAGAGCGTGCACTACGGCAGCTAATTCCAAATCATGAGTTGGGTAATTCTGTTCATGCGGCCTTAACTGCCTTGATGCATAGGCTACTACTTTACCGTTCTGCATCAGCACACATCCTAGTCCCTGACGCGAGGTATCACAGTATATATCAAAATTATCCTTGGTATTCGGCAACACCAAAACAGGTGCCGAAGTCAAACGCTTCTTCAGCTCTTGGAAACTCTTTTCGCATTCGGGCGACCAAGCAAACTTTTTCTCTTTCTTTAGCAATTGCGTGAGAGGTCTCGCAATTGAAGAAAATCCTTCAATGAAACGGCGATAATACCGCGCCATTCTGAGAAAACTTCGATCCGGTAATCGACTTGGTTGCTCCCAATGCAACATCGCTTCTACTTTCTTCGGATCAATGACTACTCCTTGGCGGTCATCACATGACCCAAGAACTCAACCTTCTTTTCCGAAGTCACATTTATGAATTTTGCATATAGTGATTTTCCTTAACTTTTCCAAAACCTTCCTTAAATGTCTTGCATGTTCTTCCTCCGACTTGGAGTAAACTAATATGTCATCGATGAACACGACAACAAACTTATCCAAATATTCCATGAATACTTTATTCATCATATTCATGAAATATGCAGAGCATTAGTCGATCCAGAAGGACATGACCATAAATTCATAATGACCATACCTTGACGAAAAAGTCGTCTTTGGTATGTCTTGATCCGAATCTTAAGTTGGTGATATCCGGATCGAAGATCTATTTTAGAAGACTCGCTCCTCTTAAGCTCGATCAAAGAGATTATCTATCCTTGGCAATGGATACTTGTTCTTTATCGTCACTTCATTGAGTGCACGATAATCTATACACATTCTGAAACTTCCGTCCTTTTTCTTAACGAACAAAACTGGTGCTCCCCAAGGTGATGAACTTGGTCTTATGAACCCTTTTTCCAACAATTCCTCAATTTGTTTCTTCATCTCCACCAATTCCTCGGTAGACATCCTATAAGGTCTCTTCGCGATCGGAGCTGTTCCTGGCACCAGCTCAATCACGAACTCTATATCCCTGTCCGGTGGCATCCCTGGCAAATCTTCGGGAAAGACATCCGGGTACTTACTAACTACCGAAACATCTTCCATATTAATAGTCTTTACACTGTTAATCATCAGTTGAACATCTCGGGCAGCAGTTGCTTGAACTTCCACCTTCCTACCATCTGGGCTCTCAATGGTAACCATTCTCCGCCCACAATCTAGCACTGCCTTGTGCTTGGATAACCAATCCATTCCCAAGATAACATCTAGGGTTTGAGTTTCCAATATGATCAAGTTCGCTAGGAACTCTATTCCATCTATTAATAATTTTACCCCGGAACACCCTACTTTAGTTCGGAGTTTTGATCCAGGGGTTTGAACTATAAGGGTATTCTTAAGGTGGACCATATCCAAATCATTTTCCATAACAAAAACCCATGAAACAAATGAATGTGAAGCTCCAGAATCAAACAAAATGGTAGCTGGTACTGAGTTAACTAGAAACTTACCCAGTACTACATCTGTCGCATTCTGAACTTCGTCCGCGGTGACATGGTTGACTCTTCCCCATACAATTGATTGAGGTGCAGTTCCTGCATGAGTAGGTCCTCGACTCCCTCCTTGAACAGGTGTTCTTGCTGGAGTATTTCCCAGATTAAAGCGAATAGGAGTGACTCCTCCTTTCTTGGGACAGACATTTGCGAAATGCCCCATTTCATTGCAGTTGTAGCAACGTCTCCCTGCCATTGACAGACTTCCTGCAGCTGGGTTGATGGTTCTTGCAGGTGTTTGTGGGTTCTGACCAGTGGGTCGTTGTGCAGGTAGTGGTGTCCTCGCACTACTTCCCGGCTGAAATCTGGTAAACTGTTGAGGTACCACCCTTGGCCTCTGCTGACCTTGACGACTCCCCTGCTGGGCCATGCGGCGTTTGCGGTTGTCGTCCAACTCTTTGTGCTTATCTTCCAGAATGAGCACCTTGTTGACCAGCTCTTGAAAGTCCGGAAATGTGTGGGTGATCAGTCCCACTTGTAATCCGGAATTCAATCCCTTCATGAACCTAGACTGTCTAGCCTTATCAGTGGCTACATCCTCTGGCGCATAACGTGCAAGTTGTGTGAACTTGTTCAAGTAATCGGCCACTGACTGGCCCCCTTGCTTCAAGGATCGGAACTCTTCTTTCTTGAGCTCCATCATACCCTCCGGCACATGATACTGGCGGAAGGCAACTGTAAACTCATCCAAAGTGATTTCCTGAGGATGCTCATGGGAAGCACAATAATTCTCCCACCATTCAGCAGCAGTCCCTTCTAGCTGGTGGGAAGCATATAAGACTCTGTAACATCCTGAAAATTCAATAAAGTGAAAATAAATATTTTTAACTTGAAAATATTTATTTCTGAGTTTCTTGACATTATTGAATTTTATTTGGATTTCGTTGGAATTGTTCTTCACATGAAAAATCCAACAAATGGAATTAAAGAATGGAACAGAGGAAAAGGCAAAAATATAAAAAGTAAAAATTTAGAAAAATCGCCATGGGAACCCTGATCATTCAATTAAATCAGTTTAGTCAGCAGTTGAAATTTTATGCGTAGAATAATGAAGAGAGAAAATGGAAAGACAACATTTAAATCAAAATAATGTATTGCCAGGATTCACATAAAATAATGGAATCACAAACGAAGCTAAAAATTTTATAAAAGCACTCTGAGATCAAATACTTTTGAAAAACAAATTTTGATAAATGCTAGACTTCAATTGATCTCGATCAAAAATCAAAATCCGAAAACAAGATTGATCGGTCACCGACGCGTGGGCCAATTCCTTGCTTTCCCGTTCCGTTGGCGCAATGGAGTAGCTTGCAGTCACTGACAAATGACCCCACCTGCCAGGCCTTCTTCCCCAACACTGTTTCTTCCACTGAAGGCGAAGTCTCTCGAATCACTGAGTGGCGCACTACCAGCGATGACCGCCACGAATCCCACTCACTCCCTGCATTTCTTGGCTACAAACCGCACCACAAGGACCTCCTCTCCCATTTCCCTCACTTCCCTTCTCCTGTCCTCAAGCCAGGCGCAAGAGAGGCGCCCCAGTGTCCACCATTGCCGTAGCTCTGTGCTCAAGGCGCGAGGGAAAGTCCGAGCCGTGTGGTGATCCATCTTCAAAGCCCTCTGAGCCGAAGCATCACCAGGCACAGCCGATCAAAAGCCCTCAAGAAAATCCAGCTCCTTCCATGCGGAATCAAGCCGCCGCCGTTGCGCCCTTCCTCCCCAAGTCCGGTCGCCGTGGGTAGAGCCCCTCGGAGTTTCTCCTTCCAGGTAAACCCCAAGAATGGACTCCCTGTGATCCCGTGGTGCTTGCAAGGCCATCGATTCAATCCCTAATGCCGTTGCTTGCTTCCTCCATCTCCCGCCATTTCCGCCGCCCAAGCTTGGATGCGCGCCGCCTGAGGCTTCCTCTGGCCGAATCAACACCGCCTCCAGACTCCTCTCGCCGTGCTCTTCCCCGTGCCCTACTTTTCATGGGAAGATCGCGGAGAACCCTCGCCATGAAGCCCTAGCCGCTCCTCATTTTTACGTCTGGCGCAGATGAATCGGACTGAGGTTGAAGAAGCAGACGAGCCAAAAGGCGTTTTCACTGCTGACAAAACGTATTCTCCTTTTTAGCATTCAATTATTGATAACTTGTGCAATGTTGGTTAGAAACCAGTGGAATAAATTTGTATAATCATCTAAAGTCAAGAGAAATATAAATATGTAAAGACATTTAATTCTTGACCTGCGGAATAATTATTTATATTAAACTTTGATTAGGGAGCTAATATGATTTATAATGGAACCTTGTGAATAATAAGTAATGAGATGGTAAAATAAATATTAATGTGATGCTAATATCAGGATGGATTTAAATATACAAAAATATTCAATTCTTGATTCATAGAACGATTATTAAAGTCAAGAATAGAACAAACACTATTATGACCAATATGGCACATGTGAAAAATATAACTTTTAAAACTATAAAATAAATTCTTGTTTGTCTCCGGAATCATGATAAACTCAAATATGCAAAACCATCTCATGTTGAACTCAATTTGAATTAATTACTTCATAATCATTTATTTAACCATGTTATGGCCATTGTCAAAATAATAGCATAATGGCTCAAAGCAATGATAATGTAATTGGTATAAGTCCCTAAAAACAGTAAAGGCATATATATGAGAAAATATTTAGAATAGAGTTTAACTTGAATTCCTTGATCATAAAGAAATGTCAAATGCAATAATAATCAAGCAGAAAACTGTTGTAGTTTAAGTCAAAACAATGCAAAACCAAACTTTAAAACACTCCATGGGTTATTCCTGCCAACACCGAAGAATGAATTAAAGGTCTTGTATATTGTAGTCGCAAACTCAAAATGAAGTTGGCCGATTTAAGGTTTGCAAATGTGGTCATTTAGTCTATTTCAACGATAGATAAAATAACTCATCCAAATACTAAAATCAGTAAAATCAGTTTAGTAACGTTGTACAAAGTTCATACTATCATATTCTATAAAAAGAATCTTATTCCGTTAAGGTTTTCGCATTTATCTCATCAGATCAAAACCCTTAAATGATAACCTCTTGATTCAGTTTTGGCCGATTCCGATTATCGTCAGCTTTGCAATGTCATATTAGCTTTTTCAACAGTGAATAAAATGTATCAGCCAAAGCCTAAAATTTATGGAATTAGCTTAGGATTGTTATACAAAGTATAAATCATCGTATTATGAAGAAATAACTCTATTTCATCAAAGTTTGCATATTAATCTTATAAACCTAAAACCCTTAATCGTTAATATGTCATTTCCCCTTTCTTGCCGATATTGAATAGTGTAGTCTTTAAGTGTAGCATGAATCATTTTAGCGAATAGAGTATAGCCTCGCCCAAAATCCTAAAACTTATGGAACTAGTTTAGTAGTGTTCTTCAAAGTATAACCTACCCAAATACGAAAAGATAATCTCATTTCATCGTGATTTACACATTAATCTTATAGGTTAAATAACTCTAAATGATCATGTTCATGAATTCGGTAGAAAGAACAATTGGACTTTAATTGTTAAGTTGTTTTTATCACCAGAACCTTCTCAAATGTTATGAAAATAATCCCAGTAGCCTAAATCAGTAAATCTAGCTTGCATGAAACTAATTCTGAATGAAATCAGTTAAAGGTAAAGAACTAATCCTTTATACTCTAACATGATCAACCAAGCCTTTTCATTAACTTGCAAAACAATTCATCCAAATCTGAAATTAGTAAAGAATAGTCTAGAATTGATCTTTAGGTTATAATCTGTAGAAATCTAAGAAAATATTCTTTCTTCACCTTGTTTTGAATCCAAATCCTAATAGAGCAAAACTCGTAAGTATTGCGAATTGGCAGAACTCATTCTGTGAATAGTAAAATCAATAAACATTTCAACTAATGCTTAATTCTATTAATCCAACCAATCCTTGCATCTGGAATTCGTAAAATAAGACTAATAAATTCGCAAAGAGCAATCCTCGTTTCTTGTAAAGAGTTTATTTGTTCTTGCTTTCTATTTCTTTCGCTCTTATTGAAGTTTATTGCTTTGCTGTATTTTCCGTTGTTCGACGAGTAGACCCGACGTCTCTAGCTTCGTCATCGTCAGTCGCTGTAATCCTCGTCTTCGTCGTATTCGTCAATTAAGCAAGGCAAGCTTCCTTTGACCATATTGATCCTACTATTTTCTATGCCTTTTGTGCATCAAATTGTTTTATGCATGCGATTACTTTATGTAAATTGCTATCTTGTGGATTGGTAGTTATACCTGTTGTCTCGTGAATCTCCTTTGATGATTATGAACATGAGAACCTTGATAACCATAGATTGAGGATAGGCATTACTTAATGTCATCATGGGTATATGCGTTTATTTTATTCATGCTTAGCCGTGCTTTAGAATCAAAATAGCTGATGATCAATTCAATAATTGTCTCCTGAAAACATTGAAAATGGCACTGTTGGTTGTGGGTAATTGTGAATAGTGCTGAGAGGAAAAAAACGTTCAAGTTAAAATAGTAGAATGGTCCCACAAATCTTGGAAAAATTCTCTAAAATAGTAGGGAATATTTGGAACTTAACGAAATTGATTTCGCAATTTTTCGATCTATAGATTTTCTGCAAAAATTCTTTTAGTGGATCAGACACTTGTACGGTTTTTAATATAATCGACAAACTTAATTTTTGTGAGACCCCGTTCGGATGAACAGGAACCTCCATGTGATTACTGTGCTATTCCCTGGATCAGTAGCTAGCACTCACATGTTTACAACAATTGGAAATCATAACCATACAAATCAATAATTAAGCGGAAACGATTATACAAATTAATATTACAACTCAGAGAATAAATGGCAGCAAAGGAAGCAATAACCCGTAGTTTGCCCAACCGATCCCGCAGGCAACTGACCAGGCATAACTCCTTAGAAAAGATCGGTTCAAAAGAATCCCGCAACCTGCGACGAAAAGAGACTCGAAGCTCGCTAGCACACACCTACAATATAATTAGGCAAGGGTGAGTATTTTACATACTCAGCAAGACTTGAGCAAAACCTACAATACATGCAGGCCATTTCAAAGGAGGCTACCACAGTTAATTTGCATAAAGCGAATTTCATTTGTAAATCAAGTTATTTGCAAACGGGATTTAAAAGAGCAAGTTTAACTGATAGCAAATATGTAAAGCATAAATAACACTCACCGCCCTCCATGACGTGAGCGACGAATCAATCATTGCCAATACATGGCACATATCCAGTTCTTTGTCCACACAGGGCACAACAGCTGATTCCAATACTTGCCCACACAGGGTATAGCATTGGGTCATCTGTGGGGTAAGCTAACTTGCAAAATAAACCCTTTTGGAAATAATAAAACATTTAACTCGTGCAAGTTCATCAAGACACCCATGACCGCGGGTACGGCTAATCAATTAGATTTAAACTCTGCAGAGGTGTACAACTGTACCCACAAGGAATGACCAACCTTTGCCCGACACACTTCCTTAGGTGTGTCGTCCAGGAAGACCATACATAGCCATTAAATTCCTAGACAAGGCTTTACACCAGCCCGGGACGTTATCCCCCGCCGTAGAACTAGAAACACACACCCAAGCCGTGGATCCACTTTCACACACCAACACAACGTTTCTAAACACGGCAGTATGCATAACCGCTGCATTAGCAAGTAGAAACCCCATCAGGCAGACCAAACGGGAATCCTGTGCAAGCTCCCGCCTACCAATGAGCAAAGCCATGTCTAAACAATTTAATAGGCTAAGGCTAACCCATCCTCACCCTCGTGGTTTGTACGGATTTTCTTGGATCATACAACACGATGTTCGGTCCTTAGTTGTGACACGGGCGACACTTCACCCTACACTACGTGCAATTACTTCTGCACAACCGGCTATTGCCAAATAATCGCCCGCATCAAAGCATAGTTTTCTTTTGGGTTTTTAATCAAAGTACCCACAACCAACCGTGACATTTTCAATGTTTTCAGGAAACAATTATTGAGTTGATCATGTACATCATTTATTCTAAAGCATGGCTAAGCAGGTTAATATGATCGCATATACCCACGATGACATTAAGTAATGCCTAACCTTAATCTAAGGTTATCATGGTTCACATGTTCATAAACATCAACGGAGATTCATGTGACAACAGGTATAACTACCAAACCACAATATAGCAATTTACATAAAGTAATCGCATGCATAAAACAATTTGATGCACAAAAGGAATATAAAATATTGGGAGCAATATGGTCAAAGGAAGCTTGCCTTGCTTAATTGACGCTTACGACGAAGGCGAGGATTGAGGTCGACGACGACGACGACGAAGCTAGAGACGTCGGGTCTACACGCCAAACAACGGAAAATAACGCAAAACTAACTTCAATAAAGGCAAAAGAACATAGATAGCAAAACAAATAAACTTTGCACAAGAAATAGGGATTTGCTCTTTATGGATTTATTAGTCTTATTTTACGAATTCAAGATGCTAAAATTGTTTAGATTAATAGAATTAATCATTAGTTGCAAAGTTTCATTGATTCATTATTCATATTATGAGCTCTGCTAATACTTATCACTTACGGTTTTGCTCTATTAGGATTCAGAGTCAAAGCAATAAGAAATAAGAATATTTTCTTAGATTACGGCAGATTATATTCTAAAGATCACTTCTAATCTGTTCTTTATATTATTCGGATTTAGATGAGTTGTTTTGCGAGTTAATGAAAAGGCTTGGTTGATCATATTAGAGTATGAATGATTAGTTCTTTATCTTTAATTGACTTCGCTTAGAATTAGCTTCATGCAAGTTAAATCTATTGATTTAGGCTACTGATAACATTTCCATCATATTTAAGAAGGTTCTGGTGATAAAAATAACTTAACTACGGATTCCTTCATTATTACCTAAAGTTTATTCATTCGTATTAAGGTCTAAAGTAATGTGATTACTTTGGGTTATTCAGCTATTAAGATTAATATGCAAATTATGGTAAAATATGGTTATTTCTTCATAATACGATGATTTATACATTGTATAACAATCCTAAGCTGATTCCATAAATTTTAGGCTTTGGCTGATACATTATATTCATTGTTGAAAAGGCTTAAGTGGCATTGTAAATTGACGTTTATCGGAATCGGCAGGAAAGTGGAGCAAAAGGTTAACACTTAAGGGTTTTGAACTAGCTCGATTTATATGGAAAGCATACTGAAATTAAGATGTTTTTGTAGAATATGGTAGTATAAACTTTGTACAATGTTTCTAAACTGGTTTTACTGATTTTGGTATTTAAACGAGTTATTTTATCTACTACCGAAATAGCCTAAACGATCATATTTGAAATCTTAAATCGGCCAAGTTCCAATCTTAATTTCCAACTAACCCATACATGATTCTTGATTGATTTTTAAGGAATTAGCAGAATGCCATCCTAGAAATGTTTTAAAGTTGATTTTGCATTATTTTGCTTTTAACTGCAATAGGTTTCCTATTTGATTATTGTCACATTTAACATTTTCTTCTATTAAAAGAATACAACTTAAGTTTGATCCTAAGTATTTTTATATGGACAAGCTCCTACTGATTTCAGGAACCTCTTACAAAACATTTTATGGTTTTATGAACTATTATACACTCATTTCTATTAATGGCCATATTAAACTTTACTAATGGTTGCTAAGCAAATAAATTAAACTTAGTTCAACAATTAAATGTATTTGTATATATTGAATACATCCTGATTTTTAGCATCATACAAAACTTATCTTACTGTTTTATGACTTATTGACCACAGGTTTAACATGAGGAGCATCGCGAGGTTATAATCAAAGTTTACTCCGAATAATGATTCTGTAGCCCAATATTAAATATGTTTGCGTATCTAGAACCTTCCTGATTTTAGGTACATATGTAAATTTATTTATCTGGTTTCTAACTAAAATGCACCAGCTATCAGAGTTTAATCACTAATTTGTTTTGGAAATCAACATCTAACATGACATTACACTTTCCATCACAGGAGGCGCCTTTTTACCATTTCACTGGGCTTCTCCTAGCGCTACTGACTGAAGGGCTCCGCACGGCAGAGAAACAGAAGCAGAGCTTCGGCTAGGGCTGAATGGCGAGGGCGCTCCGGCGATCTTCCGGCGAGGTCGACGGCACTGAGAGCAAGAACTCGATGAGGCGAAACCAGCCACGGTGCCGATTCGGCCGAAGACACCGCAGAGAGGGGCGCAGCCAGAGGAGGGCGGCGGCAATGGTGGTGACCAAACGGAGAAGAAGAACAGAAGCATTAGGGTTGGAAGCGGTAGCAATTTAAGCATTAACGGATGCCAAAGATTCCATTTTCGGGGTTGAACGAGGTGAAGACTCACCGGATTGCTCCGCCCACGGCGGCCGGTCTTGGGGAAGAAGGGGCGCACGGGAGCAGCAGGATTCCGCATGGAAGAAGATGAATGTTGTTGGGGGGATTTGATCAGCAGTGCCTGGTGATGCTCTAGCTTGAACGGATTTGAGAATGGTTGGCTTAATCAGAGGAATCGCGGTGGCTTTGAGCTCGAGCTTTGGTTATGGCGAGAATGGGAGGATTTCTGACCGGCTTGAGGAGGAAAGAGAAGTAGTGGAGGAGGAAGTGGAGCACTACCTCGGTGGTTTTTCCAAGGTGCAATGTATGGTAGTGGTGTGATGACTGAGGCAAAGACTTGAGCTTGCTCGCATCGATCCGCTTACGGAAACTCGGCTCGATCACAAGGTGGAGAAAACGAGGTCGACGAGTGGGGCCAGGTCCACCGGCCTATGAGTGAAGATGAGTACAAGAATTTATTGAGCTACCAAAATGGGAGTAGAAAATATCCAAACCTTTTTGACCATGGTCTTTAAATAGATTTTGATGCATGGAAAAATTCTGAGATTAAAATGGATTCTGAGAAATTATAAATATTCGACAACAAATGATCGCTCCTAATTTCTTGTTTCGGATTTTGATTTTTGATTGGGATCAAGTGAAGTCTATTATTTTTGATATTTTGTTTTTCAAATGGATTTGGTCTCAGAATGCTTCTATAAAATTTTCAAGCCAAAATATGGTTCCATCATTTTATGTAAATTCTGACGATACATTATTTTTTATTTTAAAAGTTGTCTTTTCATTTTGTCTCTTCATTTCTTTATACATAATATTTCAATTTCTGAGTAAAATGATTTAATTGAATGATCAGGGTTCTCATGGCAATTTTCTAAATTTTTACTTTTTATATTTTTGCCTTTTTCTCTTTTTCATTCTTTAATTCTCTTTATTTGATTTTTCATGCAATGCAAAACTCCAAGGGAAATTCAAATAAAACCAATAATGCCAAGAAACTCATAAATAAATATTTTCAAATTTAAAATATTTATTTTTACTTAATTGCATTTTTCGGGATGTTACAATTTTTAATCTAGTTTTTGGCGGTATTTGAAAGAAACATCCTTATTTTTCAAATGTTATTATTTTAAACTAAATTTGAAATTTAAGTTTACCTTGAAATGCATGATCGTTATTTTATATGATTAATTCGATAAAGCTTAAATTCTTATAAATCCAAAAATTCCAAATAAATTTCAAATATTCCTAAAATAATTTGAAATAACATAAATACAGTTAAAGAAAATTTCGGGATGTTACAATAGAGTTCCTGAACAGTGTGAAGGTCCCTTCTGGATACTCCTCGAATGTAAAGAGACTCATAAACACGAAAGAGAATAAAATCGTACACATGAAATCCCATGATTGTCTTGTGTTAATGACACAGTTGCTTCCAGTGGCTGTGAGAGGCATACTGCCCGAGTGGGTATGGGGGACAATCACGAAGCTGTGTTCTTTTTTCAACGCGGTTTCACAGAAGGTCATCGACCCAGATAAACTAAGTAGGCTGCAGGATGATGTGGTACAAAGTGTGGTTAGTCTTGAGATGATCTTTCCTCCTGCATTCTTTGATATTATGGTTCATCTCACTGTTCACCTTGTCAAAGAGATAGGTATTCTCGGACCCGTGTATCTACACAACATGTTCCCTTTCGAGAGGTACATGAGTGTGCTAAAGAAGTATGTCCGTAACCGTTCTCGTCCGGAAGGATGCATTGCCGAGGGTTATGGGACAGAGGAGGTGATTGAGTTTTGTGTGGATTACATTAATGATCTAAACCCGATCGGCGTCTCTATATCACGCCATGAGGGGAGGCTACGGGGAGGAAAGCAATTGCATGCAATGATCTTCTTACATTTAAGCAAGCACATTTCACGGTTTTGAAACAATCAACCGTAGTGGCCCCGTATGTCCTTGAGCACAAGAGTATTCTACGCCGCGATTTCTCGGGGAGGTCTGAGGATTGGATAACACTGAAGCACATGGATTCTTTCGGCGCTTGGTTACAAAAGTACATCCTTTTGAAAGGGTCAGACAATGAACAGTTGCAACGCTTGGCTCGGGGACCATCTAGTGAAATCGTGACATTCAAGGGGTACGAGATAAATGGTTACACATTCTACACCAGATCCCAGGATAACAAAAGCACCAACCAGAATAGCGGTGTCCGTATAGACGTCGAAGACAACAAAGGCAAGGTGGATACATATTATGGTTTCATAGAAGAGATATGGGAGCTTGACTATGGACCTTTGAAGGTCCCTCTATTTAAGTGCCAATGGGTCAAACTGACTTCAAGAAGCGTGAAGGTCGACAAATATGGTATGACAATCGTGGACCTTACGCAAGTCGGCTATAGGCGCGAACCGTTCGTCCTTGCGAACGATGTGAGATAGGTCTTCTACATGATGGACATGTCAAGCAAACCTAAGAAGCAGAAGGACAAGTAGAAAGATTGTAGTACTAAGCCAAAGCGACACGTGGTTCTCCAAGGCAAACGAAGGATTGTTGGAGTTGAGGACGTCCTGCAGCGAGGAAGAGTATAGTCGATTCGACGAGATCCCTCCTTTCGCTGTGAATGTCGACATAAGCCTCCTCAATGACACAGATGTGGATACTCCTTTCATATGTCGCGATCATAATGAAGGAACACTTGTAAAGACAAAGTACGTTACTACTTAAGATGTACCACTACTGTATGAACTATGTATATGTAACACGGGTCTTCTACTGTATGAAGTGTTTATTTGGAATGAATGTAAAGTGCCAAAATTCTGGAATGAAACTAACGTGCTAAAAGCTTTTTTTAAAAATTGTGAAATGAAAGTGAAGTGGTAAAAGCTTTTTTAAAAATTATGGAATGAAACTAAAGTGCTAAAAGCCTTTTTTTAAAATTTTGAAATGAAACTGAAGTGCTAAAAGTTTTTTTAAAAATTATGGAATGAAACTAAAGTGCTAAAAGTTTTTTTAAAAATTATGGAATGAAACTAAAGTTCTAAAAATATTTTTTAAAAATTCTGAAATGAAACTGAAGTGCTAAAAGCTTTTTTAAAAATTATGGAATGAAACTAAAGTGCTAAAAGCCTTTTTTAAAAATTATGGAATGAAACTAAAGTGGTAAAAGCCTTTTTTAAAAATTTTGAAATGAAACTGAAGTGCTAAAAGTTTTTTAAAAAATTATTTGATGAAACAAAAGTTCTAAAAGCATTTTTTTAAAAATTCTGAAATGAAACTGAAGTGCTAAAAGTTTTTTTAAAAATTATGGAATGAAACTAAAGTTCTAAAAGCATTTTTTAAAAATTCTGAAATGAAACTGAAGTGCTAAAAGCTTTTTTAAAAATTCTGACATTAATTTTACAAGCGGTTGGTACTAACAACCGCTTGTATATATTAATATTACAAGCGGTTGATAATACCAACCGCTTGTAGAAGGCTGTACAGTTAAACAAAAAGAATGGCAAGGGGGCGCGAGCGGGGTTCGAGCCGGGATGGACGAGCCCGCACACTCAAACGCCACGCGCTAGCCAGGGGGGAGGAAGAGATCTTATCAAACGATATGGGCACCATATTCTTTTTAATATAACCGGGGTAGCACTTCTATAAGCTGTTGGTATTAATAGCCGCTTGTAGCTTGCTCTCTACAAGTGGTTGGTAATATGAACCGCTTGTAGCTTGCTCTCTACAAGCGGTTGGTAATACCAACCGCTTGTAGAAGTTCTCACACTACAAGCGGTTGGCTCTAAAACCCGCTTGTAGAAATATTTTACAAGCGGTTTGTAATACCAACCGCTTGTAGAAGGCCTTCCACAAGCGGTTTTTCGGTTGGTATTAAAAACCGCTTGTAGAAGTGAGTTCCCTGCATAAGGTAAAGAGACCAAATTTTTCTAAGTCCCCGTGTTCTTAGTCCCGAAATTTTTCTAAGTCCCCGCTCTCCAGACCTCCTGTGTCTCACCGCCGCCGCTGCCTCCTGTGTCTCTCTGACCGCCGCCGCCGTCGCCTCCGTCGAGACCCCGCGCCGCCGTCCTCGTCGGCGCCGTCGCCCTCCTCCGCCCTCCATCCCAGCGCCCCTCCTCCCAGCGCCCTCCACCCCAGCCTGGTGCCCTCGTCGCCGCCGCCCTCCACCTCGGCGCCTCCTCCGCCACCTCGGCGCCTCCTCCGCCACCAAGCCGCCGCCACACCGCCATTCCACCCGGAGGACCGAGGTACACCTGTGCACACCGTCGTCCTCCCTCTCTAATTCGGCTGCCCACAAGGTGTTCGGTGAAATGCCCAGTAGGTGTAAAAACGAGTTTTAGATGTGATGATGCACCTTGCTGTGGCTGTGATGATGCGCCTTGCTGTGGCTGTGATGATGATCGTAGGTGTATGCTGATTGTTACTGATGGGATTTTACCCAGATACAGATAAATATAATGACATCACTAAAAATGGGAATGATATGTTGAGTCGTAATTATGTTATTACACAATAACAAAGGCGATCATTACATTGATTTTGAAGAAAGAAAATCTAGCATTCTAGCCAAGCATTTCAAGTTGCAACCATACATTGTTGATAATTAACACAGCCAACATAGTGTTTCTGAGGCATTTAACAGAAACTCACAAACACTCAGCTACATTAAATTTAGGATTGAGTACCATGCTTATTTCCATTATCCTGTGAGTAGCTTATTTGCATACCTGATTCATTACATATATATTAGCATTCAGTTCTCAATTAATTACTCTCTTGTCTGTTAAAGTATTGAAATATTGTTTATTTTCAATAAGGTAAGGTTGTCACAAATTCGTCAGCAGGCGCAGGCGCCCAAGAGATAGGCGCCAAACTCATATATTCTTTAGAATATTATTGCTTTTTTGCTCAATAAAAAATAATGAATCATTCTTATTCCACACTAAAATGATTTTCAAAAAATGAAATAAGGTTATAAATCCACAACTAGAATGTTAGTAGTCTATTACACCAAAAGAAAGCAGAGCGATCAGTTCCTTGTCAACCAAGCACGTCACCTCGTCGATTTCTTCACCCAGTGTATCGTATGCTCTCCTGGCAGCCATGCTTTTGGAATTTGCAGGTGCTGGTCAAATTAGACAGGACCTTCTCAATGGCTGGCACCTAATGCCGCCGATGGACTCACCACGGCCGGCAACGTATCGTTGTGGATTTATAACCTTATTTCATTTTTTGAAAATCATATTAGTGTGGAATAAGAATGATTCATTATTTTTTTGTTAAGCAAATAAGTATATGTGAATTGTCAATTGTATATGTATCATGTGAAATGTGGAAGTATATGTGAATTGTCAATTGTATATGTATCATGTGAAATGTGTAAGTATATGTGAATTGTCAATTGTATATATATCGTGTGAAATGTGTTAGTATATATATCATGCTTGTGTTGTAATCTGTAATATGGTTGTTTATGTCAACATTTTTTCGGAATTAGGATAGATGGCGCAACCAGGACGTGGTGACCCTACTTTCGATGCGGGAGAACAGTTCTTGTTAGACTCCATCGCGCTGGGTAGCATCGAAGGTGATGCTAACTGATGGGGAACGGGGTTGCCCGAACTTCCGTCAGGTGGAGGATAAGTCGATTAGGCGGCGCGAGACACACACGATCCGGCTTCTTGATCGGCACGATCAAAACCCCTGCAATCGCAGCACCACGCGTCCTCTGGTTATCAACCGTGCGCTGCCCGGTTGACCTCGCCACGAAGGCTAATCCCTGCCAATGAATCGAGAACACAAGCAAGAACAAGAAAGATGCAACTGAATTTGCAATTGAGGATGAAGCTCACGAGTTGGGGTCTCACAAACCGATGAGCGGCGACCATTGTTCAAAGACGAATTAATCTAAGCAAAACCCAAATCAAACCCTAGCGGCGGCTACTGGATATAAAGGCTAGGGGGCGTCCTAGAAACCCTAGACGCGTCCGTGATGGACTCCAACACGATACATGGGCCAACGGCCCAAATTGGTGACGCAGCACCCTGGGACAAATTCTGTTCGCCAACTTGCAATGTGAATTCCCGTCGACTCCGAAGTCCAAATGACTTGAAACCAGTGCCATTGGAAATATTATCTCCTTAGCTTTCGAGGCATATGTGAATCATCAAAATCGGAGCCCGTTTGTGCCCTGGGCAACGATTTTAGTGAACACTGCTCCTGGTGGCCGAGGTAGTCGACTCCGAGATGAATTAGGTCTCCAACTTGACTTGGACACCCTCCTTGCCTCCCTCCTGGCCCTTGCTGGTTTCCAAGGCCTTCATGATCCTCTCCAAGATTCCTAAGTACAATATAATCAATAATATCATTAGGTAGCATACCATCCTCACAAGTATATGCACGAGTACTTAGGAACGAGCTCACCTGTTGATTCAATTGCCGTGCTCGTGCTCTTGTGATGGGTCCTTGCATCACAACTGGAGGAGTCTCGGCGCATGCATAGGAGTGATGTCCTCATCATCCTCCCCTCTTGAAGTGGAGTCGTCCTCGACTCAAGCTCATCTTCTTCTCCCATGAACGGTTTCAAATCTGCAATGTTAAATGTGGGACTAACCCCAAATTCAAGGCGGCAACTCAAGTTTATATGCATTATCATTTATTTTCTCAAGTATCTTGAAAGGACCATCAGCTCTAGGCATTAATTTAGACTTTCTCAATTCGAAAACGATCCTTTCGCAAGTGTAACCATACTAAATCACCCGGTTCAAGTTTTACTTCCTTTCTACCTTTACTTCCGCTTGATCCTATACCTTTCATTCATCATTTCAATATTTTCTTTAGTCTTTTCATGCAATTTCAGAATAAATTCAGCACGTTCCTTAACATCAAGATTAACTCGCTCACTAGTAGGTAAAGGTAATAGATCAATAGGAGCACGGGATTGAAGCCATACACTACCGAAAAGGACTTACCTTAGTGGTGGAATGTACCGCCCTATTATAAGTTTAACTCAACATGCGGCAAACACTCTTCCCACATCTTCAAATTCTTCTTCAAAACAGCCCTCAACATAGTGGATAATGTACGATTTACTACCTCGGTTTGGCCATCGGTTTGGGGATGACATGTTGTTGAAAACAGCAGCTTGGTCCCCAATTTATTCCATAGAGTTCTCCAAAAGTGGCTCAAAAACTTGGCGTCACAATCTGAAACAATAGTAGAAGGCATACCATGCAAGCGAACGATTTCTTGAAAGAAAAGGTTAGCAATATTAACAGCATCGTCGCTCTTATGACAAGGAATAAAGTGAGCCATCTTAGAAAATCTATCAACCACCACAAAAACACTATCCCTCCCCCTCTTGGTCCTAGGTAGTCCTAAAACAAAGTCCATAGATATATCCTCCCATGGAGTGCTAGGAACAGGAAGAGGCATATATAAACCATGTGGATTCAATCGTGACTTAGCCTTTTGACATGTTGTGCAGCGGGATACAAACCTCTCAATGTCTCGCCTCATCTTCGGCCAAAAGAAGTGAGCGGACAGCACGGCCTCCGTCTTCTTGGCACCAAAATGACCCATCAAACCTCCTCCATGGGCCTCCTGTATCAAAAGAAAACGAACGGATCCAACGGGAATACATAGGCGGTTAGCTCTAAACACAAATCCATCGTTTATCACATATTTGTCCCATGCTCTTCCCTCTTTGCAATGCAGCAAGACATCTTTAAAGTCATCATCATGAGCATATTGTTCTTTAATTGATTCCAATCCAAATATACGACAATCAAGTTGGGACAACATGGTATATCTCCTAGACAAGGCATCAGCAATCACATTATCCTTCCCTTTCTTGTGTTTGATAACATAAGGAAAAGATTCAATAAATTCAACCCATTTAGCATGTCTACGATTCAGTTTCACTTGACTGCGAATATGTTTTAGCGACTCATGATCAGAATGAATAACAAATTCTTTGGGCCAAAGATAATGTTGCCACGTTTCTAAGGATCGCACAAGAGCATACAATTCTTTATCATCGTGGAATAATTCAAAACAGACCACTCAATTTTTCGCTAAAGTAAGCAATGTGTTTTTGTCTTGCATCAAAACACCACCAATTCCAACCCCACTAGCATCACATTCAAGCTCAAAGGTCATATTAAAATCGGGAAGTTGAAGTAAAGGTGCATCAAGAAGTTTATCTTCAAAAGATTGAAGGCATTCTCCGTGCTTGCCCCCAATGGAACGCAACTCCTTCTTTGTCAACTCGCTCAATGGGGCTGCAATGGTGCTGAAATCCTTCACAAAGCGGCGGTAAAATCCGCAAGTCCGTGGAAGCTCCGCACTTATGAAATCGCCGTGGCGTTGGCCAACTCTTAATCGTGCACCTTGGCTTCATCAACCTCAATCCCTGCTGAGTCACAACATAGCTAAGAAACGATACTCGTTCTCGTGCAAAAAGTGCACTTCTCGAGGTTACCAAATAAACGCAAAGACGCAAAGCATCAAAAACAGCACGTAGATGATCAAGATGTTCATGTAATGACTTGCTGTAAATCAATATATCATCAAAATAAACCACCACAAATTTCCCAATGAAAGCTCGTAAAACCTCGCTCATTAAGCGCATGAAGGTGCTCGGTGCATTAGTTAAACCAAAAGGCATGACTAACCACTCATACAATCCAAACTTGGTTTTGAAAGCTGTTTTCCATTCATCTCCCAATTTCATTCTTATTTGGTGGTATCCACTCATAAGTCAACCTTAGAGAAAATTATAGAACCACTTAACTCATCAAGCATGTCGTCTAGCCTAGGAATAGGATGACGGTACCTTATTGTGATATTGTTAATGGCTCTACAATCTACGCACATGCGCCTAACCGCCATCTTTCTTAGGAACCAAAATAACAGAACAAAGACAAGGACTAAGGCTCTCACGTACATACCAGCGGTCCAAAAATCTTGGACTTGGCGTTGAATCTCCTTAGTCTCCTCGGGGTTGGTCCTATAAGCGCTTCGGTTTGGCAAACTCGCTCCTGTATCAAATCAATTTGGTGCTCAATCCCTCGTATGGGTGGGAGTCCCGAGGTATCTCGGCAGAAAAACATCCACATACTCTGTAAAAGGTTAGTGACAATGAGGAGGCAAAATCTTGGGCAGATCATCCAATGAAAACAAAGCATCTTTGCATAGCACAGCATAGCACAAAGCATCATCACTAATTGCAGCAAGATCAGATTTTGTAGCAAGTATGACGGGATTCCTCAATTTAATTTGGTTGGCTACATGCTGAATTTCAGATTTTTCATCAATGGGTTTCTTGTCATTAGCAATCCGCTCCCTATCAGATTTAACAATTTCAGTGGAGGTCAAAGGTAGAAGTGTAATTTTCTTTCCCTTATGCATAAAAGTGTATTTATTACTTCTACCGTGGTGAAGTGCATCAGTGTCATATTCCCATGGGCGACCCAATAAAAGAGAGCAAGCTTGCATCGGCACCACATCACAATCAGCAAAATCAGAATAGGAACCAATGAAAAATGAACCCGAATCTGTTTGTGTTACCTTAGCTTTTGCGGAATCATTCACCCATCGAATGTGGTATGGATGTGGTGTGCGGCGTGTGGTCAAGCCAAGCTTCTTGACCAAATCTGTACTCACCAAGTTGTTGCAAATGCCGAGTCAATGATCACGCCGCTCGTCGGTTGTTGATGACGAAGAAAATCTGGAACAAGTTGTGGCGCCGCCGCGCTCGGCTTGCTCCATCGTGCGCTAAGGACACGTTGGACAATGATGGACCAGACGCAGAAGATCCTCGGCGCCAAAGGTGGCTTCATCATCAACCTCGTCGTTGTCCACCACGGTGTCGTCGATCTCGTCCTCAACATCGGAGGCGCTGATGTAACCTCCGTCATCGTGGCGATGTATGCCCGCCGGTCGGGCATTCTCTCTGAGCGTGGCCAATCCTTGGCACTTGTGGGCGAATTCCGTCGATGTACGGCCCGTGGAAGCGACGGAGGAGCTCTTGGCGGTGTTGGCGGGTCGACTTCTGCTGCCTCTCGTGGCACGGTGGGTGGTGCCGTCGCTGCCGGTCGTGTGTTCGGCAAAGGTGGCGTTGCCGCTGGTCGAAAGGTGGAAGAAGGCACTGTCTTTGCTTGTCCCGTAGTCGTTCGGGGCGTGAAGGTGCTACCGGCATTGCTCCTGTTCTTGGAATGGCGTCCCTGCAATTCCTTCTCTGCTAACATAGCAAGTTGAAACAAGCGATTGACAGTTGTATATTCTTTATAATCAACAATATCCTGAATTTCTAGACGCAACCCACCGTAAAAATGAGCAATTTTATCCTCAGGTTCCTCTACTACCCCACAACGTAACATACCCTTTTGAAGCTCTTGGTAATATTCCTGAACAGTCATACTACCTTGATCTAATCGTTGCAATCTCTTGCGCATATCACGTTGGTAGGAAGGAGGAACAAATCTATTACGCATAGCATCTTTTAATCTTGCCCAAGAATCAGGTTGTAAGCGGGCATTTACTAGTTCATTCCACCAGATTATAGCAAAATCTTTAAATTCACTAGTGGCTTGTCTAACCCTATGAATCTCGGGAACTAGATGGGAGTTAAATTTCTGCTCAACCGTCATCTCCCAATCTAAGTAAGCATCAGCATCATAAGCTCCAGAAAAGGAAGGGATGGTGAATTTTACCTTAGCGAAAGGATCATCATTGCGGTTCTGGTTATTACCTCCCATACCGTGATGGTTGCGGCGAAGACGGTCATGCAGACAGGCGTTCGTTGAGCAAAGACGCTCCTGGCGCACGTTCTTTGCTCATCTTCATCTTCCTCAAAATCACCATCCTCATCGTGGTCGTTGTTGTCGTGGTTGGCGCCGTTGTTGACGGATGCACCTCCATCAATGGTCGCTGGAGGGCGTTTTTCGACGACATCCATCCTCTCGGTGAGGGTGGAAACTCGTCGATCGATGCTCTCAAGGGTCTTGTGCGTCGTCATGGCATGCTCCTTGAACATCATTTTTATCTCGTCCAGCATGGTCGACAACTCTGAATGAAGGACACAGTCTTCGATGGTAACATCATCATCCTCGTTCCTGCCCTTCTTGCCACCTGCCATGGTTAGCGCAGAAAAGGACAGAAGGAAACACAAACACAAGTATTATGAGCCCTATGAACTACTAGGTGGGATCTCACGCTCTCAAGCAATCTTACCAAGTTCTTACCCGGTTCTTACCAACACAATGAGGGCGGTGCAACCGTGGTCGGTTCGTGACACCGTGAGGGCGTGATGAAGCGATTGCAAGGGTCAATAACTTGTGCTGATCAGAAGGATGTATATGTGGAGCTGTAGGAAGGTTATATGTATTGAGTGGCACACAATTCAAGAAGATAGTAATCTTTGAATAAATGTCCAAAGCACTTGCCCTAGTTCTTTGGTCTAAACGTGTCCTTATTCTAGGCAATGCAGTAAAGCAAGGAAGGTATAGAAACAAGCAACAAGGCGTCAGATTATATAAACAGATATCAGCATAACAGCAAAACACTTTTATCAGGCACGGTAAAAACTCCTACCCTTGCTCCTGTCCTCTTTTTTTTTTTTTGCTCTTCGCTTCCTTCACAAATTTTTTTTTGCTCTAGGCTTCTGTCACAATTTTTTTATTTTTCTTTGATTTTTCTGATATTTTTCCTAGGATCAGGAGCACAAAGGTAGACAGTACACAAATTTTCAGCCTGAACAGATGTAAGATGAAACCGATATGAAATAAGAAATGTTTTCCGAAAAGCGTGCTCAAACTTCGACGGCCGAAAACTCAATCTTCCCGAGGGAATTTTGCAAAAATAAATTCGGCGAACCTAACAAAGTAGGGGAGAATTGGATGTAAAATTTTCTGTAGATATCCGTGAAAAAAAAATTCGCCTAATTCCGAGTCCGTATGCGAAAGTTATGGCCGTTTTACGAAAGGACTCCGAATCAGGGTTTTCTAGGCGGCACCTCTCCAAACTCAAGGGCGTATGGAGTGGATCTGGAACGTGAGGATCTGTGGTGGCAGGTTCTGTTATGAGGGGTGGCGATATGGCTAACAGGAGGTGGGGGATTAGGGTTTATGAAGGAGAAACCCTAACACAACTAGGATTCCGAAACTGAAGAAGACCACAAAACAATCCGATTCCAACAAGGACTCAAATAGCGATTGGTGACTAGATTGGAGTAGGATATGGAATGCAGCGGAGATGAAACACAACTAAATTAAGACCACGATCTAAACCAGCAACACGACTCGACTCTGGACACAAACTCAGTACTACGGATTCTGAAACGAAATTATGCAAAGGCTAGGGCGTGGTTCTAGGTATGGTAGACTATGAACTGCAATTTTTTTTTGGCTTTTTCGTGGACTATAGGACGAACACAAAACTAAATTAAACTACGGGGAAAGGCGAACCTGACGGTAAACCTTGCTCTGATACCACTTGATGGGGAACAGGGTTGCCGAACTTCCGTCGTGGAGGATAAGTCGATTAGGCGCGCGAGACACACACGATCCGGCTTCTTGATCGGCACGATCAAAACCCCGCAATCGCAGCACCACGCGTCCTTCCGGTTATCAACCGTGACGCTGCCGGTTGACCTCGCCACGAAGGCTAATCCTGCCAATGAATCGAGAACACAAGCAAGAACAAGAAAGATGCAACTGAATTTGCAATTGAGGATGAAGCTCACGAGTTGGGGTCTCACAAACCGATGAACGGCGACACTGTTCAAAGACAGAATTAATCTAAGCAAAACCCAAATCAAACCCTAGCGGCGGCTACTAGATATAAAGGCTAGGGGGCGTCCTAGAAACCCTAGACGCGTCCGTGATGGACTCCAACACGATACATGGGCCAACGGCCCAAATTGGTGACGCAGCACCCTGGGACAGATTCTGTTCGCCAACTTGCAATGTGAATTTCCGTCGACTCCGAAGTCCAAATGACTTGAAACTAGTGTCATTGGAAATATTATCTCCTTAGCTTTCGAGGCATATGTGGATCATCAAAATCGGAGCCCGTTTGTGGCCTGGGCGACGATTTTAGTGAACACTGCTCCTGGTGGCCGAGGTAGTCGACTCCGAGATGAATTAGGTCTCCAACTTGACTTGGACACCCTCCTTGCCTCCCTCCTGGCCCTTGCTGGTTTCCAAGGCCTTCATGATCCTCTCCAAGATTCCTAAGTACAATATAATCAATAATATCATTAGGTAGCATACCATCCTCACAAGTATATGCACGAGTACTTAGGAACGAGCTCACCTGTTGATTCAATTGCCATGCTCGTGCTCTTGTGATGGGTCCTTGCATCACAACTGGAGGAGTCTCGGGCGTATGCATAGGAGTGATGTCCTCATCACTAACGCTGCTGCCGCTGAGGCTAATGTTGGTTCCGGTGAGGCCGTCGAGGCTGCAGCCGATGAAGCCATTGACGCTGGAGCCGCTGAGTCCGATAACACTGGTTCTGGCGAGGATGAGGTATAGCTAGAAGAATATAATCCCTGTGGACATGCTAATTAATCACGATTCATTAATATAATACACTCTGACACGTTTATACATATGTTTGTGTATTTCAAGCCCCGTACATCGAGCAACCAACCCAAGCATCGGGGACCTAACAAGAAGCCATCCACAAAGCATGTGTTTACCGACGTTAACAACGAAGGGATGCCGGTTGCCCCTCTTTTAGCAGTTGGGCCGTACAACAACGCTTGCGGTTATCACGTAAGGGATCAAGTCCCAATTAGCATCAGAAAATGGGCCGAAGTTCCTCAAGCTACCAAGGACATGCTCTGGCAAGATATTAAAGAAAATTTCACATTTCCTCAAGGATCCGAAGATAAGGCCAAGAAATTCACTTTGAAGAAAATGGCAACCATGTTTCAGGTGTGGAAGACGTCTCTCAGCCGTAAGTATGTGCAGAAGGGAGAAAGACCCGACTTCAACCAATTTCCTAAGCTGGCGGATCACTGGCAAGCATTCGAGGAGTACAAGCTGTCAACTGAAGGCCAGGCCGCGAGTCAGAAGAACAAGGCCAATTCACAAATAAAGAAATACCACCACCATCTTGGCACCGGTGGATACCTCAAGGCTGTACCTAAATGGGAGAAGCGGGAAGCAGAATTAATGGCGAAGGTCGTCACACCGGCTACACTTTGTGGGAAGAGCACCTGCGCAATTGGTTCATGGGTCACGGGGGGAGCCTTTCAGATGACGGCAGCTTGGTGATGGCACCAGGAGTGCAAGAGGCTGGTCAAAGAATTGTACAAGCTGTCGAGCAGTCTCAGGCAGGTACGTTCGTGCCAGATAGGGGGAATGACTAGCTAACACATGCCCTTCAAAACCCTAAACACCCGGGACGGACACGAGGTATGGGCAAGCATACGCCGTGGAAGTATGGTTTCGCCAACGATACGAATACGTACAGGAGCCGACAGAGAAGCAAATCAAGAGAAGCATATAAAGTGTACCAATTGGAACAAGAGCTCAGAGCAACCTAGGCTAGCATCGGCGACATAATTGCGCAATAAGTACAGATTGCCCTCAGCAACCTTCAAGGACTAGGTCCGAGCAATCAACCGGACGTCGTGGTCAGCCCCTCCACACGGCGGAGTAGCTGTGCGTCCACCGGGGCCCCTCAAGCGGAGAACTTGCTAGCCCGTTACCCCGTGGATGACATAAGGGTTCGCCGCCAGTGTGAGCTACACGTTGATGCGCGTAACCTCTCCATCAAGGTGGCTTACGGCATGGCATTTCCAGTGGAGCAGGGCCAGACGTTCCACTGCAACGAGATACCCCCGGGTTACTCGAAGGTCACGGTGGAGGAGGTGCTGAGCGGATTTGACAAACTTAACCTTGATATTGCTGGAGGCGACGGCGTGACCAAGCTTAGACAGGCCCTCCACAGTATCATCCTCTGGCGCAAACGGTACATCATATTTCCAGATGGTGTGGAGGCGTCATCTCCACCACGGCAACCCACGCCTCCTCCAACGTCACCTCCACGCAATGCCTCGCCGGCAAAACAGAGCACGCCTCCTCCACCACCCGCTCCACGTCGAAGCCCTACTCCGCCACCACCATCTCAAACAAAAACGAACCCCCCCAGGAAAACCACGCCTCCACCATCTCCTCCGAGGAAGAAGCTCGATAGCACAAAGGCTCCTCCACCTGTTTCGAAGAAGGCCTCCTCCAGCCGATCAACAAAGATAAAGGAGCCTCCAAATAGGGCATATGACATGACTAATGAGGAGGTGGCGCGGTCATGAAAGCAGAATTGGCTGCACACTTCACAAAAAAAATCCAGAGCCAAAGAAGGTACCAATTGATCCAAAAGCGGCGAAACACTTCGCGACATGCGTAAAGTTTTGCTGTGCCGTCCAACTATGAACGGACAATAATAAAGGCTACACAGAAGAATAAACGTGGTCAAGCGGCGGCGGCAAAGAAGAAGATAGACCAAGATCAGGACAAAAACCTCGAGAGGTTTATGAAGGAGGCAGGAATCACTTCCACAACTGCAGCTCTAGGATTAATAGATGATATTCCAATGGCAAAGGTCAAATGGCAATACCAGTTGGGCCGGGAGCTGATTGACCCTAATGAGATAAAGGATCTGCCAACCAAGATGCGGCAATTTCACGAATGGTACATGACTGAGTCCGCTCAAGGAAGAGCGATGTTCCTCCGCTTCAAAGAAGAAGATTTTTATCGCGGGGACAACAGCATATGGCTCGAATTCGATGACTTCTACAATATTTACCATGCCGACTCCATCAACGTGTCTCTCATGAGCTGCTGGTGCCTGTAAGTGTCAAGCTCATACCTTTACCGTGTGCTTCCTCGTACAATAAAATTGCAACTCTTAAACTTATACCTTTCTATGTAGAATGGAGATACAACGATGTAGAAAAGAGAACATCTTCAACGTGGGCTTCATCGACCCAGAGATTGTTAACGAGTACGTCTTTGGATTGAACCATGGCCGAAAGGATATTGAAGATTACATTCTCGATGCATTCTTGGGACATCACTACAAACCGTACATATACGCCCTTCAACCCGCATGCGTATATATACAACCTCTCGTTCTTATATTTTCCAAGGCATTGATAATACTCTTGGCTAGTTACTTATATATTGCAATACATGAATAGGTATCCTTGGATCCTTCTTGTCATCAAGCTTGATAGCGACCGGATCGTTGTTCAAGACTCAAAAAGGACTCCGGTGGAAAAATATCAATATATCATTGACACCCTAAACAAGTATATAGCACATATATATACGATAGTTTTCCTTATTATATATATTGAAATACCTTGCTAATTCCAACTCTGATAATTACTACTCATATATAATAACGCATCACACAGGGCATTCGCAAGGTTCCGAAAGAAGCAACAAGGAGATTTCGAGAACGAATTTGATGGACAAATAAGCACTCGAGTACGTATTAAAGAATATTAATATGCCGTAACAGTTTTTCATCCCAATAATAATTGTTTTCTTTTCAAATTTCATCACAGGTTCTAAAACAGACGGAAGGAAACAACTTATGTGGCTATTATGTGTGCCACTATATGCAAAGTATTACCCACGGCGATGTGCCGACAACCAACGCCGAGGTAGTGTGAACATGTCAATTTCTTAGTACTTAATTACACTTCAATTACATGTCTAGAGATTTATTTACTTCCCGCTTTGTCAGCCCAACATCGATGAGCAAGGCGTGATCCCGCCCTTAGGGTTCTGACAATCCAAGAACAACTCATCGGCTTTATTGTCGATGATATTGTATCCACCAAAGGCGAGTTCTACATAAATGGTTGGAGACCTTGTCTGAAATAAGGACAGTGGTGACATCAACATCGACCAAGGGCACAAAGAGCGACTTACGCAAGAAATGAGCTCAAGATTCACCCTTTTATTCTTTGAAACTTGTAAAAGTGGCTTATTATTTCATGTGTTCATCACTTGTTCATTTTTAGTCTATTAAGTTCAGTATTTTTCGTAAATGAACCTGTAATTATCTGAATGAGTACGCATGAATAATATATATTTAATTATTGTGTCAAAAAACTCCTGCAGCTTCTATTTATTTTAATTGTCAAAATCTATATCAAAAACCCTCTCAATTCAAAACATTTGTCTTTGTCGGCCTCTTCACAAGCGGTTAGTAACTACAACCGCTTGAAGAGAGCCTCTCCTAGCGGTTCGTAATACCAACCGCTTTTGGAGAGAGCTTCTCCACAAGCGGTTGGTAACACCAACCGCTTGTGAAAGTGTCCAACCAGAAGCGGTTCGGGGAACCGCTTGTCATACCTGACGGGGTATCACTCGCGGTTGCTTACAAGCGGTTCTAAAGCCGCTTCTGAAAGCGGTTTCGAACCGCTTGTGCATGCCCGATCCACTGTAGTGTATATAGAGATTGCTAGTATCCCATATTACCTTGTATAGATAGTGCTTTATATATGCTTTCCTTTTGTAGCCACATGTACGTGTATACATACTAGCCTATTGGCCTCGTGATAAATACAAGTGCTATTCATAACAATAGCATCTATTGTAAATTAAAGACAGTGAGATGCAGACATGGTGCCAACTTTTAGATTTGCTTGACTATGAAGACATTGAGTAACATTAAAATGCCTTATGCGGTTTAGCTATTGCTCATGGATGGCACTTGTTGACGCACAAGGAAAAGAAAAGGGTGAAAGAATCAATTGGTTTCTTTTGTTCTTCATTTTTTTCATCCTTGTTACCTCAGGTTGATTATTTTGAGAATTAGCCATTAATCTTGCATCATTATTCGATCAGATTTCACTATTCCAATAAAGAACTGAGGCTGTTGCTTACCTCCTAAAAAACGACTGCATTTTTCTGGTAAAAGTAATATGTATTTGATAAGTGACCTTTTTTATGATGTTGGTTAACCTCTAACTCTAAGTTGGTTATGTTGAGTAAATGGCACTGAAATAATTTGTCACTTTATGTTTTCTTCCTCTGTCATGAACTTGTTTGGTTCTTGCCACTTAAGCATGCTGAAATTGTCTTGCAGTTAAAATTTTCACTCATGCAGTTATTCACTGTTGGTTCCCATGAGCATGAGCAATCTGTGGTTGTCTGTCATCGTATAGTGCCACCAGAGTTGTCATTATCACCAAAGCTAGAATATTATGTGGATGAGGTCAAGTTGCCAGGATACGTATGAGAGCTTCGATGATAAGCACTTGATTCTATACGTTTCGAGCTCGATTTCAGGCAGAATTTTTTTTTTAGATTGATTCCACGGAGAGTTGTGAAATTTGATGATAGATATCTCTATAACCACATGACGATCAAGCAGATGAGGATACAGTAGAGGAACCCTTCACGCTGAAGTTGCTTAAAATGAGCATAATTTTTGCAGAATATGTCTATTTCTACGTTCTAGCATTTTAATGGGTGTTGATTTGTTGCTCATGATCAGTGACGGACAAATTTCAATTGGAATGGTGCTCTAGGATGAACCTGGAAATGGTGTTCACACAGATCATTAAGCCACCAACTTTATATTTTTTTATTTTTCTTTTTTACTCTTGATGCATTACAGAGGAGTGCAATTACTGCAGTAGCCATTGTGGTGCATACGTCAATATCTGATAAAAGAACAATTTCTTTATTGTGATAGAAGAACAGATGCCGTGATGGTTACCATTCTTAGAAAAGAACGAGTAACAGCACTTTTTCTGATAAAAGCAATCATGTATTTTGATAGGTGGCCATCCCGATGCTTCGGTATTTGTCACACCCGGATTTTCATCCATATCCTCTATGTAATCTGAGCTGGTTCTATAATCTCTAGCGAGTTCACACAATGCAATAATGTTGAATATCACATCCATATATGCACATAAGTAAAAGATATTACATAAATATACATAAATAGATCTTACGGTCAAGCTTTTATAGAATAAGCCAACATGCTAAAATGTTTGTTCAGGAATAGCAGTGGAACGAAAATAAACCAAAATGACCTCCATGATTTGCCACTGGCAATCAATTTGGACTAAACATAATCCTGGCCATCACCTTCACCTTCGTAATTGGGGGATAGAAATATCCATACATCGGATCTTCACTTTTATCATCTAAATCTACATATTAACTATAAGTACAAAAGTACTTAGCGAGTCCTTATGCTAAATGCAAGTATATAGATGTAGGGCTTGGCAAGGGAAGGTTTTAGGGTTCTTTTAGCATAAAGCAATTTTTATTGTAATTATAATAATTAACTTCCAAACTTATGACATAGCCTCTTTATCTCAAAATCAAGGTGTTTGTTTAATTTGAATTTATCATGAGAGAGAACTCTCTTCATGTTTATTGATTAAGTTCACTTCATAAGCACCATATCATGACCACTTCATAAATAACATACCAAATCCATCTCTTCACAATCGTCATGCCACACTAATACAGGAATATACATCACAATCGATTCTTTTTCATCATCATAGTCGATTTTCGTAGCGATACAAAGCCATTAGACAGATAAGGAGGCACTATCATAGTTGGTTTTCTGATTGTGATATATTATCATCACAATCGGTTTTCATCTAGAACTAATTGTGATGAGCCCAAAATTACAATTAGTTTTAGGTCACAACCGATTGTGATGTGCATCGAAAATAGTAGATTACACACAGTACGCATCGAAAATAGCACAGATTACACACAGTACTATGCATATCACATGCACAATATATATAGAACGCAAACACTTTACAATACACATATTGCATTCGTTCACAATATAGAACACAAATATATTTAATAGTTAGTACACATATCACATTCACATATATAATATTGTTTACATATGGACAAGTAAGAGCCTGTCAGATCTCTAAACATACCGTCGTACGCTATAACTTTTGTCCAGTACCACTGGCATAAGTTGTCTCGTAACTTATTGAGATCTTTGCTTTGTAAGCTCTTGAAGGTGATATCGATGTTTTATAAAATAGAAATGAGTGCACTAATTTAAGTTTTAAAATTTGTATATAAAAGGCTATATGTATTATTATGCACGTACATATACCTTAGGGAAATAATGTGTCGCCGACCATGATAAGCATGTGATGCATGACGTAGAAGCTACACAGAACGTTGCTGCCCTATTGATGACACGGTGAATAAAGAAAATGAAATTAAGAGATAAAGAATAGATGTTAGAAAAATTAATCCTATGCTAGGCACTTGTACTGTGAAGTGCTTCCACTCCTGGACAAGAAAGCCCTATATACATTAAAGAGATGTCATTGAGTCAGATAAATGAACGTAGTTAAATACATAAAGTGTTAGGTTATAGGAATGTACTTACTTCTGCAAAACAGGCTTGATCGCGTAGGACATCGGTCTCTTCTCGAGTGAGTTAAAAGTGTAGACTTTTATTTTCACTCGGAGCGAGCATGAGTAACCAATAGTTGCTTATTAAATGGTATACAATGCAAGAAAATAAGTTCATATATGATTTAAGTGCGTACAAATAATTGAAGGACAAAATACTACTTATTCCTCGTAGTACGGGAATAGAATGAAATTCTTTTTCGAATTAGCTTGCAATGCCCACTTGATATAGTCGGTAAGGAACTTCGATTGAAGCCTAGCCATAGTCATAGACACAAGTTTGGGATCGACAAACCTAACTAGGTGTTGACCTGTCATGGCTCACTGCCTCATTGTCCTGTAACTTGTGTTGAATGTTAAAAAATATAATACAAAATCCTATAAAAGTCATAGACTCATACTGTATGGTGCAATACTCATAGCGTTCAAGATCGTACAGTAGAAATATCGATGCTATCCGATGAAAATGTCCCCTTTGTACCTCACATTGAAATCGATATGACGCTCGACCTCATTCACCTTATCAATGTACCATCCATGAAGCACGCAAATCCATTTGACTAGAGCATTCAATTCGTTGCTAGACAAAAAGGGCATTCCAAGATCGTAACCTTTAAAATCTTGAGGGGGCTCTATAGCCTCTGTCTACTTTCCTTTTTGGACAGGAGTCTTCGAAGTCGGGACAAGGGGCTTTCGATGTATTTGAGGGGGGTGTTGTAGCCTCTGTCAACTTTGCCTTCTTGACAGAAGAAGTCTCTGAAGCCTCCTATGGTTCTTTGGCTGTCGTGCTAGTCCTTTTGCGCACTAGCTCCACACTCTACATAGGACTCGTCATAGTGGTGGGAGCAAGAGCAGTAGCAGTCTCAGGTACGATAGGAACCTACGAAGCACATGCATATGTAACATGTTACAGTACTGAAGTGATCGAGAAGACACGGAGGATTTTTACCTTGAGTAGTATGACACCCGTCGTGGGCCACTTGATGAATGACATCTGTGCTTGGACAAGAGTTGTGATATCTTCATTCGGGGGAACTCCAACACGAGATAGGAAGTCTTCTTGTACATAGTCAACCCGCACCCTCATGTAGCCCTTCCCCAAAGGCTTGCCATGCACCATGTTAGTCTCCTTACATGGAAATGCAACCTCGTGTCCAGCCTCAATGGGAAATCCGCCTTCCATCATGGTGAGCTGGCACTTGGCAGGCGCCTGTAAGAAGTGCGCAACTTGATTAGAAATATTTTATGAGTTACTCTCATACCTTTAAGTTAGGAAACCTTCTGACCTTCAGCTAGGGTCTGAATAGATCATTTTTGGAACTGCAGCTGCTGGGGCGGAGCACATGCCCTTCTATGAGAGGTGATGCTATCTGACTCTGACTCTGGGTGATTATCGCCATCATCTTGGCCCTCAAGCGCTCCTCATGTGCCATCATCTCCTCCTTGATCTCCTCCCTCAGCTCCTCCCTCAATGTGTTCTTGAGGTGCTTTGCACGTGCCTCCTATGATCTTGATCTAGCACTAGCAGCGTCTTCTTGGAAGAAGAACATCTTTGTATACCCTGCCCCTACAGCAAGCACCTGACCTTTATGGTTAGGCTTCCCGATCACCGAAGATATGTCCTTTGACCCTTGGCTTAGAAATATCCCCAGCTCTTTCTATTGTGTTAGCTCGTCTTGTAAGAAGCGAGTATAAATTAGTTCTAAAATACAGCGGGAAGAGTCAACTGCAATGTACTAAGTTAGATGTCTTACGATGGTTAAGACGATCCATGCGGTAGCTAGGTTTGGAACTACAAGCCGACTATTGAAGGTTTTCTTCATCGTCACAAGGTGTGAAATTTGATAGGATACACATAATTCCAGTGTAAGTTAAACTCTACTTGCGACATATCGAAATTTCCTAATGCAAAATTGAAGGGGTTTGAAGGAATGCTTAAATTTTGAATAAAACCACAAATAAGGGAAAATTGAGGAGAAATCTCCTCAAAAGGGCTTCAACTTTACCCTCTTAACATCCAACCTCGAGGATTTTATAATTTCTCACCCAAGTATTGCTTCCAACTTTGCCTATGAAACAACAGAGGAAAGTTCAACCTAAGGGTATAAATAACCTAGTGAGGCACATCACAATCGTTTATGAGACAAGATCCGATTGTGATGTGCATGGCACATCACAATCGGTTCTCATGTTAGAACTAATTGTGATGTACCTAGTTCTACACCACAATTGGTTCAAACCTGAAAACCGATTGTGATTATCATTAGCACCCTCTCCGAAATCATCTATCATAATAGGTTTTTCCTAAAAAGTTAAGAACCGACCCAGATGAAGTGATAATATTGTACCATTCTATAGTAGTACCACATCAATCATTAACCATTTTTTGTTAAAATTAACATAGTGTGGCCTTTCCTCACATTGCATATAGCCCGGGACACAGTTATTCAAATAGATTATTTACACACTCTATAGAGATTGTACAGCTTTACCCATAATATATGATTAACTTATAATGTTGGTCATAACACGCTTTCGTAGGTGTGCGACTAAGATGATTATAACAAGGCTTTTCTAAATGTCTCACCCCGATATTTATCTTGCTCCAGAGGGGTAGCTCCTCAACACTGGGACAATGACTGCTACGGATCACCCCCAGAATGCACCCATTATGCGGCTGCATTTTCAATGTGGGACCACTGTTATTAGGAATCTATTGCCCTTCTCGATAATAGAAATCGACCTACCAATCTATGTATATGAGTCCGTGCCAAAACTCAGCAATTTACTTGAACAGGTCATACCCATAGTAGACTTGTAGTTGTATGGTTGGGGTTCAGAAACACGGGGCACATGATTTGCTCCTTCATTGACTCAGGCGAGACAATCAAACAAACCCAATTCTTGTGTATTCCTTGCATCCATCCCATACCATCCACTCACCCAAGTCTCCACAATTTTATAAACTATTTTCTATTTCCAGTGGTAACCCACATGACTACACCAATTACAACATAATGTCCCAAGTATTTGTTGGCAATATTTGTCTCATATTCATTTTAACAACTAGGCATGTCTATGCACAACCTTTATTCATTAAAGATTAACCAAGGGAGTAATATTATAATAATTATCCTAGGATGACATGGTGAAGGTAACATCAACAATCAAGGAAAGGAATAATAAGCATCAATTGCACGGTATAGCTAAGCATCAAAATTTAACATAGTATTTAATAATAATAATAATAATAAGCATGTAATTTGTATTTGAAAGGAAAGTAGATGCATTTGATAGCTAGGTTTAACATGATCAATTATAAGGACTTGGCTTGCTCAAAAGTGGATCACGTTGGTTCTTGATTTTTAGTGATGGGGCATCGTAAGCAACAAATTCTATAAACACGCAAACATCCATATTGAACACAAAAGCAAATAAATTCAGAAAGCAAATAAGTTCAGATAGTATCAAATTTATGATTTAATACTAATGGAAATATTTTTAATTTAGATAAATTTAGAAATAAAATAAAATCATTTGAATTTAAAACGAGGGAGAACGAGCTCTCCAAAATTTGACCCTAGAGGAAATTTCAGAAAATCTAAAATTCCTGACAAGTAGGGTCAACCAAGATTTGCTTTATTTTTATTAAGGAAAATACTCCTCGTCTGATAGGTGGGGTCCAGCCAGGTTTTTATTTATTTTTATTGAGAGACAGATTAGTGATGTCAACATGTCATACACTCATATCTTGAACTAGGGTTCAATTAGATTTCCTAATGGTCACAGGCCCACATGTCATACTAACATTAACTATTAATTAACCCTTAACTAATTATAGGTTAAATTAGATTTGCTAATGGCCTCAGGCCCACATGCCATACTAACATTATTGGTTTACTAATTAACCCTAATGGTCTCAAGGTCCACATGTTAGCGGCTCAGTTTGTCTTCTTCCTATGCTCAGGTTGAACTCTCCACTGACAAGAAGGCTTACCACCACTCGGGATGGGCAAAGTGGGCTACAAGGACCATTTGACATTGATGGTGGTGACAGCACAACAGGAGATGGATTGAAGTGATGACACGATGGCGAGGATGGTGGTGGCGCTTCTGTGCACAAAGGCAACTACAAAATGCTATCTAAAACTTAAAATTGAGGTGGGCTTGAGCATCTATAGGCCATATCTATAGGCCATGGTGATGCTAGAGGAGGCCATGGTGATGCTAGAGGTGCTCTTGGTGCTAAGGATGAGGTGGCAGACTGGGCTATCCATGGAAGCCTACAACAGTTCGGTAAGGTGCGACAGCACGACGGCACTACGGGCAACAAGGGGCATCATTGACTAGTCTATCGGGTTTGTGACATGAAGAACATGTGTAAACAGAGAGTCTCACTAGGAGATAGTCCGAGGAAGATCATTTGTGGCGGTGAGGTCAGTGCATGCTTTGAATTGGTAACGGGGAAGAAGACGTGTTCCGGTGGCTCTGGTGCTCGCCAAGGAATAAGAAGAGGGGTACCAGCAAGGAGATATCAAGGTAACACAAAAGGACATGACCTTCAATGTTAAAGCTCATAGAGGAGAAAGGGACAAGGCAGCAACAGTGGCGGTGGGCTCGAGTTGTACTCTGCAGACGGCGGTGGTGACAGGGCTCAAAAAGAGGAGGTCGAGGCGACCATAATGGACAAAATAACAATGGCAGGAGCTTACCAGAGTGGCAGAATCAATGGTGATGCCGACAGTAGGACTTGGTAAAGTTGACGCGATTCACTTCAACCCAGGGCGAATGGAAAGGGGAAGCTTGGGGGAAATGCAGAGGAGCTTTGGGCGCATCCTGTGACATGGTGTGGCTAAAGTATCGAGCAGGAGGGGGAACAAGCATAGCGGCTCGGTGCTTATCCCTTGCATGAGAGAAATCATGAATGAGGTGTAAGCAGAGAGGGAGAGAGAATGGGCGTGGCGATGTGATGATGCACAACAACACGGCTTCCACACACGCTTGCTATAGAGCTCGAGGTGAGCTGATGTGGCACAGTCACAGATGGCAATGGACGAGAGAGCAAGAGAGAGAGAGAGAGAGATGGTGGGTTGGCTTAGCTGCAACTAGGGATGAAAATGGGTCGGATATCTCCCACCTGATCCGAGATCAGATTCGGTCGGGACCGGATCAAGGACCGAATTTTACTATCCGGTCAGATCCGGGACCGGATCTGGATACTTGAATGCGGATTCGAGATCGGATCCGGAGCATCCAATATCCGGTAAATCCGAGACGGGATCTGGATATTCGGATTTTTCTATTCGGATATCCGGATTTTTCCTATTCGGATATCGGATTGGATATTTAGATATCAGCAAGGCCCAGCCTATTTTCACTATATTTTTTTCATGTCAACCCATTTATATTAACAATTAGTTGGTTCTATTGATTTTTAAGTAACATATTCTTTCTACGATATTTGTTGAGTTTGATTGATATATAATTTGGTACTATAGTCATGTAATTGTATGGTTTTAAACTTTTAATTCAATATATGTTACTCTATATATGCGTGCATTATCCGTATATCTTTATCCATTTTGACCTGAGTTCGTCTCATATCCGTATCCCAAATAATCTGAATCCGTATCCGTATCTAGCTAGCTCGTATCCGGTTCTAAATCTGGGAAAAAATATATGTTAGGATACGGGAAGAGCAATATCCACCTGTATCCGATCCGTTTTCACCCCTAGCTACAACGTTTCACTAGGAAGGAGTGTAAACGTGGGAGGAAGGAGGAGGGACGGCGCAGGTTGGCTAGGCCACATGAGGAGAAAGAACGAGAGGAAGAGAAGGAAGAGGGGGTGGCCAACGAGAACGGAAAGAGGCTGGGCTATTAGCTAGGTTCCGCCTTAAGGAGGGTGAGAGAAAGGGCTTCCTAATTTTATTTGCAAATAAATTTTAATTTGAATATAAATTTTGAATTTTGAGAAGGATTTCCATGCAAGGATTTTTGGGATTTTGGAAGGACACAAATAATTTTTTGAAAATTTTAAATTCGTTTTTGAGTGAAGGGAAATTATTTTAAAATTTTAAATCAAGGCAATGCTTTCGGAGGTGCATCCGAAGGTTTTGAAAATCATGCAAGTTTTATTTTTAAGCCAAATTGGGCTGTTACATTGATCAACGTTATCTTGGAGTAGTTATATGGCTGAATTTCCAGAATTCTCGACAAGAAACCTATGTACTTGTTGCTCTTTTTTTTAATGCTTCTTCAGCAGAACACAGCACAATTTTTAACTCATACAACTCCGGTCTTTGTACCGATCCATGTTCTTGACTTGTTGTACGTGTACCGCATTTGTATTCAACGGATGTATGACCATGGGACCTCCCGGCCTTTTCCCGTACCATTCCGTAAGACAGTTTACCTTCGTAATACTACCTTTACTATATTTCGAAGAGTTCCGGCGATGTCACGCGTTTGAGCCCAGCCGGGCCGGGCCGGCTCAAAAAATATTTTCACGATTTGGCCCTTTTATAAATTACGAATCTTCGCGATATTCTGTGAGAGGAAGATTTTTTCGTTAAAATCGCGTTCGGATCCCTCGTGCGTCATTTTACGGAAAAAAAACTTCCGTTAAATTCAAATCGCGAACATGCCCTTTTCTAATTTTTTAGGATAGCGAACAGGTCCAAAAACGTAACATTCAGGTCCTTGCTTCTTACGTTTAGGTCATTTCTCCGTTTTTCCCCAGAAAAAAAGTTTTCGCCGCCGGAAATATTTGTGCATCTCTATCTTTAGACTTTTTCCCACCTCGATTTCCCATCTCGATCTCTGATATTTTTTAGAGCATCTATTATTACTCGGCGAACGCGTAGAGTGTTAGACTCAGCAAAAGAAAGTTGTCATCTCTAATAGTTTTTCACCCTTTTCCCACTAGACTTTTTCCTCGCCGCGGTTTTCCAACGCGTAGAGTGTTAGACTCAGCAAAAAAAGGTTGTCATCTCTAATGATTTTTCACCCTTTTCCCTCTAGACTTTTTCCCCGCCGCGGTTTTCCAGCTCGGTCTCTAATATTTTCCAAGTAGTTCGTCGAAAGAGATATTTCTACAGCTCTATCTCTCTGTTTTTTCCCCGTTTCACTCATTAATTCGACGATTTAAAAACATAAAACACCGCTGAAAAAAAAGAAGTTTTTCCTACGAAAAAACGACACGCGCGGCATGTTACGCCGCGAGTCTCTAATATTTTTTAAAACATGTATTATTACTCGGCGAACACATAGAGTGTTAAACTCGACAAAAGAAGGTTGTCGTCTCTAATGATTTTTCACCCTTTTCCCTCTAGACTTTTTCCCCGCCGCGGTTTTCCAGCTCGGTCTCCAATATTTTCCAAGTAATTCGTCGAAAGAGATATTTCTACAACTCTATCTCTCTATTTTTCCCCGTTTCGCTCATTACTTCGATGATTTAAAAAATTAAACGCCGCCGAAAAAAAAAAAATTTTTCCTTCAAAAAAACGACACATACGGCGTGTTACGCCGCGAAAAATTTTGTATCCTTTCAGCCGTTTCGCTCATTATTTTGACGATTTAAAAATAAACGCCATACGAAAAAAGGAATTTTTCTCGAAAAAATGTCACTTGTAGCGCGTCGCGCCATAAAAATTTACTAGTATTACCTACAGGCAAATCGATAAGTAGCAAGATAGGGATTCGGGATAACTACCTACAGCAGAAGGCTTGATTATTGGGGTACCGGTGGAGATAAGACTACAGACTTGGATGAAAGAACTCTTGGGAGACAAAAGACTGATTCATTCTTGCCTGATCCATAATAGATACAAGGACATCCTTTTATACTGATGGCTGGACTTTACTCCTAAGAAGTAATATATTAACTTAGACAACTTCTATCTCTAATAAATGGATTGAATTATGAAAACAATCCCATCTAACAAGGAAACTAATTATTCCTATATCTAATCCCCAAAAAATGTTATGCCGATGGGCCCCGCATGAACACTAATTATTCTTATCTCTAATTATTCTTATTCTTATTCTTATATCTAAATATTCTTATAATGCTACTTGGAGTGAAACAGGAAAAGCATAAGAAAACATCAACATCAAGCAGACGTTAACATATTGGGGCGCCGTTTGAACCATGCCACAATTGTTCCTGTCAAAGCACTAATTGTAGACAGATTGTATCTAATATAGGGGCACGGCACAATACAAGTAGTAAATATGGATGAGTTAACTCTTAAGACAAAAAGGCAAAACTTGGAATAAAAATTCGTATGTTATACCTAGTACAAACAAAGCTTTGCAATATAGAGGGTAGCAAGTATTGCTACCCTCAAATAATCTCAAAAGCATTATTGGTGTATCCTGACTTAATTTTTCCCTCATTTGTTGCCTTTTGGAGAATTATGGGTGAAGAGATTTCTTGCAGCTAGTTGTCAGGTAAGTATAGAGAGCCCTAAAACAGCAATGGTTAATCTGTTAGAACTGAACTAAAGAAAAATAAAATAGCTCTTCGTAGAATTCTGAAAAACAAAACAAAATGCAATCAAACAAAGATGTGAGCAGCAGATTAAGCACTTTGTAATTGCTAATAGCTAATATGCATTTGCTTAGATTATCACCTTGACACTAAGGGTTACTACAACACAAAGCTCAGGCAAGAATGGAAAATCAAAAAGAATAATGGAATAAAATAAAAGTTGCAGAAAAACGAAAATGGAATAATGAGAAACAACCAAATGAATCAACCTTTAGCCCAAGTTCTGTTTCACGTCAGTGATGTATATTGGATCCTTTGTTGCTTGCAATTAGCAACAATAAATCATCAGTAAAGACGTACCTTGTTCAGTCCAATCCTGTTGCGAAGCCCACACTTTACTCCTTCCTGCAATCTGAACACCTGACAATAAGGGAGATGAGTAGATATGACGATAAGCAAGTGTGCTCTAGAATTAGCATCTATTTTGCAGGGCATGCTAATCCTTTTTGAATATAAAATCTTCCATGCTCATCCTTATTGAATACAAAATCAGTCTCTGGCTGTAGTCAGAGAACATTATTGGTTAGCATTAAACCCTGAAGGCATGGAACTACCTTAGAAGCTAATGGCAGTAGAACACAAGCATCATCTTTCGGAATGTCCATATTATATATATAAATAGATTCCATTCTCCAGGCACAAATTGTCAAGAGACTAATTCACTCTTGCGTGATATTGATAAATAATTTAGATTGAGGCAAGTAGCAAGGGGCAGTGTGCTAAGTTGGACCGACGAGCAGAGGATTTGTGGGAGTCTTGTCCTAATCATCCTAAGGACTTAACCTTGTGAGCCTTTGAACTTAGTCAATCATGCAATCACATATTTGAAATGGGATGGACCTAACTAAGTAGGAATACCGATATCTTGACATATGATACCTCCGGTGGATAATCACATAGAAGCATGCTTACATGGAAGTGTGGTTATAACGGAGGGTATGGTGTACACATCAATCTAACGGTTTATCGGTCCTAACCTTCACCTCCTCTGAGGGAAGGGATAGTGTACAGCTTAGGTAGGTTCAGTGTTGATATAAAAGTTTTTGAAAAGTTGTCATGATCGCTCTACCGACACACCAAAGGGAGTGTGTTAATAACTTGGCAACAAGAGATGATCATGTCGTGTGGGTAAAGTGTATAATCTCTACAGAGTGTAAAATCTATTCGGATAACCGTGCTCACGGTATTGAGTAATGTTCGAAGATTATAGTTAAGGGTTAGATTTTATAAAATGAAAACTTGGATGGGAGGACTGATTGTTAATGGAAAGTTTGGAATCTGACTTAGGGCTGATGCCATGTTTATTTAAGAAATGATGAAATTACTATTTACTATTATTTGTTTCACTGTCCTTAAAATCTAATTATTGTACCTGTTCATAAATACTACTTTATTACAAAATAGCCAAGATAACCATTCCTTTAGAATAAACTTTGCATATAGTTATGTTAGAATTGCATTTTGTGCAAAACTTGTTGAGTGCTTTAAGTACTCACTCTTGCCAACATCATCACCAGTTAAGGAATCTACAATAGCTCTTGAAGAGGAGTACCGTGAAGAGACGAATATTTAGGGTGCAAGCTTTGTCAGTTGCCTGTGGTATATTAAGTATTAAGTGGTTTATCTACGTTTTCATTCCATTGCAGTTTAATCTGTTATTCTTAGTTTAGCCTTGCTAGGCATAACTCTGTAAGTTTGACTGTAAGGTTAGTCAATAGTTTAGTATTTAATATATGAAGTCTTTTATTATATTTCTGTTGCGTATGATTGTGATATTCATCTATATTGAGCATGTGTGCACTAGCGTGATCCTGAACTAGTGCGATATACAGAGAGAGCCCGGATTTGCATATTCGGGTTCCAGACATGTTCCATACAAAATCATGCTTGCTCGAAGTGCATTTACAGAGTCAAGTCATTCACACTCTCCATTGTATTCTAAGACAACAGTTATAACTAAGAATTCAAGGGGACAATACCCTAAGCAGTAAGCATCATAACATTCAGTAAACTACAGTGGCGTCAGAACCATAGATTAGTTTGATTAGTCCATACTGTTAAGATCAAAAATTGGTCCAGCTGGACCATTACAGTAAGTTGTTATACAAAATTCCGGAGGTAGGACTAAGGTTTCCATACTGGGAAGACCAAATTGGCCCAGCTGGACCATTCTAAGTGACAACAACACCAACAAAACAGCATGAAATTCAAGGTCAATTATACAAAGAAAAAACTCAAGCAACTTCAAAGAGCACAATCAACCACTTTATTAAAACAGTTACATTGCAGTGATTCCAGATATAACTAAGGTTTCCATAGAATACTAAAACAACAACATGAAATGTTTGAAAGCAGGTATATGTGAAAGTTGCAGAGGGAGATATGTTTGGAGAGGTTGGTGCTCTATGTAACATACCCCAGCCATTTACTTGCCGCACAGCCCATCTGTGACAGCTCTTGAGAATAAGGAAAACAAGACTTACAGAGATCATTCACGAACACAGTGAAGACAGTAACATTCTAATGAACAATCTATTCCAGGTATAGCTTCAATTTTAGACTACTTTCAAACAGTTCAAATATACAATAGTTAATATCAGCTAAACAGAAGCTGACAACTTTTTATGCCATTGTACAGAAACTGAAGCTACAGGAAAGTTGACCTGAAGTGAACCAACCAGATCGAAGAGTCTCGAGCAAGTATGAGCTATTCCATGTTCCTAGAGAAGCATGGCTGCTATCAGGGTCATACCCACATTACACGAGCAGAAAAGTAAGGATTTTAGGAACAAGGTTCCAACGTTTGGAGATGATACAGATTCAACAAAGTCACTTGGAGAAGCAACCAAAATGAGGGTGCTGCAGAAAGATGACAGCCATAATGAATCAAATTGCTAGTATTGGGAAAAAGATGGAATGAAGGATAAAGAAGAGGATCTCAACAATGTTCACATAAATTTTGAGACCAAAACAAGTAATGGAAATTCGTCACTAATGTATAATAGTGTGGGATAAAAATCTAAACTTTAGATCATGGAAAAGACCAACTCGAAACAAGTAGCACAAAACATTCAAGTGATACAGTGTATGTTGTTCTCATATAACCTACATAGCCTCAGCTTTGTGCAAGATATTACTACAGTTCAATCGTGATCTTCCTACCTTAAAATTTATGAACACCATAAATCAATAAATCAACAAAATGATTAAGTTTAAGTATAAAGGTGAATAGCAATTACTCATTATGCAAGCAACACTATTGCAGGCTGGCGGCGACAGGGATGGAGCTGGCGGGGGCGAGCTCGGTGTCGACCGGGCTGGTGGCGTGGGAGGGAGCGGTGGGGTCTGGCAGGCGGGGATGGGGGCGCAGGCGGGAGGGGTAGGGGCGGGGGCAGGCGGCGGCGTGTGGAGTCAGGGGGCTGGCGGCGACGAGGATGGAGCTGGTGGGGGCAAGCTCAGTGTTGACGAGGCTGAAGGTGGAGGATGAAGGGCCAGGGTTTGTAGTTTCTGCAATCGGTGGTCGGTTCGAGCGAGACCAGGGCAACAGTTGTGAGCTCTGCCGTCGTTGGAATGGAAGGTGAGGGGATAGAGCCGGGAGGTAGATGAGGGGATCGGGGAATGGCCGAATGGAATTATGGAAGGGGTGATTTGACCAAGGTTTATTTCGGTCCACATGTCATCACTATCGGTTTTAATAAGAACAGATAGCAATGGAAAATTAATCACAATCAGCTTTAATAAGAATCGATAGCAAAGAAAAGTTAATCACAATCAGCTTTAATAAGAACTGATATGTGAGCACCTGCAAATATAAATCAATCCTTGTTTATACGTTGACACCCATATACTCCACTTAAGTGTATACTTATTGTAACCTAAAAGTCCTATGCAAATAGTATTAACTAGACGGCACTCGCCCAAACAAATATGAACCACCTAGTTGCACCGTACACACATACACAACTAAGAGAGTTTCGATTCCATTCCAAATAACCATACTGAAATTGAAACCAACCTATCCAAGAATAACCCTCACAATTCGTCTTAGAAGCTTGGTATCACCCACACTCACTGAGAGAGGTGTGTCGCAATAGACAAGGAACGACGACTGCTCGTGAATATGCACTAGACGGTTGAGAGCAATTCCAGAGATTCGTATATGTGTCTAGTGCTAGCTCCCAAGATCAGTGCCTATCACCCACTTATCCTGCATTCGAGATGCATCATAACATAGACACACATGACTAAACAGTTGATATAGCATAAACTTAAACTAGAAACTATTACAACTACTTAATATTACAAGTACGTGGCCAATCAGCCAAATATTACATATAAAAGTAGAATACAGTGGAAATTAAACATAAACCAAAAGTAGAATAGTGGTATACCCATTCAAAACCCATAGGCAACCGACTAGGAAAAGCCCTAATTCATCCAACTGAATAGTCGCTGCACCCCGGTGCAAAGTACGTATCGTCAGGGATTTCTTCCATAGCTTTGTCTATATATTTTAGATTAAGCAACGATGAGTACACGTATGTACTTGCAAGACTTTAGTGTATGAAAATACAGTAAATGTATGGTTAGAACAAGGATAACAAGTCACTACACTTAGTCTTATTTTCAGTATAAAGTAGATTTTATTTACAAGTGAATGTTTTATCAAACGGTAATGGAATTGTAAAGAGCATTTGATATGAATCTAATAACAGTAGATAAAGTTTAGTATTATCATTTCACAGCCTTCCTTGGCAATGAACAGCGAGTAAACACAGCCGTCATTGCCTAGCAAGTTCACCAACCCGTTTCAACACCGTTTCCAAGAGTTTTCACAAAAATGAGACCATATTTGAAATTATTTTCGCAAGTTGCTCAGACCATGAGCATGGCTAATTATTAGATTTAAATCTCTGCAGAGAATGTACACTTTACCCATATGACACATTCTAGCAATCATGTCAACCATACCTCATGATACATACAATACCCAATTTGCTAGATTGTGACGAAACTATTCAACTAGCTAAACCCTAGCCTTGCACCAGCCCTGGTGATATCAAACCCTTGTCATGGTCCAGAGATCCAGACCTGCACACATAGTACTAATGATCGTTTACACCCCATCGCATCCTCTTCCCATGGCAAGGCATACACCATTGTATTGGAATGCTTCAACCCTAACACCTTAGTGAAGGGAGCACTTACAAGCAACACCGTACCCTGGAGTGCCCTTACTATTTCAGTCTATTAAAATGTAAGGCTAAACCCTAACTAATCTACTAAGGTAAGGCTATCCCATACTAACGCATGTGGTTGCACCAAATCACTTAGGTGATAGCATCAAGTTCGGTCCTTAACTAACTTAGGTGAGAATCTCCCCCTAACTAAGCGCGGGGTACCTCCTCACGCCTCAAGTTTAAGTAATAGCTTGCCTGCATCTAAATCATATGTTTTATTTTTATCAAAATACACGGAAACTATAGCTTAGCTCCATACCTTTACAAATTGCACTGTTTGGATGAAATGTATCCCAACATTTGAAAGAGTTCTAATAAGCATGTACTTGAGATATTTCATATTTAATACCTAGAATGACACTAAGTAATGTTGTTAGGATCCGAATATGCAAATTCAAACCCTTTGTATACACTACACTAGTCCAGGATCACGCTAGTGCACACAGGCTTAACATCGATAAATATCATAATCATACATAGTGGTAAATAATAAAAGGCATTATATATTAAATATTACAAGTCGAATAATCTTATGGTCAACTTACATGGTTATGCCTCGTAAGGCTAAAAACAAATTAAACTGTAGTGGAAAAGAAAACGTAGATAACCCCTTAGTATACCATAGGCAACTGACAAGGCTCGCACCGTAATTATTCGTCTCTTACTGGTACTTCTCCTCTAACTTTAATGTAGACTCCTCAACTGGTGATTTGTTAGAGGCAAGGGTGAATACTTAAAGCACTCAACAAGTTGTGCACAGAATGTAATTATATATAACTATATGCAAGGCTTATCCCAAAAGAATGACTAACATAGCTATTTTTTAGTAAAGCAGTATTTGTAAATGAATACAGTAAATAGATTGAAAGACTATAAAACAAATAATAATAATAGATAGATTCAATATTTTTCAAGTAAACAAAGGTATCCAATCCTATGTCAGGTTCCAATCTTTCATGGCAACCTACCATCCCATCATAAGTTTTCATTTAGTAAAATTTAACCCTTGAATGTAATTCTTGAGTATTGCTCAATACCTCAAGCACGGCTATCCAAATAGATTAACACTTTGCAGAGGTTATACACTTTACCCACATGAGATGATCATCCTTTATTGCCAAGCTATTAGTACACTTTCTTTAGTGTGCGGCAGGGTAATCACGACAAAGCCTTTATAATACTCTAGCTTAACTCAGTACTACTTTGTCGGGACCCGAATTCACAATCCGGAAACCCTCTGTGTTTCAGCACTAGTCCCAGGATCAGTCGCTAGTGCCCACAGTTAACAAAGATGAATATCACAAACATACACAAATGAATAATAAATAAAGTATTCATCTATTAATATAACAGGTTGAACAACCTTAAGGTCAACTTACAATTGTGAAGCCTAGATGGCTTCAACTCGAGTAAAAGCGAGCAATAATGAACGAAGAACGTCGGTGAATCCCATCAAAATACCACGGGCATTTGACAAGGTTCAACTCCTAGATATTCGCCTTCTTGCGAACTTCTCCTTCTTGAAGACAATGACTTCTCCTCAACTGGTGATGTTTTGTTATAGCAAGGGTGAGTACACAACCGTACTCAACAAGTCATGCATGAGAATGCAGTTCTATTACTACATGCATGGCTTATTCCAAAGGAATGGCTGAATGGTTCTTTTGCAATAAAGCAGCATTTCCAAATGATATCATAAATAGATTGAAAAGCGGTAGAACAAGTAATATCCATAATAAATTTTGTAATCATCTCAAGTAAAGCATTTCTCATCATTAACCAATTTTCATATCACAATGTCCACATTCCCAACCTCATTTTATTTTCAAAACTCTACCCCTTGATTTGTAATCCCGAGCAATGTCCAATCTGCGGACACGGCTATTGAATAGTTTTTACACTCTGCAGAGGTTGTACACTTTACCCACAAGATACAATCAACTCACCACGTCGGTAGTGAATCGCCATACAACAAGATGCGAATGAGTGATCATAACAAAGCCTTTCAGAAACTTCTAGCTCAACCTAGGAACCTCTCCGTGTTGCCTTCACTATCACTTCCCTCACTCTGAGCCGAAGTATAGGATCGACGAACACCGTCGGATGGGTACCAAGCCGTAGCACAGGTACGCTCCCCCATACAGTCACCCCTCGGATGACTGCCACCCCGAGGTATCAAAGGTGAGATATTAGAATCCTACTAAACTAGGTCCATCCCATATCGGACATGTGGTTGTCGAGTGACTCAGTTCAAAGGCTTGCAAGGTGAAGTCCTTAGGGTGACCAAGGCAAGACTACCCCAAACGATTCACCAACAATACCATCACATAATTCACCAACAAGTACCATCTCATAATTTACCAACAACACGCCAAATACCAAAGTGACATATCAAATGCCACTTTTGCCACTTGCCTCGGTCTAAAACATTTTACCACCCCAGTTGATTATTGCGCAACACAATGCCAACAACAACTCAACATCCATGTAGAACCACTCTGGTTCCACATATCAACATTATCGTGTGGCAACACGTCACACCATTTCACAAACACATTTCATAATCCATTAATCAGTATTATCCTTTCATTTTCAGAAGGCATGAGTTGCGTGGCATGGCTAAGCAATTATACACAGTCTAACCAACCCCGTTGGTAAGTAATAACAACCAACTAATAATCAACCATCTTAGGGTGACAAATGAATTATGGCGTACAAATAATCATGGCAAGGTGATATTGAGCAATTGGGTTGAATAACTAATCCCCAAATTGATTTAAATCATTTTAATCTTGAACTAGCATGCAATAATTTGAATCAAAGTAAATTTGTAAAGCGGGAACAATATGATCAAAGCACAACTTGCTCGGCACTTGCTATAAAGCGCTCTTTACTCTTTATAATTGATCTTGGCTTCCTCAATCTTTGGCTCTTCAATCGAATGCTTGACTTCCTCGTCCTTGACTACTTGGGTAACCACGACGCGTCTAACGAAAGAAGCACAAATACAACAATTCTCAAAAGGCAATTCAAATAAACTCCAAATTAAGATTAGATTGGTGCAGAATGAAAGGGATTGAATTTGATCGAAGATTGAATGAAAGAAACGAGCTTTCGAAGATTTATCGAGAAGGTTACGATCGATAATCATGAAAGAACGGAGTATATTCCAGGGAATATCCTTCGAGATTAATTATCTCGACTAGACAGATACTAACATATGGGCCAATGGTCTATTGACCAAGTCCATGAATGATTTCCCAATCAATGGTAGATTAGATTTTCAAAGATAAGACAAGAACAAGTGGGGTCAACATCCACTGCGATTTGATAAGAGTTCAGTCATACATCGATGAAAAGGCTCGATGATGACAAGACGGCGATGATAAGAGGACGGGGCTAAACTCAAGGTGATAGGGCTAGATCACATCAAGGCGATAGAAAAGATGATGACATCGCACTAGGGCCTTTACTTGAATGCGCTGCGATGAGAGTAAGGCGTTAACGGCGGAGGTTAACGGCGAAGCGTTAGCGGCGAGCGTTAGCGATGGGCGTTAGCGGCAAAAGCGTTAACGATGGAATGTTAGCGATGGGCGTTAACGGTGAAAGCGTTAGCGGTGAAAGCGTTAACGGCGGAATGTTAGCGATGGGCGTTAGCGATGGGCGTTAACGGTAAACGTTAACGATGAAGGTGAAGCGATGACGGAACGCATATGAGATTACAAGGTGGCAACCATCGATTGAAAAATAGGGCAGCGAGGTCATGACACGGTCACAACGAACCAAAATGGTTGGCGGCACAAGACGACGCGCGGCGGCGGCAAAAGGCGGCGGCCGACGAATAAAAAGAATTTCGGTAGATGCAACAGCAAAGGGGAAGTGTCCATCGCGTAGAACGCGACGAGACGAACTCAACGATATTGCCGGATTTGGCGATGACAAGGCGGTTTACACGCAAAACGGAGCAACAATTAATTAGCTGAAATACAAATAAATTCTAAAAATTACAGAAATAATACTGGCAGGAAGGTATTGAATTTAGATGAATTTAGGAATTTGAATCACTCGATTCCGAGTTCGGATGGAGGAGAACGGATCAAACGAAGTTTGACTAGAAAAAAATCGAAATTCAGAAATTGCACTGTAGCATCGCTACAGTGCTTCGTTCTTCTGTTTCCTGGCTGTTTTTCAGAGCTCCATTAGAGGTTTCTTGCACACACAATACCGGAGCTAGAGGGCATGGCAGCGCAAGGGAAGTGACAATATAGAACGAGGACGACGACGCGGTGCCGGAGCATGTGACGGAACGGCGAACGGAGGACGGAAGCGGCACCGGCGGCGCTCGGGGCGGCAAACGGTGTGGCTGCGCGGTGCTCCGGCGAGGGGGCAGCAGCCGGGACAAGGCGGCATGCGCATGGAGTGCGCCCGGGGCTGGGGAACGCAGGGGAGGACGCGGCTTGGCCGGAGGAGCACCGGAGAGGCGGCGCCACGACGGCTTGGATGCGGCTCGGGAAACTCACGGCGGCGGCGCGGCTCGGCGGCGGGGAAGGGCGGCCAAGGGGTGGGGTGGGGGCGGCAAGGTGAGGGGATGCTCGTGGACACGACGGCCGACCACGGGGAGGCCTAGGGCAGCGGCGCCATGGACGAACGGAGTGACCAAAAACAGCCCGAATGGCATGGCGGCCAAAAACACGATAGAACGCGGAATTTCTCAAAACTAGCGAGAGCACGGCGTAGAGAAGGATCATACTAGGCTACATCTAAAAGGAATTTGATTGGGGATTACCGGTTTGGGAGAAATCGACGACGAACGGAGCGACGACCATCGACGAACAAACTCAAAATTCGGGGCCAAACTGCAACGAAAATCAAATCCGACTGGATGGTTGTGATCATGGAAGCAAAAGGCACAAAGTGACGCGGTCGGATTACCCGGAAACTCACTGGAGCAAGAGATGGCTCACCGGTGTCTTTGGAGGACGCCGGCGTCGGGTTTTCTTGAGTTTTGGGAGGGGAAACGGTATGGAATCAGCAGGACAAGATGAGCACAGGATAGAGGACGTCCATACACACATTTTGAGTACTCGCACGCCTCGGGAAGTGGAGAGAAGCTCGAGACATGGGCCGAGCAATGAATTGCCTTTAACGCGTAATTGCCGCTGCTACGCGCGAAATCAGGACGGGCAACGACTTGGAACTTGTTCCCCATCATGACGCGGTCGCGATGCTTCAGATTTCACGCGATTTGGTGCAGTATGCTAAGAGATATGGGGTTTTGAAAATTGAGCCAGCATGGGGACTCTACGCGTGAACAGTGGCTGCTGCTGGAGGTTGAAGACGAACAGTGGAAGGCCACGTGTCGCCTTGTCATTGGTTGGAAGAATACAGGGACAAAAGCGCGAGAAATAAAATAGTAAAAATGATCTAAAAATCTTAGAAAAATTCATAAAAATACTAGAGATTTTTTGGAACCCAATAAAATTGGTTTCACTGAATTTATATGAGTTTTGGAATTTAGACAATTCCGGGACGAATATACTGAATTTAACGAAAGACCGCGAGAGATAAAATAACAAAGGGATTCTATAAATCTTGGAAAAATTCCCAAAATCATTTTAGAATATTTGGAACATAATTATATGAATTTTGAGATTTTTGGAGTATTTTGGAACTCGGGTGAAATTTCGAATAAGGACCGGAATTGGAAATTCTGACTTTGCGGATAGAAAAAGATTGAACTCCAATTTCGAAAGGATATGGAGGCCAGGTTAAATAGAACACCGAGGGAAATCCAAATTTTGGATTTAAATGGAATTTCAAAGGGAAAGGTTTGAATTGAAATTTGGATATAGAATTGCCCGAACAATTAATAATTCAAATTAAAAATCCAATAAAAATCCAATTAACATCCAAATATTTAAATTAAAAATTTTAATTAATTTTTAGCAAATCTCAAATTTGAGAAATTCCCTGAGATACAAAGAACGCTTGTAAAAACTAAATTTTAAATTACTTGATGCACACAGAAGGCACATTAAATTGTTTTAGATTTAGAAAATTCTAAATTAAGCCTCTTTAATCAAATAAGATTGATGTAAAATTTTTGGAAAGCTAAATTAAATATAAATTTTTGAAAACCCGAATTTTGGGATGTTACATACTTACTGAGGTTTCAACACTGAATGGACTCGTTACCACAATAGGCCCCCGTCTTGCATCATATGAGTTTATCCGTGTGAGGACAGGTTATCACAACATAGGACTCACACCACCACTAGCAGTACTAAAGCTAAAACATTGTAAGTTAGTTTGCTAGGTTGTCCCATACTAGACATATGGTTGCATGATTGACTGAAAGACCATGTGGAGATCTACCCATGTTGGTGATAAGTATTTGACTAAATTTGATCTTGTTATGCTCTGGTTTGAGTTTGATTGAAATTGTATTTTCAATTTGAAACAATTTGACTTCAGACTGCCAAGTTCTGCCTTGGTCGATTACTACTAAGTTCTGGCTTGGTCGAGTAATACTCTATCGGCTTGTGTTTGAATGATTCGAGTAAATTGAGAATCGCTAAGTATCAAGTAAGAATGTTGCCGGGTCGAGTGGATGGTTCATTCAAGTGTTGGGTCAATTACTACCAAGATCTGGCTTTATCGAGTAATGTCCTACCAGCTTGTGGTCGAATGTTTCAAGTAGATTAGGAATCACTAAGTATCGAGTAGGGATTTTTTTAGGGTCGAGTGCCCTACCATCAGCCCATCTCGAGTTCTTGGGTTAGCCTTAAGTTACTCGATGTCGACTCATCGACCCATTGACTCGATTCTGAGAAGAGTTACTCAATGTCTTTGGGATATGTATTTTGATTTGGTGTGAGGTTTATTGTATATCATTTTGGGCAATGCTATGTGATGTATTTTCCTTGTCTTTGATGGTTGCAGGGCGATAGTGCTATGCCATGATGAGGCGAAGGATGATCGGGACTAGGCAAGATGAGCCAAAGGTCCAGACGGTCGAGGATTGTCGAAGATGATTGGAGACGGAGTCAGTGCAAACCTAGAAGACAAGGAATAGATGAGATGCTAGCTAGGAGCAACTTGGATCAAGGATGGCCATTGGATCGCGATCTAGATGATAGAGTAATGAGTCTAGTTAGTATGCTCTGAAAAGCATACAAAAACCTGATATGTGTGTGGGTTTCGGGTTAGCTTATGCATGAGTGAATGAGTCAATTCTGTATGAGTGAATGAGTCAATCCTAACCCTTGATGGTGGTCCTTAGGGTAGAAGAAACTCATCCAAGGGTGGAGGGTGACTCAAGAGTAGTATAAATAGAGGGTAAGGGTAGCCTTTTCTCACTTGGAAGGTTTTAGAGGTTTTGTGCTCCTTTGAGCTTTGCCCACTTTGGTGTGAGGCTTTGTAAACCTACCTTCCAGAAATATAAATCATTTTCTCCTATGATTGATTTTACATTACACATTTTCTTTATGTCTTAAATTCAACATTTAAATTTCATACTTACATTGTTGTAATTTACATTTATGCAATTTGGATTTGCCTCCCCTCCTTCTACATGCTTTTGTTTTCTTGTGTCGAGAATGTTGATTGATGGATAAATCTTTTTTTAGATCATATTCCAGTCATCTAGATAATCCATACGTTCTTCTTACAAGAAACTGGTTTTGCGTTTTTAATTGAATCATTCTTCAAAATCGTGTTTGTGGAATATTTTGATTTGTGGTCTAGCTTGCTAGGACATGTGTGAGGCTATTCAAGATCATCCCAATCATCAAAATCCCACAAGAAAGTTTTAGATCATGTTCTTGAGTTTTGCTCCGACTTGGTGTGTTCTTCCTTCCAAGTAAAAAAGATCAAAACTTTGACGTCAATCCTTGCGATTGAAGGTTGGAATGAGTTCCCGACATCCTAAGGAATACATTTACCAAGTTTTGTGAGTTTTTACCTAGCTGATCAAAAGATTCCCCAAAATTGCTTTTGGGTTAGGCTGTTTTCAGTCTATTCTTGCTTCTGCGGTAGCACCACCCCTACGGAGCAATTTTCTCATTTCTTTGGCTTTCTGTGAGTGTTTTTCCTTGAGAGCTTGTTTGGATTATTGTAAGTGAGGGAAATTTTTATTTGGGATCATTCACACCCTCCTCTGATCGCCATCTCGATCCTTTAATTGGTATCAGAGCTGGTTTTGATCTTTCCATGGATCTTGACCGGTCTCGAGAACCATGGTGATGGACAAATATTCTACCAAGCCTCTTATCTTTTCTAGAGTTGATTTTCCTTTTTGGATCGCGAATGGAGTCGTACATCACTACCCAGGGATTCCTGATTTGGCAGAAGGTGAAGCTCCCGTATGAGATTTCTGCCGATGAGAACGTTACGGCCGGCAATATGGCTAACGTTGAGGCGAGTGCTAAGGCAAGAAATATTCTCATACAGGGCCTTAGCTGTAGTGAGTATGACATGATCTCTCACCTTCGATCTGCTCAACAGATTTGGGTGACCCTCGATGCTTACCATGAGGGCACTACCCAAATCAAGACGGTGAGACAGGATCATCACAAGCATGAATACGACAAATTTGAATAACACACCAGTGAGAGTCTTGATGATTGTTTTGGTCGATTTACGAAGATTTTGAGTGACCTCTGAGCAGTCGGTTTTATATACCCTGACTCGGATAATGCTCGACATTTCTTGACCACATTCGATCTTCAAGTTTGAGAGATGAAAGTGACCACCATCAAGGACACTATCGACTTATCGACTCTAACTTTTGATGGGCTTTATTCTCAACTCAAGACTCATGAAATCAATGTCGTCTCTCGAAAGACGAAATCTCAGTCGATGGCCTTGTTCACCGATCCCACTAGATCAACCTCTGATTCTTCGGCTGGTTTTTCTCTCTCCTCCCATTGTGAGCTAAGCGATGACCCAAGTTATCTTATTTCCGCTGCAATAGTTTTATTTTTTTCTTAAGCCTTAAGGCATAGTGATGTAAACATTGACCATAAGGTCATTTACTTTGAATAATAATAATTTGCTTTTTCTTAGTTATTTCGTTGTATGGAATGATATTTCATCTGTGTTACCACTATATGCACTAGCGTGATTCTGGACTAGTGTAGTATACATAGAGGGTTTCGGATTTGCAATTCTGGGTCCCGACAAAGATGGCTTCAGGCATGCCTAGATCGGAAGGTGCGAGCGTGTTGCTGCTCTTAGGGGTATTCAAGGTCATCCCCAGACTCTGGGTGCTTTTAAGGTACGCATTACTGCTAGATAGGATAGAGAGTCACCTATTTTTAGACAGTGTCTAGGACTTGGTTTTCATGATGTTCAATCAAGTTTTAGTCCCGGAGCTGCTCGTGGTAAGTCTTTCCACCATCCTCTTGATATTCCTCGTTTTTTCCATTGAGGTAGATATCAGTAGTGTGAGGTGTTTTCTGGTAGAAGATTCAGGTAGCCTCACTGGAATGGTCTGGCCTTTGCACCACGGTGGGCCAACCCAGTTTTATCTCCTAGACTTTCTACTAGTGCTATGGCTGATCGTGTGAGAGTTAAGCATCAGAGAGACAATAGAGTCCAGTCTTCTTCTTCTTCTGTGGATGGTACTCTGAGGCATCGTGTGGTTCAGTATTAGGTTCCCAGTTCTTCACTTAATCCTAGTACTGAGTCATCTTTCTTTCTTGTCTCTTGATTAGGTTCATTGGATTGGGAAGGGAGAGGTCTAGATTGTTGGCTCTATTTGTTCTCGCCATATTACTGGAGACTCTCGTTGATTCTCTTCCCTAGTCTGAGCCCCCGGTGATGAGTTAATCACTTTTGGGGATGCTTCATTAGGTAGAGTCATTGCTAAAGGTATCGTTTGCATTAATGAAAATTTCTTTTTTAAGGACGTTGCCTTAGTGAGTAAGGTGCAATACAATTTGCTCTTTGTTTCTCAGCTTATTGATGACTCTTTCGAGGTAAGCTTTAAAAGTAATGCTTGTAGAATCCTTGATTCATCGGGAGCGTTAGTTTGCGGGATTTCTAGATTTGGGAGAGTCTTTCATGCTGATTTTTTTGCTTCTTTTGAAAACTCTCTTTGTTGTTTGATTGTTTCTTCGTCCCGTGATCCCTCCTTTTGGTATAGGAGACTTGGTCACATTAGCTTTGATCATTTGACCAGAGTTAGCAACCATGATCTCATTCGTGGCTTGCCTAAACTTTAGTTGGTCAAAAATTTAGTTTGCTCTCCTCGTCGACATGGCAAGATGGTTGCTACTTCTCATCCCCTAGTCACTGTTATAATGATTGATGCACTAGGACAGCTTTTACATATGGACACTGTTGGTCCAGCTAGTGTGCAGTCAGCGGGTGGGAATTGGTATGTTCTTGTCATTGAGGATGATTTTTTGAGGTATTTTTGGGTGTTTTTCATGGCCTCAAAGGATGAGACTTTTCTCATTTCAGGGGTTTGGTCAGTAGGCTGTCTTTTGAGCTCATAGGTGCCTTACGAGCTATTCGCAGTGATAATAGCACGGAGATCAAGAACTCCTACTGTCGGCGTATTTCGCCAACAGTTTTCTCCCTGGACGGAGTCCGGGGTTCAATAGAGGGGGTCTTCACAGTTGGACCGCCTACAGGTTCTCTTGAGGGATCCACACGGACATAAATTCAAGAACACGCCGATATTACCCAGGTTCGGGCCCCCGATGTGGGTAACAACCCTACATCCTGCTTGAGCTCCTGTTAATATGCTTTGAGTGGATTATACCGTTTGCTTGATTCTCACTCTCTCTGGGTCCTTCCCCCATCTCCCCCCACTCCCATGCACCGGAGCTCCCTTATATAGGTCGGGCTGGCTCGGACAAGTGGGAAGATGACATCACACTGATTACACTTCATTTATTACACCGATCGTTGTAACCTCATCCCCTGGCCTCATTCTTTGCGCCATCGCCTGACTCCGCCCGGTCCGCTCGGGAGGCGACTTGCTTGCGACAGGTTAGGTGCAGGGCGTTAGAGTGATAGGCTATCGTGCCGTCAGTAGAGCCATGCGCATTCAATGGTTCTGACATAGTGTGTTGGGGGAGAAGACTTCGAGGCAAAGCTCCCCTGCTCCTTCGGCATACGCCTCCATGCCTGACCAACAGCGGAACCCCGGGTACCTTCTGACTCCGTCGGCCGACCACGTGACCTGGCCGCCTTAGCGTCGAGGCACGGGCGCTGCACTGCTACCAAGCCGCCACACGGCCCGTCGCTGGTGTCGGGGCTGGTCACCGCCTGCTTCTTAAGCCGCCACGCGGCGATGCGCTGGCGTCGGGGCACTGATCGCTCGCCGCCTTTCGCCATCTTTGCCACACCGGCACTTGTGGCCCGCCGGCCGTGGCGGAGAGGGTACCTCAGTGTAAAGTACACCGACAGTTGCCCCTGGGCTCGTCCTAGAGCGCGCGGCAGCTCTTTCAGACTTCTTTAAAGTTAGCGTGCTCCCGGACGGGTCCACCATTCCTGCGCGCGCCACTGCTCTAGTCCTCTCCGCTTCTACCGCCTTCTCTCGGGACCCAAAGCGTTACGCACTGTCGCCTTTTCGCGAACCGCCAGCACTAGAAACCTATTAATACGCCGCCCACGACCAGCGGTTCGCGCTCTTTTCGACTCCTTCGCCTTTTTTCTTGCCCCTTCAACTTCCTTGCCCGAAAACATCGCTCCGTTCGAATGGCGTAGCCATTTCCCGCTTCGACCATCGACAGGGAGAGGGCAATGAGGCTCTCCCGGACCGCCGCCTAGGGTTCCCTTTGCCTATGCCACAGAACCCTTGCACCGCAGTGCGAGGCTAGGGAGATCGTCGTCTTCTCCTGGGCGCTGCTGACGGGCCTGGTTCCGCCCTTCTCCGAGTTTTTCCTCACCATCCTTCATTTTTACGAGATCCACCATCTTCATCTCACCCCCAATTCCGTCCTCCTTCTCTCCACCTTCGCTTACCTCTGCGAGATGTTCGTGGGGGTAATGCCCAATCTCCCCCCTTCCGCTTCTTCTACACTCTCCGTGGCTTCACAGACAGCGGAGTTGCGGGGAGCTGCCACTTTTGCCTTCGTGATGGATTGGCCTCCCACTACATCCCCTTCCAGACGTAGACCAACTAGAAGGCGTGGCGAAGCGAGTGGCTGTACACCGGCGACAATAGTGGTCTCGAAGTCCTGGAGGTGCCCTTCGCACCGGTAGAGGCCATCGAGAACTGGGGCTCACCCGTCGACGAGACAGCGGAGCTCCAGACAATGGTGGCTCGCATCAACCGGCTGCGAGACTCTAGGCTGACCGGGGCACTGGTGGTCCGGGACTTCGTGACCCGGAGGATTAGCCCCTGCACCGGTGCACCCGACCGGCATGGCAGTACATGGGCGACGACGACATGACCCGCACACACCCAGGTCGTAAGTTTCCATTCTCCTTTTCTTTTGATCTCTTATGGTCGCCATCAACCGGTAATCTTTTCTCCGTCTTTCACCAGGCGCAGGGAATTTGGACGCCCCTACTATCACCAAATGGTTGGCCGAGCTGCTACCACCGATGCCGAGCAATTCGGACTTCCCGACTGAGGCCCAACCACTCTGCGATCTGGAATTCATGGAGCATCTGCAGATCATTAAATCGCTCCCAGCAATGGATTCCACCAGGCTCGTGGCGTTGCCACCCCATGGCCCCCTGATAATCAGGGACCCGACTTTGGTGGGCGGCCGGTGCGTGGGCAAGTGGCCGTCCTCCTCGAACACCCCAGGTGCAGACCCAAAGAAGCCCCGCACCAACGACCGGACTCCCGCCCCCTCCTATCCCACCGTGCCTTTGAGCACGATAGAAGTGGGGTCTTTATCAGACGCAGCGACATCCTCCGCTCCTGCCCCGGCACCGACTCCACCGGCATCGGGAGCCCTTGCTACCGCCCCGCAGGGTGGGCTTGATCTCCCGTCGTCTTCTTTCAGCTTTCCAGTGCTTCCCAGGGCAGCCCCCCTCGGCGCTTTGGAAGGCTAGGTGCCCGCCTTGCCTGCAAGGCAGTAGGGGACCCTGTCCTTGTGCCACCCGGCGCCCCCAAAGTGGCTCTGATGCCGTCGACACCGGCACCTCTGCCCATTCCGCTCTGAGTGCCCTCTCCGCCCCTACCTCTCGGCTGGCAACACTGCTCGCTAAGCTCGGCAGAGTGCATGCATCCTCGGGCACCCTCCTCATGGCGGCCACCCAGCAAGAGACGCAGATGACCCAACAGATGGTGCTGCTGCGCAAGGAGCTGGCACAGGAGAGGGAGAGGGGGGCAGCCCTGCTGGCATGGGAGAGGGCGAGTGGGGCGGCCTTGCTCACCCAGGTGTAGGAGACTGAAGCGGCGCGGAAGCAAGCCAAAGATGAATTGCGCCACACACTATACAACCTCACCGTCATGTTTCGCCCTGCTTACCATCGCATGGCCAGGAGCCTACGGCCCCTAGGGGTGAGGCTGGGTGAGCCACTAGAGCCCTCGGTGATGCAGTACACCCTTTGCGTTACCCGGGTTGCCGAGACTCTCGCCGGCCTACCCACCGCCTGTCCTTGCTCACTTGAGAAGGGCGGGAGGTCGCTGTTGCCTTCAAGGGGTACATCTTGGCCCTCTTGTGCCCGCCATGACGCCTCCTTCGACCCCATGTCTACCGTGGCTGGAATTGAAGGCGACGAGGCCTAGGCGCAAGCACGCGTGCGTGAAGCCTTGGAGTACGTGGCCAGGCTGATGAAGGTGGAGGACCCGACCCTCGACACTGCGGTGGCGGAGGACGAAGCGGGGGATGACGTCGAGAACATCTAGGTCATCAACGATGACTGATGGCCCGGGTGGCCATTCTTGTTTTCTTCATTTCTCTCTTTTTTTCTGTTGCCCTGTACATACACCTTTTGGCAAACTTAATGAAACTACCATCCTTTGCCTTTAGCTGAATGCATGCTTGTGTGTGTTTGCCCACGTCTGCTCGACCCAACCACCGGGCGACCAGCCCCCCGGTCTTGCCATGATGTGGGTCTAGGGGCTTAGATCAGGTCAATGCTCTGGCACTTTCCCTGCACTCGCACGCAGCCGCTACAAACACGAGCAGAAGTTACGCAAGACACGTAGGGAATAGACCAAAAGAGCATAAGTCCCCGCGTGGGGTTGTCACTGTCCCATCGCCTTTTGGAACTTAAATCCTTGCGATCTCTCGAAACCTGACCACGGCACTGCGTGACAAGGTAACACGTCCCCAGGAGTGGTTTTGGGCCAGCAGTGCTCGCAGTGACAACCCGAAGTGTACTAGCCACACTGAACACCGTGTCGAACTCGCCCCCTGGTCACCCGTCCCTGCAAGATTTTGAACTGATTCATTCATACAACTACAAGTCTGGAACGGGACAGACCTGGCTGATTAAATTGTTGAGTCTAAACTTTAGTACTATTGTGGTGGTGTGAGGCCCAGGTAGTGGTAACCAGTCCTCGCACGGGTTGGCTCACATGGCGCAGGAGGGGGGCCCTGGATGTGGTAACCAGTCCCACCAGTGTTGAAACCTTAGCAGATAGTACCAGGTTTAGATAGGCATTGGAAAGGCTTTGTTATGGTCACTTGCCTTGGTGGTGTTTGATTATATCTTATGGGTAAAGTGTATAACCTCTACAGAGTGTAAAACCTATTTGAATAGCCGTGCTCACGTTATTGGGCATTGCTCGGTGATTACAGTCAAGGGTTAGATCTTTATTAAACAAATGTGGGGATGGAATGTTGGAATGTAGAAATAAGGATATGAGTTGGACATTGAGAACAAATGCAAAAGTTATTACTGTTATTATTTGTTTTATTGTCTTTCAATCTATTTATGCTACTCTTTTGTAAATGTTGTTTATGCAAAGTAACCATGTAGCCTATCCTTTGTACTAAGCCATGCATATAGTAAGTAGACTTGCATTCTGTACACGGCTTGTTGAGTGCTTTATGTACTCACCCCTTGCCATCAACATTATCAGTTGAGGAAGAAGCAACGCTTGCATTTGAGGAGGAGTTCCAGGAGGAGGCGAACAATTAGGGTGCGAACCTTGTCAGTTGCCTATGACAGTTGAAGGGTTTCTATGCGTTTATTTATTTCCGCTGCAGTTTATTTATTTACTTCAGTTAGCCTTGCGTGGCGTACTCATGTAAGGTGGACCATAAGATCATTCAACCGTTATATTAAACTTGATAAAGTCTTATCTATAATTATCGTTGGGTATGATTGTGATATTCATCTATGTTGAGCCTGTGTGGACTTGTGTGATCCTGGATTAGTGCGAAATGCACGGAGGGTCCGGATTTTCAAATTCGGGTCCCGACAATTGGTCTCACCGATGCCCGAGGAACCCTTTTTGCTTTACATAGCGGCAACGACTCATGTAGTCAGCGCTACAATCGTTGTGGAGCGGGAGGAGGCAGGGCACCTACAGAAGGTTCAGCGTCCAGTTTATTTCATCAGTGAGGTATTGGGCGAGTTCAAGGTACGGTACCCTCAAGTACAGAAGCTATTGTATGCCATACTACTTACCTCTCGCAAGCTTAAGTACTATTTTCAAGAGTATTCGATTTCAGTGTTCACTTCTTTTCTGATTAGGGACATACTCCACAACCGGGAAGCCACCGGGAGAATTGCAAAATGGGCAATCGAGCTCGAAGCCTTCGAAATATCCTTCAAGCCACGAACTGCCATTATGTCTCAAGCACTCGCTGACTTCACCGTCGAGTGGATAGAACTGCAGAATCCCACAGCCATTGAGGATCTCAAATATTGGACAATGTACTTCGATGGTTCCCTCATGCTTAGCGGCACGGGGGCTGGCGTAGTGCTCATCTCTCCAAGAGGGGAACGGCTGAAATACGTTCTTCAAATCCACTTTTTGGCATCAAACAATGCCGCCGAGTACGAAGCACTCATCCACGAGCTCCATATCGCCATATCGGTCGGTATCTGATGATTGACGGTTCACGGGAACTCGCAGCTGGTGATCAACCAAGTGCAGAAGGATTAGTCGTGCATCGGCGATAATATGGCCGCATATTGCCAGGAGGTGCGCAAGCTGGAGGACAAATTCGACGGGCTGGAGCTCATCCATGTGCTCCGCAGAGATAATGAAGCAGTGGACGAGCACGCGAGACTAGGCTCCAGTCGAGCAGTAGTCCTGGCTGGCGTATTTGTTGACGAGCTCCATAAACCCACAATAAGCCGACAATAAGAGTCGAGCAAGTCAGAGGAAAAGGTGGCCGAGGCAGAAGTTTTGGTCATCAACCCTGACTGGACAATTCCCTATCTGGATTATCTATTGAAGAACAAACTCCCTGATGATCGCATACAAGCAGAGTGTCTTACACGCTGAAACAAAAGTTATGTGGTGGTCGGAGTGGATCTCTTTCGGAAGAGTGCCTCCGGAGTCCTAAGGCGGTGCATATTAGAGCTAGAAAGGAAGAGTCCTCTCAGAGAAATCCACTCGGAAATTTGCGGGCATCATGCAGCGTCAAGTACCTTGGTGGGCAAGGCTTATCGTCAAGGTTTCTTCTGGCCGATTGCTGTAACAGATGCGGAAGACATCGTCCGCACATGCGAAGGCTATCAGTTTTTCGCTCGACAGATTCACATGCTAGTGTAGGAGCTGCAGACTATTCCGATCACCTGGCCATTTGCAGTCTGGGGGCTCGACATGGTTGGACCCCTGGAGAAGGCCCAAGGTGGTTCCACTCATCTCTTCGTCGCCATCGATAAATTCATGAAGTCGATTGAGGCCAAGCCAATTGCCATGATCACAGCGGCCAAGGCTAGAGAATTCTTTCAGGAAATGGTGGTCAGATTTGGCATGCCGAATAGAATTATCACCGATAATGACACTTAATTCAGAGGTAGAGAATTTCAAGATTGGTGCGACAAGCTTAACATCAAAATCTGCTTTGCTTCCGTGGGTCATCCCCGAAGTAATAGGCAGGTCGAACGGGCCAATGGCATGGTGCTGCAAGGATTAAAAGTAAGGATATTTGATCGTCTCAAACTATATGCTACGCGATGGGTCCAAGAATTGCCTTCGGTGCTCTAGGGGCTAAGAACTACCCCCAACAGGGCAACTGGACAGTCACCTTTTTTCCTGGTGTATGGTTCGGAAGCGGTCTTACCTACTGAGTTGGTATTCAGATCCCTGTGGGTTCGGAACTACAAGGAAGCCGAGTCGGAGGAAAAACGGCTAGAAGATCTTGACTAACTGGAGGAGGCCAGGGATGTTGCAGCAATCCAGTCGACTAAATATCTTCAGGGCTTGCATCGCTATCATGATCAGAATGTTCAGGGCCGTGCTTTCTCTAAAGGAGATCTGGTTATAAGAAAAAATCAGAAAATGAACATAAGCTATTCCCAAGCTGGGAAGGCCCCTACATCGTCGATGAAGTGATGCGTTCAGGGGCTTACAGGCTCAAGCGTGAAGACGGCGTGGTTGTCCGCAACACATGGAACATAGAGCAGCTATGTCGCTTTTACACTTGAGCCTTGTACTTGATCATGTTATTATGAATAAAGTTTTTTCTTGACTTGCTACTTAGTTGATACTCAACTAAGCAGTAAGTCGGGGGCTACACCTAATAGTGTTGCGCATGCGCAATCCTCTTTCTGAGTCATTTTTTTGCTCCTTTTCCCTAACGATTGCGAATGAGTCCGAGTGCGTTAATTCTGAAGTAGTGAAGCTCTGACCCCATGAATGACGAACTCTAGTCACGCAAAGTACGTGCCTGGGAGAAGGAGCCATGAGCCGGCTCCCGACGCCCGAGGGCTAAACTAGTCGAGCAGAGTGCTTAAACGAAAAGAGATAAACCACTCGGGCGAATTCAGAAGTCAGTAAGAAAAAAAGAGTAAACAACATTAAAATTATATATAAGATCGAACGTTAAGTCTGAGCGAATATATATTTTACATTGTCTAAATTTTTCATATATATGATTCTAAGGCAGCTAAACCTAGGTGCGGCGTGCGTGGCCCAATGCCTCGACGATGGTGTTAGCGACCTCGGCGATGGCCGGGACAACCTCGGTCAGGGCGGCGACATCGCGGGCGGTGGCCTCCTGCTCAGCGACCTCGGCTAGGGCAAGGTTGTAATCGACCCAAAGCTCGGCGAGGAAGCCCTCTTCGTCAACAGGCGCCGCCGGGGCATCGTCCCTGAAGTCGAAGACCAGTACTGCCACTGGAGGCGGAGGCGGTGCTACTTCATCAGCGGGCGTAGTGGAGCGAGAAGGAGACACCATTGGAGACTTCCAAAAGAAATCGAAGATTACTGGAGAAACGAAGATTTGGAAGCGGATGATCGCCCTTGTGGCGGTGATGCCCTTATATAGCTAGAGTAGAGAGGCCGAAGCGGCCCCGAAGGTGTGCTGGTTTGGGAATCCGAAACGGTCCCGAAGATGTGTTGGCACGGGAAGCCGAAGCGATCCCGAAGACGTACTGGCGTGGGAAACCAAGCCGGACACCAACAGCGCGCAAGCCTTAATTCAAAGAAGATCTCTTGGGACACGGCGAGGCATTTATGGCTAAAAATAAATTCCTTGAGAAGTGGTGAAGTAATTACAGCCAAGCTTTACATGTGCATTACACATGACTCAAGTCAAGGTTTTCTCCTAAAGTGGAGGACATGTCCTTAACTTCATCAAAAAGGGCGGCAACTTGATCATCGTTGATAGTGCAGACGAAGCCCTCCTTGACAGGCTCAAGATCCACTCGGGGATAGAGGGACTTCACGATTGCTAGAACCTGGCTAGCGCTCGTGGTTGCCGTCTCCCGTATGTGGGTCCTAAGCTTCTCGAGCCCCTCTATCAGCCGCAAGATGGCCTCATCCTCGCTGCTCGGTCCAGCCTCTCCGGGGCATAAGAACTTCACCATTGCTTCGGAGGCTTCACGGTGCTTGGTGATAATGCTTCCGCGGACTTGACCCTATCGCTAAGAATGTAGAACTACGCCTGCACCTTTCTCTTATATTCTGCAAGCAAGTTGGATCATCACCAAAGACGTTATAAATATGATGAAGGCAAAGTTGAGTGGGGAAACATACCTTCCAGTTTCCGCTCCAGCTTTTCCGAGTTGGTCCGAGCCTAGAACTCAAAGTCCTTCGGTGCCCTGAGCTTCTCCTGAGACGCATTGAATTCCTTCTGGAGACCCGCGATGGTTAAGTCCTAGGCTGAAGCAGGGGAAAAGAGTTAGAAGACAAGCAATCAACATTCTATATCCAGCTCTTCCTCTCTCTCTAAGACCATCTTTGAAGAGGATGAGGACAATGGAGATGATGGTGTTCTATATAATCCAATCCCCTCTACACCTGAGGTGTCTCATACTTCTATTTCTACACCTCAGAGAGACCAGCTTTTGCCTTCAAACTCTCCTTCAGTGAGTGGCTCTGTTCCTGCCTCTTCTGTTTCATGAGGTAGATGCCACTTCTGCTTCTAGTCCTCCCAGCCATCTTCAAAAAGATCATCCACCTAATCAGAACATTGGCAATCTATTTGAGCATGTCACACGTTCAAAATCAGGGTTGTCCTCTTTCTGCCATCACTCTGCCTTTGTTGCCTTATTTGAGCCAAAGGATATTTCTCGTGCATTATCTGATGAGTTATGGATTAATGCTATACATGAGGAACTTGAGAACTTCTAGAGGAATAAGGTATGTATCTTGTTGAGCTCCCATCTGGTCATAATGTCATTGGGATCAAGTGGGTATTCAAAAACTAGCAGAGTGAGGATGGGGTTATCATTAGAAGCAAGGCTAGACTAGTCGCATAGGGCTTTACTCAGATTGAGAGTCTTGACTTTGAGGAGACCTTTGCCCCTGTAGCTAGACTAGAGGCTATTAGGATCATGCTTGCATTTTCGGCATCCAAGGGCTTCAAGCTTTATCATTCCTCAATTGATATATTGAGAAAGAGGTGTATTTCTGGCAGCCTCCAGGATTCGATAACCCCAAATTTCCTAACCATGTCTTCAAGCTTTCCAAAGCTTTATATGGACTTAAGCAGGCCCCTAGAGTTTGGTATGAGAGGTTTAAGTACTATCTTTTTAGTTATGATTTTAAGGTGGGTATAGTAGATAAGACTCTGTTCATCAGACACTAGGATTCTTATTTTCTTCTCGTCCAGATTTATACAGACGATATTATCTTTAGTAGCTCTTCGTACTCTCTTGTGTCTCAGTTTTCAGAGGTGATGAGCATAGAGTTTGAGATGAGTATGATGGACGACTTGAGCTACTTCTTTGGCTTCCAAATCAAACAGACTTAGGAGGGCACATTCTTGCATCAAGGCAAGTATACACTTGCAATGTCCTGAGGCACTTCAACATGTCTGATGGAAAGCTAGTGACAACTCCTTTGGCCACCATTGCTGTTCTCGAGCCTGATGAGAATGGTGAGCCAGTTGATAAGGAGTTCCAAAAGTATGATTGGCAACCTCTTGTATCTCACTACCTCGAGGCTGGACATACATTTTATTGTGTCTCTGTGTGCTCGATTTTAGGCTTCTCCTCGTGCCTCTCACCACGAAGCGGTGAAGTGTATCTTCAGGTACCTCCGAGCTACCATTAATTGAGGTATTGGTACTCTTCCTTTTCTTGTCTGTCCCTTAGAGCCTTTTCCGATGCTGACTTTGCTGGCTATAGGATAGATAGGAAGAGCACTTCTGACACTTGCCAATTCATTGGCACTTCTCTTGTTTCTTAGTCATATGGGAAAAAGTCCGGAGTTGCACAGTCTACCGCTATGCTGAGTATGTCGCCGTAGCTAGTTGCTATTGTCAGGTGCTCTGGATGAGATCGACCTTGCGGGACTTTGGGTTAGAGATAAAGAGTGTTTCACTTTTCTGTGATAACACTTCTGCTATTTGCATTGCAAAAAACTCAGTGCAGCACTCTAGGACCAAGCACATTGATATTAAATATCACTTCCTTAGAGACTATGTAGAGAAGAGAGATATAGTGCTTCAATTTGTAGAGAGTGACCACAAGATTGTCAATATCTTTACCAAGTCTTTGGATAACTCTAGGTTTATGGCCTTGAGAGGAGAGCTTAGAGTTGTGTACCCTTACGGCTTGTCTTGAGGGGGAGTTGGTTTGTATATTATATACTATATATATTTTCTTCTAGCATTTTCTTTTTCATTCATCTTGTGGGGATATTGGGCTTAATTCCAGAGTTGTGAGTTCACTTCACTTAGACTTCTGGCATGTTTTGCATGGACCTCTCGTCTGATGCTATAGGTTGCTATCATGCATAATTAGTTGTTCTCTCTTCTCCCTAAGTTGAGTTCCCTCACAGTCTTATAAGTCTAGCAATTTACATTCTTGCAATTTACTTTCTGCAATTTATATTCTTGCAATTTACTTTCTGCACATTTGGATTTTCCTTCCCTCTTTCTTAATGCTTCTGGATCTTATGCCATGGATGAATGATTGATGGATGCGTTTTTTCAGACCATATCCCTATCATTTAGGCAAATCTGGTGTTCCTTCTTGTAAGAAACCGATCTTTAGTTCTTAAGAGGATGATTCTTAGAAGATTGGATTTTTAGCATTCTTGCCTTATGTTCTAGCTTGCTATGACATGTGGAAAGCCATCTAGGATTATCTCGATCATCAATAACCCACGAGCTAGCTAAGGGCTAAGTTTTTCTTTTTAAACACATTCTTGTGCACTCTTTTGTAAAATTGAAAAGGGTCAGAACTTTAATGTCAATTCTTGCAATCAAAGATTGGAATAGGTTCCTGACTTCCTTAAAAAGGTGTCCACAAAGTTTCATTGAGTTTGGATTAGCGGATCAAAAGATACATCAATTTTTCTTTTGAGTCAGATCGATTTTTACTGTTCATCAGGCTGATTTTACTTTAGCTACAATACCACCGGTAGTACCGCTACAATACCCCCGTAGTTTTGGGCTACTGTTCATCTAACACTACTATGCCTATGAGTGGTAGTGCTAGCCTCTGATTGAGAATTTTCGGATTTTCGCTATTTCCGCTTTGCTTTGAAGTTGTGAGGTTGTTGGTTGGGGAAAATTTTATTTTGGGATCATTCACCCCCTCTGATCGCCATTTCAATCCTTCACAATTAATTACTTGGCCAAGAAAACCCACTTCCAAAATCCATAATTTATACTTCTTTAGCTTGGTATAGAACTGATTCTCCCTCAAAGTATCAAGCACAAGTCTCAGATGATGCTCATGCTCCTCATTCGATTTGGAATAAATCAGAATATCGTCAATGAACACTACCACATAATCATGAAGATATCTGTCTAGCATATTGTTTATCATCTCTATAAAACAACAGGGGCAATTGTTAGTTGACTAAAATACATAACTTTATACTCACAAAGCCCATACCTAGTGGAGAATGCCATCTTTCTAATATCCTGCTCCCTTACACAAATTTCATTATACACAGACTGTAGATCAATTTTAGAGAACATCTTTACTCCCTTCAATTGGTTAAACAAATCTTCAATGCGAGGTAACAGCTATTTGTTCTTAATAGTCGTCACCTGGTTGAGAGTGCGATAGTCATCACACATATGCCAACTCCCATCTTTCTTTGCTGTGAATAAAAGAGACGCTCCCCATGGTGACACAATACAATGAGATCTTAGTTGTATTGCTTATTTTGCAGCATTTGTCTGGCCTTTATGTCCTATCTATAAGAACTATGTATCATTGACCATTGTATTTATGACTTTTATATGTTGTGTATGGATATAATCACCAAGTTGTAAATATGTATACTAGTCATTGATCATGGGACTAGTAAAGTATACAAGTGGGACTCTTTGGTATTCCACACTAGAAGGGAGGGTGTCGACAATGCTGATATTAGAGCCATACTAACTATAGGATAAGCCTTAGATAGAAGGCAACATATCCTGTGCAATCAAAGTTTTGGTGAAACCACCGTGCAATCCTACTAAAAAAAGTTTCAAAGAATTCTGAAAAAATCATGGATGTACATCTCAGCTTACCCTATCTACATATAAAATTTCATGATCAAATTCGTCCTGTGCTAAGAGTAATAAAAAAGACAAACTTGATCATGAACATGATGTAGATGGGGTAAGCTGAGATGTACATCCATGATTTTTTCAGAATTTTTTGAAACTTTTTTTAGTAGGATTGCACGGTGGTTTCACCAAAACTTTAATTGCAATGGATATAGGGTTCCTGTTCATGATTAACTTTGTCTTTTTTATAACTTCTAGCACAGGATGAATTTGATCTTGAAATTTTATATGTAGATGGGGTAAGCTGAGATGTACATCCATGATTTTTTTCAGAATTTTTTGAAACTTTTTTTAGTAGGGTTGCACGGTGGTTTCACCAAAACTTTAATTGCACTGGATATTTTCCCTAGATAGAATGACCATTAGTATAAGGTTTGGATAATTCAAAATTTAATTTTCAAATGCTACAGTAATTACAAAATGTAGATCAAGTCATTGCTATCCTTCACTTCTTCCTAAGTTCTTTTCATTACCCTTACATTCATTTGATTTCTATCTCTTTCTATTTCCATAAAATATTTATAAATGTTGACTCAGACCCAGGGAATCCACACATCATGGTCCTATCTTGTTTGGAAGGTAACAAAGACCTTGGGCCATAGGCATCACCCGTACTTGTTCATCGAAAAAGTGTACTTTATAGGCCAGATCATCAGTTACCATGTCATGGGATTTGTAACCACCAAGAAGGACAGTCAGATCATGTATCACTGCGTGAGCCATAGTGGAGAACTAGGAAATCTGCGACTCAAGGGACTAGCCAAAAGCTCCTGCACCGGATATGCAAGCTTCATGGAATTTACATGAACGCATTTGTCCGGGTGGTAGACACCCGTGCTGCAAAATTGCAAGCACCCACCGTGCAAGCCCTTTCTAAGGAGTTAGCAGTGCCACCTCACCCAGTCACCATACACTGTTGCTCCTAGCCACCATGCATCGCCCCTTGAAGGGGCCGTGTGTGTCAAGCCCATATGCACTGCCGCACCTGCGTTGAGCTGCCATTGGTGTCATTTGTCGATCGGTGTCACCAAGGTGCCTCATTGTGTCACTGTTGACACTGCCATGCTAGCTAGGCCGCTCACCACCATGCTGATTGTGCTCTAAGTGTGCCTCGGTGATGTCTCTCTCTGTCTTTTCGCATTCCTTATCAAACGGTGCATCTGATTTGAGATTCATTCATGCCACCAGGTGCAGGAGATGTCGAGGATCTTGGATGTGATGTAGGAGTTTTGGGAAGTATGAAGGAGTGGGAACGTGCAGGAATCACAAAGAATCATCGACATTGATGTTTCTGATGGATCTTTGGGATGCAAGTATTAATCCTAGATCATCATTGGTCATATTAGTGCTGTAGTGGAGCTATGCTATTATTGTTTTGTTGGTAGATGTGGTATTTAGAGAGCCATGGGATGGAATTTGGGAGAGATCGGTATTCATTTAATAGTGTTCTTTGTTTTTGGGGTAGGTTTTTGGGTACTTACGGCTAGTTTCTTGGCAGGTATAGGTTTTAAAAAATGTATATTATTGTCTAAAGTTTCATTAGAGCATAATAACGCAAAATTTGCTCAAGTGGTTTGAAAGTTATGGCTCGTAGAAGATTATTGTCCAAAAATTAGTCACTGCTGAGAGCAGTTGTGTTAACTGCTATTTGGAGGTAGAGAATGGACAAATTAAATTATGTCGATAACTAAATAAAGCTAGATAATGTTCAGCAAATTCTAGATATTCTATGGTTTGCTATATTTGGAATTGTATAAAAATAGTCATGAAGTTGTAAAGTGTACTATCTGGTGAAGCAATAGATGGATCTTCACGGCTGGAAACGAGAGGTTAAATGAATTAATTGAAAAATATGTATATCTAGAAAATTGTAGACAGTTTCATGCAGTTTTCAGAATATATATGGTTTACTATGTTTAGACTCTTAAGCTAGGAGTTATAGTCTTCCGACCACGGAACAGCAATGGGAAAATTGTCTAGCGAGGGGGAAAGTTAAGTCCAGGATAGTGCGTAGGAGCGATATTGTTATGTTTGATGTATGTACTATTATGGCATATTTTTTATGTGGGTTTACCTATTGTAGGAGGCGTGATTATGGGTGTGGCTTCAAGCGCACGCCATTTCATTCCTTGTGGGCAAAAAGGCAAGTGCATGGCAGAATAATGACATCGGTTGTTAATTCTTTATTGTTCTTGTTAGCAATTTGTTATCATATTGCTTTATATGATTTGTTTCATTTATTATAAGAATGATATGATGATGAGATTAATAGAGATGATGAAATATGTCAATGTTGATACATCACATCTTTTAGATATGTTACATTCATGATGGAAAAAAGGTGACATGTGTGAACCTCTATGACTTACTTGACGTAGGCATGAAAGATCTATTTCAGTAGGCACATCCACAAGATAAAGGAATTGAGAGGGTACGACATTGACAGGTGTGTACTTAGCCATACTAGTATACCCTATGTTATAAGCATATGAGCATGTAGGCATAATTGCATGTCATATCTAATGAGTAAAGATGATTAATGAGCTAAATATGACAAATTGATATGTTATTGTTGTATTATGTACCTGTTGAGTGGTGAACTCGCCCTTATTTTAATGTTTTAGGTGATCATTGAAGGCGACATGCAGATGATAGGAGTAGTGCCATTATGTCACTTGTCACTTCATCTTTCATAACTATCTAGTATCAGTGGTCACTCTTGAGATAATAAAGTGTGAGGATAGTTTAGTTGATGAACATTCGTATTCAAAATAATGGTCATGTGAACATAGTTGGAGTTAAATGTTAATATAGGACTTTAGTTGTTTATTTAATTTTCTATATATTCTTGATCATCGTCATAGCCAAGGGTAAAGGTTGCTCCCAAAGGCATATGATCTGGGTCTACTCAAGTGCGAAGGCCTTACCATTCCCAAGCGTGTGGACTTTAGCATTCCTGGATGCGTGATTCCAAAGTTTATTATTATTTTTGTTATTGTTTATGTTGTTATGCAAATTCGTGTTAGTATTATTAAGTAGAGGTGATAATTGTTTTAGAATGCCTTGCTAAAATTATATCGAAAGTGATGAAAAATATAAATGGTAGTAATATCTTGAGCACATAAGTGCTGCAGTGTTACAGGTGTGCCCCGCATGTACAGTACCATGGTGTCATAGCACCATGCAAATAGTGTCGCGGTGCTAGAGTACTGACATCATGGCACGGATACAATGGCCAATCTTTTGGAGAGAAAAATGTTATTTAGTTGAGTTCATGGACTCTGTTCTTTTGCGTCTGCCTGACTTGTTGCCACTTTGGTCACTTTTGCCTGCTCGACGTCATGAAGCTTTTTGGGTGCTTCCTTGCATTTGCTGTAAATAAAGTACACAATCAACTGAAGGATGCCCATTAAACAGCCAATAGAGTTTGGTGCCTTCATAAGAAAACAACTAGGTCAGTATGACAATTGATGATATAGTGTGTTTTATTGTTAAAAACAATCTTACACTCACCGTGACAAAAGGATCCCTTCCTAGGAGTCCATATGCCGTCCAGCTTAAACCGGTTAAGAAGGTAAACAGTGACAAGTAGAAAGGCATGAACTCCACGCTTTTCGTCCTCACAACTTGTTTCTGCAATTATGCGGAGGGCACAAAATTTAAAATTTAAGATCATGTGCCAAGTAAAAAGCCTTAATTGCATGTCTATCTGAATGCATTTTGCTTCTGTTGTACTTAAGGATATGATAAGTTTTCTACACAGCTTGTAACATTTTTTTTATGGAACACATTTTAGTTTTCTACTGCTTGTAACATGTGTTTTCTTTACTAAATCATTTAGTGAATCTAAGATTCTTGTTGCAAGGTTTTATCATGAAACATTTTTTTCTATCTGTAATCCGTGATTCTGGAGCCATAATAAAGTAGCAGTACTCACCACAGCAGCCAGCGGAGAGCTGTACATCGATATGGAAGTCACTAGACCAATACTACCAACAAACACCTTGCGCATATGGTTGGTGTGGATTGAATAGCTTGAGAAAAATACAGTCATGCCGAAGATTGTCAGGATCAGAGATACCATTAGCATGACAAGTTTCTGCCAGAAAATATCAGGTAGTGTTAGGATCATTGATTAAATCATGAATAATTAAATAATTTAAAACCCAATATTCGCATGCATTGAAACTTGTAATTATTCGTATTACTACCTAGATGGGACTAATCTAATAACACGATTTTCTTTTTTCTTTACTCAGAAGGCAGATGTTTGTTCTTTTTAGCAGAATAAGTAACATTTTGTAATTTTCTTATATAGATCAGAATTTGGGGCTATACGCTATTACTACATAATTGCTTTGAAGCCATTGCTTCCTGTAATTAGTTTGGTGCAAGAAACCACCACTGTGTTAGTTTACATCTTAGAAATATTAGTTATACACTTACATGACCTCTTGTTGACCAGAACAATGTGAAAATTTACGCTTGCCAGAGTTCCAGGCCTCAACAAATGCTACCACGATGCAGGCAAAAGAAAAAACTGTATCTGATTGACTTGAAAACTTGAACCGAACAATATATTGCATTCCAAATTCTAATGGATCTAAACATGATCAAGTAAATATCAGTCTGAGTTCCAAAAAAAGAAAAGAAAAAAGGTAAGTACCAGTATGCAGAATTTCTACTGTACCGGAAGCATGGCTGTTGTTTATAATTTCTACAGCTGATATCGTAATTTTGTTGATACTTATCTTGTCTAAGTAAAAGAACGTAGTTGTCGTACTATTTATTTCACTGCGCCAAATATATTATGAAGTGAATAGAAGCTGTTAAGATACTAAAGGAACAACGTGATTTCTTCGGACAGCTTACCTTCTTTTCTCTTGGTGCAAACCATATGTATATACTGATGAATGCGGTTTCAAAGAGTACTCCTAGTATGCAGATGCTGCAGAGTGACAAGTTCTCCCACCCAGAGCTCACCACTGGCAAGCTGTACCAAGTGTAAATGAGGGCGCTGAAGCAAGCTAAGATATATGGTATGCAGGAGAATTCTTCTACACTGGCCTTGTTTATCACTCTTTTGAATGTTAATCTGGGAAACAAAGTCACATACATATAGCGGTAAGCACGCAATACGTGAAAATTACTTATCATATCAGTTTAGGATGTAATTACGTACATTGGTGCTGCATAGAGGAGCGTACAAACTGCACATCCTGCAAGAAAGAAACGTGGCGGTGTTAAAAAGATGAAGCGAACTTAATTTAATAATTAGCTTCTGGATAGAAGATACCTATAATTCCCGCGATCTCACGTACGCTAGTAACCATTCTTTTGCTCCGAAGGCAATAATAGTCCTGCGACAGGAGGCCGGGAGCTAACTGTGCCAATGTTGCAATGTTTACAATAACGGTGGCCTATTTATAATAAAAAATGTTGTGTAAAGCAGGGATCAGAGATATGTTGCTCAAACCACTAGTGTTGGAATATTATTCGGTGCTCGTTGCCATAAAAGAAAGAGAATATTGGAGAACCACTTGGTTTTCTTTCTCATATGAAAAACAATGTATTTGGCAAATGCAAAATAATGCTGACATACTCTTTCACAGTTTCGATCACTGGCATCTACCTAGCTACTAAATTCCATGCACCAAGAATCATAAAAACTGTCAGGTTTTATTCTTGCCATTTGTTGCTGTAGGAGTACTTGGTATATATGTTAGAGCATCTCTTGTGATTTATAAGAAAGTAAGACGCAGATATGGTGTAGAACTTTTTAGATTTGCTTGATCATGCAGATATATGATAACATTAAAACATCTTACTAATTTATACTCCAACTATTAATCCTAGGTGGCTGCACAGGGACAAGAAAATGGTAAAGGAATCGATTAGTTTCATTAATTTGTTATTCCTGTTCCCATTAATATGTATCCTCTACGTTGGTTATTTTAAATAGTAGTCACTGTGGTGCGTTAATTCCTATTTTGATAAAAGAATTGATGCTTTTGCCATGGCCTGATTTTCACATCATTTTTTATTAATGATTATTGCCAGTAGAAATTCCTATGGCCAGTAGAAAACTTGGGCTTTATTTGTTGGTTCGCACGAGGTATCTGTGGCTCCCTCCTCTTGAGGCTCATTCGAGAGGGACCAAAAATAATAAAAATAAAGGTTAAGGGGGCCTACATACATACACGCTTCTTGTTGCCGCTGATGTAGAATATGCTGAAGAATATGAATGTTTATGGACATGAGGCTATGAGCTCTGATTCTGAGTAGCGGAGCTACATATTAAGATATTCAATATCAAACATTTGATTACACATAGTTTTTAGTTTGATTCCAGTAAGAGTTGTCAAACAGTGTGAATACAGTTACATGAACCCTGCATATTGAAGGATGCCTTTTTCTAGCATTTGTGAAAGGGTGTTGTTCGACTTGTTGCTCACGGTGAGAGAAGCACAAATTTTAAATGGTCTTTACAGGTCAGGAAGACAGAAACTATATATATATATATATATATAATCTCTGCTTTTGACTCATCAAGGCAGGCGAACAGTTACGGAAGTAACCACTATGCTGCTCTAGACTCTAGTTCTGACTTCTGATGCCTGGCTATTTGATGACAGAACAATTGCATGCGTTATCTTGATAAAAGAACTGATGCTTTGCTGATTCCCATGCATTCTTGCAAAGGAACAAATTGCACTTTTCTGATAATTCCGATGCTGTTGGCTGGTTACCTCTCATTTGGTTATCTTTAGAAAGCATCACACTGTTTTGTTTCGAGTCATCACTTTTCTAACTCGCAAATTTATTTTTGTAAATATAATTTCTTTTCGAACATAATTATAAAAATAGCCCCTTCATCGAGTGCAGAAGCATCAGCATGTGTCACTTGCTGCGCTACAGGACCTTAGTAAGTTCAGTAAGTCCCTATCAAGATCACATGTCTCGGCAAGAAATTTGTGACATTAATTATTAATTTTATTAATTAATCACTTAATTAATTAGTTAATTACTTAATTATCTAATTAATAACTTAGTTAATGACTTATGTTTAATTAAATATGTTCATTAATGCTACCGAGGTAGCAATGCTGGTAGGTGCTCCTTCCAAGCTCTTGTTGCCAGCCTCCTGCCACTGTATAGGAGTGTGACAGATAACACGTGTTGTCCACCAGTGTTTTCATAGTTGGAGATGTGTGATTTTTTTCAATTGCATTTGGACAAAGGATAATTTTGCAAGAAATTCTTGTTAGGAGGCTAAAAAAGTGATGGATTCGTTTTGTTTATCAATGTTTTTTTTTCGATACGTGATTTCACACATGCCACTAATTTATGGACTACCAGTACCACAAGTAGATTTGTTCTGTCCCTTAAAGCACCTTAGGCCTGGTCTGTCTTTTGGCCCCGATCACAGCTTGTGCTAAAAGGTGGTGAAGAATATCATCGAAGAAAATGCATGTTTTTCTGCTGTGGTATTATCGTGTTGATGTCAAGAATTCCATTCATGTAATAGTGCTGAAAGGCTCTCGGGCCAGGGGATCAAGGCTGGAGCGGCCAGATCTTAGGTGGATGAGAAGCGGCTTTGTATTTCTTGCGGGGTATTTTGGATCCTTCAATTTTCCGATCGATTTGATCTCGAGCATATCCTCAGGAGAAGGTACTTGGTTCTTGAGAGGCCTCATGTCTGTCGGCAGGCATCTACGGAGAAAAGAATACATACAGAGGAGGAATCCTTCTATCTTGCTGAAGAGGCCCTTTGGTGCCTCTAACGAAGCAAATAAAGGATCTGGTTCGATTGCATGAATTGTTTGTTATCTGGCATCTACAGAAGAGAATAATACAGTAGAGGAATACCTCATGTTCAAAAATGCATTTTGCCTAACGTTGAAATGCACCTGAGCAGGTGTAATTGTGATACGAGGATTTTTTTTAAGGTATATGAACTTTCAATTCACCGTCCATCCATCTATTGTCTTATTAAAACAACGTTAAAAGGAGCTTCTACGTATTCTAAGAGACTAGAAGTTCTTACAATAGAAAGAGAGAAATCTAATGCTTATTTCACTGGGTCTTAACTGGCAGGGTAGTAAAACATACTGTTTTTGTCATGAATTAGAGACAATTAGGCATTTGTTCTTTCACTGCCGTTTTGCCCGTATGATCTGGGGTGTTTTGCATCTAGCTTTTGGCATTATTCGCCCTATAAGTGTTTCTCATATGTTTGGGAGTTGGCTAGATTGTTTTCAACAGGATCTTAAAAATGTTGCTTTATTAGGAGTTGCTACCGTTTGTTGGTCTCTTTGGCTTAGCAGGAACGATGTAGTCTTTGAAAGAAAATCACAAATATCACCCTCGCAGGTTATTTATGTTACTTCCCATTGGCTGCGTACTTGGGTTGTACTACAGAAGCCGGAATTCCGAATTTTTATGGCGGAGGCTACTCATCGGTTGCTGCAAGTGGCTATGGATTTCTATTCCCAGGTGCATGGGTGGCGGTCTAGTCTTCGGATTGATAGTCACTAGCGTGTGCGTGTTGTTTTCTTTTTTCCTTATTTTCTGGGCTATGTGCTTCTTGTCAAGCAGAGGCTGGGAGAAATTTTAAGGACTTGTATCGTCTTGATGTAATGTTCTTAAAATTAATAAAATCTTCCTTTATCAAAAAAAAAATCACTGGGTCTAGATTACAACAATGTAGATTAGTTGGATTTATATATGACAAGTACATTATAGTTCTATACGAAATACAACTTTATTTCCAGTTATAACAGTTATATATTTTTCCGTACTCTTGAGAGTACATACTCACACCTCCAATATACTACTTAAACGAAAGTGTTATACTTTTTTATCACTTTTGATATACTCCAACAATAATTCTAAGATACTCCAATTTGACATGGTTGAAAAAAATTCATCGGAGCCTTTTATTTTTTACTATATATCCTTGTACATATGTAAAAGAAATATATAAACAAATTATGCTATAAAGGGTGGACAATGATGAAATTTTTCGTGGAACTCACTTTGGAATAAATATCTTATAATAAGTATTACAGTATACTCAAAAGATAAAGAGGTATAATAATTAATATCATTTAGGTAGTATACGAAGATGGGAATACGTATTCTTAGGAGTATGAAACCATTTTCACATATATATATATATATATATATATATATATATATATATATATATATATATATATATGTTTGTGTGTGTGTAAGTATAACTCTGACACGAAATTGAGGGCCTGTTCCGGTTTTACAAATAATGCTCATGACCATTAACTAGGTAAGCCATTAATTAATTTCAATATTTATTGATAAGTAAACTTAGAAAATATAGAACAAATTAATTACTTTTATCAAAGAAATACAATTCACGACTCTCGAATGTTATGGAACTAGTCATGGTGCGTATGGTATCCATATCACCGTAAAAATACAAAATTGATCCTTAACAGTGAAAGGCTACCATTTGTCCACCACTCCTACATTCAAAAGAATAATCTATGTAACACCCCGGTCCAACTATGAGTCTAGAATGCTACTACTATCCATTTTAAGTCTGGGCCTATATGTGCCATACGTCATATGCCCGTGCTCTTATCCCACATGCGTCCATACAGCGAAGATTGATGCTTTGATGCATCTGTAACACCATGGTCCAAATTTCACTCATAGTTCAACCCACCATAGGGTGGCCCCGCATATGCATAACACCCCACTTACAATTTCTTCATCGCTTGTTGTAAAAGCATTAACTTAGAGATGCTATGTTTGGACTCAACAGGTATTATATTCTTTTACACCTCACTTTAGATAAGCAATGTGAAACTAATCCTACCATCCCCGCTCCATATAGGTCACATGAGCCTTCATATTAATGGACCATAGTATTACATAATTCAATCATTTTCAAGGTATAAACCATCCAAACCGCGTCAACACACAACTGGTGACGGCCTGCAGAATATAAGACTTCCAAAGGCACTCAATCTATCCAATGAATTTTTGTGATCTTGATCTTGTTGGAAAGAAAAAAAAAGTTATACACAACTCTTTAGTAAATAATTTTTCCTCTCCTTTCCCAGTGCCCTCAAAAATTAATTAGATATAAATTACGTGAAACGAGAAAAAACCAACAACATGAAAGGAGAATTGGCTTGATCCATAAGGCTAATTACACCCTAATTACCCAATAAATCCACATAAAAGTTCATCTATAGGAAAGGGTGAGGATAGTAGAGAGTTATGCATCGATGAAGATCCAATGAGAAAAATATGGTAACTCTTCTCTTCTTTCTCAATCTTTCCCTTACCTCGCTCTCCTCCTCCTCAAACAGCTATAGTGTTTCCCTAGGGGAAAGAGGGCACATACCTAGGAGTGGTGTGCCACCCTAGGAAAGGTGGCAGCTACCCAAGGTGAGAGAGATTCAATCCTAGGAGAAAGGTGAGTCTCTTCCCCCAAGGCTCTGGTGGCTAGCTGAAAGACCATGGGGAGGTCTACCCAAGTGTGTGATGAGTAATTGACTCTATTTTGAGTTTTTCGAGCTCAAAGTTGAGTTTAACTTGAGTTTATTTTGATCGTGAGCAATTTGAGTTGCTTTTTGGTTGGTCGAAGACCAGTGGTCGGATCTCGAGTGGTCTGGACTTTGGTTGGTTGAAGACTAGTGGTCGAACCTTGAGTGGTCTAGACATTGGCTAGTCGAAGACCAGTGGTTGAGCAGAGGGTTCGTTCAAGCGATTGGTCGATTACTGCCAAGTTCTGACTTGGTCGAGTAATGCCCCGTGGGTTTTTGGTCGAGTGATTCGAGTAGATTGGGAATCGCTAAGTATCGAGTAGGGATGTTGCCAGGTCGAGCGAGCTGTCATTAGCCCGTCTCGAGTCCTTGGGTTAGCCACAATTACTCGATGTCAACTCATCAACTCGACTCTGAGCAAAGTTACCGTATATCATTTTGGGCAATGCTATGTGATGTGTTTCCTTATTTTTGATGTTTGTAGGGCGATGGTGCGAGGTCATGGTGAGGCGAAGGATGACTGGGACTAGGCGAGGAGTGTTAGAGGTCCAGACGATTGAGGATCGCTAGAAGATGATTAGAGATGGAATCAGTGCAAACCTAGAAGACAAGAAATGGATGAGATGCTAGCTAGGAGCTGCTCAGATCAAGGAAGGCCACTGGATCACAGTCTAGATGATAGAGTAGCAGGTCTAGTTAGTATGCTTTGAAAAGCATGCAAAAAAACCTGTGATGTGTGTGGGTTTCGGGTTAGCCCATGTATGAGTAAGTGAGTCTATCCTAATGCTTGATGGTGGTTCTTATGGTAGAAGGAACTCATCCAAGGGTGGAGGTTGATTCGAGAGTAGTATAAATAGAAGGGTAGGGGTAGTCTTCCCCTCCTGAAGGTTTTTGAGGTTTTTGTGCTCATTTGAGTTTTGCCCACCTTGTTGTGAGGCTTTGTAAACCTCCCTTCCAGAAATCCAAAATACTTTCTCTTTTGTTTGAATTTACCTTACGCATTTACATTATGCCTTAAATTTAGCATTTAAATTCCGCATTTACTTTCTTGCAATTTACATTTACGCAATTTGGATTTTCTTCCCGTCCTTCTATATGCTTTTGCTTCTTATGTTGAGGATGTTGATTGTTGGATAAATCTTCTTTCAGATCATATCTCAATCATCAAGGCAATCCATGTATTTTTCTTACAAGAAACCGATCTTGCGTTCTTAAATGATTCATTCCTTTAGATCGTGTTTGTGGAATTTCTAACTTGAGTTCATGTTTGTTGTGATGTGTGGAAAGTTATCCAAGATCATCTTGATCACCAAAACCCCACGAGCAAGTCTAAGATCAAGTTCTTGTGTTTTGGGTATAAACTTGGTGTGTTCTTCCATCATAGGTAAAAAGGTTGTAACTTCGACGTCAATCCTTGTGATTGAAGGTTGGAATGAGTTCATGACATGCTTAGGAGTGCATCTACCAAGTTTTGTGAGTTTTTGTTCTACCGATCAAAACATTTCTCAAATTTGCTTTTGAGTCGTACTATTTTTCAAAGTGTTTTTGTAACACCTCGGCGCTAAACGCGCCACGGATGCTACCAAATCTCAAAATAACTAATAACACCTCTAATGAAAGGATAGGAATTAACCTCTGACTCTTAAAACTGGCCTAAAACTAAGCCACCAAAATTTTCAAAATTTCGGCATGACCTCTCTAGAAAATAGGACATCCACTCAGCAGACAAAAAGAACATTTGCAGTTATTATATATCCATCACACCTCGACAGTCAACTAGTAAATTACGCAACGACGGACAACACATTACAACCTCATTAGTTACAATCAGACTTAATGAATCAGTTAAATGGATTGATGGTGACCGAAGTCGTGCACGTGCTTCTACTCCCATCCCGGCGAGTCAGCTTCAAGGTACCTAAAACCATAACAAACAAGCGTGAGTCCAAGACTCAGCAAAGTGCAACAGTAACGAAATGTAATAAAAATCAAGCATCATCCAATTACTATGAATATCATAGCGTACTTATATTCTAAACTGGACATAATAACTAAAAGGAAATGCGACGAACTCTAAGTACCTCAACTAATTCAATTACATACTGAAAACCGTTCTCATACCTCGTCGTGCATCTTTGGATGAGTCCACGACTCACTCCTCAACCTGTACTTGCCATCATCTCATGAACAACAATTATTATTCACTATGCAATGCAATGCAATGCTTTTATGCTCAAATGCATCCTTTTAGCCTATACCAGTATAGCTGAGTGCACACCCGTCGGTGTACACCGTCTCATTCACAACCATCCCGTGGCGGGGCCTACTCTTACTGACTCGCTTCCATCCGTGGATGGGACTACGAGGTAGGACTTTTTGTGCCCACTACGTGTGAGCACAGAGGCCCTCATCAACATGGGGCGCCTCTTCCATCATGAATGCACATATGCAAATGATGCTTATAAACAATTCATACATGGCATCATAAGTATTTGCTCTTAACCATGACCAAAAACATAAACATAAACATCACATGGAAATCATCATCTGCATGTCATAGCAATTGTTATTTTCATTGTCACAATATGCATTTTCATAACAAGACATCAAATCACTTGACATTCTCATAACAAGGCAATCATCCTACAAGACATGCTCATAACATAATTTAAACCATAGTATGCAATTAATCATAACACGAGCATTCAACTCATTCCCCCTAATAGCAATGTAAAATCACCCCACATGATACGTTAGATTAAGAAGATGACAAATTGCAGCAACATGGCCTTACCAGCAGAGATTTAGATAGCGGCAACACACACACATACTAATAAATCATGATTATGCAAAGACGCAGTATCATACACTATTTTATATCCTTAGGAAACAACACCCATAGCCACTACAAAACACCCTTCCTGGACACTATGCACAAAAGCTCAACCCTTGAAGCATGAACAACAGACACGGATATATAGGTATGTACATAAATTTAGCAATGCATCAATTCTCGCATTTCAAGCCCATCTCTCAACCTTGCACACTTAAATCACCGCGATAACATAACATAAACCTTCTAGGCATTTCATCAAACACCTAGCATGCACAAGGAAACCAAATACCACAATTTCAATTGTTTGAGCTCTCACCACAAGAAGGCAAGGGGGGAAGGGCCATGTTGCTGGCTGCTGCTGCTAGTTGCTGCTGCCCAGCAGGGGAGAGGAGAGGGGCGCCGAGCTAGGAAGGGCAGGGGAGGCGCCGAGCCAGGAGCCGAAGGCGGCGGCCAGCAGAGGAGGTGAGGGCGGCCTTGGCGAAGGAGTGGCGCAGGAGGAGCCGGCGGCTGGTGGGGTGGCGTGGTCAAGGTGGGGTAGAGGGCCAGGGGAGCTAGAGGAGACGCCGACCAGAGAAGAGCAGTCGGCCAGGGAGAGCTGGGCGCCATCCAGGGGAAGCAATTGGCCCGGGAGGGGCCAGGGGAAATGGCGGCTAGGGGATTTTTTTTCTAGGGTTCCCTCTCTCTAATCTTCCTTTTATACTTGATAAAATGGGTGCCACTAGTCAATAGGGCTAGGGAACAAAAAGAAATGAAGCCCCTCAAAAACAAAAACCAAAGGCCAACTTTAAACCCTTAACGCGAACCAAATAAATTTCAATTATTGGCATGAAAAGACAATTATCCGAAAAAAGATAAACTTGCCGCAAAACTAAACAGCTCAGAAGATACCTCATTCCGAAAACTCGGGCAAAAATCCAAAACCTTTAATAAAAGCTTCACTTGCGCGACGAAAAATAATTCCTCCCGAATAAAAATCCTTGAATCACGAAGGTGAAATCATTACCGGCCGAAAACGCTAGCAAAAGAGATCTTCGGTATTACACTCTCCCCCCCTAAAAAGATTTCGTCCCCGAATTTGGAACACCACCAAACTCACCAACAAAACAACCGAACGGCAATGCAAAACAAAAACACCGATAAACAATTCCGGGTACTCCTCGCGGAAAAGAAACCCCAAAACTCAAGTCACTTCCCTTTCAAAATAAAAGGAGCAAGCAACTACTCAATTTATCCCTGATCTTCCCAATCAACACTCCCTCTAGCTCCTTAAATTTCATGGCACGGAAATCGAAAGGCAAGGTCTTAGTCAAGACCAAAGCCAAACTAATTCTACCCTGCCTACTCAACCCCAAATTATACACTACTATAGAAATGCTTTTCACAGGCGGGTGGTAACCCATCTTCTCAGGCGTTTTTGCTCCCGCCTGTACGCGAAGGTCTGTGGAAATCGCTAACTTTTCACAGGCGTTTCTACGAGCCGCCTGTAAAATACATTTGTACAGACGGACGGCTTAAGAAACCGCCTGTACAATTAAGCATATGTACAGGCGGTTTCTTAAGCCGTACGCCTGTGGAAATGCATTTGTACAGGCGGACGGCTTAAGAACCCGCCTGCACAAGTGCTTAATTGTACAGGCGGTTTCTTAAGCCGTCACTATCTGAATCAAGAGAATCTTTTTAATAATGTTATGTTAATTATATTATAATATTAATAAATGCATACATTCTATCAATCACATCCTTTATTCGGCACAAATCCATACATAACAATGACAAGGTTATATATACAAAGCACATATAAATCATAATTGCATTATGTATATATATACACAAGGTTATATATATACTCTCGATATTCTCCTTGTAAAACTCTCCGGTGTAGTATCTGCGCTATGTACTCCTCGATATTCTCTATCTAATATAAATTACAGACCTCTTTGTCTTTCAAAAAATATATATATATACACAAGGTTATTATATATACATCGGTGTTCACGGTCCGTTTATCCTCGTCTCCCAATTACAAAGTTTAGGATGCTTCGCCACTTCACCTTCAGAGTAAAAGAAACTACCTCTCTCATGGATGACTTCACGACGAATGAATTGGCACATGTCCTTTGCACATTGCAAAGGTCATCATCGATGAGTGCCAAAGTGGTCTTTGCAATCTTCACCTGCGATAATAAAGTAGGCAATAAAGAGGTTAAACAATAGTGAAATTGAGAATCGGATAATAAATAATCTTGAATCACCAATTTGTATAGGCTTACATCACGGGGTTATACATGCCTCCCGTTGATCTGAGAAACTTCATGACGTAGTATCCACAAAGAACACTTGCACGGAGGTTGTTTGTGGCACTTCAAATCAAATAATAATGTATGGAATTAATACAGTTGGTAATACCCTTCCTTATTACTAGTGCAATTATGTTGAAGCATTACAAGTGTCTTCTTACCCATGGGTGGACATAGCAAAGCATCCTATTTGCCCCTTCGCAGGATCATGTTGCCCCCTCTTTTGGTCGTGTAATTCTTGAAAGCCCTACTCGAATGTCAACAATAACAAGTTACTATCATATCATAAAACAAATTATGTAACAATGTATGTTTGTGTATATATATTTCTTACGCATTTAAGACGGGTGAATTCATTGTAAGATTCGGTGGGGTTACGGATGAGTCAAGGACCATATATCCGCTTCTGCTTGATGCTGACATGAAACAAATAAAGTGATATTTGCAACGAAAACTTATATATGTAAGTTTCACGAGTGATTATGGTGCAAACTAAGCTTTTAGCAACGATTGACGAATGAGAAGATTACTTAAAATTGTAGGAGCCATTATAGCGTCCTTGTCTTGCATCTGGAACATTGCTTTTGATATGTATAGCCCACATCTACTTGGCGATCTCGGGTCGGGGACTTTCGCTTTTCTTCTATCTCTATTTCCGTCATCCCTTATTCTTCAACGCCTTTTCATTGAGTCTGACTCTTAAGCTCGGTGGCTAATCTGTGAGGGTCAAGGAACCCGACACATTTTCCCATCTTTTAGCATCGGTATATTGCATTCTACGAAGACAATGGTCAATGTGCCAATTTATATCTTGAATCTTTGGGAAACATGATATTTTGGTAAATATCGATTTTGGCAAAATGCATCTTGTTCGATGATTTGGCGAAGTTAACTTTACTAAAAGGAAAAACCACACTAAAATCGGCCAACTTACGATTTCTTGAAAATTATATGGATTACGCCAATTTTGAATGATCTAACAAGCCATTACTATAAAGAGGAACTCAACTTGGCACTCAAGCGCTATACATTTGGGGTTTTCTTTATTATGCTATCGTAATGCAATATAATGATATGTTGTCATAATTAGTTATATCGGCACTTGCTCTTTGCAAGAGCCGATATAATTAACAATGTAAGGGTAGGTCAATGGCCAACTTACGGGCACCACACGCCGATCATGTTGATGTCGAGTTTTCCAAAGCGGAACATCTGTTGCAAGTCACCAAAATCGATCCAGACGTAGTGAATATCCTCGTGTTTGTAGATATCACGGAGGGACGGCGGCTTGAATGCTCTTCACCCCAAGACGAGATGCCCTCAAGTACCATTCATGGAATCTCTTCAACTCCCATGGTCCTTTGTTGATCTGCTCCATGGGGAGAAATGGCTTGCCATGCTCATAAGTCTCTAGTGAAGGCATAGTGCATGCAGAGTGGAGTTGGCACTCCTGTTTGACTTGGTGGTACTCCGTTGATTGCAATCTACTTCTTTGTTTTTCTTTGCAACCAGCAATGGAGATCTGTATTTGTGGTGAAGGCGCCGCCAATGGAGAAGATCTTGGCGTTGTGGTGAAGGCGCGCTTGGCAGAAGATGTGCGTTGTGGTGAAAGGCGCCGCCAGAGAAGATGTGCGTTGTGGTGAAGGCGCCGCCGTCGGAGAAGATGCGGTTTGTGGTGTAGGCAATTTTGGAAGAGGTAGGACGTCTTGACTTGCTGCTGGCGTCTCTGACCTCTCTTGTATCAATGCAATATCTTCCTTGGGCCATACAATAAATGACCCAACTGCATCTTGGATGGTCTCTAAATCATCAGGGGTGCTGAATGGTAGCTTCCACAAGCCAAGGCGCGGAACAAGCACGATGTCCACTTGCACCTTTGCGTGACCAATCGGGACGGAGTTGGTTGTGTATCCACGGTGCGGATATGCCATGCCCTCCATAAGCTCGGCGACCAAGGCCCTTGCTCCGGATGTGCCTGAGCTTGCACTTGGTTGCCTCTGTGATATCATCCACGAGGATATCGGCGTTGGGATTAGTGCGGACCCGGCGCTACTCGGATGCGGGCGGGCTCGGGTTGTCATCCGACCGCGCTTTTAACGCCCTTTACGCCTCCTTCTCTTCCCAGTCTTAAAAACTCTTGTTGGGCGGTTGTCTTATTGTATCGACCATGGTCCTCTTATATCTTTGACACGACTTGTATTGGTCTTGATATTCCGGGAACCCATGCTTGAAGCCCACTCGACTTTCGACGCCACGAGTGCGACCTGGGTGTTCCTTGGTTCCCAACGCCGTCGTTAGGTCGTCGTTCTCCCTGTCTGGCTCGAAAGATCCCTCCGCTTGCTCGTGCGAGATCTTCAGCAGCTTGGCCGAAACTTCTAGGACCGCAGGGTCCACCGTGCTTTTGCGACCCTTCTTGCTGTTGGGTTGGCGAGCTAGGACCCAATTACGCCTCGCTTCGCTTCTGACTCGTCAATGGGTTCTCTATCCCGGACGGGCTTCCTCTTCTTCTTTACTCCTCCACTCAACAATCTTAGGGGCATACCCACCTGTGCCCAGGTGATGGGGGTACTTGTTCTTCTTCGCGAGGGCACTGTACACCTCACTCAATGCTACGGCTTCGCTTGTGGTCTTCTGCCGGACAAACTCCGCCCATTCACCCACGGTGATTTTTCCATATTTCTGGAATGGTGTCCGCTCCGTCTTCACAAAGTACTTGTTCAGCTCATACCTCCGATTCGGAAGCTCTTCCGATCACATCCAAGGCATTCTTCTTAGCGATGGCCTCATACTGGGGAACCTTATGATTTTCTGCAGCTCGGTCCACAGTGCGCCTTTGTCGCGTCGGCCACCTTTGTCCGATTATCAATCGTGATGGAGACATTGTCCTTGACAAGACAACGCAGACTATTTGAACTTGGATAGTGCCTCACGAGGTGCTAGGGGCTCTCCTAAAGGACCGACCTCCGTGATATACCAAGTCCCTGCCGGTAACTTGTTCCTACTTCGTTCCCTCCGTTTTCGTTTATGCGAGGTCGTGGTTGTTGCAGCAGAGGAATCCACGGGAACATGCCTGGAGGTATCTTCAATTACCTCTTGAACTGCAGCTAGTCAGCGTGATCACCTTTCCGGTCTCTTCATAGAAATAAACACGAGGAATACGCAAACATAAGGAAATGCAATTATGTCCATGCCAAGCTACAAATAAAACAAGCTCACTCTTCTTAATACCTCTTCATTGGGATCGTGAGTCGAGTCGATTTCCCCCGTCGCCGTTTCGGTCGTGGGCATGGGCTGAGCTAGGGCTCTTGTACGATGACGAGGAACCATCGCTGCCCAAGGACAACGATGGGCTCGATGTTCTTTCCAGCCGCGTGGCTGCATCATCCTTCTCGGCCAAGTCTTGCTGCCTTCCGGCATCGCCCTCCTCTTGCAGCGGCGTATTACCACCGAGCTCTGCAAGCAGGCTCCTCTTACGTGCCTTCTTGTCGAGCAATTCTTTATCTCCCATCTTACTACAAAACAGAGGGTTTAATCCTCAATGGTTTGATGAGTTTGGGAGTTGGCTTGAGTATAGCGAATCCAAAGATAGAGCATACTGCTTTTGTTGTTTCTTATTTAGGGACCGCAACAAGAAGGAAGCTGGGTATGATGCATTTGTTATAAATGGTTGGAATAATTTGGAATAAAAAAGCAAAACTAAAAAAGCATGTAGGAGGTGTCAATAGTGTTCACAACAATGCATTGAAATATTGCACTGATTTGTTAAAAAGAGACCAGCACATTGATGTTGCTAAATGCTATCCACACACAGAGTGAAGCTGCTAAGATTGCTTATTTCGCTCAACTAAGGGCATCAGTTGATGTTGCTCGTCTATTATTAAAACAAGGATTACCTTTTAGAGGACATGATGAGTCAAAGGAGTCCTATAACAAAGGTAACTTCTTAGAAATTCATGGGTGGAAATATAGCAAAGATAAAAATGCCGCTGGGAATAGTCTTATGATATCTCCTCCTATTCAGAAGGAAATTGTTCATTGTTTTGCAAAGGAAATATTGCGATCAATTCTCAGAAATTGGACATGATGTATTTTGTTTGCTAGTTGATGAGTCGAGGATGTCTCGGGTAAAGAGCGGATGGCGGTTGTTCTGCGATATGTTGATAGTTGTGGAATTGTGAAAGAGAGATTTGTTGGTCTAGTTCATGTAAAGAGACCACTTCTTCCTATCTCAAGTCTTCTATTGACTCGCTATTTGCGAGAATATAAGTTAAGCTTGAAGCAAGTTAGGGGCCAAGGTTATGATGGCGCAAGCAATATGCGAGGTGAGTTTAATGGCTTGAAATCATTGATTATGAGAGAAAATAGTACAGCATACTATGTCCATTGTTTTGCTCATCAACTTCAGTTAGTGATTGTGGCTGTTGTAAGAAAGCATAAAGGAATCTATCCTAGGTGAAGTATATGCCTTTTGTGAGAAATATGACATCCCTAAGTTAGAAATGGAAGAAACCTACATTAATCCAAAGAAGCAACGACAAAGAATTGGAATTACCAATAAGCATCATTATGAAGTGGATTGTTTCAATGATGTTTTTGATTGGCTATGCCAAGAGCTTGACATCGTTTCAATGAGACCACATCAATTTGCTTGTTTGGTCGACTTCTTTAAGTCCAAGAGACTCATTTCATGATTTCAACTTGGATAATCGATGAGCTTAGCTAAACTCTATCCAAATGATTTTAATTCTTTGGAATTGATCGTTTACAACATGCGGTTCAAAAACTATCCGTAGAGTATTCATCGTCCATCCAAACCGACTCCACAAACTTTGGTAACTCCAACTTCAACCGATTTTATTAATTACTACTTATGATATCTCAAAAGAATTACTCTATGTTCGTGTGATACTCATACTCTATCAATCACCATCTACTTTAGACATATCTTAGAAACTTTTTTATAAAGATAACATAAGGGTGGTCGGATGCACTTGCCTTGCTAGGCCCGAGCGAGGCGGCGGGGCGGCGTCGGCAGGGGAATTGGGGCTTCGGCAGTTGACGACCCGGCGGAAAGTTCGTCGGAGGAGCGAGGCCGCGGAGAGGTCACGGAGCGAGGCGACATGGACGAAGGGGGCGACGGCGCGGCGGACGGTAGTCGTAGGCGCGAGCCCGCGGAGAGGTCACCGAGCGCGCCGGAACGGTTGTCGGAGGCGCGAGCCCGAGGGGATGTCACCGATGGCGGCGGCGTGGAGGTGTCGACGGGGGAAATTTGGCTTTGCTTTGGGCAGGGAACAATTCGATCTCCGCCTAGAATTTTAGGGTTAGGAATTTCCAGCGGTGCACAAGATTTACAGGCGGTTCCAACGATTTCTCTGATGGCGTCGTATATCAAAGCGAGAGCGATTACCTGAGCCGGATGATCCGTCCATAGTTTGGGGAGAGATTTGGTTATTGCCACTTTAAACATGTGGCCGCAAAATTGCCCTTGGACCTACATTTTATTGACTCATACGGTCCCATATTTCATTAGCTCAAGTGGCATCATATCCAAAAGGTCAAATCTTTAAGTGGCAAATGGACAAAAAGCCTTGAAAATCGACCTCTCGATAGTAAAAACCGGAAGATCTGTCTAGTCAAATCTTTAAGTGGCAAATGGACAAAAAGCCTTCAAATCGACCTCTCGAAGAGTACAAAGAGGATGATCTGTCTAGTTAAATTTGACTTCGCCCGGCGGTTTGGGGAGACCGCGAATTGAGGGAGAATTCGAGTGTCATTTTCTGAAATTTCAATTCTATTAACATTTCCAAAACAGATACATTAAGTTATGTAACACACAAAATGTACATCCAAAAGGGCGCGATGGTACATCATAATTATCGCCAACTAGATACCTAGATAAGCTACTCTATCTACATCGAGAAATCGTAAATGCGTCATAAATAAATCGTCTTCGTCCGACGAGAGCTTAGCGTTGCGGAGAGGGAGCGAGGAGGAGGAGGAGGTGTCCAGCGGTACATAGCGGGGATGTAGTCGTCGGCGTCCTCCTCGCTAACTTGCCGTCGTCGTCGCTCCCCCGCTCATTTCCGCTCCTCCTCCTCCTCCTCCTCCCCTCGGCAAGCCTCTCCTCGAGTCGCATGCTGCCCTTATTTATTGCCGCAGCCGCCTTGCCGCCGCGCTGCTTGATGGCCTCCTCCACCATTGCGGCTCCTCCTCCTCCTCTGCCCGTCTTTGGGGACCCGATTCCACGGACGCCGACGATCGGGCGGCAGCGGCCGAGTCGCGCCCGCTTCCGGGCGGACTCCGTCTGAGCCGACATTGGGCCGGAGGAGGATGAGGACGATGAGGCAGACATTGCCGAGGAGGAGGAATGGATTGGGGGAATTTGGGAAGTTGTGAACACGAATGGGCGAATTGCTCCCCCGGCGGTTAATATAAGCAACGGAAGGCGAAGGGACGCCCGCGCGTCTAGCATACCAGATCGTCCGGTAGGTAGAAAAGCAAGTACAGGATTATCCTGTCTATGTAAATATGTGCACATCGGATCCTCCTTTCTGCGTAGAACTTTGTCGTCATCTACAGTAGAACAACTAAGAAAGGATGATCCCGTGTCGGTTAATATGTGTTACCGGACCATCGGTTCGACAAAAAGCCTTCGAAGTAAACTTGCGTGCACGAACTCCACAAGCGAAAGAGTGCAATGTAAAATGGCCATACCATTCGATGAGTCGAACGGTACAGATTTAGTGTTGAAGTAATTAGTCACCTGCACGGTCCTAAATGTTCACATCGTTCGCGGGGGACACGACATTTCACATGGATCGACCGATGACACCGAAAGGAACAACTACGAGTGGCGCAACATTCAGATAACTCGTCCTTACATGAAGATCCGACAAGAGCTAACACCACTAAAATCAACTCGGACTCGTAATAAAATGCGTTCTCGGTTGGGAATGCCCAAAGATCGGGCCGAGGCTGGATCGACCTCGGCTCTGCAATGAAGTCACCGGCGAGGCTCGTGGAGGTCTTGATATTGAAATGGTCTACTCTCGTCACCATCGGACCGATGGGCTAGCGGTGATGTCGTAGGAGCAGGCTATGGGTCATGGGCTTGGGGGTCTCCGGGTGTTGTCTCCGCCGCACTATCAGGGCTGGGTCGTCTCTTGATGCAACCTCATCTCCTCTAGTAATTGGAGTGCTGTGTCTCCCATTTGTTGGGCAATTGAAGGCACTCGAGACTTACGCAACTCAACAATCGAAGCAAATGCACGGAGTAAGCTCGGTGAAATTTGAAAGCAGAAGACGGAGTCATCGGTGTCACGTCGGGAGCTGGCGGGCGGTGCTTGGTGAGTCGTCTCGGTCCTCGTGTCTGAGCCCGATCCACTGCCTCGTGGTCGTGGGCTCGTCGCTTTGGAAAGTACTCGAGGTCTTCCTCCTCATCGTCGTCGTCATCCTAGTCAATATCAATGATCTGTGCCAACCCAGCATGCTCCTCGGCCTCTGCTAGTGCACGGTCCTCCCTTGGCGGTCTCTCTCGGTTCCTCGGTATCGCTCTGAGCCCTCCTCATGGAGCGTTGTCCTCTGCGTCTGTCGTCAAGAGATGGAGGCATGTCTTGACGAAGACGAACTCGCCCTTCGGTACTCCTCACGATGCTCAAATGCGAGGCGAAGGTCTGCATATGTAAGAAATTATATGCGCAAATGGTTGTTGTCGGCCAAACTCATAGCATCTGCAATAGCATCTTCAATCTCACAGATGATAAAGTCGAGAATGTCGAGCGGCTCGTGAGATAGGATCGAATAAAGTAGCCTTCTTTGCAAACTAGTGATCATCTCGGCATTCCCAATCCTCGACATGATGACTTCCTCAAAGCCATGTGGACCGCCTTTGCCTCGGGAGTGAGGCGGTGCGGATGGCGAAGGGATCAACGGGAGCAGCTGCTGGAGCGAAGCGAATCTGGTCATCTGTCGGGAAACACCCTCCGGCCTTAGCACGACGAGGTAGTGTCTTTGTCTGCGTACACCACGATGCAAAGTTAGGGCTCCTCCTCAAAACCAAACAACTCAAGCAAAGTGCTTTGTACACCCTCTGGGGTTCTCCGTCGTGCATGAATTGAATGTATCGTGCTCTGGGTCGATCCAAAGCAGTAGCGTAAAGTCTCGACCCACTTTTCCACTACCGTGTCGAACTCATCATGACACTGGTAAGACCTTGAAATGGTGAAGTGTCTCTGAACGTCCACCCACCCATGCTGCCCTCTGCAAAGAGGAAGTTGAGCGTCTGTGCATGCTCAATGGACCCCGAAGCTCTCTCAGACGTAACAAAGAAGCTCTGTTGAAGAACCGTCCAGAACCTCCTATTAACTCCAAATTCTCTGGCTTGCGGAAACCAGACATTGATATCAGAGAAACGAAGGGTCTTTACCCTCCGGGATGAGAGGTTCCGAAGGTCTCTAAGTCTTATCTCAGGGTCAGGATGTGGCACATGGTACTCCTCGTCCTCTTCCTTTTCATCGCCAGTCTCCTCCTGATGCGGAACTATGTTGGGACGAGCACGCACTTGGGAAGATGTCGAACCACCACGAGTGCGCACGCGGCTAGAACGACGAGGAGGTGCCGCACCACCCTCTGTGAATTGAGTTCCCCCCTCCCTCTCTGACCCCTCTGCTGCTGACTCTGTGTGTCTCTAATCTGCAATTGGCGGCCACGCCCGCATGCCTGAGCCAAGTTCGCATCTGCAGCAATCTCAGCTCGCTCTGCTGCCTTCTGTAACTTGGACTTCTTAGCCTTCTCAGCTCGCACAACAACTTCTTTTCCCTTCCTTTTTCCTGCCATCTGCAAGTTGCACGGTTGAATGTCAAGAACTTGCATCGTATTCATATGCATTTGAATGGAGTCCAAAGAAACCAGAGGGATGTGGATCTCACCGCTTACAAAGTGAAGGAGAGTCGTTCTCACCGCTGGGCTCGGATTTGTCGTGGCGACAAAGCGGGTGGCGCGAATGGCGTGTGGCGGCGCCGAGGAGTGGAGGATTAGATCTGGCGTCGCAAGGCACGGAAGCGACTGCGGCGCAAGGCGGCATGGAGAGAGGAGTAGTTAGGTGCGGTCGATATCTGAGGTCCTGGCGGTCCTCTGAATGTACGGCGTGTTTTGGAAAAGGTTAAGATCATCATACCGGATGATCCGTTATCGGAAACATCACCTGACCGGATCGATGCCTCTGTTCGACTCGGTGGCAGGATGGTCCGGCCTGCTGAGGAAAAAAGAATCGGATCATCTTGTCTAGCGGTGTGCAGCACCTAGCAGAGTCACGATAACAGTGAGGGCGGACAATACGAAGACCGGACGATCCGTATAGGAAAAGATAAAGACGCTCTCGAATGCGGACGACGGAGGGCTCGAAGCTAAGATTCACATACCGGACGTTCCGTTAAGTAGAGAAACAACCGTACCGGATTATTGTCCGAACGAATAGTGCTTGGCTTCCTTCGGCCTTTGTTGGCTTCAATTTACAGGATGATCCGGCCTAATAGCGAATTACCTACCGTACCATCCTGCACTTTCACGCAACAGTTTTACTCAATTCCAATAAAAAATATAAGTTCTATTACATATTAAGTTTTTACACAACGTGTCCCTATTTGCCTTTAACAACTTTTCCGACGCAATCATCACGCATATATGGCATCATTGAAATATCGAGGGTTTCTTCTACAAGTTTGATCCTCTCCGGATCTCCGAAAGCGATAGGTCGTCGGCGATTGTATTCTACCTCGTCGTGCACATTGTCAACTCCAACGATCCTTTGTTTTCCGGGAACAACTATGTTCCTTTTCTTATTACTGGGGTCAGCTATGTAGAAAACTTGCGAGACTTCAGAAGCTAGTATCCAGGGTCGGTTTGTGTCCAAGATTGTTGAGGTCGGCGATTTGTGAACCCATAGTTGTCCACCTCCACACCATTAGGATGTTTGACCCGATTCTTGTGAAATACGAGGATCTGCATATCCCTTCCATAGTCGAGTTCCCAAATTTCTTCAATGATTCCATAGTAGGTGTTCTTCTCCTCGTCGCATCTATGGCTTCTACCCGAACGCCCTTGCTTTTGGGCCATCGTCTTCTTGTCCTTTTGAATGGTATAAAGCGTGTACCCATTGATGTCATCGCTAGCCATGATGTTACAGACTTGATGGGCCATGAGCCAACATTTTCAATGTTTACGTTTCTTCGTCCTCACCATCCGGTATGTTTTGGTTCTTGAACCATGTGGTAAACATGCGCTTATTCTCTTCGGGATCCAATCAACTTGGCGTCTGGATTTTCTCTTTCAAGCTCTTCCGGTGTTGCTCCACATACGGCTCCACTATCTTTAGTTGTTGCAAGGCGGTGAAATGTGCTTGGTCCACATTCTTGTACTCATGGTCGATGAATCTTTTCTTTCCCTTAGTCCCTTTACAGTCAACCTCCCTCATGTCGAGGGACAGCACACCAATCGGCCTTTCCGTGGGCATGAAGTAATCCGTGCAACACTCAATGACTTCCTCAAGATTGTAGCCCTCAATAATGGAACCCTCCGGTAAGCACGATTCCGTTGTAAGCTCTTAAGCAAGCCCATCCACCTCTCAAATGGAAACATCCGATGTAAGAATATGGTCCCAAAGACCTTTACCTCCTCGACAAGGTGAACCAAGAGGTGCGGCATGATATCGAAAAAGGATGGAGGGAAGCACATCTCAAGTTGGTTTATAGTCTCCACTATGTAGTTCTGCGAGATAGCTCATTTGTTCATCATCGATTACCTTCGTGAAATCGCATTGCGAAATGACACGGTAGTGTGATGGCCACCTTTACAAATGTTGAGTTGATACCCCGATTGCAATTGGGAGCATTTGTGTCATCATGGCGTGGCGATCGTGAGACTTCATACCACTTATCTTTAAATCTTTCATCGATACTAGGTTTTTGATGTTGGATGAATAACGAGACGGGACTCGAACCCCGTAAGCACTTGCACACCGATCTTTTCTCCTCGGTGTCGCCGAGAGTAGCCTCTTTGGGGAAGGTAATACTTTCCATGTGTTCTTTCTTGAGGGTGTAGTTCTTTCTGATTTTAAGTACTACTAAGTCTTCTGAGCTTTAAGACCATCCTTTGTCTTGTCTTGAATGTCCAACAAGAGACCTATGCGCTTTCACGGACATTCTTTATGACATGCATGGCATCGATGCTATGGCGAATTTCCAAGTCCTTCGATGAGGGCAAATACTTGTAGAAAATTGACATCTTTTGAAGCAGGACAACAAAGCGGAGGAACCTCCTCATCGGTATTCTTCCTCTTCGACCCCTCTTTTGGCCTGCAGACGGCTTCTTCCGAAAACCACCTTGATGTTCGGACCATTTCAAACACTTTTTCCCCGCTTATGGCGCTTTGGAGCCACACCTTCCTCAACCGTATTGTCAAAATACTTGCCCATCTTGCGGTATTTGTGAGCTAAGAAGAAAGCGGCGGTGCCGCATGTACACTAACTTCTGTGAGCATGGAAGGAACGTCAACACAGTTTCATCCATGCATACTACACAAGCTGTCTTCCCTTTAATCTGACCCGATAGGGCTAGCAGGGCGGGGTAATCACTAATGGTAACAAAAATAATGGCTTTTAGTGTGAAGTACTGTTGTTGGAACTGATCCCACACCTGGACCCCATCGTGCCACAACATGGCCATATCTTCCATCAATGGTTTGAGAAACACATCAATATCTACTCCAGGCTGTCTCGGACCTTGGATAAGAATGGACAACATTAGGTACCTTCTCTTCATACATAGCCATGGAGGAAGGTTGTAGATGGACGGGACTATCGCCAAGTGCTATGTGTGGCATTCCATTCACCGAAAGGATTCATACCATCGGTTTTCGGTCTGAACCTTACATTCTGGGTTCGTTGCGAAATCTGGATACATGCGATCAAAATTTCTCCATTGTCTACCATCAATTTGGGTGTCGAATCTTTCCATTTTTTCTGCGCTTGTCGGAATGCCAACCCATTAGTTCGAGTCCCTCTCATTCAGTACAAAGCGTTTGATGACCAATAAGTGGCAAGTACCACATCACCAACGCAGGGATTCTTTTCTTCTTGTCCGTGCCTGAAGACCTGTCATCTTCGTTATTACCAGTAGTACTATTCTTGTTCTTCTTATTCTTCGTAGTGCTAGGTGAAGAATCATCATCGTCGTGGGAGTCATCATTCTTCTTATACCGGCTCGCCTTGCACACCGGGCATTGATCCAAGTCCGTGTAATCTTTACGGAAGAGGATCTGATGGTTCGGACATGCATGTATCTTTTGCACATCCAATGACATCGGAGTGATAAGCTTCTTCGCGAAATAAGTGCTCGTCGGCAAGGTGGGCAATCCATTAGCCTTTGGAAGTATTTCTGCCAAGAGCCTCAACAGATCGGTGAAACTCTTGTCCGACCATCCATTGCTAGCCTTCAATCGTAGAAGCATCAGCACCGTATGCAACACCGTAAACTCTGGAGGACAACCCTTGGATTCCTCATATAACAGATCATTCGCTGCTTTGTGTAACGCATCGACATTATCTAAACCTGTCATCTCCTTTAAAACCTATGGTTCGGCATGGCGCAACATTTCCTCTACATCAGCGATGCGACCATCATCTAGCAAATGAGCATGCACGTGAGCTTCATCTCCCAAACCATCAGTTTCGCCTCGACGCCGATCATCCACGAGATCGGGATCAACATCATCGGTTGTTTGCGATGTACGTTGCTCGCCATGGTTGGACCAACATGTGTAATCCTCTATAAAACCTCTCATGATCAGGTGTGTTGTGATTACACTTAAATCTCCCCACCCTACATTGTTCTTCGGTCTTTGCATGGACAAAGTATTTCCGTTTCCTTCTTAGTCTGGCGTCATACGGCGGCTTTAATAAAAGTTTGAGCTCTTTGAGGAATACACCCTTATTTCTTGGGGCATTGTACATCCATGCCCTTTCCATCTTGAACACAAGCAGAAAATCAGATTGAAATGTCAATTATTTAGATAGAACTTTAACAAGAGAACCTAAGTTAAATACTATAAAATGATTTTATTAAAATCACGAAAGAATGTAAGGTCCTCTCCTCTAGATCTAGAGAGGGGATCGTTCTCTCCCTCTAGAGAGAGGGAGGGATACAAGATCGTCTCTGATCTAGAAGGTGAGGGCTTCAACGGAAAATTAAATTAGTCCGATGACACTCAATTCGTTGGTTTTGGTGATGTGTCTATGACATGTGGGTCCATCTGAGTCTATGACAGTGGACCGTGGTGTCAAAAAGTGAATCACGAATTTTAAAGAGGCGCCAATCTCCGGGCTTCAACCCTCTCCCATGCACATTCTATCTACACTACATCTTCCTCTCCACAAGATATATAAATCTCTACAAATGTCAGGAATGAGATGCTCTTACCTTAGAGAGTTAACTATTCCTAGGATTTCAAGTTCAAAACCTAGCTCCCCCCTTGTTTTCACAATTTTGGGGCCGCCTGGAACTGCCTACGAGAACGATCTGTTCGGACCTTTAAAGCGAAGTTTCCACAGGCGGCTCCCTAAGACAACGGCCTGCAGAAAAATAATAACGATCAAGCAAAACAGCATTATCGGATGATCCGTCAAAGGCCAAAAGTACCATACCGGAGTATTTTCTAGACGTTGGATATCTGTGTAGTGGCGTACGTTGTTGCAACGTAACGGATGATCCGGTACTTCAATAAAAACTCATACCGGAGTATTGCCTGGACGTTGGATTTCTGTGTTTTGCAGGTATTGTAGAACAAAGGATGCCGGTACGTGCATAAAAATGCATAACGGCATCTCCTTCGTCACAAGATATGCAGACAAACATTTACAAAATTTGGACAAGCAGTTTGTTTAAGAACTACGCCTTTAAAGACTTAACATCACCACAGGGGGTTCCTTAATTAATTAGGACGTCAATATAATTAACTAATTAGGCTGCTTGCTTAACGTACCGCCTGTGGAAACTGCGATTTCTGTATGCGGCTTCGTAAGAAAGCCGGCTGTGTAAAGATCGCCTCTTCCCCAGGGCATAGTTTCCACAGGCGGCATCTAAAGGGCACCGCCTGTGAAGAGATCAATATTTTCGCAGCCGGTTTCTTACGAGAGCCGCCTGTGAAGATACCTTTACACAGGCGGTTCTTAACCCCAAGGACCGCGATCAGTCATTTGAGGCGGCTCTCCTTTTAATCCGCCTGTGGAAAGAAATCCTTGATGTCTAGGAAAATCATTTCTGTAGTAGTGATACCACTCTCGCAAGAGCCTGACAACTCAGACAACTTTCCTTTAACGCTTCATTGCACTACCTCCAATCAGTCAAAACTTTAGTCTCCTATCTCAATCTCCAAACCACAGATGAATCAACTCGTGATGACACAATTAACACGAGTCACAGCGCTCTATTAAGCATCTAACAAAATATCACTAAACCACCAATGCTATTCGAGTGAACTACTCGAGTTCTAAACTCAAATCCATTCAGAACCACGAGATCACTGATTCCCATCTCTCCTCATTGATTAACCTTTATAACCAATGAACCATCTCTGAGCGTAACACGATCTCCAACCACTTAAACATCTAAGGTTTCACACTGGAATCCTTCGGGAACCAAAACACAAATCTTATCCTTTCAACGGTTGCCCTTGGAACAAAAGTGTCATGCTCATCCTTATTACTGACACGATTAGCCTAACAGGGCACAAATCCTATTTCCTCACAATACAAAATCATACTTGCCCCTCTTTCATACCTGTCTCGAACAAGGAGACAACCACTTGAAGAAAAGGCTCATAACTGATCCCGCCATTTCCGACTAACCAAACATTGACTCCAACCCATGAAACCAAGGGTTCCAACATACTTAGAAAAAGTAATGCATTTATCGACCGATTCCACGGTCCACCGACAAAATAATCCCACACAACCATGGGACAACGGGATCCGACAATCCTCCCACCAAGGTTTAGACCAAGCCTGCAACACCATTCATTACTCTCCACTCTGAATCCATTTATGATCCACGCCTAACCCAGGCTAGAGTTTGGGGTTACCACTAACCCACGCTTGATTTTCCCTCCAAGAAGGTCTCACCTTACAGCCATCCCCCGACAAATAATTCCAAAGAGTATAATTGTCGGGGATTGGATACACTGTACCGAGACGACCATCGAAGCCCGGCACCAACCGACCATGCCCTTGCCCGGACAACGCATGTAGGCCCGACCTTCGTGCACCCTGGCCCCGAGCAAGCCAGCTCGGGGGTCCTCGACAAGGCGACGTGGCATTAAATGCATGGCGGCTCAGAGATCGCGCGCCAGATCCGCACCGCCACGGTCATGCTGACTTAGTCGCGCCCTCGTGCTTACGTCGCGCGGTACCCGGTGGGGTGGCGCGGCTTTGCTCTGCGTCGTCCTCTGATGGTCGCCCCTGATAATCTTGCTTTGTCTCTGTAATTCCCTATAAATACCCCTCTCACGATGGGTGAGGTTGGACCTTCATACTACACACACTTACACACACCGCTTGCTTACGGAGTCCTTAGGATCGTTCAAGGCCTCCCGAGCAAGCGATTATAACCCACTTTCGCATACTAGTGCAATCCTTTGGGCGTGGGGTTATTATCTCCTCCGTGAGAGGCCCGAACCAGATAAAAAGCGACCCCCTGTGCCTTACGCTTGCCCGGTATACCTTCGTTCCATTGCTCGGCATACTCTCAGACGTACAGCCCTTGCGAAAAAGGGGCCCAAGTTGGTCCCTCATTCAACAAGTAAGGTCGGCGCGGGACCCCTGTTCCGAATCGCCGACAGCTGGCGCCGTCCGTGGGGATCGACTGAAGTCCTTTCGCGAAGAATCCCTGAGGATGCCGAACTCGCAAGACAATCAAGACCTCTGCGTCTTCGACGATGTGGAGGACGGCGACGAATACTACGCCAGCGATGGCGTGGGTGGTGCGGCTGACCCCGAAGGTCACACCGAAACCGGGAGTCTTTCCCCGGTGGTTGCGGTGCGAGCGTTCCTCCTTCGCGGCGGATACCCTCGTCGCGAGGAAGGATTCGGCGACCTCCGCGGACGATCGGCGCCCGACCGTCTCGAGTTCAGCCACGAGACGCGTCATACGACTTCGCCGGCGTCACCAGCGCGGTCTTGGTGCTCCCGCAGCGTCTGCATGGCGGGAAGGGAAGGCGATCAAGAAGAGCAGCGGACTCCAGCGGGTTCCCCCATCACCGGCAAGTAATCTTTGGCGGCGTTCACCGGAGTTGTTCCGGGCGGGGACCCGGCAATCGTCCACCACCAACAAAGCAGGGGGACGGGTGTCGGGGCTGGAGACCGAACTCGTGAAGATCCCAGCGAATACCGCTCCCGAAGTCTGCGCGCCACCTACCGAGGTCGCCCCCCGTCGCTCCTCAGAGCGCCGAGCGCCTCCGCACTATGGCGACGGTCGTGCGCGGCCTCCGGAATCTCTCCAGTCAAGCGGACCTGGCGGCCATGGGGGCGCTCGTGGCTGAGAACTTTGAAAAACTCACCACCGACATCGGGCTCCCAGGACCGCCCGGTACTCTGCGACCCCGGAGTGTTTCCCGGGATTATAAGCACCGCTCCCCCACCGGTGCCTCCCGGAGCCCTGCTCGGGAGGACCGAGGGAAGCGGCACCGGCATCGTGAGGACGCTCGGAGCATTTCCCTTGCGACCTCACGGACTCGCGGACACGACCCGCCTGCTCATGAGCGCTCCATGTGCTCTACCTCGAACCCACCGTCGTCGCGCCGACATGATAGCGTGTTCTCTCGCCTCAAGTCATGCGCGAAGGACCGCCTGGGCCCCGGCCGCCACGATCGCCACGCCCGGGGGGGTCGCCACGATGGCCCGGCATTCGGGTGCCGGGCCTTTTCAGCATCCCTCCGTGATGTTAAGTGGCCGAGCAAGTTCAAGCCCGACCACATTGAACGTTTCAACGGGACCCAGAATCCCGACGAGTTCATCTTGATCTATTCCACCGCTATCCAGGTGGCCGGTGGGGATGAAGGGGTCATGGCTAACTACCTCCCCACGGTCCTCGACGGTTCCGCCAGGACTTGGCTTTTCAACCAAAAGGAGGGGTCAATCCACTCATGGAGGCAGCTCTCGGAGGCACTCCGGGCAAATTTCCAGAGTTGTTACACTCGCCAGGGCAACGAGCGCAACCTCGTGCATTTGATCCAAACTGACAAAGAGACGTTGCGCGACTTCGTCCAAAGATTTATTAAGGTAAGGAACTCCATCCCGAGCATCTCGGACGAAGCGGTTGTCCGGGCATTTATGTTTGGTGTCCGCGATGTCCGCTTCACACAAGACTTGGAGATCCACCCCGACCTGTCGGCCAACGAGCTGTTCCGTATGGCCGACCGCTACGCGAACGCCGACGAGGCCGTACAATGGAAGAAGGCTCTCGACGAAGGCAAGCTGCCGCCCCAGCCCGGCCTGGAGGGCCCCTCGAGCAAAAGGCCCTCGGGCTCCGCGGAGAAGAAGGTCAAGAAGAAGAAGAAGTCACGCGCACCGGATTTGGTGGCGGCCATGGAGCAGCTGCCGATCCGCGCCTCGCGGCTTCGTCGTGTGAGGCGGTCGGGGCAACCACACCCGCGTCGCCGCGATCGCGACGACAACGATCAAGGCCAGGACGGCCAGGATCGCGAAGACCAGGGGCACGACGGCCAGGAGCGCGGCGAAAGAGGCGCCCCCGCCGGCAACCGCTTTTGCCCGCTCCACCAGGTGGCCGGCCACGACCTTCGCAACTGCAGGACCTGGGCGTACCGCCTGGAGAAGTTCTATAAGGGCGAAGGCCCCATGCCCACTCTCCCGAGCAAGGGGGAGAGCAGCAAGGGCAAGGGTCCCGCGGATGACGACGACGACATGGACTACCAGGAGCCCCAAAACCACATCGCGGTCATATTAGGGGCTCCTCGGCCTACAAATCCCGAGGACTGAAGGAAGTCGCCGCGGAGGTCGGCCACATTGCTCAAGGCAAGCCACCGTGCAAGCAGCTCAAGTGGTCCGAGCTGCCCTTACCTTCTCCAAGGGCGATTGTCCCTTGGAATAACCAAACCCTAGAGGCTCGGTGGTCGTGAGCCCAACCATCGGAACGCGAAGGTCGGCCGGGTTCTCATTGACAGTGGGAGCTCCCTGGACCTCATATCCGCCGCGGTCCTGGACGAGATGTAGGTCCCTCGTTCCAAGATCAAGAGCATAGCTGTCCCGTTTTTCGGGATCATCCCCAACACCTCGATCAAGCCTATCGGCGGATCGTCTTGCCGTGGCGTTCGGGGCCTCGCGAACTTCGGCCGAGTTGGTCAACTTCGAGGTCGTAGATTTGGTCGGCCTAGCGCCATTCAGGCAGGCCCTCCCTTTCCAACTTCATGGCCGCCACGCATCACGCCTATCGATGCTCGAAGGTCCGGGACGAAGGGCGCAATTCTTGTCAAAAGCGACCCTGGCGGCCTACGAATCGCGACGAAATCTCTCGACATGGTCGGGCAGCTGCCTTAGCGTGGGCCCGACCAAGCGTCGGCGCCTTCCTGACCAAAAGTTACCCTCCAACCCGGAGGAGAAACCAAGGCGGTCCCTCTCAATGAGGCCGACCCGACCAAGGTCCTCTCTCTGGGGTCTTCCTTAGACCCCAAATAGGAACTCGAGCTCGTCACCTTCCTTCAGAGGAACTCGGACGTGTTCGCCTGGGAACCGTCCGACATGCTCGGGGTCCCAAGGGAGGTGATTGAGCACAGGCTAGCCGTCCAGCCTGGCAAAAGACCTGTGCGTCAGAAGCTCAGGCGGTTTTCCCCGGAGAAACAGGCAATCATCCAGGAGGAACTCGACAAGCTCCTTAAGGCCGGCTTCGTCAGGGAGGTCGGGCACATGGAGTGGCTGGCAAACCCGGTCATCGTCAAGAAGAGGGGGGGGCAAGTGGCGCATGTGTGTTGACCACACCGGCTTAAACGCCGCCTGCCGAAGGACAACTTCCCCTGCGATTGCGCATTGACGGTGGTCGACGCGACGGCGGAATCGAGGAAGGTACTCGGGTATATCATCGACCCTGAGGGCATCGGTGCCAACCGAGAAGATCGAGGCCATCAAAAGGATGCGACCCGAGCTCGGTGAAAGAGTTGAGACACGGCCGGATGCATGGCTGCCTTGAGCGCTTCATTTCGGTCGGCGGCGCGCTCGCCCTTCTTTAAGGCGCTCATAAGCATGATGGTTTCATCACGGGCGGATGAGGCTAATCGCTCCTTTGAGGAGCTAAAGCGGTACTGTCGGCCCTCCGATCTTAGCCACGCCAAGGTGGGAGCCCTCTTGCTATACCTCGCGGCGACACCCCAGCCGAAGCGCGGTCTGGCGGTAAGCGAGAAGGACGCGTCTCGGTATACTCGTCGGCAAGTGTTGCACGGACCAAAGGGCGTTACCCGAGGTCTAGAAACTCTTGTACTCATTGCTTTCGTAGCCTCGAGGAAGCTGCGCCACTATTTCCAAGCTCACAAGGTCGTTGTCCCGACCGGCTTTCCACTTAGGAGATCCTAAGAAATTTGGGCGCCAAAGAAATGGATAGCAAAGTGGGCCATGGAACTCGCGAGTTAAAGTCCACTTTACGCCGCTGCTGCGATCAAGTCTCATATTCTAGCGGACTTCGTGGTGGAATGGACAAACCCAATGACCCGCCACCAAGGGCCACGGATCTAGGGCGGTCATTTGGACCATGTACTTCGACGGGTCCCGAGCCTTTGGCGCTAGAAGGGGTGGCGTTAATCGTGTCCCTCAAGGGACCAGCTCCAATCGTCATCAATTACACTTCCTCGCAACAAATAATGCGGCGGAGTATGAAGGCCTCTTGGTAGGACTCCGGCGTCGAGCGCTTCGGAATCCGGTGCTAAGCTGTGAAAGGCGATTCACGGTGGTCATCAACCAAGTCAACAAGGAGTATCGGTGTTCGATCACTCGATGGTGCTTTACTTGGTTGAAGTAAGGAAGATGGAGCGGTACTTCAGAAATTTCGAGGTACTCTACATCCCCAGGAAGGATAATTCCCTAGCCGACCAACTTTCTAAGGTCGGTTCCTCGCAGATGCCCGCCCCTCCGGGGGCGCTCGTCGAGCATCTGCACAAGCCCTCCATTCCCTCTGTAGAGGAGGCACCACCCCAGATGCCCGCCCAGCCCGGGGCGCTAGCTGAGCATCTGCAAAAGCCCTCCAATCCCTCTGTAGAGGAGGCACAAGAGACGTGCGGTAACGTCTCCTTCCTCGAGCAAGGTGCAGATTGGATGGCGCCATTCATCCAATATCTTGCCCACGGGACATTGCCCGAGGAAGAGGCCGAGCGTTCCCGGCTGCAAAGGCGGTCATCTGTCTACAAGCTCGTAGACGGCGCCCTGTACCGCAAAGGGGCACTTGGGGTCCTCTCCAAGTGCATATCTCGAGAAGAGGGCGAATTCCTTCTCAGAGATATCCATGAAGGAATGTGTGGAGCCCACTCGTCCTTCCGGACGCTTGTGAGCAAGGCATTTCGGTTGGGATACTATTGGCCAACAGCGCTAGACGACGCTCGGGCGATCGTGGCAACTTGTAGGGCGTGCCAGTTCCATGCCCGTAAGTCCCACCAGCCGGCGTACGTGCTGCAAACCATCCCACTCTCATGGCCATTCTCGACCTGGGGGGCTGACATTCTCGGGCCTTTCCCCCGTGGTCGAACGGGTTGCAAATTCTTGCTCGTAGCCATCGACACTTTCTCTAAGTGGATCGAGGCCGAGCCAGTTTCAACCATTTCGGCTCAAACAGCCAAAAAGTTTTTCTGCAGCAACGTGGTGACACGCTTTGGGGTACCCAATCGCCTCATCACGGACAACGGCACTCAGTTCACTAGCGAATTGTTTCAAGCCTACTTCGAAGACATTGGAACAAAAATCTGCTTCGCCTCTGTAGCTCATCCGCAGAGCAATGGAGCAGCCGAAAGAGCCAACGGCCAAATACTCCAAGGGGTTAAAAAGAGAGTCTTCAAAGACCTCTCCCGGCAAGGCGGCTCATGGGTGGACGAGCTCCCTTCCGTCCTTTGGTCCGTGCGCACCACTGCGAGCCGGGCTACGGGCGAAATGCCCTTCCAGCTCGTCTATGGCGCCGAGGCCGTCCTCCCCGCCAAAATTGTGCTCGGGTCCCCAAGAGTGCATCTGGCCGAGGACATCCACCAAGGTCGTGAGCGTCGCCTCGACCTTGATCTCGCCGAAGAATCCCGCCTTAAGGCACAACTTCGATCAGCCGTCTATCAGCAAACCCTTCGCAAGCACGCGGCCAAGTCAGTTCGGCCCCGTGCCCTGCAGGTTGGCGACCTTGTCCTACGCCGAATCCAGGACATGTCAAAGGCCAACAAGCTTTCCCCCAAATGGGAAGGGCCATTCACGGTCGTTTCGGTGTCGCGCCCGGGGGCTGCCCGCCTTGCAACGGAGGATGGCCGCGTGCTCACCAGTTCATGGAACATCGACCAGTTGCGCAAGTTCTATGTCTAAGCTCGTGTTTCGTTTTTTACATCATGATTGTAAATTCACGACCTTTTGGAACAATGCAACTTTTGCCTAAACTCTTTTCACTCGGCAGAAATCGACCGGAGCACACACAATGGCACAAGGTACTGCGACTAACACCCGGCCGCTAAAAAGTTCACCACCAAAGGCTCCAGTCTTAATAGGCCGACCTTGGTCGCGGTAGCTATCATTGCGCGATACAAGTCATAAGCAGACACCCTTCGATTCGGTCCGAGATTTAGCCCGACGGTAGCGTGTTGGTCGCGCGTACCATGCCCATCAACCGTGCGCTCTCCCTTCGCGCGACCATGCTCGCGGGCTAGGGCCGTGCGTTCTAAGTGTTAAGAGGTTTTGGGACGCGCTCGTTTTCCTCCACCGACCTAACCCATGCTCGTCGCTCGGATAGGCCATCGTTTTGGTCGGAGGAGCAGCGCGCGCTTTCTCTCAGCTCTCCTGCGAACAAACTCGCGCTCGCAACCCAGGTGCACGAGCTTTATTCGCAGCGGGGGCTGGGACAGGAGCGAGCTATCGCGCCAAAATATTTTCATCGCTAAGTCACAACTTGTTACAAAACATTGCTCGCTTTCAAGCACCGACAACCTTCGCGAAGTCATTCTATTTCAGCTTACTCCGGGCCTATGCCGCCTATGCGTCGATTTAACCCACAATGTGTCGACCTCGCGGCTATCTTTTGCAGGGTAGGTAAGAGAAAGCCCAAAAGGGCGTTATCACAGACGTAGCACTCAAGCAAAGAGGAATTCACATTACAAGTCATCATTCGCCAAAGCTTGCCAAAGTAAAAAAGAAAAAATGTGCAACCCTAAGCTCCGGGCGTTGCTCCCCTAAGCGCCGCGGAGAGTTTTTGCCTATAGTCGGCGATCTTGGCCTGAAGATCGATCACCTTCCGCCGGGCGTCACGGGCTTCTTCCCCGCGGAGCTGCTCGACCTCTTCTTTATCTTGGTCGGCAAGGGCGGCGGCCGCTCGCGCTGCCTGCTCCAAGTCGGCCACCTTGGTTTCGAGGTCCGAAGCATTTGTCTCTCTCGTTCAAAGTCTTGCTCGAGCCCAAGAACCTTCTCCCGGCTAAAGGCCAGATCTTTCTCCAGCAGGCCAGCATCCCGCTTCCACTTCTCTAGCTCGTCCTTGGCCTGGTGCGACTCCTCGAGCTCAGCCACCTTGGTCTCAAGGGTACGGGCATGCTGCTTTCCCTGCTGAAGCTCTTGCTCGAGCCCCTGAACCTTGCTCTGGCTAAGGGCAAGATCTTTCTCCGCCAGGCTAGCGGTCTGCTTCAACTGCTCCAACTCTTACTCGAGCGCGAGCACCTTCTTCTCGACAGCCGCAGCATCTTCCTTGGACTGGCGGGAGCTCGACCTTTCTTGCTCGAGCTCGCTCTCGAGCCCGAGGATCCATTCCTTGGTATCAGCGACGCCCCGCTCCGCCTCTCGGCACCTTTGCGTGAGCAAAACTTCCGCCTGCCTGAAGTCGCTCAGCTTCTCCTCCAGCCTCTCGACCCGGGCATGAGATTCTTTGTAAAAGCGGTTCACGGTGTCGGGGACGATCAACACCTCTTCGAAATCGGCCAAGGTCTTTTGAAGAAGCTGCGGGCAGAAGAGCTCTAATTAAACCCCCCCCCCGCAAGATCCGAAGAAGAAAAATCACCGCAGTAGCGGAGGATCCCTACCTGAGCAACGTTGGTGCGCACGTTCTCCCGGTATTGCTCAAAGACCGCCGCCGCCTGAATATCTTCGGGCCTCGGCAGGCGTGTGCGGACGAGCCCAGAATCCTTGAACAATGGCAGGTCACTCGAGGACGACGAAACGTCCCCCCGGGCATGAGATTCACCCCGGAGCACCTCGCTCCCTTCCTGAGCAAATCCCATGCTCGGAGTTTCCTCGCTGTCCTCCGCGGCGTGTTCTTCGCCCGGCGGCAGCGAGGGGTCATCCCGAGCATGCTGTTCGCTCGGGGGCTTCAAGCCTTCTTGGGCAGGCTTTTCGCCCGAATCCTGAAGCTCGATCACCTCTCTCCCTTGCACGTCCATCGTGCTCGGGAGGGCCAAGGGCTCCGCCCCGCCTTGGTCATCCGCGACGAGGGTGTTCACCGCCTTCACGGCCTCCGTCATCACAAGGTCGGCAACGCGGGCAACCTCCCTCTCTACGACACGATCAAGGAGCTCGTCAATCACCCTGCGAGAGTCCGAGTGGGACCTACGAGCTACGTCGCCCACGTCAGTTGGGTGGGGCTAGCTTGGGTTGACACGCACAAAATCGAAGATCGAGACGAGCAAGTGTCGAGTCTTACCTTTGGCCAGGTCCTCCTCTCCGCTAGTAGGAGGGTTCGCTGCCGCCGCAACCACCGGCTTGGCCCTCTCCTCGGCGGCCTGGGTGATCTTCGCCAGCCGGGGCTCGACCTCCTCCATGTCAACCCCCACCAGCGTCTTTCCCGGCTGGCCGGTTTCCGTTGCAGGGGGCTGCGCTCGGCCGATGATCCCGAACTTTGATAGCTCGCGCGAGTTGGTCCTTTGTATCGGCGAGCTCCCTCTCCAACGCCTCCCGCTCGCTCTGCACCATTCCTTCGATCAGTCTCCCCTCCGCCTCGATTTGTTCGATTTGAACTCCCAAGTCGTAATTCTTCAACCAAAGCCTCAGGTGGCTTACCTTCTCCTTCCGATCGGCATACTCCATATGCCGTTTGGGTGGATCTTTGGGCACAGCCGCATGCCTCTTCGGCGCCCGGGTGTTCGGGGGTGGCGGTGCCGACCTCTTGCCCTTCCCCTTTTTGGCCTTGGCTGCGGGAAGGAGCACGTCGCCACTGCCTGCCCGGGGCTTGAGCTCGTCCACGGCCAACTCCAGGGCAAGCTTCTCCTGTCAGAGGAAAGCAGGATGCCGTCAAAGAAAGCTCGGATGTTCTCCCCGAGCATGAATTACCGAAGATGCTTACCACTTTGCCCCGCTCAAGCACGTTCGTCGGGACCTGGCGTTTCTGCTCAAGCTCCTTGCCCTTCGGGGTCCCGAACATTTCGCCGACCCTCTTCTCCACCCAGTCGTATCCCGGGGCTGTCACCGCGTTGCGCGAGAAGTCAGCATGGGTTCGAGCAAAAGTTATGAAGCAAGATCGTCGCAAACCGCGAGGGCATACCAGATTGGCCTTCGCGGGTGATGTCGTCCCATCCGCCGGCTTTGAAAAAGGGGTGCTCCCTCTTCCTCAGCGGAGATATCCTATTCCGGAGGAAGTCGCGGACGACATCTTGCCCGGTAAGCCCCATCTCCGTGAGCCCATGGATCGTCATCAGGACCCGCTCCTCTTCGGGGGTGACTGGCGGGCGCGGTGTCTCGGCGCCCGGCGTCGCCACTCGATATAGTCTGAGCTCCTCCAGACTTCATGAGTAGAACCAATGATCGGCCCAGCCCGCGACGGAGTCCTTGAGGGTGAAGATGGGGAACTCGTACGGGCAGGCGCTTCTCAACCGAAAGTACAGGCCGCTGGTGGAGGAAGCGCTACCGGTGCGGAAAAGATTGTAGAAATGGAAGAAGAGACTTGGCGTAGGAAGGACGCCCACGAAGCCTTCGCAGAGGTGGGCGAAGATGTTCAAGACAAGGATGGAGTTGGGGTTCATATGGGTGACCTCGCACCGACATTGCTCGAGCACGTCCCCCAAGAATTCGCTCTCAGGCAGCCAGAGCCCGTTGACGGTGTAGAGATCGCACGAGACTATCTCGTCGTCGCGCGGCACTGGGGCTGCCTCGCCGCTCGGGATCCTCCAGGTGTAGGGGTCCAGGTACCCATAATCCTGCAGTACCTTGAGCCTCTCCGCCGTGACCTTGCTCGCACCAAACCGCGCCATGAAAGACTCGGAAAGATGAAGCGCCGCAACAGGGAAGGGAAGCCGAGAAGTTTGGAGGTTTGGAAGTCAGGAAGTTGGGAAGTTTGTGGCGGAGTGTTTGTCATGAGGGGTGAAGATGAAGGAAGGAAAAAGGCGTTTCGAAACGCTCCCAACGGATATCTGTAGGCGGAGAAGGCGAACAGGCAAACGAAAGCGGTCGATTGCCAACGCGTGGCGGTCCGGTCCCCGAAGCAGGCCTGACGGGGCGCGGTTCCCGAAAAGCTATCAGAGTCATGCCGCAACGCTTTGTGGGGAAGGAACCATTGCGGTTTTTCCCGCGCTCCGCTCACGAGTACTATTTGGCCCAGACTTCGACCAAGTGTGCTCGGGCTCGCCGGAGCGCACCTGTCCCCGAGCCAGGTTGCTCGGATGCCGCAACAGGTTTCCCTTCATTGCGAGATCCCTTTCTTCCCGAGCGCAGCAGCTCGGATGCTGCGGCAGTTTTTCACCGTAAGATTTTTGCCCCGAGCATAGTTGCTCGGGCGCCGTAGCAGTCTTTTTTCGCTACGGGATTCCCCGCTCCCGAGCCAGGGAAGCTCGGGCGCCGCGGGAGCTCGTCGCCGCCCGACTCTAATCCCACTCTAAGAGGTCTAGAGGCTTAAGGCGGAGGCCTCAGTAAGGCCTTTTCCACCTTTAGCCTCGGGGGCTAGCTGTCGGGGATTGGATACACTATACCGAGACGACCATCGAAGCCTGGCACCAACCGACCATGCCCTTGCCCGGACAACGCATGTAGGCCCGACCTTCGTGCACCTCGGCCCCAAGCAAGCCAGCTCGGCGGTCCTCGACAAGGCGACGTGGCATTAAATGCATGGCGGCTCAGAGATCGCGCGCCCGGGATCCGCGCCGCCACGGTCCGCGCTGACTTGGTCCGCGCCCACTGTGCCCACGTCGCGCGGTACCCGGCGGGTGGCGTGGCATCGCTTCTCGTCGTCCTCTGATGAGCGCCCCTGATAATCGCTTTGTCTCCTGTAATTCCCTATAAATACCCCCTCTCACGATGGACTGAGGGTTGGACCTTCTGTACTACACACACTTACACACACCGCTTGCTTACGGGAGTCCTTAGGATCGTTCAAGGCCTCCCGAGCAAGCGCATTGTAACCCACTTTCGCATACTAGTGCAATCACTGGACGTAGGGTTATTATCTCCTCCGTGAGAGGCCCGAACCAGATAAAAAGCGACCCCCTGTGCCTTACACTTGCCCGGTATACCTTCGTTCCATTGCTCAGCATACTCTCAGACGTACAGCCATTGCGAAAAAGGGGCCCAAGTTGATCCCTCATTCAACAAGTAAGCTCGGCGCGGGACCCCTGTTCCGAATCGCCGACAATAATCTTCTATTATACTACACCAAAAACTCATGACCCAACATTTTCTTGTCTCACATTAGAGAACAAAGAAAATTCTCGATTCGCTTAACATGCTAATCACTTTCCTCAACTTGAAACCAATGCAATAAAATTCGCATCGAAGAGAATCTCAACTCATAAAGGGAGGACCACAAAAAAAACTTTTGCAGAAGTGGTCCGAAAAACCGAATAAAACAAAGGTTTCTTTCTATCAACAACCCACTTCCATCACTTTAAATTCCAAAGCATAAATCTTCACATCGAGACAACATTCATTTATGAAGCAACACATCCCATAATCCCAATTGAAAGGGGCAACTCACTTCTACCAACAATAATTACTTATGACTTAATCAATGATTCACCTTTTAAACACGTTCACACAGATCATTCTCATTTATTTAAGTCCAACTCCAATCGAACTATTAATACCATTATCTCTCACTCAAGAGCTTCCAACATTTTCCGTTACATCTATTTATTTCTTTTAAATAACGAGCTAAAGACATCAAATTCTAGTTACTAAAGAGGCACAATCCATTCATACACTCTGAGTGTAAATTCCATAATCATATCTTGAGCCAATAATTAGCCACGACCACGGAGTGGCATAATTCAATGAACTGGAGTAGTCCAAAAACTATCATCACACCAAATCATAATTAAGCACTCTTTCTTCCTCATAATCTTTCATCCATTGATTACATCCACGCTTGAAAATGTTATTACCTACACTGAACCAATTCTTCCCCCAGGATGCTTTTCAAGGGGAAACAGGTTAAGATTTTATCTACAATCAACCTGACCATCAACACCACTGCTTAATCTATTTCCAAGACATCGCTGTTCAAAGCAACCTTTAGTAAGATTAACATGCCCTCATATTTCCTATTTGACAATAATACAAGGAACACATTAGAGCAACTATTCAAGTCCCCAATAATTTAGACAATGTCTCCCCGAGACATAAATCGCCAAAATGGCTCTAAGGCCATCTGCCGCTAAAGAGCAAACCAAGCTCCAAAGTATTCAATCCAATAATTCTCCACACTTTAATTACAACCTCGACTTAGATTATACTAGCCATACCTTATAAAAACTTATTATTACTCCACACAATCCGACCACTGAGAACACCTCGAAACAATTTAATCCCATCACCCTATTAAAACAAGTTCCTCAACCAAACTTGTTATTCCTTCGTCATCATCACTACTTTTAACCGTGGATCACCACGACCAACATAAAATTTCCTGTCATCTATCACCACAGGGTCAACCACCCTAACAACTCAATCGTTCTACCAATCTCATATGGGAAGATCTTCAATCAACCTACAACTTACTCTGACTGTCGTATTTTCCTTTCCAAACAAGCCAGCCAAATTTTTTTTTCCAAAGAAGCTCGAACTCTCAAAAGACTTAAGAAATGACAGGACTCAAGCCTTGTCATTTAACAGATCTCCAAACCAATCGTCAAACTCCAAAACTCCACGAAGGAAAGGAGGTACACAAATAAATTCACGGAAAGGAAAAGCGAATCGGTCGAATAACACTTTTTCCTTTAAAGCCCCAAACCTTAAGTTCTCACGACTTAAGTTTTTCACCAAAACTTCAACTTGGAGAACGACAACACGAAGAAATCCATGTCCTTCCCCGCCATCAACCAATGGGGCGCAACACCAAACCCCCCTTTTTCTGACTTAAACCCAAAAAGACCAAATAAGTTGTAACACCCCAATTTTTGCTTTTCTTGCATTTAAATGGTATTTTGAATTTTTGAGAATTTCTGGAATTTATTTGGATTTATTTGGAATTATTTGAATTTATTTTGAATTAAACCATTTATCAAATCAATTAAATAATAGAAAAGTTAAAATAAAATTTTGCTAAAAATATTTTATTTGAGTCACAAATGTCCTAAAATATTTATGAGAATTTTTCCGAATTTTTTCGATATTTTTAATGCCCCAAATAAATTATTTGATTTTCGAATTAATTTTATTAAAACGAATTAAAATCTGGGTGAAACAGTGTTGGGCGAACAATTGTCTTGCCCAGCTCGAAAAACCCTAAGCGTCGTTGCCGTTCGATCCGGATCAAGGGCTCACGTCGCGCCACGCCGCCAACCCGAAGTCGCCGGATTCGCCGCCGCGCGTGTGTGAGCCTCGGTTTCCATGGATTTCCGGACGTCGAGGTTGCTATTTAATCGCCGCCACCCGTGGTGTGATCTTCTCCTCGCGCCGCTGCGTCCGTACTCATCACGCCGCCCGAGGCGTCGCCGCCCGCCACACGAGCTCGCGAAGTCGAAGCCTCCGCCGCACTTCTTTGCGCCGTTTCGTCGCCGCCGGTGATTCTCCGCCGTCGCCCGTGCCACCCTCGAACTCACCTCGTCACGCCGCGTCGGGAGCACTACTTCTTCACACCGGAGGAACGTCGGAGCGCCGCGGGCATCGTCGTCTTCCCCAGCTCCGGTGAAGCAGCGCCGCCGCACCGTCTCCACCGAGCCCGACCTTCACCAACCGCACGATCCAGATCCAACGCTTCGGGTGAGTCCACGTCGCCGTAGGAACAGTAAACCTCATCTTCTAACCTCCGCCGTTAGATGCAAATCCGAGGGGCACCGTCGTGCCACGTCGCCGTTCACTGTGCACGTGACGCTGACAAGACGGACCCACACGTCAGTCGCACCGCACCGCAACCAATCACGCCGCGACGCGTGGCTGCTCGAAAGCCGATCGGCAAGATGAGTCGCCGACAAAGACGGGCCCATCGTCGGCCGCGCGATCGTGGCGCTGCGTGGCGTCACCGCCGACGTCACGGTGGGACCCACTTGTCGAGAAATAGCCGGTCGGGGTGGCGTCGGCAAGGCCACGTGTCACTCTCTGGTGGCGACCGTGTCACAGATGACATAATAATTAATTTTCCAAAAAGAAAATATTTATTTAATTCGGTATATTGATTTTAAATATATATTTTGAAACTTCAAACGCTTATAACTTTTGCGTTTTAACTCCGATTTGAGTGATTCCAATTTCTATAAATTTGTAAAATCAAGCTCTTTCTGTTTATGAATTTTATTTGAATTTTAGGCTTGAGTTGCTCTCTGTTTTATTTATTTATTGCTATTTATTTGCGTTCTGGCGAGAGCGTTGAAGTGCCCGACGGTTTTGAGGAGAGGTTCGACCGAGAGCAAGCTCAGGAGCCAGAATCAGTACTTTTTGAAGGCAAGTTGTGTTTGATCATGTTGAACCTACTAGAGCAAATTATTTTTATTTAAACTATTGCATGCTAATTTGATAGAAATAATTTTGAATAAGTTTTGGGATTAGTTAAATGCCTAAGTTGCTGTATGCCACCTTGTCATATATAATTGTAGGCCATGAATCTTTTGTCACCCTAGGATATGGATTAATAGTTGGACTTGTATAATTGGCCAACATGGGTTGAGTAGACCGAAGTAGTATGCTTAGCCCCGCCACGTGGGACGCTTTCATGATTTTGGAATACCAAAGTTAATCTTGACTTAATGAGATATGGAACGCATTTTATGAATGAGACATGTGTTATTGAGTTGATGATGGCACGTGGTGCAATGGTAAAGAACTGGGGTGGGAAAATGATTTAGACTGGGGCAAATGGCAAGATTGTTTCTGGTGGGCCAAGAGTGGCAACTGGGCGGTCGTATTTGGTTTTATTGGTTTTGGATAATTGAGATCACACTTGGTTAGTCTTGCCTCGGTCAACTAAGGACTTAACCTTGCGAGCATTTGAACTGAGTCTCTCATCTGACCACAAGCTCCGTAATGGGACGGGCTTAGCTGAGTAAACCGGGAAATCTATTCTTTGGTACTGTCGTGGTGGTGTGAGGCCCTGAGAAGCGGAATGAGAACTCACATGGCGCAAGAGGGGCCACAGGTGTGGTAACCAGTCCCTCGGTGTTGAAACCTTAGCGGCGATCTTGGGTTTAGATGGAACTTTGGAAAGGCTTCGTTACTGTTATTTGCCTTGGTGGTATTTGATTGTATCTTGTGGGTAAAGTGTATAACCTCTGCAGAGTGTACAACCTATTCAATAGCCGTGCTCACAGTATTGAGCATCGCTCGGTGATTCTGATCAAGGGTTAGATTTTCATGAAAATGAATTGTTTATGGAAAATGCTTGGGGTTGGTAATGAGGAATTGGACATAGGATGGAAATATGATTGTGATTAAAATGTTTTGAAAGCTACTATTCTTATTCTTGTTTTCTTTGCTTTGCAAATTACTATCGTTATTCTTAAATCTTTGTAATGCTCATGAACCATAGCCTATCCTTTGTACTAAGCCATGCATGTAGAATATTAGAATTGCATTACATGCATGACTTCTTTGAGTGCTCAAAGTACTCACCCACAACAACACAACTTCAGCTTGAAGAAGAAGCAACCCCGCTCGGGAGGAGGAGTATCGGGAGGAGACGACAAACTAGGGAGCGAGCCCGATCGATTACTGTGGCAAATTGGTTGGCGCCACGAGTTTATTTTATTTCATTGCATTTGAATATTCTAATAAGTCTTCGCTCATGAGGCGTATCTTTGTAACTTGACCATAAGGTCAATCAACTAGTTTGAATATTTAATCCAAGTACTTATTATTTCGTTGGTTATGGTGTGATATGTACCAATGTTGAGATCGTGTGCACTAAGCGTGATCTGGACTAGTGCTGAATACACGAGGGTCCGGATTTGCAAGTCCGGGTCCCGACAGAGGTGGTATCGAGCCATCTTGGTGTAGGGATCGCCCTTAGTTAGAATGGTCGTAGTGAGGATAAAACTATTTTCTAAAAGCTAAAATGTGCCAAGATGATAATGCAATCTCGACTTATCCTTCGTCTTTTCATACCCCCGCTGAATTTATCGCATGTACGCTTTGTTTAAAAAATCTGAGTTTCACGTGGTGACCTTTGTGAGATGAGGATGATCCACTCTTTTGGTGGCGCCTTTCGAGGGTACGCCGCGGAGCTTTGGCGTATGATGCAGCTGCTTGGAGGATATGACAGGCCGATCTACCGGGGGACTACTGTGGATCGGGCAGGACTGGATATTGCCTGGGATGTCACTATCACGGTCTACGCTAGGGATAGGGCGAGGGCGAGTCGTCGCATCCGCGTCACCGCCAGAGGTTGTCATTTGACGGGATTCGAGGAGACATCGCGTCTGGCGATGAGGCAGATTGCTCGTACCTACCCCAGGGAGTTGGATGGCACAGTGTTTCGTCACCATCCGCGCAGAGATACTCGCTACAACCGAGAGCCCATCGAGGAGGAGGATGCCACGATCACCCATCTGGCCAGATATGTCATCGCTCAAGAGGATGCTATCGACGAGACGGTTCAGGAGCTGCAGAGGTCTCGTGACGAGTTCACACAGCTTAGGGCTCATCTGTTGCAGACTTGTGAGTACTTGGCCCACTCTATCCAGAGGATTGGGGAGCTGGAGACACAACAGACGGACGAGCGGGAGCGATCTTTGGAGCTACGACCAGACCGGAGGAGCCACAGCAGGAGCCGCAGCCAGAGCCAGTGGAAGTGAAGCCAGAGCCAGAGCCGGTGGAGGCTAAGCCAGAGCCGGTGGAGGTCAAGCCAGAGCCAGTGGAGGTTGAGGCCGTGCAGGAGGCGCCTCCAGCTGAGGATCGTTGGGATAGGTTTGTACCCGCACCAGCACACCCACCGGTGTATCCACCAGGGAGTTCCGGTGGGGGATGGCTAGAGGAGTGAGCGTTAGGATTAGCAGTTGAGACTCCTGCGATGAGTCGCGTCTTGGAATAAGAGTCACCCTTAGAGGCGTTTGACTCCAGAATATTAGTCTGATTTGCTTCTTTCATGCTTGTGAGTGATCGGTATGTGTTGCAAGACCTTTAGGCATTGTGAGCAACCATACCCAGATATTAATAAAGTAATAAAGTTAGATTTTGTGTTACACCTTCGTCCCCGCATAAGTACTCTATTACTTGTCTATTCTTACTTCCCTCTCGTCTCTAAACTATGGCGCAATCGGCAGATGGTGAACACTCGTGGAAACCAAGGAGGAAATGGGAGTGGTTCACGCTCAGCTGGAAACATCAATGATGACGGACAAGGACCCCAACCAGCACCACCAGTTGATATGCAGAACCTTGGAGCCTTCATTGCTGCACAGACTCAGTTGATGCATACCATGATGCAGCAGATCTGACAAGTCTTCGCCCAAGCCGCCCGCCCAAGTTAACGAGTCAACCCAAAGGAGAGGCCACACTCGAGGTCGTCGAATTCATGAGGACACGACCCACATTTTTCGGGAATGCCAATCCATTGGAGGCGGATGATTGGTGAGGACTATAGAGAGGAAGTTGCACATTACCCGGTGTGAAGGAAATGAGAGGGTACTCTCGCCTCTCATCGACTTGAGGAACCGCATTGAATGGTGGGAAAATTCTCTTGTTGCTCATGAGCACCCACAGGACATCAGCTGGGAGGAGTTCACGATTGCTTTTCGGCAGTACCATGTGCCCGAAGGCATCATGGAGCTGAAGAAGGAGGAGTTTAGGGCACTGAAGCAGGGAAATCAATCAGTGTCCGAGTATCTGAATAAGTTCACACAGTTGGCACGCTACGCACCTGAGGATGTAGCAACGGATAAGGCCAGGCAGTCTCGATTCATGAAAGGACTGAATTCAGGACTGCAGGTGGGACTCATAACCCACACTTTTCCTGACTTTCAGGAGCTGGTGAACAAGGCGCTGATATTGGAGGATAAGCGCAAGGAGCTAGAGGACAACCGGAAGCACAGGATGGCACAGCAGGGAGCACGCCAGGGAGCGCAGCGTTTGAGGGTTGCACCAAACCAGTTCTTCAGATTTCAGCCAAGAAATGTGATGACGACGCCGTCGCCAGTACCAAGACCTGCCGGACAAAATTTCCAGACACCAACACCAGTTGGGAATGCGGTGCGAGGAGCCAAAGAATCGGCGATTAAACGTTGTTATAATTACAGCGAGCAGGGCATTTGCCAATTATTGTCCTAAGAAGGAGGAGGAGGACACCGCCGCTTCAATCTTGGGACTACTCCAACAAAGACACTGCGCGCCAGAGCAAGTCGTGGAGTTACACAATCTGGAGCCGCCACACAAAGCGTGGTAAGAGGCGAGTCAATCATGTCACCGCCGATGCAAAGGAGAATACATCGGATGTCGTCTTGGGTAAGTTACTTGTCAACTCATTACACTGCAATGCTTTTATTTGATTCGGAGCTTCGATTCGTTTATATCTCGGATTTTTGCTGTGAACAATGGGTTGAAAATGGTGAACCTTAGGCATGTATTGCTAGTACAATCCCGGGATCGAACTCCGAACCGATGTAGGATGTTCGGGGTAAAGTTGCTTATAGATGGAGCAGAGTTCCTAGCAAACCTAGTGGTGTTAGATACCTGACCTAGATGTTATTTTGGGAATGGATGGTTGTCTAAACACAAGGTGGTGTTAGGCGTGGACGAAGAGTCATATCACGAGAGCCCTTGTGGGAGAAAAATAGAGTTTCGAGCAAGCGCCGTTCGGAATGGACATTGATGGTCAATAGTGTGAAGGCCGTCGGCATAGAAGATGTACCGGTTGTCGAGAATACCCGGATGTATTTCGGAGGATTTACAGGATGCCACCCGACAGGGACATAGAGTTTATGTCGAGTTAGTGCAGGAACGGCCCCGATAGCTAAGAGACCTTATCGGATGTCAACCGATGAGTTGGTGGAAATGAAGAAGCGATTGAGGAGTTAATGGATAAGGGATTTATCGAGACCAAGTTCGCCGCCATGGGGTGCACCGGTTACATTTGTCAAGAAGAAGGACGGAAGTTACCGGATGTGTGTGGATTACTGAGCTTTGAATGAAGTCACTATAAAGAATAAGTATCCGCTACCGTGATTGATGACCTATTTGATCGCTTGAGAGGAGCTGGAGTTTTCTCCAAAATTGACCTCGATCGAGGTTATCACCGGTGAAGATTCGATCGGAGGATGTGCGAAGACAACATTTTCGTCAAGATATGGACATTATGAGTTCACGATTATGTCTTTCGGTTTGACAAATGCACCAGATATTTCATGAACATGATGAACAAGGTTTTCATGGAATACTGGATAAGTTCGTTGTTGTGTTCATAGATGACATTCTAGTTTACTCCAAGACCGGGGAAGAGCATGCGAGCATCGAAGCTAGTTCGGAGAGGTTAAGAGAGCGACAACTTTTCGCTAAGTTTAGCAAGTGTGACTTACGGAAGAACAAGGTGGAATTTCTTGGACATGTGGTGACTGCCGAAGGAGTCGCAGTTGACCCAAGTAAGGTGGAAGCAGTGTTGCATTGGGAGCCACCCAAGACGGTGACTCAAATTCGTAGTTTCCTTGGAATGGCCGGTTATTACCGCCGATTTATTGAAGGATTCTCAACGATTGCGAGACCTCTTACGCAATTGTTGAAAAAGGAGAAGAAGTTTACATGGACGCTGGAATGTGAGCGGAGTTTTCGGGAGTTGAAGAAACGATTGACATCGGCACCAGTGTTAGTTCTACCGGATTTAAGCCAGAGCTTTGATATATACTGTGATGCATCGCGTCAAGGACTAGGATGCGTGTTAATGCGAGCGTAAAGGTCGTTACGTATGCATCAAGGCGCTTGAGGCCGCATGAGGAGAACTACCCGACACATGACTTGGAGTTAGCAGCCGTAGTGCATGCTTTGAAGTTATGGAGGCACTATCTGATTGGAAACAGATGTGAGGTGTACACTGACCATAAGAGTCTTAAATATATATTTACTCAAACGGACCTGAACATGAGGCAGAGGAGATGGTTGGAACTAATTAAGGATTACAATCTGGGGATTCATTATCACCCCGGAAAAGCCAATGTGGTGGCAGATGCTTTAAGTCGAAAAAGCCATTCTGTGAACATGTTGGTGGGGGAAAACCAGGTTGAGTTATGCAAGGAATTTCAGAAGCTAAAACTGGAGATTGTGCCTAAAGGATTTATAGCCGCTCTAGAAGTGAAGCCTACCCTGGAAGATCATATTCGTGAAGGACAGAAGAATGATGTCAAGATTCAGAGGATTAAGTCTAAAATGGAGGAAGGCAAGGCAAAGGACTTCAAGCTGGATGAGCAGGGTACATTATGGATCAAGAATCGTATTTGCGTACCGCATAAGAAGGAACTGAAACAGCTGATTCTGGAGGAAGCTCATGACTCCAAGTACTCCATTCATCCAGGAAGCGCTAAGATGTATCAAGACCTGAAGGAAAGATTTTGGTGGCCAAGCATGAAGCGTGAAGTTGCAGAGCATGTTGCGTTGTGCGACATATGCCAAAGAGTCAAAGCAATGCATCAAAGGCGGCGAGGGTTACTCTGACCCGAAGATACCCGAGTGGAAGTGGGAGGAAATTGGAATGGACTTCATTCTTGGTTTACCGAGGACCCGACGGTATGACTCCATATGGGTTATAGTGGACCGTTTGACAAAGGTTGCCCACTTCATACCGAAGAAGACTACGTACTCGGGGACCGCTTAGCGAATTGTATATGTCAAGAATTGTATGTCTACATGGAGTTCAAGAAAATTGTATCGAGATGAGGTACCCGGTTTACCTCAAGATTTTGGGATAAGTTGCATGAGGCCCTAGGGACCCGCCTAAACTTCAAGATCGCATATCACCCACAGCATGATGGGCAAGCGGAAAGAGTTAACCAGATACTAGAGGACATGTTGAGGGCATGTGCATTGGCTTATACAACTTCGTGGGATAAGTGTTTGCCGTACGCCGAGTTCAGCTACAACAATAGTTACCAGGCAAGTTTGCAGATGTCACCATTCGAAGCGCTATATGGAAGACCCTGTCGAACGCCGCTGAATTGGAATGAGACCGGAGAACGTCATATGTTTGGACCGGATATTCTTCGAGAAGCTGAAGAGCAGATAGCCATGATCAGGGAAAGGTTGAAAATTGCGCAATCAAGGCAAAAGAGTTACGCCGATAATCACCGCAGGATTTGAGCTTTGAGCTCAAGATTTTGTGTATCTCGAGTTACCCCACTCAAAGGAGTTAAGAGGTTTCACACTAAAGGGAAGTTAGCGCCAAGATATGTTGGCCCATTCAAGATTCTAAGTCGAGAGGTGAGGTAGCATATCGGTTGAGCTACCGCATGATCTTTAGCAGTGTGCATGATGTGTTCCATGTGTCACAATTAAAGAAATGTCTCCGAGTGCCAGAAGAGCAGATGCCGTTAGAGTCGGTAGAGCTGCAGGAGGATTTGACCTATAAAGAGTACCCGGTGAAGATCTTGGACATGATGGATCGAGAGACGAGAAATAAATCGACCCGCTTCTGCAGAGTTCAGTGGAGTAACCATTCCGAGAGCGAAGCAACCTGGGAGCGTGAAGAAGACCTAAAGAAGGAATTTCCCAACCTATTCCTTAGTCAGCCTTAAATCTCGGGGTCGAGATTCCGTTAAGGGGGGGAGGTTTGTAACACCCCAATTTTTGCTTTTCTTGCATTTAAATGGTATTTTGAATTTTTGAGAATTTCTGGAATTTATTTGGATTTATTTGGAATTATTTGAATTTATTTTGAATTAAACCATTTATCAAATCAATTAAATAATAGAAAAGTTAAAATAAAATTTTGCTAAAAATATTTTATTTGAGTCACCAATGTCCTAAAATATTTATGAGAATTTTTCCGAATTTTTTCGATATTTTTAATGCCCCAAATAAATTATTTGATTTTCGAATTAATTTTATTCGAAAACGAATTAAAATCTGGGTGAACAGTGTTGGGCGAACCTTTGTATGCCCTTCGAAAAAACCCTAGCGTCGTTGCCGTTCGATCCGGATCCAAGGGCTCACGTCGCGCCACGTCGCCCAACCCGAGTCGCCGCCGGATTCCGCCGCCGCGCCCGTGTGGGCCTCGGTTTCCGCGGATTTCCCGGACGTCGAGGCTGCTATTTAATGCGCCGCCACCCGTGGTGTGATCTTCTCCTCGTGCCGCACACGTCCGTACTCATCACGCCGCCCGAGACGCCGCCGCCTCGCCGCACGAGCTCGCCGAAGTCCCGAAGCCCTCCGCCGCACTTCTTTGCGCCGTTTCGTCGCCGCCGGTGATTCTCCGCCGTCGCCCGTGCCACCCTCGAACTCACCTCGTCACGCCGCGTCGGGAGCACTACTTCTTCACGCGGAGGAACGCCGAGCGCCGCGGCATCGTCGTCTTCCCGGCTCCGGTGAAGCGGCGCCGCCGACCGCTCTCCACCGAGCCCGACCTTCACCAACCGCACGATCCAGATCCAACGCTTCGGGTGAGTCCACGTCGCCGTAGGAACAGTAAACCTCATCTTCTAACCTCCGCCGTTAGATGCAAATCCGAGGGGCACCGTCGTGCCACGTCGCCGTTCACTGTGCACGTGACGCTGACAAGACGGACCCACGTCGATCCGCACCGCACCGCAACCAATCACGCCGCGACGCGTGGCACACCGAGCCGCATCTGCGCAAGATGAGTCGCCGACAAAGACGGGCCCATTGGTCACCGCCGACGCCTTTGGCGCGGCGGACGCCACCGTGACGTCATGCCGGCGCCAGTGGGACCCACTTGTCAGAGAAATAGCCGGTCAGGGCTGACGTCAGCAAGGCCACGTGTCACACTCTGGTGGCGACACGTGTCACAGATGACGCAATAATTAATTTTCCGAAAAAGAAAATATTTATTTAATTCGGTATATTGATTTTAAATATATATTTTGAAACTTCAAACGCTTATAACTTTTGCGTTTTAACTCCGATTTGAGTGATTCCAATTTCTATAAATTTGTAAAATCAAGCTCTTTCTGTTTATGAATTTTATTTGAATTTTAGGCTTGAGTTGCTCTCTGTTTTATTTATTTATTGCTATTTATTTGCGTTACGCGTAGACGTTGAAGTGCCCGACGGTTTCGAAGGAGAGGTTCTGACCCAGGAGCAAGCTCAGGAGCCAGAATCAGTACTTTTTGAAGGCAAGTTGTGTTTGATCATGTTGAACCTACTAGAGCAAATTATTTTTATTTAAACTATTGCATGCTAATTTGATAGAAATAATTTTGAATAAGTTTTGGGATTAGTTAAATGCCTAAGTTGCTGTATGCCACCTTGTCATATATAATTGTAGGCTATGAATCTTTTGTCACCCTAGGATATGGATTAATAGTTGGACTTGTATAATTGGCCAACATGGGTTGAGTAGACCAAGTAGTATGCTTAGCCCGCCACGGACGCGTTCATGATTTTGGAATACCAAAGTTAATCTTGACTTAATGAGATATGGAACGATTTTGTGAATGAGACATGTGTTATTGAGTTGATGATGGCACGTGGTGCAATGGTAAAGAACTGGGGTGGGAAAATGATTTAGACTGGGGCAAATGGCAAGATTGTTTCGTGGGCCAAGAGTGGCAATCGGGCGGTCGATTTGGTTTTATTGGTTTTGGATAATTGAGATCACACTTGGTTAGTCTTGCCTCGGTCAACTAAGGACTTAACCTTGCGAGCATTTGAACTGAGTCTCTCATACAGCCACAAGCTCCGTAATGGGACGGGCTTAGCTGAGTAAACTGGGAAATCTATTCTTTGGTACTGTCGTGGTGGTGTGAGGCCCGGAGAAGCGGAATGAGAACTCACATGGCGCAAGAGGGGGGCCCTGGGTGTGGTAACCAGTCCCTCCAGTGTTGAAACCTTAGCGGGCAGTACTGGGTTTAGATGGAACTTTGGAAAGGCTTCGTTACGGTTATTTGCCTTGGTGGTATTTGACTGTATCTTGTGGGTAAAGTGTATAACCTCTGCAGAGTGTACAACCTATTCGAATAGCCGTGCTCACAGTATTGAGCATCGCTCGGTGATTACAGGTCAAGGGTTAGATTTTCATGAAAATGAATTGTTTATGGAAAATGCTTGGGGTTGGTAATGAGGAACTGGACATAGGATGGAAATATGATTGTGATTAAAATGTTTGTGAAAGCTACTATTCTTATTACTGTTTTGCTGCTTTGCAAATTACTACTGTTATTCTTAAATGTTTGTAATGCTCATGAACCATAGCCTATCCTTTGTACTAAGCCATGCATGTAGAATATTAGAATTGCATTACATGCATGACTTCTTCGAGTGCTCAAAGTACTCACCCCACAACAACACAACTTCAGTTGAAGAAGAAGCAACCCCGCTCAGAGGAGGAGTATCGGGAGGAGACGACAAACTAGGAGCGAGCCCGATCGATTACTGTGGCAAATTGGTTGGCGCCACGAGTTTATTTTATTTCATTGCATTTGAATATTCTAATAAGTCTTAGCCTGCGAGGCGATCTTTGTAACTTGACCATAAGGTCAATCAACTAGTTTGAATATTTAATCAAAGTACTTATTATTTCGTTGGTTATGGTGTGATATGTACCAATGTTGAGACTGTGTGCACTAGCGTGATCCTGGACTAGTGCTGAATACACAGAGGGTCCGGATTTGCAAGCTCGGGTCCCGACATAAGTCAAAGCCCGGAAAACTTACTCCATCAATTCTCCAATCTACAACAGAAGAACGACTCCTTTTCAACTGGGAGAATGTCCAACACAAGAAGGAATCCATAACCTTCTCCACAAAGCAACCAAAAGAGGAGCAACAGAATACTCTTTTCTTTGTCTTAAATCCAAGAAGACCAAAGAAGACAACACCCAAATAACGTACTCCATCAACTCTCTGATCTACAACAAAAGAACAAGAACTCTCCTCATACTAGGTTATGAATCCTCCGGTGCTGGCTCTCAACTGCCACACCGACCAACACGGCTACACGACAGGGCCGACATCCCTTCGGCACAAAGAGTCCCACCGGACCCCACTAAACAAGTTACCACTTCAAAATCATAGCCATAAATAATACCATAGCCTTATCAAGACTAACATATAACCTACCAACAAGTATCAAAATAACAAAATAAGCAATGTAGCACAATGCAACGATAACCCATCCCTTTCCTACTGTGCATCAAAGTGTGTCAAGTTTTAAATTAATTAACCATTCTACACCAAGTTTTAAGGTTATTGCCCTAGGGCTACATTTTAAAGGTTCAACCTAAACCATGTTTCTACTTTCACACAGCAAAATTTTTAATTCATTCTAGAATTACTCACTACATTCAAACACCATGGACCTGAAGCCCGCTCTGATACCAACTGTAACACCCCGGCGCCAAACACGCCACGGATGCTACCAAATCTCTAAATAACTAATGACACCTCTAATGAAAGAATAGGAATTAACCTCTGACTCTTAAAACTGGCTTAAAACTAAGCCACCGAAATTTTCAAAATTTTGGCATGACCTTTGTAGAAAATAGGACATCCACTCAGTAGACAAAAAGAACATTTGCAGTTAACATATATCCATCACACCTCGACAGTCAACTAGTAAATTACGCAACGACGGACAACACATTACAACCTCATTAGTTATAACCAGACTTAATGAATCAGTTAAAAGGATTGATGGTGACCGAAGTCGTGCACGTGCTTCTACTCCTATCCCAGCGAGTCAGCTTCAAGGTACCTAAAAGCATAACAAACAAGCGTGAGTCCAAGACTCAGCAAAGTGCAATAGTAACGAAATGTAATAAAAATCAAGCATCATCCAATTACTATGAATATCATAGCGTACTTATATTCTAAACTGGACATAATAACTAAAAGGAAATGCGACGAACTCCAAGTACCTCAACTAATTCAATTACATTCTGAAAACCGTTCTCATACCTCGACGTGCATCTTTGGATGAGTCCACGACTCACTCCTCAACCTGTACTTGCCATCATCTCATTAACAATAATTATCATTCACTATGCAATGCAATGCAATGCTTTTATGCTCAAATGCATCCTTTTAGCCTATACCACTATAGCTGAGTGCACACCCGTCATTGTACACCCTCTCATTCCCAACCATCCCGTGGCGGGGCCTACTCTTACTGACTCGCTCCCATCCGTGGATGGGACTATGAGGTAGGATTTTTTGTGCCCACTACGTGTGAGCACAGAGGCCCTCATCAACATGGGGCGCCTCTTCCATCATGAATGCACATATACAAATGATGCTTATAAACAATTCATACATGGCATCATAAGTATTTGCTCTTAAACATGACCAAAAACATAAACATAAACATCACATGGAAATCATCATCTGCATGTCATAGCAACTGTTATTTTCATTATCACAATATGCATTTTCATAACAAGACATCAAATCACTTGACATTCTCATAACAAGGCAATCATCCTACGAGACATGCTCATAACATAATTTAAACCATAGTATGCAATTAATCGTAACACGAACATTCAACTCATTCCCCCTAATAGCAATGTAAAGGTTGCACTTGCCTTTAACCTCGGCGATAAATTGATGGTCCATTGCAGCGTTAGAAACCTCCAACCCTAGAGAACAACGAACCAAGATAGGGCAAGGCACGATTGTCACATTCACAAACTTATCGGAAAATTGAAGAAGCATGGTTAAATAAGAGTATAATAGCACACTAGACTTTATACGTTTGAGAAATAACAATGGCATAAACAATTTTAACCCTTTTCTCCATTTAAAGCATACAAAACTCTAGTGATAAACATTACTCCCTATCCCAATAATACAAAACTCTATCATCATTAATCAGTAGTTATTAGTTTAACCAGCTATATATATATATATAGGAATTCCGAGAGAACTTCAACCTGCAAGTACGGACATACTAACGATGGTATGCATAGAGCCACCTTAGAGTTCAAATAACATCTTACCAAACAATCCAACTAACACTCATCAAGTCAAAATAAGGTGTGGGTGATATAAGCAAATAGAAATTATGCATTTGAATCATATTACTCTATGTTGTGCAACATTAATTGGCAGAGCAATCACCCCACATGATACGGTAGATTAAGAAGATGACAAATTGCAGCAACATGGCCTTACCAGCAAAGATTTAGATAGCGGCAACACACACACACACATACTAATAAATCATGATTATGCAAAGACGCAGTATCGTACACTATTTTATATCCTTAGGAAACAACACCCATAGCCACTACAAAACACCCTTCCTGGACACTATGCACAAAAGCTCAACCCTTGAAGCATGAACAACAGACACGGATATATAGGTATGTACAAAAATTTAGCAATGCATCGATTCTCGCATTTCAAGTCCATCTCTCAACCTTGCACACTTAAATCACCGCGATAACATAACATAAACCTTCTAGGCATTTTATCAAACACCTAGCATGCACAAGGAAACCAAATACCACAATTTCAATTGTTTGAGCTCTCACCACAAGAAGGCAAGGGGGAAGGGCCATGCTGCTGGCTGCTGCTGCTGGTTGCTGCTGCCGCTGCTGCCCAGCAGGGGAGAGGAGAGGGGCGCCGATCCAAGAAGGGCAGGGGAGGCGCCGAGCCAGCAGCTGGAGGCGGCGGCCAACAGAGGAGGCTGGGGCGACGCCGGCCAGGGGGAGGGGCACAGGGGGGAGCCGGCCGGGCTGGAGGTGTAACACCCCGGCACCCCGTGCCCCGAATGTTACACCCTCTAGCACCAACAATTACAAATCGCTAAGAATAAATATTCGCAAAGCAAGCGAACAACTAGGAGGTTGCCAAAATTATTAAAAATTTCGGCAGTACCTCCCCTAAAACTAGGACATCCACTCAGCAGACAGAAAACATTTGCATTTATAAGATATCATTCTAGCAGGTCCTTAGTTAACCAATCACACATCCAATAGAAATTAATCAACTCCACCACATAATTATTACAGAACAGGGACTCATTAAACATAACCGCAAACAACCTTTTACAAGATTTTTTCATGAGCTATTAAGATCAGAATTATAAGTCAACTTGATGGAACGGTGATGATGCAAAGTGATTGTACTACTACCCCCATCCATGCATGCCGGCTTCAATTTACCTACAAACATTAAATAACAAGCGTGAGTTCAAACTTAGCAAAGTACACGAGAATAACAATTCCAATTTATCGAAGTAAAACAAGAGCTTGACCATAAGAGCAAGTAATACAAATGAAGCAACATCCGGACAATACGCATTTATACCCATTTAAAGCAATAACTTGACCATATCTAAATTACCGCAATCAAGTCATCAACTTGATAATAAACCCATTCAACACCCAAGAAGCATCACTTGATTCTAAATCACAATGTCTCCCGACTCAACCACCCCTTTTTGCAACTCAAACCATTTTCATCAATTTTATTTGAGTTCATAACTCGACTTCACCCCACTATATTCATACAACATAATTAGCAAGGCAATGAAATGTGCTAACTCATCAAATTCAATTCAATCTCCCCTTTTGGGTTGAGTCCATGACTCAACCTTCCTTTACCATAGTCGCAACCCATATGACATACCATTTACCACAAACTCATTATTAAAGATGCAATGCACATGAATGCTCTTTTCGATGCACGTACCGGTACAGCCGAGTGCCCACCCGTCGGTGTGCACCCTCACGTCCCTTCCATCCCGTGGAAGGTGCCTACTCTTACTGTCTCGCTCCCATTCACCTCAATGAATGAGACTACGAAGTAGGACTTTCGTGTTCACTACGTGTAAACATAGAGGCCCGCATCAGAATGGGTCGCCTCTTCCTTTAAGGAATGCACAATGCAATTTACATGAATGAAATGCAACCTTTCATTCATTGCCAACACTAACATAACCATAACCACATATATAAACATAGCCAATTCTCACATTCATAAGTTGCCAGCGGTACTAGTCTAATCAGATTCAACAATAAGACATGGCAACACATTACAGCATTTCTGTCATGCAATTAACGCAAGTAATTTCAAACTACATTCATAATCATCTAATCGATTCGCACACATACTCAATTCCATTCCCCAGATGAGGCAAAGTTAAGTACAACTCTTGTAAATTAACCACGAGTATCCATGTACCCTATACTCGCTACTCACTGCAATATTAACAAAGGTACAGTAAACTCACCGAGAGTAAGGCTTACTAGTGACCACTCGAATCCAATAGCTAATCACGTCCTCGAAGGGATGATCACCAATATAACTCATACTTGCCACAATCAATAGAAATTAGCCATGAACAGATAAATAACAACGAACAACTCAATTAGGCACACAACTCGATGTACTTGCCTTTACCGACGCGTGAGGCAACTCAGGGTCGAGACCACCCCCGAAGACACTCTCCCTGAAAAACAATGTTGCGCACAAGAAACAATCAAAAACCGACTCAGAGCAACATTGCTTAACACTCCCACACTTTAATCCAAAATAGTCCAAATTACAACTAACGAAATTCCGGACAGCCGGCACTGAAAATGTCGTAACTTCCAAACGGCTAATCCAAAAAGGATGAGCCCGGGCTATAAACGATTGCAAGAGACAAATCTACAACTTTTTCTACAGCCGACCAATCAGGAAATGCACCCATTAATCTCAGATTTGCGACGAACAGCAGACAAATACAAATGAACTCGTTCTGGACAGCATGCACCAAAATGAGCATAACTTGGGTTCTACAACTCCAAATCACATAAACGAATACATTTTCTCAATCTACCCGAGAAATTCTAACTTTTTCTAGGCAATGAAAAAGTCTAATTCGGCCTCTAAGATGCTCTAACCTGCAGAAGAACACAGACTGAACCAATCGCGATAAGAATTGGACAGCACTCGGTAAAATAGCCATAACTTTTAAATGGCTGAACTAAACTTAATGATTTCAATCTCTATTGAAAGGTAATTCGATTATCTACAACTTTCGCAATAGCCAGAACCCCAGGAAACGCTTGCAGAATTTTCAATTTCGCGTTATAACAGAGCACACGAATCTGCCCGAACAACAAAACTGCATAGCTTCTAGGGTTCCACCTCTAATCCATTCCATACACAACCAAACAACCAATACAGCTCCATGGCAAGAACCCTAACCCAGCCACCCAACCACACCCAAACCCTAGATTTAATCCTCACCTTGGCTCAAGGGAGAAACCACAAGGGGGAGGTTGCTGGCTGGAGGGGCGCAGGGCCAGGGGGGAGGCGCCATGGAGGAATCCTGCTGGGGGGAGGCGCCATGGAGGAGCTCTGCTGGGAGGGAGGCGCCATGAAGGAGCTCTGCTGGGAGGGAGGCGCCATGGAGGAGCACAGGGAGGAACCAGCCTGGCTGCTGGGAAGGAGGCACGTGGAGGAGGAGTCGGCTAGGGAGAGCAATCGCCAGGGAGAGCAATCGCCAGGGAGGAGGAGACCAGAAGGGGAGGCTGCAGCCGAATGGGGGAAGAAGAAAGGAATCGGGTGAGTGGAGCGAGAGGAAGGGGAAAAATGAGGAGAGGAAAAACTCAGGAGCTGGATTCTAGGGTTTTCTCGTAATTCCTCTCTTCCTTTTTATACTCGAACACTTGGGTGCTATTAATCAAAAGGCTATGGGGAAAAGAAAATCCTTTAAGAAAAACTTAAATTGCCCAACAACACAATTTATCTCCTTCCGGAATAAAACCGAAAGTTAAGAAGACGAAAACACCACTGGCCCAAAAACCTGGCCAAAGCTAGCAGTATTACAGGAGGGGTGGCGTCGGTAGAAGACTGGAGTAGAGGGGCCGGCCGGGAGCTGGAGAGGAGACGCCGGCCAGAGAAGAGCAATCGGCCAGGGAGAGCAGGGCGCCAACCAGGGGAAGCAATCGGCCAGGGAGGGGCCAGGGGAAATGGCGGCTGGGGGATTTTTTTCTAGGGTTCCCTCTCTCTAATCTTCCTTTTATACTTGATCAAATGGGTGCCACTAGTCAATAGGGCTAGGGAACAAAAAGAAATGAAGCCCCTCAAAAACAAAAACCAAAGGCCAACTTTAAACCCTTAGCGCGAACCAAATAAATTTTAATTCTTGGCACGAAAAGACAATTATCCGGAAAAAGACAAACTTGCTGCAAAACTAAACAACTCGGAAGATACCTCATTCCGAAAACTAGGGCAAAAATCGAAAACCATTAATAAAAGCTTCACTTGCGCGACGAAAAATAATTCCTCCCGAATAAAAATCCTTGAATCACGAAGGTGAAATCATTACCGGCTGAAAACCCTAGCAAAAGAGATCTTCAGTGAAATTTTGGGCGTTACATTCTTCCCCCTTAAAATAATTTGACCCAGAATTCTATGCCTTTTAGCTCTAATAGTAAGAATGTCATTGAGTTTTTCTGTGCCACAAGATAACATGATATTCATTCATCCTTAACAAAAAGAACCACTTTCTTCACTTGAAAAATCACACCACTTTTATTCACATGGAAAAACTTTTTAAGACAGAAGTATTCCATAACACTGGTAACATCAGTTCACCTTTTTTTAAAAAAAAACTTTGACAATCGCTCCACTTTGCTCCCAGAAGACCAACTCCTTTGTAAATGCAATAGGGGTATAACAGAATCATCCAGTTTTAATTTAGAACAATCTTTCTACAAGAAATGAAATATTAATGAAAATAAGTCCTCTTCCCAAATAAAAAAGAACCTTATACAAAACATTTAATCTCTCAAATCGATACCTAACTTATGATACACTAAAAAAAGATTTGGACTGAACTTAAATCATGAGAACTCAATACTAAAAAACATAATATGGACTAAACTTAAATCATGAGCACTTAAGATCAAATATAATCCCATAGCACCTATAAAGAGATGACACTAGAGAGAGTAAATTTTCATCCCATGAAAATCAGCATGAATTGCACTCCCGCATGAATAAGCTTGCAAACATTAATTTGATGGAATTCCTTAAAAGCTAGGTTCATCGAAATCCAATGTTCAACCTTCTAACAGATCACTACATAGATTCATAGTACTTTTACTTCCCCCACATCTTCTTTATAACCACAAAAACACCACAATCATGATGAAATATTAATATAAAATTATACAAGTTATAGTATACAAAATATAAAATATATAACACTTCTATAGAATAGTACATCACTATCGCTACATCTAGGTCGGTTCTTAAGTGTAATGCCGCAAATCTCTTTTGCTAGGGTTTTCGGCCGGTAATGATTCCACCTTCGTGATTCAGGGATTTGTATTCGGGAGAAAATATTTATCGTCGCGCTTTTGAAGCTTTTATTAAAGGTTTCGGTAATTGCGCTAGTTTTTCGGTTGAAGTATCTTTCGAGCCGTATTGTTTAGCGGTAAGTTGTCTTTTCCTGACATTTGTCTTTTCGCGCCAAGAATTAAATTATTTGGTTCGCGCTATTGGTTAAAAGATGGACTTTGGTTTGGAGGGGTTTTTAGGAATTTCCCCTCCCTCACCTAACCTCTCTCTCTCTTTCTTCCTTGTGTGGCTGAAATTGTTTTGGCTGGCTGTTTTTTCCCCAATCCTCTTGACCGCACAGCCAGGTTTCTTCTCCCGAGCGCCCAGCTTCCAGGCTCCTCCTCCTCCCTGCAGCCCCTGTCTTCCTCCCTGCCGAGTGCCCTCCAGGCTGAGTGCCTCCTCTCTGCACCCCAGCTCCTCCTGCCGAGTCCCCTCTAGGCCGACGCCATCTCTACCGACTCCCCCTGGCTAGTTTCTAGCCCTGCCGACTCCCTCTAGTTTCCCTTCCGGCCAACGCCGCCCTGCGCCTCCTCCCTAGCCGGCGAGCTTCCTTGGCTCAGCGCCCCTCTCCTCTCCCTTCTTGAAAGCAAAGAAGAAGAATCGCCAGTCAGCAGCAGAGCAGCTGGCATCACCATTGGAAGAAGAATGGGATGTGGTGCCTCCTCCCTCGGGCGGCCGGCGTCACACCTCTCCAGTCGGCGGCACCTCCACCTCCTTCCTCTCCTCCTTGGTGGTAAGTAGAGGTGAAGTTCTAGTGTGGATGAATTGTTGTAGACAAGGTGTTTGATGAAATGTGCACATGCATCTTTCTGTGATTTGATTATGATGTTCATACTAAATTGTAATTTAGTTGTTGCATCCTGCTAGTTCGATTTTGGCATTTTAGATGTGGAATCAAATTTAATAGTTGAAATTCCTGTGGGCAGCCTTCTCAAAAGTTCTGACTATGTTGCATTAGTAGTCCTTATGACTATATGATCCAAATAAGCAACTTGAACGAAAAGTGGGTTCTAACCTTTTACTGAGTCCTACCTACAAATGGCTAAACTTATGCCAAATAAGGCTCAATAATGTTCAGTTAACAAAAAAGCCCAATAGGTGCTAAAAAAAACCACTGGAACAACTGCAAGCATGCACTGTTGGCTTGGCATTTTCTTGATTTGAAATAGTATGTGAACTGAGCACATTGAAATAAAAATTGATGTTTGACCTGGCCAAGTGCCCAAGTGTTTTCTTGCCTTTTTCAGCATGACTGCAAAGCTATCTCAGAAAAAAAATGTAGTGTATTGTCTATCGCTTTATTTTACTAGTACTATCTGTATTAAGATGTCTACACTGTCTAGATGCTGGAACAATAGAACAATGAAATGCAGGTTAAGGAGGAAATTACTATAAAGAAATTATGTTTATCAGTATTAGGTTCTTGAGGGCTCTATGTGTTGTTGTTAATGGATTTATATATATATATATATGCTATTTCTGTATGAGCTTCTGTAATATGTGTCTTATCTTGCTAGTAGTTGTGGAGTGGCCTTCTGGAAATTATGTGTATATAGTGTCTCATAAAGAAATTCATTATGGCAGCATCTTAGTTCTTATTGCTTTTATTCAGATGTGTTAGTATTCTATTTAGCCAATGATTCTGGATTGATACATTTGCATATGAGATCATGTTTATTGCACCCTATTATCTCCCTGATCACTACATTATGCTTAAGTTGGTGTTTTATCCCTAGTCAATGTTGAGTAAAGCGAGCATGGGGATTTAGATACACAGGGGTTCTGTGTTGTGATTGATTGATTGATTGATTGGTCGGAAATTTGTATCTGTGCTTGATTTCTGATTTTCAGGAGGAGTGGCCTCTTCTTTGCGCGCCACTCCAATTCCCGCGGTTTAAGGCAAGTACGTCGAGTAGTGTGCCTAATTGAGTTGTTCATTGTTATTTATCTATTCATGGCTAATTTTCTATTGATTGTGGCAAGTATGAGTTATATTGGTGATCATCCCTTCGAGGACACGATTAGCTATTGGATTCGAGTGGTTACTAGTAAGCCTTAATCTCGGTGAGTTTACTGTACCTTTGTTAATATTGCAGTGAGTAACTAGGATGGGGGTACGTGGATACCCGTAGTTAAATTACAAGAGTTGTACTTAACTGTGCCCTGTTTGGGGAAATGGAATTGAGTATGTGTGCGAATCGATTAGATGATTATGAATGTAGTTGAAATTAATTGCATTAATTGCATGACAGAAACGTTGTAATGTGTTGTCATATCTTATTGTTGAATCTGATTAGACTAGTACCGCTGGCAACTTATGAATGAGATAATTGGCTATGTTTATGTATGTGGTGATGGTTTGTTAGTGTTGGCAATGAATGAAAGGTTGCATTTCATTCATGTAAATTGCATTGTGCATTCATTAAAGGAAGAGGCGACCCATTCTGATGTGGGCCTCTGTGTTCACACATAGTGAACACGAAAGTCCTACCTCATAGTCTCATTCATCGAGGTGAATGGGAGCGAGACAGTTAGAGTAGGCACCTTCCACAGGATGGAAGGGATGTGAGGGTGCACACCGACGGGTGGGCACTCAGCAGTACCGGTACGTGCATTGAGAAGAGCATTCATGTGCATTGCATCTTTAATAATGAGTTTTGTGGTAATGGTATGTCACGTGGGTTGCGATTATGGTAAAGGAAGGTTGAGTCGTGGACTCAACCAAAAAGGGGAGATTGAATTGAATTTGATGAATTAGTGCATTTCTTTGCCTTGCTAATTACGTTGTATGGATATCGTGGAGTGAAGTCGAGTTACGAATTTCAATAAGAATTGATGAAAATGGTTTGAGTTGCAAAGAAAAGGGGTGGTTGTGTCGGGAGATGTTGTGATTTATGGTTTTATTATCAAGTTGATGTCTTGATTTCGAAAAGGTTGGTATGGTCAAGTTATTGTTTTAAAAGGGTATAAATTTGTATTGTCTGGATGTTGTTTCATTTGTATTACTTGTTCTTATGGTTAAGCTCTTGTTTTACTTACAATAAATTGGAATTGTTACTCTCGTGTACTTTGCAGAGTCATCGACTCATACTTGTTGGTTGTGTTGTTGCAGGTACCTTGAAACTGGCATGCATGGAAGGGGGTAGTAGCACAATCACGTTTTGCATCATCACCTCTCCATTATGTTGATTTATAGTCCTATTATAAATAGCTCGAGTAAATTATTGTAAAGGGCTGTTCGTGGTTATGTTTAATGAGTTTCTGTCCTGTAATGATTTATGTGGTGGAGTTTCCTAATTCCTTTTGGATGTGTGATTGGTTAACTAAGGACCTGTTAGAATAATATCATAGAATTGCAAATGTTTTCTATCTGCTGAGTGGATGTCCTACTTTCTAGAGAGGTCATGCCAAAATTTTGTAAATTTCGGTGTCTTAGTTTTAATCCGGTTTTAAGAGTTTTAGAGATTGTTTTCAGTCTTTTAGAAGAGGTGTCATTGACTATTTAGAGTTTTTGGTAGCATTCGTGGCGCGTTTGGCGTCGGGGTGTTACATTAAGTTTTTAGGAAAAATCGATTGTGACAGATGACTTAGGAGAGGGTGTTAATAATAATCACAATCGATTCTCAGATTAGAAGCTATTATAATATAGCACTAGGCACATCACAATCGGTTCTCATCTTAGAACCAATTGTGATGTATACATGTACATCATAATTGGTTTGTTTGTAATAACCGATTATGCGTTCTAATGTTACAACCAATTGTGATGTGTCTAGTGCTACATCACAATTGCTTCTAACTTGAGAACTCATTGTAATATGTCTCACTAAGTTATTTATATCTTTGGGCTGAACTCTCCTCTATTGTTGTTCCAGAGGCTAAAAAACTATCGCCACTCAAAAAAACAGCACATATTCTGGTTGGAGGCAATACTTGTGTGAGAAAATTTGAAATCCTCGATGTTGGGTCCTAATAGGGTGAAGTTGAAGCCCTAACTTGAGGAGATTTCACCACTTTTCCCTCATTTGTGGTTTTCTTCAAAATGTGAGCATTCTTTCAAACCCCTTCAATTTTGCAGTAGGTAATTTCGATATGTCGCCGAGAGAGTTTAGGTTGCACTGGAATTGTATGTATCCTATCAGATTTTACACCCATTATTTGATATGCACACATCCATTTAATTATCTTTGTAGTACTCTCGTGTTAATCTAGAATTATTGTTGCTGTCATATGTTGAATGTTAGAGTTTAATTAGGATGCATAACCTACGTTTCCCATTCGAAGGTGCTTGTTTATAAATGTGCTAAAATGGCATATTTATAAGCCAACACTCTTGAATTGTCCATGTTTTTTTGGACAATTTGAGGAAATACGGTTCAGGCAAGTTCCTAAGCTGTTGTACAACTCCAGAGAAGGTTTTGGTAGCATCTCCCTAGTGTTCTCCAGATACACACCCCTCTTGACCTGTTGTCGAGATGTGTATCTGGAGAACAGTGGGGAGATAGTGCTAAAATTTTCTTTAGAGTTGTACAACAGCTTAGGAACTTGTCCAAACACATTTTCTCGAATGGGGTTAGGATCTAACCTAATTAGAAATTAGGAGTCATTGTTGGTACGTACTTAGTTGGTGAAAAGATAGACATTTCTTTAAGATCATTCAATTCCTCAACTTTGTTAATGGTTGCAGCCTTATTTTGTTTCATTGAAGTCATAAGATTTGTAAGCTACTACATTAATTAGGTAATTCAATATTATTGTTGATGTTTTAAATGTATGTCTCCTAACTAAGGAATTGGAAGTTCTTAAGTAGGGAAGAAAGCATCAGGAGTAAAATTATATATATTGGAACCCATCCTATATTTTGTAAAGGTAATGAAATGATGTCTCAATATTTTAAATAGCTAATTAGCTGTTGCTCTAGTTTTTTTCTTAATTTATTGTGCATAAAACAATTGTAGATAGACTGTGAAGAATGGATGTATCAGAAAAGCCGTGTGAGTGCTAAATTTCAGAGGGGTGTTAAGGAGTTCAAAATAATTGCAGAAGAAGACATGGTGAAGAGGGGTGTAAACTTCATATATTGTCCCTGCTGATTGTACCAATCTCATGAGATTTAACAACTCAGGTCAAATTGAAGACCACTTGATTTGATGTGGCTTCGTGAGGAATTACACATGTTGGATCCATCATGGGATGACAAGTAGTACCCATCTGATATGCAATGAAGACATGCTAGAACCCGACGGGGAGTTTTAGTGTGATATGTTTAACGAGGACAAATTAGAGCACATGTTGCAGAATATGGGGGGAAATTACATGAAAAGATAGTTTGAAAAGTTTAAAAGCTTGATGGAAGACGATGCCAAACTACTATTCTCGAGTTGCAAAGCGGAATATACCGAGTTGGGTTCAGTCCTTGCATTGTTCGAACTGAAAGCAAAACACTGTTGGATAGATACAAGTTTCAATGCACTTTTAGTTCTTCTATTGGATGGGCTTCTAGAGGGAAATGAGTTGCTAATAAGTATTTACTAGTTCAATGCCCGTGCGTTGCTACGAAAAATAAAATTGATAACGAAACATAAAAGTTAAGCAATAAAATAAAATTTTCCTATAAGATCAAACATATATTTCTCCTGATTACAAAAATTTCTATGGTTTCTCCTTCAACATGAATAAAAACCAAATATATTGTACATAATACATAATGCATTCATGACATTAGAATATATTTAGAAATGATATTCTTAATATAAATAAGGCCGCGCACAGAGCTGAGGCGGCGGCTAGGGACGAAAGAGCGGGGTTGAGCCGAGGCCGGATTTGCGGGAGCGGCAACTGGGGAGAGGATGGCTTCATGCAGGGGGCGAGCAAAGTGGGGGTAGGATTGGTTCGTTGATCTCCAAATTGTCAAGCTCACCTTTAGAAACTGATTTGTAGTCCTTAACTACATCAAGCTTTGTGGATGTCTCAAGCCAAGAATTCCAACCATGCTCCTGATAAAATCATTTCAGGACTAATATACAATGAGTAATTTATATAGACATAAGAAAATAGTAAGCACCATTAAGGCTTCAATATTTGTAGGGTTTGAATACAGTAAACCAAGAAGATCACTTAAGATTTTTGTTCGTGCTGAAGAATCTTGACATGATTGCATATATTTAAAGACGCAGACCAAAAACTGAGGAAGGAAAAGGGGAGCCAAGCTTGAAGGGATCAACGAACATTGAATTATGTGACTATCATTATGTGACTCAGACAGACCAAATGTCATTATGTGACTCAGACATCCATAACAACGCAATCTAGAATTCAACAATATGTGACTCAGACATCCAATAAAATTAATTTGTGATACACGATGTCTAACAACATTAAAATGCGAGAATAAAATTAAAATTATAGGAGCATACAAAAACTTAATTTGTGATTATAGGAGCATATCAAAAGATATATCTGTGATTATTGCTTGACCTTTATAAAATTAAAATGTGAGTATACAAAACTTTTCTTACCATCATCTTCTATTATAGGAGCATGATACACGATGTCTAACAAAATTAAAATGTGAAAACTTGAATATATTGGAAAAAATTACTCTATTGGAATACTTAGAGATAGACTCTGAGCCTACCAAAATTCACAGGAAGTTATTGAACAGATTGTTGAGAACAAATAAAGCTGTGTCACTTTACAGGCTGCAGGATACAATCGGTATAGGAAAAATTTCAGTAGAGTGATTTATCAACTTAGTCCAAATTATAATAAGGATCAAAATAATGTTCATAGAGCATACCAGTACTCCAGCTCCTTCACCCATGACAAAACCATCACGGTCTTGGTCCCAAGGTCTCGATGCTGTTTTAGGGGCATCATTCCTCTGCGGCAGTGCTCTGCAAGCAACAAACCCACCAACACCAACTGGAATAATTGTGGCTTCAGTGCCACCAGCAATCATCACATCAGCTTCGCCTCTGCAAATATGGTTTGCTGCAGTGTAGAAACAGTAGTTTGAGGTAGCACAGGCAGTTGAGATAGAGTAGTTTGGACCCATGAAACCAATGTCAATTGCAAGCAGGGCAGATCCCATGTTTGTTATGGCATACGGGATGAAGAAGGAGATATCTTTCTGCACCCCTTCTCAATAAGATTCTGAACAGCATCAGAAAACACTGTGAGACCACCCATACCAGTGCCCACAAGTACACCAGCCCAGGCCTTGTCAATCTGCCAGAGAGAACACTTACTAATTAGCACCAAATATCCTTTTTCTCCACCGATAGTATCAATGAAGAAAAAAAATATAGCAGTCTAATAAAATGGAGTTAATGAAGCTACTGTCAGCCCTAAGCAAACAGAAGAAGTCTGGTGTGCTAAAAGAGAATGTGACTTAGTCCAAAAGTGCATCTTTGCTATAAAATGATAATAATACAACGGATTCATCAGTGCAAATACAGATTTTTACAAAGCTTGTGTTTTACTCTAGAAAAAAACCATTAGTGCCCAACCGGTCTTCTTGAGATTAAAAGGGAAAAATAATCCCTCGATACTATGTAGATACTTGATACCAATTTAAATAGGCACACGCCTATATCATTGGAACCCAACTAAACTACATGTATCTTGAACATTTTTGCTAAGTCACATGATCTTACACTTCTGGAACAATAGAGCCACCCCCACGACAAGTTACTCTCACAAGTCTACCCTCTCCAGCTCATCAACCCCTGGCAATCAGTGTCAAACAAAAGTAAGTTCAGACAAGTAAACAATTAGAAGAATACAACAAAAGGCACCCTTATACAATGAACTAACATGAGGTCATAATGGAAGTGTTCTTATTTGAGAAGATAAGGCCAGGTTAGTGCTGCTACAATTGGAAAACATATTATATGGGCTTTTTAAGCAATAGTTTGACCTATAAAATTGAAAGAAATTTTATTGAACTATGTGCACAATCAGTTGATACATTTGCTTCCATGAGCTAGCGACACCTAGATTATCAAATATTAGTCTCCCCACGAATCCCATATATTTTGTTCAAAAAGGGAATATGTTATATCTAAACCAATACATTCATCTGTGGGTAAGTTTGGAGCTTTCCTTATGAATAAATTATTTGTCACCACAAAATTCATCCTAAAAAATACATTTCGAAACAAAAGTGGCATCCACGACCCGTTGCTATAGTGAATTTATGTTATAAAAGCGCCATAAGTTTTTAATACTCAATTTTGTTGTTACTGTTATCCCAAAATTTTTCAGCCTTTAGATTGGATTGATTGGCTTCCTGTAGTTTGATTAAATTAACATAAAAACACGACAAAAGAGATCAATTTTACATTGATATTTTGACATGAAACTTGGCAATCTGCTCAATCTGTGCTTATTTGTTAACACATAGAACAACTCAACAGGAGACTATCATTGTCACTAAATCTATGAGGAAATGTAATATCTGCTCCCATATCTATACTCAAGGTAGATATTATATAGTACTGTTGTAACACCCCGACGCCAACGCGCCACAGATGCTACCAAAACCCTGGTTCACTAGCGACACCCTTTGGACCCACCCATGTCCGAAGGGATTACCGACACACGATAATTCTCCACAACAAAATCACTTGAACTGAGAATTTCCAAAGAAGGCATAAGATCCTAACATCTATACGAACTTGACTGCCATCAACCACTAACTCTAAAACCAATTTAAAGCTAAGTCACCGAAATTTACAAAATTTCGGCATGACCTCCCTAGAAACTAGGACATCCACTCAGCAGACAGAAAACATTGCAGGTATAAGATATCATTCTAGCAGGTCCTTAGCTAACGATCTCACATCCAATATAAATTAATAACTACTCCACAACGAACAACATATTACAACCTCAATCCATATCACTAAGCTTTACAAATCGATTTAATTAGTTTGATGGTGACTGAAGTTGTGTATGTGCTCTACTCCCATCCCGGCGAGTCGTCTGCAAGGTACCTAAAACAGGAAACAAACAAGCGTGAGTCCAAGACTCAGCAAAGAACACAAGCGTAACAATTCCAGCTTATCGTAAGTAAAACAAGAACTTGACCATAAGAGCAAGTAATACAAAGGAAGCTACATCCGGAAAATACGCATATGTACCCATTTAAAACAAACTGGACTAAACCAAAATTCCTCGCAATCAAGTAATAAACTTGATAATAAAACCATTCAACGCCAAAGAAACATTACTTGACTCTAAATCCAACGTCTCCCGACTTAACTACCCCTTGTTGTAACTCAAACCATTTTCATCAATTGAATTTGAGTTCATAACTCGACTTCACTCCCCGATATTCATACAACATAATTAGCAAGACAAGGAAATGCGCTAATTCATCAAATTCAATTCAATCTCCCCTTTTTGGGTTGAGTCCACGAATCAACCTTCAATTACCACACTCACCATCCAAATGACACACCATTTACCACAACACTCATTATGAAAGATGCAATGCACATGGATGCTCATTTCCATGCACGTACCGGTATTGCCAGTGCCCACCTGTCGGTGTGCACCCTCACGTCCCTTCCATCCCGTAGATGGAAGGTGCCTACTCTTACTGTCTCGCTCCCATTCACCTCGATGAATGGGACTACGAGGTAGGACTTTCGTGTTCACTACATGTGAACACAGAGGCCCGCATCAGCATGGGTCGCCTCTTCCATTATGAATGCACAAATGCAAGTTTCATGAATGAAATGCAACTTTTCATTCAATGCATACACAAACATACCATATCCACATACGCACACATAGCCAATTCTCACATTCCTAAGTCACTAGCGGTACTTGTACAAGCAGATTCAACCGTAAGGCATGGCAACTCATGACAGCGTTTCTATCATGCAACTACATCCTACGGCCACCGAACCATGTTCACACAATACACTTGCAGTTACATGCTCACATATACTATCTTTATAAAGGACTTAACCGTTTGAACCAAACCCATGTTAGTCCCAATCACTCAAACAATCTACTCACTATAATTAACCTTACTAAGAGCTCGGTCTCACTTAGAGTTCATCTAATTAACAGAGCAACAATTAAACTAAGGAGCATCACATATGAACACACATCCACACTCGATAACACGGTGTACTTGCATCAATTTCCTTAAACTTTTAATCATCATAGACATTTTCATAAGAGGGAGCACTTTCTAGTTATATCCAAGCAAGGCTTACCTCTTGCGTATGCATCGACAATTACTTACGCTAAGAGCAAACAATCGTTTAATCCTCCTAGCAGCAATCTAGGGAATGCACTTGCCTTTTATTGAAGACGGCGCGAGGAGGGGTCGAGGTAACCCCCAAAGACCCACTACCTGAAAACAGCAGTCACAGGCTATTACTCGCATTCGGGACAACTCACTTCAACCTCACTTAAAACATTCGATACAAATCTGAATTAAACATTTGCAGGCATTACTACGATCTACACGAAATTCTCCATATTTATCTAGGTATACAGGATGCTAATTCAATCCTCTAGCATAAATTAAATATTAGCTTAGAAGAAAGAACTACCAAAAGCACATATAAAAATCACCAAAACAATTGCTCATAAAGTGGAGGATTCACGAATAACAAATAATGATCCAAGTTCATTCTCCAGTCATCACTTTACAGCCATCATAGTCAATACATCTTCTATGTGCCCACAAAGCAAAAAGACAGAAAGAAACTAATATGGACCCACATATAATATAATTTGCTAATGAGATGAATACCACATTTCAGTCACCAACTCACCATGCATAAGTTACAGATTTCCACTACATTCAAGCCCTCCTTACCTTGACTCAGCAGGATAAATTTGCTAGCAACAAAAGAAACTTTCCCAACACAAAACCAATGAACAGGCAAACAAATAGCAACCATAGAATATTATCAACAAAACTCAATTTCCATCCTAACTCGTTTTCATTGCCATCCAATTCACCATTTGTCACAAGCAGGAATAGCTCCACCTAAAAGGTTTCCTACCAATTATACCGATGGTTGCAAAGACAAATCTTCAGTCGCAATGCAATATCAATAAAAAAACAGAGATTCTGCAGTCCATTCAAAATCAAGAAACGCAAGATGCCGATACCAACTAATCAAGATAATATAAATGCGCAATCACATTCAACAAACCTAAACCTTCTAGGCATTTCATCAAACATCTAGCATGCATACTAGAAACCAAGCATTTCAATGGGATCTAGGGTTGAACCTCACCACAGGAAGGCAAGAGAGGCACTTCAGCTGGAGGGAAAGGAAGATCGCCAGAGGGAGGGAGGGTCGGTGCCGGAGCTGGCCGGAGGGAACCACTGCCGAAGCTGCTGCTGGCACTGCCGACCTGCTGCTGGCATCGCTTCGGTTGAAGGAGGGTGCCAGCCAGGAGAGCCAGGGGAGGCTCGACCTGAGGGAGGAGGGAGGCGGCGCTGGGAAGCTCGGCCAAGAGGCGCGCCGCCGATTGGGACTGGAGCGACGTCCGGAGGGGAAGGGAGGCGGCGGCGAGCTAGGCTGGAGAGGCGCGCCGGCAGGGGAGGCGGTCGGCCGGCCAGGGGTGTGGAAGCAGCAGTGAGCCGGAGGTCGAGGGAGCCTGGCCGAAGCTAGGCACCAGAAGCATTCGGCCAGGGGAGCTTCGGCCAGGAACGAAAAAATCTCCTGGACTCCCACCATTTACAGCCACACAAACTAAAGGGGAGAGAGAGAGGTTAGGTGAGGGGGAGAAAATTCCAAAAAACCCCTCCTAAAACCCAAAATTCAACATCTAACCAATAGCGCGAACCAAAAATCTTGGAAAAACCACTTGCTATATTACAACTGTAATCTCAGCTATAATTATATATTTCCAATAAAACTTGTAAGCCAGCTATATTTATGTCATTAAACCAAATAATAATTCTAGAAATACTTCATTTGGATGAGTTTCTAGAAGTAACAAATTCTAGAAAAGCCAAACACATCCATTTATCTCAACCTAGCTTGATGTGCCATCACTGATGCATAGAGCAAAAAACCATGTCCTCCTTTCCCCCTCTAATCTTGCGACTCACCAAACAACCAATTTTGTGGGATAATCAAACACATGAACAAATCATATCAGTCCATATAAAATATCAGAACGCATCAGGCAAAACCATTGGAAACATAAACATAATTATATAAACTATAAAGCATACAACAAGTGCTTTTTATTATCCCAAAAGGGAACAAATGCAGGCACCACGTTACGACACTATAAACAACAACGCCAATCTCCACTACTATTATCGGCAATAACAATCTCTCTCTTGTGAATCAACAAAATAAAGATAGTGATAATTGATTGTATCTTAAAACATATCTTTTTATGGCTTCATACAATGCTTGTCATCGGTTCTTTAGACAATCAAAGAAATAATTGATCATCAAACTGATTATATCAAACTGCAAAAAGAGTATTCTTGAATTAGGCACTAAAATAAAGCGGATAGCTCGAAATATGGCAAACTGTGAAGGGAAACACACATGGCAAATTAACAACTTAGACCTAGAATGTTTCAGATTTACTTTTCCAAAGAATTAAAATGTACACAACCTGTGCCATGTAGAACCAAACATCAATTACAATTTTGAACAAGAAGGGTTAAGTCAACAGAATTTCTTAAATAAACAGCTAGGTTCATGAAGCTTTTAGTATTCGCTGACCCACCGTGCCAAAGCCGCATAATATCGATAGTACTTGACAAGGAGTAATACCTTGATTACTGACTAGGTTATCCATAGGTCCAAATGGCGTCAAGATTCTAGTTCTTGCAAGGGTCTAGGATGGCCAATAATATTATATAGAAAGGGCTTTTTCAAATTTCCCTTAGAAAAATGGGGTGTGCATATAAAAGCTTTTGATGGAATTAATAAAGAAAAGGTACGCGATATTGCGAGTTTCACACGAAGATTAAGATCAAGATATGCCGAATGATTGGCCGAGGTTCATCATCTATAGGAACCATTGAAAGATGACATTTTATTGCTATACCTCGAAGCTTTACAAGTTCATGCAATCTGTTTTGACCATTCTTAGTGGCTTGTCATCGGCCCAACCCTCTGAGAATATGCGAAGCGTCTCTATTTATGTAAAATCCAAAGAGAAATCAATTAAACAGCTAAATATTCAACTCCAATAGAACAATACAAACCTTCTCCGTACCTCTTCCATTCCTAATTCCTGTAAATAAATATGAATGCTTTGAAGAATATGATCAAGGTCAACTTCATATATTTTGCTTTGAAGAACCAGAAATGTAACATGTGCCGTCAGAAGTAATATCTCGTGGAGATTCACGACAACTGATAGCAAATAGTCACATACCTTTGTCAACTTAATTAAACATTTAACAAGTAAATCCAAAACTTCGATTTTTACAGCAAGGGACTCGATGGAGTAGGGCATGGCATCTTTTTCTCCTCGAAACTCTTCAATATCCTTCATCTTTTGTCCTCTCGATAAACTAATACACTTACATTAAACGCTCACAGTTTGCAGCTACAAAAGTGCCATCAGTCACTAAAATACACACCACCCATATAGATTGTCAAACCAGAATCGCTATTTAATGTTCCATTGAAATCAGTCTTAAAACCAAATAAGGCATATGTATATGTCTAGTACTAACAGGATAACACCAAGCACAAATACAGATGTGAAACTCAAAAGGCAGGAAGCATATCAAAACCTTGTAGTCATAGAGGTCATCGCCAAAGATATCCACTTGCTCTCACTCAATTTTCCACTAAGTACACATTACGCACCATTGTCATCATCTATTTCTTGATCTACATCATTTTCTGCATCATGAAATCCATTAACCTTGGCATCCATATTTACATCATCTGTTGATGCTTCACTACCACTCTCTTCAATTTGAGGCTCAGGTGACAAGGAACATCTGAGAAGGCGTTCATCCTGTAAAAATGATAAATATAAATAAGACAGATCAAGTGACAAAGAGACAATGCTATTGTAGATTACGAAGTGTTTCAGACTTTCATTAGCTGCCTCACATATCGTTTGTTATTGCACATACAAGTAGAAATAACTAATATGTGCAGCATGGACAATTAAGATTCCGATAGGGAGTGATAAAATCAACAGATTATTCACAGAAAAGTAATGCCTACAAATACAATAACTCTCAGAAAAGAGCAAAGCCACCTAAAGATACGCAGGCAAAAGAAGTTGCAGCATCAACAAATCTTACATCAAATATACTCTCATATTCCTCTAAGAGAGTTGTGACAATGCCTTGAGCGCTGTTAGCGGCATTTGCAGTAGCAAGAAGCTGAGCAGAATCATCACCATCCAATAACAAGAAATGGAGTTCTGCAGAGAGATAAAGAAAATGAATTGAGCAATAAATCGTCAAGAACAACGGATCAAGAAATGGAGTTCTGAAGAAACTGTAACCAAAAAAGACGCATCGAAAATCGACACCAACCAAACCCATCCCCCACGAATTCACCCCCCAGGAACCAAATCCAGAAACCCCCAAATCCCAAACCAATCCATCCAAGAACACCAAAACAAATCTCTCCGATGGCAAGAAGCGCACCTAGAGAGAACCACAGAGAGGAGGCGGTAACGGCGGCTGTCTCGTGTGGTGCAGAAGCTCCACATCCCCGATGCATTGTGACGCCGTGCACGCTTGCTTTGCCTCAGCGCGGCGTGGGGAACGATGGGCGAGGGTGCGTGTATCGGGAGCGAGGGGGCCAGCGGCGAGAGGGTTGGGTGGGGGTGAGGGCTGAGGAAAACGGCTGTGGAGTGCGGGGTTGATCCGAAGACGTGGGGATGGTGCAGTTGTCGACCGGGGGTGAGACGAAGACATGGGATGGCGCAGGACGAGAGGGCACCGCCGCCGTCGCTCCCCCCAGGGCCCCGTCCTGGTTCTGCTGCTGCTCCTTGGGGCCGACGCCTTGCTACCAGACACCTGTTGCCGTGCCGCAAGGCAGTGCTGCTCATGTGGGGTTGGGTCGGGATGGGGGTTAGGGTTTGGGGCGGAGGAAGACGAAGAGGGATGGGACGGGGGAGAGTAGGGGAAAAAGAGGGGAGTGCGGGGGCGGCGCTACTGGAGGCGAGGAGGCGTCGCGTAAAACAAGAGCGCTGAGGGGGGGCTGAGAGTGGGGCCCACGGGAGAACGGACCGTCCACCAACTGCTACTTTATAATAGTAGAGATGAAGTAAAGAAGCTACTATATCCCATAGGAATGGAAATAGAAAGGATACATAAATGTCCGAATAATTGCATCTTGTACCATATCACGAATAAGGAACTACATGTTTGTCCAGTTTGCAGTATACTTTGGTACAAACAAAAGGAGAAGCGTAATGACAAAAAACATAAGAGCCAGGGCAACGACGGTGAAGGGGTCACTAAAGGGGCACCGGCCAAGGTATTGTGGCATTTGCCCATCATGCCCCATTTGGAGCAGTTGTTTGTAAATCCTAGAGAGGCAAAATTGTTGTATTGGTATTATAAATCTCGAAAGGAAGATGGTAAGTTGAGACACTCCGTTGATTAGGTTCAATGGAGAAACATTAATCGGAAACATGAAGAGTTTGGTGCCGAGATGAGGAACACAAGCCTACACTTGAATACAATTTCATATCATCTCTGATCATCTCAACCAATCAAGTATAATCATCCCCAAAAATTTTTAGTGCAAACACTAACTGTACTCCATCAACTATTAATATAGATCATATAACCAACCTTGTCCTCCCACTACTTCAAATAATAAATGAAAAACTGTAGTTTTATCATAACCCACATCCAACCTCATTTTGTCTTATCCATGGAATGGTGTAAAATTCCATTGGGATCTTAATTATGTACTCTCTTATAATTAAATTTTTGTAAGACACTACACCATCATTACTATAATGTTCGAGACATCAATAGCTACCAAGAGAGATATAACTTCATATTCTCAATTCTTTTCAAAGACTCCTCCAATAATACTGTTATCATTGATATTGACATTCTCCATTCCATTTTATATTATTTTAATTAGTAACCAAACATAATCAAGAATTCAATGTCATACCTAAAAAGAACATACACAAGGAATCTTACACCACAGTAATGTTTTAATATCCTTCACCTTTTGACTACCTGATCATTTGGATTAACCTATCAACACACGGTCATCACCAAACCTCACTACTGTAATTCTTTTGATAGCACATTAAATCTGAGAGATATAATTAATTCATCAAAATTAAATATTTTGCTCATTCTCAGTGATCAAAGTCATTCACCAGGATCCCATACTCTCCATGACACCCGTGATTTACAGGCTTGATCAGAACATCCTTAATCACTATTCACTATGGGTTCTTCTAGTAGCAGTGATATGATATGATTAGTGTTGGTCAAAAGGTAATCATTACATTGTTAAATTTCTTGCCAAGGATTATAGCATGTGATCAACCCATCCCCCATGGACTTTACATAGCTTGGTATTCCCTTCCATACTAAGTAATGCCAATAATCTCCACCAAACAATTAATCCCAAAAATACCTCACATTAGGAATTTAATATTTTATTCACAAACAAGAGGAAATAAAACTTTGTACAAAGGAAATTTTTTACAAACTTGTATTGAGTTCACTTCCAAGAAAATAATTACATTGCATGGAACGATATGTTTAATGAAAAACAAAGGGCAATTTTTTAATTAAAAAAGGAAAACCCACGGTTATGGGTACACAACCACAAGATTATAAAATTAGAGCTCCACAACAGAAGGAAAGAAAATATTGTTGCACTAGGAACTCAAAAGAAAAAGTTTTGTATAGCAAAAGCAAAAAGGTTAAGCATACATGATAATGCTGCAAGTGAAAAGGCTTGACTGCGGTCTGAAATACTTTACTACACATTCTTGTTTAACAAAGAAAGCTATTTCCTTTTATCCCAACATTACTTTGTTTTGCAAATCAGGAAATACCTTTAAGACACATGCATATCTATCACTTATAAAACATGGGGGTCTTCCAACGTTCCACTAGAGTTTTTTATGAAAATAAAATAGGGCTGCCATGTAAGCCATGAAACCCAAAAATTACGAGTACAGATCCCAAGCATTCCCTTTAAATGATATTCTGAATAACAATCCAATTTTTTTCCCAATGGATTTAACCACCTGCAAATTCACTTTCCAAAATTATTCAAATATCAATATAGTAAACTCTTAAAAAGATTCACAGAGTCCACTATTCCATCATAAAACTATCCAAACACACAATAAATTGCTTCATAATATTTTATTATTCTATCTTGAAATTTCAAAAATAACACAACCTTATTGTAAGAACCAAATTGTTCTAGAGGAAATCTAGTGCATAAACCTTAGTGTAAACTCTTTTATCAAGGACATCCTAACAATAGACGATCCCAAAAGGACTTTAAATTTAAAACAATTGTTAAATTTCATCAACCCATTGCTTAGTGATGCTCAATACCAATTCTAGTGCACATTTATTGCACTCTATTGATTCTTGTGAGGACTTGCCTTTATGACTAGCAGGTCTCTATATGCATATTGTATTAGTCCCATGATTAGTGGCTAGTACACACATGTTTACACCATTGATAACACATCCGTACACGGCTTATATTACATTTGATACTAAGAGTTTTAATTATACAATTGTACTACAAACTGTAATCCATAGTAGCGGAAATCCAAATCCTTGTGGTATGCCCATCCAAAACCCACAGGCAACTAACAAGATAAAACCCTAGAAAGAGTCATTATCAAATTCCCTGTAGCCTGCATAGAATCTCATATTCTTCATCTACCAAGCCAACAAATTAAGCAAGTTTAAGTACTTATGTACTCAGCAAGACTTATAGTGTTTCACAAATGCAGATATTTTAAAATGCAGGTGAGTCAAATGAAGAGGTTTCTACGGTTATTTTACACTGGTGAAAAAGAATCATAAGCATGTAATAGATTACAAACAAAATTTGTAAAATTAAGTAGTAAGAATGGTATTAAAATAATAGCAGAGTAAAATGTCTCATTCAACAACCCACCATGACTGAATCATATCAATTCATTGACAATCCCTAGCATAAAGCATTAACTTTCCAACACATTTTTACATCAATTCTATTTTGAAATACCAAAACATCTAAATAGTGTTCCTTCACCAAGTCTCCCATGTCCACGAGCATGGCTTTTTGAAAAAATTCAAACTCTATAGAGGTGTACAGCTTTACCCAGAAGAAATGATCAACCCCATTCACCTAGCCAATAACACACTTCCTTTGGTCTATCGACAGGGAGATCATAACATAATCGTTACATTACATTGATCTATCTTTGCACTAGCTTGATGATGTTAAAGCCCTACTATGGTGGCAAAAACAACACACCCAAGACATGATATCATTCACACTGTAACCAAGGCAGTCACTCCTGCTATCACCATTTCTCCTCAAAGCAAGACATACACCGCTACAATGGTATGTAGAAACTCCTACATGCAAACTAACCCAGAATGCCTACGCTACTCTAGCTTTCCAATGTGCAAAGTTAAATCTAAATAACTTAATAGGTTAACGCCCCCATACCAGCACTTGTAGTTGTACGGTTATCCCGTAGATCAGACAACACTACATTTGATACTTAATTCGATCCGAGCGATAACCTCTTCCTATATTACGTGTAAGTCACATGCATATACGTCTATTGCCAATAATCGTCCGCATCAAATTTATAGTTTTTACTTTTACCAAAATATCAACAACCTTTAATGTAATATCTAACTTTTTTAATCATATCCAACCTTTTTAAATTATAAAGAGTAACATGTTTCCTTACTAAGCGTGGCTAAGCATTATTATATGTAGTTGCATATAACCATGTTGATGTTGTGCATTGTCTAACCTTATTTTAGGGTTATCAAGGTTTACGAGTCGATATTTATTAAGGAAGTTTCATGAGATAACAGGTATATCTACTAATACCACAATGTAGCAAATTTAATGAAAATATGAGCATGCATAAATGGTTTTAACAAAGCAACATAAAATAATTTAAATAGTAGGATCAATATGATCAAAGGGGTGCTTGCCTTGCTCTACCTCAAGCAAGTGTATCCTCAGGCACATCGATGTCTACACGTATATGAAGTAAAACAACAATAAAACAATAAGAGGCAAAAAGAAGTCAAATAATACAGAGATTAAAATGAATTGAAATAGGAGGTTCTGGTGATAGAAATATTTTCAAATATTGATTTCTTATTATTTCCATTATTTTGCCTATGTTAAGGACTTTTAGAGTTTGCATTTCAAAGGTTAGGCATTTTAATAAGATTCACATGCAAAGCATGTTTAAGTAAATTATTTTAAATATATTAAATAATAGTTATGTTTCATAAAGTATTTTTACATGGGTTTATGGCTTTAGCTCTTCATTAGTGATATTCCAATCTTTTCTTGTCTTTGTGCTTATGGCAATAAAGTCATTTAAAGCTTTAATCCTAGTTAAGTCAAATTCTGAATAATACTATAAATCTAGTATACATAGGGTTTTAGAAGCTATCAAAATTTTATTTCTTAATACTTTTTGAAGTTTAATTTCAATAGTGATGGGTATCCAATTTTAGGTACATAGAAAATAATCTATTTTTGAAACCTATCCAATCAATTTGAAATTTAAATATTTTGGTAGAAATAGGTTTCTAGTGATCTCAGGAGTTTGTATAAATTATTTCATTATTTTATGGAAAATGGTTTACATACTTCTATTAATGGCCATATTAGGGTTTTATTTAAACTTTATTCCAAATAGATCAAACTATAGTGCAAAATTAAATATTTTATATATGCTGAAACTAAATGATTTTAGATTAATTTATAAATTTATTTCACTTTATTTTGACTAAGAACACAAAAGTTATTAAATTTTGAATCTTGTATGCATTGAAAATCTGCTGAAAATTGAAAAATATGTTTTCAATCAGAGAAGGCATATTACTCATTTTCCCTAGATTTTCTTAGGTTTTCTTTATTTTCTCAATCACTGACATGTGGAGACCACAAGTCAGTGATTCAACCTTATATTTCATGGTTAGCTGGTAACTCAATTAGGTGGGCCCACGTGTCAGAGACTCATTTCTTTTAACCGTGTTTAATTAGCTTAACAGTATTTCTGACAAGGGGAGCCCACATGTCAGTCACACAACTTAATTTCCCTGTTAATTTTAAAAGGCTTGAGAGATGGAGATGGCTGTTAGTGGTTGTATGCGCGTGTGAGGTAGGTGGCTAATAGGGGGTCTAGCTTGTTAGTGGTAGTAAGAAAAGCATTACGACCTATGGCTTGCCGGTGGTGATTCATGGTCGGAGATGACCGAGAGTGTTAGCATTGGAAGCTATAGGGTGTCAAGGCGCATATGGGGGTGGGCTTAGATGTGGTCAGCGGCTATCGAATGGTGGTCGGCATTATGCTTAGGTGGCGGCGCACATGGCCGAACAGCGGGGAGTAAAAATTAGTGACTCTCATGCTTGAACAACAAAGGAGTAAGCATTGTGGGGTTCCAAGGGTTCCATTTTGGTGGCTTACTGTGGTGGAGGTTGGCTAGTGTGAGCTACCTTTGAGCACAAGAGTTGAGGAAGAAGGATGGTGGTGCAGTGTTGTTTTGGTTGATCTGCACTGCAAAAAAGTGGGGGAAGATAATCACTAGATGCTCAAAGTGTTATTGTGCAAAGGAATTGGAAAACAAAGCACCAAAAAGCTTTGATTTGTTTTCTCCCCTTTATTGCTATTCTTGGCAATGGCGAGGACAGTGGTGCAATTGGGGGGTGCTTGGCTATAAGAAGGGTGAGAGGGGATGCATGAGGCTAAGCGAAGGCTCTATGGCTTATGTAGACAATGGGAGGTGGTGGCAACAGTGCCCTTGAACCCGATCGAAGTGTGAATGGGAACTCGGGTTGTAGGCAATGCCGCTAAGTTCTCTAGTGCTAGGGAATGGTCGAGGTACAAGAATGGCAGGGCATGGCAGATGCCTTGTCGTGGCAGTCAGTGTTGCAACATTCGCTTGTTGTGTCTATAATATCGCAGATTATTTCCATGTTAAGGAAAATCATGTTGGAGGCGTGGGCTTATCTTTGAGATTTCAGATTTGGATTTTGGCCCTTGTGGGAAGGGTTCCTCTAATCCTAGCCCTTCCCCTCACCTAATCCCCCACCTAAATTCCTCTCTTTTATTTTTTGAGGCAGCTTGGCTGCTCCGAGCCGACACCTCCCCTCCCTTTTCTTGCTTCCTTCTCCCACAAGCCTTTGCGTTCTTCTCCCTCCCCAAAGCATCTTCTTCTTCATTGGGTTCTTCTCCAGCTACAGCAAGCCTTGGGGCTTCTTTCTCCTACCCCAAAATCGAGCTGCTCCTCCAAACCGAGCTCCTTGTAGCAGCCCTTCTGCCCCAAGTAGCCAAGCTCTCCCTCCTCCCCCTTGTTTCTCCATGTGGGTAAGTGAAGGTAAGGCTTCCTAGGGTTTGGATTGGGTGGTTTGCTTGCTTTTCATGGAGGAGCCCTGCTAGTTTGGTTGTTATAGGGTTTTGCAAATTGGAGATTTTGGAGGGAAATTGATGGATCTAGAGCTAGGGGTTAGTTCTGAAATTTTGAGCTGTGCAGACCCTAATTTTGGATCCACGATTTGAGGTCCCTAGGGTCATTTCCTGAGGAGTTGTCTGTAGAAGAAGTTGTAGATCGTCATCTCAAGTTTAATTAGAGACCAAGAATATGATTTTTAGTTCAGCCGTTTAGGAGATATGGTTATTTTTGAGACTGCTATCCAGAACTTGCTGTTGTTAACAATAATCTTGGTTTTGTATTGTTTTGGGCAATCTAAAGCCATTTCTTGAGGGGTTGGTTGTTGAAGAAATTTTATAACATGGTCTTATATTTAATTAGAGTCCAAGAACATAAATTTTGGTTTAGCCATTTAGAAGTTATGCTAGTTTGAATGCCTGCTGTCCTATTTGGCATTACTACTGGCAGTAGCTTCATTTTGTGCTGTGCCTATCTAGTTAGAGACCGAATTGGACAATTTCAATAACTAGAGAAAGCTAGAAATTTTTTTGTAAATTCTAAAAATATCATCCTTTGCTTAATTTGAAGTTGTATAGAAATTATTGTGAGTTTTCAATGCCTACTATCCTGTGAGTGGATAGAGCAGTCTTCGGAGTTGTATTAAAGAAGCGTGATGACCAAACAAAAAAAAGTAAAAAACTAGGAAATTATGGGTTATTACCTATAGATTGCTTAAATCTTTTTGTTTCATAAGTTTAGGCATTAGAGGTTGAAAGACCTTGTGGAGGTCTACCTATGTTTGTGATGAGTATTTGACTAAATTTGAGTGTGTGTTTGAGTTTGATTTGAATTGGATTTTCAATTTGAAGCAATTTAAGCTTTGTATACCTTTTCTGGTGCTACCGGCCAAGGTAGCACGGTGCTACTGGCTGAGCGGTAGCACCGGGTCCCAGACTCTGAATTATAACATTCGGCATATATTGATTCGATTGACAAGGGAAAAATCACTAAAGACTAAAGAATCAGCCTATTAGCTTTTGTTCTTAAACTAATCAACCTACCAATCCTTCAAATTATAGCACATATTTTATGTAAGTCATTTACTCTACGAATGATAAAGGAACACATACTTAAGAAGGAATCCAGGAGTGACAAAGCAAAACATACTTGATAGGACATACAAGGCTAGAATCTGCAAAGATTTTGTAGTATAAAAGAAGGTACACAACTGTAGTATCTGAACCAATCTAGTAAACACATTCAAATGATTCATACATAGATTAGACCTACCAAATAAAGAACTAGCCCGTGTAATTAGTTCATCATGACACGGTAAAAAATGGATTCACATAGCACAATCACTACATCAAACATGAGACGGCCAGCTAGATAAATAAAAGAGCACAAAATTCCAACTAGAGTGCTAGTATCTTGCAAAACTGGGTTTCAATAGAATGTATGTGCCCACCGACATCACCAAACGAAAGGGGAAAGAGCCTCAAAGAGATCAAGACCGTAACCTGCATGCAGAAGAAACCTCAGAAATTAGCCAACAACAACTGAATTCACCTCAAAAGAAGCTAAAAAGAAATCCTTGAAATAAAAAGATAACAAAAAGAACCGGAAGGGACAATCGTATCAGGAGGTCCCATGGGCGCAAGCATCAATCTTGGCGGGCCTGGGGCTTGAGCGGCTGTAGAATGGGATGACGACGAGGTCAGTACAAGTGGCGGTGGGGTATCAGAATGGAATTAAGTGTGAGATTATCAGTAGATTGCCAAAAGACTAATGCAGGGTATGAAGCGTCAGCCAGATGTCTCTGGTTCTAGGATGGCCTTTAGTTGCGGAGGACCTGTCATGTATATATAATGGCATTTCCTGGGGCAAAATAGGTACCTCTGCATCAGTTCCATGGAGTGTCACACGATAGAAAACAGATACAGATTTCCCGTTAGATGAATAAACAATGTTGCGAACCTCACCAGACCATTCTGCAATGGAATACAAAATGATAGAAGTAAAATAGGAAATATAATTTCTCAACAATTTGGACTGCTTTGAACTTAAGCCCTTCACAAAAGAACAAATAAACATCTGATATAATAATGACAAGAAATTTACCTGGAGCATGCGCATTCAGAATTTTGTTAACAATGTGCATGTAAAAGGCATCAGGAGTGAGATCACAAGGATACAAATTGGAAAAATTACATACATAGCCTATACATTCCAGCATGTCATCTAACATGTTCAAGCTACAAGAATTGAAGCAGCTTTGAACATAAAGAAAAAGAAATGATGGGCCTGATTATCGAGTATGCTAAGAAGGGTTGTATGGTTGCCAGGTGGTCAAACAAACACCAGATGATGCCATACTCAGTTTGTTTTCCGACGAAAAATTATGTCCAATTATTTTAATTTACTATGATGATCAGTCACTAAACAAGAAGGCATGTTGTGTTCATGACAGTTCTCTTGAAGTTGTGTTGCAACAACACCTCTTCAATGTTTTGGAGCTTTGTTAGGGGGTGTTTCTCTTATATGTGAGGTTTCCTTTTGATGTTGAATCTAATTATAACCTGGTAGTCCCAGCATAACTCCTGTTACCTTCCTGATTGCTTTCTATAAAAGTTGGGCATAGCCTGCGTTCTAAAAAAACAACACCACTTCAAGTGATGGTGATAACCATTGCCCGTGACAAAAACCTAGAAATCGATTTAGCAAAACCATTGGTCACTAGTTTTTCCAATAGAAATGTGATAGCTTTCCTCCTAACTAGGCATGCATCAGGCGTCAAGTCTGATTTTACCTCTATCAACAGATCAGCAATTGCTGCAAACACTTTGAGTTGCTCTAATTGGATGCGCCTCTTCACATAAGAACATAGCACATAGTTAACAAGTTTTTTGCTATGTCGAAGGCTTCATTTGTCTGCTTACTTCGATTCCACGAATCCACCCATCAGCACAAAGCATTATAAACCACAGCAGAAAGGAGTCAAAGACACTAGCCCAACATAACCTAATACTCATATAGAAATCTAGAAATACGCCCAAATCATGCAAAAATGACTAGAAACCTCCCACATTGATCAATCCTACACTGCACTATACACTAAAAGCTAGGGTTCGATGAGCGATCACTAGTGATCGAGCGGGCTCACCATGGGATGTACTTGATGGTGAACCCATCACCCTCGACGCGCGTCTTCACGAGGGACTCGGGAACTCTCTTCCCAAGCTCCCTGAGGACATCAGCGAGCGGCTTGCTGATGCCCTCCGTGGGGGCGGCCTCCTGGCCACTGCGAAGTCATCGTTGTCCTCCGACGGGAGGTCCGGCTCCTATAGCCGCCGCGACGCCTAGGCCTTCACAGCGAAGGGGTGTGTCAGGAGAGGAGCCGGTGCACGGCGCCCGATAAGGAGACAGGCTAGGGCACCGGGCGCCATGGCGGGGATGCGGATGGAGGCGGGGAGGACACGGGGTTTGGTTGGGTTTTGGAAGTGGGGGATCGAAAATGTATTGGAGCTTGGGAGTTGAGAGGTCGTGGTTTGTAAAGAACGAAACGGAATTCTTTTTCCTATAATATGGTAAGCATTATTTGCTAAATTTACGGGCGTATATGTCAAAACCCAATGAGTAGGACTGTAACACCCCGGCGCCAAACGCGCCACGGATGCTACCAAAACTCTAAATAACTAATGACACCTCTATGAAAGGACAGGAATCAACCTCTGACTCTTAAAACCAGCTTAAAACTAAGCCACCGAAATTTACAAAATTTCGGCATGACCTCTCTAAAATTAGAGGTCATCCACTCAGCAGACAAATAAACAACAATTATAAGATAATCACAATACTAGTCATCCAAGATGACACATACTAGCAGAAGGATAAAGGAATTATCACACAACCAACTGGTAAATAACAATTCCGCAACAACGAATAACATAATTACAACACTAGTCAAGACCAGACACTATATTTATTTTAGGTGGGTTGAAGGTGACCGAAGTCGTGATTGTGTCTCTACACCCATCCCGGCGCGACAACTTCAAGGCACCTAAAAAAACAAATGACAAACAAGCGTGAGTTCGAAAACTCAGCAAAGTGCATCAAATCAACATAATTAACCAACTAACACATTCGAATCAACAACAAGATTAGAACTCTCATATGAATCAACCAATACATGAAACAAAGTATATCAATACATTTACCTCGTTGCGTATCTCACATACATACCTCATTAAACCTCTTTGGATGAGTCCACGACTCCATCCCAACTCCTCCCATTTCCATTTAACACCCAAAGCTTATCATTAGCGATGTAATGCAATGCACATGCTCATGTATGCATCTGTTTGGAGCTCATACCGGTATTGCCGGGTGCACACCCGTCAGTGTGCACCCTCATCCCCTCCATCCCGTGGAGGGTGCCTACTCTTACTAACTCGCTCCTATACACACGCGTGTACGGGACTACGAGGTAGGGCTTTCGTGTTCACTACGCGTGAACACAGAGGCCCGCATCAAAATGGGTCGCCTCTTCCATTATGAATGCACAAATGCAATTTACACAAATAAATTGCAAATTTCATACATATAACCATCTACATGAATATCATATATTCATCTTCATCCTACTCAACCAATGGCATCAAATAACTTTAAAAGCCAATTCATTTAACATTTCTCATTCACTCATGCAAATCATGTACTTTGTTGCAACATAGTATATTCCAAGTGATTAGCAACAATTCAACTCCTAGCATCATACCAAGGATTCACTTGCATCATTGTCACATAATCATACATATACTCAAAATTATTAGCATAACCATATTTATAAGCATAAGCAACAATCAACATCCTTTTAACCTTCTAGATTGAAACACTTGCCTTTAACCCACACGAAGCGATGTGGCGCGAGGTTGAAGCCACCTCCAAAGCCACAACTCCTGAAATAAACATTGCGCAATTTATTTCACACAAATTAAAGCCAACAACAATAACAAATAATTCCTTTCACTCATTACAACAAACTTTGCCACAAAACAGCCCCCAATCTGAATTTCAGGCAAAACTGTTTGGGTAGCCTACTGAACCATTGCATAACTATTGCTATACAACTTCAAATTGAGCAAACAAGGACATTTTAAGCATCTTCACAGAATTTACTAACTATCTCTAGGAAATTTTAAATTCCAATTCGGCCTCCAATTTGTTCTAAAGTGTAGAACAAGATTGAATCTTCTACTAGTTGCAATTTGAACAGCAAATGGTAATTCTTTCATAATTTTTTAATGGTTGAACCAAAATTCAAGTTATTAGACTTTAAATGAGCACAAGAGGATGGGCTACAATTACCCCATAGCCATTTGCTCAAAATCTGAATTTAAAGTCCTCAAATTGAACTCTGAAGTTCAGACCAAAACACTGAACATTCAGCAAAATCAGAAATCTGGACAGCGACTTCCAATTGACATAACGTGAGTTCTACTACTCCAAATCACGCAAACGAATACATTTTCTCAATCTACCCGAAAAATCCTAACCTTTTCTAGACAATTAAAAAGTCTAATTCGGCTTCTAAGATGCTCTAATCTATAGATGAACACAGACTAAACCAATCGCGACAAGAATTGGACAGCACTCGGTAAAAAGGGTATAACTTTCAAACGGTTGAACGAAATTTAGTGATTTTAGTCTCTGTTGAAAGGTAATTCGATTATCTACAACTTTTACAACAGCCGAACTCCCATAAAACGCTTGTAACACCCTCGAACCGAAGCTCCAACACACTGCCAGCGCACAGCCCGAAAGAGACGAGGATTTCCCTCCCAAATAGAGTCACTTTCCCCGCCCCCCCAAGATTTCAGATCTAGTGATGTGGACATCACTCCTATGCATACGCCTGAGACTCCTCCAGTTGTGATGCAATGACCCATCACAAGAGCACGAGCACGGCAATTGAATCAACAGGTGAGCTCGTTCCTAAGTGCCTGTGTATATACTTGTGAGGATGGTATGCTACCTACTGATATTATTGATTATATTGTACTTAGAAACTTTGGAGAGGATCATGAAGGCCTTGGGAACCAGCAAGGGCTAGGAGGGAGGCAAGGAGGACGTCCAAGTCAAGTTGGAGTCCCAATTCATCTCGGAGTCGGAGTCCCAATTCAACTCGGAGTCGACTACCTCGGCCACCAGGAGCAGTGTTCACTAAAATCGTCGCCCAGGCCACAAACGGACTCCGATTTCAATGATCCATATATGTATCGAAAGCTAACGAGATAATCTTTCCAATGGCACTTGTTTCAGGTCAATTGAACTTCAGAGTAAATAGGAATACGCAAAAAAATTCAGAATACTTTTTCAGTCCGAGTTCGAGTCCAGTTCGGCCTCAGCAACAGCACTAACTTTAAAGTGCCATAACTTTTGATTCTGGAGGGCTCTGGAGACCCATGAGTACACGTTTGAAAGATATCGGAGTCTACTTCCCAAAGGATCCAACCTCACCTCAAAATTCCTTCAGATGCGTCCGAAAACTACCAAAAACCAAACATTGCTTTTTCAGTCCGAGTCAAACTCTAGTCAAAGTAGGCTTGGTGTTTTCAATTTGAGTTGTATTAGATCTCCAATGCTATGGACGACCCCCTCCTGCTCCCCTAGTATAAATAACCACCCAAACCCTCATCTAGAACTTGGGTTTTGCTTAGATTAATTCTGTCTTTGAACGGTGTCGCCGTTCATCGGTTTGTGGAACCCCAACTCGTGTGCTTAATATAATTCGCAATTTCAGATTGCTTCTTCTACGTTCTTGCTTGTGTTCTCGATTCACATGTAGGGATAAGCCTTCTTGGCGAGGTCAACCGTGTTTGTGCAAGGTTGATAACCAACGGAGCCGTGGTGTAGCGATTGCTGGGTTCGGATCGGTTCTGATCGGAAGCTGGATCGTCAACGTTGAGTCTCCACCAATCGACTTACCTCTACCTGTCGGAAGATCGGGCCACCGTGCGCATCAAGTGGTATCAGAGCCTCGGTTTCCCATCAGGTATCATTGTATCCGCTTTAGTTTTGTTTTGCCATCGTCCTAGAGTCCAGAAAAACTGCCCCACAAAAAGTTCATCATCAATTCCACTGTCCTACAACCCTTTGAGCCTTGCAATTTCATTTTCAGTATCGTATTGTTGAATATTGATCCATAGTCATCGTCTTGTTGCTGGTTTGACGTCGCGATTCTAGTTGCTAGTTGTCCCTGTCCGATGCCCTAGTTATTGTTTTGCATCAATTATCAACCCATCGTCGCCAACCCTAGAACCGAACCAAATTCTTCTTGGTTGGTCCTTGCCGCTACTCTGCATTATAAAACCTATTCCGCAAACCCTAGATAGGTTACGAGCCACCTTGTGTCAATTTCCCTGCACCGCTGGCCATCCTTTTTCACCCGCAAACTTAATCCTATTCTAGCCTAACCGGGAGAAAGATCTGAATTCGCGAGCAATTCCAAATTGTGCAGTGTTCACTAAAACTGGCATAACTTTTGCATACGAACTCCGATTTGGGTCTACTTTTTTTGTTTCGAAGGGGACAACGACGCACATCTGAAAATTCCCCACATCTTTAGACCTGTGCAATTTTTGACCCTAAAAAAAACCTCTAAGACTGAGTTTCGGCGCCCGAAAGTTTGCTATCCTGTTTTGTCAATTCTTTTGGGCATCGGTTTACTGTCGTTCGTTGCTCCAAATTGTGAGATTTTTGTTTCTCCTCTAAGTTAAGAGGTATATATTTGGGTTAGAAAAAAAAAGAAGTGAAAAAAAATAAGAAGAGAGAAAGAGCCAAACCGTCAAAAAAAACAGAGAGAAGAGAAAGAGAAGTAGAAAATCAGAATTGCTTGCATCCTTTGAGTCCTTTGTGCTTTGATATATCCCTTGCTAGGTTGAACTAGTTCTAGGAGCACGCTTAGGCCAGCAACTATGACAAGAACTTTGAATCTTTATTCAGCTTTGCTAACTGTTTTCGAAATTTGCTAATCCTTGCTACTATACTTTGCCTTCCAAGCTCCACTTTCTTCTGATCAGTTCAGGTTCAATCCGGCAATCGCTACACTCAAGCTTGTCACGGTATCACGAACCAGCCACCGGTTGTACCACCTGTTGCTTTGGTAAGAATCTTGTAAGAGCGTGGTAAGATGTTTGAGTGTGAGCGACTCTCTATCACCACATCCTAGTAGTTAATAGGGGTAATACTTTGTGTTATCTTCTGTTTTATTACTAACAATGACAGGACCCCTTACAAGAGCTAGAGCTGCGGGAGGCGACGATGATTTCCGTAAGCTCTTTGAAGATCTTAGAGAGGATCTCACGAAGAGGGACAAAGAGCTCAAGGAAACCCTTTCTGTTCGGGTCTGCTGCCCCTCCATGAGTAGGGCGCGTTCAAGAAGACCATCATCGCCATCACGAAAATTCGAAGTGAGTAAATCTAACCATGTGCAGGCACCAACAAAGAGTTATTCATCGGTGGCTTCCACGGGTCGAACAACGGGAATTGTGTGCCACCGATGCAAGGGGATGGGCCATGTCATGAAGGATTGCCCAAGTCGTCGAGCGTACATTGCAACAGAAGAAGGTGGGTACATTAGTGCTAGTGATGTTGAGGATGAATATGATCTTGCAGCTAACCTTGCAGATAATGAGGATGGCCATGAGACGGGCGACGATGATGAGGAAATTTTAGGGACCGCTGCCACCAAGAATTATAGGACAATCATCGTGCAACAAGTGATGAGCGCTCAAATGGAGCAAGCGGACAAGCAACAACGCCATAATTTGTTTCAGATGTACCTCATCGTCAAGGACCGTCGTGTTCGTGTCATAATTGATGGTGGGAGCTGCAATAACTTGGTGAGTTCAGATCTAGTAGAGAAGCTTTGCTTGCCCACACGCACACCCTCATCCTTACCATATTCAATGGTTCAATAACAGCGTAAGGTGAAGGTAACACAAAGCTGAGAGTGTAATTTTCCATTGGAACATACCATGATTTTGCTGATTTTGATGTAGTGCCTATGCAAGCATGTTCCCTTTTGTTAGGCCGTCCATGGGAATTTGATACTGATGCAATTCATCACGGTAGAAGTAACAAATACACTCTTATGCACAAGGGGAAGAAAATCACTTTGCTTCCTATGACTCCTGCTGAAATTGTGCAATGTGACAAAGAGAGAGCTGAAAATGAGAGAAAGGAGAGTGCGCTAGAATCTGAAAATCAGCAAGTGGTTAAAAATGTTTTCCCACCTAAGAAAGACAAGAAAGAACCTAGTTCTAGGTCCGAGGGAATTAAATTGAAGGGTGGTGTTATGCTTGCTACAAAATGTGACCTTGCTGAAATTAATGAGAATGATGCACCGTGCTATGCTTTGATATGCAGAGATGCTTTGTTTTCATTGGATGATATGTCCAGTACTTTGCCTCCTGCTGTCACTAACATTTTGCAGGAGTATGTGGATGTTTTTCCTGCCGAGATACCTCTAGGACTCCCACCCATACGAGGGATTGAGCACCAAATTGATTTGATACCTGGAGCGAGTTTGCCAAACCGAGCTGCTTATAGGACCAACCCCGAGGAGACTAAGGAGATTCAGCGCCAAGTCCAAGATCTTTTGGACCGCGGGTATGTACGTGAGAGCCTTAGTCCTTGTGCTGTTCCTGTTATTTTGGTTCCTATGAAAGATGGCAGTTGGCGCATGTGCGTAGATTGTAGAGCTATTAACAATATCACAATAAGGTACCGTCATCCTATTCCTAGGTTAGACGACATGCTTGATGAGTTAAGTGGTTCTATAATTTTTTCTAAGGTTGACTTGTGTAGTGGATACCACCAAATAAGAATGAAACTGGGAGATGAATGGAAAACAGCCTTTAAAACCAAGTTTGGATTGTATGAGTGGTTAGTCATGCCTTTTGGTTTAACTAATGCACCTAGCACTTTCATGCGCTTAATGAACGAGATTTTACGAGCTTTCATTGGAAAATTTGTGGTGGTTTATTTCGATGATATTTTGATTTACAGCAAGTCGTTACATGAACATCTTGATCATCTACATGCTGTTTTTGATGCTTTGCGTGTTGCACGTTTATTTGGTAACCTCGAGAAGTGCACTTTTGCAATCGAATCTAGTATCGTTTCTTGGCTATGTTGTGACTCCGCAGGGAATTGAGGTGGATGAAACCAAGGTGCACGCGATTAAGAGTTGGCCAACGCCCACGACGATTTCACAAGTGCGGAGCTTCCATGGACTTGCCGGATTTTATCGCCGCTTTGTGAAGGATTTCAGCACCATTGCAGCCCCATTGAACAAGTTGACGAAGAAGGGAGTTGTGTTCCATTGGGGGCAAGCACAGGAGAATGCCTTCAACCTTTTGAAAGATAAGCTTACTAATGCACCTTTACTCCAACTTCCTGATTTTAATAAGACCTTTGAGCTTGAATGTGATGCTAGTGGGGTTGGAATTGGTGGTGTTTTGATGCAAGATAGTAAACCTGTTGCTTACTTTAGCGAAAAATTGAGTGGTCCTGTTTTGAATTATTCCACGTATGATAAAGAATTGTATGCTCTTGTGCGATCTTTAGAAACGTGGCAACATTATCTTTGGCCCAAAGAATTTGTTATTCATTCCGATCATGAGTCACTAAAACATATTCACAGTCAAGTGAAACTGAATCGTAGACATGCTAAATGGGTTGAATTTATTGAATCTTTTCCTTATGTTATCAAACACAAGAAAGGGAAGGATAATGTGATTGCTGATGCCTTGTCTAGAAGATATACCATGTTGTCCCAACTTGATTGTTGTATACTTGGATTGGAATCAATTAAAGAACAATATGCTAATGATGATGATTTTAAGGATGTCTTGCTGCATTGCAAAGAGGGAAGAACATGGGACAAATATGTGATAAATGATCGATTTGTGTTTAGAGCTAACCGCCTATGCATTCCAGTTGGATCCGTTCGTTTTCTTTTGATACAGGAGGCTCATGGAGAAGGTTTGATGGGTCATTTTGGTGCCAAGAAGACAGAGGCCGTGCTGTCCGCTCACTTCTTTTGGCCGAAGATGAGGCGAGACATTGAGAGGTTTGTATCCCGCTGCACTACATGTCAAAAGGCTAAGTCAAGATTGAATCCACATGGTTTATATATGCCTCTTCCTGTTCCTAGCACTCCATAGGAGGATATATCTATGGACATTGTTTTAGGGCTGCCTAGGACCAAGAGGGGGAGGGATAGTATCTTTGTGGTGGTTGATAGATTTTCTAAGATGGCTCACTTTATTCCTTGTCATAAGAGCGACGATGTTGTTAATATTGCTAACCTTTTCTTTCAAGAAATCGTTCGCTTGCATGGTATGCCTTCTACTATTATTTCAGATTGTGATGCCAAGCTTTTGAGCCACTTTTGGAGAACTCTATGGAATAATTTGGGAACCAAGCTGCTGTTTTCAACAACATGTCATCCCCAAACCGATGGCCAAACCGAGGTAGTAAATCGTACATTATCTACTATGTTGAGGGCTGTTTTGAAGAAGAATTTGAAGATATGGGAAGAGTGTTTGTCGTATGTTGAGTTCGCTTATAATAGGGCGGTACACTCCACCACCAAGGTAAGTCCTTTTCAGGTAGTGTATGGCTTCAATCCCCGTGCTCCTATTGATCTATTACCTTTACCTGCTAGTGAACGAGTTAATCATGATGCTAAGGAACGTGCTGAATTTATTCTGAAATTGCATGAAAAGACTAAAGAAAATATTGAAATGATGAATGAAAGGTATAGGACAAGGGAAGTAAAGGTAGAAAGGAAGTAAAACTTGAACCGGTGATTTAATATGGTTACACTTGAGAAAGGATCGTTTTCCAGAATTGCGAAAGTCTAAATTAATGCCTAGAGCTGATGGTCCTTTCAAGATACTTGAGAAAATAAATGATAATGCATATAAACTTGAGTTGCCGCCCGAATTTGGGGTTAGTCCCACATTTAACATTGCAGATTTGAAACCGTTCATGGGAGAAGAAAATGAGCTTGAGTCGAGGACGACTCCACTTCAAGAAGGGGAGGATGATGAGGACATCACTCCTATGCATACGCCCAAGACTCCTCCAGTTGTGATGCAATGACCCATCACAAGAGCACGAGCACGGCAATTGAATCAACAGGTGAGCTCGTTCCTAAGTGCCTGTGTATATACTTGTGAGGATGGTATGCTACCTAATGATATTATTGATTATATTGTACTTAGGAACTTTGGAGAGGATCATGAAGGCCTTGGGAACCAGCAAGGGCTAGGAGGGAGGCAAGGAGGATGTCCAAGTCAAGTTGGAGTCCCAATTCATCTCGGAGTCGGAGTCCCAATTCAACTCGGAGTCGACTACCTCGGCCACCAGGAGCAGTGTTCACTAAAATCATCGCCCAGGCCACAAACGGACTCCGATTTCAATGATCCACATATGTATCGAAAGCTAAGGAGATAGTCTTTCCAATGGCACTAGTTTCAGGTCAATTGGACTTCGGAGTCAACAGGAATACGCAAAACAATCCAGAACACTTTTTCAGTCCGAGTTCGAGTCCAGTTCGGCCTCAGTAACAGCACTGACTTTAAAGTGCCATAACTTTTGATTTCGGAGGGCTCTGGAGACCCATGAGTACACGTTTGAAATATCTCGGAGTCTACTTCCCAAAGGATCTGGCCTCACCTCAAAATTCCTTCAGATTCGTCCGAAAACTGCCAAAAACCAAATGTTGCTTTTTCAGTCCGAGTCAAACTCTAGTCAAAGTAGGCTTGGTGTTTTCAATTTGAGTTGTATTAGATCTCCAATGCTATGGACGACCCCATCCTGCTCCCCTAGTATAAATAACCACCCAAACCCTCATCTAGCACTTGGGTTTTGCTTAGATCAATTCTGTCTTTGAACAGTGTCGCCGTTCATCGGTTTGTGGAACCCCAACTCGTGTGCTTAATATAATTCGCAATTTCAGATTGCTTCTTCTACGTTCTTGCTTGTGTTCTCGATTCGCATGCAGGGATAAGACTTCTTGGCAAGGTCAACCGTGTTTTTGCAAGGTTGATAACCAACGGAGCCGTGGTGTAGCGATTGCTGGGTTCGGATCGGTTTTGATCGGAAGCCGGATCGTCAACGCCGTGTTCCACCAATCGACTTACCTCTACTGCCGGAAGATCGGGCCACCGCGCATCAAGTGGTATCGAGCCTCGGTTTCCCATCGTATTATTGTATCCCTTTAGTTTTGTTTTGCCATCGCCCTAGAGTCCGTAAAAACCGCCCCACAAAAGTTCATCATCAATTTCATTGTCCTACAACCCTTGAGCCTTGCAATTTCGCTTTCAGTATCGTATTGTTGAGTATTGATCCATAGTCATCGTCTTGTTGTTGGTTTGAGGTTGCGATTCTAGTTGCTAGTTGTCCCTGTCCGATGCCCTAGTTATTGTTTTGCATCAATTATCAACCCATCGTCGCCAACCCTAGATCCGAACCGAATTCTTCTCGGTTGGTCCTTGCCGCTGCTCTGCATTATAAAACCTATTCCGCCTTAAAGGAATTCGACCTCGAATTCCCAGAACGCCAAAACACAAAGAAATGCCCACCAAGGACACAAATTTCCTTGCAAACTCAAAACAACCACGCATGGGTTCAAACAGAAAAACAAATTCTCAAATCCAACGATCAATAAAAGAGTTTTAACTTAACTCAGACAAATTTTTTCAATGTTCTACCTCAATACGTTCACTTAAGGACTCAATCATAATAGATATGCCGCATTTCCATATTCAACATATCATACCACTATCTCAAGAATTAACCTGACATAACTCAGTCTAGACATGCCTTTAGCCCCATAACACACTATACCTTGTACTCAATTATTCTTCTCAACAAAGTGGGTATTAATTTCTAAACTCAACAGAACTCTAACTTCCTCTTTCTACCGCTCTACCATGATTCCTCAAACTCAGGATGACACAATCATCGCGAGACACATCCCTTTAACAAGCATTTAACCATTAGTATTTGAACGGTCAGTTAGGGTTCCAAACTTGAACCCCTACAAATCAATTACACAAAACCCTCCTTTTCCAATTGTTTGACCTTCTTCACAAAGACCCAAAATCAACCAATGCTCTCGAAGGAATTAGCCCACTTGTGACATTGTTTTCCTTTCCCAATCACAAACCACGATATGATTTTATTCCATCTTCTCCCAGGCACATCTCACACCCGAGGACAACTAACTAAATCACATGATCACAATCGAACACTTTATTTTGAATTACCATCACCTTCTTTACAACCAACGATATTCTCAACAAAATTCGAACCAAGACATCAACAACCTCCATCATAACCACCCTTATACCACTAATGTTCAACACCTAGCCAAGCTAGGGCCATAAATCATTACCAAGCCACAATTGGTTCTTTCCTTACGTGGGTCCCGCCCTCAAAGTCTTTCACTTAAACACCCAAGCTTAGAAGCAAAATTCTTTAGTATACTCGACAACATACCATGAACATTCATATTCTCAACTCAGGCTAGAATACAAAAGAAGCACAATTCTTTTGAATCAAATGCACCGCTTGCATCAACTTGAACTCAATGCGCCACAATTCACTTTGGAAAGAATTCGACAACATCCAAAGATTACTCTTTTTCTTCTCTAAGTCAAGTAGCAAGGTGTGGGGGATATGTACCCCTGGGGGCCCACAAGGCAGACTTGCGAGGCCTAACTGGACGTAACTAGGCCAGGCCGGCGGCAGAAGACTAAAGGCATACTGGGCCGAGCAAGTTATGAGTAATCAGAGCAAACTCCTTTTAAGGAAACCGAGTCGTATTAGGCAAAGGATGATTGTAATCCAAACTGATATAGAGTCGGATAGATTTGAGGGTGCCAATTCCATCTCGTATCCGAGTGGGATTCCCTATTGTAATCGCCCTTCCCTGCTATATAAAGGGAGGGGCGGGGAGCCATCAAAACAGAACATCAACAGCAAATAAGCTAGCCAATCATAATTCCAGAGCACAGGACTAGGGTATTATCTCCACCGCGAGAGCCCGAACCTGTATAATTTCTCGTGTCTTGTGCTACCATCGAGTTTCCGATCCAGCGCTTAGCCCCCTTTTAATTATTGTCGGTAACAAACCTCGACAGTTGGCGCGCCAGGTAGGGGCTGCGCTAGGATCAATTTTGGCAGGCTCGATGGCGATCTTCGTCAAAAGCATGGCCACCTTCGCGCCAGCCCAGGCGTTCCGCTTCGGAAGTCTGGACTTCATCGCCAACGATTTTGGTCATCTTTCCCTCTCGGATTCGGATCAGATCCAATCTGGAGGCAACCTTGAGGTCCCCTTCACCAGCAAACCACTCTGATCGGGAACAGGCGTGGCCATCTGTCCTTGGGCAAAAAGCCAAAAGCCTGAACCCCGTCTAGAGTTGGAATCGGTTGATGGCGGAACCCGAGTGGTCAAGCATGCTGGAAAACCACTCGGACTTAAAGGTCAGTGCAATTCATCTTCTTGTTCCTCTGATTCAGAAGGGGGCGCGGAAGATTTCCAGAGCTTTCGCAGAATTTTTGTGATAGAAGATTTGCGAACGGAATCCCAGCAACAGAAAGATGCAGCGAACGCTGCAGAAGAAGAACGTCAACGACAAGAAGGCCGTGCGAGACTCCTCCAGAATAGGAGCCGCAACGTTAATGAAGAAATCTTGCAGACAAAGGTGGGGAACCAGTCGGTTTTTCATACGCCTCAGCAGAACATCGTGGCTTCCAAAACGCTTCTTGATACTTTGGGGCCACTGCTTGGTCCGGATAGCCCTGCCGCTCCGATCGTAGCCTGTGTTCAAAGCTATGGTGGCGGCGGCAGCGGTTCAGCAACACCAGGAGGAGCCATGTCGAACCCGCCTCGTCGACTCGCAGGCTGCTAGCAGCAACACGGCTCGCAGTCGTCATAGGCGAGAACTCCGGCGAGGGGAAGACGCGCGGCACAGCATCAACCGGGACCTCCGCATGGATTTAAATGCCAGACGGCGTGATCGGGAAGACGAAGAGCGACGAAAGCGTAGAGATAACTACGAGCATTTTGGCATTGGCCACGACGATCGGGACGATCACCGTAACAATCCCCGCTATTGTGGAGAAGAAAACGAAGACCGGCGGGCTAAATCACCCTATCGGCGTTCTCCACGAAGGCGCAACGATGGCCCTATTGAGGGCATCCGGGCTTTCACCCCTCGCCTTCGCCGAGTGGTCTGGCCCGAAGGATTCAACCCAAAGAGCATCACCAAGTTTGACGGAGAAAGAGACCCTGAAGCTTGGCTCCAAGTTTACTCCCTAGCAATCATAGCTGCTGGGGGCGATCGCAGTGTGATGGCTAATTACCTTCCGGTCATGCTCACTTCTTCGGCTCAAGCATGGCTCACAGGACTTCCGGCAAATTCCATAGATTCCTGGGAAGACCTTTGTGAGCACTTCATCACCAACTTCCAGGGCACGTACGAACGACCTGGAACGCAATGGGACCTATACCAGCTCCACCAGAAAAAGAGTGAGACGCTCCGAGAATTCATGCGGCGATTCATGCAGAAGAAGAACACAATCAGGGACATCTCAGAAGCAGCAGTCATCGCAGCATTCCAGAAGGGTGTCAACGACCCCGACTTGATCAAGAAGATGTCTCGAAAGCCACCATCCACCGTGAAAGAAATGTTCGAGCTGGCAGACCATTACGCGACGGCCTCGGATGCTCTAGCCGAGCGGCAGGATGATCGCCCGCGACAAAAAGACAAAAGGGATTACGCCGAGTCATCAAGGCAACGGGACAGGAAGCGGAAGCCTGAAGAAATAGTGGCGGCAACCGAACAAGACCGGCATCGCGACTACGATACAGTAATGGAGGCCATTTGTCCTTTTCATCCAAAAGGCAAACACGCTGCAAAAGATTGCTTCACTTTGAGAAGATTTGCCAAGGAATCCAGAAAGCGACCAGCCAGAGGCGAAGCAAAAGAAGAAGATAAAAGAAAGCTCAACTACATCTACGGAGGCTCGATGAAACGAGAGCTCAACTACATCTACGGAGGCTCGATGGCTTACGAGTCAAAGCGGAAGCAAAAACTCACGGCCAGGGACGTCAACGCCGTCATGCCAGCAGCTCCCCAGTATCTCCGATGGTCCGAGGCTCCCATTACCTTCGACCGTTCGGATCATCCAGATCACATCCCTTATCCCGGAAGATTCCCGCTGGTGTTGGACCCGGTGGTGCGTAATGTCAAACTCAAGAGGGTGCTGGTCGACGGAGGCAGTGGGCTCAACGTTCTCTTCTCCAAAACTTTTGACGACATGAAGATTCCCCGTTCCGAGCTAAAGCGAGGCTCATCGCCATTCCATGGGGTAATCCCCGGGACTTCTTCGGTACCACTCGGGCAAATCACTTTGCCAGTCACATTTGGAACCAAGGAGAATTTTCGAACCGAGTACCTCAACTTTGAAGTGGCCGACTTTCAGACAGCGTATCACGCTATCTTAGGAAGGCCTGGTCTGGCCAGATTCATGGCCGTAACACACTATACTTATCTCGTCATGAAGATGCCAGGGCCAAAGGGTATCATTTCCATACGTGGAGATGTCAAGCAATCGTTCGTCTGCGACAGAGAAAGCTGCGAGATGGCCGAAGCTCAGGAAGCAGCAGATGACAGAGAGAAGATCCGGCAGGCGGCGGAACACCAAGAAGATGAAGGAGAGGTGCCGGCCAAGAAACAGACCAGGGCAAGCCTAAAACCCGATGAAGGGGTCAAAAAGGTAATCCTTGACCCATCCGACTCTGCCCAGACAGCTCTGATCGGAACAGGCCTCGCCCCCAAATAGGAAGACGCGCTCGTCACCTTTCTACGGGCCAATCGGGACATCTTCGCGTGGAAACCATCTGATATGCCCGGTGTTCCCAAGGAGGTGATCGAGAGCGTTGACGAGAAGGCCAAGCCCATCAAGCAGCGGCTCCGAAGATTTGCTCAGGACAGAAAAGAAGCCATTAGGGAAGAAATCACAAAACTTTTAGCAGCAGGTTTCATAAAAGAAGTGTACCATCCCGACTGGCTAGCGAACCCAGTACTTGTTCGCAAAAAGAATAAAAGCTGGCGCATGTGCGTTGATTATACCGATCTCAACAAGGCTTGCCCGAAAGATCCTTTCGGGCTGCCTCATATAGACCAAGTGGTGGATTCAACGGCAGGCAGTGAGCTCCTGAGTTTTCTGGATGCATATTCGGGATTCCACCAGATCAGACTAAAAGAAGAAGATTGCATCAAGACTTCGTTCATCACTCCGTTTGGCGCATTCTGCTACGTCACGATGCTATTCGGTTTGAAAAACGCCGGCGCAACTTATCAACGCACGATACAACGATGTTTTCACTCTCAGATTGGACGCAACGTAGAAGCATATGTCGACGACGTCGTTGTCAAAACTCGCGCGAAGGAGGATCTCATATCTGACTTGGCGGAAACCTTCGAAAGCCTAAGGGCTTACAAAATGAAGCTGAATCCAGAAAAATGCGTTTTTGGAGTCCCGTCAGGAAAACTACTCGGGTTTATTATGTCACAACGTGGCATCGAGGCAAACCCAGAAAAGATCAATGCAATTATGAAAATGAAAACTCCAACCAGTCAGAAGGACGTTCAGAAGCTTACTGGATGCATGGTAGCACTCGGCAGATTCATCTCTCGCCTAGGGTCCCAGGGAATGCCCTTTTTCAAACTTCTAAAGAAGCAGGGTAACTTTCAATGGACCTCTGAAGCACAACAAGCTTTCGAAGAACTGAAGACATTCTTATCATCACCACCCGTGCTGGTCCCACCAAAGCCCGAGGAACCCCTTTTGCTCTACATTGCCGCCACGACTCATGTAGTCAGCGCTGCAATCGTCGCAGAGCGGAAAGAAGAAGGGCACCTCCAGAAAATCCAGCGACCAGTCTATTTCATCAGCGAGGTGTTAGGAGAATCCAAGGTACGCTACCCACAGGTACAGAAACTATTGTACGCTGTGTTGCTCGCCTCGCGCAAGCTCAAGCACTACTTCCAAGAGCATTCAATTATGGTGGTCACCACTTTCCCGCTTGGGGACATACTCCACAATCGGGAGGCCACCGGGAGGATCGCAAAATGGGCAGTCGAGCTCGGGGCCTTCGAAATCTCTTTTAGGCCGCGAACGGCGATAAAATCTCAAATACTGGCCGATTTCACCGCCGAGTGGACAGAATTGCAAACTCCGATGACTACTGAAGAACTGGAGTACTGGACGATGTATTTCGACGGCTCCCTCATGCTCAACGGCGCGGGAGCCGGCGTGGTCCTCATCTCTCCAACAGGTGAGCACCTAAAATACGTTCTCCAGATACACTTCCCGGCATCGAACAATGCCGCCGAATACGAGGCACTCATCCACGGGCTTCGCATTGCGATATCCCTCGGTGTTCGGCGACTAACTATTCAGGGCGACTCCATGCTGGTAATGAATCAAGTTCAGAAGGAGTGGTCATGCGTAGAAGATAACATGGCAGCCTATTGCCAGGAGGTACGGAAGCTGGAAGGCAAGTTCGACGGGCTGGAGCTCATTCACGTACTCCGACGTGACAACGAGGCAGCAGACGAATTGGCAAGGCTAGGATCCACTCGGGAACAGTACCAGCTGGTGTGTTTGTTGAAGAGATCCATAAGCCTTCAATAAGCCCAAAGCAGGAACAAGACAAGTCGGAAGAAACACCCATTGAGGAAGAGGTCCTGGTCATCAACGCAGATTGGACAGTCCCTTTTCTCAATTACCTGTTGAAAGATGAACTTCCAGAAGATCGGACAGAGGCAGAACACATCTCGCGGCGCAGCAAGAGTTATGTGATAGTAGGCGAAGAATTATTCCGAAAAAGTGCCTCTGGAGTTCTAAGGCGATGTATATCAAAACAAGAAGGAAGAAACCTACTCAGAGAAATCCACTTGGGAATCTGTGGGCATCACGCGGCATCAAGCACTCTGGTGGGCAAGGCATATCGACAAGGCTTCTTTTGGCCGACTGCCGTGACTGATGCAGAAGACATCGTCCGAACCTGTGAAGGGTGCCAATTTTTTGCTCGCCAAATACACGTGCCCGCCCAGAAGCTGCAGACAATTCCGATAGCTTGGCCATTCGCAGTCTGGGGGCTCGACATGGTCGGCCCATTGAAGAAAGCTCAGGGAGGCTTCACTCATCTCTTCGTTGCCGTTGATAAATTCACCAAGTGGATAGAAGCAAAACCGGTAGCTACAATCACAGCGGCCAAGGCTAAAGAATTTTTTCAGAGATCGTCAGAAGATTCGGGCGTATCAAACAGATTATCATGGACAATGGAACTCAATTCCGAGGAGAAGAATTCCAAGACTGGTGTGACGAGCTCGGCATCAAAATTTGCTTCGCCTCCGTAGCTCATCCAAAGAGCAACGGTCAGGTAGAAAGGGCAAATGGCATGGTGTTGCAAGGCTTAAAGGCACGCATCTTCGACCGGCTTAGACCGTACGCCACCCGATGGGTAAAAGAATTGCCTTCATACTGGGGTCGAGAACCACCCTAGCAGGCAACCGGCGATCACCTTTTTTTCCGGTCACGGCTCGAGCGCTTCTACCCACCGAGTTGACTTTCGGATCCTCTCGGGTCCGGAATTTCAGAGAGGCTGAGTCGGAGGAAAGCAGAAGGGAAGACATTGATCGATTGGAGGAAGCAAGGGAAGTCGCCACAGTCCAGTCGGCCAAATACCTCCAGGCCCTACGCCGCTATCACGACCGAAACGTCTGAAACCGAGCGTTCTCCAAGGGCGACTTGGTCCTAATAAAGGGCCAGAAGCATGAGCACAAGTTGTCCCCGAATTGGGAAGGCCCCTACGTCGTCGACGAAGTGACACTCCCAGGAGCTTACAGGCTTAAGCGAGAAGACGGCGCCGTCATCAGTAACTCATGGAACGTAGAGCAGCTACGTCGTTTCTACTCTTAAAATGTTATGCGGGTGTTTTAGTCTTTTCCTAGACTTGCTACTCAATTGTTACTCAATTAAGCAGTAAGTCGGGGGCTACACCTAATAGTGTTGCGCATGCGCAACTCGACTGGAGGATTATTTGTTTAAAGAGATGTTATATGTCGGAATCTTTATCCAATTGACTTGCTACTCAATTGCTTCTCAATTAAGCAGTAAGTCGGGGGCTACACCTAATAGTGTTGCACATGTGCAACCCCGCTTGCGTTATAGTTCCTATCTCTTTTCCCTGCGGTCACGACTAAAATCCGAGTGCTCTATACACTCAATTGTGAAACCCCGGACGAAAAAAGTCTAGTTACCTAAAAGCACGCTCGAGGGAAAAGGCCAAAGCGCCAACTCGCGGAGCTCGGGGGCTATACTAATCGCACGAGGTGCTTAAACATAAGGAAGGATGAAAACCACTCGGGAAAAGTCGAAAAGATCCAAGCAAGAGACAAGAGAAATAACAAGTTGTAGCTAAAACAGTCCTACGAAAGGTCCAGCATCATCCAAAGACTATAGAAGATATATACAACAAAAGTACTACTTTCCTTACGAAGATAAAAAGGAAAAAACTACTCCCGGCGCGCGCGGCCGACGGTGGCAATGAGGGCATCCCTAGCTCTGATGAGCCTAGGAACGACCTCGATCAGGGCGTCGACGGCGGCGGTATCCCGGGCAACGGCCTCCTGCTCCGCGGCCTCCACCATGGCAAGATCAAACGCGGCCCAAAGCTCGGCGTGTTCATCCTCAGGCTCCACGGGGGCATCATCACCAAAATTGTTGAACAGCTCTTCGATCCATGGCGCAACCGTCCCTCCGTCGTTACCAAGGTAGCCCAATCCTTGGTCGAGGCGGACGGGTGAACAGTTGCGGGAGGAGGGGACGACATCCTCAAGCGAAGCAACCTCGCGATCGCGTGAGTTTAGGGGTTAACCCTAGCGGCGGAGGTCGCGAGGGAAAAGATTGGAGTACCAAAGGGGGAAAAAAGAACAGTGCAAAGACACTTCGTTCTACCTTATATTGGTAAGGGAGCGGTGCCAACTTCCGCCTTGAGCGGGAAACTGCTTCACCCTTCCCATGCCCTGAGGCCGCCCTAGGGAGCACTTCAGGGTGGGCCGGTGAGTACGCATGTCGTGCACAATCGCTGATGGCCCAACAGAATAAATTGGGAAAAGGTACGCCCCAAGTCGGGCCCAAAAGCCAAAAACCCGTGACACACGGGATCATGGATACCACCCTAGGAAAAACATCCTCTTATGGTATGCCTTACGATAGGTCGCAGGCTGATAACGTTCTGAGAATGGAGTCAGATACCATAAAGTTGGCTTAACAAGGAACAGACGCCCACAAGGTACAAGGCTCGCATAACCTTAAAAAAAAAGAGGTAACGGCGGGTACCAAATGGGCAGCCTGAATTGCGCTCTGTCAAAAAGCCGAGGGTTATGCGTTCATATACGCTAATACCACTTGGCTAAGTACGGATGCGCACAGGAAATATATCAAGAAACGAGTCGGCCTGGTAAACTGGGTCGGAAACAGCTCGGAATAATCATACAAAAGAATTTCGTCGAGTTCTTCGTGACCTCCCCGCCAAGCAAACAAGCACTCGGCTATAAGTACTCGGGAAGACTTGACTGCAGAAAGGCACTCGGACGCGAAGCACTCGGGGGCTACTGTGGGGGATATGTACCCCTGGGGGCCCACAAGGCAGATTTGCGAGGCCTAACTGGACGTAACTAGGCTAGGCCGGCGGTAGAAGACTAAAGGCATACTGGGTCAAGCGAGTTATGAGTAATTAGAGCAAACTCCTTTTAAGGAAACCGAGTCGTATTAGGCAAAGGAAAACTCAAATCTCAAATCAATGCGATACAATTCGCATCGGGAAACACTCAAATAAAAGAGAAAAACTCCACTCAAATCTTTGACAGAAGTTTTCAATAACCAAAACAATCCAACTTGCTTTCACTGAAGCAAAACCTCTCAAAGAGAAAGGGAAACTCAATTCCCTCACAAATATAGCCAAATTCCCCGAATTATTCCATCTTGCCTCTCATGCTAGAAAGCAAAGGAAGTCTCGATTCCCTTTAACCACTCAATCCAAGACCAAAGCATTAAAACCAAGGCACCAAGCTTTACCTCGGGGAAAAGAAACACAGCACGAAACTTTTTGGACATTGCTATGTGATGGGTTTTCTTTGTTTCTGATAGTTGTAGGATGACGATGATAGATCATGGTGAGGCGAAGGATAATCGGGACTAGGCGAGATGTGTCGGAGGTCCAAACGGTCGAGGGTCGCTAGAAGATGATCGGAGACAGAGTCATGACAATCTTAGAAGACAAGGAGAGGAAAAGATGATAGCTAGATGCTGCATGGATCAAGGAGGGCCGTTGAATCGCGATCTAGTTGATAGGATAGAGGGTCTAGTTAGTGTGCTTTGAAAACCGTGCAAGAAAACCTAGTTTGTTGGTGGGTTTTGGGTTAGCCCTTGCATGGCTGTGTGAGTGGGTTAATACTAGCTCTTGATGGAGTGCTCTAGAGTTGAGGGACTCATTCAAGGGTGGTAGGTGGCCCAAGAGTACTATAAATAGAGGGGAAGAGGAAGCCTTCCCCCTCGAAGGTGTTTAGAGGTTTTGTGCTCCTTTGAGTATTTGCCCACCTTGTTGTGAGGCTTTGTAAACAATCACTTTCAGAAATGCAAATTATTTTCTTCTATTCTTAATTTCCTTTATGTATTTATCTTATGTCTTAAATTCTGTATTTAAATTCCACAGTTACTTTCCTGCAATTTACATTTACACAATTTGGATTTGCCTCCCCTCCTACATGCTTTTGCTTCTTGTGCCAAGGATGGTGATTGATGGATGAATTTTCTTCAGATCATATCCCAATCATTTAGGCAAATCCATGCAACTTCTTACAGAAAACCGATTTTGTGCATTTGCATGAATGATTCTTGAAAATCATGTTTTTCAATGTTTAGACTTGAGTTGTTGCTTACTATGACATGTGGGAAGTTATCCAAGATCACCTTGATCATCAAAACTCCACGAGTAAGTTTTAGATCAAGTTCTTGAATTTTACACAAACTTGGTGTGTTCTTCCTTCAAAGAGAAAAAGGACAGAATTTTGACATCAATCCTTGTGATTGAAGGATGGAACAAGTTCCTGACATCCTTAGGATCACATCTACCAAGTTTCATGTTTTTTTGCCCAGCCGATCAAAAGATTTCTCAAAATTTTCTTTTGACTCGTGCTATTTAGAACTAAACATTGGCATTCACCTCACAACAAAATTTTTAAGAATTTTTTTTAAAACAAAAAAGCAAAGTGAAAAATCTCCCCCTAAAAAGAAGAAATGTGTGTGTGAATGTGCATTATGTGTCCAAAATTCTCCCCCTTTGACAATGGATTCATCAAGAATACAAAAAAGAGAACAAAATCTTTTTGTTTATTTTTAGTTTGTCTTTTTATATACTGAGCATTATAAGTCATCCACAAATGTACCAATTTAATCACCAAGTCATGCTATCAAAAATACTTACACCCTCAAATCTACACATAAACAAATGTAGAGTAAGCATAACTAGAAATCAAATACTATTAATGATTTTTTGCATGGCATGATCTCCCTTACTCAACAACCTCAAAACTTGAAATTTTGAGCAAATCATTGATGCATTTTGTAAAGAAAAACTGATTTATTGATTAATTGCAACAATAACAATTGCAAGGAATTATATGCACCATCAGCCTTACTTTTCAACCATGCCAAGCAATCACAAGCTTAAGATTTCATGGTTTCGGTCATACACAACCTCTTTCAAGTTCATATCAAAGTGCAATGATAAGTAGTCTCATAAAGAAGAAGTGCGATAGCACATAATCTTGATCTTGCATTTATGAACAATCACTCTTTGAGCTTTAGTACTTAACTTTGATAAATTCATATTTAGCACTTTTTGAGTAGGATCAAGATTGCTAAGAAAGTTCAACCATGATAAGATTTAATTCAAATTGTCATTTCATTTAAATAGTCATATCATAAACTACATCATATATGCAACTACACCATATATGCATAAACATGAAGTTGCAAAGACCTTATAGCATAAACATGGCTTCAAATGACATATGTGTATGAAATACAATGCTCATTACTTTTTCATTGTTTTCTATTTTTTGTATTTCATTTAAGAAACACACAAAATAAAAAGATGTTACAAAATATTATAAAGTTTTCAAAAACTCCCTCTAAAAAATAACCATCTTAAAAAACTACCTAATGGGATTAATTTTATAAACAAAAACTGAAAGAACAATCCTCCCAACAAGCAAATGAAAGAAATTTTCAACAAAAATCCATTAACTCCCCCTCAAATGAATAACCAATGAAATCAAAAGAGAGGTAATGATATACATGTGTTTAAGTTATCATGGTATATTCAGTTAAGCATAAGCATGAATCATGATAAACAAAGGCATGATATAAGATATAACATTATTGAACATGCTAGGGGATACATATGAGCATATGAACAAACATCTCATCTCATACCACAACTAGATATCTGTGAATTTAAAAGACATGAGTGCATAAAATAGCTCACAAAGTAGGTGAAGAATTATCACACATGCCACTTGAAGGCCATGTCAAGAGTGACAACCATCCAAGTCTAGATCACATTTTGCAAAAAGACCAAGATCCACTAAGCTTCTGTTCTCCAACCTGCATCTGAAAAACCTATATGGCACTAGAAGATGTCAAGGCCTCGGCACTGGGGTTAGAAATAAAGCATTTAGAAATCCAGTACTGAGACACACAACGAGTAGGCACAACACGAGTATGCTTATACACAAAATCAGATTTGCCCTTTCCTGTGTTTCTAGCAATAAAAGGTGTTTGCATCACCCTAGGCACATAATGAGGAGTAAAGTGTGTCTATCTGAAATTAGACCTAGCCTTAGCCTTTTCTTTCTTTTGTTGTTTGGCAAGCTTAAAGCAAAAATCTACTAAATGTCCATCTCTACCATAATAGTGCAAGTGTAACACCTCGGCACCCGACGTACCCTGAATGTTAGACCCTCAAGCCCCTACATTACCAATCACCATGAAATGCTAGTAACGCAAGCTAACATACTAGTAGGTTTGCTGAACTTAACTAAAAATTTTGGTAGCACCTCCCCTAAAACTCGGATATCCACTCAGCAGACAAAAGAACAATTAACATGTATGTAGCAATTTATAACATCTAACTAGCTAGTATAACCAAATAAATATATAACATGGAAGAGCAAGTATAACATATAACAACCATAGTATCATTCATAGTGACGAGAGCGAAACAAAGCGATAACAACATACTGAATCACATGAACCATTTAAGATACATGAGTTCAACCAAACATAAGAGAAATATATTACAACGACTCTAACTACATGGATGATTAGTGTGAGTGAAATGGTGCTAAACCCCTTTCCCATATGCCGCTCTCCATGTACCTAAAAACAATTAAATAAACAAGTGTGAGTCCAAAACTCAGCAAAGTGTATCATATAATAATTTCATAACCAATTAACGCAATTAAATCCACAACATGATTATAATTCTTATACAACTCCGCAAGTGCATAAAAATATTATATCAACACCATTTACCTCATTTACCTCATTGCTTATTTCACGCACAAACCTCCTTAAGCCTCTTGAGAGGAGACCATGACTCTATCTCAAATCCACAAATTTCCAATTAACACAATAATTATCATTAGCGATGCAATGCAACATGCATGCTCATGAATGCACCTTCCTTTGCACATACCAGTATTGCCGAGTGCACCCCCATCGGTATGCACCCTCTCATTCCCTTCCATCCCGTGGAGGGGCCTACTCTTACTGTCTCGCTCCCATCCAACCATGTGGATGGAACTACGAGGTAGGACTTTCGTTCTCACTACGTGTGAGCACAGAGGCCCATATCAGTATGGGTCACCTCTTCCATTATGAATGCATAAATGTGAATGAAATAGATAGATTGTAAGTGGCATTGTATTTTAATCTTCACCTCACCATAATCATAATCCTAAACATTAACACACATATGACATACTCTTACATACATAAGCTTAGCATTTTCATCATCCTAATCAGAATCACAACTACAGTCATACGCATTGACATATTCATATGTCCATGAACTTAGCATTTGCATCATCATAATCAAACTCATAATTACCAACATAATCCAAATCACAAAGAAAAACATGTCACAAAACCTTCTAGTATTTAATCTATATGATACACTTGCCTTTACCCACTCGAAATAGATTGTCAAGAAGTTGTGGCCACCCCCGAGATCATACTTCCTGCAATAACATATAAATGCATTCATCTCAAATAATGCAAATCACGGTTCAAGCGATAAATAACAATAACACTTTCACTCCTATGCTTAACCCCGCTTTGAATTTCCTCAATTAACCCAATTAATCATTTCATAAGTAATCCATCTCAATTTCAATCTTGCCCTAAAACCAAACTACTGCCACACAGGACAGCAACCACTAAAACATGTATAACTTTTACATAGTTGATCCAAATTGAGTGGACCCAGTTTCTAATTAATCACAAGAGAATAATCTACAACTTTATTACAGCTATTTATTCAGCAAATGCACCAACAATTCTCATATTTAAAATGAATAGAGGTTACATGCACCTTCACTTGTTCTGGACAGTCAATATTAAAACAAGCATAACTTTTGAATGGCTAAATAAAAAATTGATTTCTTATGCTCTAATTGACCACAAGAGGACAATCTACAATTATCACAAAGCCATTCATATAGGAGATACATATATAGTTTCCAGTTCAGCAAAGAACAGAGACCAATATCTACTAAGTCAAATCTGGACAGCAAGCACAGAAATGAGCATATCTCCTAAATGGCTAAACCAAAAATTGAGTTCTTGTGCTCTAAATGACCACAAGAGGATAATATAAATTTGTCATCTAGCCATTAATTTAGGAGATGGATTTAAAGTCCTCAAATAGCACTCTGAATCACAGACTGAAATCTGAACCTTCAGCAGCTTCAGATTTTAGGACAGCAAACTTCAAAATAGCATAACTATTGATTCATGAATTCAAATTAAGCGAACAAGGATATTTTATTAATCTAAAGGAAATTTCCTAACTTTCTCTAGACAATCAAAAATTCTAATTCGGTCTGCATCTAGCCTTAAACAGTAGTTCGACATTTCTACTACCAACACAAGCAACATCAAGATAGCCTGCAATAAAATGACCATATCTTTTGATTGGCTGAACAAAATTTAGTGTTCTTGGTATCAGATTAAAGGGGAAATGACGAGATATAACTTCCTCTATAGCTGAATATTCAGAAAATACTTTTAACCAGCTCGAAACACAGCCCAAACAGCAGGAACAGTACAACTCGAAAACTAAAATCTTCCCTCCAAAACCTAGATTCACTTTCCCCCCCAAAATCCTCAAAACCCAAATCCGAGAACACCCATACTAGCCAAATATCCTCATTAGAGAAGCAAGCACACTCCTAAAACTAAGAAATTCTCACCTTCTTGCACATGAGGAAGGAGAAGGGGGGAAGAGCTGCTGCTGCCGCTTGCAAAGGGGAGGGGGGGCGCCGGCTTGGGGAAGCACCAGGGAGGGGAGGAGGAGGCGCCAGCTTGAGGGAGAGGAGGAGGAGGCGCCGGCAAGGAGAGAAGGAGGTGCTAGGAGGGGTGGAGTTGAGTGGGGAGGGAGCAGATGCCATGAAAAAGAAAGAAGAAGGGGAGGGAGCTGTCGGGTGGAGGGGGAAGGAGCCGGGTGGGGGAAAAGGCTGGGAAGGAGGGAAAAAGAAAAGGGTTGGGGAGAGAAAATTCATCCGCGACAGAAAAACGTTTGCCTGCGACAAATCATCTGCGACATTTCATTTAATTTGCGGCATTACAGCAATTGTACTTAACACGATGTTTAGCTTTAGAAGTAGAAGCAACATTTTCATTCATCATAGTAGAAGATAAAACTCCAGTGGACTTAAAAATAGTTTTCTTAGGCTCATTGATAATTTCAAATTTTACACTTTCAAGTGCCTTAACAACAGTGGGAGAATGTGATTTATGATGAGCATAAGAATTAAAATCTAAACCTTTGTTGTGAGTGCTAACTCTTGATTGATTCAAAATCATGTTTAGGTTTTTCTTTCCTTTAGTGAAACGTTCTAAAGATTTTTCCAAGTAATGAACCTTTCGAGAAAGAGTTAAACAATTATTACAGAGAATGTCCACTTTTCCTTTTTGCTTATGACAAGTTGAGCATGAAAGAACCTCATGTGTGAGCAAAACGTTAGTCATTTGAGAAACTCTACCATTAGCATCGTTCAACTTCATTTCAAGTGTGGAACATTTAGAATATGGAGTTGAATCATGCAAATCAATGGTAGAACAACTAGCATGTTTAACAAGTTTCTCATTTTTCTTATTTTCAGCAATAACTTGCTCTAATAAAGTAACATGTTCTTTCCTAAGCAAAGTAAGCTCATTGTAAATTAAGTCACATGATTTGCAAGCATCATCATCAGAAATCAAGGTTTTAAGTCTAGCAATTTCAGCATTCAATGACTCAACAATAATATAATGTTTATTAATTTTCTTGTCACGTTTATCAAGCAATTTACCAAGACAAGCAACAACAATAGCTAATTCATCGCAAGCAGGTTCTACCTCATTGAAGTCGCTGTCGTGATCGTCCTCGGTGAAGCTGTCACTGCTTTTAGCCATGAAACACAACCCCGTCAAATCATTCTTGCTTGGAGTTGCTTCATCCTCGCTGCTCTCCGAATCCACATCACTCAAATTGACTTATTCAAGAGCAGAAAGAACTCAGTTCATAACCTTTCGGTTCACAAAGCTTCTCTTCTTGCTACTACTTGGGGTAATCTTCTTCTCCTTCCTCTTGACCTTGTCCTTCTCCTCCTTTGAAGATTTACCTACAAATTTAGGACAATTTGGATGAATGTGGTTGAGATCACCGCATTCATAACATCTTGAAGGGTCCCCACCAAATCTCTTCCTCATGCTCACATTCTGCAAAGCTTTATTAAAACAAGAAGAGAGTGATGCCAAATCTTCTTCCAAAAATTCCTCAATCTGTTTATTGGTTAGTGAAGACAAGAAAGACAAAACAAAACTTGGTGAAAAAGAGTTATCGTGAGACATGTTAGATGAAGAGATCAAAGCAATTGACTTATGATCATTCTTCTTAGCAAGAACATCCAATTCATCAGTTTTTAATTTAGAAAAAAGAATATCTAAATTAAGTGTGCTTATGATAGTTGATTTTCTAATAGATATAACTTTCATCTCCCAAATTAACATGTCTAATGCACCAAGCAATTATCTAGCATTAGCAGCATCATTAGCTAACTCCAACAACACGCAAATTGCTAAGAATTTTATTAAAGCGTGCAAAGAAATCATATAGCGACTCATCAGGCTTCATCTCAAATCGCATCTATTCTTTCTTATATATATCCTAACGAACCTCTTTAACAGTATTAGAACTCTCATGATAATCACAAAGAGATTTCTATACCACATATGTAGACTTGAGATAGATCACGCGGTCGAAGTCACTTCTTCCCAATCCTTGGATGATCAAATTTCATGGTTTGCTATTCGCTTCCACATGTGCTTGATTGGTTTCGTTGACTTCATCATTCTCGTGTACTTGATATGGCTTGTATACTTTCTCCAAATTGCAAAGCCCTGAGCTTGAATGTATGCCTCCATCTTCGCTTTCCAAAACTAAAAATTAGCACCATCGAAAATATAAGGTTTTGTCGAATACCTATCCATCGCTATGATTTCTAATCACCGGTTAAGATTAATTAGAAAAACTTAGCTCTGATACCACTTATAGGATCGAAATATACTAATATAGCAATCAGAGGGGGGGTGAATGATTGCGCAGAAGCTAAAATCAATTTTTTGATGATTTTTGAAACACCCCAATTCGGACTCAAATTGCCTGATTCGGATTCGACAAAAACAGAATAATATACATTCACTAAAATAGTAATTTCTGAATATCCCACTGTTAGATTGATGTGACATTTTAACTGTAGAAACTAGATTCAATGTGGAAACTAATCCAATAAGAATCAGCTCGATCGGATCTATGGATCTAGAGTTATGATCTTCGCAAGATGACTATAACAAATAATGACGAAAATTGATCTAACCCTAATTACGAGATTAATCAGAATTTATGATGAATTAACCAATCAAACTTTTGAAATCAATCACTTGATGCCCTAGAGAGATTTTGAATAGATCAAATCAAAATTATCATGGTACGTAAAACTATTAATCAATCTAAGAAAAATAAAATAGGTACGTAAACGAAGAGCGAAAACGAAGAACAAGATTACCAACGTATCGACTTGCAAATCATGATTTTTATTGTCGAGATGTGTTCACAAGATGCCTTAGAACATCCTTAAATAATCTCAAGTCACCTCAGCCGCCCAAAAATTCCAAGCGCACAAACCTCTCTTTTTGTTGATCAGCCGCCGGCCGCTGAGAGCAAAAAGAAAAACGGCCAACAAATTATCTAGTCGCTACACTTTGCATGCAAATCAATCATCTAGTCGCCAGCCGCTAGAACACCTAGGCTCAAGAACTCATGCAAGAAAGCAAGCCGCAAGGAACAAAAACGAGGAAGCCAAGAAGCTCGCCGTCAAGCCTGTCCAGATCAAAGCTCAACTTCTAGTCGCCAAGGAACTTCAGGAGCGTCGTTTCTTTTCTTGCATGCATGCACGGCTGCAGAAGAACAAAACTAGCACATGAACAAAACGGCTGAAGAAACACACCGGCTGCTAGGACTTCTTTTTCTAATCGCCCATGGAAAAAACGCAATGGCCGCAAGTCTTTTACAGCTGACGGGAGCAATTGTCCAGCTGCGATTAGCAAGTCCTTTTATACAACTCAAAACCCTAACTTCTTTCTCTAATTAAATACATACATGCATATCCACCTGGCCCAATAACACATAGCCCAATATATGCATACAATCCAAAATTCACACATGCACGCGTACGGCCTGCCTGCCGCACTAACGTGACTAACCAGCCTCCATGTGCACCGTTCTCTAGCCCGAACGTCCCGCATATTATCCTTGACTATCAAGACCTTGATTCCTCTCTGAACCTAGTCCTGAACCTCAGTTCCTCTATCAACCTAGTTCCGGTCCCGTCATAAACCATGTTCGCCCTCGAGCAACACCTGTACACGAATAAACAAGAAACGAATCTGAGTACAAATCCATGACTTGACTCAAAGTCAATCCATGCAACCACTCACACGAGCGCATTGCATCAAGCAAAACCATTATCATGCTATCACAAGCATATCAAATAATCATCTGAAACAGCACATACACGAACACCACACATGCCATGATCACAACCACTTTGCATTGCTAATTTCATCATTAAGCCAATTTTTCAGCACATGATTTCACATAATGCTTAACATTTCTTGACCGCACTTGATCTTCGAGTTTGGGAGATAAATGTAACCACCATCAAGGACACTACTGACTTATCAACTCTGACTCTTGACGCGCTTTATTCCCAACTCAAGACTCATGAGATCGACGTCGTCTCTCGCAAGACAAAATCTCAATCGATGGCCTTGGTCATTGATTCCATTGGATCCTCTTCTAATTTCCTTGCTAGTTTCTCCCTCTTTTCCCTTTGTGAGCTAAACGATGACCAACTGGAAAAATTTCTAGAAAATGATCTTGTTCTTTTGGCTAGCAAGTTTTATCATGCCTACCAAGGGTGAGAGAGAGGAAGAGGGGTGGCATGATCACCTGCTTTGAGTGTGGGGGCCCCAACCACATTCGAGCATACTGCCCCAAACTGGAGAAGGGCAAGATCGACACTGGCGGTTCAGGCAAGAACAACAACATCAAAAAGAACCACAATGAGAAGCCTCTAGTTCGTGACCCGACACGTGAGAAGAAGTATCGCAACTTCTTGAAGAACAAGAAACTCCTCCACCACGTCCTCGCTGCACTCGACGACATCAACCTCTTCGACACAAAAAACTGAGCAATGAAGGCGAGGATGATTCGCAAGAGAAGAAAGGTGGCAACGACATCACCGGGATGTGCTTCATGGTGGACGCCAACGACATCAGCGACTCTGAGCTCTATAGCAACTCGAACGAGGTACCCTCCTATGACTAGCTAAATGAAGCTTTCTGCAAACTAAGAAAATTCATGCTAGAGCTAGAGCTAGGTGTACAGAGCTTGAGAAGGAAGTAGGTACCTTGAGAAGGAGTTAGATTCTCTTAGATCTTCTCCCTCCTGAGTCACTGATGACTGTTCTTTGTGTAATGCCCTACTTGTAGAGCTAAAGAACTTAAGGACTATGCATGATAGTGTGTTGTCTGAACTAGATAGTCTTAGGTTAAACAATGCTAGCAATGAATCTGCTAATGCTATGCCCTTAGATACTAGTTTTCTTCATGCTCACTCTACTTCATCATGTGACAATTGCCCTAAATTGCTTGCTAAAATTGATGCCATGAGCAGTCACCTTAGGAAGCTCTCTGCTAGAAATGATGAACTTGAAATACATGCTTGTAAGGACCCAGTCAGCTCATGTGAGGGCTGCAAGCAACTAAAACTTTATAATAAATCCTTAAATATCAAGTGTACTAAACTCGCTAAGGACTTACTAGATAAGTCTCTAGAAAGTTGCTTGCAGTGTGCTGTGATTGAGGGGGACTTAGATGAAATCCAAGTTGAACTTCGGAAGAAGCTTGAGGCCCAGACCCTTAGGATTAGAAATGCTACTTGCTTTTCATGTGAGGCCCTCAAAATTGAGGTAGCCGTGCTGAGGGAGAAAAATGAACATGCTTGTAGATCTTCTCTTCCTGGTTCTTCTTCCTCCCCTCTTCCCTGTTCTTCCTATGCCTCTCTCTTCTGGTAGTGCGAGTATCTCATGAGCAGTTTTGAGAAGTTTGTAGGAGACAAGAAGAATGTCGGGACCCGGATATGCAAATCCGAAACCCTTTGTGTATTCTGCACTAGTTCAGGATCACTCTAGTGCACACAGTGGAAACATAGATGACATATCATTCCATACATCGAAATAACTAAGAAAAAGCAAATTATTATTGAATAAAGTAAACGACCTTATGGTCAAGGTTCATACACCAATGCCTCATGGCTTAAGAAACAAATAAAACTGTTGCAGCGAAAATAAGATAACTTGGGCCATTCGACATGCCACAGGCAATCATCTAGGGAAACGCCTTCCTAGTCGACGTAGTCTTCATAGTACTCCTCCTCTTGATATTCATTACCTGGTCCTTCCACAGCAACTGAACAATAAGGGCATAAAGCCGTGAGTACAAAATGTACTCAGCAAGCCGTAGGGAAATGATGCAAATATTCATGCACGGCTTGACAAAGGATAGTCACATGGTTCATTTGCAGAAAGCAATAACTTGAATTTAAATACAATAAATAGATTGAAGGCAAATTTATAAAAACAATAATAAATAACTGGTAAATCAATGGTAGACAACATGAACAGAATGGCGAGGCATCACCCTACATCATTCGAAACAAGTATCAACCACCAAATTCAACAGTATAGCTTTAGACAACAAAGCAACAGTGAACTCCCCGTTCACATCCCAACAATTCCACATTTCATGAAACACTCTATACCCCGTGTGAAATCCCCGGGCTTGTCCATGACCACGGACACGGCTATTTGAATAGTTTTACACTCTACAGAGGTGGTACAGCTTTACCCACAAGACATGAACATCTCTTGGTGCAACCGGTAATAACACACTTCCTTTGGTGTGTCACAGAGATATCATGACAAAGCCTTTACAATGCATGTCTAAACTTGATACTGCCCTCTAAGGTTTCGCCCCTCAGGGCCCCCTCTTGAGCCATGTGAATCTACCCGTCCATCCCGGAACCCACACATCCAATTGGCAGTACTCAAGACTAGACATCGCAAATTAATCAGCTAGGTCTGTCCCATACCAGACTTGTGGTTGCACGGTTAGGCCTAGTTCAATGGCATACAAGATTAAGTCCTTAAGTTGTCTCAGGCAAGACAGTTACTTCCTAATGTGCTAGAAAGCACCCCCTTTACTACACGATCACTTGCCCGAGGAAAAACATTTTGTTCAACCAAGACCAATGGCATCCCCTACCATGGTACAACAAGTTTTACAACAATAGCCAATAGCCACGATTCAATATCTCATAAAGTCAAGATTAACATTAACTCATAGGTGATATGAATCCCAACGTTCACTAAGGGTGTGTTTGGTTGGGTGTACGAGAATGAATGGGATAGGATGGTACAGGATGGATGGGATGATCCTAGATGAGATGGTACATGGAAGATGTTTGGTTGCCTGAATGGAATGATACAAGATTTTGTTTGGTTGCTTGGATGAAATGATACAGGATGGTACGAGATAATGTTTGGTTGAAGGGATGAGATTGGAATAAGGGATAAGGTTAGTTTGAGGGATGGTGTGAGTGAACGATCCCGTCCTGGACTGATTGGTTCGGCCAAATTTTTCGTACGGGATGGTTCAGCATCTTTTTAGAATATTCCAAGAATCTGTACCATCTCATCCTGTACCAAATGATTCCATTTAGCCAACCAAATGCAAAGACAGAACCAAATCTTGTACGGGATGGTTCGATTCACCCTCGTACACCCAACCAAACGCACCCTAAGCAGGTCTAAGCATAGCTACATTAACCCAATGTTGGTATTATGATTATGCCCAACTAGTAATGTCCCAACCTAAGGTTAACAATAGGTATATGGCATTCCAATAATCAAGGTGGCATAATGGCAATCAGATAAATAGCTACTCCCAAAACTAAGCATTGATACACAAATAGCATGCAATTGTACAAAACAAAATAATTTTGCAAACATAGGTTCAACATGATCAAAGGTTACGACTTGCCTCGCTGATCAAGCGCTGAATCTTAGTCTTCAAAGTCTCCGTTCACTCCTTCGGGATTCGCGTCTACCGGAAAAGAAAGCAATGAAACCAAATAAAGACAAAACAGAGAAGCAAACAAGCTCAAATTGAAAATAAATGGCTCTGGAAGCCTAGAGCTCGATTTTACAAAAAATTAGAAATTTGAATCACTCCAATCGGAGTTCGGATGAAGGAGAACGGGCTCTTGGAATTTTCACGGGAGAGAAAATCAGAGAAATTAACAAGGGGTGACACGTGGCATAACCTGATTGGTTGGAATTTTGGATTTTCGAGAAAATCAGAAAAAGGAAAATGAAATGCCGACTGACGTGTGGGGCCTGCACGTCAGTGGCTCGGCTCACCGTGGATCGGGATCACCGAGAGGACATGGGGCGACATGGCGAACTTTTTGACGTCAATGCCACGCGGGCGATTAGGGCTGAGGCAGTGGCTGACTGGGCGCACACGCGGCGCTGACTCGGCAGCAACGTGGCGGCTAGCATGGCTGGGGGCACGCATCAATCATCAGCCGCGCGGTGCAGATCGGACCGCTGGGGTGGTGAGGACGCGGCGCAAGCGACGCGGCATGATCCGAAGCCTTGGTGGACGATCGGACGGCCGGGGGTGAGCGAACGAGGAACGACGGCGAGGGGCGGTGATATTCCGCTGGAGCCGAAGACGATGACACGGTGAATGGCGAATGCATACCGGATCGAGCGGGAAACACAGCGGATCCGGAAGAGGAGAGCACGAGCGACTCGGGGAGGCACACGGCTGTAGCGGAGGTGCACCGGAGAGCCCAGGAGACGGCGGAGAAGGTGCTCAATGGCGACAAAACTTCGGTGAGCTCGCGGGGAAAGACGGCGGCGTCTTCGGTAGCAAGGCTAGGGCCAAAAGGGGTGGCACACATCAGCCTTTCTCGGGAGGGGTGCGGCGGTGCACTTATAGCCCTCGGGAGGTGGGTCCACGCGAAAAACGAGGACGACCGCAGATGGTTTAGGGTTTCGATCAGCGGCACTAGCACAGGCGACGTGGCTCCATCCAAGCCAAACACCTAGCGGTGATCGGACGGCTGGCACGAGCAGTGACGTGGCAGCATCGGGACCACTCGTGAGGAACAAATCAAACGGCGGCGGTGAGGTGGGCTGGCGGGCCGAGCGAATGCGGGAATAGGCTGGGCGAATGAACAGGGCTAGGCCGAGCCGAGGAATAGGAACTGGGCTGGTGCAGATTCGGCTCGAAAGGGATTTTGAAAATAAAAACGAATTTTCAATTAAGAAATTTTTAGAAATTCAATTAAATCCAAATAAATTCATAAAAATCTCCAAAAATACAGAAAAAATCCTTGGAGCACATGGAACTGAATAAAAACTGGAACCTTTGATTTGATGCGTAGGTTAAACAAATTAAATCTTTTCAATATTAGAAAATTCAGATTAAGCTTCGATTAATTCCAAGAAAAATGCAAATGGTTCAATTTGATTTTTAAACATTCCAAAACTCCAAATTTTGGGATGTTACAAACCTCCCCCCTTAAATGGAATCTCGACCCCAAGATTCGGACTGGCTAGAGAATAGGTGGGGAAACTCGGACTTCAGATCCTCTTCTCGCTCCCAAGTGGCCTCCTCTTCTGAATGATTGCTCCACTGGACTTTGCAAAAATGGATGATCTTAATTCTCGTGATGCGCTCTACAACATCTAAAATCTTCACTGGTTGCTCCTTGTAGGTGAGATCCTCTTGCAAATCGATGGCTTCCAACGGCATCTGTTCTTTTGGCACTCTCAAACACTTTTTCAACTGCGACACGTGGAACACATCATGGATTCCAGCAAAAGACTGAGGCAACTCAAGCTTGTAGGCAACTTCTCCTCTTCTTTCCAAGACCTTAAACGGCCCAACATATCTAGGGGCAAGCTTTCCTTTTACTTGAAATCGCTTAACTCCTTTGAGAGGGGTGAGTCTAAGGTACACATAATCATTGGGCTCGAAACTCAAATCTCGATGACGATTATCTGCATAACTCTTCTGTCTGCTTTGAGCTATCTTCAACTTGTCTCGGATTAACTGAACTTGCTCTTCAGCTTCTTGCAGTATGGCAGGACCAAATAGCTGTCTTTCTCCAGTCTCCTTCCAATTGAGAGGGGTTCTGCACTTTCTTCCACATAAGTCTTCAAAAGGAGACATTTGCAGACTGGCTTGATAGCTATTGTTGTAAGAAAATTCTGCATAGGGCAAACACTTGTCCCACTTTGTGCCTTAGGTTAAGGCACAGGCTCTTAGCATATCTTCAAGAATTTGGTTCACACGCTCAGTCTGTCCATCAGTTTGAGGGTGATAAGCAGTACTAAACCTAAGATGAGTTCCCATAGCTTCATGCAAACTCTGCCAAAAATGAGAGGTAAACTGGGTTCCTCTATCGGAGACTATCTTCTTAGGCACTCCACGAAGACTGACAATCCTTGACATATATAATTCTGCCAATTTATCTCCGGTGTAGGTAGTCTTAACTGGAATAAAATGAGCTACCTTAGTCAATCGATCCACTATTACCCATATCAAATCATGACCTGCTTGGGTCTTAGGAAGTCCGGTAATAAAATCCATACCAATTTCTTCCCATTTCCACTCTGGAATCTTCAATGGCTGAAGCAATCCTGCTGGTCTTTGATGCTCAGCTTTGACCTTTTGGCAGACATCACAAAGAGCAACATATTCTGCAATCTCACGCTTCATGCTAGGCCACCAATACCTTTCCTTGAGATCTTGGTACTCCCAGGGTGGATGGAATATAAAGTCTCATGCGCTTCTTTGAGTAACAACTCCTTGAGCTCTTTCTGATCAGGTACACAGATACGATTCTCATACCAAACGGTACCTCTTTCATCCTCGGTGAAACCTGGGGCTTTTCCTTTCTTCATATTACTCTTGATTTCTTTGATATCAGTATCCTCAACTTGGGCTTCTCGAATTTGATCTTCCAGTGTTGGACGCACTTCCAAAGTAGCCAAGTAACCTTCTTCAACCACTTCCAGACTAAGCTTTTGAAATTCCTCATAGAGAGTTGGTTGACTTTCCTTAATCATCAAGGTATTGCAGTAACTCTTTCTACTTAAAGCATCAGCTACAACATTGGCTTTGCCTGGATGATAATGAATTCCAATGTCATAGTCCTTGATCAACTCCAACCATCTTCTTTGCCTCATATTGAGATCAGATTGGGTAAAAATTTACTTTAGACTCTTGTGATTAGTATAAACCTCACAGCGATTACCGATGAGATAATGACGCCAAATCTTTAAAGCATGCACTACGGCAACCAATTCCAAATCATGGGTCAGATAGTTGACTTCATGTGGCCTTAATTGTCGTGAAGCATACGCCACAACCTTCTTATCTTGCATTGACCAGAAGAAACAATGAAAAATACGTGGGCCAGAAACCCACCAATTTAGGCCAAAACCCACAAATTTAAGCTAAATTCGTGCGCAAACCGTCGAATTTAGTTCATGAATTTAACTCGATGAAATTAATCAATTAAATTCGTGGGTGCCCATGAATTTAAATTAAATTCGTGGGTTTCTGCCAAGCCCACGAATTTAATCGAACTCGAGTTAAATTGCATGCCTTAAAAACCCACGAATTTAACTGATTAAATTCGTGGACTACCTTGGCCCACGAATTTAATCTATTAAATTCGTGGGCTATATTACCCACAAATTTAATCTGTTAAATTCGTGGGCTCCAGAGACCCACGAATTTAATTGATTAAATTCGTGGGCTAAATAAAGCCACGAATTTAATTGTTAAATTCGTGGGTTTCTTTAGCCCACGAATTTATCTGGAGCACCCAGATAAATTCGTGGGTTTTTATTGGCTCACGAATTTATCAGACATATACACAAATATATATATTATCCATATGCATCACACTCAATACATATATCGATATGCATCTCATTCAACACAACCGTCTTCATTCACAAGATTCGATATGCATAACCATATCGATCACGCATATATATATCGATATGCATCTCATTCAACACAACCTTATAATCATCTAAAAATTTTATAGTATCATTAGCATTACCTTAATCCAATGAGAAATTAATACATGTGGATAACTTATAACAAACAGTCTGTAATTTTATTGGAAAATAAAAAAACACTGCAGAGCACCTTAGTTGCTACATCATTCAAGCGATTCAACTTTGCTCCAGAAATGTCGTGTACAGTACTTGTACTTCTTACGGAACAAGTAATGCGCTACCATCCGTTCGTCACCATTGTTGTATCCAAAAAGTTCAGCGCCTGAGATGAAGAATGTCCGCCAATAAGCTATCCATTTGGTAGTTGATTCCTTGCCATAAGTTTTCTCAAAGATTGGCCTTATCAAAGAGATGTTCTTGTCCATACGTTTCAGCCATTCCTCACTACAGGTAAAAATAATACAAATATTCAATTCAAATAGGTCAATTAATAATCAATATGCAGGATTTGTTTACAGGATTAAGGTAGATTGCATTCATTGTCTGACATGTTATGCAATTTTCTCCTTTCATTGTATAACTTCAATAGTTAATGTACTTTGGTTTGTACCAGTAGCAAAATGCAAAGCGATAAATAACCCTCCAACCATTACTTCATAGTTCATTGAATATCATCTTTTACTTTAAGAGCACGATCTGAAATGTATTTTCTATTTCCTCCCTAATTAATTAATTAACAAGACTTATGAACTAATAAGTAGAGCATTTAAAATCATATTAGAATGCATGGAGTAATAGGGCTTGGATGCTTTATAAACTTGGGAAGGATATACCTAGTTCTAGCATACCAAACTGATCAAATAAACAGAGGGTACCGAGCAGCTTTCTTCCATCTCGTAGTAGGACTATAAGTTTCTCTGCAAGCAGGAGTATACATAAGTTGCTAATAAAATAGTAAGCACAAACAAACAAGAAGTACCCTTGATGTCAAGTATGTATCTGAATTCATATAAAACAGTCAAATGCAATATATGCAGAAGAATTAGTTGCAAATGCCTTTCTCTTACAAATAGGCAGTTTTCACATCAGAACTCAAAATTTTATTAGTCAATTATAATCTGCAGGTAGTAGCAATTCACAGCACTTGAAATTAATTATGAACTAGTGCCTATAATTAATTGCTGCTAGCCTAGATTATGAATAATGACTTAACTAGCTTCAGTCAAGATTATAAATGATAAGCTTAATATAGTGACACAAAACAACTAGAAATGTGCTTTCAAGCCAACAATAACAAGGCTTGGCCAACATTAGACCAGCGGATATATATGGGCAGAAGCATTAATTTTACTTTGCTATGCTTATGTGTTTCTTGATCAAGTTCAAGATCTCCATAAACTGTGAAAGAGTACAATTAACAAAGAATAAAAATATCATAATTCATAAGGATACAGGAAAATAATGCTATTGGGACGGATGCCAGCAGTTGCTAACACATTGCATGCTATGGAGCAGTAGTTAGACCTAGACATGCTCATACCTAGCATGTATAGAACAAATTCATTACTTCAGGAACAAATTAATTATAGTATATTCAAAAGAAGCAGGCGTTTGTACCAAATTAAAAACAAAGTAACTCCCATGTGATGTACTACGGTGGTACCCAAAATATAGTATACAAGCACGCCATTAGAAGCACACAACAATGAAACATCCAAAAGTTGGCATTCTGCAAGCATCAAGAGTGAATTAACTTTCTCCGTCATCCTAAAAAAACCTCCACAAAGAAAAAAATCCAATTAACAAGTCATCACTTGTATTGCACATGAACACTGTTCTGATATAGCTTATTGCATTGTTATTTGTTGACATAAGACAGCTCCAAAATAACTCCGCCACAAATCTGATGCACAGCCTACCTATACTAATAATTAATTTCATCGCCTACCAGACAAGGTTCAAGGCTAATAGCACAGCTAGTATTGGTTGACATAAGTGAAATTAAAACAGTGCTCTTGTAAATCACGTCGCCAGCATTGATAACTTGGGCAGATCAACTTCTGGCATCTCTTAGTTTTGTACTTGAGCCCAAAACAAACTTTTATTCAATTTGGTGGCTACATCTTAAAAATCAATACATTCAGTTGAGAGGATAAATCCAGGTTGTGTAACAGGAAAAGTACAGCACAACAAAATAAATATTCTAATGCATAAGAAGCATATTACTTAATTACTTCCAGCAGGCTTCTGGTTGGTACTGCTTCTTGTGCAGTTTTGTATGTAAAATTATGGGAGCACCAGTTTCTGAAATACTGATGTTATTACAACAAACTTCTCAGAAGAAAATTTTCAGCAATAAACATAGAAAATATCATCCTGTTATTTTGTGTTCCGTACTTCTGTCCTTGCAAATGAGGATTGAAGGGATCCCCAACAGAGATAGTAAACAAAAGGAGAAATCTAAAAACGGAATTCCGAATAAAGGAGAAATGCGAAGCAATGTAATGATAGTGCAGCATGACCTAAAAAAGTAAGAAGGTTAATCTATTGTTTTCTGTGTTTACTAATAAGATCCCGGGCAATCTAATGACAATCCAGCAAGATGTTTTTCTTGTTTTGAAACAAAATCCAGCAAGATATCCAATAAGGCAAGAGCAGACAGATCTCAATAAGGTAAACAGGCTCGCCCTAAGTAAATAAAAGCTGTGTACTTAAGCTGAACATCTTGACAAAATTTTCTTTTGCAATTTTTGAATAAGCATAATTTATCAAACACTAGACTACAGGGATGCTATAATTTCATTTATTTTAGATAAGAATAGAAAAGATTACTGTTTGCATCATGTTTCATACATCCATCTGGACAACGAAGTTCAAGCGAACGAAGAATTAACAAATGAGACACCAAACCTATTACCTGTACTAAAAGACTGAAACCAACCTCTTAACTCTTTAAAACCGGCTTAAAACTAAGTCATCGAAATGTACAAAATTTCGGCATGACCTCTCTAGTAAATAGGACATCCACTCAGTAGACAAAAAAACATTTGCAGTTATAATATATATATCAATCTCTCAAACCAGAAGGAGACATTCTAGCAGATCCTTAGATAATCAATCACACATCCAACGACAATTTGTAAACTACGCAATGACATACAACACATTACAACCGCAATAGATACAATCCACATTCCATTACAATAAGTCCATCACAATAAGTCGATCACAATCTATCCATCACAACAAGTCATAAAGTCCAACAGTAATACACCAATCGAGCTCACAATGGAATTCATGACTCGGGGTTGTTGGAGTTGTGGGCGCTACCACCACCGCCAGCGCTATTGAAGATGTCTTCTATGATGTCGTCGTTAGTACGTGCTGGAGGGCGTGACCCAGAAACCTGCAAGTTCAAGACTAATCTTTTAAGCATTCAATAGAAGCAGTGGCAACAATCTATATGAAGGAAAATGATGCACTAGTATTCAATGGTAGGTTCTATAATCAGATAGCAATTAAGGACATAAGCTATCTAAATTAACAAACCAATCTAATCTTGTGTAAGAACAAGGTCATAAGTATCACATCTGGAAATCAGTTTAACAATCAAGAGCATATAAACACCTTTCTGAATTTGGAGCCTCTTGTGTAAAATGTAAATATTATCATGCCATGAGCTCATTCACAGAAGGCAATGCATATATCTATATATATAAGCAATTTTAACCACTGGCTATATTGATATATGCTTGAAGCAATTCTATATACCAACAATGATTCATCCTGATTGTTGTTATTAGTATTATTGTAATCATATTATGAATTTCATAGTCAAATATACAACCCTATGCAGCATGCTATTAACAACTTATCTATTTATCTAGTTATACAGGTTAACTATAGTAACTTCACAAAACAGAAGCACATGTGCCAAAAAATAATTTCTTTATGTAACTTGGCATGAACACAAGAGCACATAGGCATACAACATGCTAGGAAAAGTATGATCTATTTATCCAACCGTACAAATGAAGTATACTGTTAAAGAAAGTAATGATGTGGATGTTTGATATTCATACCATCATAAGCACCTAAGCATCAGTGAATAGACAAATACCTGTGGTGTCGTCTGAGGTGGCTGCAGGGCCCACGGGTTGAAGTACATAGGCATTCCTTGGCTTGGCATAGGTGGTGGGTACATGTAGAACGGGTTTGGAGGCTGGGAGCCCTGTAAGGCATAGACAGGTACATTATGCCACATATAAATCATTCGTTCAAATTTTGAATAACGAATTGAACCGATCCGCCTTTACCTGTGGTGCCTCTCCTATAGAAGGTGGCTGCATCTGTGGAGTGAACATATAGAAAGGACGAGGAGGTTGGGAGCTCTGTGGATCATAGTTTGTGATATAAAGTATACAGAATAGAGTTTTTTAAAAATAAAGAATGCATGAGAATTTCATATAACCTGAGGTGCATCTCCTAGGGGTGGTGCCTGCATCCCAGTAGGGTTTATGAAGGACGCCGGGGGAAGCTGAGCACCTTGTGATGCTTCTCCTTGTGGTGGTGGCTGCATGTGCGGAACGTGATTTTACGAGCTAAGTGAATTAGAGAGTAATGAACTCAAGTATCTTTACCTGGGGCATAACAGGAGGGCGAAACACTGGCACGTTAGGTCCAAGAGATTGTGACAGTTGCTGCATATAGATTGTTTGTTAGATTTTAATCATAATTGTACAATTGAGCGATTTGTTTAAAGTTGAGATTGTACCTGCAGATACATTTTCACGTATTCTGAGTCTTCTCAGCTTCTGCGAGCTTCCTCTCGTGCTTGACGAGACTCTTCTCGCGCTTGACGAGCCTCCTCTCGCGCTTGACGAGCCTCGTCCTGCGCTTGTGCTTCCCGTGCGGACCTCGACGAGCGAGCATTACTCCCCTGTGAGGAAACCGAGCCTCGTGGAAGACGATCGTAGTCCACAACTCCGTCCCCCATGGCCGACCTACAAACGATATATACTGAAATGTGACCATGCAACATTTTTGTTATTCATAGAGTGAAAACAATTAAAATCAGTTTTATTAATGAACCTCCCATGCTTTAGGCCCCCTCCAGCGTGGTACAATGCTTCCACATCGACCGGCGCGGCCCTCCAATCAAACTCTGGCCCATGACGTTGTGTCATTTGTTCGCGATATGACGCTCGCAAAACAAGCATATTGGTGCTCCCGGATGTAAATTTGCACAAAACATATTGTGTCATTTATACTTACCATCCTCGCACTAGCCCCGTTGTCGCACAAAACATCCGGGTTCTGTGGATCCTCGCCTTGGTGCCCCCGGATGTAAACTTCCACAAAAGTGAGAGTACTCCCACTTTCAGCCTCCTACGGTGCAAAGTTAGAAACATAGTGACAAATTCACTAACAATTATAATATCGACATTTACCATGCGCTGTTCTAGGCCAATGTGTCCGCCTCATACAGACTTGTGCTTCCCCATTCTACTTCTTCTATTCCTCGATTTCTATTTGATTTTTCTTGAAAATCCTCCGACGCCCAAGACCAAAGACATCCACCTCCGTGCCTCCAAATTCTTCATTATCCAATCGACCGAGCTTTGGAGATACTCTTGTTCGTCAGTGTATCCTCCTCGCCTCGTCTTCTCATGTTCATCTTCTTCACCCTCTTGTAAAATTGATGACATTTTGAACTGCATTGCTGAACTAATCTCGACAACCTTTTGTGCCGCCCAATTGAAGATGCTTTTGGCCTTCTTCAAAGTGTTGTAATCGCTTCGCTCAAGCCCGAACCTCTCCTCGCATATAATCACACATTGTCAAATTGTATTTACATTTAAAGCAATACTCAAATAGAGTAAATACATAACGCAAACTCACCCGTGGCTTGCCTAGATCAGGCTCTCGACATGTTTGGTTGTCTTCGCCCTTCCACGTTCTCCTTCAACGCCCCTGCTTCCAGCCAGGGTCATGAATCTATCCTCACCGACTCAACCATGCCAGGCAGAGTAGCGCCAAGGGCTCCCAAAGACGGTGTTAACCTTTGTAATGTGGCCCGCCCCATCCAACTCGGCTCTTTCTAGTGCCTACAACAAAATACAAGACAAAGATGCATCAAAACAATAAGTTGTCACTTAGCTCATACTAAAAGAAAAGACATGAAAGATATAACTGTTACCTGCTCCCGTGTAGCTCTATCAACCTCCTATCGGTTGGGTTGCATCTTGAACGAACTGAGACGGTTTTACAAAACCTAAAATGCAAATAATTAGTTCATAGACATTACAATGTAAATATGGACATTAAATGATAATCCAATACTACGCATATACCTGATGGTACCAAGAAGACCGCCCTCTTCAATCGGCTCTAAGGTCGCCGCTAACTCAGATCTCTTGCCGCTCGGCCTCGGCGTCAGATCTGCTGCCCCACCGCCACCACCCCCAACGACCTCCTCGTCCGCCTCGCCCAAGTCCTCATCCTCACATCCCACCTACCCTCGCCCTCAACCCCCACCGCCTCATCCTGCAGACGCCGCTACTGTTCTCGTGCTCGCCATCAAGCACCTCGAGCCGCTCTCGCGGCTGTCTAATCAAGCAGTTTCAAAGAATATGTCGCCGCCGCCATCGAGTCCCGAGCATCGTAACCCCGCTCCTCGACCTTCTCGAGGACGCACCACTGAACTTGCCTTTAAGCTTGTCAACCTGATGCCTGAGCATACTCATATGTTCAAATTTGACAAGAGTCAAGATATACGCTATAAATAATTTTCAATAACTTGCAAAAATGAATGAGACAACAATACCTTGTAAAAACTAGTTCAATGCCCGTATGCGTTACTTAAAAATAAAATTGGTAACGAAACATAAAGGTCAAGCAATAAAAGGAAAGCCGTCCTAAAATGGAGAAAGCAAGACCACACATAATGTTCTTACGTACATGATTGTATTCATGGAATGCGAGAACATGCATCAAATGTACAAAACCACTACTTTAAGCTATAGTTTGCCCAATTTTTCTTGAAGCCAAAACCGACAAGCAAAACAAAACTAATAAAAGAAACTACAATTGTCAATAATACCATCATGACTTTTGAGATCATAGGCCATTGCAATACCATAATAAGTTCAGAAAACAATGCCCAGTCTTGTAAATCAAAGGATAATATAGCATGATAGGGCAGCATTGCAACTGACCATGGAAGAAATCACTCATGTGCGATAGTACATATATACATCTAGAATCTAATAGGATAGAAGAAATCAATACAATCTGTGCTCAGATATTAAGATGGGAAACTTCACAACTGAATACGTAGCACGGATTTTTTTTACCTGAAATATTTCATGCAAAATCCTACTGAGCAGGCTCCTTTAAGTTAAAAGATATCCAATCAACCTTGGAAAATTAAAACATAGGATGAGCAATAAGAATGTGGGTAACATGCTTGATGGCATTATTACACAGAGTACACAAAGAAATTTAGGATATACAGAAATGAATAGATGTGCAGGAGACAAACAATAGTAATATGGTATGGGCAATACCAGCACAAGTCATTTTTTTTTGGCAATCAAGATTCTAGATACAATCACCATTCAAATTTCAGTAATTATTTATGCAAGTTACTTTCTAATGTTGTTGTCACATTTTTTTTGATCTAACAAAATTCAGTATCCTTGATAGCAACCTAGAAAGACCATGACTTGCTTGAAAGATGTACATTTTATGGAGTTTTGGCTATAGTCTTCTATTATCTTTTCATCAATTCTATCATCTACCTTCTATCTACTGCTGGTCAATCAACTACCTGTGGTAGTTCCAGCAAATTTGTGCTACCATTAGTCAATAAGAGATAGCAGATGTTGAATTTTGTTCAGCTCAAAATCTACTCAAATTCATTTATATATGTCACTTATATCAAGTGTAAATCTTACAGCTAAATGTTACAAGATGTTCACCTTGAGAGCTAAATCTTCATTAATGTTGGATCGATATTCAGTCGAGCCTTCTAATGGGTAGCTTCTCTTAGAGAGGAAATTAGAATTGTACAGTGTTGACAATTGTAATAGAACATCTGATATCAAACAGGTCATTCCACTTCCACTCATCAAACTGTCAAGGGTTTTAGCTTCATCAAGCACATCTTACAAAATATACATATCAAAAGTCGTCGGTGTTGGAATCTGCTTCTGCGACTCGTATTTCATTGAGACGTGCTTGAAGACGTGCAATCCTTACTGACTTTTGAGGGCATTTCCGTGAAGGGCCTGGTTCATCTGTTATTACGTCTGTGGCATCGGTAGGTAATTAATCGAGTCCTACCCCGTCGAAGACAAGGAAAGAATCCCCCATAGCTTCTTCTTGATATACATCACCCACATCATCTTCTAGTTACTTTCCACATACGAAATATCCCTAGGAGGATATACTTCAGGGTTAACTTTAAATACAACCCACCAAGCCTTCAAGCTACGGTGAGGATAGCTCAGGTAGTACACCTGCTCAACCTGATGTGCAAGCACAATGTTATTGATGTGGCCCTGAAGCCGCGAACTGTGCTTCACCTCCACCATCCCAAAGTCATCGACACGTGTGCCGTTGTGTGGATCGAACCAGTGGCAATAAAAAAATACAACCTTCAGTTCTTTGGCACCCCCAAAGGTATACTCAATTATGTTTTGTACAACGCCGTAGTAGTCTAATATATCACCGCTGGAATCGGATGACGCTAGACTACTCCGCTGCTTGAAGTGGCCGCAGTGGACGGCTAGCTTCTAATTTCATTGTTCAAAATAGAACCCGTTCACATCATAGCGACTATAGCTCCTTGCCGTAACATCACCATGTGAGAGCTGTCGGAGATCCTCAGGGACGGAGGCATCACACATACACTATATAGCAATATGCATCACTGTTAGTCTAATATTAAGTTACTACAACAATTCATTTAAAAAAAATGAATAAATAGTCAAATTACATGCCGATTTTAACCATTGCACTAAGCTTGGGCCGCTTTTCAACCCATCACGACGAGGTTATCCAATTGCTTAGTTGTGGGTTGTCGAGTTGACTTCCAATTTTCTTTGTCAAACACTCTGCGTCATTTATTCCCGGGTTAAAAAGGACACTACACTGAAATGTTGAAAACATAATTCAGAAAGTCACTTACTCAAAACTTTTTTCAACTTCTACCATGTTAGTGAACATGTAAAGCATGGCCAGGTTCCACTCCTCGTACTCAACATGGTGTGCAGTGTATGACCCAACAGGTTGACCCTTGCATTGAAAAAGCTTAAGTTCGCACAACGGTTCTTCTTTCGCAGCATGGTACCGATTCATAGGGGCACTCACGTTGTGCTTGAGTGCGAAATACTTTGTTGAGAAGTTTGTGATCTCTTTACTTGCATAAGCCTCTGCGATACACCCCTCTACCCTTGCCTTGTTGCGCACTGTAGCTCTAAGCTTTTTCAACTCCCTTTCCTGACTATACATCCATTTGAACTGTGCAGGACCTCCAACCATCGCTTCCCAAGGTAGATGCACCAGCAGATGTTGCATCACATTCATAAAACCAGGTGGGAAAGTTTTTCCAACTTGCATACAAGCAATGGAATTCTCTCTAACCTCTCGTGATCAACGTCTTCGAGATTTCCTTAGCGCATATCCGCTTATAGAAGTAATCGAGCTCGCTAACATCCTCCACAACTCATTATCAAAATAGCCACTTAAACATTACCGGAACAAGTCTTTCCATGATAATATGGTAATCATGACTCTTTAGCCCATTTAGCTTACCGGTGCTAACATTCACAGCCCGTTTTATGTTAGATGCATAGCGATCAGGAAACTTTAGACTTTTCAACCACCTCAAAATCTGTTTACGGTCTTCTGGCTTCACACAGTATGGAGCTTGTGGATGGCTCTCATTTCCATTTAAACCAACTTTAACCTCGAGCCACGGCCTAGCACAATGATCACCCATGTCTTTCCTAGCACTCACGTTATCCTTTATTTTGTCGGTTACATCAAACACCATGCTTATGATGCTTTCTGCCACATTGCGCTCTTGGTGCATCAAATCTATGTTATGCGGCAGAATCAAAGCTTCAGAAGGCAGCTCCCAAAGAAAAGAAATATGAGTCCAGCTTGTGCTCTTTCCATAGCCCTGAAACCCACTTCCGAGATCGCATGCCGACTATGCCATTCAGCTATCTCCTCTCCGTGAGTCGCCGGTGGCCCTTTTTAACTTTCTTTCCTTTTCAAATGCTTTGGCATCGTTCTCGAAGGGTGCCTCGTCGGAAGCCACCGCCGATGGCAATCGAAGAATGTGATCTTTTACCGCGGCGTGAGTCTGAATGCATCGAGTCACCATACAAATTGGACAACACAGCGACCATGAACACACCAACCGCCCAAATGCCATATGCCAACAAATCATGGACCAACCACAGTATGCAGCTCAGAAGGTAAATTCTCTACCAAAGAACGCTGTCAGATGCCTTTTCCCTCGCCACAACTTTTTCAATTCACAATTAAGGGCCGATGAACACATTGAGATCCTTCCTAGATGCTTAGGACCTGAATGACAAGAGCAAGGAATATGAACCCTCTTTCAAGCAAATCTCGGTGGAAGATTGTATGGCATGATGAAGACCGCCAACAAGAGTAGGGGCTAGCGTTTGGCCGAAGGTGTGAAACCGTCAGGACAAACCAAGACGGACACTCCTAGGGTCGCTTGCAAATGCAGGATTGAATCGGTCCAATGCCTGCCATGCCTCGCCATCAGACGGATGCACCATCATATCCGGGTCTCGGTCCTCACGTTTACCTTCTTTGTGCCACCGCATATGTTTCGCTATTTCTTTTGACATGTACAGCCGTTTAAGCCTATCCGTGATCGGCATGTATCAAGTCGCTTAGTCGCGACCTTTGTAGTCACTGATACCCCTTCCTCATCTACCACCTCAACGAATCTACACTTACCGCAATGCATACAATGAGTATCCTTGTCATGATCCTTCCAGAATAGCATGCAATTATTCTCGCACACATCAATCTTCTCGTAATTCATCCCGAGGCCGCCATCAACTTTTTCGATTGGTACAAATCCTTTGGCATCTTGTGGTTAGGCGGAAGGACATCATTCATAAGTTCAAGCAAAGCGCTGAAGCATTTGTTCGAAAAGTTGAACTTGACTTCATCGACATAAGCCGTGTAACCGCCATGTGATGGTCACATTGGTCAAGTCATGCACTTCTCATCCGAGGCGCCAAGTAGCCTATAGAATTCCTTAACCTCCTCCTACCGTGACCCTCCCCGAAGTTAAATTCAATCCTCGCCAAGATCATCCAAAGATCTCTTCCATCCAATCGTGATCCTCCCCATGGTCCGACTCAATGGCTCGCCTCATGCCTCTCCATGACGGTGCCACACCAAATAGTTAGGCATGAACCCATTTTTGCAAATGTGATACTGCACTATATCCTTGTTGTAGTAGCTGTTATTCTCGCAGAGGGTACACGGGCAATACACATATTCAGCTCCTCCAGCGAATGCTTGCTTCAAGAAAGCATCCATGATTTGCCCCCATTCCCTTGAGTGCCCCCCATCACTCATCCATCCGTCATACATCGCCCTTCAATCGTCACCCATTCTCAAAGCTAAACAAATGAAATGATGTCAATATACGACCGTGGCTTAGGTGACAAAGAAAACCCTGTTAGGAAAGATGTGTTCTACACCCACCCAAGAATGGAGGTTGCCAGATGCGACTCGTGACGGCGCTATTTAATCGAACGAATTTCGACAAGATAACCCATTGTTTCTCCAAACGCACGCCGATGTTGGTGCGCCGAGAACAACAGGTTATGCGGCTGAAATCACGCTCGATCGCCGCACGCCACAAGCCCCATGCAACAACCAACATTCTCAGTCGTCCAAAATACGCCGATAATTCCGAATCGCAAGACCTCACAAGCAAATGTGAGATGCGCCATTCTAACGGGTGACGCGTAAGCTCTCTACTATTCGACGCAAACCCTAAACTCTAACGTTATATACAACGGCAGCGAAAGAATAAAAATATATATACCATATGCAGCGAATAAATAGATTTGCTATGTCAACAGATTTGCAAAATAAACATGTATGGAGGGAAAAAACATGTATGATACAAGCAACAAGGAAGTTTAAAACAACTAGAGCAAAGGTGTATCTGTTATCAGTCTAAAAAGTTAAGTGATTTTTTAGTCTGCCTTCTGGACAAATGTTCCTCCTTATATTAGGCAACTTTAAGACATTGCAAATCTTTCAAATTTCAACCCAGAACAAGTAAGGTCGGGCAACAACATTTCGAAAGACAAGCTAGCATACATTCCAAATATCAAAAGATGCAAGAAAATGCTGTGATCAATTTGCAAGAAAAGGGCAGATGCTCGAAATTTAATAAATCTATTCAGTTTTTACACACATATGGATTTAACTATTAGCGTAACACGGAATTATTCCATAACTGCAAGTCTGTCAGTAAGAGTGATGTAACACATAGTATACATTCCATATATTATATAAAAGAAAATTCAATGAGTTTTCAAATGTATTTTTAACAAATGTATTCCTTAATTGCATAACTATCACTATACTCCATAACAGGACTAAATTCTCTCACCAAACTGTCACACATTTTAAGTGAATTGGAGCGAATCACCATGACAAATACAACCTCACAAGCCTATTTCGAATGATAATATATATAAAATTGGAAAGTATTAAGTCCTAAACCTTTTCAGACATCCAAACAACAACATCCAATGATTCACATCTCGTGGAACCATCCAGCATCGGCTATTTCATTGTGCCACTAATCGACATGACAACGGTATCAATGTAATCTGCTCTACACCATTTTCAACGAATTAATCATTTCACTTATAGAAATGGCAGCTCGTCGGAATTGGGATGCATGGCAAAGACGGGCGGGGGGGGTCGATGGGGGTGGCGGCATGGGGCGCGACACCATGACGGTTGGGGACGGCGGGTGGTGGCGCGTCTTGGCGAGGTCGGCGGCGTGGTCGGCAGTGGCACTAAGCAAGGCGAAGGCGGCGGCGGGGCAAGGGTGGGTGAGAGGCGAGCGAAGAGAGAGAGGGAGACGCGCGGGCTAGGTTATACACACAGCTGTTAAATTCGTGGGCTAGGCGGCCCAGAAATTTAATTAAATTCATGCGCTAGTTAAAAAAACCGACGATTTTAAATATATAAATTCATGCTTTTTTTTTAGCCCACGAATTTAATTAAATACGTAGGTTTTTTAAAAAAATCGACGAATTTAAATATATAAATTTGTGGGTATTTTTTTGGCCCACGAATTTAATTAAATACGTGGGTTTGTTTATAAACTGATGAATTTATATATATAAATTCGTGGGTTTTGGTTTGGCCCACGAATTTGAAAAACCCACGAATTTTTCACTGTTTCTTGTAGTGATTAGCACACAACCAAGTCCTTGATGGGATGCATCACAGAATATCTCAAAATCCTTTCTAATATCTGGCAAAACAAGCACTGGGGCAGTTGTCAAACACTTCTTTAACTCTTGAAAACTTCGCTCACACTCTAATGTTCAAGCAAATTTCTTCTCCTTTTTCAAAAGCTGAATGAGCGGTCTAGCTTTTCTGGAAAAACCTTGTATGAAACGACGATAATATCCCGCCATTCCAAGGAAACTTCTGACTTGGGTTACCGTCTTGAGATGAACCTTCCTTTGGCTCTGAGGATTGAACATGAGGATGTAAGAGTCGTCCTGGAAGTAATTGGTTGATGGAATTCAGAATATTTTATTTCATCGAACCACGTTAGTCTTTTGCTTTGGTTAAGAGATGGCTTGATTGATTACTGTGGGATTTACGTTCGAAAAATATAAGGCTGGATCGTGTTTTAGCGTGGGAACTGAGTTATTTTATGAGGGTTTCATAAGTGGTTTTGTTGGGAATAAGTTCCTGTTTTCTTGGGAGAAAAGTTTAGTGATTGCGTGCTTGGATGTGTGACCTGGAATTTTGTCTTCTCTTCCACAATGTTGATTTTGGTTAGCGTGAGAGGCTTCGCCTTGATTAAAGTAAGCTGAGTTATTTCTTGGTTTTATAAGAGCTTTTGTCAGCGATTTGTGTGGGGTTTCTCTTTTAATTGGATTTCTCCCCGATGCGAATTTTATTGCATTGATTTGAGAGTGTTAAAGGTGATTTATATGATGTTAGAGAATTGGGTCTTCCCTTGCAAATTTTGGCTTGGAAAAAAAAGAAAAAAGAGAATGAGTGATGATTGGGCTCTATCAAGATCCTCTCTCAGGTAGTTTTTAATTCTTTGGGTTCAAGATGATGTACGTGGTTCATTTGGTCAAAACGGGAATTGTATTTCTTTTGTGTTCTAGCTGGAGTTAAATGATATGGAAGCTTATGGTATAGTGTTGAGTATAATAAAGAGAATTGAGTTTTCTTTGATCATTGGGATTGCAGCTGTAAAAGTTCAATGCAGTGAGTGTTTCTCTTGAAAGTTGAGTTTTCCTTGGTGTATATTTTATCACATTATTTGAAGAGGATGAAAGTGGTTAGTTTTGCTAAAGAGAATCGAGGGATTTTGGGTGGATAATAATTGAGGATTATACTTTTGATGTGGTTCCTTGGTGGTGTTTGTTTAACCCTTATTAGTGAACTACTTGGAAGTTGATGGTAATTATATCACCATTTCTAATGTGTGATTGCACTTTTGGGTTAAGATGGTTGTAGCGAAGGATTTCTTAATTTGCTGTGTAATGTTCTGTAGTGAGCATTTACCTTGGGCAGTGGTCCTTTGGGATTTTGACCTATTGATTGATTTTGACTGAGTTCTTGCGTGAGAAGTTGCACTTAATTGAGCTAAGCCAAATCGTTTTGTTAGTCATTGGATTTGAGGTTTTTGTTTATCGTTTGTAGCCGTGGGAGTTTTTGTGTATGTGTTTTGAGATGGTAAAGAAGTTTAAGACCTTTGTGTCTTTGTTTCACGTAGTTGGCGTTCTTCGAATTCAGGGTTGAATTCCGTTAAGGGGGGAGAATGTAATATCCCAGTGTAGCAATTTACACTTTTGTAGTATTCCAATTAAGTTTCGAATTTTCTTGGGCTGTGCTTGGGCTGTGTGGGCCGTTTTTGGCCTGTGTTGGCCCAAGTGGTGGGAGGGGCTCCTAACCCTAGCTCCCTTCCCATTTTTTTTCCCAGCCGATCCCCTCCCAGCTGCCACTCTCCCTGGCTCCCTTCTCCACCCGAGCAAGCTGTCTCTGGCTCCTCCATGGTTGGCGGTGCCCCTCCTCCAGGATAGCAGCAGCAGCCGCAAGAAGCGGCGCCTCCTTCCTCTGGCGGCCGGCGGCGCCCCCTCCAGTTGGCGGCACCCCCTTGGCTGGCTCTTCCCCACCTTGGCGATGCCGCCACTCCCCCTGGCTTCGTCCCTGCAGCAGGCTAGCCGAGCGCCGCCCCTCCCCTGGCTCCCTTCTCGTCAGCCGACGGTTCCCTACTCCCCTGCTCCGGCGGGTACCTGGCCGGTGCCCCCTGGCCGGCGTGCTCTCCTGGCCCTCCCCGCACCCAGCGACGGCCTTGGACCCCTCCCTGGCAACGACGCCACCCCCTGGCCAGCGGCACCCCTCTCCCTGCCTCTCCTAGCTCGGCGCCCCTCTCCTCCCTTTGCCGGGCAGCGGCAGCAGCAGAAGCAGTAGCAGCAGCAATGCCCTCCCCTCTTGTCTTCTTGTGGTGAGAACTCGAGCACTTGAAATTGCGGTATTTGGTTTCTTTGTGCATGCCATGTGTTCGATGAAATGGCTATGAGATGGTTAGTGCAAAAGGGTGTTACATATATGCAATAGTTGGATCTGTGTGAAAAATTTAAATCTTGCACTGTTAGGAGGTGATCTTATTTATTCATTGATTCTTAGGGAGAAATGGCCTTACTTATGCTGTTATTATAGTCTTATTTAATTTTCAGTGCAAGTATTTAGAGCCATATTTTCAAAGCATGTTGTAACACCCCGGCACTCCTCTTGCCTTGAATGTCACAACATTTTACTATATTGCTAAGTCCTAACTATTTTACACATAAATTCCAGCAACATATTATTAAACATTTAATCGCTAATCAACTACTAAAGGACAGTTTCTAGATATAACTAGAAGCCACGAACAATCTTAAGTTACATGACAGTGAAAATAACACTAGATAAGCTTTTTAGAGAATAATTTCAGCATGATACCTAAACAAGTAAAACCAAATCTAGACCATCAATAACAAAAAAAACAAGGAACCCCATGCACAAGCACACCCAAGCCTTCGAGCTTGGATACAAAGGACAATATTAATTAAAAAAATAGATTAACTATCCATAATTCTCTAATAATCAATTACATCTGACTAGATTCACATGTCCCATAAAGCGACAAAGTGATTCCATCATCTAAATAAAGTTAAGCGTGACCTTATTCATGGTGAACACTAAACTAGATCAAGGTGAAGATGGTGTCACAAGTGACACAATGGTGTTAATCCCTACCCATGTATATCGCCTTCTGTCGGTGTATTCTACACCGGGGTACTCTCTCCACCGTTGCCAGGTGGGACCGCGCATACAAGATACAAAAAGAAGAAGGTCATGTGCAAAGGACTCAACATACTAAAGAAAGGCTTGGCGGCCGACCAGGTCCTAGCCCCGGGCGACCAGGACACGTGGCCACTCGGTGGACCGCTGGCCGACCAGATCACGACCGATGAACACCAGGTTACGTGGCTGCCGACGAGCAGTCGGGTGACCAGGCCACGTGGCTGCCCCAACGAGTAGTCAGCCCATTACCAGCCGACCACGCGGACGGAGCTGAGAGGCTTCCACCCGAAGCAATCGCCAGGATCACAACGTATCATAGCCATTAAATGTGCATGGGAGCCATTAAATGCACATGAGAGCTATTCAATGCGCGGGGAGCCGTTGTAGTCTCCTGAAATCCATTAAATGGGCGTGGCACCCTGACACTATGATGACCTGTCCTTCTGACTGAGCCAGCTTCACCAACTCCCATTCCATCTACATCGCCCCAGTGCAGACGGGTGACGCGGTACCAAAGCGCTCGTCACGCAGTCTCAACCCTCCTCTCGGGCGGTCCGAAGACAAGTGGCGTCAAGATACGCCGTAGACAAAGAGGCTTCGAGGGACAGTAGCGACAGGACTAGACACAATCAAAGTAATTAATGTAAAACTACTCCCTCTACCTACCCTAGCTAGTCCCAGAAGTATATAAGGGCGCTAGTGTGCATGAGGCGGGGAGGTCGGTCCAAATTCAAGAGATTGTATCACTGAGGTCGCTCAGTCGATCAGCTCACAGTGAAGAGCAAGCAGAATATTAGAGCAACACGAGCTTAGGCAGGACGTAGGGCTGTTACCCGCATTGGGGGCCCGAACCTGGGTAAATCTTGTGTGTTCCTTATGTGCTCCCGTGCGTTCTTGAGTCTCATGTCCTGCTCATCACGCAAAGAGAGTAGAGAAGAGAGCAGAGAGTGGCACAGCTACGAAGACCCCCCTACCGAAACTCGGTTATACACTCGAACCAATACTGTCACGCACAAACACGCCGATAGGGTGCGCCAGGTAGGGGTGGTAGTAGCTGTTTCACCCGTTGCTTTCTTTAGCAAATCATCAAGCACCAGCTGTGAAGATGGAGGCTTCACGCTCCCATTAGGCGGGGGACCGTCCGACGCCTTTCGCAGAAGGCAGTGGCACCCCCACCACGGCAGGAGCATCACCGGTCCGATGGTGACTAGCGATGGAGGAGGCCACGTCGGCCCAAAACCTGCATGCGGCCCGCCTCCTCCTATAGCACCCACCGGTGGAGCTGGGGGGCAACACCCCGGCATCGCCATGGCTGCGGGACATCGCCCGCCTTTTGGACATGGCACAGCTCCACGCGGAGGCATCAGAACAGTCGGGTACCTCTGGTATCTCGTGGTCGAAGTTGCGCGCAGAGTGCACCCAAGCTTCGTGCCACCCGGGCGAGCAACGCTCACGTCAGGGTGGTTGAAGCAAGGGAAAGGGCATTCAAGGCAAAGGCCCCACTCTCGCCGGGGGTCGTGCGACAGCTCCGAAGCCATCTCGCGCATCCCATGGGCGTGAGAGGAGTGCCCGTGAAGATCTTAGGGCTCATTTGGAGGAGCGACGCCAAGCCCGCGGTGGTGGCTTGCAAGGCAAGTTACACCACCTGCAAGCACAGGAGCAGGACCGCGACAAGCGGATGGCTCCTGAAGAAGACAGCTCCTCCCGTGACCCCGATTTCTCCGTAGAGGAGGAGACCTTCTCCGCGTCTTGCGGGAGCCAAGTCCCGTGCTCCCCGGCACAGCCCTCGGGCCGAGGTTCCGGGGGGCTACGTGGTTCTCCCTACAGCGTGGGGTGCCAGGCGTTCTCCAACCGGCTGCGGCATGTCGCATGGCGGGAAAGGTTTCGCCCAGCAACCATCGAGAAGTACAACGGCACCACCAACCCGGAGGATTTCCTGCAGATCTACACCACGGTGGTGTGGCCTACCGGCGGCTACGAGATGGTTATGGCGAACTATTTCCTGACAGCCTTGGCGGGCTCTGCTCGTTCTTTGCTGATGAACCTCCCAAGGGGGTCGGTGCACTCATGGACGGAGTTGTGTGGCCAGTTTATCACCAACTTGCAGGGCTCCTACGCCCAGCCAGGCGTGGAGGATGACCTCCATGCCCTCGAGCAGAAGAGGGGGGAGTCGTTGCGCGTGTTCACCCGGTGATTCAGCCACTGCCGCAACACAATCCCTAATATCTCTGGCCAGTCTGTCATCATCGCCTTCCGAAGGGGAGTGTGAGACCGCAAAATGCGGGAAAAGATGGCCACCCGTGACATCGCCACCACGTCCAAGCTATTTGCCTTGGCGCACAAGTGCGTTTGGGTGGCGGAGGCGCGGGAGCGGACGATGCTCGCGGCGGAGGCGAGGCTAGGACCTCAAAAGGTCCTAGTTCCATGAACAAGAAGAAGCGACCGACGGCTGAGTCCGGTCAGGTCTTGGCCACCGAGCGAAGGAATAGGGTCGTCAAGCCACGGCGAGACGATCGCCGCGATCGGCGGGACGGTCGCTGTGATCGGCAGGACTACCATCGTTAGGAAAACAGGGGTAAGGTCTTCTGTCCTATCCATAATACTAATGCACACGATTTGGATCATTGCCAGGTCGTGCGCGAGAAGGTGGAGCAGTGGCTCAGGGAACGCCGCCCTCCTCATGATAGCGACAAGGGCGACGACTCTGCCCAGCTGCCCTTCCAGCAGGCAGAGCATAGGGTGGCCTACATCCACGGTGGATCGGCCACCCACACCTCCAACACGAAGTACAAGCTCCTAATGAGGGAAGTCTGTGCCGCCGTACCAAGTGCGGGGGCGGTTAGGCCGCTGAGGTGGTCAGAGGAGCCGATCACCCTCAGCCGCGCCGACCACCCTGTGAGCACCGCTGGCCTAGGGCACTGTCGTGCCCCGAATTTTCACGGATTCGGACACTCTGTGTATTCCGTACTAGTCCAGGATCACGCTAGTACACACAGGATAAACAGGTTGAAGTACCACAATCATACACAATGAATTAAATAATAAAGTACTTCAAGCATAATATAGTCGAGTTACATGACCTTATGGTCGCCTTACAATAATTCACATGTACAGGCTTATAAATATCATCAAGACCAAGTTCATTCAATGGAAGCAAAATACGATAAGCGGGACCACTACTAGCCACAGGCTACTGAGTGCGGCTCAACCCTTAATCCTCCTGGCCTTTGACGAACTCTTCATTCCAAGCCGCACGGCTTCTTCTTCTTTCGAGGTTTTGTCGATACAAGGGTGAGTATACAACATACTCAACAAGTCATGCACAATGCGCTTCTATTACTACATGCATGGCTTATTCCAAAGGAAAGGCTTAATTGTTTATTTTGCATAAAGCAAAGATTTCTTTTAACAGTAATCCTTATTAGATTAAAAGCAATAAAATCAGATTATTAATAATTAATTTCTCAATTCTTTTCCAAGAGTTTTGGCACCTGACCCTAGTTTCATCCACACGCTTTTTGGCACACACCACCCATTCCACATCTTTTATTTTTTTAAAATCTAACCCTTGATCAGAATCACCGAAAGCAATGTCCAAGATCATGACACGGCTATTCAATAGATTCACACACACACTCTGCAGAGGTCAGACACTTTACCCACAGATACATCGCCACCACACAGTGATTGATTGCAACAAAGTCTTTCAGAGACTAACACTTAACCAAGGATCCTCTCCAAGATACCTTTCTAACACTTCCTCACACAGAGCCAAAGTTTAGAACAGCACATACAGCTAGATGGGTACCAAGCGCAAAGACAGTACGCCTCCTAACGGTTACACCTTTGTGTAATCACACCCCGAGGTATCAAAGGAAAGATATTAGAAACCCATCAACTAGGTCCGTCTGCTCCGGACAAGTGGTTGTACACGAACTCAGTTCAAAGGCTCGCAAGGTTAAGTCCTTAATCGTCCCTGCAAGACATCCAATTTATACAACTCGGCACACAGCCTTCACAATCTTTCATACAGCCCATTGCCACACAGGCCCACCTGGCACGAAGCCTCCTTGCCACTTGCCCCGGTCCAAAACATTTCCCCACCCCACGTTTCATTTAAGCAATACATGCCATTGTTCACATCAATTCATGAATAGCACCACACAGGTTACTATTCCAATTCCATCATATGACATTATCGCACTTTTACAAAAATGCCTTCCATAATGGTTTAGTCAATATTCATTTGCTGTTTGAAATTCATTCATCGTGATTTAAGGTGATAAGCTACTAATCACGGCCTAGCCTCCCGTGTTGGCATCATAGTAATATCCAACATATTAAACATCTTAGGGTGGACAAGGATTTCAGGCATATAAACATTATAATCAAGGTGGCATAAACAAGATAGGTATTTTAACTACTGCTCCCATATAAACAACATCATTTATACTTAACATAGCATGCAATAGTTGAATCAAAATATATTTTAAAATCTAGGGGTGATATGGTCAAAGCATGACTTGCCTTCAAATAGCAGTTGGTTCTGGTCGAAGTTCTGCGACGGGTCTTCAAATTCTCCCTCGGCGACTTCCGACAACTCCGAGTCTACGCGTACACGAGCGAGCATACAATAAATACTCAATACAGACAGCAATATCAATACCAAAAATAAAATAAAAATCACCATTAAATAGTTCACATTTTTACAAATTTTTGGGCACTAGAATCACCCAAATCCGAGCTAAAATGCAAAAGTTATAGCATTTTCAAGTTTGCTGAAATTCAAATAAATATATAACCGAATTAATCCTTTTGTTTTTAAACGAAAATCCGGTTTTATTTCCCGGCGACGCGGTCGGCACTAGAGGTTTCCACGCCGCCCACGGTCATCGACAAGTGGGCCCTAGATGACGTTATGTCGACGTCAAGACAACCGGTCATCACATCGACATGTGGGCCCCACTAATGCTGCTTGGACCAACCGAAGTCGACACGCCGCGAAGCATCAAGCCACGCCAAGATTTGATCCCGCCGCTGATTCAACCAACGGTTTGTCGCATCGAAGCGCCAGAATCGCTATCAGCCCACGTGGCGCAATAGCGGCGGCCGGATGCAGATCTAACGGCCACTACATTCGGAGAGTTTATCGCCATCGCACATACGTGGACACACCAGAGCCACACGATCCCTGACAAGATCTTCGCCCCTATCGGCGGCGGTGTGCATACGCTTCGTTCCGAGAAGCTCCGGTCACATCAACCGTTCGATCGCGATCCAACGGCGGAGATTGAAATCGGCCGATTTAAATCGAAGACGCGATCGCAAATTGCTCGATCAAGATCCAACGGTGGATGATGGGCGGCGATTAGGGTTTCTCGGCGAAGCACAAGTGTTGGGCCTACCGACATCGTAGCTAGCCATTTTCCCGATTTTAGCAATAAAAGAATTCCAAGAATTCAAAGTAATTATTTGGGGCACTAAAAATACCCGAAAAATTCTAGAAAAATTCTAGAAAATATTTCAGAGCATTTTGAGCCTAAATAAAATAATTTCATTTATTTTTAATAAATACTTTTTTTGATATTTAATTAATCAAGGGAAGAATAGTTTAAGTAAATGTTAATTAAATCCAATAAATCCCAGAAAAATTAGATAAATTCAATTAAATGCAATTAAATGCAAATAAAGGTTGGTTAATTCATAAAAATTCAAATAACTCCAAAATTTAAAATTGACCAAATTTCGGGACGTTACAAACCTACCCCCCTTAACAGAATCTCGTCCCCGAGATTCGAGGCTTAACTATAGAATAGGTTTGGGAATCCCTTTTTCAGATCTTCCTCTCGTTCCAAGGTGGCCTCACTTTCTGTGTGATTGCTCCACTGAACTCTGCAGAAACGGGTTGTCTTGTTTCTGGTTCTTCGATCTACTGTATCCATAATTTTTATCGGCTGTTCCTTATAAGTCAAGTCTTCCTGCAATTCAACTTCTTCTAGTGATGTTTGCTCTTCAGGCACTCGGAGACATTTCTTGAGTTGCGATACATGAAAAACGTTGTGTACTCCTGCTAATGACTGTGGTAACTCCAGTTGGTAGGCGACTTCACCTTTACGGCTTATGATTTTGAACGGCCCTACATATCTTGGCGCAAGTTTACCCTTTTTGTGAAACCTCTCGACTCCTTAAGAGGCGAACTCGAGGTATAACGAATCTTCGGTTCAAAGCTCAAATCTCTACTGGCGGTTGTCTGCAGAGCTTTTCCGTCTTGATCGCGCAATTTTTAACCTTTCCTCGATCAAGCTATTTGCTCTTCACTTCTCAAGTATGTCTCGTCCAAGACACGACGCCTCCGGCCTCGCTCCAATTTAATCTGCGCCCTACAAGGTCGACCATACAATGCTTCAAAAGGTGATATCTCAAGACTTGCTCGATAGTCATTGTTGTAACTAAACTCCGCATATGGCAAGCATTTATTCCAAGTTGATGTATATGCTAACGCACAAGCTCTCAACATATCTTCTAATATCCGTTGACTCTTTCTCGTCTGCTCATCTGCTTATGTGGTAAGTCAGATCAAGTTCAAACGGGTGCCCATTGTTGTATGCAATTTATCCCAAAATCTTGAAGTAAATTGGGTTCCTCTGTCCGATACTATCTTCCTTGGCACTCCATGTAAGCAAACGATCCTTGCCATATATAACTCAGCTAACTTATCTCCTGAATAGGTTGTCTTTACCGGTATGAAATGCGCGACCTTAGTCAATCGATCCACGATGACCCATATGGAGTCATAACCTCCTTGCGTCCATGGCAATCCAGTAATGAAATCCATTCCGATTTCTTCCCATTTCCACTCTGGTATTTTCAATGGTCGCAGCATTCCGCTGGTCTCTGATGCATAGCTTTGACTCGCTGGCATACATCACATAGTGCTACGTGTTCAGCAACCTCTCTCTTCATATTCGGCCACCAGAACCTTTCTTTTAAATCTTGATACATTTTTGCACTTCCTGGGTGAATCGAATACTTGGAGTCATGAGCTTCCTCCAATATTAACTGCTTCAATTCCTTTTTGTTAGGTACGCAAATACGCTCTTTCATCCACAACGTACCATGTTCGTTCAGCTTAAAGTCTTTCGCTTGTCCTTCCTCCATCTTGGCCTTGATTCACTCGATCTTCTCATCATTCTTCTGACCTTCTCTAATCTGATCTTCCAAGATAGGCTTCACTTCTAATGCGGCTACGAATCCTTTCGGAACAACTTCTAGTTTTAATCTCTGAAGATCCTTACACAGTTCTTCCTGACTTTCGTCCATTTCCGAATTTAGTCCATGGCTTTTCCAACTCAGGGCGTCAGCCACTACATTGGCCTTGCCGGGATGATAATGGATTCCCATGTTGTAATCCTTGATCAGCTCCAACCATCTCCTTTGTCTCATGTTTAGGTCCGATTGGGTGAAAATGTATTTGAGGCTCTTATGGTCTGTATACACCTCACATCTGTTACCAATAAGATAGTGACGCCATATCTTCAGTGCGTGCACTACGACTGCTAGTTCTAGATCGTGCGTCGGGTAATTCCCTTCATATGGCCTTAATTGCCTTGATGCATAGGCTACTACTTTTCCATTTTGCATCAATACACATCCAAGCCCTTGGCGTGATGCATCGCAGTAAATATCGAAACTCTGGTGCACATCTGGTTGAACTAACACTGGTGCTGAGGTCAGCCGTTTCTTCAGTTCTTGAAAACTTCTCTCACACCGTGTCCAAACAAATTTCTTTCTTTCTTTAGAAATTGCGAATTGGTCTAGCAATTGTCGAAAATCCTTCTATAAATCGCAGTAATAACCACCATTCCAAGAAAACTCCTAACTTGCTAAACTCGTCTGGCGACTCCCAATGCAATCTTGTCTCGACCTTGCTTGGGTCATCATGATTCCATCGGCAATATGACATGCCCTAAGAAATCTACCTTACTTTTCCGAAGTCGATTTATTGAATTTCGCAGTACAATTGTTGCTCTCTTAGTTTTTCCAAAGACTAATCTCAAATGTTGGGCGTGTTCTTCATCAGTCCTTGAGTAAACCAGAATATCATCTATGAACACGACCACAAATTTATCCAGGTATTCCATGAATACTTTATTCATTAAGTTCATAAAGTATGCTGGTGCATTCGTCAATCCAAACGACATAACTATGAACTCATAATGTCCATATCTTGAAGAAAATGCGGTCTTGGGTATGTCTTCTGTCTTGATTTTCAACTGGTGATATCCTGACCTAAGGTCGATTTTGGAAAATACTCCTGCTCCTCTTAGTTGATCAAAAAGATCGTCTATCCGGGGTAACGGGTATTTATTCTTTATTGTCACTTCGTTAAGTGCACGATAATCTATACACATCCGAAAGCTCCCATCTTTCTTCTTAACAAATAGAACCGGTGCTCCCCATGGTGATGAGCTCGGTTTGATGAATCCTTTTTCCAACAACTCCTCGATCTGCTTTTTCATCTCGACCAGTTCTTCGGTAGACATCCGATATGGTCTCTTTGCTATGGGTGCTGTCCCTGGTACTAAGTCAATTACGAACTCTATGTCTCTGTCTGGTGGCATTCCTGGTAATTCCTCGGGAAAAACATCTGGGTATTCACTGACCACTGGTACATCTCTTATACTGACAGCTTCCAAATTGCTTACTAACATCTGCCCTCCTTGAACTGCCTTTGCTTGAAATTCCACTTTTCTACCATCAGGGCTCTCGATAGACACAACTCTCCGTCCGCAGTCTAATATAGCCTTATGCTTAGTCAACCAATCCATTCCCAGGATAACATCCAGGGTTTGGGTATCTAGTATAATAAGGTTCGCTAGGAACTCTACTCCTTTTATTAATAACTTAACTCCAGAACATCCGACCTTAGAACGGAGTTCTGATCCAGGGGATTGAACTAGGAGTGTACTCTTAAGGTTAACAATGTCCAGGTTATTTGTCACAACAAAATCTCGAGAAACGAACGAATGCGAAGCTCCTGAATCAAACAATACTGTAGCTGGTACTGAGTTGACTAGGAACTTACCGAGCACGACGTCCGTAGCATTCTGGACTTCGTCTGCGGAGATATGGTTGATTCGACCTCGTGTGAATGCCTGCGGTGTAGCTCCAGCTTGAGAAGGTCCTCGGCTTCCTCCTTGGACAGGGGTCTTGGCAGGCGTGTTTCCTAGGTTAAAATGCACTGGCGTCACACCTCCTTTCTTGGGGCACACATTGGCGAAATGCCCAGTTTCATTGCAGTTGTAGCAGCGTCTCCCAGACATCTGCTGACTTCCTCTGTTCTGATTGATATTCCTGACTGGGGTCTGAGGGGTTTGTCCGGCTGGTCTTGGCATTGGGGCGGTGTCTCGACATCGTTCCTCGGCCGAATCGCGAATCGCCGGGTATCATCCTTGTCTTCACGACCATGGCGCCCTCCTTGCCGAGCCATGCGGCGCTTATGATTGTCGCCAAGCTCCTTACGCTTATCTTCCAATATGAGTGCCTTGTTTACCGCTTCTTGGAAATCCGAAAGTGTGGGTAATCACCCCACCGCATCTGTGTTAAGTCCTTTCAGAAACGGATCGCTCGCCTTGTTTGGCCGCTACGTCATCCGGTGCATAGCGCGCTAATTGAGTGAATTTATTCAGATAATCGGCCACTGTCTGGCCTCCTTGCTTCAGCGCTCTGAATTCTTCCTTTTTCAACTCCATGATACCCTCTGGCACATGGTATTGACGAAAGGCTATGGTGAATTCTTCCCAGGTAATTTCTTGCGGGTTTTCCTGCGATGCACAGTAGTTCTCCCACCATTCAGCTGCTGTCCCTTCGAGCTGGTGAGAGGCATAGAGCACTCTCTCGTGTCCCTCACACTGGGTTATGTGCAATTTCCTTTCGATAGTTCTTAGCCAGTCGTCTGCCTCCAATGGACTGGTATTGCCTGAGAATGTCGGCGGGCATGTTCGCATAAACTCGGACAATCTTGAATAGGGTCGAGGCACATTGTTATTAACTTGATTGTTGGCGACTGCCTGGTGGTTGATCTGTTGTACTGTTGCCATCATAGTCGTGATTAATCGAAGTCTCAGGTCTTTGCGAGAAATGCTCCTAAATTCTGCATATCCTTCGGCGGTGCTACTGCGGTGGTGGCGCATCGCTCGATCGCCTCGGGCGCGAACCACTGCCTCCTACTCCGTTGTTACGAGTGTTCACCATCTGCTGATTGCTTCGGTGGTTTAGAGATAAGGGGGAAAAGAATAGATACATAGAGGGAACTTACGGGGGAAACAGGTGTAACTTAAATAGAACCATAAAACATTTAAGCATTAATAGTAATAGGTATGGTTGCTTACATAGTCTAGAGACTATGCAACCACAAAATCAATCACATCATCACATCAATAGTTCATTACAACATCGCATACTAATGTTCGAAATAAAAGACGCGACTCAACACAACTGAGTCTCAACGCAAAAGCTGGTCCCTGCAACTCTGAAAAACATCACTCATCGAGCCAACCATGCTGCGGCTCGCCGATCACGTAAACCGGCGGGTGAGTGGCATCGGGCAACCGTCCCCATGCCCTCCCATCGGTGCAACAGGGGCACCACCGCCGCTAGTCTCTGGCGCCGCATCGCTCTTGCTCTGTTGGCTCCTCCTCGCCGCTGCCGAAGCTCCATGACGGCGTCCGGCCTCGCGGGCCGAGAGAGCCTCCTCCAAGTCGGCGATCCTCCGATCGCGTGGTACCGGTTCTCGAGAGCAACCTCGGTCTCCTCCAAGGTGCGGTAGACGGCTCGCAGCTCAGTAGTCGTGGCGCCCATCACCTCCTCTGTGCAGCGCGAACCCGCCAGTGCACGGCGGCGCGCTGCCCTCCAACTCCAAACGGGCCTACAGGGGTCCACCCACGTGCGGGTGCACACGGAAGGCGGTATCCCACAGCTCGAAGCCGTGGTCCCGGCTGATCCGTCGCAGCGCAACCCGAGCACACTCCTGTATGCCCGCCTCGTAGCTAGCTCGCTTCACCGCGAGGCGAAGCGGACGACTAGCACGCGCGTGCTCCCGAGCGTACAAGGTCAGAGTCGTCTCCCATCCACGAGCAATCCCGTTGACTATCCAGGTGCGCGATCGGTAGAGAGGACGGTCGAAGCCTCCCAACACCTGGAGCATCCTCCAGAGCTCGGCAGCGTAGCCTCCGTGACGCTCTCCAAAAGAGTGAACCATCCGCATCTGCCAAAGCAACACGTCAGTACTAAAATTTTAAAAGGATACAAAGGTAATAGCAAAATACAGCATAGGTATGGAGTAAGGAAGAAGAGATGAGTCGAGATTTCTTTGAATATTCTTGTCCAGATTTTATTCCTTAGAAATTACTTTTGTCCTTCTTTGGACGGCCAGTCTAACTAGGGTCAAGTCCTACAGTCAGTATGGCTCTGATACCATCCCTGTCGTGCCCCGAATTTTCACGGATTCGATACTCAGGTATTCCGACTAGTCCAGATCACGCTTAGTACACACAGATAAACAGTTGAAGTACCACAATCATACACAAAGGAATTAAATAATAAAGTACTTCAAGCATAATATAGTCGAAGTTACATGACCTTATGGTCGCCTTACAATAATTAAGCTGCAGCAGGCTTATAAATATCATCAAGACTAAGTTCATTCAGCGGAAGCAAAATACGATAGCGGGACCACTCCTAGCCACAAAGCCATCGAGTGCAGCTCAACCCTTAATCCTCCCGGCCTTCGATTTAACTCTTCATTCCAAGTCGCACGGCTTCTTCTTCTTCGAGGTTTTTGTCGATGCAAGGGTGAGTATAGAACATACTCAACAAGTCATGCACAATGCGTTCTATTACTACATGCATGGCTTATTCCAAAGGAAAGGCTTAATTGTTTATTTTGCATAAAGCAAAGATTTCTTTTGACAGTAATCCTTATTAGATTAAAAGCAAGAAAATCAGATTATTAATAATTAATTTCTCAATTCTTTTCCAAGAGTTTTGGCACATGACCCTAGTTCATCCACACGCCTTTTTGGCACATGACCACCCATTCCACATCTTTTATTTTTTTAAATCTAACCCTTGATCAGAATCACCGAGCAATGTCCAAGATCATGACACGGCTATTCAATAGATTCACACACACACTGCAAAGGTGTACACTTTACCCACAGATACAACCGCCACCACACAGTGATTGATTGCAACAAAGTCTTTCAGAGACTAACACTTAACCAAGGATCCTCTCCAAGATACCTTTCTAACACTTCCTCACACAGAGCCAAAGTTTAGAACAGCACATACAGCTAGATGGGTACCAAGTCAGAGTACGTGCACGCCTCCCGAACAGTTACACCTTTGTGTAATCACACCCCGAGGTATCAAAGGAAAGATATTAGAAACCTCATCAACTAGGTCCGTCCCATTCCGGACAAGTGGTTGTACACGGAACTCAGTTCAAAGGCTCGCAAGGTTAAGTCCTTAACTGTCCCGGGCAAGACATCCAATTTATACAACTCGGCACACAGCCTTCACAATCTTTCATACAGCCCATTGCCACACAGGCCCACCTGGCACGAAGCCTCCTTGCCACTTGCCCCGGTCCAAAACATTTCCCCACCCCACGTTTCATTTAAGCAACACATGCCATTGTTCACATCAATTCATGAATAGCACCACACAGGTTACTATTCCAATTCCATCATATGACATTATCGCACTTTTACAAAAATGCCTTCCATAATGGTTTAGTCAATATTCATTTGCTGTTTGAAATTCATTCATCGTGATTTAAGGTGATAAGCTACTAATCACGGTCTAGCCTCCCGTGTTGGCATCATAGTAATATCCAACATATTAAACATCTTAGGGTGGACAAGGATTTCAGGGCATATAAACATTATAATCAAGGTGGCATAAACAAGATAGGTATTTTAACTACCGTTCCCATATAAACAACATCATTTATACTTAACATAGCATGCAATAGTTGAATCAAAATATATTTTAAAATCTAGGGGCGATATGGTCAAAGCATGACTTGCCTTCAAATAGCAGTTGGTTCTGGTCGAAGTTCTGCGACGGGTCTTCAAATTCTCCCTCGGCGACTTCCGACAACTCCGAGTCTACGCGTACACGAGCGAGCATACAATAAGCACTCAATACAGACAGCAATATCAATACCAAAAATAAAATAAAAATCACCATTAAATAGTTCACATTTTTACAAATTTTTGGGCACTGGAATCACCCAAATCCGAGCTAAAATGCAAAAGTTATAGCATTTTCAAGTTTGCTGAAATTCAAATAAATATATAACCGAATTAATCCTTTTGTTTTTAAACGAAAATCCGGTTTTATTTCCCCCGGCGACACGTGTCGGCACCAGAGGCCTCCACGTCGCCCACGGTCACTGACAAGTGGGCCCCAGATGACGCCATGTCGACGTCAAGACACCGGGTCATCACATCGACATGTGGGCCCCACTAATGTTGCTTGACCAACCGAAGCGGACACGCGCGCGAAAAGCATCAAGCCACGTGGCGATTTGATCCCGCCGCTGATTCAAATCCAACGGTCGGTCGCCATCGAGCGCCAGTAATCGCTACCAGCTCACGTGGCGCAATAGCTTACGGCCGGATGCGATCTAACGCTACTTGCCATTCGGAGAGTTTATCGCTCATCGCACATACGTGGACATACCGAGCCACACGATTACCAACCAACGGTCGAGATCTACCCGCATAATCGGCTTAACTTCTACGGAGAAGACGTGGCATAACGTCGCCCGCTGATGAGAACTGACGGCCACGCTTATACCGAAGCGGTTTATTATTCCTAAGCCTACGCGGCTCAATCCAAGCCGGACGATTAAGATCCTACGGCCAAGATTCACTAGTACCGATTCGCTCTGAATTTTAAAAGGAAAAACGTGGCTTTACCTCGCGCGTCCGATGTAGATCCGACGGCTGCTGAAGCTCGCGAGGCATCGAGGAAGAAGTGGCGGAGCTGGTCACCGGACTTGAAGAAGATGCAGTGGCGATGGCGTTTTCGGGCCTCTCCGGTCGGAAGAAGTAACCCGGCGGATGCGCCTCGGCTTGGTGAACTCGGTGAGGGTCTCGGCGACGGCGGAGAGCGGCGGACGGAGGCGAGACACGAAGGAAACCGTGGCGGGGAAGAGTGTGAACTACGGCGAGCAAGTGGGAGAGCTATGGTGCACGAGAGGATGCGAGGGAAGTGGCAAATGGAGCGGAAGGAAGTCACGACGCGACGGGTATTTCTTCGCCCGACAAGCCTCGGCGCGCAAGACAATCCTCGACAAGATCTTCGCCCCTACTGCTGATTTGCGTGCATACGCTTCGTCCGAGAAGCTCCGGTAACACATCACCTGCTCGATCGCGATCCAACTACGGAGATTGAAATCGGCTTCGATTTAAACCAGACGCTGATCGCAATTGCTCGATCAAGATCCAACGGTGGATGATGGGCGGCGATTAGGGTTTCCCCGGGCGAGCACAGTGTTGGGCCGGCCCGACACTGTAGCTAGCCATTTTCCCAGATTTTAGCAATAAAAAGAATTCCAGTAATTCAAAGTAATTATTTGGGGCACTAAAAATACCCGAAAAATTCTAGAAAAATTCTAGAAAATATTTCAGAGCATTTTGAGCCTAAATGAAATAATTTCATTTATTTTTAATAAATACTTTTTCTGATATTTAATTAATCAAGGGAAGAATAGTTTAAATAAATGTTAATTAAATCCAATAAATCCCAGAAAAATTAGATAAATTCAATTAAATGCAATTAAATGCAAATAAAGGTTGGTTAATTCATAAAAATTCAAATAACTCCAAAATTTAAAATTGACCAAATTTCGGGACGTTACAGGCACCTTCTGATCAAGGTCTCGCCCACGGTTCAGAATGTGCAGCTTGGGCACATGCTGATCGACGGGGGGAGCTCCATCAACCTCCTGTCCCCTAGGGCGTTCTGAGCTCTCCAGATCCCGGGGCGAGAGCTCCACCCGGCACTCCCCTTCTATGGAGTCACCCCGGGGGCTGGCTCAATGCCCCTGGGCCAGGTCTGCCTTCCTGTTACTTTCAGGAATGTGGACAACTACCGCACGGAGTTGGACTTCGACATCGCCGACTTCGACCTTCCCTACAATGCCTTGCTTGGCCGACCCGCGTTGGTCAGTTTCATGGTGCTCACCCACTATGCCTACATGGTGGTGAAGATGTCGGGACTTGAAGGTCCCATAAGCGTCTAGGTGGACAAGCCAGAGGCCCTGCGCTGCGATAAACAAGCCTTGGACCTAGCAGGCGCCACCTGCGCGTGGCAGGTTGACAAAATCTACTTGGGAGCCCCTCCGGTGAGGACCTGTGCCTCGCCCAGCCCTTCCGCGCGAGGTTAAGGTGGTCTCCCTGAGTGTGGTCGAGCCCGAAAGGACCGTCAAGCTGGGCGCCAACCTTGGCGCCAAATAGGAAGACACGCTCATCATGTTCCTCCGGTCTAACGCAGACGTGTTTGCCTGGCAACCATCCGACATGACCGGGGTCCCTAGGGAGGTGATCGAGCACAAACTGGCAACGCTTCCAGAGGCGCGCCCAGTCCGGCAAAAGGTCCGGCGTCAGGCCCCCGAGCGTTAGGATGCCATCCGCGACGAAGTGGAGAAGCTGCGGCACGCGGGTATCATTAGAGAGGTCATTCACCCCGAATGGCTTGCCAACCCCGTGCTCATCAAGAAATCCAACAGGAAGTGGTGAATGTGTGTCGACTTCACCAATGTCAACAAGGCCTACCCAAAGGATCCATACCCCTTTCCACACATCGACCTGATCGTGGATTCTATGGCGGGGTGCGAGCTGCTATGCTTTCTGGATGCGTACTCCGGGTACCATCTGATCAGCATGGTAAAAGAAGATGAAGAGAAGACCGCGTTTTTAACTCCTATGGGCGTTTTTTGCTACATTCGAATGCTATTTGGGTTAAAAAATGCCGTTCCTACTTATCATCATGCCATGCATGCCACCTTTCGACCACAGGTCGGACAGAACCTGGAGGTATACGTCGACTACCTGGTGGTGAAATCTGAGAAGAGTGAAGGACTTATTGAGGATCTGGGCGAAACCTTCGCCAACCTCAGGAAGAATCACCTGAAGCTCAATCCCGAGAAGTGCGTCTTTGGTGTACCCTCTGGGAAGCTGCTGGGATTCCTCGTGTCCAGTCGGGGCATTGAGGCCAATCCCGATAAGATCACGACCATCGAACACATGGAGCCGCCGACTAGACTCAAGCAAGTCCATTGTCTGACTGGCTGCTTGACGTCCCTCGGGCGATTCATCGCCCGCCTGGGTGAAAAAAGTCTCCCCTTGTTCAAGTTATTGAAGAACACCAACCACTTCGAATGGACGCTCGAAGCCCAACAAGCGTTCGAAGATCTGAAGAAGTACCTCTCCTCGCCTCCGGTGCTGGTCGCTCCTACTCCTGGTGAGCCGCTGCTCCAATATCTCATGGCTACCCCGGTGGTAGTGAGCGTGGTGCTGGTGGCGGAGAGGGAAGGCGTCCAGAGACCAGTCTACTACATCAGCAAAGTGCTATCCGACGCGAAGACCAGATATCCGCAAGCCCAGAAGATGCTCTATGCTGTTCTGGTGGCGTCCCAGAAGCTTTGACACTACTTCTAGGGACGGGAGATCACAGTGGTGACAGCCTACCCACTTCGAGAGATACTCCACAACTGAGAAGCCGAAGGTCATGTCACCAAATGGTCGGTGGAACTAGGCGAGTTTTGCCTCAAGTTCCACCCGTGCACTGCAATCAAGAGTCAGAGGTTGGCCGAGTTCATCGCTGAGTGGACTCCCTCCACTTCTAAAGCTGAAGGAGCACCCGCGCTCCCCCGTGGACCCTATTCTTTGACGGGTCATTCCGGGTCGACGGTGCGGGGGCTAGGTTTTTCCTGGTCTCCCCGACCGGGGACATCCTTTGGTACCTGATCGTCTTGGACTTCAAGGCAACCAACAACATCACTGAATACGAAGGACTGCTAGCGGGGCTACGCGTTGCCGCTGTCCTCAGCATCCAGCGTCTGCACATCAAGGGCGACTATCTACTCGTTGTCAACCAAGCGCGAAAGGAGTTCTAGTGCTCTGATCCCATGATGGCCGCCTATTTGGCAGAAGTCAGAAGGATGGAGTGCCACTTCGACGGGCTGGGGTACATCCATATCCCTCGGTGTGACAATCATTTGGCGGATGAGCTTTCATAGCTCGCCTCGTCAAAGGCTTCTGTTCCAGTTGGAGTCTTCGAAGAAAGGCTTGCCCAACCGTCCATCACTGCCCCCAACTCTGGTGGGGCCGATGGCGCTATTATTCCAGTCCACCCCTCCGAATGGAGTCTCGCGAGACCATCTATCGCTTCCCCAATATTCGGTGGGGATGATAGTGCCCGATAGTCTATTGTCACCCCGGTCTCCGGTGAGGCCAATGACGGGTTGGTTCCGGTCCAAGCCTTCGAAAGAAGGTTTGCACGATCGTCCATTGCAACCCCCAACTCCGGCGGGGCCAATGGTGTGGTTGTTCCATCCTCCAATTTTGGGCAGGGAGGCACCGCACATGTCTGAGTTCCTAGCTCAAGCGGGGCCGATGACGCGGCTACCACATCCCTCGATCCCGTGAGGGGAGGTGACACATCTATCTCGGCCCCCAACTCTGGTGGGGCCGATGATGCGGCTGCCATATCCCCCAGTCCTACGCAGGGAGTCAACGCACCCATCTCGGCCCGCAACTCTGGCGGGGTCGACGACGCGGCTACTATATCCCCCGATTCTAAGAGGCGGAACGGTAACACCGCCAAGGCGGTATTGGTGGAAACGCCTGGCCAGGCGGAGTACCCGGGCGATCACCACGTGACTGCCACACTTGCTCGAGGGGCCAGTAGATGGATCCCATTCTGGCCTTCCTATTTGATCAAGTGATCTCTGATGATGATGCTTCAGCTGAGAGAATTGCACGCAAGGCCAAGTGCTATACTCTGATAGGTGGGGACCTATATCGCCAGAGTAGAAACAAAATTCTCCTGAAGTGCATCACTCAGTCGGGAAGCAGGCAGCAAGCTGCTCTCTAATATCCATGGGGGCATGTGCGGGAGCCATATGTCCAGTCGGACACTGGTCGGTAAAGCTTACCGCCAGGGATTCTATTGGCCTATTGCCCTCTAGGATGCTTGCAACCTGGTAAGGAGTTGCGAGGCATGCCAATTCCACGCCGAGAAGACCCACCTTCCGGCCCAAGCTTTGCAAACCATCCCACTCTCATGGCTGTTCGCGGTCTGGGGGCTGGATATCCTAGGTCCGTTCCCGCGGGCCTAAAAGACCATGTGGAGGTCTATCCTTTTGCGTGATGAGTAATTGATGAGTTTTGAGCTTGGTTTGATTTGAAATTGAGTTTGATTTGAATTGGATTTTAAAATTGAAGCAATTTGAGTGTTGGTTGCTTTTCCCAGTGCTATCGGCCTGACGATGATAGCACCGGGACTTTGAGAGAAATTATGATTGATTAATGATTTTGGGATAATCATTGAATATACGTGTGGGCATTGCTTTGTGAAGGTTTTTCCTTGTCTTTAATGGTTGCAGAGCGACAGTGCTAGGTCATGGTGAGGCGGAGGATGACCGGGACTAGGCGAGGAGCGTCAGAGATCCAGACGGTCGGGAGATCGCCGGAAGATGATTGGAGATGGAGTCCGGGTAAGCCAAGAAGACAAGGTAAGGAGGAGATGCTAGCTAGACATCGCGTGGATCAAGGAAGACCGTCGGATTGCGGTCTAGTTGATAGGTTAACGAGTCTAGGTAGTATGCTTTGAAAACCATGCAAGAAAACCAGGTATATGTATGGGTTTTGGGTTAGCCCTTGCATGGCTGTGTGAGTGGGCAAATCCTAGCCCTTAGATGAGTTCTCTAGGGTTGAGGGCTGCATCCAAGTGTGGTAGGTGGCCCAAGAGTAGTATAAATAGGGGTGGAGGGATAGCCTCCTCCCCTTGAATGTTGTAGAGGGTTTTGTGCTCCTTTGAGCTTTGCCCACCTTGTTGTGTGGCTTTGTAAACCTTCTCCTTCCAGAAATGCAAATCTTTTTCATTCATGCTTGAATTTAAATTACGCATTTACTTTATGTCTTAAATTCAGCATTTAAATTCCTGCAATTTACTTTCACGCAATTTACTTTCTTGCAATTTGGATTTGCCTCCCATCCTTCTAAATGCTAATCTTGGATGTCTTGAGTGTGTTCATATGGTTTTACATCTCTTTTGCACTCTTGGATTGAGTAGAGATCATCTTTTCTTTCAAGTTCCAACTCTATCTAGAACTTGTTCTTCGCGTAGTAGTTAGTATTTGATTTTTAGAAAAATATATAAAAATCCTTTTTGAATGATTCTTCTCATAATTATCTGTAAAAAAATTTTGGAGTCCACTTGTTGCACCGTTTGGGTGCCATGAGGTGAAAATCGAGCCCCAAACTTTCTGATTAAAGTTCTTGACTATCTGTGTTCTTTGATTTTTGCTAATTTTTATGTAAGGAGTTTTGAGGTGAAATTTGGTGTAGTTCTTCATGACTCATCTGATCATAGGGAGAAACATTCTCAAAATTTCTTGAGTTGCAAAGCCCCACCAACCATCTATTCTAATTGAGGACAGTTTCTGGAAATTCTGCTTTTGCTTTTCTGAAAGTGGCTTTTGTGATTTGAATTGATATCCTTTCTAAAAGTAAGAGTTGAATTGATTCCTTCTTATTTTGGACACTAGACAACCAGAATTGTGACTCAAAAATCCCCACATATTCTATGGTACTCATCCATGCAAGCTGGGGGTACACATAGTTGTCTAGTTGTTCGGGTTTTTAACGATTTCCTTTGCGCGATCCTTTTGAGGGGAAAAATTGTTTGCGACCATTCACCCCCCCTCTGTTCGCCATCTCGATTCTTCAATTGGTATCAGAGCCGGTTTTGCTCTTCCGTAGATCTTGACCGGTCTCGAGAGCCATGGCGACAGACAAGTATTCCACCAAGAGTCATACATCACTGCCCAGGGCTTCCTGATATGGCAGAAAGTGAAGCTCCCATATGAGGTTCCTGCCGATGAGAACGTCACGGCCGGCAATATGGCTGACGTTGAGGCAAATGCTAAGGCGAGGAACATTCCCATACAGGGACTCAGTTGTAGTGAGTATGATCGGATCTCTCACCTGCGATCCGCTCACGAGATTTAGGTGACCCTCGATGCATACCATGAGGGCACTACCCAAATCAAGACCATGTGGCAGGATCAATACAAGCGTGAGTACAACAAGTTTGAACAACACGCTGGTGAGAGTCTTGATGACTGTTTCGGTTGATTTACTAAAATTTTGAGCGATCTCCGGGCAGTTGGTTGTACATACCTTGACTCGGATAATGCTCGTCACTTCTTGACCGCACTCGATCTTCGTGTTTGGGAAACGAAAGTGACCACCATCAGGGATACTACAGACTTATTGACCTTGACTCTTGACGGGCTCTATTCCCGACTCAAGACTCATAAGATCGACGTCGTCTCTCGCAAGACGAAATCACAGTTGATGGCCTTGGTCACCGATCCCATTGGATCTTCTCTTGATTCTTCTGTTGGTTTTTCCCTCTCCGCCCTTTGCGAGTTAAGCGATGACCAACTGGATAAGTTTCCAGAAACTGAGCTTGCTCTTTTAGCTCGCAAGTTTTCTCATGCCTACAAGAGGGTGAGAGAGAGGAAGAGAGGTGGTGGGATCACCTGCTTCGAATGTGGTGGCCCCAACCACATTCAAGCGAATTGTCCCAAACTGGAGAAGGGCAAGAATGACTCCGGCGGTTCCGGTAGGAACGACTACACCAACAAGAACCGCAACAAGAAGCCTCCAGTTCGTGAGCCGGCGCACGAGAAGAAGTACCGCAACTTCTCTAAGAACAAGAAGCTCTTCCACCGCGTCCTTGCCGCCCTCGATGACATCAGCCTCTCCGACACGGAGACATGGAGCAACGAAGGCGAGGATGATCCGCAAGAGAAGAAAGGCGGGACGACTTCTCCGGCATGTGCTTCATGGCGGACACCAACAGCATCAGTGACTCCGAACTCTACAGCAACTCGGACGAGGTACCTTCCTATGACCAGCTCAATGAAGCTTTTTGCAAATTAGGAAAATTTCATGCTAGAGCTATAGCTAGGTGTGTGGAGCTTGAGAAGGAAGTAGGTACCTTGACTCGGGAGTTAGCTTCTCTTAGATCTTCTCCCTCTTGAGTCACTGATGATTGTTCTTTGTGTGATGCTCTGCTTGTGGAGCTTGAGAACCTAAGGACCTTGCATGATAGTGTGCAAACCGAACTTGAAAGTCTTAGGTCGAAGAATGCTAGCACTTGCACGGTTGATATTTCCTCTTTAGATGCTAGTTTTCTTCGTGCTCATGCTACTCCTTCATGTGAAAATTGCCCTAAGTTACTTGCTGAAATAGATGCCATGAGCGTTCACCTTAGGAAGCTTTCTTCTAGAAATGATGAACTTGAAATGTATGCTTCTAAGGACCGTGTCAGCTCATGTGAGGGTTGTAATCAACTAAACCTTGACAATGAAGCTTTAAATGACAAGTGTGCTAAACTTGATAAGGCTTACTAGATAAGTCACTTAAGAGTTGCTTGGATTGTTCTGTGATTGAGGGTGACTTGGACAAAATCCATGTCGAACTTATGAAGAAATTAGAAGACCAAGTCCATAGGATTAGAGAAGCACCGTGCATTTCTTGTGAGGCCCTTAAGATTGAGGCAGCCGTGCTGAGGGAGAAAAATGCACATGTTGGTGTTTCTTCTTCTCTTTCTGGTTCTTCTTCTTCCTTTCACCCTTGTTCTTCATGTGCCTCTCTCTTCCGGAAGTGTGAGTATCTCATGAGCACTCTCGAGAAGTTTGTAGGAGGCAAGAAGAAACTAAATCTCATTCTAGACCAATCAAAAATTTGCAGATTTAATCATGGTATAGGATTTGACTACTTGGAGCACGCTAGGACTCATCTTCCTACCATTGTGCGTGGATCCAAGAGTGGAGATATAGTGATTGCTCACAGGGTGAGTACCACTATGTTTAGGTCTGCTGGGGTTGTCCATGGGACTTCTGAGCAGAAGGGTGCTTCTCCAGTCACTTCTGCGTCTAACAAGGCGAAGTATTCATGCACCTTCTGTAAGAAGGATGGTCACCTAGTAGATTTCTGTTTTAGGCGTGCCAAGATAATGAGGTGTGAGCGTGTTACTATTCTTAGGGGTATTCAGAGTCATCCCCAAACTCTGAGTGCTTCTAAAGCACACACTACTACTAGACAGGTTAGAGAGTCACCTGTTTTTGGGCAGCGTCCAGGACTAGGTTTTCATGCTGTTCAGTCGAGTTTTAGTCCTAGAGTTGTTCGTAGTCAGTCTTTCCGCCGTCCTCTTGATATTCCTCGTTTTTTCCATCGAGGTAGATATCAGCGGCGTGAGGTGTTTCCAGGTAGGAGATTTAGGCAGCCACATTGGGATGGTCCGGCCTTTGCACCATGACAGGCCAAACTAGTGACAGCTCCCAGATCTTCTACTAGAGTTGCTTCTTCTGATCTTGTGAGAGTCGAGCGTCAGAGAGACACTAGAGTCCAGTCTTCTTCCTCTGTGGCTGGTACTTTGAGACGTCGTGTGATTCAAGATTGGGTTCCTGTGTCCTCACTTTATCCGAAAGATCTTCTCTCTCTCTTTGACTTGATTAGGTTAAATCGGATGGGGAAGGGAGATGTTTGGATTGTTGACTCCGGTTGTTCTCGCCATATGACCGGAGATTCTCGTTGGTTCTCTTCCCTAGTCCAAGCCCCCGGTGATGAGTTGATCACTTTTGGGGATGCTTCTTCATGTAGAGTCGTTGTTAGAGGTACCGTCTGCATTAATGAAAATTTTATTCTTAAGGGCGTTGTCTTAGTAAGTAAGCTGCAATATAATTTGCTTTCTGTTTCTCAGCTTATCGATGACTCTTTCGAGGTAAGTTTTAAGAGTAATGCTTGTAGAATCCTTGATTCATCAGGAGAGTTAGTTCGCGGGATTTCTAGATTTGGGTGTCTTTCGTGGGGAGATTGGCGCCACTGACACTCTTTAAAATTCGTGATTCACTTTATGACACTCTGGCCTACTGTCATAGACTCAGATGGACCCACATGTCATAGACACATCATAAAATGTCAACGAATTGGGTGTCACTGGAGTAATTTTTCCGTCTTTCGTGCTGATTTTTCTGTTTCTTTTGGAGACTCTCTTCGGTGTTTGATTGCTTCTGAGTCCTGTGATCTCTCCTTCTGGCATAGGAGACTTGGTCACATTGGCTTTGATCATTTGACCAGAGTTAGCAGCCGCGATCTTATTCGTGGTTTGCCCAAACTCAAGATGGTCAAAGACTTAGTTTGCTCTCCTGCCGACATGGCCGATGGTTATGCGCTTATCCTCCAATCATCAGAGTGATGATCGATGCACTAGGACAGCTTTTACATATCGATACTGTTGGTCCAGCTAGAGTGCAGTCAGCAAGAGGGAAGTGGTATGTTCTTATCATTGTTGATGATTTTTTGAGGTATTCTTGGGTATTTTTCATGGCTTCGAAGGATGAGACTTTTTCTCACTTTAGGGGATTTGTTAGTAGGTTGTTGTCATGGCCCCAAATTTGAATTCGTCTCATGCGGCTAACATTAGCACCAACCAAGTTTTTGGCCGCATTTGAGATTCCCTGCTAATTTCAGAGTCTGTCTCAAATTGCCACTTAAGAATTTCTAACTTAACAAAAATTGAATCTTGTGCTGAACATTTTGGGGCTTAGCCATTCTCTATTGTTTACTAGTGGGGTCAAATGAGTTCAACATATAAAAGAAATTGGGAGCAACTAGCACATCATTTTTTTTCTGAGTTTTCTCCTCAAGCCAAGCCTCCCTCCAGCCATTTTTTTTCCAAGCCACCAAGACCTTGTCTTTTTTTCTCCCCAAGCAAATTAACACCACTCCCTCCAAAGATTTCTCCTCCTGTTTTTTTTCTCCCCAAGCCAGGCTCTCTCCTCCGGCCATTCTACAAGTGCGCCTCCTCCAGCCTCCTCCTGGCGCCTCCTCCAGCAACCTCCTCCTGGTGGCGCCCCACACTACTACAGATCGCTTCATCCGCGACGCCCATCATCGTCGGTTAGGCGCAAGCCGTAGTGATAATATTATCACCGCGGTTCCAAATTCAACCGCGGTGATAGTATTATCACCGCCGGTTCTAATTTCAACCGCAAGTGATAAGAATAGTAAAATTTTCAAAGACGAGTGGAGGCAATATCATTGCGGCTTTAGAGAGAACCGGCAAGGATAAGAAGATATCACCGCGGTTTATATTAAAAACGGTAGTGATCTATCATTACCGTTTTTTTTTTAACCGCAAGTGATAAGACAATTTTCACTACCACTTTTACTCCGTAACCGCAATGATATTACCCAAAATTTGTTAAGATACGTAACATATCAAAGCATAATTAGATAAAAAACAGTAACATATTAAACATTTGTTATTTATCTATCGCAGAACATTTGTAGTCCATAATTACATATAGTCATAATTTTATATACAAAACATATTAAACCCTATATCGAAAACTCGTCATCGCTGCCCTCCTCCTCCTCGTCGCCGAGCTATCGCGGATGACCGATCGGAGTTGCAGCGATGCTCCTCCTCCTCCGAATCCGATTCGGTGGTGGAGTTGGTCTTGCCCCAACGCCGAAGGAGCTCGCCGTAGCCGCTGTCGTCGTCGCCGCCTCCTCCTCCTCTTCCTCCTCTTTTTCCTCCTCCTGTACCTCCTCTTCCTCCTCCTCCTCCGCCTCCTCCTCCTCCTTCTCCTCCTTCTTCTCTGGCGGCGGATCACTGTTTTGCCCAGTACGTGCTCGCTTCTTGGGGGGTGCCATTCTTGCAGCAATGGTGGATTGTGAGGAGCGCCACAGATTGAGGAGCTGCGCATTATATAGAGGAGGAATGGGAAGCCCAACAGTTGCGACAATGGGGAAGCGCAATGGTTGGCAGAGGAATGGGGAAAAGCGACGGTCGTTGGCGGCGGGAGATGTAAGGTTCATATTATCACTGCCGGTTATTAAATTCAACCGGCAGTGATAATATTATCACTGCCGGTTTTTAAATTCAACCGGCAGTGATAGGAACAGTACATATATAATCGCAATCGCTAAATCGGTTGGCCATGGAACGGGTCAATATCACTGCCGGTTTTAGATAGAGAACCGGCAGTGAAAGTATTAGTGTCGGTTCAACAAAGGTAACCGGCAAAGTGATAAAGTGAATTGCGGGAAAAGGCAGCCATATCATCGCTGGTTTTTAGATAGAACCAAGATGATATATTACTGCCGGTTCAAGAGAATAAACCGGCAGTGATAATATCCCACTATATATACCCTAGCTCCCTTCCCCAAGATGTCCAGAACAGAGAGGAGCTCTGTTCTTGCTCGATTGGGGTGGAGAGGGGGCGAATTTTTTCTCTCAAATTTGGTGTAATTTGTCGTTTTCTAACTTCTGATCTAAGGTTCGTGTACTGTTTAGTTGGATATTACGTTCTATATTGTTGTAGGTTGTGATCAGAATTATTGATTGCCTAGTCAACACAATTAGATATGTAATCTTGAGTTTAGATTTGAAATTACCAACTTTTATATGTATAGTGATTGCATTTAATATGTTGATTGAATTTAAATGTGGTAGCACTTCATAATTAACTATTGTTTAATCTAAATATTTAAAATTGTTTCTTTATTTCGTATGTTAATTTAATACTTGTGTAAGTAATGTAAATTTGCTAGGCGGACCATTATATATAACTAATAGCAATTATTTAATTGATTTTACAATCGAGATTTGGATATAGATTTATATATAACTAATAGCAACCACGTGTGCCAAACGCTCATCGATAAACATGAAGGTGGGATCGTAACTTAGTTGTATAATTAAATATATGCTTTATTTTGTATGAAGGTCAAGCTTCAATTTGTAATATATACATTTTGTACGAAGGACATGCTTCAATTTGTAATGTATAGAGTATTGATTATTATAATCATCCAGAAAAAGTAAATGTCCAATGGATGAATAGGTATATAATTGATGTAAAAAGGCTATGCATAAAAGAATTATTTTCCTCATCCGATACTCCTTGATAAAATAGTATTGAAATGAGAGAAGAAGAGATAATAGTACTCAAATTTGTTGGATGAGACCATTATATATAACTAATAGCAATTATTTAATTGGTTTTACAATCGAGATTTGGATATAGATTTATAAGTAATGAAAATTTCTACATTAATTAGCACTACATAACAAATTAAATGTATAAAACAATTTGTGAGCACTTATTGATTTACTAAGATTTTATTTGTTGTAAATATTTGTAGATGGATCAAGATGGATGTATGAAGCGGACCGTCGCGATAGAGAGTACTTTAACGGTGTGACTAGTTTTTCGAAGGCAATGGCGTACAAGTCAAATAAGCCGATGGACTATATTTGTTGCCCGTGCATCGATTGCAAGAATGAGAAGCAATTTTGAACCTTGAGGCGATCCGCACACTTGCTTCAAGGGGTTTCAAGCCTGCCTATACCTGTTGGACCGAGCATGGTGAAGATGAGATTGTGCGTGAAGGGCATCTGATTGATGATGATGAAGACAACGACTCAACCGCGGTGGAAAATATGTTCGTCGACACCCATGAAGAGACATTCATCGATAACCATGAAGATGATCTAGAACAGATGTTGCATGATGGGGAGGAGGACCTCACGAGTGAAAGGGATTTTCAGAAGTTTCAACGTATGGTAGAGGATTCTACAACACCCTTGTACCCAGGCTGCAAAGAGGAGTTCAAAAAGCTGCATATTGTGCTTACGCTGTTGCAGTTGAAGGCAAGCAATGGTTGGTCCGACAAGAGTTTCACAGAGCTGTTAGGTTTCTTCAGAGATGTCCTTCCAGAGGGTAACGTGTTGCCATCAACCACGCACTGTGACCAAGCAGTTGTTTGTCCGCTGGGATGGAAGTGCGTAAAATACACGCATGTCCAAACGATTGCATATTGTATCGCAATGAGTTTGCAAATTTGGATGCATGTCCCGTTTGCAAGGCATCTCGGTATAAGCGCGGCGATGACGATATCGAGGGTCGATGTAAGAAGAAAAGACCTCCGACCAAGGTGGTGTGGTATTTCCTATAATCCCCGTCTCAAGCGTCGCTTATAACAAAAGGCATGCTCAATTGCTGCGATGGCATGCCGAGGAGCGTAAAAGGATGGAATGCTTAGACACCCGCCGACTCAGCGCGGTGGAGGAATATCGACGTAAAATACAAGAAACACTTTGCATATGATATGAGGAATATAAGGTTCGGACTCAAGACGGATGGGATGAACCCTTTCGCAACATGAGTAGTCGTCATAGCACTTGGCCGGTGACTTTATGTATGTGCAACCTTCCTCCTTGGCTTTGCATGAAGAGGAAGTACATTATGATGTCATTATCGATCCAAGGGCCGAGGCAACCCGGCAACGATATTGATGTGTTCCTCAAACCTTTGGTTGAAGATCTTCCGGTATTATGGAACGATTTGCACGGGTATGGGATGAGTACAGAAGAGAGAACTTCATGCTACGGGCGTTGTTGTTCATAACCATCAATGATTACCCTGCTCTTGGCAATCTTTCGGGCCAGACTATAAAAGGATTCAATGGATGCGTGCATTGCATGGGTGATACAGGGAGCCGATGGCTGAAATATTGTCGAAAAATGTGTTACATGCGGCATCGTAGGTTCCTTCGTAAGGACCATCCGTATCGCAACAACAAGAGAGCTTTTGACGGTACAAAGGAGACTGCTTCAGCTCCGAAACATCGCAACGGCAAAGAGATATTTGCGTCAGAAGGATATTAAAATTATCCATGGAAAGGGAGCCAAGTACATCACCACGAAGTTCCGGTGATACTGACTCCTTTGTGGAAAAAGAGATCAAGATTTATGGACCTACCTTCTTGGCAAAGACTGGATGTTCGACATGCTATCGATGTCATGCATATAGAGAAGAACGTGTGTGATGACTTGCTTGGTATTTTACTAGACATACCGCAAAACAAAAGATACACTCAAGGCACGGATGGACACGCAAGATATGAAACTCGTGAAGGAGTGCATCATGAAGACTCGGGTCAAGGAAAAAGTACCTTCCCGCAGACTTGCTACACTTTAAGCAAGATTGAGAAAATTAGCGTGTGTGAGTGCTTGCACGAAGTCAAAGTTCCATCCGGTTATTCTCGCCAACCTAAAGAGGCTAGTCTCAATGAAAGACTTGAAATTAGTTGGTATGAAGTCTCATGATTGCCACGTGATGATGACACGATGATGCCTCTGAGCAATTAGGGGTGTTCTCGCCAGAGAAAGTGCGAGACCCAATTATAAAGTTGTATTCATTCTTCAACGCGATTTCACGAAGGTCATCGACCCGCTGAAACTGGATAAGCTGCAAAGAAGACGTGATCCACACTCTATGCCGCTTGAGATGTGCTTCCCTCCATCCTTCTTCGATATTATGGTCCATCTCATTGTTCATATTGTGAAAGAGATACGCTTTCTTGGCCTGTGTTTCTACATCATATGTACCCTTCGAGAGGTTCATGGGGTTGTGAAGAAATATGTTAAGAATCGACATCGGTAGGAAGGGTGCATTGTCAAGGTTGGGGAACCGAGGAGGTCATCGAAGTTCTGATCGATTACATGGATCTCAAACCGATTGGTGTGCCCGTATCTCGCCATGAAGGGAGGCTACAAGGAAAGGGACACTAGGTCGAAATCGATCCGCATAAATGATCGTGCTTCATTCACGCAAGCACATTTACGCTTCTGCACCAATCGGTTAGAAGCGGCCCGTATGTCGACATGCACAAGAACATGCTACGAAGACAAAACCCATGTAAGTCTGAGGTTTGGATCACGAGAGAGCACAGAAATAACTTTGGAGATTGGTTGCTTAGATACATGATGCATACGCAAATAAGAGTGCGCTCAATTGAGAACGCCGCTAAGGGACCATCATATACAATTTTGACATTTGAAGGATACGACATCAATGGGTACACATTTTATACGAGAGCACAAGATAACAAGAGCACCAACCAAAACAATGGGTCCAGATAGATGCTTATGACAAAGAATGGCAATATGCGACGTACTCACGGATTCATAGAAGAGATTTGGGAGCTTGACTATGGGCCTTTGAAGGTCCCCTCTTCGGTGCCATGGGTCAAAGCTACCTAGGGCGTGAACATCGACAAGTACAGATCACTACCGTGGACTTCAAACACGTCGGATCACAGAGAAGAACCATTTGTACTTGCTAATGCCGTTACACAAATTTTCTTTGTGAGGATCCGGTGACAAGGAACGCCACGTGGTTCTTCAATCAAAAAGAAAGATTGTGGGAGTTGAGAATGTAGTCGACGAGGAAGACTATAACCAGTTTGATGAGCTTCCTCCTTTCGGTGAGAACATCGACCTAGGTCTCATGGAAGACACAGAGGAAGCTACACATACGCCGCGATCATAACGAAGACCGGATTGTAACTTAGTTGTGTAATCAAGGATATGCTTTATTTTGTATGAAGGTCAAGCTTTAATTTTTGATATAAACATTTTGTACGAAGGACATGCTTCAATTTGAAATTTATGGAGTATTGATTATTATAGTCAATCAAAAACAGTAAATGTCCAATGGATGAAGATGACATAGTAAGAGCAAGTTTTTATTGATTATTCCTAATTAACCGAAATTTTAAATAAAACAAAAAAGGAAAATTCCAATGTTTATATTTGGGGTTTTTTTACAAATAAATTAGCAATTTGTATGAGCCCTAAATAGCTCTTATTTGGTTGGGCTAACGAAATTCCAATGTTTTTATTTGGTTGGGATAAAACAGGTGTGCCACTTTTCCTTGCCGGCAAAGAAGTGTGCCAATTTTCCTGGCCGTGGCAGTAAGTCCTTGCCACTTCTGGCACAGCAGACAAGGAACATCAGTGCCGGTTGACAAACGAGAACAGACACTAATAAAACACATCAGTGCCACGTCATAGTCTGCAACCGGCAGTAATAGCTATATATCACGCGCACTACAATAGAACATCACGGGCCCTACTATTACAATATCACTGCCGGTTCATAAATGACCGGCAGTAATATTTACATATCACTGCCGGGTCATAAACGCCCGGCACTAAAAATAATTATTACTGCCGGTTCATTAAATATTACTGCCGGTCATTTATGAACCGGCAGTGATGTTTCACTATCACTGCCGGGTCTATAATAAGCAGGCAGAGATAATATATCACTGCCGGTTCAGATCTTTGAACCGGCATTAATAATCCTCCCCATATATACATTTCACTCCGCACTTAGCCATTTCCCGCACTTAGCCATTTCGCAATTTGTTTGAGTTCTTCTCTGCGCCCTAGCCGCCGACTCTCCCCACACCGGCCCTCCATGCGGCGACGCCTCCCCTCCGTGCCTCCTCCAGGCGGGCGGCGCTCAGGCGGGCGACGCCTCCCTGCAGTGCCTCCTCCGGCTTGGCGACGCCCCGCCAGGCCCTCCCTCCTGCGGTGCCTCCTCCGGCGGCGCCGCCGCCCACGCCCTCCCTCCTGCGGTGCCTCCTTCCTCCGGCGACCCTCCCGCGCCGCAGAAGTGGTGATGATGCTAGGGTTCTCGATGTTAGTGCTCGTGATGTTGCTCGTGATGTTGCCTCGTGATGATTCTAGGGTTGGCCGATGCTACCGCTCCGTGATGATTCTAGGGTTCTCGATGTTATTGCTCGTGATGTTGCTCGTGATGATTTTAGGGTTGGTCGATGCTATTGCTCTGTGATGATTCTAGGGTTCTCGATGATATTGACAATTGTTTTGTAAATAAGGCCTTAAGTTGGTAGACTAACATGCATTGACAATCGATGATTCTTGGGTTCTCGATGTTATTGCTCGTGATGTTGCTCGTGATGATTCTAGGGTTGGCCGATGCTATTGCTATGTGATGATTTAAGGCCTTATTTACTCAATTAATTGTTTTGCACATCCGTGATGAGATGAAGGTTCTAATCTTCATTCAAACCCAATAATCTGAGAGCAATCGTATATAATTACCTCCATATGAATGACATAATGTTGTGAATTTGTGAGGAAATTTTGTTTGAATATTTTACACCTTCGTTGGTAATTGGATATGTATGTGTATGTGTTCAGTGTCGATCTTATGTATGTGAGTATCTTAAGTACTGACTGGTCTTGTTTAGATATTTTACTTATGTGAGGATAACTATATGCTTGTATTGAATTTGTGTGGAAATGTGTATGCTAGTCGACAAGCTTATTTCCATTATCCTGATTCATTAGATATATATTAGCACTCAGTTCTCAATGAATTACTCTCTTGTCTGTTAAAGTATTGAAATATTGTTTATTTTCAATAAGGTAAGGTTGTCACAAATTCATCAGCAGGCGCAGCCGCCCAAGAGACAGGGGCCCAACTCATATATTCTTTAGAATATTATTGATTATTTGCTCAATAAAAAATAATGAATCATTCTTATTCCACACTTATATGATTTTCAAAAAATGAAATAAGGTTATAAATCCACAACTAGAATGTTAGTAGTCTATTACACCAAAAGAAAGCAGAGCAATCAGTTCCTAGTCAACCAAGCACGTCACCTTGTGGCCTTCTTCACCCAGTTGTATCGTATGCTCTCCTGGTAGCCATGCTTTTGCAGGTGCTGGTCAAATCAGACAGAACTTTCTCTAGCAGTCGGCACCTGATGTCGCCGATGGGCTCACAACGGCCGGCAACGCAACGATACGTGTGGAATAAGAAGAAGGCCACGAGGAGACGTGCTTGGTTGGCTTGGTGCCGTGGAAAGCAGCATTCCCAGAGGATGCCTATATGTACAAGCGACCAAAGAAATCCAGACAAGAACAGTTGAATGAACGTGTACGAGAAATTGAAGACCGGATGCATAGAAGGGAAGTCGAATTTGAAGAACAGATGAAAGTGATGCGAGAAATGGTAACAAAGGTCTGGCGAGCGAACGGTACCACATGACGAGGTCATCATCACATGACGTAAGTCCCACCGGTTCTCAAAAGCAGCCAAGCATCCGCTAACCCTCCCAAGAGGGCTCGGCAGTAGTTTTCTGTGGACAAAATCATAGAGCCGACACGCTGCGATCGCACCGCCAGAGCGTAACATTACCATCAAGGTGGTGAAGGGGTGGCTTGGCCATGCAACGAGGGGAGATATTGCATAACCGCCCAATTCCTCGGGATACGCCAGAGTTGCATTAAAGATGTGGTTGATGATACCGCAAAGTAGAGGTTGAGATCGCAGGCAGGAGGGCAAAGTCTTGGACAAAGCATAGGCACATTCATCGCGTGGCGCAAGTGGTATATAAAGTTTGCCTCAGAAGATGACAACAACGATGATGTTAACAACGATGACGAGGCGGAGTCTCCATCTAGGAACAGTCCTCCTCCTCCTCCGGCGTCATCGAAGAAAGCTCCTTCTACTGCTCCAGCGCCACCCAGGAAAAGTCCTCCTCCGCCGTCACCCAAGAAAACTCCTCCGCTCCGGCGCCACAAGATGACCAAAGAGCACCGCGATCTGTACATTCTACACGGTCGGGGAAAAGTTCAGTCATCCGTGAAGCTAGCCAAAACTCTTAGCAAGAAACGACCATATGAAATGACCGACGAAGAAACAAAAAAAGAAGTAGGCGCCCATGTAGAAGAGCACTTCAAGAAGACGCCACCACCTGCTAAGATTGAAATCGAACCTGCCAAACGGGATTTCTTCCTGGACTTAGCGAAGGTTAAACAGACAGGACGCATAACTGAAGCTCCTCAACCTAGCCAACTATCAGACTACAAACGCATCTCTAGGAAGAAATCTAAAGGAGATGGTGGTAAAGCAGCTGTTGCTGGAAGCCAAAGTGGTGCTGAAGGGCAGCAGGCACCTGTAAAGTGGCCATTCGTTAACGGGGAAGCTTTGCTGCATCCAAATAAGGAGGTCAAACTGACCACACAATTACGGCGTCTACATGAATGGTACCTACAGTATGTCCAAAAGACACAAAACGGTGCTTTCCCCGTCAGATACAAAGATATGGACTTTCACAACAATGATGACTCTTTCTGGGTTGAACACGTGGAACTATATCAGATGTACCAACGAGACGCTCTGGACGTGTCTATATTAAGAATATGGACTCTGTAAGTCTCTTGTATAATTCATGCTGTATATTCACGTACTCTTAAACATAGGGTCTGACTTCTTTTTTTACGTAGAATGGAGACAAAGACACTTAGGGCGGACAACAATGAAAAGATAGGATTCCTAGACCCGGGCATGGTCAACTGCAAACTTATTGAAGATCCAAAAACAATAAATGATTTTGAGGTGTACGTACTCAAAGCCGCTAAAGCTACAACACAAGGACTACGTCTCGTTACCCTACAACTTTCAAGACGTGTTTCCGCCTACTAGTGTCTCATATTTGATGCGCAACACAATGTGACGACTAATTGGCTTCGCGACTTTCATCTGGATCGTCCTTGTCTTCATGTTAGACTAAAGCAACATCACATCTTGGACTCAATGAGGAAACCGATGAGGCGAATACCAAGACTTAATAGACTTGCTAACTGTAACTCGGTCGTTGCATTATTGCTCTAATAATCTTCCATCCCATTGCACCTAATTAATTTTAATGACTACTCAAAACCATGAACAGGTGTACAAACAATACCGCAAGAAGAGCAAGCGGCATCGTCCATACGTGAAAAATTTCAGAATACACACCGATTTTCCATGCAGAAACAACCCCAAGGAACAATTTATGTGGATACTACGCAATGACACATATCCACGCGCTCATCATCGACAATACGGACTACAACGGCCGGTGATATATCGATCATTACATGTTGACCCGTACTTTTCTTTATAAAGACGATGACACTAATTAATGCTTCAATTTCTCCCATGACAAATAGCGTCAATCAGGGGCACCAAAGCACTGCTTTCGACCACCTAAATTGATGCCCTTCAAGAGCAGATATATTTGGGTTCATAATTCGAGAAATTCTCCACACGAAGGGCTTAATTTTACGACCATTTCTCCATGGCAATAATTCTGAATGAACAATTTAATGCTTCAAAAGTGAATGAACAATGTAATAATTAAATATTATGATGCTTCAATGTATTTCAATTACACTTTATCGATGCTTGAAGATTATTGTGCTAACGATACCGCATGAATACATCTATGTACAATATATATACATGCTACAACATATACTGCAAAAATATATATGCAAAAGGTTTAAAAACCCATCACCGCCAGCTTTTGGATATCAAAATAGGACACGAGCTATCTTTGCGGTTAACAAGAAAAAGGGCGTTGATAGTAGTTATCAGTGCCGGATATTGATAACAATTGGGCACTGATAGTTACTTATCACTGCCGGATATTATTGAAAATGTGGCAGTGATAGTTAGTTATCACTGCCGGTTATAACTAATAACCGGCAGTGATAATATGTTATCACTGCCGGTTGGAAAGTATGAACCGGCAGTGATATTTATTATCACTGCCGGTTCTTAAGTATAAACCGGCAGTGATAGTGATTATCACTGCCGGTTTACATCCGGCAGTGATAGTCCTCGACTATCACTGCCACTTAGGTTGTGCCGGGTCCACATCCGGCAGTGATGCCGATGTGGACCCGGCAGTAATCACATGTTCCGTAGTGGTGCCATCTCCCTCCAGCAATCCCCAAGCAGCAGCCACTCCGTTCCTTCTTCCCTTTGTTCCCTATGTGAGCTCTTAAGGTGAGACCTCTCCCCTAGGGGTTGATTTGTTATTTCTGGTTTTGGGGGCAGCAATGGTGGAGTTGAGGGCTATGGTGAGTAGAGATTTGGGATTTGGGTGGGGAACAACTAATCTAGGGTTTAGAGCAAAGTCTGAATTTTCGAGCAGATTTCGTAGCTACTGTTTCGTGGTGATTTGAGTAAGTTCCGAGCATTTTTTGCTAGGTTGGCTGTAGAGAAAGTTGTGGGTAATGAAATTATATTTCATCTCCAACTGGAATCACTCAATTTCGATAAGCCAACAGAAAGTTATGGCAATTTTAGTGCTTGCTGCTCTGAAAGTGCTGAAGATTTCGGGTAGAAACTTGAGCTGTGAATAAAAATTAGTTAGAGGCCGAATTAGAAATTATTTTTGCCTTTGGAGTTGTATGAAATTTCATGTAGATTGTAAAAATGTTATCATTTACTCAATTCCATTAAGAATAGCAATTTTTATGTTGAAATTGGTGCATGCTGTTCTGAAGCTCTGAGTATTCTGAACTCTGAAACTGCCCTCTGTTCCTGGCCGAACTGGGAGTTACCTGGGTATAATCTAGGTGATTGGCTAAAGCTAATTTGTAGGTCTATGTCTTATGGTCGTGTAGGCTCTGAGTTTGCTCAATTTGGCTAAGTGATCAAAAAGTTATGGTCATTTGTATACATGCTGTCCTGAAACCAGTTTTTCTGAAAATTCAGATTTTAGGAAGTTCAGAGTTTAGTTGAAAACTTTTAATCTATATTCTGAATGTTGTGATGCATGGTAAAGTTAGATCACCCTCTTGTGGTCTTTTAGTGTCTAAGAAGTCAATTTTTGGATTAGCCAATTAAAAGTTATGTTTGTTTAGAGGAGTGTGTTCGTTGTTTTCAGATTTTGCTTTAGAATAGAAGTGGAGTTTAGCATTTGTGTTTTCAGTTTTAAATTGAGTTGAATGTTTGCACTTTTGGATTTGTCTTGAAGATGCATTTAGTATTTTCATTTCATATGCATCGCATGCATCTCATTTTTCATACATAGTGAACGTGTAGAGAACGAGCACGCGGAGGTTAACGCGGCGGTGACCGAGGGGGGTACCGGAGGGCCGTGTGTTACTGAGGATCAAGCAGAAGCTCAAGGCAAGCACCTAAGCATGTTTAACCTTATATGATTGTATTTTAGCGAATAATTTGCTTATTGGATGATTATGTCTTGCATTAGGAATTGAAATGTGGGATAGGATTAGAACCTACTTGTTGCATATACACTCAATGATAATTGTTGAATGCCATCCTTGGAGCTAGTATATGGGTAATTACATTGTGTCCATGCTTAGTTTTGCTTAGATGTGGGTATGGGCCAAGTGGGGATGGTTCCTCATTTGAGAATAATTATTTCACACTATTGGGTTTTATATGGAAATGGTTATGTTTGAAATGTAGAATTGAGACCGGCGAGAGGGTTGGATCATTTGAGTGTGGAGACTCAAATGTTGTAGTCTCGCTTTGTGTTGGTTAAGGTCCGATCCGTTGTTTGCCATGTTGATCGAGCACCCTTGTTGATCGCATGCCCGATATAATGGTACGGTAAGCCACCCTTTCATGGCATACTACTCGATGGGTCATGCCCTCATGCGATTGGGCGTGGTTGAGGCGAGGCCTAGGTCTCTCTCGAGGGCTAAGCGAGGCTTGGGCCGCCGAGGAGGTTGCTAGGTGCTCGGGCCGCATGAGGATGGTTCAACGAGTAGATATGGATGGGAGGAGGGTTGACATGAGGTTCCTTGTGGCACATGTCGTGCGATTGATGATCCCCTGCAGGGTGAATAAGCTATTCGAATTGCCGCGCTCTCGGATATGAGCACGCTTGTATCATCCGACATTTCAACGTAGTAATAACTTAAATTGAAAATAGTTGGAATACTTGATGTTGATGCTTGTTCATGATTTTATTTGCTCTCTTTATGTGTAAATCCAGCTCTCACTTTAGCAATAGGTGCTGTCCATAACTGCTATGAATTTGAAATTTGTGTAGTTGAATTTGATTATGCAACAAAGTAAGCTTTTCTGCACTTTTACCTTAAGCTTATACCTTGCTACATCCAAATGCATATTCCTTCGAGTCGGTCATATATGGACCACGGGTAAGTCTTGCGAGTACCTTCTGTACTCATGCTTCTGCTTTGTGGTTTTTCAGGTGAGGACCCCGATGGGTGTGAGTTCTGTCCGTTTTGCTTCTCGGTGGTCGGGTGGGACACCGAATGAGGCTAAGCTCGACGTTGCAAACGCCCGGAAGTGTTCCAGGGCAGGACACTTCCGGAGATGTCTTACTTTTGGTTTAATGTGGTGGTTGTGTGTCCATTTTGTTGTATAGTTAGTCTTTAAAATTATGTTATGGCTTGTTTAAATACTTGGCTATTTCTGTTGTTGAACCTTGTTGTATTATCATGCTTAACTCATGTCTAGTTGTTACTTCTACCCATGCTAATCCTTATGCCATGTTTGTTGTTGTTATGCTATACTTGGTTAATTATTTGTTTCTTATGCCTGCTGAGTGGATGTCCGTACTTCTAGAGGTGTCATGCCGAAATTTTGAACTTTTATCTTGCTGTCTAGTCATGTTTTATATGCTTCGAGTATGCTAGATGTGCTGTTTTAGTTGTGTGGTTGTCTAGTTTGTCTTTGTGCTTGAGTTGGTGTTGTTTGTTGTGCTTCCGCGTTGCGTGTCTGGTAGTAAAGTTTTGGGTTCGTTGCCCCCTTTATGCGAATTGAATTGATATGGCAATGAAACCGGTATGCGGAGCGATCCTGGGCGAGCTTTGGGTCGCATACGGGGAATCTGGGATTGTTATCGAGCTATTCAATGGGATACTTGTTGTCCTAATTGGGCTTGGGTGTTAGACTTGTGAACACCTCCGGTGATCCGTTGCTAGCCTCCAAATCCGATGAGGCGATGGTCATTCAAATAACCCGAGGACGGTGCAGGCGGCTCTCAAGCCGGTATCAGAGCAAGGTGCATAAAGACGAACCGTAAACTTGACGACCACTTAGGTGATTAATTAGGACTTACTTAACCTTCTAGGTAGCAATTAGCGCTATATTACCCGCCCTATGTCTATAATTAAGGTTGTGTGGGTTCAATGGTGAGCGTGGGAGAAACGATCACGTTGGAACCGTGCATTTCGTACCATGCATATGAGATCCATGTCATACCATGCATGCATATTTCTTGCCGTGTCCTATTTGCATCATGATCCATGCTTTTATGTATGTTAGATTTGTAGGATTCCTTTGTCTTGTGCTATTGTCTAGATCATGTTTTTAATTCGAATTTTTAGCCAAGTCTAAGAACCTATCCCTTCCATGTGGAGTCTAACTCTTGTCGTCTAACCTTGGTTGACGACAGAATGAGGACCCGCGGAGGTGCGGGAGGTGATGAGGCTGCGGGGCGATCGCAGCCCCACGATGGTGATCCGCCTCCTCCTCCCAACCTCTTGGATGTGTTGCTGAGGTCGGAGCAGAATCAGCAAACAACCAACCGAATCCTTGAGATGCTTGTTCAGAATTAGGCTCCTAGAGGTGGCCGCGAAGGGTGAGACCGACCCAATGGTTATCTGGATTTCCTGCATACACAGCCACCTACCTTCTCTCTACCATGAGCCACTTGAGGCGAGCGATTGGTTGCGCACAATTGAGCAAAAGTTTGCTCTCATTCACTGCGAAGATCATGAGAAGGCTCTATTTGCTACTCAACAACTTCAGAGCCCTGCTGGTGCTTGGTGGGCCAATTTCCTTGTCATGCAGCCTGCCGGTCATCAGGTGTCATGGGCAGAGTTCCATGAGGCCTTTCGGGCATATCATATCCCGAAGGGGCTCATGGATATCAAGAGGCAGGAGTTCCTCTCCCTCAAGCAGTTGAACAAGTCCGTGATGGACTATTCTCGCGAGTTCAACTATCTAGCTCAGTATGCACCAGAAGAGGTGAACACAGACCAGAAAAAGCAAGATCGCTTCATGAATGGACTATCAGCCAAGATGCAAGACAAGCTCTCAGTGTGTGACTTCCCTGATTTTAATGCTTTGGTGAGTCGGGCGATCACGGTGGAGCACAAGATGAAGAACCACCAGGAAGAAAAGAAGCGAAAGTGGGTGGTACAGTTGTCTGCAGGTGGCAGTTCACAGCGTGCTCGAGCTGTCTCCCTTCCTCCACTTCGAGCACCTGCTCCTGCACCTCCCCGCAGACGGGATGGCCCGACCTCTGTTGTTGCTCCCGGCCCCCACTGACCCACGTACCGGGAGTGAGAGTGGGGCGAATTCAGTCCAGCCCGTGCTACAATTGTGGGCGTCGGGACACTTCATCGAGGATTGTCCTTTTCCAAAGCGGGACAACAACTTCAATGCTCCAAGGCCTCAAGTCGCATCAAGACCGCCTCCACGCCCCAACGGAAGGCACCTCAAGCTTCAAAGAATGGCCGACTCAACTACACCGACGCCAAGAAATTCCAGAGGGCTTACAACGTGTTGACAGTATGTTATGCATTGATGGGCATCTTTGCTAGGGTTTTATTTGACTCAGGGCTTCTCATTCTTTTATTCGCAAGGATTTTGCTATGCACCATCAAATGAGAGTGAGCTGCAACAACACCTCATTCCTCATTGAAGCACCGGTTCAAAAATGGTCGCTAATCAAGTAGTTCAAGAAGCATCTCAGATCGATCCAAGGGTTCCGTTCCTTGTCAACTTGTTGCTCCTCGATCTTCGTGGGATGGATGTTATCTTAGGCATGAATTGGTTAACACGGCAGCAAGCCGTCCTATATTGCTCTCGTCGCTCCATCTCGCTCAAGGGACCGATGGGCGACAGGTTAACTCTACTTCTTGATGGTGGCGAGGCCACTCTTTGCTCCTTGAATGGTGCTGAAACTGAGGAGTTAGAGTCCATTCCCGTGGTTTCTGAATACCCGGATGTGTTCCCAGCGAAATTGCCGGGGATGCCGCCCGATCGGGATATTGAGTTCGTAGTAGAACTTCAGCCCAGGGCTACTCCAGTTTCCAAGCGGCCGTATCGAATGCCACCCGATGAATTGGCCGAATTGAAGAACCAACTGAAGGAACTGATGGACAAGGGATTCATTCGTCCAAGTTCCTCACCTTGGGGCTGCTCGGCTCTCTTTGTGGCCAAGAAGGATGGTTCTCTCCGCCTGTGTGTTGATTATCGTCCTTTGAACGCAGTCACCATAAAGAACAAGTACCCTCTTCCTCGAATTGATATCCTCTTTGATTAGCTTGCTGGTGCACGAGTGTTCTCCTAGATTGATTTGAGGCTCGGGTATCATCAAATCAAGATTCGAGCTGAAGATATCCCGAAGACGACATTCTCCACTCGTTATGGCCTATATGAGTATACCGTCATGTCGTTCGGTTTGACGAATGCACCAGCGTACTTCATGTACCTTATGAACTCCATCTTCATGGAGGAACTTGACTCCTTCGTGGTCATCTTCATTGACGATATCCTCATCTACTCAGCAAATGTAGAAGAGCATGCCAAGCATCTTCGCATCGTTCTTGAAAGACTCCGAGGACATCGCCTTTATGCGAAATTCAGCAAGTGTGAGTTTTGGCTGAAGGAGGTATCTTTCTTGGGACATGTCCTCTCCGAACAAGGTGTTGCTATCGATCCAAGCAAAGTGCAAGAAGTTCTCGAGTGGGAACAGCCCAAAACTATCACGGAGATCCGTAGTTTCCTTGGGCTTGCCGGCTATTATCGCCGATTCATTCAAGACTTCTCGAAGATTGCCAAACCTATGACCGAGCTACTCAAGAAGGGTGTTGCATTTAAATGGTCAACGGGTTGTGAGCAAGCATTTCGGACCTTGAAACAGCGCCTTACTACAGCTCCTGTCCTCACGCAACCTGATATTCACAAGCCATTCGATGTTTATTGCGATGCGTCAGGTATCGGACTTGGTTGTGTGCTTATGCAAGAAAGCCGAGTTGTCGCCTACGCGTCTCGGCAATTGAAACGACATGAAGAGCACTATCCAACTCATGATTTAGAGCTTGCCGCTGTGGTTCATGCTCTAAAAATTTGGCGCCACTACCTTCTTGGGAACAAGTGCAACATCTATACTGATCACAAGAGTCTCAAGTACATCTTCACTCAGGCAGATTTGAATATGAGGCAAAGAAGGTGGCTTGAACTGATCAAGGACAACAATTTGGAAGTGCATTACCACCCGGGAAAAGCTAATGTGGTGGCTGACGCATTGAGTCGCAAGGCCCGATGCAATTGCCTCACTCTTCAACCCCAAAGTACCACTATCTGTGCAGAATTGCAGAAACTCGGCATAGAAATGGTTGAAGAAGGGTTCTTGGCCAACCTAGAGTTGAAGTCCACGCTGCTAGATCAGATTAGAGAGGCGCAAAAGAAGGACAAGGGTGCTGCCCGAATACGTGACAAGTTGAATTCCGGCCAAGCTACTTGTTTTCATCTTGATGATTGTGGAACTTTATGGTTCGGCAAGCTCCTAGTCGTCCCTAAAGACCAAGAGTTGAGAAGGAAGATTCTCGATGAAGCCCACAACTTCTTGCTCACAATTCATCCGGGCAGCAACAAAATGTATCAAGACTTGAAGCAACAGTTTTGGTGGACTCGCATGAAGCGCAAGATTGCTCGCTATGTGTCCGAGTGTGATGTTTGCCAACGGGTGAAGGCCGAACATCTCAGGCCAGCTGGCACTCTTCAGCCACTGCCCATTCCAAGTTGGAAGTGGGAAGAGGTTGGCATGGATTTCATCACCGGCCTACCGACGACTTCTTCAGGTCATGACTCGATATGGATTATAGTCGACCGGTTGACGAAGTCCGCACATTTCCTAGCCGTTCGCACCACTTATCAAGCCAAGAGGTATGCGGAATTGTACATATCACGGATTGTATGTCTTCATGGAGTACCAAAGCGGATAGTTTCCGATCGAGGGTCTCAGTTTGTTTCTCGATTACGAGAAGCACGCACGAGGCATTGGGCACCAAGTTGCTTCACGTTTCGGCATATCATCCCCAAACCGACGGCCGGCCGAGAGGGTCAATCGATCGTTGAGGACATGTTGAGGGCTTGTGTTACGTCTTATGGGAAGAAATGGGATGAATGTCTTCCATATGCTGAGTTTGCTTACAACAATGACTACCAAACCAAAGATCAAAATGTCTCCTTGAAGCACTCTATGGTCGAGGTATCGGGCACCCCGAACTGGTCCGAGAGTGGGGAACGTCCATTCTTTGGACCTGAACTGGTCATGATGGCGGAAGAGAAGGTAAAGACCGTACAAGAAAATTTAAGAGTGGCACAATCGCGGCAAAAGAGCTATGCTGATCATCGTAGAAGACCTCTCTCTTTCAGCATGGGTGACTATGTCTATCTGAAGGTATCTCCCCTCCGGGGCACCCATCGTTTCGGGGTTAAGGGAAAATTGGCACCTCGATATATAGGACCTTTCCGGATCCTTGCAAGACGTGGTCAAGTGTCATATCAATTGGAGCTTCCTCCCGCTCTAGCGTTGGTCCACGATGTCTTCCACATATCGCAATTGAAGAAGTGCCTCCGTATTCCCTTTGAACATCTCGAAGTGGATGAACTTGAGGTTCTGCCTGATCTGTCCTACCAAGAGTATCCCATTCGAGTTTTGGATGAAGCTAAACGCAAGACTCGTAGGAAAACTCTCAAATTCTACAAAATTCAGTGGAGCAATCACACTAAAGATGAAGCCACATGGGAATGGGAAGACCGTTTAAAAGTCGAGTATCCCGAGTTCTTCCATGCTATGTAAGTGCTGCCATCCAAATCTTTTCGCAATTGAGTCATATCTTTTGTATGTGGCTGCATTGCCCATATAGATTCTATTCTATCCATCTATGCTCTCATTTTCGAATCTCGGGGCGAGATTCCTTTATGGGGGGAGGGTTTGTCATGGCCCCAAATTTGAATTCGTCTCATGCGGCTAACATTAGCGCCAACTAAGTTTTTGGCCGCATTTGAGATTCTGCTAATTTCAGAGTCTGTCTCAAATTGCCACTTAAGAATTTCTAACTTAACAAAAATTGAATCTTGTGCTGAACATTTTGGGGCTTAGCCATTCTCTATTGTTTACTAGTGGGGTCAAATGAGTTCAACATATAAAAGAAATTGGGAGCAATTAGCACATCATTTTTTTTTCTGAGTTTTCTCCTCAAGCCAAGCCTCCCTCCAGCCATTTTTTCCAAGCCAGCCACACCTTGTCTTTTTTCTCCCCCAAGCAGCCGAACACCACTCCCTCCAGCATTTCTCCTCCTGTTCTTTTTCGCCCCAAGCCGTGCCCCTCTCCTCCAGCCATTCTACAAGCTGCGCCTCCTCCAGCCTCCTCCCTGGTGCCCTCCTCCAGCAGCACTCCTCCCTGGTGGCGCCTCCATCTCCCTCCAGCAATCCCCAAGCAGCAGCCAATCCCTTCTTCCCTTTGTTCCCTATGTGAGCTCTTAAGGTGAGACCTCTCCCCTAGGGTTTGATTTGTTATTTCTGGTTTTGGGGGCAGCAATGGTGGAGTTGAGGGCTATGGTGAGTAGAGATTTGGGATTTGGGTGGGGAACAACCAATCTAGGGTTTGGAGCAAAGTCTGAATTTTCGAGCAGATTTCGTAGCTACTGTTTCGTGGTGATTTGAGCAAGTTCCAAGCATTTCCTGCTAGGTTGGCTGTAGAGAAAGTTGTGGGTAATGAAATTATATTTCATCTCCAACTGGAATAACTCAATTTCGTTAAACCAACTGAAAGTTATGGCAATTTTAGTGCTTGCTGCTCTGAAAGTACTAAAGATTTCGGGTAGAAACTTGAGCTGTGAATAAAAATTAGTTAGAGGCCGAATTAGAAATTATTTTTGCCTGTGGAGTTGTAGGAAATTTCATCAGATTGTAAAAATGTTATCATTTACTCAATTCCATTAAGAATAGCAATTTTTATGTTGAAATTATTGCATGCTGTTCTGAAGCTCTGAGTATTCTGAACTCTAAAACTGCCCTCTGTTCCTGGCCGAACTGGGAGTTACCTGGGTAGAATCTAGGTGATTGGCCAAAGCTAATTTGTAGGTATATGTCTTATGGTCGTGTAGGCTCTGAGTTTGCTCAATTTGGCTAAGTGATCAAAAAATTATGGTCATTTGTATACATGCTGTCCTGAAACCAGTTTTTCTGAAAATTCAGATTTTGGGGCTGAAGTTCAGAGTTTAGTTGAAAACTTTTAATCTATATTCTGAATGTTGTGATGCATGGTAAAGTTAGATCACCCTCTTGTGGTCTTTTAGTGTCCAAGAAGTCAATTTTTGGATTAGCCAATTAAAAGTTATGTTTGTTTAGAGGAGTGTGTTCGCTGTTTTCAGATTTTGCTTTAGAATAGAAGTGGAGTTTAGCATTTGTGTTTTCAGTTTTAAATTGAGTTGAATGTTTGCACTTTTGGATTTGTCTTGAGGATGCATTTAGTATTTTCATTTCACATGCATCGCATGCATCTCATTTTTCATACATGGCGAACGTGTAGAGAACGAGCACGCGGAGGTTAACGCGGCGGTGACCGAGGTGGGTACCGGAGGGCCGTGTGTTACTGAGGATCAAGCAGAAGCTCAAGGCAAGCACCTAAGCATGTTTAACCTTATATGATTGTATTTTAGCGAATAATTTGCTTATTGGATGATTATGTCTTGCATTAGGAATTGAAATGTGGGATAGGATTAGAACCTACTTGTTGCATATACACTCAATGATAATTGTTGAATGCCATCCTTGGAGCTAGTATATGGGTAATTACATTGTGTCCATGCTTAGTTTTGCTTAGATGTCGGGTATGGGCCAAGTGGGGGATGGTTCCCTCATTTGAGAATAATTATTTCACACTATTGGGTTGTATATGGAAATGGTTATGTTTGAAATGTAAAATTGAGACCGGGCGAGAGGGTTGGATCATTTGAGTGTGGTCACTCAAATGTTGTAGTCTCGCCTGTGTTGGTTAAGGTCCGATCCGTTGTTTGCCATGTTGATCGAGCACCCCTTGTTGATCGCATGCCCGATATAATGGTACGGTAAGCCACCCTTTCATGGCATACTACTCGATGGGTCATGCCCTCATGTGATTGGACGTGGATCAGGGCGAGGCCTAGGTCTCTCTCGAGGGCTAAGCGAGGCTTGGGCCGCTCGAGGGAGGTTGCTAGGTGCTCGTGCCGCATGAGGATGGTTCAACGAGTAGATATGGATGGGAGGAGGGTTGACATGAGGTTCCTTGTGGCACATGTCGTGCGATTGATGATCCCCTGCAGGGTGAATAAGCGATTCGAATTGCCGCGCTCTCGGATATGAGCACGCTTGTATCATCCGACATTTCAACGTAGTAATAACTTAAATTGAAAATAGTTGGAATACTTGATGTTGATGCTTGTTCATGATTTTATTTGCTCTCTTTATGTGTAAATCCAGCTCTCACTTTAGCAATAGGTGCTGTCCATAACTGCTATGAATTTGAAATTTGTGTAGTTGAATTTGATTATGCAACAAAGTAAGCTTTTCTGCACTTTTACCTTAAGCTTATACCTTGCTACATCCAAATGCATATTCCTTTGAGTCGGTCATATATGGACCACGGGTAAGTCTTTGCAGTACCTTACGTACTCATGTTTACGCTTTGTGGTTTTTCAGTGAGGACCCGATGGGTGTGAGTTCTGTCTGCGTTTGCTTCTCGGTGGTGGGCGGGACACGAATGAGGCTAAGCTCGACGTTAAACGCCTGGAAGTGTTCGAGGCAGGGACACTTCGAAGATGTCTTACTTTTGGTTTAATGTGGTGGTTGTGTGTCCATTTTGTTGTATAGTTAGTCTTTAAAATTATGTTATAGCTTGTTTAAATACTTGGCTATTTCTGTTGTTGAACCTTGTTGTATTATCATGCTTAACTCATGTCTAGTTGTTACTTCTACCCATGCTAATCCTTATGCCATGTTTGTTGTTGTTGTGCTATACTTGGTTAATTATTTGTTTCTTATGCCTGCTGAGTGGATGTCCGTACTTCTAGAGGCGTCATGCCGAAATTTTGAACTTTTATCTTGCTGTCTAGTCATGTTTTATATGCTTCTAGTATGCTAGATGTGCTGTTTTAGTTGTGTGGTTGTCTAGTTTGTCTTTGTGCTTGAGTTGGTGTTGTTTGTTGTGCTTCCGCGTTGCGTGTCTGGTAGTAAAGTTTTGGGTTCGTTGCCCCCTTTATGCGAATTGAATTGATATGGCAATGAAACCGGTATGCGGGGCAATCCTTGGCGAGCTTTGGGTCGCATACTGGGGGAATACCGGGATTGTTATCGAGTTATTCGAATGGGATACTTGTTGTCCTAATTGGGCTTGGGTGTTAGCACTGTGAACACCTCCGGTGATCCGTTGCTAGCCTCCAAATCTGATGAGGGCGACTGTCATTCAAATAACCCGAGGACGGTCTGGGCGGCTCCTCACAGTTGTCTATTGAGCACTCAGGTGCATTATGAGCTATACGCAGTGATAATGGCACCGAGTTCAAGAATTCCTACTTTGAGAGTTTCTGTGTGGAGTCTGGTTTAGAGTATCAGTTCTCTTCTCCCTACGCCCCTCAGCAAAATGGCATAGTGGAAAGGAAGAACAGGACCCTGGTGGAGATGGCTAGGACGATGCTAGATGAGTACAGTACTCCTAAGAAGTTTTGGGCTGAGGCTATAGCTACTGCTTGTCATGTTTCCAATCGCGTTTTCTTGAGAGCACATTTGCATCGTACTTCTTATGAGTTCAGGTATAGGGTCTGGAGTCTCGTTCTTCTTATGGTATTTTTCTGGGTTACTCAACTTCTTCTCGTAGCTATAGGGTCTGGAGTTGTAATGCGAATAGGATTATAGAGACCTGTGATGTGACCATTGATGAGGCTAGCCCAGGAGGTAGACCAGATATTTCAGGTTCTTCTTATCCCTCCGAGACCATCTTTGTAGAGGATGGGGGTGATGGAGATGATGGTGTTCCACCTAATCCAGTCTCCTCTACACCTGAGGTGCCTCCTGTTTCCATTTCCGCACCTCAGGGAGATCCGTCTTTGCCTTTAGACTCTCCTTTAGTGAGTGGCTCTATTCCTTCCTCTCCTGCTCAAGAGGTAGAGGCCACTTCTGCTTCTGGACCTCCTCGTCATATTCAGCATTCTCATCCACCTGAGCAGATCATTGGTGATCTATTTGAGCATGTTACGCGCTCAAAATCAGGCTTATCTTCTTTCTGTCTTTACTCTGCCTTTGTTGCCTCTTTTGAGCCAAAGGATGTTACTCATGCATTATCCGATGAATCATGGATTAATGCTATGCATGAGGAACATGAAAACTTTGAGAGGAACAAAGTCTGGCAGCTTGTAGAGCCTCCATCTGGTCATAATGTCATTGGGACCAAGTGGGTGTTCAAAAACAAGCAGAGTGAGGATGGGGTTGTCATTCGCAACAAGGCTAGGCTAGTTGCACAGGGCTTCACTCCGGTTGAGGGTCTTGACTTTGAGGAGACCTTTGCCCCTGTAGATAGACTAGAGGCGATTAGAATCCTGCTTGCATTCTCTGCATCCCAGGGCTTCAAGCTCTATTAAATGGATGTCAAGACTGCATTCCTCAATGGTTTTATTGAGGAAGAGGTTTATGTCAAGCAACCTCTAGGATTTGAAAACCCCAAATACCCGAACCATGTCTACAAGCTTTCCAAAGCCTTGTATAGACTTAAGCAGGCCTCTAGAACTTGGTATGAGAGGCTTAAGTCCTATCTTCTCAGTCATGTTTTCAAAATGGGTATAGTAGACAAAACTCTATTCATCAGACACCAGGGTTCTCATTTCCTTCTCGTCCAGATTTATGTGGATGATATTATCTTTGGTAGCTCATCTCAGTCTCTTGTGTCTCATTTTTCTAAGGTGATGAGCATAGAATTTGAGATGAGTATGATGGGTGAGTTGAGCTACTTCCTCGGCTTCCAAAGCAAGTGACTCGGGAGGGTACTTTCCTACACCAAGGTAAGTATACTCGGGACCTCCTGAGACGGTTTGATATGTCTGATGGAAAGCCCGTGATGACTCCTATGGCCACCACTACTGTCCTCGAGCCCGATGAGGATGGTGAGCCTGTTGATCAAAAGGAGTTCTGGAGCATGATTGGCTCCCTCTTGTATCTTATTGCCTCGCGACCGAACATACACTTTGCCGTGTGCATGTGCGCTTGCTTTCAGGCTTCTCCTCGTGCCTCTCATCACCAGGCGGTGAAGCGCATCTTTAGGTACCTTCGAGCTACCATTGATTATGGTATTTGGTACTTTTCTTCTTCTTGTCTATTCCTTAGAGCCTTTTCTAATGCAGACTTTGCTGGTTGTAGGATAGATAGGAAGAGCACTTCTAGCACTTGCCAATTCATTGGCACTTCTCTTGTTTCTTGGTCATCTAGGAAGCAATCTGGTGTTGCACAGTCTACCGCTGAGGCTGAGTATGTTGCTGCAGCAAGTTGCTATAGCTAGGTGCTCTAGATGAGATCGACCTTGGGATCTAGAGGCAACTTTCCTATGTTAGTCATTGGGGAAGATGAGAGCGAGTTTGAGCCGTAGTGTTCTCTACCATATTTTCTATGCTCTATAGCCACCTAGTTCACATTTCTTGACTTTTTTCCTCCATTCTGTGTTTCTGGCTTTAATTGAGTTCTTTTCAACCATTCTTGAGCTTAATCTTGCTAATAACTCAATTTGAACTAAATTTGTGCTTAAAATTGAATCACATGTTGAGGGAGGGTTTAAGAATCTGTCTCATGCATTACATATGGACATGATTTTCATTTTATGAGCTTTGTCTATTATGCAAATGATCAATGTTTCATTTTATACACCATGCTATATTATGAAGAAAACTACTTGCTTAGATATGTCCAAGTTCATTTATCTTGCTAAGCTTGCAATTTTTTTTAAAAAAGTTAAGCTTTAAAAGAAAAACTTGTTAAAACATGTTGTGTTTACTTGCTAAGTTTCTTCTCTAGGTGTATTTGTCATGATTTGTGAAATTCTAGATTTCTTTAGAGTCCTTATAGCAACTTGGGTGAATCTTGTTTGATCCATACTTGAGTCCTTCACTAGCTTAACAATGAAAATGCTAAAATGAAAGTGAAGCAAAATTGACTTTTTTTGTGCGCATTAGACTCAACACCTCATATTCACAAGATGGCTTTTCATTGCACTTGAGATGAATTTGGAATGTGTTGTGTATGACCAAGATCACTCTCTTAAAAGTCCCTCTCGAGATGATCGAATATGGATTGAGTCAATTGCTTTAAAAATGCAAAAAAAAACATATGTGGGTAAAGAATGCAAATAATGTCAAATATTTGCACCTCGCTATGTCTTTCAAAAATTCAAAGAAAAATTTGCATACAATAAAAAAATATATATATAAGCTCGAAGGACTTTGTATGAACTTCTAGATTCCCCAAAGTGTTGAGTAGGTTGAACTCTACGTTTTCCATTTGATCCTTTGAATGGCTTTGCTTCTAGTTTTGAAACTAATGACAAGTGTTGCTCATGTTCATTCTTGCTAAAAATGACATGGTTTCAATTAAATCTTGCTAGCAAAATGTTTAATTGCACTTGTACATGCCTTAGCTTAGTCTATTTTTGGCATAACCTAGCTTGGTGTCATAACTTGTCTTGTTGGTCACTTAGATAATCTTCAAAGCTCTCTTAGGCTGCATTACTTGCATAAAAACAAAAAAAGGGGAGAAAAGAAAATGCCATCTTGATGCCTATATTGCCAAAAGGGGGAGAAATCGTAGAAAAGGCATCATTTTGCATCTTGATTCATCTTAATTCTTATGACCTTCGTTAATCTTTGCTATCTTTTATAGATCATAAGTATTTCCAGTTGCCAACTTGGTCATGTTCTTGATTTCTATTTCTTTGATCAAGTTTGGCTTTGCATTCAAATTGTTTTCTTCTCTTATTCAAACTCAAAACTTATGCCTTTTCATGTGTTTGTCAATATACTCATCAAGGGGGAGATTGAAAGACCATGTGGAGGTCTATCCTTGTGTGTGATGAGTAATTGACGAGTTTTGAGATTGATTTGATTTGAAATTGAGTTTGATTTGAATTGGATTTTCAAATTGAAGCAATTTGAGTGTTGGTTACTTTTCCCAGTGCTACCGGCCTGAGGGTGATAGCACCGGGACTTTGAGAGAAATTATGATTGATTAATAATTTTGAGATAATCATTGAATATATGTGTGGGCATTTCTATGTGAAGGTTTTTCCTTATCTTTGATGATTGCAGGGCGACGGTGCTAGGTCATGGTGAGGCGGAGGATGACGGGGACTAGGTGAGAAGCGTCGGAGGTCCAAACGGTCGGGAGATCGCCGGAAGATGATCGTCGACGGAGTTCGGGCAAGCCAGGAAGACAAGGAAAGGAGGAGATGCTAGCTAGATGTCGCATGGATCAAGAAAGGCCGTCGGATTGCGCTCTAGTTGATAGGTTAACGAGTCTAGGTAGTATGCTTTGAAAAACATGCAAGAAAACCCGATATGTGTGTGGGTTTTGGGTTAGCCTTTGCATGGCTGTGTGAGTGGGCAAATCCTAGCCCTTAGATGAGTTCTCTAGGGTTGAGGGCTGCATCCAAGGGTGGTAGGTGGCCCAAGAGTAGTATAAATAGGGGTGGAGGGGTAGCTTCCTCCCCTTGAAGATTGTAGATGTTTTTATGCTCCTGTGAGCTTTGCCCACCTTGTTGTGTGGCTTTGTATATGTTCACCTTTCAGAAATGTGTATATGTTCTCCTTCCAAAAATGCAAATCTTTTTCATTTATGCTTGAATTTAAATTACGCATTTACTTTTTGTCTTAAATTCAGCATTTAAATTCCTGCAATTTACTTTCACGCAATTTACTTTCTTGCTATTTGGATTTGCCTCCCGTCCTTCTAAATGCTGATCTTGGATGTCTTGAGTGTGTTCATATGGTTTTACATCTCTTTTGCACTCGTGGATTGAGTAGAGATTATCTTTTCTTTCAAGTTCCAGCTCTGTCCAGAACTTATTCTTCGCGTAACAGTTAGTATTTCATTTTTGGAAAAATAAATAAAACTTCTTTTTGAGTGATTCTTATTGGAGAACGTGCGGGACTCTCATATTCATCTGTAGAAAAATTTGGAGTCCACTTGTTTGTAACATCCCAAAATTTGGCTATTTTGAAATTCATAAGTTATTTTGAATTTCTGAGAATTTTTAGAATTTATTTGGATTTAATTGGAATTTCTGGAAATTAATCTTTCTTTGGAAATTAATTAAATAATGATTAAGTTTATACAAAATATAAATGGAAATATTTTATTTAAGTTCAAAATGCTCTAAAATATTTTCTGGAATTTTTCTAGAATTTTTCTGATACTTTAAATGCCTCAAATGTTTTAAATGAATTTCGGGAATTAATTTTATTCGGAAAACTAGAAAAACCCGATGAACAGTGTTGGGACGGCCCGTTACTGTGCCGACGCTGGTCCAGCCCGACGAAAACCTAACCGGCGCTGGCTGACCACCGTCTGATTTGGATCGAACGGCTCTGAGAGAACCGTGACGTTGCAATTCGGCAGCCGTTGATCTGTCACCGCGCGAACGGTCGAGATTGCGCCATGAAGCGTCGCCGACAGTTTCCGAAGAAGCCGTCGCCGTGCGCTACCGCCGTACAAACTGCACACCATTAATGCCGGTGCATTAACTCTTACGCTACATTAACCGGTGCATCGTGCAGAGCACTTCTTTCCGCGCACATTGCTACCTTTCACGCCTCCCGAGGATCACCGTAGTCTCCGCACGCACTCGCCGTAGTTCCGAGACCACTTTCGCCGTGTTTGCACTCTCTCTAGTAAGTCTTCGCTGACGTTGAGGCCACCGGAGTGATCCTCGCACCAAGACGCATCCGAGGAGCCATCCCTTGTCGTCGGAGAAGCCCCGCAACGCCGTAAACCATGCCATCTTCTTCCTCTCCGGCAACCTATCTTCACCGCGCCATCGTCAAGCTTTGGAGCTTCATCGACCGTTCGATCATCGACCGACGCTCCGGATTCATCCACGTCGCCCTAGCAACAGTGAGTCTCATCTTCAACCGATGGCCGTTAGATTATGATCATGTAGTTCATATTTTACCGCATAGCAACATTAATCATAGCCGTTGGATTTGCGTTGGGAGTATAGGATTGAATCAGTCTTAGCCATAGATCTGCAGATGAGTGGTTAGGATGTTGCCACGTGCCCGAAGCCGGGATTGCCCACGTGTGCTCAAAGCTGCGTTAGATCGTAGCTGTTGAATCCAGTAATGGATGGCCTGGATGCACCCACGCGTCAGAGCCAAGACTAGCCACGTAGCCAGTTACGTTGTGTGACTTAGATCCAATCCAGGCCATCGAATTTTGAATGGACGATTATGATTTTGCCGCGCGCCGGGCCAGTCCCGAGCCGACGCGTGTCACACGAAAACCCTAGCGCCATTTGAATCCCACCGTTGATTCCAGCGTGCGGTCGAGATTGAGCCGCGTGTCACACAGGGATCGAGGTGTCGGCGCAGCCGCTGACTTGGTCGACGTCGCTCGATTAAATAGTAGCCGTCTGATTGAAATCTAGTGACTGAGGAAATGCCACGTGTCAGCTCCGAAGTAGACCGAACCGAACCGTCGTGTCAATCGTGGCCATCCATTTTAAATCGGACGGATGAGATTAGATCAAGCCTTCGGTTGATAATTCATCGCCGCGTGTCATGACCAGATCGTACACGGTCACGCCGACGTCATCGATGGGACCCATTGTCGATCATGGCACGATGAATGCCGACGTCAAGCGATGACGTCATCTTGACATAATAATTCGATTTTCTTTAGAAAAATAATTCGGTGAAAATCAAATCTGGTGCTGACGTCATATTTCGAATTTTCCGTATAAAAATAAATGAAGAAATTCGGTTTATTCTTTTTAATTAATTTATAAAACTTCAAATGACTATAACTTTTGCGTTTTAACTCCGATTTGAGTGATTCCAATTTCTAAAAATTTGTAAAATCAACATCTATTTATTGGTGAATTTTATGGAATTTTTACAGTTGATTTTGTTCTCTGTAAATTATATTTATTGAGTGTATATATGATTTGAGTAGACGTTGATTTGCCAGAGAGCTACGAGGGAGAATTTCCATCACAAGATCAAGGTCCGGATCAGGACCAGCAACTTTTTGAAGGCAAGTTGTGTTTTGACCATTTTGCTCCTACATTTTAAAAATGTATTTTGATTCAAGCTATGCATGCTAATTCAATTAAAATGGATTTAAATAATTTGGGTGAATTAGTTAAATCAACCTATTTGTTATTGCCACCTTGTCACTAGTAATTGTATGACATGATTTCATTTGATACCCTAAGTTTGGTAATATTAGTTGGTTGATTATATTGTGCCAACACGGGAGGCTAGACTGTGAATAGTTGCTTAGCCATGCTTATATCGTGAGTAATCTTTTTGGAATACAAAAGCAACATTGACTAAAGAATAGTGAATGCATTTTGGTAAAAGGTGGAATGTTGTTGGTATTGACACTGGAATGTAGAGACCTGTGTGGTTCTACATGAAGGATGATTACAGGCATGTGTTGCACCATTAAATCACTTGGGTGGGAATTGATTTAGACTAAGGCAAGTGGACCGAGGCTGTATGCTAGGTGGGCCTTCGTGGCATTTGGGGGTTGAGTGTTGTGAGGGCTGTGTGCCAATTTTGAGAGAAGGATGTCTTGCCTTGGTCGGTTAAGGACTTCACCTTGCAAGCCTTTGACCTGAGTCTCTTGTACAACCACATGTCCGAATGGGAAGACCTAGTTTAGTAGGATTCTGATATCTCACCTTTGATACCTCGGGGTGGCAGTTACACGGGGGTAACTGTACGGGGGAGTGTGCCTGTGCCACGGCTTGGTACCCTATCCAACGGTGTTCGTCTGTCCTATACTTCGGCTCTGAGTGAGGGAAGTGATAGTGAAGGCAACCCGGAGAGGTTCCTAGGTTGAGCTAGAAGTCTCTGAAAGGTTTTGTTACGGTCAATTGCCTTTGTGGCGTGTGACTGTATCTTGTGGGTAAAGTGTACAGCCTCTGCAGAGTGTTAAAACTGTTGAATAGCCGAGTCCACGAGATCGACAATGCTCGGGATTCTGATCAAGGGTAGAGTTTTGAAAATAAAATGGGGTGAAAGGCTGTGTGCCAGAGTTGATGACGAAAGTGGATTAAGGACTGTGTGTCCAAAATTATGTGGAAAACAATTGAAGAACTTATTATGTTAATAAAGTTTTGCTGCTTTATATCTAAATACATAGTAATTTAAAATATTGATGCAAAGAAAATAACCAATTGAGCCATTCCTTTGTAACAAGCCATGCATGTAGTAATAGAATTGCATTCTGCGTATGACTTGTTGAGTACTGTGTGTACTCACCCTTGCGGGCAACAATTTACCATAGGAGGAGTCTACACCTGCATGGGAGGAGGAATTTACGGGAGAGCCAAGAAACTAGGGAAGCAAGCCTCGTCAGGGTGCCTGTGTCAGAAGATGGAGCACTACGACGTTTAATTTCTGCTGTTGAACTATTTACTCTGATTATTGTAAGCCCTGCGTGGCAAACTATTGTAAGGGACCATAAGGTCGTACAACTCATTTATGTACATGATTGAAGTACTTATTTGTTATTTCGTTGTGTATGTTGTGGTACTTTAACCCTGTATAGCCTGTGTGCACTAGCGCGATCCTGGACTAGTGCAGAATACACAGAGTGTCCGGATTTGCAGATTCGAGGCACGACAGAGGTGGTATCAGAGCATACTGACTGTAGAACTTGACCCTAGGTAGACTGGTCGAGGGAGATAAAACTATTTTCTAAAAGATTAAAACTGTACAAGATTATCAATGAAATCTTGACTAATCTTTTTCTTCTTACTTCGTATCTATGCTACAATTTTCTGTTATTACCTTATGGTTTTAAAATCTAGGACTAACGAGGTATGTTTTGGCAGATGAGGAGGATCCACACTTTCGGTGAGCGCACTGGAGGTTTTGCTGCTGAGCTGTGGCGTCTGCTACAGTTGCTTGAGGGCTTCGATAGACCGATCTATCGGGGAACCTTTGGGGTTCAGGTAGGGCTGGACATAGCTTGGGATGTGAAGATCACCGTCTACGCTCGAGACAGGGGGAGAGCGAGTCATCCTGTCCACATCACTGCTAGGAGGTCTACGTTTGAGGCTGGGATCCAGGAGACTACACACCTTGCGATGCGGCAGATCGCCCACACCTACTCCGCCGAGTTAGTGGGCACTGTCTTCCGTCACCACCCGCGCCAGGACAACCGCTTCGACCGGGACCCGATCGAGGAGGAGGATGCTACTATCACCCATCTGGCGAGGTTCGTCATCACCCAGGAGGAGACCTTGGACGAGATAGTCTAGGAGCTGCAGAGGGCCCGTGACGAGATCACGGAGGATAGGACTCAGTTGCGGGAGGCTAGTGAGGGCCTGGCTCTCTATATCTGGAGGGTTCACGAGTTGGAGGAGGCACTGGAAGGACCCGAGCCAGAGCCAGAGCTAGAGCTGCACGACCCCGATCCCGAGGAGCCAGAGCAGGAGGCCCCGGTGCAGGAGGCGCCGGTGCAGGAGGTGCCAGTGCAGGTGGTGTCGGAGCCACCAGAGTCGGTGGGCTCGTTCGTACCGCCAGCTGTGGGGCATCAGGACCAGTTTGCTCCTATGCCGCCGCACCCGCTGTAGTACCCACCGGGAGGACCGCAGCCTGGATGGCTTGACGACTGAGAGTTCTTTTTCTTTTCGGAGTCGACTCAACTGTTGAGTCAAGTTATTAAGTCAAGTTAATGAGTCAGTTTTTATTGAGTCTGCCTTTAGAACGTTTGGTTGTGATGAACAATTTCTATGGATGTTTAATGTGTGCTAGGTGTGTGTCGCAATGCCGTAAGCATTTATGAGCGACCATATCCTTATAATAATAAAGTTGTGTGCTTTTGTTTGAGTCAAATCTTCTCCCCGTATAAGTATCTTGTGTACTTGTCTTTTTTATTTCTTTCTTCCCTATAAACATTATTATTCTTCAGATGGTGAACACTCGTGGAAGCCGTGGAGCGGGAAGAAGCGGATCACAGCAAGGCGGAAATCAAGACAATGCACAGAATCCTCAACCAGCGCCACCTATTGATATGGGTAACCTAGGAGCTTTCTTGACTGCGCAGACCCAACTCATGCAGACGATGATGCAACAGATGCAACAAATGCAGAATGAAGCTGCTGCCAACAATCTCAACAACAATCAGGCTATGAATCATGGGCACCAATCTAGGCTGTCAGATTTTATGAGGACCAGGCCTCCAACCTTCTCTGGAAATGTCAATCCCATTGAAGCAGATGATTGGCTTCGAACGATTGAAAGGAAGCAGCACATATCTCAGTGTGCAGGCAACGAGAGAGTCTTGTATGCCTCTCATCAGTTAGATGGAACTGCCGCAGAGTGGTGGGAGAATTACTGCGCTTCCCACGAGCATCCCCACGGAAACCGAAAGGTGAGTAAGTGAGTGATTCTTTTGAGTGTGTTTTCGATTGCATCAGTTGCATTCATGTCCCGCATGAGACGTAGGCCAGGTCGGTGAGAAAGTCATAACTAATCCGGTGAGGTCGGTGAGAAAGTTATGACTAGTCCGGAGTGCCACTAGAAAGTCCTACCTCGTAGTCCCATCCACGGAGTTGGATGGGAGCGAGTCAATAAGAGTAGGCCCCTCCACTGGGATGGAAGGGAATAGGTGGGTGTAACACCGACGGGTGTTCCCTTGAGCTATACCGGTATAGGCAAAAAGGATGCATTTGAGCATGGAAGCATGGTTGCATTGCATTGCATTGCATAGTGAGTGATAATTGCAGTTCATGAGCTGATGGCAAATACAAGTTGGAGATTGAGTCGTGGACTCATTCGAAGCCGTCGATTGAGGTAGGAAAGATAGATAAGCTGTTTTCCTGAGGTTTGGGATTCATTTAATCTGAGTTATGAGGTAGTTGTGGTGTTTGTCGCTGGTTTACAGTTATTTTACTTAATGATTTCAACTAAGAATGGCTATGTTATATTATGAAGTAATTGTGTTCTTACGTCTTGAGCTTATATGAAAACAAACTGCTTCATTTATTTGTTGATGTCATTTAAGTGTATTGTTACATTATGTCTTGAAGTAATTGTAATTCATTTGAATTGATACTTTTCATACTTGATGCTCTTGCTGAGTCTAGGACTCACGCTTGTTTGTTTATTGTTTTAGGTACTTTGAAGCTGGTTCGCCGGGACGGGAGTAGTAGCACGTGCACGACTTCGGTCACCACCACCTCATTTAATTAATTCGTAAAGCCTGGTTGTATCTAAGGCAGTTGTAATGTGTTGTTCGTTGTGGCGTAATTTACTAATTGCCGGTTGGATGTGTGATTGATTATCTAAGGATCTGCTAGAATGTTTCATCCTGGTTATGTGTGATTGATATATTATTCGCAACTGTTTATTTGTCTGCTGAGTGGATGTCCTCCTTTCTAGGGAGGTCATGCCGAAAGTTTGTAAATTTTGATGGCTTAGTTTCTAAGCAGGTTTTAAGATTTTAAGGGTTGATTTCAGTCTTTTCGTAGAGGTGATAGATTCTATGTCTTGTTTGGTAATTCTTCATTCAATTCAACTTGCTTGTGGAGAATTATTGTTTGCTGGTAACCCTCTGGATATGTGTGGGTCCGAGGTGTTACAGTCGTTATTTAGGGTTTTGGTAGCATCCGTGGCGTGTTTGGCGCCGGGGTGTTACACTTTTGTATAAAAATTAGCCCTTCATAATAATCGACACTTGTGTAGCTAGCCTCCTCAGGTTGTTCTTCATGGACCATGATGTCATTACCGATAGGAAGCAACTCATCAAACTATTTGTATTTTTCTTCATCTAGCACATTCTCAACTCTGATAATCCTCCTGTTTCCCTAAAGAACTACGTGGCGCTTCTTGTTCAGCGGGTCGGTTACATAGAAGACTTGAACAACTTGGTTAGCAAGTATAATTGGTTCGTGTTGGTATCCGACACATTCGAGGTCAACAGTAGTGGTGTCATACTTATCAACCTCCACGTGCTGTTGGTGAACCCAACGACACTATAATAAGGGGGATCTTGAATTGTATATAGTCGAGCTCCCAAATTTCCTCAATGAACCCATAGTATGAGCTCCTCGTCGATCCAGCGGTATTCAGCGTATCTATGCGAACACCACTGTTCTAGTTTGTGCTCTTCATGTCCTGATCTCTTATTTAAAATGTGTACCCATTTATTCATATCCTTTCCATGTTACAACCATAAATATTGGCCCTTTTGGCAACCATGTGAGTGTATCTCCAGTTGAGCTTCTAGTGATGGGCTGTCACTCCTTCAACCATCTGTTGAACGGAAGGTTATGCTGTCTGATGATCCAGGACTCCTGCCGTGATGGATTCTCTTGCCACAGTCAGTTCTTGTACTTGTCAATATACTGGGCCACAACAGTCATGTGTTGCAAAACTGTGAATTGGGCTTTAGCGCACGTAGCTAGATCAGACGTGATTGCTTTTTAAGAACATTTATGATGCTAAAACCTTATTTTTACTAGCCTGCATTGACGATTAAATGTGTTACAATACAATTGACCAACATTTACTACTATGTACATTAAATATTATTGCTCTTATGAATCCAGTTTGAAAATATTTTAAAGCCGATAGTGATTGGTATCACTATCGGTTTTGAGGTTGGAACCAATTGTGATAGTGCATGACCCCTCGGGTTCTCATCTCGTGCTTAATTTCTTGGCTTCTCAAATACCAAAGCGAGCCCCACAAGTCAGAGAAGGTTTGCCTTGAGCCCATGCTCGTTCATCTCCCATCATTGGTGGTTCCTGCAAATGTCTTATCTCCCACTCACCCCGGTCGTGCTTCTTCACCGATTACTCCTTGTTGCATGCCCATCAAACCGCTCTTGCAGGGCATGGTGGATTTTGTTGTTAATGATCTCGATTGCTTCATCCTGGATGGAATGCAAGTAGAGGATGGAGGACATCTTCGTTGAGACAGGGCTGACATGGTTTTCATGGCTCCTACCAAGACCCATGAAGACTTCGCAGTGGCCTTCATCTAGCCACACCCCACGGAGGGAGAGCTCCATCATGTGATGATCGACATTAGAATTTATCTGGAGCAAGTCCTCTAGGTAAGAGTGCTTTCCTATTGTCCTCATCCCTTTGGCATTGGACTCTACCAGTTCTCTTCGAGTTTATACCCTAATGTAGTGGTTGCTGGAGGGCCCTATGAATTTGGCCTCAACTTTCTACGCTTCATCAAGCATGACGAGAGACCCAACTGGCGTTCAGCTGTGTTCACTAGAATAGCCTCGATCATGATATTTGGGTTCCCCTTGGATTTCAAGCACCCTCACTACATATCTCAAGTCTACTCTTCTTTCAAAAAGCTCTTGTACTGGCATAAAAAAGATCATATCCGAAGCAGAGCTATTTGCAAGATTGTGATGCAGGACATTGCTTTCATCCCTCGTTGTGAAGTCCTCAAAAAAGGAAACAATCTAGGCGGAAAGGAAAATCTTTGATGATCCCAATCATCATCCTCAATTCTCAGTGCTGAAATGTCCTGCCGACAAATAAGGACCCACCTCTGTACTTTCATGCAAACCAAGTCCATCAGCTAATTGCTCTTGATGAACCCTTCCAAAACTAGCATCATGAGGACCAAGCCATCCCAGAAGGGGATCCATAATGGGACTAGTGGATCCAAGTGCCCCAGAATCATCAAGACAATGGGGCTCCACAAGCTGTGAAAAATCAAGCATCCTAGTTGCTTTCTGGGGATGCCGTAGTTTTCTCTTCCGATAGTGATTCTTCTCAACACAATTCTCAGAGCTCCAATGATCATGCTTCTCATTTAGCCTGGGCACCCCGCAAGTAATGTCAAGTTCTACATGATCAGCACAGCATTCTGAGTTTTTTCTTCTCTTTTTAATGCTAGCAAAATTTCGAAGGCGATGGCCTGCTCGGGCTTCTCGATTCCTCCCGCTCTTGTGCTCATGAACCAAACTAGCATCAATCCAAAATGCTCATGGGGCATGGCTTTCAACCATGAATTCTCAGTAGTTTGGGATAGGCTACAGAGACCAAGGAGTTCAGTGGTCATAACAAAGCTGCAGGAATCTGATGGTAATGGTCAATAATCTTTGGACTTGTCAATCAGCATTCCAACAGTTTCTCAGGCAGCACCTCTTCCCCCACCCAGACCTTCAAAAGGTAAAACACCTTTATCATCCATTGGTCTTTGGCGAAGCCCTAGGAGCTTCACAAAGAGCCAAGATGAACTTTAGTGGGCAGAGGGTGCAGGGAAAGATTATAGAAAGAGCTCATCCAATCCTGTCAGTCTAGGACATCTCCGACCACCTTGTTAACAAGCTCAGGAAGGACCAAGAGGACCAATCATTAGCTCTGCTAGAGATTCCAATCTTCGTCATACAGTAAAGGGCAGTGAATCTCTATGCGGTTCTTGCACTTGAAGTTTCTAAGGAAAAGCTCTTTAAAGAACTTAATGTTGACAATGAGGACTCACATCACATCTTGGACACGCAGGGGCCCTCGGCGGTGATATAACTAGAGGGCCTTTGTTTTTGCTTCTTGTCATGTCCTGTTTTGTGCTCAAACTATCCCATGATATGTTGGTGGTTCGATACTCCTTTGTTCTTAACTACTAGAATTTGCCTTCTTATTGCCATGTATCTACTGTATCGTGCCTGTCTCGCATGGGTTTATCTCTCAAGCATCAGGGCCTAGCTACCCAAATGCCTTTCCTTTCTAGTATTTCTGTTTAGATGGACCACACCAGAAACTTTAATATTCTTTGCTAGAACATCAGGGGAATAAACTCAGATCATAAACTTAGAGCCATCAGAGATAAAGTCAATGAGACCAATTGCTCTATTATCTGCATCCAAGAAACTAAAAAGGAGGTTATTCAAAACTACTAGGATTTGAACCAATTACTAATCTTAGATGACTAAAAACTAAAGGATGTACAATCATGCCACCAAATGCAGGGTATCTTTCCCCCAGATCGCCCCTCAATCGTAGCCAACTCAAAAATAACTCACGAGGTTGGGGCTCTCTGTACTTATTTCCTAAAATGTTCATCACATACAATTTTTGGTTAAAATTGTCTGTGATGTGTATCCCATCATAGATGGTTTTAGCTAAAAACCGTCTATGATGTCCCCGCCCTCATCGCAAATGATTTTTGTGTAAAACCAGTTGTGATGTTCTCCTCATCACAGATGGTTTTATCCAAAAACTACATGTGATTTTTTCGCCCTCATCACGAATGGTTTTTAGCTAAAACCGTCTGTGATGTAGGACACAACATAGATGGATTTAACAAAAAACTGTCTGTGATGAGAATGGAACTTATCATTGACTATTTTTGCAAAAAAATGTTAGTGATGGCCCGTTATCATAGATAGTTTTTGAGAATTGTTTGTGAAGAGCCATCTAATAGATGCCTTTCTATAGTATTGTATATAATATTTTAATACTATTAACTCAAATAATTTTAGCCTCTTGAATTCATAAAATAAGAAGTAGTATCATAGCTAATGATATTAAATCGATTAGAATTCGAACACATAAAAACATAAGAACCCAACCTTAAAACATACATGTTTTATGAAGTAGATTTCTATTTGATTTTCCATCTGATTTCTTTTTACTCTTATTAAAGTTTGTTATTTGCTATATTTCTATTGGACAATGTGTAGAAACTGACGTCACTAATTCCATTGTTGACAATGCCAACTATGACTTCAACTTCATTGAAGGCAACAATTAGCAAGGCAAGCAACCCCTTTGACCTTGTTGATCCTAGTTTTGCAAATATTTTATTAAATGTTTTATAGAATATGTTATGTTATTTAAAATCAGCTATATTGTGGGTAATAGTAGTTACACCTATAGACTCATGGAACATCCTTGATAAGTATGGAATTGTGAACCTTGGTAACCCTAGAATAAGAAAGACAATACATAATGTCAACATGGGAGTCCTCACGATTTGTAGTCATGCTTAGCCATGCTTAAAGAACATTATGCTTTTAAAATGATTAAAAATGTTGGATATAACTAAATCTGTTCAGTATGACCTTTCCTTATGGTTGGTATTTGTCGGTGTTTCGTAAAACCGACGAGTGAATTTGTAAGTAGTTGGGGGTCGCGCGTCCCCTCTCCTCGAATGGTTGGACTAAGAAGATCCTGATGTATCTTGGTTCAAGTGAATGTCCCTACTTCCAGTTTGGGGCGGCGGCTTGTATTACTCTGTGTACCGAAGGCCACCGGAGATTACAGATGGAGGTTGAGGACAGGCCCTCAGCGCTCGTTCTGAATTAGGAGGTCGGGAAAGCTTGGAGTATTCTTAGGCTAGAGAGTGGGCGTATGTGTGAGTACATGCTCGTGTGGCCAGGGGCCTTCCTGAGAGCCCCGCTTCCCTTTATATAGGTGGAGGGAGCGGGTTACACGGGATTTTGGAAAACAGGAGAAATACGCCGTGCCCTGGTGCTCCGGTCTTTGGTCTTTGATGATTGACAGCTTCCTGCTCACCCCATGCCGGGTTGGTAGTCCCAACGGGCGACACCTCTTTGGGAAGGTGCGCACCTGCTCCATGTGCGCCTAGATGTTGATGGTACGAAGAGACAGGTGCTTTTGCTGAGGCCGCCCTCCGGTTGCCTCGGGAAGGAACCACCCATCCGACATGGTGATTGTGCCTGTAAGACAGGTGACCGGCGTGGCGTAGATCGTCGACGTGGCAGAGATTGTGGGGCTAGAGCTCGCTGGGAGCCCTAGTCATGACCCGGGTCGGAGCCTGCGGAGGCGTTGGTCCCGGGTCTGGGGCGTCCCTTGCAAGGGCGCCCGGCGTGGGCCCTGGTTGCTGTAGGACCTGGCGGCGGCGTTACATCCGGGCTTCGGTCGTGGTCTCGGGGGTGCCCAACCCGAGGTCAGGTTAGAGAGATAGGGTCTTGAAATGGATTTCACTTTGCTGTGGGGCACCCTGGGTACAAGTAATCGTCAGTAGCCCCCGGGACCATCCCGAAACGCGGACGTTTTGGGGTGGATCCTTAGGTCGGCACGGCTTCTTCAACAGCACGACGTTGTTTACCGAAGCAGCGGGTCTTTCTTGGGGGTAACCATCTTGTATGCCGGGTCCGATCGATTCTGGTTGGTTTTGGCAAGGCGAAGCCTGGCGTGAAGTTCGAGCCCCGGCGGGTCGGAGAACCGGCCGGGGTTACCTGTCGATGAGTCCGACCGACCTGGTCGGAGAGCTCTAGTTTGGGTGCTATGCTGGTTGGCGTTTGATGTTTTGGACGCCTCGTGTAGGCTGAACGCTTGTTTTACGTCGTAGCTGGACGCGTTAGTCGAGTTGGTTTAATGCCGCAGCTAGGCGAGTTGGTCGGGCTGGTTTAACGCCGCAGCTAGGCAAGGGGCATCCATCCCGAGTCCTCGTCGGGCGAGGCAATCTGCGGGAGGAGAGGCCGCTGTCGGTCCCACGTGTACACCCCGTCCGCAGGTGTGGGACCTGTAGGGGGTGAGCAGACGTGTGTTTGCCATGCGCTGGCCAAACACCGTGCTCGTGGAGCTACAAACGGGTTATCCGAGTGGGCCCTGGAGATCAAGTGATCTCCGAGCGAACGATCCCTGCGTCGGGTGTCCGACCCGCTGTGGGCGACACATAAAAAACCTTTCTTTACTCGATCCGTGCGGACCGAGCCATTACAGACTTTCGGGCGCACTGGCTGCTGCCCTTTCGGGGGCTCCGTGGGAGAGTTTGAAGTATGGTCTCGGATACAAGCTAAGGCGATTGGGTCGCCCGCCAACCCAACTACTGACCCACCGAGGGTTCGCCTTGAACTCGCCTTGCTCGCTTGTTCTTTGGGCCTACCGGTGATCGCTTGGTGGATCTTCGCCTTTGGGACCCGCGACCAGGTCTTAATCGTGAGGCATTCAAGCCCTCTCGCCACCGCGAGGCTGCTAGGGCCTGGTGGGCTTTTCCTCCCTGCTCCAGGATGGTTCGAGCCGACCCGGAGGCGGAGATCAAGAGATTGTGGGGCGTTTCGCCCGGGACGATTCCCCGACATCTCCGTGAGCATGTAGTGTGCGTTTGGGAATTAAATGCGAGTTGGAATGATTGGGGGCGATACGTCTTACCAACGTCCTGTCGTGGCGTTTTACGATGGGACGCGTGACCTCTTCGGCCGGAGCGACGTTCGCTTGACTGTCGAGCGATCAGTCGATGCTAGTGTGGTTGGCACGTGCTCCGGCGGGGTGCCTGCAAGCTCGGGATGGCAAACGCTAGGGAGAACCGAATAGCCGGTCGGATTACCTGTCCTATAAAAGTGTGCGAACTTGCCTCCCTCGAGTCGCGTGGGGGAGCTTTCCTCGCATCTTTGGAGATGGCGCTTCGGGTGGGGAGGTTGAGTTAATGGGCCTTCTGTCACCTTGGTGCCCCCGCGGCTCGCCCAGGCTTTCCTTTGCAGTCGGCCTGTCCTGGAGCCAAAAATCGAAGAGTCGCACTACGTCTCCCTGACCGCAGCAGCGTCCTTTCGTCCCAACCGTCGCGTCGAGTTTTAATGCTAAGTGGGGGACGTGGACAGGGCATGTCCCGTCGTGCGGGACGTGAAGTTAATGCGCGTGTGGTGCGCAGCTCAGGGTAACTCCCTCTTCGAGCGCTCCGCTCTGTCCCTATAAATATGGCGCGGGGCGAAGAGCGACCATTCGCAGCCTCCTTGTTTTCGTCTTCTGTTCTCCTTTGTTTCAGAACGAGAAAAAGGAGAAAAGGTCAGGAAAACGCGGACACTGATGGCGAGCTGGGGTGACGATCGTAGGGCTGGCAAGCGGGAGGCGGCGGCGGACCCTCTGGGGTCGGACCCCAATAGGTCCCGCACCGTCACTCGATTGTCCTTGCGCTCGAGAAGGGGAGGGCTCGTATTGCCCTCGTCGATCTTCCGCATCTGGAACCCTCTTCCGGAGTAAATTTCTTTGCTTGACTTGGTGATGGCCTTAGTCTTTTCTTTGTTGGTGTTTGAACTTTCGGTTGTTTCTTGACAGGTACACGGCTCCGGATCCCGCGAGCCGCCTGCTACGCCTGCGCTGGTCGTTTCGGCGGGAGAGGTGGATGCCACCGTCTCCAGGACGAGAGCGCGGGCGGCCAGCATGACGGCTGCGCTGACGCAACTGGATGCCTCCCTGTCGGCTCAGGCTGCAACGGTCGCCGCCCAGGAGGCAGAAGTGCTTGCTCAGCAAGCCCGGGCCCGGGCCGCCGAGGTGGAACTGGCGAGAATGCGTGAGGAGGTGGCGGCGGAGCGGGCTCGGGCTGCCACTTTGGAGGAGGAGCTCGCTGCGACGCGTGAGGAGGCATCGTCGCAGCAGGCACGAGTCGAGGCCGTCATGGAGGACGTCGGCTCAATGTACGCGGACCGCCTGGCCTCGCGCAAGGGCCTCCTCTCCCTGCTCTGCCCATCCTTCGAGAGTATGAGCAGGAGCCTGGAGTCCCTGGGGGTGAGGTTGGATGAGCCTCTGGAGCCTACCCCATCGGGGTACGCCTTTCGCCTTACCCAGGCGGTCGATGCCTTCTTTGACCGCCCGCGCTCGCGAGCGGCGCTCCGCTCGCGAGGCGGGCGCCTCCGTCCTTCTTGGCAGTGCGTCTTGGCTTTCTCAGATCGGCCGCGATGCCTCTTTCGACCCGATCGCAACCGTTGCCGGGATCGAAGGGGCAAATCGGCCTTGCGCGTCGTCTGCGGCCGCGCGGCGGAGAAGGTGGTTGAGCCCGGGCGCCGTGGCGAAAGCAGCGACAACTCCGACGAGGACACCATTGAGGGCGATGTCTAAGCTTCAGAACACCCCAGCAGCTCTCGGCCTTCTTGTTGCTGGTTCCGCCCCTTTTTGGCATATGAACATGGCATGCTTCATCTTTTGGGCTCTGCCCCATGTTGCGCATTTTCCTTTTTGTGATGAGCACTTTGCTAGGTGACCGTAGCCCTTAGGAACCGCTAGGGTCACATGGGTACAGGCCGGAGTGCCGATGTTTTTGAAAACGTGAAAAATGGCGACCGGGTTGATCGTCCAAGGGCGCACCTTAATCCGGCTAAGGACTATCCCACAAGGGTAACCCATCTCTTTGTGCCGTGAAGCGCTACTTCGCAACCGTAGCCGCCAGGGCGTAGGCCGTAGCGCTCTCGGCGAGATGGGTTACCGCTTGGGGGATTGCGATGGCCGGCCACTGTGCCTTGGTTAATCATGGAGGTGGGCAGACCCCAAGCAGCGCATGACGATCGGGGTGCAATCGGCACACTGCGCTTCGTGCTTGGGGGGTCTGCTGTAGGTACAAAGATGGGAAAAGTTTTAGGGATAAAATTTCCTTAGCCTCTCGATGTTCCATGCGTTGGATACAACGTTGACGTCGGCGTCTTTGAGCCGAAAGGTGCTAGGCCGGAGGACTTCCGCGATGGTGAAGGGTCCTTCCCACGGAGGGGACAGCTTGTGCCTGCCGACATTGGACTGAACCTGCCGTAGGACCATAACGCCGACGTTGACGGATCGTCCGCGAACCTGGCGATCATGATATCGTCGCAACGTCTGTTGGTACTTAGCCGATCGCAATACGGCCAGATCGCGCACCTCGTCGAGCTGGTCGATGGCGTCCTATTGTGCGTCGAGCCCCCGCGCTTTGTCGAAGGCTTGTAGCCTCGGGGCACCGTACTCCAGGTCGGTCGGTAGAACGGCTTCGGCGCCGAACACCAAGAAGAAGGGCGTAAACCCGGTCAACCTGTTCGGAGTAGTCCGTAGGCTCCAAAGGATGGAGGGCAACTCCGCTGCCCATCGTCCCACGAATTTCTTCAGTCGACTGAAGATTCGCGGCTTGAGCCCTTGGAGGATCATCTGGTATGGCGCTTCGACCGAGCCATTAGTCCGCGGATGGCTCTGGTACTTGATCGCCGACGCGGATGTTGAAATCGTCGCAGAACTCGAGGAACTCCTTCCCCGTGAACTGCGTCCCATTATCGGTGATGATAGAGTTTGGCACCTCGAACCGATAGACGATGTCGCGGAAGAAGTTGGCCGCCTGCATCGAGGTGATGGTGGCGAGCGGCTTTGCTTTTATCCACTTGGTGAACTTGTCCACCGCGACGAGTAGGTGAGTCAAGCCCCCGGGCGCCTTCTTGAAGGGCCCGACTAGGTCGAGTCCCCAAACGGCGAACGGCCAGGTGACGGGGATCGTCTGCAAGGCTTGCGCGGGAAGATGCGTCTGCCGAGCGAAGAATTGGCACCCCTCGCAGGTGCGAACGATTTGCTCAGCATCGCCGATCGCGGTCGGCCAGTAGAAACCTTGGCGGAAGGCTTTGCCTACGAGGGATCGTGACGCGGCGTGGTGTCCGCAGATTTCGACGTGAATGTCGAGCAGCAGCTGCTTCCCTTGATCCGCCAGAATGCACTTCTGGAGGACCCCTGAGGGGCTCCTCTTGTAGAGGTCCTTTCCGACTAGGACGAAGGATTTTGCCCGCCGAGCGAGGCGCCGTGCCTCGGTGGTGTCGGTGGGGAGCGACCCATCAGTCAGTCGGTCGATGTAGGGCTTCCTCCAGTCGGAGTCGGCCATCAGTACGTCGTGGCCCGACCCAGAGGGCTCCGGACCCGAATGCTCAGTCGTTGGAGCGGGCGCACCCGGTGGGTTGGTCGGCTGCTCGGAAGGGGAGTCCAGTCGGACGGAGGGCTTGTAGAGGTCGGAGACGAAGATCCCCAGTGGGATCGGTCCCCGGCCGGAGGCCAGATTAGCCAGGTAGTCGGCCTCTCCATTGTGGTGCCGATAGCTGTGGTGGAGTTCGAAGCCCTTGAATTTTTCCTCCAGCCTGCGTACCTCCCGGCAGTAGGCCGCCATGCGGGCGTTGCGAGGCTCGGAAGCCTTCATGACCTGATCAACAACCAGCTTGGAGTCACCGTGTACGTAGAGTCGGTGTGCATCGAGGTCGGCAGCGATCCGGAGACCGTTGACGAGAGCTTCGTACTCGATGACGTTGTTGGTGGTGTCGAAATGCAGTCGGATGGCATATTGGAGTTTATTTCCGAGCGGGGAAACAAGAAAGACTCCGGCGCCCGCTCCGTTCTTGGTATAGGACCCATCGAAGTACATTGTCCAGTATTCGGGGTCCTCAAGCATCGGCGGCGCCTGGGCTTCGGTCCACTCAGCGATGAAGTCGGCCAAGACTTGTGACTTGATCGCCGTCCGAGGGACGTACGATATGTCATGGCCGTTGAGCTCAAGAGCCCTTGGCTATCTTCCGGAGCGTCGCGATGCGGATGATTTCGCCGAGCGGCATAGAGGTCACCACAAGGACCGAGTGCCGGTCGAAGTAGTGGAGCAGCTCCTCTTCGCGATAAGAACCGTGTAGAGCAGCTTCTGCACCTGTGGATACCGAGCCTTGGACTCGGAGAGTACTTCGCTGATGAAGTACACCGACCACTGTATCTTGAGCACGCGACCTTCCTCGACTCGCTCCACAACCAGCGCCGCGCTGACGACCTGGGTCGTGGCGGCGATGTAAAGGAGGAGCAATTCCTCCAATGCCGGGGCGACCAGCACCGGGGGCGTGGTCAGGAATGCCTTCAGTCGGCTGAGGGCCTCCTGCGCTTCCTGCGTCCAGCTGAAGTGATCGGACTTCTTAAGCAGTTTATAGAGCAGCATCCCGCGCTCGCCGAGGCGAGAGACGAAATGGCTCAATCTTTGCTAGGCATCTGTCGACTTTTGGACCCCTTCAGTTCTTGTCGGGCCCATCTTCATGATCGCGGAGATCTTTTCCCGGTTGGCTTCGATGCCACGCTCGGAGACGATGAAAACACATTTCTTGAGGTTGAGCCTGATGCGGAACCGGCGGAGGTTCGCAAAAGTCTCTTCTAAGTCGGCGACGAGGTCGTCAGCCTTCTTAGTCTTGACGACGATGTCGTCCATGTACGCCTCGAGGTTACGCCCGATCTGGTCTTCAAAACACGTTTGCATGCATCTCTGGTATGTAGCTCCCGCATTTTTCAGACCAAACGGCATTGTTATGTAACAAAACAAGCTGAACGGAGTGATGAACGAAGTCGCGAGCTGGTCGAACTCCTTCATCGCTATCTGGTGGTAGCCTGAGTAGGCGTCCAAGAAGGACAGGGATTCGCACCCCGCGGTAGAATCGACGACTTGGTCGATGCGGGGCAACGGAAAAGGGTCCTTAGGACATGCCTTGTTGAGGCTCGTGTAATCAACACACATTCTCCATTGCCCAGACTTCTTCTTTACAAGCACAGGGTTGGCCAGCCACTCGGCGTGACGGACCTCTTTTATGAACCCTGCAGCCAAAAGCTTGGCGATTTGCTCTCTAATGACCTTGCGCTTTTCTTCGTCGAAGCGGCGCAAACGCTGAACGACCGGCCTTGAGCCGGCCCGAATTTTCAAGGAGTGCTCGGCGACTTCCCGCGGGATGCCTGGCATGTCAGAGGGTTTCCACGCAAAGACATCCCGATTGGAGCGGAAGAAGTCGACGAGCGCACCTTCCTATTTGGCGTGGAGCGTGGCTCCGACGCGTACGGTTTTGGTCGGATCTTCGGGATCGACCGCAACCTCCTTCGTGTCCTCAGCGGACTTCAAGGATCCGGTCCCCGACTTGCTGGAGTCGGGGGCGGACTCCGAGGTTTCCCTCCGGAGGCTCTCGAGCTCGGCGGACGCAACGATTGTCGACGCCAACTCGCAACTGCTTCGCTCGCAGTTGTAAGCGAGCTGAAAAGACACGGCCACAGTGATAACTCCCCGCGGCCCCGGCATCTTCAGCTTGAGGTAGGTGTAGTTGGGGACCGCCATGAACTTGGCATAGCACGGCCTCCCCATGATAGCGTGATAGGAGCCTAGAAACCCTATGACCTCCAAGGTGAGGGTCTCGGTGTGGAAGTTGGCCTGGTTCCCGAAGGTTACGGGCAGATCGATCTGCCCGAGCGGATGGGCCTGTAGACCAGGGACGATGCCATGAAAAGGCGCCTTGCTCGGTTGGAGGCGCGAGCGTGGGATTCCCATGGCGTCGAAGGTCTCAACATACAGGATGTTGAGGCTGCTGCCGCCATCCATGAGCACCTTAGAGAGGCGCTTCGACCCCACAACCGGGGCTACGACTAGGGGGTATTTACCCGGATGCGGGACGTGATCGGGGTGGTCGGTCCGGTCAAAGGTGATCGGCGACTCCGACCACCGAAGGTATTTGGGCACGGCAGGGGCCGCCATGTGAACTTCTCGGAAGGCGAGCTTCTGCTGCCGTTTGTCGGCGTAGCCTGCCGACCCGCCAAAGATCATGAGGCAACCGTCGGGCTCCGGGAACTCGCCGGCTGCCTCTTCGGGCTTTGTGTCTGGTGTCGGGTCGCGCTTTTTTCCCTTGCCCCGCGTGGGGGTCCCGGAGACGAAGCGCTTCAGGGTTTTACAATCCCTGTACTTGTGCTTGACGGGGTACCCGTGATGCGGACATGGGCTATCCATCAATTTTTTGAAGTGGTCGGGGTCCTGACGTGCCTGTTGCCTGGCAAGGCGGTCGGCAGTTGCAACCGCAGGGCCTTCGCGGCCCTGCTTTCCCTTCCGCTTCTTCTTGTCGGAGCGGTCAGAGGCAACTCCGGCGTCGGGGGCGGCCTCTCGCTTGGCCTTCCCCTTATCGAAAATAGCCCCAACGGCCTCCTCGCCGGAGGCGTGGTTGGTGACGATGTCGAGAAGCTCCTTGGTGGTTCTGGGCTTGGCGCAGCCCAGCTTGTGCACCAGAGCTTTCGACGAGGTGCCATAGATGAATGCCCCGACAACATCGGCGTCGCTGATGTCGGGGAGTTCGTTGCATTGTTGGGAGAATCGCCGGATGTAATCCCGGAGAGACTCCCCGCTTGCTTGCGCTTTTGAGATCTGGGAGTTCCAGGCGTTTGTAAGTGTCCGGAAGTTCGACAAAAACGCTCTTGGTCGGCCCCACTCGATGGTGTTAGCGAGCAAGTACTCGAGCCATGCTCGAGCAGAATCCGCGAGGTAAATGGGGAGGTACTGGATGACGAAGAGATCGTCCGCAGTGCCTCCCGCCCGGCATGCGAGCCGGAAGTCTTCTAACCAGACACTGGGGTTCGTGGCCCTAGTGTACTTGGTTATGTTGGTGGGGGCCCGAAATCTGGCGGGGAAGTTCGCGCGGCGGATTTTCCGGCCAAACGCCCGCGGCCCCGCACCGTCGAGGCTCGGGCTGCGGTGGTGGCGGCGGCCACTGTCCACGGCCCGAGACTGGGTTGCTGCGTCGTCCGTCTTCCTCCGGGCCTTGACGGTGCCGCGAACGTTATGGCTTTCGCCCGGATATGCACGCACCGGGGTGTGGGAGGCTGGGGCGCTCGAAGTGGTACCATTCTGTATGGTCCCGGCATCCGGGAAGCGGTTAATTTGGGTGATTGGAAGAGGCCCTCGACCGGAAGGAGACAGAAGAAACTGCGTCTTTGGATCGCGAAGACGTTCTACCCCGGAGGTTCGGTAGGTGGCCTTAGCCCCGGTCCTCTAGCTCGAATGCCGCTGGCGATATTGCCGCCCTTGGCTGACATTGTGGTCGGGCGCGAGGAAATCTGAAGATCGTCGATCTCTCGGCCATTCTTTGATTGGACTGTCAGGCTGCAAAAGTCGATGTGAAGACCCGGCTTACCTTGCTCCGTGTCGGCTCGAGCTTGACAAGCTCAGCCTCTTGAGCCTCCAAATGCTCGCGTCAGCTGGAGCTCCGTCTGTGAGCTTGAGACCCTCAGCGATCGCGTTGGATCTCCGCCTCCGCTCCTCAGTCTTGGCGGGTTCTGGCCGACGGAGGTCACGGTCGGAGCGTCCGGTCTCACCATGTTGCACTCGCGAGGGTACAATGCGCTGGAGGTATGCTCCGTGTCGGAGTCGGAGTCGAGGCTGGAGGAGCTCTCCAGTAGGTCGTAGACGGAGGTTGGCAAATGGCCGACCGTGGCCACGAGGTGCGACCCTGTGGGAGGTGATGCCGTCAAGCGTGCAGGCTCGCACGGGCCGCTACCAGAGGTAACGTGGCGGTGGACGGACTCCGACCCTGGGGCCCACGCAGGGTCCCCAAGCCGGAGGCCACCGAGAGTGTGGGCGACGGAGTCCAGCTCTCGGCGGTGCTCGTGCACCGAAGCGGCGAGGATAATCTGAACTCTCCGCCGGGGTGGTGATGAAGTCAAGGGAGCCAAAGCGGATGCAGCCCCTTGACGCAGACGCGTCGTCGTTGGTGAAGAAGGCCATCGAGGAGGAAGATGGGAATCCGGAGATCACGAAGATGACACACGAGGCCCCTACCTAGCGCGCCAACTGTCGGTGTTTCGTAAAACCGACGAGTGAATTTGTAAGTAGTTGGGGGTCGCGCGTCCCCTCTCCTCGAATGGTTGGACTAAGAAGATCCCGGATGTATACTGGTTCGAGCGGAATGTCCCTACTTCCAGTTTGGGGCGGCGGCTTGTATTACTCTGTGTACCGAAGGCCACCGGAGATTACAGATGGAGGTTGAGGACAGGCCCTCAGCGCTCGTTCTGAATTAGGAGGTCGGGAAAGCTTGGAGTATTCTTAAGCTAGAGAGTGGGCGTATGTGTGAGTACGTGCTCGTGTGGCCGGGGGCCTTCCTGAGAGCCCCGCTTCCCTTTATATAGGCGGAGGGAGCGGGTTACACGGGATTTTGGAAAACAGGAGAAATACGCCGTGCCCTGGTGCTCCGGTCTTTGGTCTTTGATGATTGACAGCTTCCTGCTCACCCCATGCCGGGTTGGTAGTCCCAACGGGCGACACCCCTTTTGGAAGGTGCGCACCTGCTCCATGTGCGCCTAGATGTTGATGGTACGAAGAGACAGGTGCTTTTGCTGAGGCCGCCCTCCAGTTGCCTCGGGAAGGAACCACCCGTCCGACATGGCGATTGTGCCCGTAAGATAGGTGACCGGCGCGGCGTAGATCGTCGACGTGGCAGAGATTGTGGGGCTAGAGCTCGCTGGGAGCCCTAGTCATGACCCGGGTCGGAGCCTGCGGAGGCGTCGGTCCGGTCTGGGCGTCCTTGCAAGAGCGCCCGGCGGCCCCCTGTTCTTTGTCGGACCAATGGCGGCAAGTACATCCTGCCTCGGTCGTGGTCTCGGGGGTGCCCAACCCGAGGTCAGGTTAGAGAGATAGGGTCTTGAAATGGATTTCACTTTGTTGTGGGGCACCCTGGGTACAAGTAATCGTCAGTATTTTGGTTAAAAATGAAATTAAAATATGGTTTAGATGCAGGTGATTAATGGCAATAGCCGGTTGTGCAAGGGCTAGACTTGCATGTAGTGTAGGGGAAGATTATCACCTGGGTCGGATTATTGACCGAACTTAGTGTTCGTTAAATCCAAGAATTACTGTACAACCACAAGTGTTGGTATGTGATAGCTTTAACTTATTAATTTACATAGAACTAGTTTTGCACATTGGAAGGTTGGAGTAGTATGGGCATTCTGGTATAAGTTTGATCGGAGGGGTGCCCACACCAAGGTATTGAGAATAATGTTTGCTGATAAATTGGTGTACGCCTTGCTTTGGGGAGAAACATGTGTAGGTAGGGTCATACTGCCTGTGTTGTGGTGTAAATGATGGGGATTTACTGTCATGTCTTGGGTGTATGTTTCTGCCACCATAGCGAGAGTTTGACGTCACCTAGTTGGTGCAAAGTTAGGGGTAAGTAATTGATGCGCACTAGGTCTAGCCCGATCTTCTGATGAGAACGATACATTAGTTTGATGTAGTACAGAGTAGATGGATCGGCTACTAACCACAAGATCAGCAACCAAGCAATTGCAACGTCACCATACGAGGCGATCAACCGAATCAAATGCCCGATTGATCCTTGTACCTGCTTGTCGGGACCCGAATTCGCAATCCGGAAACCCTCTGTGTTTTTAGCACTAGTCCCAGGATCAATAGCTAGTGCCCACAGTTAACAAAGATGAATATCACAATCATACACAACGGAATAATAATTAAAGTATTCATCTTTTAATATAACATGTTGAACAACCTTAAAGTCAACTTACAATTGTGAAGCCTAGATGGCTTCAACTCAGAGTAAAATGAACAACAGCGGAACGAAGAACGTCGGTGAATCCCATCAAAATACCACAGGCATTTGACAAGGTTCAACTCCTAGATATTCGCCTTCTTGCAGAACTTCTCCTTCTTCGAAGACAAGACTTCTCTTCAACTGGTGATGTTTTGTTATAGCAAGGGTGAGTACACAACCGTACTCAACAAGTCGTGCACAGAATGCAGTTCTATTACTACATGCATGGCTTATTCCAAAGGAATGGCTGAATGGTTCTTTTGCAATAAAGCAGCATTTCCAAATGAATATCATAAATAGATTGAAAAGTAGTAAAACAAGTAATATCCATAATAAATTTCGTAATCATTCTCAAGTAAAGCATTTCTCTTCTTTAACCAATTTCCATATCACATTGTCCACATTCCCAACCTCATTTTTATCAAAATCTAACCCTTGACTGTAATCCCCGAGCAATGTCCAATACCGCGGACACGGCTATTCGAATAGTTTTTACACTCTGCAGAGGTTGTACACTTTACCCACAAGATACAATCAACTCACTACGTCAGCCGTGAATCGCCATACAAGAGTATGCGAATGAGCGATCATAACAAAGCCTTTCAGAAACTTCTAGCTCAACCTAGGAACCTCTCCGTGTTGCCTTCACTATCACTTCCCTCACCGAGCCAAGTATAGGACCGGCGAACACCGTTGGATGGGTACCAAGCAGCGACAGCAGTGCGCCCCCATACAGTCACCCCTTGGGTGACTGCCACCCCGAGGTATCAAAGGTGAGATATCAGAATCTTACTAAACTAGGTCTGTCCCATACCAGACATGTGGTTGTACGAGTGACTCAGTTCAAAGGCTTGCAAGGTGAAGTCCTTAGGGTGACCAAGGCAAGACTACCCCGAATAATTCACCAACAATACCATCACATAATTCACCAACACTACCATCACATAATTTACCAACAATACCATCACATAATTTACCAACAACACCACCAAATACCAAAGTGACATATCCAATGCCACTCTTACCACTTGCCTCGGTCTAAAACATTTTACCACCCCAGTTGATTATTGCGCAACACAATGCCAACAACAACTCAACATTCATGTAGAACCACACTGGTTCCACATATCAACATCATTGTGTGGCAACACGTCACACCATTTCACAAACACATTTCATAATCCATTAATCAGTATTATCCTTTTATTTTCAAAAGACATGAGTTGCGTGGCATGGCTAAGCAATTAAACACGGTCTAACCAACCCACGTTGGCAAGTAATAACAACCAACTAATAATCAACCATCTTAGGGTGACAAATGAATTATGGCATACAAATAATCATGGCAAGGTGATATTTAGCAATTGGGTTCAATAACTAATTCCCAAATTAATTTAAATCATTTTAATCTTGAACTAGCATGCAATAATTTGAATCAAAGTAAATTTGTAAAACTGGGAGCAATATGATCAAAGCACGACTTGCCTGGCACTTGCTATAAACTGCTCTTTACTCTTTTTAATTGATCTTCGATTTCCTCAACCGTTGGTTCTTCAATCGAATGCTTTGACTTCCTCGTCCTTCAGCTACTTCAGGTAACTTTTGGACGACGCGTCTAACGACAAAGAAGCACAAATACAACAATTCTCAAAAGGCAATTCAAATAAACTCCAAATTAAGATTAGATTGGTACTGAGCGAACGGGATTGAATTTAGGAACTTGAATTTGATCGAAGATCGGATGAAAGAGAACAGGCTTTCAGAAGATTTATCGAGAAGGTTACGACTGCTAATTAGGGAAGAACAAAGTATATTCCAGGGAATATCCTTCGAGATTAATTAACTTGACTGGACAGATACTAACATGTGGCCTTCGATCTATAGATCGGGTCTATGAGGATGATTTGGTTCACGATGGACTAAGCTCAGGCACGGTGTTGATTTTTGTTTACTAAGTAGATACACAGTCAAACAAAAGAAAGATAGACTGATAGATTAGATATGGGTACAGGGATATGACATATGGCCAATGGCGTATCAACCAAGTCCATGAATGATTTCCCAATCAATGGCAGATTAGATTTCAAAGATGAGACAAGAATAAGTGGGGTCGACATCCACTGCGATTCGATATGGGGTTCAGTCATACATCGATGGAAAGGCTCGATGATGACAAGACAGCGATGATAAGAGGACGGGCCTAAGCTTAATGTGACAGAGCTAGATCACATCAAAGCGATAGAAAAGATGATGACATCGCACTAGGGCCTTTACTTGAATGCACGCATGTGATGAGAGCAAAGCATTAACGGCGGGTCGTTAACGACGAAACGTTAATAGCGGAACGTTAACGACGGAACGTTAACGATGGAACGTTAACGGCGAAACGTTAACGATGGAACGTTAACGACGGAATGTTAACGATGGAACGTTAACGATGGAGGTGAAGCGATGACGGGACGCATATGAGATTACAAGGTGGCAACCATCGGTTGAGAGGTCATGACATGGCCACGACAAACCAAAATGGTTGGCGGCACAAGACGACGCGCGGCGGCGGCAAAAGGCGGCGGCCGACGAATAAAAAGAATTTCGGTAGATGCAACAACAAAGGGGAAGTGTCCATTGCGTAGAACGCGACGAGACGAACTCAACAAAATAGGCGGATTTGGCGGCGACAAGGCGGTTTACACGCAAAACGGAGCAATAATTAATTAGCCGAAATACAAATAAATTCTAAAAATTACAAAAATAATACTGGCAGAAAGGTATTGCATTTACATGAATTTAAAAATTTGAATCACTCGATTCCGAGTTCGGATGGAGGAGAATAGATCAAACGAAGTTTGACTAGAAAGAAAATCCTGAAATTAAGAAATTGCAATGTAGCATCGCGCTACAGTGCTTCGTTTTCCTGCTTTCTGGCTGTTTAACAGAGCACCATTAGAAGCTTTTTGCACCACCATTGCTGGAGCTTGGGGACATGGCAGCGCATGGGGAACGACAAGATGGAACGAGGACGACGATGCGGTGCCGAGGCAAGCAACGGCTCGGCGAACGGCGGCTGGGCGGCCGTGGCCGGGCGGTAATCGGTGTGGTCTGCGCGGTGCTCCGCTAGGGGCGGGCTGGGCGATCGGACGGGAGGTGCAGGAGGGCGCGGACGTGAGGAGGTATGTTGGGCGGTCGGACGGGCCGGATAGCGCATGAAGGTGGCACTGGCGGCTTTACGTGACGAACAAAGCGACACATGGCGGCGGCATGCTCCGGCGGCGGGAAGGGGCGGCCAAGGGGTGGGGTGGGGGCGGCAAGGGGAGGGGATGCCCATGGACACGACGGTCGACCACGGGGAGGCCTAGGGCAACGGCGCCATGGACGACCGGCGACGAGCAAGACGACCCGAATGGCATGGCGGCCAAAAGCACAATAGAACACAAAATTTCTCAAAACCAGTGAGAGCGTGGCGTAGAGAAGGATCATACTAGGCTACATCTAAAAGGAATTTGATTGGGGCTTACCGGTTTGGGAGAAATCGACGACGAATGGAGTGACGACCATCGACGAACAAACTCGAAATTCAGGGTCAAACTGCAACGAAAATCAAATCCGACCAGATGGTTGTGATCACAGAAGCAAAAGGCACAAAGTGACGTGGTCGGATTACCCGGAAACTCACCGGAAATAAACATGGCTTGCCGGTGTCTTTGGAGGACGCCGGCGTCGGGTTTTCTCGAGTTTTGGAAGGGGAAACGATGCTGCATCAACTGGCCAAGGTGAGTACGGGATAGAGAACGTCAAGACGCACATTTCAAGTACTCGCACGCCCCAAGAGGTGGAGAGAAGCCCGAGATATTGACCGACCAATGAATTGCCTTCAACGCTTAATTGCGGCTGCTACGCTCGGATTGAGGGCGGGCAACGACTTGGAACTTGTTCCCCATTATGACGCGGTCGCGACGCTTCAACTCCCAAGTGATTTCGTGCAACATTTAGAGAGATATGGGAGTTTGAAATTTGAGCCAGCATGGGGACTCTACGCGTGAACAGTGCCGGCTGTTGGAGGTTGAAGATGAATAGTGAAAGGCCACGTGTCGCTCTCTCATTGGTTGGAAGAAATGAAGGGACAAAAGCGCGAGGAATAAAATAGCAAAAATGATCTAAAAATCTTGAACAAATTCCTAAAAATACTAGAGATTATTTGGAACCCAATAAAATTGGTTTCACTGAATTTAGATGAGTTTTGAAATTTAGACAATTCCGGGACGAATATACTGGATTTAACAAAAGACCGCGAGAGATAGAATACCAAAGGGATTCTATAAATCTTAGAAAATTTCCCAAAATCATTATAGAATATTTGGAACCTAATTCTATGAATTTCGATATTTTTTGAGTATTTTAGAACTCGGGTGAAATTTCGAATAATGACCGGAATTTGAAATTCTGACTTTGCAGACGGAAAAGGATTTGTCGGCATTTCGTAAAACAGGCAGACGTATTTGTAGGTTAGGGGGCCGCGCGTCCCCTCTCCTTGATGGTTGACTCATGGAGTCTCGAACACACACTCTATCGGGCAGAGGAGCCTCAGATGTATACTGGTTCGGGCTGAACGTCCCTACTTCCAGTTTGTGGCGGAGGATCTCGTTGATCGGGGTATAGCGGATTACATGCGAGGACTAAGGACAGGCCCTTAGCGCTCATCTGCGTGGGTGAGCTCGGGAGATTCGTCCGACTGCTCGGATCGGGGGAGCGAGCCGGATGCTAGGTAGACGGAGGGAGTTTTTTGGTTCGTGAAAAAGAGAGAGTGTCCCCTTCCCTAAAGGTCCCCCCTCTCCTTATATAGGCGAAGAGGGCAGGTTACATGAGGCTTGGGAGAGAGGAACGACCGGGGCACGCTATCCTTGGCGATTGAGCTTGCGATCTTCGGAGCTGACAAGTGCCCACATAGGTCATGATGAGTGGACAGGTTCGGCCAGCTACGCCCTGTCGATAGGGCTAGCTAGCGGTGCTTCATTGGGAAGACGCGCTTGTCCCTCCTCTGTCGCTGCCGAAGTAGGGGGTTGCGGGCGGCGTCTCTAGCGCTGCGTTGGGAAGGAACGCCTATCCCCGCTCGGTTGCCTCGTTCAGACGGGGGTTATCCAACTTTGAAGTCGATTGATGACGTGGCCGAATTTGCTGAGACGGGATTTTGCCAGGGTCCCGACCAGCGACTGGGTCGGAGGATGCCTGTACTCCCGTACTGCGGTTGGGTAGGAGCGTTCGGGAGCCCCGACCCGAAGTCCGGCTGTGGGCCGCGAGGAGTCCGACCCGTGGCCGGATTGGCGTGCTCCCGCAGACCGCATTGTAGGCGAGGGATCTCTCGTGGCCCGATTGAGACCTTGTTGTGAGGTACCTCTGGTATCAGTATTCGTCAGTAGCCCCCGGGTCCGATCGGAAACGCGGGGCGTTCCCGGATGGACCCTTCGATTTCCGCAACATATCTCCTTCGCAGGCGCGGCGATGCCTCGGCTTCCCAAGCCTTCCTTAACTTGAGTCTGCTCGGCTTCCGTGCGCCGAGCGTTTATAGGGCGATGCGGAAGCGGGGGTCGGAGTAGCTGCTCTCAGTCTTTGTCTTGGATCTCCCCGGGATGCTTGGAGGTTGCAATGGCTTCCTCTTGGTCGCCCTCTTCCGGCTTCGGACGTCTGCCGGTGGTGTTTTGTTTCGAGGACGAGACGCCGCTGGCACCTACGGACAAGGAGGCCTTCCTTGCGGAGCTCTGGGAGGACTTCGACCTTGCAATGACGGAACGGGCGAGGCTCGACGCCATCGACCGTGACACCGCCGCTGTTGTTGACGCGTTGATCGGCGTCATCCCAAGGCTCGCCAAGGCGAGGGATGCCCTTGTTCGGGCGGTCCGGCGCGTGCTCGGCGCCTAGCTTTTCTTGCTTGTTTCCGCCCTTCCCCAATTTTTGGGAGACAATCAGTGGTTCGGTGTTGCCCTATGCCCTGTTTGAATGTAGTCATCTTTTTGCTTGCTTGGGGTTTCTTATTCTTGCGACCCTTTCGATGTTTCTGACCACGCCGCAGAGTAGTGGGTTTCGTTATGTGGCTGCGATCCGCCCACTGGTCGACCCTTTTTCGTCCGGGCATGAAGCACCCGGTGTAGTCTCCCTGAGCCCCGGCGGGTCGTAGGTTGGGGGTTTCCTTCGCTAGGTGAGCCCGACCAACTTGGGTTGGTGCAAACGCCTGGGTGCTCATTTTACGTCATAGCTAGACGCGGCCGTGGTCGGCTGGGAGGTCTGGATGCCTTCGCGAGAGGTTCCGGTTCCCGACTGCTTGTTTAACGTCATAGCTAGACGCGGTCGTGGTCGGGTGGGAGGTCCGGATGCCTTCGTGAGAGGTTCCGGTTCCCGACTGCTTGTTTAACGTCGTAGCTAGACGCGGCCGTGGTCGGCTGGGAGGTCCGGATGCCTTCGCGAGAGGTTTCGGTTCCCGACTGCTTGTTTAACGTCATAGCTAGACGCGGCCGTGGTCGGCTGGGAGGTCCGGATGCCTTCGCGAGAGGTTCCGGTTCCCGACTGCTTGTTTAACGTCATAGCTAGACGCGTTAGTGCTATTTTTACGTCGTAGCTGGGCGTGCTAGACGTGCTGGTTTAACGCCAGAGCTAGGCGTGTTAGACGTGTTGGTTTAACACCGGAGCTAGGCGTGTTAGACGTGCTGGTTTAACGCCGGAGCTAGGCGGGGGGCATCCGTCTCGAGTCCTCGTCGGGCGAGGTGATCTGCGAGAGGAGAGGCCGCTGTCGATCCCACGTATACGCCCCGTCCGCAGGTGTGGGACCTGGAGGGGGCGAGCAGACGCGTGTTTGCCTACGTCGGCCGAACACCGTGCTCGTGGAGCTGCAAACGGGTTATCCGAGTGGGCCCTGGGGGTCAGGCGACCTCCGAGCGGATGATCCCTGCGTCGGGTGTCCGACCCATAAAAAACCTTTCTTTACTCAATTCCGCATCGACCCGAGCGTTCAGAACTTCGGGGCGCAATTGTCGCTGCCCTTTCGGGCTCCGGGAGAGTTTGAAGTATGGTCTCGGATACGAGCTAATGCGATTGGGTCGTCCGTCGACCCAACTAAAGACCCACCGAGGGTCCGCCTTGAATTCACCCCTCGCTCGTTTGCCTGTCGGGGTCGGCTAGAGATCCACTTGGCGGATCCTTTGCCTTTGGAGCCCGTAACCAGGTCTTATTCGTCAGGCATTCAAGCCTTCTCGCCACCTCGAGGCTGCAAAAGCCTGGTGGACTTTTGATCTTGCCCTGGGTCGGTTTTAGCCGACCCGGAGGCGACGGTCGAGGGGTCGCGGGGTGTTTTTGCCCGGAGCGACACCCTGACATCTCTGCAGGCATTTAATATGCGTGCGGGAAATTAAACGCGAAACGAAATGATCGGGGGGCGGTATGTCTTACCGGCGGCTTGTCGCGGCGTCTGCGACGAGATGCGCGATGCTTGGGTCGGTAAGCGATTGGTTGATGTGTGTCCGGCTAGCTTGCGCCTTAGTGGGTGCCTGCAGATTTTGAGGTAATGGGGGCTAGGTCGTTTTCCCATCCTTCGCCATCGCTGCTCCCTTGCCTTTCGCGATTTCCACTCCTGCAAAATGTCATGGACTGGGTCGAAAGGGTTACCATCATGGGGGGAACCAAATGGCTATTCGGATCATTATGCTGGTCCGATTTCCATCCTCTGTGCTTTCCAAGGATGATTTCGACGACCGTGGCTTAGGAAACCGCGAAGTGCGATATAGCGGGTCGCCATGATGACGTTTTTAGGAAAGCCCGATAATGAGGAGTTCGCTTGTACTACGCCAAGGGCCTGAGTGCTCCCGACCGGTCATGGATCGCACTCACACGGGTGTTCCTCCTCCGCCAAGCATTACTCAAGAATCGTAGCCGCTGCGAGGCCGTAGCGCTCGGGTCAAAGGGACTACCGTTGGGGAGGATCCGATGGCAGACCAGATTACCTAACCCGCGTGAGTGTAGGAACCTTAGGTATAAGTCGCTCATCCACACTTGCACGGGAGAAGAGTGTTCCCGTCCGACTAGGAGTCGCTCCGCATGGGTATTTCCTTCTTCCACAGAGCACTACTGCGAATCAGAGCCGGCCGGGCGAGGTTATAGTGCTCGGGTCGAGGGGGTTACCGCTAGGGAGGACCATGTAGCCAACCCGGTTACCCGACCCGTGAAAGTGTGTGAGCTTGCAGTCCCCGGGCGGTGCGTGGGGGCCGAGCTCGTGATCACTACATAGTGCTTAAACTAGGAAAATAATTGCGGAAGAAGTTTTTGAGGAAAAGACTGTCGTATCTTCTTATTCCGCATGTTGGAGGCGTCGTGACGGTTTTGGCTCGTCTTTTTTCGGTGCGGTTTGTCCAGTGCCGAAGTCGAAGGGTCGTGCCGTGATGCGCCACAGGAGAGACGGAGAGAGCGCGTCGCGTCGTTCAAGGTGTGAAGTTAATGTGCGCACAGCGGCCACTTCGCCCTGCCTTTGAAAAGACTGCACGGAGTATCTGCGGGCCGCCTCTCTTTTCCGTTGTTTCCGCTTCCTCTTCCCATCTTACCCCTTTGTCTCAGCACAAGAGAGAAGGGGGGAGCAGAATCTCGAACGGCAGATGGCCAACGGCAGCGGCGACCGAACGGCTGGGAAACGGGAGGCAGCTGTGGGCCTACGGGCCCCTGACGTCAAGAGGCCCCGCACTGACGCCGGGCCTTCTGGTGCCGTGACGGGGGACAAGGTCACGCTGCCTTAATCGCTTTCGCGACGATCCCCTCCATGGTAGGTCTTCTCTGCCGGCCCCGGGGCGGCGCCTTTTACTGACGTCGGGCCGCTTTTGCTTTTTCTCTCTTAGCGCCTCCGGCCTACGTCTGGGTCGGTCGTCTGCGGTCGCCGCGACGGGGGAGACGGACGCAGGTGGCGCGACTTCTGATGTCCCCCCGATCGCTCCGGGTCACCCTCATTTGGCGGCGGTCCGGACGACGGATCTGTCGATCGCATTAGGCGGGCCGAGGCTCTTCAACGCCCATATTGTGAGGGCACTTCCGCGGGCGAAGCAGGCAGCAATGGCCTCGCCCGCCGCCGGGAGGAGCTCGCCAAGAAGCGCGAGGAGACGCAGTCGCAGCGGGCTCGAGCCAAAACCGCCGAGGCAGAGCTGGCCGAACTGCGCGAAGAGCTGCGGGCCTCACGCGAGGCCCTTGTGCCTATGCTTCGCCCGGCCTTCGAGAGCATAGGGAGGAGCCTGAAGCCGCTTGGGATGTGGCTGGAGGGGCCGCTGGACCATACCCCGACGGGGTATGCCCGCGGCCTCACCCAAGCGGCCGACGCCCTCGCCGACCTGCCCCGAGCCTTGCGCGAATGCTCCATCCGCGAGGGCGGGGTCGCCACGACGCCGCGAGCACGATCGCTCATGGCGCAAATTTTGATGCTACCTTCGACCCGATGGCGGCCGTCGCCGGGATCGAAGGAGACGCGAGCCCGATTCGAGCCAAGGTGCGAGCGGCAGCAGAGAAGGTCGCGGCGCAGGGGGACGTCGTTATGAGCAGCGATGGCTCGGATGGTGATGACGCCTCCGGCTAAGGAACCTCCTGGCGCCTCCGCTTTCTTTTGTTTTTATGTGGTGCGATGTTTTTTTGGACATCTTCCTTAATATCTTGCCTCTTTCCTTCAAGAGCAACACCCGCTGAATCACCATAGCCTTTAGGAGCCGCGGGGGCGGCCAGAGCGTAGGTCCCAGTGTTAATCCCTTCCATAATCCGTGCGCCGGGTGCAATGTCACCATCTGGATCTTCAGGTCGAACGGTGGCGAGTTGGGGAACCTTCATAGAGGTGAAGGGTCCTCCCCACGAGGATCCTTGGAGTGGCGTGATTTGCCGCGGCACCCTTTGGGTGGTGAAGTCGAGGAGGGCGAAACGAAGCTCGCTTCCCGCACTAACACGCCGCCGAAGTTCGCCGTCGCTGCAGAAGAAGACCATCGAGGAGGGAAATGGGAATCCAGAGATCACGAAGAAAACACGCAAAGGCCCCCTACCTGGCGCGCCAACCGCCGGCGCTTTCAGAAACCGCAGACGATTTAGGTTAGGGGCCGCGCGTCCCCTCTCCTTGATGGTTGACTCATGGAGTCTCGAACACACACTCTATCGGGCAGAGGAGCCTCAGATGTATACTGGTTCGGGCTAAACGTCCCTACTTCCAGCCAGGCGAGGATCTCGCTCATCGGGTATAGCGGATTACATGCGAGGACTAAGGACAGGCCCTTAGCGCTCGTCTGCGTGGGTGAGCTCGGGAGCTTCGTCCGACCGCTCGGATCGGGGGAGCGAGCCAGATGCTAGGTAGACGGAGGGAGTTTTTTGGTTCGTGAAAAAGAGAGAGTGTCCCCTTCCCTAAAGGTCCCCCCTCTCCTTGTATAGGCGAAGAGGGCAGGTTACATGAGGCTTGGGAGAGAGGAACGACCGGGGCACGCTATCCTTGGCGATTGAGCTTGCGATCTTCGGAGCTGACAAGTGCCCACATAGGTCATGATGAGTGGACAGGTTCGGCCAGCTACGCCCTGTCGATAGGGCTAGCTAGCGACGCTTCATTGGGAAGACGCGCTTCTGTCCTCTGTGCGCTCGTTAGAAGTCGGGGTTGTGTGGGCGGCGTCTCTGGCGCTGCGTTGGGAAGGAACGCCTATCCCCGCTCGGTTGCCTCGTTCAGACGGGGGTTATCCAACTTCGAAGTCGATCGATGACGTGGCTGGATTTGCTGAGACGGGATTTTGCCAGGGTCCCGACCAGTGACTGGGTCGGAGGATGCCTGACTCCGCATCGCGGTTGGGTAGGAGCGCGGGAGCCCCGACCAAGTCCGGCCAGGTCAGCGAGAGTCCGACCTGCATGGCTGACCGGCAAGGCTCCCGCAGACCGCATCAGAGAGGCGAGGGATCTCGTGGTCCCGACGAGACCTTGTTGTGAGGTACCTCTGCATCGATGATTCGCCGTGGTTGAACTCAAATTTTGAAAGGATATGGATGCCAGATTAATTAGAACACCGAGGGACTCCAAATTTTGAATTTAAATGGAATTTCAAAGGAAAGGTTTGAATTTGGAATTTGGATATAGAATTGCCTGAACAATTAATAATTCAAATTAAAAATCCAAAAAAATCCAATTAACATCCAAATGTTTAAATTAATAATTTTAATTAATTTTTAGCAAATCTCAAACTTGGGAAATTCCCTGAGATACAAAGAACGTTGTAAAAACTAAATTTTAAATTACTATGCACACAACAGGCACATTAAATTGTTTTAGATTTAGAAAATCCTAAATTAAGCATCTTTAATCAAATAAGATTGATGTAAAATTTTTGGAAAGCTAATTTAAATATAAATTTTTGAAAGCCCAAATTTTGGGATGTTACACTGCTGCAACCGAAAACATGCAAGAACGAGGTGAGAGCAATTTCAATCCAATAATCTCAAAGAAACATGGGTGAGGTTTTGTCTCTCGTCATGGGTGGTCTAGTCGACACACGCAAATATGAGGAGCGACGCAAAAGGGGTCAACCACATGCTACAAAACCTAAATGACAATGTACGACGGCGGGGGCATTATATAGGGTGGAGACCAGACTTAGGGAACCCAAAATAGGATCGGCCACCACCCTAGGGTCGACCACCATGCACCCCTATCCATACATGGGCCCAAAAATACGTTGACGTAGCACCTGACAGATTTAGCCCATCACATTGTTCTATGTTTGCCTATCGATTTGGAGTGAATTTGGAGATGGGACTGGATCCATTAGAAAGCTTATCTCCTAAGCTTTCCAACGGGTGGTCGTACGCTGAAAATGGAGTTCGGGAGCCCGAGTTACACCCGTTTGGAGTTGGCATGCTGCTGGATGACCAAACTGGGCTTTTTGGCATCTTGGCCTTTCATATGAGCCTTCCTTGGCGCGTGGGCTATCCTCGGGGTGTGTACCTGAGGTGCTGGTCCTTTGTCGTGGGCTTGAAAGGCTGAGCTTCTGGATTAAGGCCCTTTGGCGACGAAGATGTCGCAGCGTCGAGTGTAAGCGATGAAGATGGCGCAGTCACGGAGAGAAAGTAGTGGCAGCGGTCGTATCCTTGGGGTTGATGTCCTCGTGAATAATGTATTAGTTATGACTCTCTGCAGTACACAAAAGGAAGTGTGCCAATAGCTTGCACAAAGAGTCGATCATATCTTGTGGGTAAAGTTGTACACCTCTGCAAAGCGTAAAACTTTTCGAAAAGCCATTCTCGTGGTTATGGGAGTCTTGGTGCGCCAGCACTAGTTATATGTTTTTTTTCATAAAATCTGGTTTCTACCAGGTATTGGTAGAAAATGGTTCATGGATTTGGTCATATCACTCAGGTTTGTGAATTTCCTTATTTGTACTTACATACTATTATTTTATGTATTAAATTGCTTTTTGCTTAAATTCTATTTGCAATCTACTATTCTGTATTTAAATTTTAAATTGGCTTTATGCAAATTAACTGTAGAAGCCTTTCCTTTGAAACGACCTGTATGTATTATAGGTTTTACAAAAGTCCTACGGAGTACGTAAACTACTTACTCTTACTTATTTGTTATTTTTAAGTGAAGTCAACGAACCTCCAGACAACATATATTTTGACGCAGGTTGTGAGGACATTATTAGCGAGTTTTTCTAGGGATGTCTTGTCAATTACCTGAGGGTTGGATGGGCACATTGCAAAACTTTTTCTTCTTTTTGCTACATTTCACTTTGTTTGTAAGACCCTATTGTATAAATTACCATTATCATATGTAATAAAGAGTATAGATGTGATATCAATTGCTGTAAATGTGCGTGTTAGCTACTGATCATGGGACTAGTAGTGTATGTACATAGATTCTCATTTTAGCATTTTATGCTAAAAATGAGAGTCGCTACATATTTAGGCCCTGTTTGGGAGAGCTCCAAATCCTAATTCCAGCTCAGATCTGAAATTTATAGGCTAAAATAAAGTGAATTAAGTTTATATTTTTAGTCTAAAATATAAACAAGATGATCTACCTAAATACTTTTAATGTACCCATAGCTCCAGCTCCATTAAAATCTGTGGAGTTGGTGAATCCCAAATACTCCCTTAGTCTTTGTTCTAGAAATTTAGGGTGTTCCAGTCTATCCTCGTACCCAATTGTCTTTTTGATGTAAGATACGAATCTGGATTGGGTAGACAAAATTGAAGGCAAATAACCATTTGCATCATTTTGAAGAGCTGGTATAGTATGATAGCACTCTAAAGGGTGATAGAACCAGACGTGTTCTCGTCCAATTTGATGTTGTTGGTTACCCTCTCACTTTCAGCATTATACTATTTTTTCAGAACAACGGTATTCTATAAACTCCAAATAATATTTTGCACCCAAATGAGCCCTACCCTAAGCTTCCCTTGGATTTTTTTATTGGCACATGGGCACATTTCTAGGGCTTGCTATCTAGCCAAGGCTTATCAAGGTTTATTTAAAATTGACTTATTTGATTTAGTATCACCTTATTATTTATAGTTGAGAAACAGTTTAATTTGGAATTGAACTACTGTGTTGAGCTGAGCATGGTGTCATCGACTTTCATTCAAACTCGATTCATTTTAATTTTGAACCAAAAGGGCACAGTTTTGAACCCATAAGCTCAAGAAACGAGAATTTTTGCTAGCCTTACACACTGCAATTTACAAGCAATGAAATTTCACACACTTGCCGCATCTTTATGACCAGTAGAATTGTTCTTCCCCTGGAACCATCTTTGTTCGTTTCTTGTGGCCCAATCACAGCGGTTGTGTTAAGTGGTGAACAATTCGAGATAGAGGTACTGTTCGGGAGAATCTACGCTTCAATCAAATTGTACATTTGATAAGAGATGCGAATCACAACTATGGCAAACAAGTTGTAGACAAAATGACATGTAAAAAATGACTTCCCCATTGTCTTCATTCCCGACTAGCCTTAGTCTTCCACTCAGTAGTGACTTGTGCTAAGACTTGAGTTGAACGACGTCCCTCCTTCGCTACTACAGAATTGGTCTTTGATACCGGCCCATCAATACCGGTTAGGCTCAAATCGGGACTGATAGTTACAACAGTCTCAGTTCAATGGCTACTAGATAAGGGGCTCTTTAGCACGGTTCAAGCACCAACCGCATCGATGATGTTACATCAAGACGGTTCGTAATGAACATGTACTAAAGAGCCACGGCAGGACAACTGGCATAGGGTCTTATTAGTACCAGTTGGAGGCATTAACCGGTTCTGATGTTTGAGCATCAGAACCAGTTGGTGCCTCCAACAGGTACTAATTCCCAATTTAAACTTTTTCTTCTCTCCCAATTTGAAACTACCATAAATAATAAAAATAGAAAATTTTAAATATTGCTAATTACCTCTCCTGCCTTCAAATTTGAAAGAATTGAAATTAAATAATATTACATTTGAAATAATTGGAACTAATATTCCATTTACAATAATTGAAAAGAATGGCCGAAACAGATTCAAAACTTCAGAGGCCGTTTTGAGGCCCTAAACGACCTTTATTTGGAATTCCCTCGCTACGCACGCACTCACACAAATCATCAAGATCCGACCATTTGATTTTTGCACACATACGAATTCAGGTGCTACTTTTCATTATCTTTCAAACGAGCCAAAGTACGCCTCGATCGGAGTTACGAGTCAAAAGTTATGGCCATTTTAACAAAAGTGCTCGGATTTCATATTTGTAAACTAGAATCAGTGCCCAAAAGAATATAATCGGAGAGCTCATCGTGTAATGATTCTGGAAAATACAAGAACACTAAAATCGAAGGTACGAATCAAAAGTTATGGTGTTTTTACAAAGTTTCGTTAATAGTAATGGCACATATATTGCAAGCATAATTAATAGTTGAAAGTATGGAAAATAAATTTGAAAGTTTTAAATTTTGCTAAATATTTCTTATAGTTTGCTAATTTGAAATAATTGAAAATCAGTGTTTGGGTACTTCACGGGGTTAAGGAGAGGAGAGACGCATTATATATCAGATGTTATCATACTACCACTAAAGTATTTGGATCTTATAAGAGCTTTGAAGTTAAGCGTGCTTGAAGGAGAATAGTAGTAGGATGGGTGACCTCCTGGGAAATGAAGTCCTTGTGTGACATTAAAAATGTCCGATAAACAGAAGAACTAATATGTGTACATATTGTAATATATTAATTGTAATTAAAGTTGTTAATGTATGTATGTACACACATATATATTATATATAATATAATAGCAAGTGGACACACATATATATACTATATATGTGGCCCATAACTCATCAGTACCAGTTAGAGAAACCAACTGGTACTGATAAGGGCAATCCGGGACTCACGGGCTAGTGCCACGTGTGGCCACCAACCGGTACTAATACTCTACTATCAGTACCGTGTGAGAAAACCAGAACTGATGCCTTTGAGCATCAGTCCCGAATGGTCTATACCGGTTCAAAAAATGATACTAAAGGCCAATTCGGTAGTAGTGGTGTCGGCGTACTTTACGCCAGGGTACCCTCTCCGCGGTAGACAAATAAGACCATGTGGCGGCCTAGCGAGCAGGCGGACGATCTGGCCCCACTCGCTGGGTGACCAGCCCACAAGGCGACTGGGCGAACAGGCGGGTGATTAGGCCCTACTCGTCGGGCAACCGACCCACGTGGCGGCCTGGCGAGCAGGCGGGAGATCGGGCCCCACTCGCTAGGCGACCGGCCTACGTGGTGGCCTAGCGAGCAGGCGGGCGATCGGGCCCCACTCGTGAGGCGACCGACCCACATGACGGACTGGCGAGCAGGCGGACGATCGGACCCCACTCATAGAGCAACCAGCCCACGTGGCGGTCTGGCGAGCAGGCGGGCGATCGGGCCCCACTCGCCGGGCGATCGGCCCACGTGGTGGCCTGGCAAGCAGGCAGGCGATCAGGCCCCACTCGTCGGGCGACCGGCCCACGTGGCGGCCTGGCGAGTAGGTGGGCGATCAGGCCCCACTCGTCAGGTCACATAGGCGACCAAAAGGATGAGAATGAGGCTTCGCCTCGAAGTCTCCTTCCCTTGATATGTTGTGTCAGAGCCATTGATTGCGAAGAGTTCTGTTGTCGACACGACGATGGCCCATCCCTCTGACACCTCACACCTAACCCGTCGCAGGAAAGTCACATCCCGGGCGGACCGGGCGAAGCCATACAGCGACACGAAGAATGAGGCTTAATGGACAGGACTACAGTGATTGGTGTAATAAATGAATCATAGATCAGTATGATGTCACCTTCTCACCTGCCCAAGCCAGCCTATATAAGGGAGCTCTGTTGCATGGAAGAGGGGGTAGAACAAACTGAGAGCGAAAGAAAGAGAAAAAGAGAGATAAAAAAAACGAGCAGAAATCCTGAGAGAAAAGCATTGTAACCACATCAACAAAAATCCAACAGGACGTAGAGCTGTTACCCACATTGGGGGCCCGAATCTGGGTACATTGGTGTGTTCTTTGATGTGCTGACCCTCGGATCCCTCGAGGGAGAGCCAATACATGTGGATGATTTGAAAAACATGGCTTGAAAGATTGCAATACATGTCAGATCCCTATGGAACCAAGGCTAAGATTGAGCAAAATTGATACTTCACCTCTTGTAGATGTTCATCTATCTGTATATCATTGGAAGCTTGAGATATCTTGTGAACACAAGACCGATATTTCTTACTCAAGAGGGGTGATGAGCAGATATATGGAAGCTCCAACAACAGAACATATGATGGCTCAAGCAGATCATCGAGATATGTGAGAGGGACTTCAAATTTGGTTGTTTTTTCGTAAGAAACAATGAAGCATTTGAAGGTCTAGTCGGTTACGAGATAGTGACATGGCAAAGCGATATTGACGATCGGAAAAATACGTCAGAGTCGATTCTTCTTCGAAGGCAGCCCAATAACCTGGTCTTCACAAAAATAGAAGGTCGTTGCATTGTCTTCGTGTGAAGCAGAATATGTTGCAGCAACAGCAGGAGCTTGCCAGGGAATTTGGTTAAGTCGGATGCTGGGTGAACTGATTGGGTCTGATCCAGTGAAGCCGGTGCTAATGATTGACAATAAGTCGGCAATGGATCTGGCAAAGAATCCAGTTCACCATGGAAGGAGAAAGCACATTGAAACTAAACATCATTTTATAAGAGACTGTGTCCAAAGGCAGGTGATTGAAATCAAACATGTGCGAACGGAAGATCAAATAGCTGATGCTCTTACAAAACCCCTGAGCAAGCAGCGGTTTTTGGCACTCAGGGAGAAATTGGGTGTGACAGATCTACGAAGGTGTCAAGATTAGGAGGGTGATTTGTTACCTAATAATCTTGACAGGAGTCTATCTCTATTACGACTTGGTTAGTTGAGGTAGTTTAGATGCTAATAAGAGTCCAAAGCTAATTATTGTCAGGATAAGGAACAGTAGCGAATACGGCTGGTTTCCTGAATCTGTTCCACATACACTCTACCGAACCTTATTCTTCGTCCTGGGAGATTTGATTGTTGGAGTGTATGTGGATGATTTGATGTGGTGTCCGACCACGAAGACGCCCTCTACCGAACCTTATTCTCCGTCCTGGGAGAAATCCTGCCAGCGAAATATGCCGACAGGGGCGCACCAGGTAGGGGGCTAGCGGTTGGCTCACCCAGCTATCTCTCCGACGGACCCCGATCTTCTGTCTGGAAGGAATGCTCATCTGGTGATGGCGGGTTTGCACTCACATCAAAAAGAGGCGGCGGAGGCTAGCAACGCCCAGGACACGTCCCGGCACTCCCACCGGACAAGGGATCATCTCACGCCACCCCTACAGGGAGGCGGTGGTGCCCCCCAAGTGGCGGCGTAACATCCGGTTCAGCGACGGTTGACCATGGAGGCGGCCACTCCGGCCCAGAACCTGCATGCAATCCGTCTCCTCCTGGACCACCCTCCGGTGGAACTCGCAGGAGACACCCTGGACACGCCATGGCTTCGGGACATTGCTGGCTTCGTAAACGCAGCCCAGCTCCGTGTGGGGATGCCCGACCAGTCAAGTACCGTCGGTACTCCTCGATCAAGGGTGCGTGCTGACCACACCCAAGCTTCCAACCGCCCAAGCGGGAAGCGCTCTGGCCAGGAGGGCCAGAGCAAAGGAAAGGGCGTACAAGACACGGGTCCCGATTTCGCGGGGAGCCGCGAGGACCTGAGGGTTTATCTGGAGAAGCATCGCCAACGGCACAGCGATGATTTGCGTAATCACCTGCAGCGCCGTCGCGCCCAGGGGCAAGGCCGCGACAGGTGGATGGCTCCTGGGATGAAAACTCCTCCCATGACTCTCACCTTCAGAGCAAGGAGGAGGTCCACTCCTCCGATTCTTTGGGGAGTCGAGATCCGTACTCCCCGGCATGGTCTCCGGCCGGGGTTGAGTGGGCGGCAAGACTCCTACTGGCGTTGGGTGCGAGCGTCCCGACAGCCGACACGCCGTGTGGTGTGTCCAAAGGTTTCGCCTGTGATCCATCGAAAATCGACGGCACCACCAACCCTAAGAATTCTTGAATCTACACCACGGTGGTGCGGGATGGCAAGGGTCTAAAAAGGCCATGGCCAATTATTTCCCAACGGTCTTGACGGGGTCCGCCCGTTCCTAGCTGTTGAACCTCCCGCGAGGATCGGTACACTCGTGGGAGGAGTTGTGCGGCCTCTTCATTGCCAATTTTCAAGGCTCACACACAATCGGGCTTGGAGGACGATCTCCATGCCCTCAAGCAGGAGAGAGGGGAATCATTGCGTGACTTCATCTGACGATTTAGTCATTGTCGCAATATGATCCCCTGGATTTCTGAGCAGTTGGTCGTCATCGCCTTTCGGAGAGATGTTCAGGACCACAACATCACCACTACCTCCGAGCTTTTCTCTCTAGTGCACAAGTGCGCACGAGCGGCGGAAGCTCGGGGGCCAGTGTTCGGTCCCACGGGTGGTCGCGGTGGAGACGAAGCCAGGACTTCGAGGGGTCCCAGCCCTGCGAGTAAGAAGCGAAGAGGCATGAGGCGGTTGAGACCAAGCGGGTCCTGACCGCTGAGCGCAAGCATAGGGATACCAAGCTGCGAGGGCGCGACCATCGTGACCAGTGAGATGATCGCTGTGGTCAAAGAAATGACCGCCGCGAGGAGAAGGAGGGCTGGCCCTACTGCCCAATCCACAGGTCCAACACCCACCGACTAGCCCAGGCACTGCAAACCATCCTGCTCTCTTGGCCGTTCACGGTTTGGGGGCTGGATATATTGGGCCCATTCCTGCGGGCCACGGGGGGCTTCACCCATCAGTTCATCGCCATCGACAAGTTCACCAAGTGGGTTGAAGCCGATGCAGTGCGCGCCATCACGGCTTCCGCTGCTATCAAGTTCATGCACGGAATCTTTACCCGCTTTGGAGTCGCTAATCGCATTATCACGGACCACGACACTCAATTCACCAGTGCGGCATTCCTGGAGTTTTGTGATGAGATGGGCACCAAGGTATGCTTTGCTTCGGTGGCCCATCCGAGGAGAAATGGCCAAGCGGAGCGCGCGAATGTGCTGGTGTTGAGGGGCCTTAAGACCAGAGCATTTGATCGGCTCCATAAGCGGGGGGCGCGATGGACGGAAGAACTCCCGGCTGTGTTGTGGTCGCTTCGAACCACACCCAATCGGGCAACTGGAGAAACACCTTTGTTCCTGGTCTATAGGGCAGAAGCTGTCCTTCCGTCCGAGCTGTCGCTGGGCTCCCCGCGCGTTTCGGCGTTCAGCGAGGAAGGCCAAGAAGACCATCGCGGAGAAGTCAACCTTCTGGAGGAGGTGTGCGACCGGGCGGCCTTGCGTGCTGCTCGGTACCAACAAAGTCTCAAGCGGTACCACGCCACCCGGGTCCATGAGAGAACACTGGCAGTAGGCGACCTGGTTTTGCGTAGATTTCAGACGCATGCCGGGCGCAACAAACTGTCTCCCTTGTGGGATGGCCCCTTTAAGGTGGTCTTAGTCTCTCGATCCGGGGCAGTCCGGTTGGCCACTAAGGATGGCCAAGAGCTGGCGAACTCCCACAACTTGGAGTTGTTGTGGAAGTTCTACCCATGAGAAGTTGTAAGTGTCAGGCTGCTCGCCTCGGCCGGCTAGGGGGGAATTCTCCTTCTGAGAGCTGACCAGCGATGGCATGTGAACAAGATAAGTTGTTTGCATTGTATATTATCGATCTGCCTTTCTTATTTGCGCCTTGTTGGGTCGGGTTGTGCATGGTTGTCACAGGCACCAGTAACCTGACGACTCCTTGCTGATAAAGAGAGACGCCCAGCGTTAGCGTCGGGCAAGGATGAGCGACCGGAGGGCAAGTTTGGCACGGTGTTCAAACGCGGCAGGTACACCCTGGGTTGTCACCGCGGACACCGCTGGCCAAAACCACTCTAGGGACCTGCTGCCTTGCCGAGCAGCGCTGCGGTATGGTTCCGAGAGATCACTAGGATCTAAGTTCCGAAGGGGCATGGGCTAGTGACAACCTCGCATAGGGACTTAAGACTCTATTTGTCTACATCCTGCGTGTCTTGCATAACTTTTGTTTTCATTTGTAGCGGCTGCTTGCGATCACCAAAGAAGCGCCGAAGCATTGACCTAACCTAAGCGTTCAGGTTCGCATCGTGGCAAGGCTGGGGGCTGGTCGCCCGGTGGTTGAGTTGAGCAAACGCAACCAAACACAGACAAGCAAACATTCAGGTAAAGGCGAAAGAAGATAATTGCATTAACATGACTAAAGAGTTTGTACAAGATCACAAAAAAGCAAAGAAAACAAGGATTGTGGCCCGGGCCATCAGTTGTCGTTGGCAATTTGGATGTGCTCGGTGACCTCCTCAACTTCTGCCTCCGCCACCACCGCGTCGAGGTTCGGGTCCTCCACTGTCATCAGCCCGGCGACGTACTCTGAGGCCTCTCGTGCGCGTACTTGCGCCTGGGCCTCATTGCCTTCATTCCTGACCACGGTGGCCATGGGGTCGAAGGAGGAATCGCGGCTAATGTAGCAGGCTAGCACGTACTCCGCCATGGCGACTGCAACTTGCCGTCCTTCCCGGGCGGAGCGGGCGGACAAGGCGACGGGTAGGCCGGTGAGCGCCTCAGCAACTCGGGTGATGCAGTGTGCATACTGCATCGCTGAAGGCTCCAGCGGCTCGTTCAACTCCACCCGTAGCGGCTCCAGACTCCTAGCCATGCGCTGGTACGCCGGGCGAAGCATCACGCCGAAGTTGTGTAGCGAGCGGCGCAATTCATCCTCAGCCCGCCGCTGTGTCACTTTAGCCTCCCACGCTCGAGCAAGCAGGGCCGCCCCACTCGCAGTCTCCTGCGCCAGCAAGGCCTCGCTCCTCTCCCTTTCCTGCACCCGCTCCTCCTGAAGCGCCGCCATCAACCGAGTCATCTGGACTTCGCGCTCGATAGCAGCGGCGAGGAGGGCACCCAAAGACTCATGCATTTCACCGAGTTCGGTGAGCAGTGCCGCATTGTCGACAGCTGGGAAGTAGGGGCAAGGGAGGTGCCTGGAGTGGGGAGGATGGAGGTGCTGGCGCCAGTGACGTCCGCCTAAGCTGCATCAGTGGCACCATATGAGACTTGGATCGGGTCCCCCACTACTTTAGTAGGTGGGGCGGGCGTCTGTCTATCTGGAGCATTTGGAGGAGCCACCCTGGGAGGCGACCGAAAAATGAATGAAGCCATTGGAAGTGCGAGCCTGCCCTGGCGGGCGGTGGTAGCAACCATTGGTACTGGTGGAGTCAGTGCTGACGGAGTTGGCGCCGATGAGGTCGATGCCGATGGAGTCGGCGCCGAAGGAGTTGGCGTCGGTGGAGCTGGCGCTGAAGCAAGGGTAGTGGACGTCGTCACCCCGGATTAAGATCCTGCCACTCCGGACGCGCTTGGAGGAGCGGCATAGTCGGTGGCGGCGGGAGTCCGGTCCTCGGTGCGAGGCCTCTTGGGGTCTGCACCCGTGGCGTTCGGAGGGCACGACCGCTTGCCTGCATTTCAATCATCGATCGGGACCGGTCCTCGATCACCAAGGACCTTGAGCCGCCAGAGCGAAGGGCGGTGGAGTCCATTCTTTGAAGCATTTTGACGATCCGGAGGCGCTCCAGGGACTCCAGACCGCAAAGCGGCCAGGCCCCCGCGGGGAAATCCAGGCCACTCGGCATTGGTGGTAGCAGTCCGGCCAGCCATTTGGAGATGGCGCGGCCATCCAAGTTCCCTGCACCTGGCGAAAAAAGGAAGACAAGATTGCTGGTTGATGGCGACCACAAAAGAAAATATGTATTCATAAGAAGAATAAGAACTTACAGCCCGGGTGCGTGCGAGTCATGTCGTCATCACGGGTGTCTGTAATCGCCATGGTATGCGTCGCCGACGGGGACCGATCCTCCGACTACGAAGCGAACTGAACTACGGCGCCGGTCGAATCCGGTGTCTCAGAGCGGTTGATGCGGGCCGCCATCGCCAGGAGTTCTGCCGTCTCCTCGACGGGTGAGCTCCAACTCTCGTGGGCTTCCGTCGGCATGCAAGGCATCCCGAGAGCATCGACCCCACTGTCGTCACCGACGTACAGCCAGTCGCTCCGCCACGCCTTCCAGTTGGACTTCACCTGGAAGTGAATGTAGCCAGGGGCCAACCCGTCGCGGAGACAAAAATGGTAGCTCTCCGCGATCCCGCCGTTAGTGGAGCCGCGAATGATGTAGAAGTACTAAAAAAGAGGGAAATTTGGCATCACCCCCACGAACATTTCGCAGAGGTACGTGAAGGTGGAGAGGATGAGGACGGCATTGGGAGTGAGATGAAGATGGTGGATTTCATAGAAATGGAGGATGGTGAAGAGGAATTCAGAGAAGGGCGACACTAGGCCCGCTAGTAATCCCCAGGCGAAGACGACGATCTCCCCGAGTTCGCACTGCGGTGCGAGGGTTCCATGGCGAAGGTGGAGGGAACCCTCGGCCATGATCTTGGAGAGCGTCACCACCCTCTCCCTGTTGACAGAAGAAGATGGAAAAAATTGCACCATTGGAGCAAGAGCAAGGACTTTAGACGGGGGAGTTGAAAGGGCAAAGAGCAAAGTGTGCAGGAATCAAAAAGAGCGTAAACCGCTGGTCATGGATGTGCGTATATATAGGCCCCTCACTCAGACGGTTCACGAAAAGGGCGAAAGTACACCACGTTTCGGGTCCCGAGAAAAATTGGCGGAAGAGGGGACGACCGAGATGGTTGCGTACTCAGAAGCGGTGGGTCCATCCAGGAAATCACCGACATTAAATGAGGCCTAAAAGAAACTACCGCGCATTCCAGGACAGACCCGGGGGCTAGTGTCAGCCTACTTTACGCCAGGTACCCTCTCCACCGCAGACAAGTAAGCCCACGTGGTGGCTGGCGAAAGGTGGGCGGTCAGCCCCACTCGCGAGCGTATCCGGACGAGGCGACTGGCGGCAGTGGGTGATCAGGCCCCACTCGTCGGGTGACCAGCCCACATGGCGGCCTAGCGAGCAGGCGGGCGATCGGGCCCCACTCGCCGGGCGGCCGGCCAACGAGGCGGCCTGGCGAGCAGAAGGGCGATCAGGCCCCACTCACAAGACAACAAGCCCACGTGGCGGCCTAGCGAGCAGGCCCCACTCGCCGGGCGAGTGGCCCCCGTGGCGGCCTAGTGTGCAGGCGGGCAATCAGGCCCCACTCATGCCGCAAGCGGCTCGTGGCGGTTTGGCGGCGGGCGAACAATTGGGCCCCACTCACCGCAACCGGGTCCGGGCGCTCGACGACGCAGCGGGGTGATCCGGCCCACTCGCCGCGGATCGCCCACGTGGCGGCCTGGTGAGCAGGCGGGCGATAGTGTCCCACTCGTCGGGCGACCGGACCACATGGTGGCCTAGCGAGCAGGCAGGCAATCAGGCCCCACTCGCTAGGCAATCGGCCCACGTGGCGGCCTGACGAGCTGGCGGGCAATCGGGCCCCACTCACCGGGCGACCGGCCCACGTGGCGGCTGAGAGAAAGCGAAGCGGCGTCCGGCCCCACTCGCCGTGACTGCCCATGTGGTGGTTTAGCGAGCAAGCGGCGATCGGGCCCCACTCGCCGGGCGATCGCCCACGTCTTGCCCGGCAGTAAAGGGCGATTAGGCCCCACTCACGGGCGACCCCCACGTGGCGACTGGCGGAAGTGGGCGTCAGCCCCACTCGCCGGTGGCCGCCTGACGTGGCGGCTCTGGCGGCAAAGGCGACAAAAGAATGAGGAGGCCGCCTCGAAGTCTCCTTCCTCGACACGCCGTGTGTCGAGCCATTGATGCGAAGAGTTACGCTATCGACACGACGATCGCCCATCCTCGGCGCCTCACACCTAACCTGCCGCAGAAAGTCACATTCCAGCGGACCGGGCGGCTTAACCATCTGACGACCGGAGAATGAGGCTTGAGGGACAGGACTCTTGTGATGGGTGTAATAAATGAATCGTAGATCAGTATGATGTCACCTTCTCACCTACCCGAGCCAGCCCAGTCTATATAAGGGAGCTCTGGTGCATAGAAGAGGGGGCGGAACAAACTGAGAGAGAAAGAAAGAGAAAAAGAGAGTGCAAAAAATGAGCAAAAAACCTGAGAGAAAAGTATTGTAACCACCTCAATATACATTAACAAAGATCTAGCAGGACGAAGGGTTGTTACCCACACTGGGGGCCCGAACCTGGGTACATTGGTGTGTTCTTTGATGTGCTGACCCCCAGATCCCTCGAGGTAGAGCATTAGGGTGTCCGAACGCGAAGACAACCTCTACCGAACCTTATTCTCCGTTCTGGGAGAAATCTTGCCAACGAAATGCGCTGACAAGTGGCTTGCTGAATGCATGTACTGCTTTCGCTTTAAGGTCACTAGCCAGCCTTCCCTTCTTCCTCTTCCATCACACGCTGGATCACACTTGCGACTTCCTCCTTGCTCAGCAGCCCGCCATCCCTCCTCCAGCCTCGCGGCATTCAGCATCTGCACTGCGTAGAGTGGCCAAGCAAACCATAGGCACACAATTACAGACACCCTTTAACATCGAGTTCCACCCACAATCAGCATCGGGCTCCACCCACAATGCGTGACGAAGCACCACACCGATGCGTGCTTAAGCATCACTGTTTGTGGGACCAAAGACTTGAACACCAGCCCCACCCCTTGAATATTTTCAAGGTAGCCCTTGGGTAGAAAGTCAAAGAATTTTCTTTAAATAATATTTTTTACAAAAATTATGGAAATAATATTCTGAAACAAAACATCATAGAAATACCCCTATGTAGCCATTTGAAACAATGACAGTGTATCTGGCACCATTTCAAATGATAGCAATGAGTTGTTGCCAATGGCCACAATCTTGGCTTTGTCGTCATCTGGGTAAAAAGCCAACTGAGCAGCGTTTGGCCAGAACAGCCAACAAAACTACTGCCCGGCACCCATGACAGAAAAGAAAGGGGGAGGGAGAGGGTGAAGAGAAGGAAGAAGAGAAGAAAGAGGAGGGAAATGGGAGGAGGAGAAGGAGGAGGAGGTCATCGGCAACGTCGTAGGTATAATTTTTGTTCATATCAATTACATTTTGAAACATGACTTAGCAACCAGATTAATTAGATTTGTAAGTAATTAGCTATGTAGAGTAGCAACTTGTGTAGATGCAAGACTTAGTGTAACACCTCAATTTTTGCTTTTCTTGAATTTAATTTGCATTTTGAGCTTTTATGGAATTGCTGGATTTAATTTAAATTATTTTGTGTTTAAAAAAATAAGCCTCTTACTATCTTTTATTTGTTTAATGCAAAAGTGTTAATGAAATTTTGTTGGAAATATTTTATTTGGGTTCCAAATGCCATAGAATATTTTTTGGGATTTTTCTAGATTTTTCCTGGTGGTTTTCCTATTTTATTTGGCTTAATCTATTTTCCTGATTTATTTTAATTCGGAAGGGATTTGTAAATCGTATGAATAATGCCGTGTTGAGTCCGATTCGACCTAGCCTAGCTGGCCCGCTTTTCCCCACTACGACAGCCGGGCCGAGCCATGTTGCTAGCATGCACAGGCTTGCCAACCTGCAAACCCTAGCCACCTTCAATCTCTGCCATTGGATTTCAATCGGGCGATCGAGATTCATGCACCACCACTGTTTCGGGACGTTGGATGTTGAGTGTAAGGATGAGATTCAGTGTAAATTAGAAAACCCTAACCAATCATGGCCGTTGAGTCAACATCGTGCGGTAAGGATTGAGTCATACCAGTTTAGGTTTGTGGTGGTTGTGACTTGTCGATGTTTCGTATACCAGCAAGTAAATTTGTAAGTTAATGGGCCGCGCGTTCCCTCTCCTCGAATGGTTGACTCAGGGAGCCCAAGATGTATACTGGTTCAGGCCGAAAGTCCCTACTTCCAGTTCGTGTGCTGGTTATATTGATTTGGGGCGCAGTGGACTGCGTAGTGTTACAAGCAAGGGCTAAGGGCTGGTCTTGAGCGCTCGTCCGAGTGGGAGAGCTCGGGAGCTCAAAAAAGCTAAGGGCTCAAAGCTGTAGGAGCGTTCGAGCCGTGTGTGCCAAAGTCCGTTCGTCTATGCTTTATTTGTATGAGCCCGTGTGTGTCTGGGTGTCAGCTTGAGTCCCATTCCCTGAGTGTCCAGCCCCCTTTATATAGACGGAGAGGGCAGGTTACACGGGAGTTTGGAAAAGAAAAGCAGGGGTGTACTACGCCCGGGAGTCCCGGTCTTCAGTCCTGGTGACTGGCAGGTTCCTGTTCATCCCACGCCTGGGTTGGTAGACACAGCAAGCGGCGCTCCGTCGCGAAGGGACGCACTTGCCCTCTGTGCGCCTGTCAGACACTGACGCCATTACACTGTGCTCTGGCGTCGCCTTGGGAGGGAGCGCGTCTCTCCACTGTGCATGACGGGGTGAAGGGACTGGCGCTTGACTTGGGCGGTCTCCTGGCCGCCTTGGGAAGGAGCCACCTACCCCATCATGGCCGTCGTGTCCATGGGGCAGGTGGCCAGCTTGAGGTCGACCGGCGATGATCTTTGACCCTGTGGCGGAGGTTGCTGGGTCGGAGCTCGTTGGGCGCCCGACCTGAGGCCAGTTGGGGCTGCAGGCACTCGACTGAGGCAGGTCGAGCTCGCGGGCGCCTGACCCGAGACTGTGTCGGACCTCCCCCTGGTGAGCTTGATCGGGGTCGAGGACCTTTTGTGACCCAACGAGGCCTTCGGCTTGAGCTGGGCCTAAGATGGCCCATTTGGTGTTCCGGCCTGCTGGGGGTATCTCTGGTATGAGCATTCATCAGTAGCCCCCGGGACCGTCCCCGAACGTGTGTGTTCCTGGATGGGCCTATTATCTCTGGTGGCGCGATCTCTTCGCAAATATGATGATGTTTCGACTTCTCACACCCCCATTTATGGGAAACCGCTCGGCTTCCGCGCCTCAAGCATATATAAGAGCAGTATGGTTGTTGGAGTTGGGGAGTCATTTGCCTTACAGATTTTTGATCGCTCCGCAACATTTAGGGCCTGTTTGGTAGAGCTCCAGATTCTAGCTTCTCCTGAAATCTGAAACTTGTAGGCTAAAATAAAGTGAATTAAGTTTATATTTTTGGTCTAAAATGTAAATAAGATGATTTATCTAAACACTCTTAATGTACTCACAGCTTCAGCTTCACGAATCTGGTGAAGCTAAAATTTTCAGCTTCACCAGATTCACGAATCTGGAGAAGCTAAATCCCTGCCAAACACACCCTTAGTTTCTCTCATGGCGTCTTCCCGCTCCTCTTCTTCTAGTGACGAAACTCTACTGTCGACCTTCCCCGCGGAAGGGATGGTATTCAACTTTGGAGATGAAGATCCGCCGGCGCCTATGGACGAGGAGGCCTTCCTTGCAGAGCTTTGGGATGATTTTGAGCTTGCCATGGCCGAGTGGGCCGAGCTAGACGCCGCCACCGTTGACGCAGTTATCGATGTCATTCCGAAGCTTGTCCAGGCGAGGGGTGCCTGGGCCGAGCTAGACGCCGCCACCGTTGACGCACTGATCGATGTCATGCCGAAGCTTGTCCAGGCGAGGGGTGCCCTCATCAAGGCGGTTCAGTGTGTGCGCGGCGCTTAGTTTCATAGGCCACCTTGGTTCTTTGATGCTTCGCTATTTCTTTGACTGTGATGACCATAGCGTCGCGCAACGAAGCAATGGGTTCTCAGGGGTGGCGTACGGCCGGCGGTGCTCGCGGGCGGACTCACTCGGCCCCAAGCCCCCGAGGGGATCGGAAGGCTGCCTTGGTCGGTAGAGCCCGACCGACTTGGTCGGCCGGTTTCGACCGGGTGCGCGTGAGCACACCCGGTGGGTGTAGCCCCGAGCCCCCAAGCAGGTCAAAGAGCTGGTCGGGGGGTTACTTTGGTCTACAAAATTCGACTGGGAGCATGCGGGCGGACTCAATCGGCCCCGAGCTCCCGAGTGGATCGGAAGGCTGCCTTGGTCGTGAGCCGACTTGAGTTTCGGCCAGGGTCTTGAGCCTCAAGACTGGAGTGTAGCCCCGAGCCCCGAGTGGGTCGGAGAGCTGGTCAAGGGGTTACTTTGGACTACAAAATGCGACTAGGAGCATGCAGGTGGACTCAATCGGACCCGAGCTCCCGAGTGGATCGGAAGGCTGCCTTGGTCGGCAGAGCCCGACCGACTTAGTCGGCGGGGACCTGGCTCGATGCCACCTTGGTCGGCGCGAACGCCCAGATGCCTCAGGTGAGGTTCTGATGTCCGAGTGCTCGTTTTACGTCGTAGCTAGATGTGGCCTTGGTCGACGCGGACGCCCAGATGCCTCAGCGAGGTTCCGGTGTCCAAGTGCTCATTTTACATTGTAGCTAGACGTGGCCTTGGTCGACGCGGACGCCCAGATGCCTCAGCGAGGTTCCGGTATCCGAGTGCTCATTTTACGTCATAGCTAGACGTGGCCTAGGTCGGCACGGACGCCCAGATGCCTCAGCGAGGTTCTGGTATCTGAATGCTCGTTTTACGTCGTAGCTAGACGTGTTTGTAAGGCTAGTTTTACGCCGGAGCTAGGCGGAAGGCGTCCATCCTGAGTCCTCGTCTGGTGAGGCTATCTGCGGGAGGAGTGGCCGCTGTCTGTCCCACGTGTATGCCCCGTCCGCAGGTGTGGGACCTGGAGGGGGTGAGCTGACGCGTGTTTACCATGCGTTGGTTTGAACACCGTGCTCGTGGAGCTAATAACGGGTTATCTGAGTGGGCCCTAGAGATCCCTCCCATGGGGGACCTTTCCGAGCGGACGATGCCGGCGTCGGGCGTCCGACCTGCTGGGGGCGATCCATAAGAAACCTTTCTTTACTCGATCCCGTATCGGACTCTGGGCCGTCCGCCGACCCAGAGCGCAGCTGGCTGCCACCCATCGATGGGTTCCACGGGAGAGTGTGAAGTATGGTCTCGGACACGAGTTAAGGCGATTGGGTCGTCCGCCGACCCAACTAGAGACCCACTGGGGGCTCGCCTTGCCCTCGCCCCTTGCTCAATTTTGTGCCGGGGTGGCGCTGAAACCACTTGGTGGATTAGGCCTTTGGAACCCGTAGCACTTTCGCCACCTCGAGGCCGCAGCGGCCTGGTGGGCTTTATACTGTTTCACATCCGGTCGATCCGGCCCAAATGATGAGATCGAAGGTCGCGGGCGTGTCACCAAGCGGTGTCTGGCGCCTCTTTGGTATTTAATGCCTAGTGGAGAATTAAATGAAGTGAAATGATTGGGAACCGTCGCCTCACAATGACGGCGTGGCGGTCGGACGACGCGTCGCGATGCTTCATCCGAGACAGCGTCCGCTTGATTGGTGTCCGCTCTGCTGGTGCCTGTTTGGCTCCTATAAATCGAGCGTTTGGAGTGCCGAGGCATGGACTTGTCTTTGCTTTCCCTGTCCCCTTGCCTTCACCTGAGAGAAAAAAGAGAGCAAAGGAGCCGGAGAAAAGATTTCCTCACCTTCCCCTTCCCCCACCTTTTCACTACTCACACCTTCGGAGATGTCGTGGCCGGAATGCTCCGCCCAGCCGAGCCGCGCGCAAGGCTTGGAGAAGAAAGGGTTCCTCCCCCCGCAAGATGTTTCGAGGTGGAGGGTTCCGATGGGGGTCGCGATCCCCTCGTCAGGAGACGACGAGATCGTCGTGCCCGCCTCGTTCTACGAACGGGGCTTTGGGCTCCTGCTCCACCTGTTCGTCCGCGGGCTGCTGCACTTCTACAAGGCAGAGGTACACCACCTTAACCCCAACGGTGTGCTCCACACAGCGGTCTTCATGACGCTGTGCGAGGTGTTTTTGGGGATCAAGCCCCATTAGGCGCTCTGGAGGCACCTCTTCCAAGCACGGCTGAGGAAAGACAAGCCAGCGGATAGCACGGCGCCCTTCGGCGATGTAGCCATCCAGCTGTGCGGCGGCCGCACGGCGGACTACATCGACTTGAAGCTGCCGTCGTCGAATCGGGGGTGGCACTCCGAATGGTTCTATGCTTGGAACCTGGGAGGCAGTGCCTCGGCCTTCACCGGCCAGCTCCCCGTGGCGGGGCCCGAATGGAATTGGGGCGCTGATCAGAAGGAGAAGAACAAGGTAGATGTGATCATCGAGCGGATCAAGACCCAGAAGGGGCGGGGCCTGACTGGCGATGTCATTGTGCGCGCATTCATAAAGATGCGCGTTCAACCTCTCATGGAGAGGGCTCGCCCCATGTTTCAGTATGAGGGGGTATCCGACCCCATGAGGATGGCGGAGCTGGAGCTCCCCGCGTCGGAGGTCAGGGCTCGGGTGTCCGTTATCACGGGCAGCAGTGCCACCATTGTGGTGGGCGGCCACCCCGAGCCGTTCTCAGTGCAGAATCCCCCGAACTTGGTAAGCCGAGCGATTCCCTTTCTTTTCTCTTCTTTCTTCTTCAACCCTTAGTTTTTGGTCCGACTAGAGTCCCCATGTTGTCCAGGGGCTGGCCGGGATGGTCTCCCGGGCATTGCTACCGGGGGAGAAGGAGCTGAGAGCTGAGGCCCGTGTGAGGTCCGCGCTGCACGAGTCTGCCCGCAAGAGGCGGAAGGAGGAGAAGAGGAGGAAGATGAAGGCGGGGAAAAAAAAAGAACGCGCGGCGAAGGCCGCGCGAGGCCCGGTGAGGAAAGTCCGCATTGCAGATCTCCCGACAGAATGCCCGAGGCCCGGGGCCGTCGGGGCTTGGGCTGCGGTCGTGGCGCCGACCGCTGTCCACGACCCGCGATTGGGCTGCTTCGGCTATTGCCCGAGCCTAAGTGCTGGTGCACCGGAGTGCGCGAGGCCTGGGGCCGCTCAGGCAGCGGCGCCGTCTTCGCTGGGCTACGCCTGGCACGGCTCGGATGGCTCGAAGAGGCGCCCGAGTGGTGGGAGCCGGAGCCATGCACGTGTTGAACGGCAGCACGCTCCACCAGCCCCCGGAGGTTCTGGTACTTAGCCCTCGCCTCCGGGTCCTCGGGCTCAGGGATGCCGTGAAGCAGCATTGCTGTTGCGGCGACATTCTGGCTAGCGTGGGGGAAGAACGGAAGTCTGTCGGACCCCTCGGCTAGTTGATGATGTACTTGACGTGCGCGTGCGCGCGCACCGCCACGCACGAGTGGGGGCTCAGGCTGACTCTGCTCCAAGTCAACCTAGAGTTTGTCGAGCTCGGCCTTTCGAGCCTCCAGCTCATCGCGCTGCTGCTGGAGCTCAGCGCGGCGAGCCTGGAGACGTTCGGCGTGCCCACGCTGGTACTCCACCTCCTGCGCTTCGGTGCGCCGGGTGAGAGTTCCTGGGCTCGCGGATGTTGCGGCCGTTTCGTCCACGCCCGCCATGTTGCACTCGCGGGAGTGCGAACCTCCCGCGGCGTGCTCTGTATCGGAGCTGGAGTCATGGCTGGAGGAGACCTCCAGCAAGTCATGGACAGAGGCCAACCTATAGCCGGTCATTGCCACGAGCTGCGAGCCTGCGGGGGGCGACGCCGCCGCCCGCTTGTGCTCACACGCGCTGTCGAGGGCGGAGGCCAGGTCTTGAGAGGGGGCGGGGACGAGCACAAGCTCTCCCGTCAGAGTGGCGACGAAGTCGAGGGAGCTGAAGCGGATCCAGCTCCTCGACACTAATACGCCGTCGCGGGTGAAGGTGGCCATCAAGGAGGTGGATGGGAATCCGGAGATCACGACAATGACGCGCGAAGCCCCTACCTGGCGCGCCAACTATCGGTGTTTCATATACCGGCAAGTAAATTTGTAAGTTAAGGGGCCGCGTGTTCCCTCTCCTCGAATGGTTGACTCAGGGAGCCCAAGATGTATACTGGTTCGGGCCGAAAGTCCCTACTTCCAGTTCGTGTGGTGGTTATATTGATTTGGGGCGTAGTGGACTGCGTAGTGTTACAAGCGAGGGCTAAGGGCTGGCCTTGAGCTCTCATCCGAGTGGGAGAGCTCGGGAGCTCGGAAAAGCTAAGGGCTCAAAGCTGTAGGAGCGTTCGAGCCGTGTGTGCCAAAGTCCGTTCGTCTATGCTCTGTTCGTATGAGCCCGTGTGTGTCTGGGTGTCAGCTTGAGTCCCATTCCCTGAGGGTCCTGCCCCCTTCATATAGACAGAGAGGGCAGGTTACACGAGAGTTTGGAAAAGAAAAGTAGGGGTGTACTACACTCGGGAGTCCCGATCTTCGGTCCTAGTGACTGACAGGTTCCTGTTCAACCCACGCCTGGGTTGGTAGACACAGCAAGCGGTGCTCCGTCGGGAAGGGGTGCACCTGCCCTCTGTGCGCCTGTCAGACGCTGACGCCATTACGCTGTGCTCTGGCGTTGCCTCGGGAGGGAGCGCGTCTCTCCACTGTGCATGACGAGGTGAAGAGACTGGCGCTTGACTTGGGCGACCTCCTGGCCTCCTTGGGAAGGAGCCACCTGCCACATCATGGCCATCGTGTTCGCGGGGCAGGTGGCCAGCTTGAGGTCGACCGGTGATGATCTTTGACCCTGTGGCGGAGGTTGCTGGGTCGGAGCTCGTTGGGCACCCGACCTGAGGCCAGGTTGGACCCTGCGGGGCACTCCGACCAGAGACCAGGTCGGAGCCTGTGGGGCACCCGACCTGAGGCCAGGTCGGAGCCTGCGTGGCACTTCGACCTGAGGCCAGGTCAGAGCCTGCGGGGCGTCCGACCTAAGACCAGGTCAGACCTCCCCCTGGTGGGCTTGATCGGGGTCGAGGACCTTTCGTGACCCAACGAGGCCTTCGGCTTGAGCTGGGCCTAAGATGGCCCATTTGGTGTTCCGGCCTGCTGGGGGTATCCCTGGTATGAGCATTCGTCATGACTATTGGCTGGATTCAGGCGGATTCGATTAAGCCGCGTCAGTGCAAATTGGGACCATTTGTTTGCCATCGGATGGTTGACTGTTGTTGTCTTCGCGTTGGACACGGAGTGCACTACCAGCTCATTTCCGCCATCGTGTGGCCCTAGGATTCTGATTTGTGCGATTTTCGTGAGGGTATTTAAAGCATGAATCGCAGCCCAAGGATCGCCTTGAGTTTTTGCACCCGTAGCCATAGCTTTTCTCACCCATGCTGCCACCGTTCCTGTGCTAGAGCTCACCAAAGTTTCTAGAGTGTCGCCACTTGTTTTTGCAATTTGTGCCATCATCAAGCTGCCTCCCACCATTTCGGTTCCTCATCCGAGTTTGACCTCTTCACACTGGAGCTGTGTTCAAACGCCGTCACCAAGGTCGTCGTCTCCATGTCCGGTGAAGACCTCACCATTGTGCTGCCATCGCAGGATTGAAGCTTCACTGACCGTCGGATCGGAGATGAACGCCCGAGATCAAGCCACATCGTCACTTCAATAGTGAGCCACATCGGTAAGGTGAGCCATTAGATTAAGATCGGTCGGTTGAGGTAGTGCCATATCATGCTAGATTCATAGCCGTCCGATCACATCCATGTGGATTAGATTGCACCAACGTCGCGACGAGTTGCGTGCCACCGCATGTCAGGCGAGTTAGCTGAGGCACCGTGCGCTGTGTCTACCATGAACCAGCGTGATCCGTGGACCAAGTCCATGCGCTAGTGATGTGTTTGCGCCACATGTCACATGACGTCATAATTCGGTTTTTCTTTAGAAAAATAATTAGCCAAAAATTATATTCGGTGTTGTCGTCAGCATGACATCATAATTTTTATTTTCAAGTATAAAAATAATTCGGTTAATTCAGATTTTCTATTTTCTCTGGTTTTTCTTTTATTTCAAAATTTGAATAGCTATATCTTTCTCATGCGAACTCCGATTGAGATGATTCTAGTCTCTAAACATTTGTAAAATCAAGTTCTATTTAATGGTAAATTTTATTTAATTTTTGGAGTTGAGTTCATTCTCTATTTTTGGTATTTATTGCTTTCACGCTTGTTTCACGTAGACATTGAAGTACCCGAGGTATTTGTAGGAGAGGTGCCAAGCCAAGACTAAGGTCCAGAGCAAGATTCAGAGCTCTTTTGAAGGTAAGTTATGTTTTGATCATGCCAAACCCATGTTTTAAAAGTTATATTATTTTAAAGTATTGCATGCTAATTTAGTTACTAATTGTTACAATTAATTTGGGCATAGTTACTCGTCCAATTGTGATATATCCACCTTGCCATGTTGTATGTTGTATTTCATTTGTCACCCTAAAATGGTTTCATAATAGTTGGTATCTATAATTGCTAATATGGGATAGATAGAACACATGTAAAATGCTTAGCCATGCAACAAGTTATCATTTTATGAATAAAGATTAATCTTGCTTAATGAATTATGGAACATATTTATGAATTTGTGAGTCAGGTGTTACCTCACAATGTCAATCATGCAACCACATTTCATGTCTGAAATGGGACAAACCTAACAGATTAATTTGTTATGTTTAAGCTTTGGTACTACCAATGGTGGTTTGAGACCTAGGTAGTGGTAACTAGTCCTCGCACCGGGTGGCTCACAGGGCGCAAAAGGGGGGGCCTGGATGTGGTAACTAGTCCCACTAGTGTTGAAACCTTAGCGAGTAGTACTGGATTTGGACAGAGCATTGTAAAGGCATTGTCATGATCTCTCTACCGACACACCAAAGGAAGTGTATCAATAGCTTGGCAACAGAAGATGATCATGTCATGTGGGTAAAGTGCATAACCTCTGCAGAGTGTCAAACCTATTCGAATAGCCGTGCTCGTGGTATTGAGCATTGCTCGGTGATTACAATCAAGGGTTAGATTATATTAAAATGAATTGGGAATGAGACTATGTGCCTGTGGTAGTTTGGAATTTGATTTAAGAATTGAGTTGATTTGTTTGGGAAATAACTGAGAAATTACTTGTTGATACTATTTGTTTTTACTGTCTTTACAATCTATTTGTGCTATTCTTTCACAAATGCTGCTTTATTGCAAATTAACCATGTTAGCCATTCCTTTGGAATAAGCCATGCATATAGTATGTTAGACTTGCATTCTATGCACAACTTATTGAGTGCTTTATGTACTCACCCTTGCCTACAATCAAATCATCAGTTGAGGAAAAGTCTACACATTTGAAAGAGATGGAGTTCCATGAGAAGATGGTTATCTAGGAGTTGAACATTGTCAGATGTTTATTGCATGTTGATGGGATTCACTGACGTTCTTCGTTCCGCTGCTGTTTATTTACTTTGCTTCATAGCCATTGAGGCTTAATAAGTGTAAGGTTGACCATAAGGTTGTTCAACTATGTCTTTCTTAATATACGAAGTCTTTTATTATGTTTCCGCTGTGTATAATTGTGATATTTACAATGTTGAGCCTCTATGCACTAGCGTGATTTTGGACTAGTGCAGTATACACAGAGGATCCAGATTTGCATATTTGGGTCCTGACAGAGGTGGTATCAGAGCAATACTGACTGTAGGTCTTAACCCTAGATAGTCTGGTTGTCTTTATAGGACTTTCAAAATTATTTTCTAAAGGAAAGATTTAACTTGGAAGAATAATATGTTCTTGACTTATCTCGTTCTTCTATTCTTTCCTCTTTGCTAAATTTCTTTCTCTTTTCCTTGCTGACTTGAGTTAAAGATCTTACCAGAGTTTTCCTAAATAGAAAATGATATACCACACTTTAGGAGGAAGCATTAAGTGTTTGCTACTACCCTGAAGATCATGAAGAAAGCAATCATCGAGCTCAAGGAAGAGTGGAGCGATGAAGCGTTCCAGAAGCTAGAAGACCTAGTGCTTCGAATAGCCGGTTGAGACTCATTTGTGGGAGTCACGTCTACTTAGGATAGTAGTGTCGCCCATGTCGACGGTAGTTTTGTATGCTTAGGTTGATTTGGTTCTTCCTTGATTGTTAAGTGTGCAGTATGTGTTGCATAGCTTTTAGGCTTGTGTAAGCAACTATACCAAATTATTAATAACTAATTGCTAAAGTTGTTGGGTTAAACCTATCTCCCTGTATTAGGATTCTTGCTTCTTACCTATGCTATTTCTCTCTTCCCTAACCCTGTAAAGCGGTTAAGCAGATGGCTCAAACTCATGGAAACAACGAGGTCAGTGGAAGTGATAATCAACCCAGTGAGAGTCTCAATGATGGATTAGTTTCCCAATTGCCATTGCAGTTGGACACGCAGAGTTTTAGAGCGTCCTTGACCATCCAGACTCAGTTTATGTATGCAATGATGAAGCAAATGTAGAATATGATCAACCAAGCTAATGTCAACAAAGCATCTTAGGTTGATGTTAGTGATCCGTGTTCATACTCAAGGTTATCATAATTCATAAGAACTCGTCTGCCGATCTTTTCTAGAAATACATCACCAATGGAAGCTGATGATTGGATCAATACCATTGATAGGAAGCTATTCGTCGCTTAGTGTAAAGGTGATGAGAAGGTCATGTATGCTTCTTATCTGTTGGAGGGAATTGCAGCTGAATGGTAGAAGAAATTTTGTGCTGCCCATGACGCCATGCAGAATATCTCTTGGGATGAGTTCGTTGCTGCTTTTTGTCATTCCTTTGCCTCACTAGATGACAGTGTGGTCACAGTGAATTCAGAGAAGAATGCTACCCTTGCACCCTATACCATATCTGAACGTTGTTTTTTGAAGTGTTGTCATCCAAACAAGTCAGAAGATTGTGCATGTGTTCGCTATGGAAAAATAGGACATGCTGCTAAAAGCATGCAATCAATTGCTCTAGCTGTGAAGGAAGTCATTCGCTTGGAGATTGTCCTAATATCACATGTTACCTTTGTGAAGGTCAAGACCATTATTCAGCTCAATGTTCCTTGGATCCAATAGTTACTACCGTGATCTAGAATCAGTGAGAGAATCTTCGAGCTGCAGTTGCTCAAGAACTATCAAAATGAAGAGGAATACAAGTTATAAGTACTAAGTCATTTGAGGAGCTCTAGACACATCACTCCGACCGTGTTAGTCTCCATGAAGAAAGTAATAAGTGGCGATCACTAACAACGTGTTTCTTGTGTGATAAAGAAGGTGATTGGGCTAGGGAGTGCTCTAAGAAATGTTAAGTTGAGATTCGCAAGAAGGACAATATCGATCATACAGTTGCAACCAACGAAGCACAACAGAGGGTATGTATGTGCTACAGATGTCATGAGAAAGTTCATTATTCTAATCAATGCCCACAAAGGAGACAAGCATCTCCTACAGCCGTGGTCATGCCGGAAATTACCTCCATCAAATTCACAACACCAAGAGAAAAAGGTTAAGTTGCAAGAGCAGTCTTCCCGGAGAACCAGTTGAAGAAAAGGCGTATGAGCGAAGACACTACCTCGGAACACAAATGCTCAAGGAAGAGAGTTTGCCCTAAACTCTAGTTTACCAACTGCAAGTCTGGGCATTTTGCTAAGAACTGCCCTTAGAAGAAAGCAACCATGCTGGTTAATTCCAATTTCAACTCCACCCTTGTCAAAGCCCGAGTGCCTACACAAAATTAATGAAGTCTAGAACAATGATTTTACTTTGTGCAACACCATAGCTCTATTTGTATAGAAAGGTGATAGGTTGAGAAATCCATGTAAAGATTCCCTTGTTTAAAGAAATAAAGCAAAGATGTTTAATACGCTGGAGTGTAAAGTTTTGGAATAAAGGCATTATGATAAATGAAGAGTCAGGTGTTTTTTTGCATAATCACCCGGTGTTGATGGTTTGCTTGGAACATGATACATGTGCAATGATGGTTAATTCAGTGGTATTCATCATGAAGCTTGCCAGTCCAGAAGATTTGCCATTGTCAAAAGTACTCAATTGCTGTTTGATTTAACCTAGGATATTTGGAAGTTCAGTTCCTTATAAATAGAGAAAAGTTCCTAGCAAACTTTATTATATCAGTTACTCTGACATTATATGATATCCTTAGAATGGATTGGTTATCCAAAACACAAAGTTGTGATGGATGGTGGTAGAAGAGTTATGTCAGTTGAAAGCGACCACAGTTTGTAATGGTCAGTTGATGGTAAATAGTGTATGGATTGCCAGATTAGAAGATGAGGCAATTGTTGAGAATACCTAATGTGTTTCCTAAGAATCCACTTCGTATGCCATCAAATCAAGAGATCAAGTTTGTGATTAAGTGTAACAGCCCAATTTTCGTTAATCCGGTAAGCGAGGCTTGTCATGTGTCGGAACCCACAAAAAGGATACGGGCCCCACCTGTGTTTACCTGTACTAGTCCCTGGATCAATAGCTAGTACACACAGATCATAACAGTATGGACCATAACCATGCGATAAATAGAAATTGAATTCAGAGTACTGGCCGACATGGCCTATTATTACAAAAGTTGGACCCGTAGGTCATACAAAGAATGAAACATTAAAGCGGCAAATAAACTTGACGGCGAAGTCCAAAACACCACAGCAAAGGCGGAGAAAAGCGTGATCCTAGACATCCGGATGATCCTCCTCTTCAAAGCCTTCATCGCGAGATGTCGAGGCGTGGAATGAGGCACTTGGATAGCTATCTCGATCTCTGATGCGCTTTATGGAATAAGCGACCCAATGAAAAGCGAGGGTGAGTATGAAACATACTCAACAAGTCCGGAAAGAAATGCAGTATGTAGTTGAATTCAAGGGAAGGAATTGGTTAATTTGCCAAAAGCCAAATTTTAAAATTTTATACTAGAATTTTGAAGAGCAGTTTTCAAAGGTATTTTCTTTTAAGAAGTGAGAGTTTCAAACTTTTCAGGACACGGCTTCAACCGTGGAATATCAAAACATAGACCAACTAATGGCATCAACCATGGATTTACTTTAAGAATACTTTTCCACAGCACCAACCGTGGTTTCCTTTTTAAAATCTTTTCCTCGTGGCTCCAACCACGGACTTTTTCCAAAACATTCACAGCTCCAACCATACTTCATTTTATAAAAATCTGATTTTGAAACCAAATAGGGAAAATCTACCATGTGACAACGCCCTTTGTCCACCCTTGACCGTGGGTACGGCTATTCGAATAGTTTGTTTTACTCTGCAGAGTTTGCACGCTTTATCCGCGAGGGATATTTCACTCTTTTTGGTCATACACTTCCTTTGGCATATAACCCCAAGTGAAAATCACAAGGCCATTTCTCTAGATACCTCTTAACTAAGTCACGCCCGCTGAGGTTTCACTGCCAAATGGCTACAACCATAATGGAAGCCCCCTCTTGCGCCTGTAGGACTCCTGTGGCTCCAACCACGCCTACTCCACCGTCTGGCATGCCTTAATCAAGTTTTCACTAGCTACTCGGCCAGGCCCATCCCATACCGGAACCCACGGCCACACTGTTGTATATTGTTTGACAATCACAAGGGATCGGTCCTTAGGGTGACTAAGGTGGTACATACTCACACCCGAGTTTCATGCATTCTGCACCCGCCATGCAACCTTCCACCCTATTCAAGTTTTTAAATACCAAATCTTTTCTTTTATTTTACCAAACTGGCAGCACCAACTGCCCTTCTTAAATAATATTTTCACTCAATCATTTAGAATTTCAAGTAACAAGCCTTCAATTAAACATACAAATAGTATTTTGCATAACTAAGCACTACTATTATACTAAACAAGATGTCAAGCCATTTATATTATAATTAATATTCTAGGGCAGCCAAAGGACAAATGGATTAATATGTAACAAGCATACATATTAACCAGGTATTTAACTACAATCTATCATAAAATATATATATTTGTTTTTAATCAACATAGCATGCAAGTTTGTAAATCTACAAAGCATTTCAAAACATGGATCAACATGCTTCAAGGGAACTTGCAAAAATTTGCTAGGAACTTGCCTTGGTCAGCGAGGAGAGAGTCGTCTTCTTGCGGATCAGCAACGGTGTCGACGTCGACCGCTTCTATCGTACGAAAAACAACGAATAAACACACAGTCGGAAAATACGGAGAATCAAATTAATTCATAATTTCATGAAAACTTCCAGATATATAGTTTAGCATTTTAAAAGATTTATAAAATTTATTTCAACATTTTCGGATGCATATGTTAGGAGATACAAAATTCGTAAGTTTAGATTTTCCGCGAATAATTTAACAGAATAAATTTATTTATAAAATTTCAGAAAAATTATCATGAATAGGTATTAATTTTTACTAATTAACAAAATTTGTTGCATGCAATTTAGAGCTAAAACGTGTTTGCAACAAAAATCACAAATTACTAAAAAATACATGTACAAACTAGATAATTTTTGTTGCTCTGTTCATCACGTGTACTGTAGCATGCATATTCATGTGCGACACAGAGAAGAAGAGAAAGCTTCGGTTTTGGTTTTTGGCGCTCGGTGGAGTGGGATCGAAGCTCAACAACCCATCGTCCGAGGGGCGTATCCACAAATGAACTCATTGGCGGCAAGTGGCGGCAGTGGCAAGGCAGCCGGTGGCGGTGGCGATCACAAAGATGATGAGGGCAGCACGACTTGGTCAAAGGCGGCGCTTGCGACAAGATGATCTGAACGGCGCTTGGCGGCTGATCTGAAGCGGCGGCAGGTGGAGAGAACAAGGCGGCAACAATGGTGGAGGTGGAGCTTCGGTTTTTCTTCACGGTGCGGCAAACAATCGACGTCGCTGTGGGAGTGGCAAAAGAAATATGTAACATCCCGAAATTTGCTTTAACTGTATTTTCATTATTTCGAAATATTTAGGAATGTCTGAAATTTATTTGGAATTTTTGGAATTAATTTGAATTTAAGCTTTATCGAATTAATCATATAAAATAAAAGACCATGCATTTCGCGTGCGTATAAATTCCAAATTTAGTTTAAAATAATAACATCTGAAAAATAAGGATATTTCTTTCAAATACCCTCAAAAACTTGTTTATAGATTTAGTTTGTCGATTTTATAAATAACCGTACAAGTGTCTGATCCACTAAAAGAATTTTTGCAGAAAATCTATATATCGAAAAATCACGAAACCAACTTCGTTAAGTTCCAAGTATTCCCTAGTATTTTAGGGAATTTTTCTAGGATTTTTAGAGCTCTTTTGCTATTTTATCCTAAACGCATCTTGCTCCAATACTATTCAAAATACGAGATTTGATCGGACGAGGACGTGCAGAAATGGAAGGAGTTTATTGCGGGCGTCATTTCCGTTTTCCATTCCCAGCCATCATGCAGCCGTTTCCTCCACCGTCTTGATTCATCACAACTTGATTTCAGCCATTTCCTTCTTTCTTGCCCACAAGAATTAGTGCTGTGATCGTTCCACATGCAAAACGCACGAACATTTGTGTTCCAGCCATTCCTTATTTACTTGCATGCATGAGGTTCAGCCGTTCCTCATATTCTATCAAGCCAATTCCTTTCTTCACGACGTCATGCAAGCCCGTTTTAAGCTATTAGTCGTTTCCTATTGCCTGCACTAACCCGTGTAATGCATGTGTAAAGAGTTTCCAGCCGATTCCTCTCTCTACGCGTATCAAGCTTCCTTCATTCCAGCCGTTTCAATTTACTAGCCATTTCCTTTACCAGCGTGTCGTTTCCTTTCCACCGAACGCATGCATGCACGTTTTCACTACTAGCAACGTACGCATCAACACTTCATCCTTTCCAGCCATTTCCATTTCTCTACTCTTTCCAACATATTCTCATTTCTCTAGCAACACAGTCATCTCCATCTTCTACACTTGCGTAAATCAGCAGCGCCGGCGCACTCTCCGGCCACGCCTCTTTCCGCGCTCGTCGACCTGCGCTGCTGTCGCCGACCGTACTCCGGCGTTCGACCGACCGATCGCCGCCGCCGTTGCCGTCGTCGTCGCTTGGACATTTCTTCCTGCGTCGCCGCCGTCGCTGCTACCGTCGATCGGTATTTCTTCTTTTCTTTTATGCTGCGTCGCCGCCGTTTTCTCTTTCATTGCTAGCCGTATTGGATAATCTTGACTGGAGGTTTGAGTCGAGTCTATGTATCTCACGGCTTGATTAGTTAAGTTAGATTAGATACTAATAAGAGTCCAGAGCTAACTATTGTCAGGATCTGACTTGGATACATTGGATTCCTGAATATATTACTATTCCTTGTTCGGCATGGTTATTGTCTGAAATTGCTAATCAAATTTGTATTGCTAATCCTAGCTAAGGCAGTCCGGCTGCATGCTGGCCTAATTCAGTCTAACTCTTTCTTTTTCCGCGTGATGAGGAGCGGAGTAGACGGCAGTTCCTTCTGGTTTTCACAGAATCTTGTTTACCTTTGTGTTTTTGCCATTCTCATCTTTGCCGATCGCTGCGGATGCCGCCGCCGCTGCCATCGACCGCCGACCACCTGCTTGCTTGCCTGGCCGAATGCACTCGCTGGATATATATGGTCGCTGCTGCTTACATCTTTATTTTTCATGTCCGAAGCCAGAACGGAAGAAAATCAAAGAAACAGAAGAATACGGATATATGGAATGAACAGTGCCATGCATTGGATAGCTAGTTAAAACTTGAACGTGAATTCGTTACCAAATTGCAGATTTTATCTTTTTCACTATAAATTCGTTCTAAGTCCGATTAGTATGCGACAAATTTTGTAAATTAGTAAATATTAATACCTAGCCACAATAATTTTTATAAAATTTTATAAATGAATTTATACTGTTAAAATATTCAAGGAAAGTCCAAACTTGTGAATTTTGTAGCTCTTAAACTATACGTTCAAAAATGTCGAAATAAATTTTATAACTCTTAGAAAATGCTAAACTAATTATCTGGAAGTTTTCATGAAGTTACGAATTAGTTTGATTTGTCGTATTTTTCTGAATGTGTGTTTGTACGTTGTTTTGCGTGTTTATTTGGTTCTTTATCTGTTACGCGTAGACATCGAGCTGTGTGAGGACGCGGATTTCGAGGATCAAGCTCCAGACCAAGACTCGCTACTTTTCGAAGGCAAGTTATGCTTTGACCATATTGCTCCTAAATTTTGAAATGTATTTTGTTTCAAACTATGCATGCTAATTCAACTAAAAATGGTTTAAATATTTTGGGTGAATTAGCTAGTTAACCTAATTGTTATTGCCACCTTGTTAATAATATTTGTATGCCATGATTCTTTTGATAACCTAAGTTTGGTAATATTAGTTGGTTGATAATATTGTGCCAACACGGGAGGCTAGACCGTGCATAGTTGCTTAGCTTTGCATATATCGTGAATAATCTTTTAAAATACAAAGATCAATATTGATTAATGGAATATGCAATGTATTTTGAAATAGTGTGATGTGTTGCCACACGATGATGTTGATATATGGAGGCTGTGTGGTTCCATATGGATGTTGAGTTGTTGTTGGCATGTGTTGCACAATAATCAACTTGGGATGGAAAATAATTTAGATCGGAGCAAGTGGTTGGAGCAAGTGTATGCGGTGGGCCCGAGGCGAGGGGTTTGTGCAAGTCTTGCTCGATCAACCCTAAGGACTTAACCTTGCGAGCCTTTGACCTGAGTCATTCATACAACCACAAGTTCCGGTATGGGACGGACCTAGCTGAGTAAATTGTGAAATCTATTCCTCGGTACTGTCGTGGTGGAGTGAGGCCCAAGTGTTGGGTGGTAAAACTCATAGGCGCAAGAGGGGGGCCCTGGGTGTGGTAACCAGTCCCTCCAGTGTTGAAACCTTAGCGAGGCGATCTTGGGTTTAGACGGACCTTGGAAAGGCTTTATTCTGATCGCTTCGCCTTTGTGGTGTTTGTTGTATCTTGTGGGTAAAGTGTATAACCTCTGCGAGTGTACAAACTATTGAATAGCCGTGTTCACGGTATTGAACATTGCTCGGGATTACTGATCAAGGGGTAGAGTTTTGAAAATAAAATGGGGTGGAAGGCCGTGAGCCAGTGTCAATAGTGAAATTTGATTAAGGACTGTGCGTCCAAAATTTTGTAGAAAACAGTTTGAGAAACTTGTTATAATTATATGGTTTTGACGCTTTCTATCTAGATAAATAATAATTCAAAAATGTTGATGCAAATGCAAAATAGTCAGCTGAGCCATTCCTTTGTACCAAGCCATGCATGTAGTAAATAGATCTGCATTTTGTGCATAACTTGTTGAGTACGGTGTGTACTCACCCTTGCGGACAAACCTACCAGAAGAAGAGACTACGCCTGCCTATGAAGAGGAGTTCGTTGAAGGGCCGGAGAACTAGGGAAGCAAGCTTCAGTCGGGGCGACTGTGGCGATGGATGGGTCATCACGAAGTTTTACTTTCCGCTGCTATTTACTGTTTACTTTGAATAATGTAAGCCCTGTGTGGCAGACTATTGTAAGGTTGACCATAAGGTCGTACACTCGTTTATATAAATGTTTGAAGTACTTTATTTAATATTTCGCTGTGTATGATGTGATATTATACCCTGTTGGTCTGTGTGCACTAGCGCGATCCTGGACTAGTGCAGGATACACAGAGTGTCCGGAATTGCAAATTCGGGGCACGACAAAATACAACCGAGTGCTCATCGTTTTATACACTCCAGGATATTGAAGCGACAGACGTGGCCTCGGGCATCTCGGGAGCCAGCGTCGTTTCATGCAGGAAGAATTTGCATCTTGGCCGGTGTCAGTTACTTGCACGTAGGATGGAACCCAGTGACCGGATTTAATGGCAAGCCTTACGTGCATGTATGGAGAGGAAATACGGCTAGGCATCATTATTAATTAGTGGGGCTTAATCCCTTCTTTGACTGCGCGTGAAATGAGAACTTATAGCACCAGTTGGAAACTCTCGGTCATGTGCTATAATGGCTGCAGCCAGAGCATCATGTACGGAGGAAGAAGAAGCGCCGGATTAGAGCAATACTGAGTGGAGTTAAATGAGATGCCAAGGCTTAGTTTAAGGAGTGGAAACGGCAATGATTAAGGAGCTCAAAAAAATGCTGTAATGGTGGAAGAAAGAGAAAGAGATGGTTTGTCTCTGGACATGCACGGTTGAAGACGATGCTACAGTTCAGTACAGTGCCTTCCATTTTCTTTCGAATTTGAATAGTGTTAAGAAGAGGAAGCGCTTGGAATAAAATAGTAAAATGACTCTAAAAATCCTGGAAAAATTCTCTAAAATACTAGGGAATATTTGGAATTTAATAAACTTGGTTTTGGAATTTTTTGATATATAGATTTTCTGTAAAAATTCTTTTAGTAAATCAGACACTTGTACAAATCTTTATATAATCAACAAACTTTAATTTATGAATCAAGTTTTTGAAAATATTTTAAAAGAACATTCTCATTTTTCAAATGTTTATTATAAACAAGATTTTATTTTATCTTTTTTTTATCTTTTATATATTTTTTTTACAAATACTACATGCGTGATTTTAATTTTTATGAAAAATGAGGATGTTACAAACCTACCCCTTAAGCGGAATCTCAGGCCGAGATTCGATAGAAGCTAGGAAAAATATTTGGGAATTCTCGTGAGGTCCTCTTCACGCCCGGGTAGCCTCCTCTCGGTATGGTTGCTCACTTGCACCTTCTGAATTTGATACTTCTGCTGCGAGTTTTGTGAACGCCTCATCCAAAATCTGTATTGGGTATTCCTTATAAGAAAGATCTTGCTGTAAATCTAACTGTTCTAAGGACATGTGTTCCTCTGGTACTCGAAGATATTTTCTTAGTTGAGACACATGAAATACATCATGCACGCCAGTTAGTTGTGGTGGTAATTCCAACTGATACGCTACCTCGCCTCTTCTGGCCAAAATTTTGAACGGTCCAATATATGTAGGTGCAAGCTTTCCTCTAACCCGAAATCGTTTGATTCCTTTCATTGGTGAAACTTTCAGATACACGAAGTCGCCCTCGGCAAATTTCAGGTCCCGACGTCGATTATCAGCGTAGCTTTTCTGTCGGCTTTGAGCAGCTCTTAATTTTTGCTGGATCGACCTCACTTGTTCTTCTGCCTCCTTGAGTACATCTGGTCCAAACACTTTTCCTTCTCCAGTTTCCTTCCAATAAAGTGGTGTTCGACACTTGCGTCCATATAATGCCTTGAAAGGTGACATCTAAATACTTGATTCATATCCATTGTTGTATGAAAACTCTGCATAAGGCAAACTCTTATCCCAACTTGTCTTGTTTGTCAAAGCGCAGGATCTGAGCATATCTTCTAAAACCTGATTTACCCTTTCGGTCGACCGATACTGTTTTGTGGATGATATCTTTGTCTTTGAAGTTAAGGTTCGTGCCCAATAAACTATGCAACTTTTGCCAAAACTTTGAGGTGAACTGAGTACCTCTATCTGACACAATTTTCTTGCGTACTCCATGCAAACACACTACTTTTGTCATGTACAACTCTGCCAATTTGTCTCCAGTGTAGGTGGTTTTAACAGGAATGAAATGAGCAGATTTAGTCAGACGATCAACTATAACCCAGATTGAATCATTTCTAGATTGAGTCCTTGGTAATCCAGTGATGAAATCCATTCCGACCTCTTCCCATTTCCATTCGGGAATTTTTAACGGTTGTAGTAATCCTGCAGGTCTCTGAAGCTCAGCTTTGACCCGCTGGCAGATATCGCACATAGCAACAAACTCTGCAATTTCTCTCTTCATCTTGGTCCTGTCTGATTCTTTTAAATCCAAATACATTTTGGTACTTCCTGGATGAATTGAGTAGGCGGTCTCATGAGCTTCCTTTAAGATCATTTCCTTGATTTCTTTCTTATTGGGTACAAAAATTCTTTTCCCAAACCATAGGGTACCTTTTTCATCTATTGAAAATCCTGGAGCTTTTCCTTTCTTCATCCTCTCAATAATTTCCAAAACCTCTGCATCTTCTTTCTGAGCTTCTCGAATTTGGTCCTCCAAGGTAGGTTGCAATTCCATCATATTAATGTATCCTTGCTCCACTATCTCCAAATTCATTCTCTTGAATTCTTCATGTAAAGCTGGCTGGCTTTCCTTAACTAATATACTATTACAATAATTCTTCCTATTCAGAGCATCGGCCACTACATTAGCTTTCCCAGGGTGATAATGGATTCCAACATCATAATCCTTTATCAGCTCCAACCATCTTCTTTGCCTCATATTTAAATCTGGTTGAGTGAATATATACTTCAAGCTCTTATGATCAGTGTATATCTCAGTTCGATTCCCGATGAGGTAATGCCTCCAAATTTTCGGGCATGTACCACATTTGCTAACTCCAAATCATGAGTAGGGTAATTTTCCTCGTGAGGCGAAGCGCCTAGATGCATAGGCCACCACTTTACCTTCTTGCATCAACACACAACCTAAACCTTGCTTGAAGCATCACAAAAACCACAAAGTCCTTTTGTATATCGGTAACGCGTCAATCTTTGGAGCAGAGGTTAGTTTCTTCTTGAGCTCTTGGAAACTATCTTCGCACGATCGGGTCCATTCAAACTTCTTTTCTTTCTTTAATAGTTGTGTAAGTGGTTTCGCGATTTTGGAAAAATCTTCTATGAATCTTCTATAATATCCAGCCAAACCAAGAAAACTTCTAATTTGAGTTACTGATTTTGGTTGCTTCCAATCAACTACATCCTTTACTTTACTCGGGTCAACAGCAACTCCTCCAGCTGAAATGACATGGCCCAAGAAAGAGACTTCTTTTATCCAAAACTCGCATTTGCTGAACTTGGCATAAAGCTTATGTTACCTGAGTTTTTCCAAAACTAGACGCAAATGCTTCTCATGTTCTCCTTCATCTTTGGAGTATATTAGAATATTATCGATGAAGATAACTACGAATTTGTCCAAAAATTCCATGAACACCTTGTTCATCAAATGCATAAAATAGGCTGGTGCATTGGTCAATCCGAAGGACATCACGGTGAACTCGTAAAGTCCATACCGAGTGGTGAAGGCAGTCTTAGGAATATCTTCCTTCTTGATTTTAATATGATGGTACCCTAATCTTAAATCTATTTTTGAGAAAACACAAGCTCCCTTGAGTTGGTCAAATAGATCATCGATCCTTGGCAATGGGAACTTGTTTTTGATTGTCACTTTATTCAAAGATCTATAATCTATACACATTCTCAGGGTATTATCCTTCTTTTTCACAAATATAACTAGAGCTCCCCAAGGTGATGAACTAGGGTGAATGAAGCATTTCTTTTGTAATTCTTCAACTTGCTTCTTTAATTCCATTAATAGGTTAGCAGACAACCGATAGGGTCTCTGATGGATTGGGGTTGTGCCAGGAACTAAGTTAATAACAAACTCTATATCTCGATCTGGTGGCATGCCTGGCAAGTCATCAGGAAAGACATCCAGATATTCTTTTGCTACTGGTACTGATTCCAAAGTTATTTCCTTTAATTGATTCAACAGACTGGTTGGCCTTGAGGCAAGGTCAGATAAGAAGCATACTTGGGCTCCATCTTTATTGACAAGAGATATGGTATGGTTGGCACAATTAATTTGTCCTTCATGTTTGGTTAACAGTCCATACCAAGTATTACATCTATTCCCTGGGAATCTAATAGGATAAGGTTTGCTAGAAACTTCACCCCATTAATTTCTATTACTAGCTTGGGACATACCTTTCTAGTCATCATCTCTTTTCCCGGGGATTTTACTATCATAGGGTTCTTTAGGTTCAATGTATCCCAATGGTTCCTTTCCACAAAACCCTTGGATATGAATAAATGAGATGCACCAGAATCAAACAAAATTGTAGCAGGTACAGAGTTTACGAGAAACGTACCCATCGCTACATTCTGAGCTTCTTGTGCCTCTTTAGCTGAGATATGGTTCACATGGCTCCTTAGGCTCAATTTGGGGTTACGGGAGTCGAGGGTTACCATGACCACGACTTGGTGTAGGGCGAAGCGATCCCGAGTTGAATGGGCTGGAGCTATGTTTGAGCGCCTTTGAGGACACTTGGTTGCATAATGTCCCATTTGATGACAATTGAAGAACTGCACATTTGCTATATTGTTAGTTTTTTTGGTGAGTGGCTGGTTTTGACGGGTGTCTGTTTGTGTCGGACGGGTCTGAGACATCATGGTCCTCTGCACTTGCGGAACCGGCGACTTGCTAGCTTGAAACTGTCTAAACCTTGGCCTAGACCCACTGGCTACATGTTGACCTTGAATTGCTAGCTTTCTCTTACGATTCTCGTTTCGCTGACGCTGTATGTCCTCTTGAGCCAGAGCTTTGTTCACTAGTTGTTGGAAAGTGGCATAATCATTGGAAGCCAGTAAAGCCTTGATCTCCGGGTCCATCCCTTCCATGAATTTCCAAATCTTGTCGGCCTCATTGGCTACTTCAGTTGGAGCATATCGAGCCAATTGGTTGAACTTATGCAAATAGTCAGTCATGGTCATATTACCCTGTTGGAGCCTATGGAATTCTCGCCTCTTCATTTCCATAACTTCTTTGGGAATATGAGCATCCCTAAAAGCCTGAACAAATTCTTCCCAGGTAATGGCAGGTGCATTTGGATGGGAAGCACAGAAATTCTCCCACTAGGCGGCGGCACTACCCTGTAGTTGATGTCCAGCGAAGTTGACACTTTCATAGTCATCACATTGAGCTAATGTCAGCTTCCGGTCCATTTCTTTGATCCAATCATTTGCGACTAGTGGACAATGGACCCCGCAAAGGTGGAAGGTCTTGTGCGCATAAACTCTCCGAACTTGGATTGCGGCTGGTGAGGTTGGGCTTGATTATTGAAGTTATTGGCTATGCCTTGAAGTACTTGAAGATGCATAGTCAGTAGTTGTTGGATACTTGGCTCTCCAACAGGGGAAGGAATTTGTACTGGGTTCCGTTGTCCGAGTGGTGATTGATTGTTGGCAGGGTGTTGAGTTTGCCCATGACCTCTGCCACGACCAATACCGCTGCTACCAGCTCCAACATCACCATGACCTCTGCTACGTGTATTCACCATCTGGAATTGAGAATGGGAAAAACACAAGGAAAGAGAGAAAAACAAAGTTAAGAAAACAGAGGAAATAAACAATCATCCCACAATCATGACAAAGACTAAACCACAGAAAAAAAACACCAACTGAAATCTTATATAAAATAAAAGTTCTTGATAAGATAGCTGTATCACAAGCGCATAGAGCACGATACAGTCCATCACATTCTTTATTACACGTTCTAATCGTGGACAAAAGATGGACATTACTGGCCAAGACTAACTACTCCCTTCACCTTCCTCGAAGACGCGAAGGGAAGGGTCCTTTTCACTCCTGCTGCGGGATGCACTAAAATTCCGGGAAGGTCCTGGCTCTCTGGAGCGATCCACGAATCCCAAGGAAGTCCCCAGGGCGGCTTGCGGCCTTACAGACTTGCGCGGTCCTTCTTATCAATGGACCACGGCGACGCTTGACCTGCGGGGCATCTGGGGTCAAACCTCGAGGCGGAAGCTCCTCTCCAGCAAGGACTGGAAGCGGCGCTACAGGCTGTGCCTCTTGCACAGGGGCTGGTGGAAGTGGAACTGCTGCCCGCTAAGCTTCCTTAAGCTGACGGTTTTCCTCCCTTGCTGCAGCTAACTCCCTACGCACGTCCTGGAGCTCTTTGCCTCTGCAGAGTTTAAACTACTCGAATAGCCGCGTCCATGGTTAAGGACGATCGCTTGAATTGTCAGTCACTAGGCGAGTATTAAGAACTTGATAGGAATGGGAAAAAGACACGAGTATTGGAGTACTTGTGTGTGTAATCGAGCATGAGCGATGGAACTCATGGTTCGGAGAATGCTTGAAGGCATGATATAAATGTGATTATGATGATGTTTTATAATATATTAGATTTTCCAAATGTTTACTAAATACAATTTGTCAATCTACACCTGTTTATGCTTTATCCCAAATATTGCTTTATGCTGAAATTGCCATTTTGCCTCCCTTGATGTAGCAACCACATGTAGTTAGAACTCAGCATGCAACTTATATTACTGTGCGAGTACACTCTTTGTACTCAACCGGATTGTCCACTTGCTGCAGGTGAGGATGAGGCACTGCCCGGGGACTTTTACTGGGCAGATTTCGACAATTCTAACGTTTAGTCGCCGTTCTTTCCCCAGTTGGTTGCCTGAGGGTTCGGGGGCATGCTATGCTGGCCCTTTTGTTATTCATCTTACGAATTCCGCTGCTACTTGGTGTAATAACTCTAAATATGTCGTTATGGATAGTAGTCCTACTTTTGGAATGTAATAACGTTTATGCTTTCAATAAATAGGTATGTGTTGTGATGTCAACTGTTGGATGAGAATGCTCGTGTTGGCGAACTCTCTTGGGACCAATACGGGTATATTCGCGGAACGCTCGAGTTTCCCTTGATTCACTTAAGATGTACCACGCGTTTGGGTGAATCAGTGGAGTCCCGGGGACGGTTCCCCACAGGCTTGGTATCATAGCCATACTGACTGTAGGTTAGAACGGGCATGCTACGACTAGTTAGAGGATGCTTTGAGTCAAAAACTATTTTGATATCAAATAATTTCAGAACTGATAACATTGCGCAATTCCTTTATTTCTTACCCCTCTTAGTTCTATATCTCATCTTTATGTTCATTTGATTGTGTTAGTAAGTTTCTAACTCCTCTCATCCTTTTCAACGTGACAGATGAATTTTGGGCCATTGGTTTTAGTCACCCGTGTTGAAGATGTGGAGGGCTATCCTTCCCTCCTAAGGGATATGCTGTGGAGGGCTAATTTCACTTATGCACCGGAGTACGCGGTTTATGGTCGTGCTATAGGACCCGGATTGAGGACATACACCGCCACAGTTCACATCATCGCTAGGATGGTGACGGAGAGCATCCCCTATCACTTCCAAGCGAGGGGGCATCCGTAGGAATGGCTATCCAAGAGGTGGCGTATGTTGCCATGTGCCATCTCCGTCATGACTTATGGGAGCTGACTTTACCTCCGTATCAATATTTCCCGCAACGAGGACCGACGGATGAAGTCAACAGTGTTGCTGAAATCGAGATAGGAGAAGACCCTTCTATTCGACAGTTGTCGGGCTTGGTCCGTGCCTTGGACCGGGCTCATCGTTGCGTTGTCCATGAGCTATGGGAGACTCGTGCCCGTCTTCACGCGGCACAAGGGCACCTTCACCAATTTGTCCAGATTAACTTGGTGCCACGGGACCTACTGTATGGGCGCAACTCCACGATGCCACACGATGCAGCCCCACCCGCCTTCCAGTTTCCACATGTGCCGGGGATAGAGACCCAAGACGTTGTGTGCAACAACGCGCGCATCAATTCGGGAAATGTGATGCGTCGGCGTGTCCAGGAGTCTCCAGGGGTACCTAGGTTCTATATAGGATCACCACAGCGTCTCACTAAACCCTTGGACCCCGAAGACACCGGATCACTAGGATACCATCTTTTGGATGTGTTTCCCCAAGGATTCCTTAGAGACATTTGAGCTGTCCTGGTAAAGCTCATCGTGGAGGGCAAGTAGAGATGAGCTGAACTGATTTAATTGATGTAATAGGCTACCTTATGAACCTATGCTAGCTATTATATTTGGACTTGTCACCCCTAGTAGTCCTCTTGAACTATGGGTTATGAACTTGTGCTAATGTATCGGAATCTTGTTATTTGCTTTCATAGGTGATGTTGTGGCTTGAGAGCTTTCTTATTTTGATATCTTTTGGATTTGGTACATGTTTTCTTGCTGCATACACGTAGGGTTTAAATTTGTGTGACTTGCTGTCCAGATATTCTAGTTCGGCATTGTTGTGGCTCTTCTGCTACTTGTTGCTAACATGGTTTTGGCAACAGATGGTGGGAGTCACCACTCGTTCCCAAGCTCAGCGTGAGGTGAAGCCGCAATCCACCAGCTCCCAAGCAACTGAGGATCCAACTCAGGGGGTCACTCCTGACCATCCGGAGTCCTCGCATCGCCAGAATCAGCACCACCCTCGCGTGGAGGAGGAACTTCCACCCCCTCCGACGATGGCCCAAGTTCTCGCTCTGATTGAGCAAAACCAGTAAGATCAAACTTTGATCCTGTAGCAGATCGCCCGTAACATGGCCTTTGCCCCAGCCCCTTTTCGAGGAGCCGAGGGGGCAGGACATCACGCGGCTAGCGGACTCGGCGAGTTTCTTCACACGAAGCCGCCATCATTCTCCCGTGCTGCGGATCCACTCGAGGCCGACGATTGGCTTCAGACGATTGAGCGCAAGCTGGCCATCGCTCAATGCCCGGATCATGAGAAGGTCCTCTTCTCTTCGCGTCAACTCGATGGTGCGACATGCGCATGGTGGGACAATTTTACCGCCATGCAGCCCGCCGATCATGTTATCACCTGGGCGGAGTTTCGCGCGGCTTTCCACGAGGCTCATGTTCCCGCGGGTGTTATGGCAAGGAAGAAGCATGAATTTCTCGCATTGAAGCAAGGTGGCAAGACCGTCATGGATTATCTTCACGAGTTCAACTATTTGGCTCGTTATGCCCCGAATGAAGTCTCCACCGATGAGCGCAAGCAAGAGCACTTCATGAAGGGACTTTCGGAGGAGTTGCAGCTAGAGCTCGCTGCTCATGACTTCCGAAATTTCCAGCACTTGGTCCACAAGGCCATAGTGGTAGAAGAGAAGTGGGGAAAATTGGAGGATTCGCGCAAGCGCAAGCGAGCTGCACAAAATTCAGCAAGCGGCAACTTGCAGCCACCGCGCATGGTGCGCCCATCACTCCCGAACTATCAAGCTCTGGCACCGCCGAGACCTCCAACATTCATTGCTCGCCCACCGCAGCCAAGTCTTCCACCAACTGTAGGTGGAAATCAGCAAGGAGCCAACACTCAAGCTCGCCCAATTCTTGTTTGCTTCCAGTGCAAACAGCCAGGGCACTTTGCACGTCAATGCATGCAAAAGAACCAAGCAATGTCGGGGATTCGACCCACTATTGCACTGGTGGCAGCAGCACCTTCACCTCGACCAACGCCTCCAAGAACCATGCCAACCCCACCACGTGGTCGCATCAACCATGTGACTGCTGAAGAAGCTCAGAACGCACCGGAGGTGGTGTTGGGTACTCTTTCCATCAACTCACACCCGACTACCGTATTATTCGATTCTGGAGCATCTCATTCATTTATTAAAGAGAAGTTTGCTAGGCATCATGAGTTCCCTATACAACTTATGCATCCACCACTTCTCATTAAAACCCCGGGATTGGAATTAAGGACCGATCGAGTCTGCCGAGAAGTAAAGATTGAAGTTAATGGGGTAGAGTTCCTAGCTGATTTGATAATGATTAAAACGGAAGGAATTGAAGTTATTCTTGGGATGGATTGGCTATCCAAGCACCAAGGATGCATCAATTGTGCAAGCAGATCTATTTCACTTACCAACGCATGCGGCAAACAAGTCATGTTTGCATCAAGTCCAGATTATGCTCACCTCTATACTTTGAAGGGTGAGCCATTCCTTGGAATAAGTAGTATTCCAGTGGTGTGTGATTACTCAGACATATTTCCGAAAGAGTTGCCGGGGATGCCACCTGACCGGGAGGTTGAGTTCGTCATTGAGCTTCTACCCGGAACGGCCCCGATATCAAAGCGACCTTACCGTATGCCTCCAAATAAGTTGATCGAGTTAAAGAAACAACTTACGGAGCTACAAGAGAAGGGCTTCATTCGACCGAGCTCCTCATCTTGGGGATGATAGCTTGCGGATGTTGATTACCGCCCATTGAATGAGGTCACGGTCAAGAACAAGTATCCACTTCCGCGGATCGATGATTTGTTCGACCAAATAACGGGAGCCAGTATCTTCTCCAAGATTGACTTGAGATTAGGCTACCATCAAATCAAGATCAGATCGGGAGACATTCCAAAAACGGTATTCTCCACCCGTTATGGTCTATATGAGTATACTGTCATGTCCTTCGGTTTGACCAATGCACCGGCATATTTCATGAGCCTTATGAATTCGGTTTTCATGGAATATCTCGACAAGTTCGTCGTCATCTTCATCGATGATATTCTTATTTATTCCAAGTCTAAAGAGGAGCATGAAGTGCACCTTCAGAAAGTCCTGGAAAAGCTGCGAGAGCACCAACTCTACGCAAAATTCAGCAAGTGTGAATTATGGTTAAAGGAGGTTGCCTTCTTGGGCCATGTGCTATCGGAAGGTGGAGTTGCGGTTGACCCCAGCAAGATACAGATGGTACTTGATTGGGAGCAACCTAAGAACATCACGGAGGTTCGAAGTTTTCTCGGGTTCGCAGGTTATTACCGCCAGTTCGTGGAGAACTTCTCCAAAATCGTGAAACCACTGACCGAACTTTTGAAGAAGGAGAATAAGTTTGTATGGTCAGCAGAGTGTGAGGCAAGCTTTCAATTGTTGAAGGTTCGCTTAACCACTGCACCCATCTTAGTCCTGCCGGATATCCATAAGGGCTTCGACATATATTGCGATGCATCCCGCCTCGGACTGGGTTGTGTACTTATGCAAGGAGGCCGAGTTGTGGCGTATGCATCGAGGCAGTTAAGACCTCATGAGATGAATTACCCTACCCATGACTTAGAGCTGGTAGCGGTTGTGCATGCTCTAAAAATCTGGCGACATTACCTCATCGGTAATCGTTGTGAAATCTATACCGATCATAAGAGCCTGAAGTATATCTTTACTCAAGCCGATCTGAACTTGAGGCAAAGGAGGTGGCTTGAACTGATCAACGAATATGATATGGGACTCCATTATCATCCTGGAAAGGCCAATGTTGTTGCCAATGCTTTGAGCCGAAAATCTCAATGCAACCGCCTTTCGGCAGAACCGGAATCGGAAGCCATGTGCGCTGAGTTTCGAAAGCTCAATCTAGAAGTGGTTAAGGGGGGATTTCTTGCTGTCGTGGAAGTCAAATCTAATCTCTTGGACCAAATCAAAGAGGCTCAAAAGACAGACAAGGGCATGGCACTCATCCGAGCCCGCATTAAGCAAGGCAAGGCCAATTGCTTCACCGAGGACTCACAAGGTGTCTTGTGGTTCGACAAACGGCTAGTGGTGCCAAATTGTAAGGAATTGAAGGCACTAATTCTTGATGAGGCTCATAATTCCACATTCTCTATTCATCCCGGGAGTACAAAAATGTATCAAGATCTTAAGCCAAGGCTTTGGTCACTACACCACGTCCTAGATTTAGAGGCAGGCAATTTGTCGGTAAAACTTGACTTTCATAGTCAAATGGTATGTCGGTAAAAGTGCGTGGCAGAGGCGTGCCGCTAATGCCCCCAAACAAGGACATTTAAATGCATCGGTAATACTACGACATATAGCAACACGCTTGCGTGTCGGTAATTTTATATCTATAGTCGATAAATGCGTCGCTAATACTAGACCATAAGCGCATATCGCGGGAGACTCGAAAAAAATTTCACGTCTTGCCGCGAGATGGGAGAAATTTTGGGACTTAACCTTTTATCACTGCAACCCTAAACACACGCATCTCCTAAACACACATATCAATACCTATCAGGGAAGTTCCATGAGTCTATTGGTATAACTACCATTGCCCCACAATATAGCAAAGTTTAATGAACATACGCATGCAGTAAAACATTTAATAAAAACATTTGTAAAACTGGGATCAACATGGTCAAAGGGGGTGCTTGCCTTGCTCATTGACTTCAGTCGCGAAGTTAGAGTCGATTGCTGCAGGCTCTGGAACGTCGGAGTCTACGTGTAGATCGATGAAAATAGAGCAAATAGCAACTTTTAAATAGGACAAAAAGAAATCAAATAGAAATCTACTACACAGAACATGTGTGATTTTGGGTTTAGAGTTTCTTGATTGTATGTGCTTTATTACTGAATTCAAGATGCAAAAATTATTTGAATTAAATTAAGACATAAATCATCATATGGTAAGTTTTGTGCATCCGATGTTTGTCTAAATGTTTTTATTTGAATTAATTTAGAGAAATGAAATGTTTATCTTTTACTGTTTTCTAGATGCATTTTACTTTTGTTTTTGAACCTAGTTCATATATAGATATTTATTCATTTATATATTTTTTTCTTATCTTATCATTTATGTTTATTCTTAATATTATATGTTTGTTTTAGTTTATTTTATCTCTTTTTTTTCAGCCTGGTTTTCTTTTAGCCCAGCCGGCCCGACCGATCCCCCTAACCCTAAATCTACCGCATCCCTTGTAATACTGCGGGTTTTCCCCCGAGTCTGAGGACTTCTATTCCAGGTGGTTGGAGGGCCTGGTTGTGTTTTGTGAGGGTTCTAGGGTTGAGTGTGGGAGAGAATTTTGTTGCCTTTTCCTATTTTCTCCCACCTAACCTTATCTTTTCCCCTACCCTCTTCTTTTCTCCTCCCTCCACCCTCTTCTTTCCTTCCCCTCCCTCCCGTGCGCCTGGCTTCTCCTCCTGGTGCCCTGCTCCCCTCCCCAGGTGATGTCGCCGCTCCCCTGGCTCCTCCTCCCAGCTCGGCGTGCTCTCCTCCTCGGTCGGCGTTCCTCATAGCGAGCCCCACTGGCCCTCTCTGATCTCGCCGAGGCTGGTCGAGCTGCGGCCCTAGCTGGTGCCCCTGGAGCCCTAGCCGAGCCGCCCCTGCCCCTCCTCTTCCTGGCCGGTGCGGCACCCCCTGGCCGGCGGTGCCCTCCTGGCTCGGCGCCCCTCTTCCCCCTGCTGGAAAGCTGTCGTGCCCCAAATTTACAAATTCGGACACTCTGTGTATTCTGCACTAGTCCAGGATCGCGCTAGTGCACACAGGCTAAACAGGGTATAATATCACATCATACACAATGAATATTAAATAAAGTACTTCAAACATTTATATAAGCGAGTGTACGACCTTATGGTCATCTTTACAATAGTTATGCCACGCAGGGCTTACAATTATCGAATAACAAAAGTTCAACAATGAATAAATTAAATCTTCGTGGTGCTCCATCTTCTTCCACAGCATACGACCGAGGCTTGCTTCCCTAGTTCTCCGGCCCTTCAACGAACTCCTCTTCATAAGCTGGCGAAGTCTCTTCTTCTGGTAAGTTTGTCCGCAAGGGTGAGTACACACCGTACTCAACAAGTTATGCACAATATGCAGATCTATTTACTATATGCAAGGCTTATTACAAAGGAATGGCTCTACTGGTTATTTTGCTTTGCATCAATATTTTTAAGTAATATCTAATTAGATTGAAAGTATCAAACCATATAACCATTATATATAACTCAAGTTGTTTATTTTCACAATATTTTGGACACAGGTCCTAGACAACTTCATTTCACAATTTTGGTACCTGACCAACCACCCCATTTTATTTTTAGAACACTACCCCTTGACTGTAATCTCCGAGCATTGTCCATTACCGTGGACTCCTCTATTCGAACAGTTTTAACACTCTGCAGAGGTTGTACACTTTACCCACAAGATACAGTCACACACCACAAAGGCGATTAACCGTAACAAAGCTTTTCAGAAACTTCTATCTTAGCCCAAGAACCTCTCCGTGTTGCCTTCACTATCACTTCCCTCACTCAGAGCCGAAGTATAGGACAGACGAACACCGTTGGATAGGGTACCAAGCCGAAGCACAGGCACGCTCCCCCGTACAGTTACCCCCGTGTAATTGCCACCCCGAGGTATCAAAGGTAAGACATCAGAATCCTACTAAACAAGGTCTTCCCATTCAGACATGTGGTTGTACAAGAGACTTAGGTCAAAGGCTTGCAAGGTAAGGTCCTTAACTGACCAAGGCAAGACTTCCTTCTCTCAAATTGGCACACAGCCCTCACAACACTCAACCCACCCCACAGTTGCCACACAGGCCCACCTGGCATGAAGCCTCGGTCCACTTGCCCCAGTCTAAATCAATTCCACCCCAAGTTGTTAACAGTGCAACACATGCTCATATTCATCTTTCATGTAGAACCACACAGGTCTCTACATTCCAAGGTTAATACCAACATCATTCCACATTTCATGAAAAAGCATTCACTATTCTTAGTCAGTGTTGATTTTGTAATCCAAATAGAATGGTTCACGTACATGCATGGCTAAGTAACTATTCACGGTCTAGCCTCCCGTGTTGGCACAATATCATCAACCAACTAATATTACCAAACTAGGGTTATCAAAGGAATCATGGCATACAAATAATATTAACAAGGTGGCAATAACAATTAGGTTAACTAGCTAATTCACCCAAAATATTTAAACCATTTTTAGTTGAATTAGCATGCATAGTTTAAAACAAAATACATTTCAAAATTTAGGAGCAACATGGTCAAAGCATAACTTGCCTTCGAAAAGCAGCGAGTCTTGGTCTGGAGCTTGATCCTCGAAATCCGCGTTCTCACACAGCTCAACGTCTACGCATAACAGACAAAGAACCAAATAAACATGTAAAACAACATACAAACACACATTCGGAAAAATACTACAAATCAAACTAACTCGTAACTTCATGAAAACTTCCAGATAATTAGTTTAGCATTTCCTAAGATGTATAAAATTTATTTCAGCATTTTTGAACATATAGTTTAAGAGCTACAAAATTCATAAGTTTGGACTTTCCTTGAATATTTTAACAGTATAAATTCATTTATAAAATTTCATAAAAATTACTGTGACTAGGTATTAGTATTTACTAATTTAAAAAATTTGTCGCATACTAATCGGACTTAGAACGAATTTGTAGCGAAAAAGACAAAATCCGTAATTTAGTTACAAATTTACGTACAAAATTTATCTAGCCATGCATGGCACTGTTCATAGTGTATACGCATATACTTCTTCCAATTTTCTTCGGTTTTCTTAATTTGGTTCCGGTTCTTCTGCTTCTAGCCGCATACGAGAGAAAGATTTGGCTACGGGAATGAAAACGCATGGCCGAGCAGATGACCAAGTAAGCGGCACGGGACCGACGGCGCGCATCAGCGATGGCGATGGCGGCGGCGGCGACGCATGTAGAATGCTAATCCCAGGGATATTCGGCATCACTTGCAGTGCAGCGCTTTCGACATCATGAGGACTAAACCAGAAAACAACTAATCCTATCTCTCTAGCCATGCATGCAAACACACTAAGGCTACAAGCTAACATGCACAAGCTGCCGCACGTAACTCTCGATCACTTAGTTCCTATGTGCAACTACATGCAAACACAAATAACTGACTACTTCCCGATCTAATACAAAACGCACTCACGTGCCTAGACTGGCCATGCACCAATACACATGTCAAGATTAATTCCAACAGATACACCTGAATCGTAATCCAATATCTGAGTTAGAACACGCGTGAAGAAGAATAATGGTTACCAAGCGAGGCCGCCGGACGACAATGACGGCAGACGGCGCAGGCGACGCAGAAGGAGACAAGACCGAAGAGTGCGCCGGCGTCGATGCTAACGGCGACAAGGAACAAAGGACTGCTGCAGCGTGTTCCTGGAAGCGTTTGGCAATGATAGATTTAAAGAAGGCTAAAGACAACACATCAGAATGGTGTTTGACAGGAGAGAACTCACCCTGCCGAAACAACTGCACGAAGAAGATGAAACTGACGAGGTTCGCACAGGAGGAAAAGAGATCGGTGAAAATGCAAGTAGGCTAAAGAAGCAAGGCAGTTCAGAAACAGCTGAAGGAATAAAGGAAAGGTAGTGACGTTTGATTAAGGAATTAACACACATGCATACATACGCTTGCATGGATCGCTAGGAGGAGAACGGTTGGAAAGGAAATGAATAACCGGCTGGAAATGAGCAGGCATTTTCTAGGAATAATAGCGTTGCTAGATCAGGCGTACAGGAATGGAGAAACGCTGCGTGTTAGAGAAATGAAAACGTATATGCGTTGCTAGAAACTGAAAATTAAAAAGAAAAACGATGTCACTTCATTTCCTCGCGTTTATGAACAAACTAGTGGGAGATTTAATGAGGGCATGGCTGTGGATTGAAGAGGAGGCGATTTGGATCTCAATTATGATTTTTAGTAAATTTTTGGTGATTTATTGGAGGTGATCTCAAAGGTTTCCGTGCCTTCTAATGGAGGAGAGAGAGTTCCATGCTTCGGCTGGAAAACGAATATGAACAGTGTATGGCTTGGTGAGTAATCGTAATTATGGAATTTGAATAGTGACGAAAAGGAAAAGACAATTGAGATAAAATAGCAAAAAGGTTCTACAAATCTTGGAAAAATTCTCTAAAATATTATGGAATGTTTGGAACCTAGCGAAGTTGGCTTCGTGATTTTTCGATGTATAGATTTTCTGCAAAAATTCTTTTAGTGGATCAGACACTTGTACAGCTATTTATAAAATCGACAAACTAAATCTATAAACAAGTATTTGAAGGTATTTGAAAGAAATATCCATATTTTTCAGATGTTATTATTTTAAACTAAATTTGAAATTTATGCGCATGCGAAATGCATGATCGTTATTTTATACAATTAATCCGATAAAGCTTAGATTCAAATAAATTCCAAAAATTCCAAATAAACTTCAGATATTCCTAAATAATTCAGAATAACGTTAATACAGTCAGGAGAACTGAATCAAAACATTGCGACCGTACTATATATATACTCACATGAGGAGGCAACGGAAACTAGTATATATATATACACCTGTTCGTCCTAAACTCAGCCTAATAACATGTGTCCTAATATATTCGTATACATGCATATGGAAAATTATACTTGTGAACCGGCCGAACATATACATGCTGATCAGCCGAATATTTCTACACGTAGAAACTGATGCATGCGAACAGATCGACTAACTTATGTACGTTTTCATGCGTCCCAAATACTGTAGATATACATGTACATGGATATCATATACATGCACTAACACACCTAGATACAGGAACAAATTCCCACATATGAGATCAGTCGATCGAAATAGAGCGCGCGCGCGAAGGAGAATAGAGGGTACCGGCGGCCAGGCGACGACGTCTCGGCAGGCGGCGCCCGGCGACGCAGGAAGAGGCGAAACCAGAGGATGTGCCGGCGTTGCTAGCTCACGCAAGTGTAGAAGATGGAGACTGTGTTGCTAGAGAAATGAGAATGTGTTGGGAAGAATGGAGAAATGGAAGAAGGAACATCATGCGTAGGAAATGGAAACGACTGGAGGATGTTGAACGTTAACTAGAAATGAACGGGCATCCATGCCTTAGCTAGCGTTAATTAACAACAAATGAGAAGAAACATTCAGGCGTTGCTAAAAAGAATGGAAACGGCTGGAAGCTCTTTACTCGTTGCATGGTTTACTAGAGAAATGAGAAACGTGCAGGCAGAGAAATGGCTAGGAAAAGAAAATGTATACAGGAAAATGAATGCAAGCAGCTGGAACGAATGAAGGAAAGACTTGAAATGGCTGGAAGAATTCATGTGCGTGTGGAGTACTGAATCATGATGTTTTTAATGGAGACGACATCCATGCACAACATCCAAGCATTCACGAATTTAAATAAGACTGATACAAACACGTTTAGGATGAAATAGCATAAAGGTTCTAGAGATCTTGAAAAATTCCTCTAAAATACTAGGAAATATTTGGAACTTATCGAAGTTGGTTTGGTGATTTTTCGATATATAGTTTTTCTGTAAGAATTCTTTTAGCTAATCAGACACTTGTACCGATTCTGATAAAATCGACAAACTTAATTATAATCTAGTTTTTTTAAAAAATTAAATGGAACATTCTTATTTTTCAAATATTATCATTTTAAACTTAATTTGGAATTTATGCGCACGCGACATGCATGATCTTTATTTTATATGATTAATTCGATAAAGCTTAGATTCAAATTAATTTCAAAAATTCCAAATAAATTATAGACATTTCCAAAATTTTTTTTGAAATAACGTAAATACCGTTAAAGCAAATTTCGGGATGTTATAAACCTCCCCCCCTTAACAGAATCTCGTCCCCGAGATTCAGGGCTGGCTAGAGAAGAGGTTTGGAAACTCTTTCTTCAGATCTTCCTCACGCTCCCAAGTTGCTTCGATTTCTGTGTGGTTGCTCCATTGAAATCTGCAGAAACGAATGGATTTGTTTCTTGTTTCCCGTTCAGCTGTGTCTAAGATCTTGATGGGGTATTCCTTGTAGGTTAGATCTTCTTGTAGCTCGATCTCTTCCAGAGGTGTCTGCTCTGTTGGTACTCGAAGGCACTTCTTCAACTGAGATACATGGAATACGTCGTGCACTCCTGCCAAAGATTGCGGCAATTCTAATTGATATGCGACTTCACCTCTGCGGCTCAAGATTTTGAATGGACCCACGTATCTTGGGGCAAGTTTTCCTTTAGTGTGGAACCTCTTAACTCCTTTGAGCGGCGTGACTTTGAGATAGACATAATCTTCTGGCTCAAAGCTCAACTCGCGACGTCGATTGTCAGTGTAACTCTTTTGCCTTGATTGTGCAGTCTTCAGTCTTTCTCTAATCAGAGCAATCTTTGCTTCTGCATCTACGAGTATGTCTGGTCCAAAGACTTGACGTTCTCCTGTCTCATTCCAATTTAATGGTGTTCGACATAAATGACCATATAAAGCTTCAAATGGAGACATCTTCAAACTAGCTTGATAACTATTGTTGTAGCTAAATTCTGCATATGGCAAGCATTTGTCCCATGAGGTTGCATATGACAAAGCACAAGCTCTTAACATATCCTCAAGTATCTGATTTACTCTTTCAGTCTGACCATCGATCTGCGGATGATATGCCGTACTGAAATTCAGATGGGTGCCCATTGTTGTATGCAGCTTATCCCAAAATCTTGAGGTAAATTGAGTACCTCGATCCGATACTATCTTCTTTGGTACACCATGCAAGCACACAATTCTGGCCATATATAGCTCAGCTAGGCGATCTCCGGAGTAAGTGGTTTTCACCGGAATAAAATGAGCCACTCCCATATTGAATCAAAACCTTGCTGAATTCTTGGTAAACTGGTAATGAAATCCATACCGATTTCCTCCCACTTCCACTCAGGTACTTTCAGAGGTTGCAACAGTCCCGCTGGCCTCTGATGCATTGCCTTTACTCTTTGACAGATGTCGCACAGAGCAACATGTTCAGCAACTTCTCTCTTCATATTTGGCCACCAGAATCTCACCTTGAGATCTTGGTACATTTTTGCACTTCTGGGGTGAATTGAATACTTGGAATCATGAGCTTCCTCCAGAATTAATTGCTTCAGTTCTGGCTTATGAGGTACGCAAATTCGATTCTTCATCCATAGAGTACCCTGCTCATCTACTCTGAAGTCTTTGGCTAAGCCTTCATCCATTTTGGTCTTGATTCTATTGATCTTGTCATCACTTTTCTGGGCTTCTCTAATTTGTTCTTCTAGTGTCGGCTTTACCTCGACGGTAGATAGAAATCCTTTCGGTACAATTTCTAACTTTAGCTTCTGAAATTCTTTACACAGGTCAGGTTGATTCTCTGCAACTATCATGTTCAGGCTGTGACTTTTCCGACTCAAAGCATCAGCTACCACATTAGCTTTTCCAGGATGGTAGTGGATTCCGATGTTATAATCCTTGATTAATTCCAACCACCTCCTTTGTCTCATATTCAGGTCTGATTGGGTGAATATATACTTTAGACTTTTGTGGTCAAGATATATTTCACATCGGTTCCGATGAGATAGTGGCGCCATATTTTAAGGCGTGCACTCTGCCAGACTAATTCTGTGTCATGAGTTGGGTAATTCTGCTCATGTGGCCTTAGCTGCCTTGACGCATAAGCCACTACTTTGCCGTTTTGCATCAGAACACACCCGAGTCCTTGACGTGAGGCATCACAATATATATCAAAGTTATCCTTAACATTTGGCAACACCAAGACAGGTGCCGAAGTCAGATGCTTCTTTAATTCCTGGAAACTCCTTTCGCACTCGGGCGACCATACAAACTTTTTCTCTTTCTTTAGCAGTTGCGTGAGAGGTCTCGCAATGGATGAGAAACCTTCAATGAGCCGGCGGTAATATCCTGCCATTCCAAGGAAACTTCTGATCTGAGTAACTGACTTTGGTTGTTCCCAATGTAACACTGCCTCCACTTTCTGTGGGTCGACAGCTATTCCTTCGGCAGTCATTACATGACCCAAAAACTCTACCTTCTTTTTCCAAAAGTCACATTTGCTAAATTTTGCATACAGTTGGTTTTCTCTTAGCTTTTCCAAAACCATTCTTAAATGTTCTGTATGCTCTTCCTCCGTCTTGGAGTAAACCAGGATGTCATCAATGAACACAACGACAAACTTGTCCAAATATTCCATGAATACTTTGTTCATCATATTCGTGAAATAAGCTGGGGCATTGGTCAATCCAAAAGACATAACCGTGAATTCATAATGCCCATACCTTGACGAAAAAGCTGTCTTTGGTATGTCCTCGGTCCGAATTTTTAATTGATGGTATCCGAAATGAAGGTCTATCTTAGAGAAGACTCCCGCTCCTCTTAACTGATCAAAAAGATCATCTATCCTGGGCAAAGGATATTTATTCTTTATCGTCACCTCATTGAGTGCACGATAGTCTATACACATTCTAAAACTCCCATCCTTTTTCTTAACAAACAATACCGGGGCTCCCCACGGTGATGAACTTGGTCTGATAAATCCTTTCTCCATCAGCTCCTCGATCTGTTTCTTCATCTCTACCAACTCCTCGGTAGACATCCGATAAGGTCTCTTTGCAATAGGAGCGGTTCCAGGCACTAGCTCGATGACGAACTCAATCTCTCTATCGGGTGGCATTCCTGGCAAGTCTTTAGGAAAGACATCAGGAAACTCTTTTACTACTGGCACATCTTCTAGACTGATAGTCTCTAGGTTGTTGACCATCAATTTTCCATCTCGGACTGTGGTTGCTTGAAATTCCACTTTTTCTCCGTCTTGGTTCTCTACAGACACTACTCTGCGGCCACAATCCAATACGACTTTGTGCTTGGTCAGCCAATCCATCCCAAGGATCACGTCCAGGGTTTGAGTATCTAGCACTATGAGGTTTGCTAGGAACACTACTTCATTAATGACTAGCTTAACTCCCAAGCATCCTTGATTTGATTGAAGTTCAGACCCAGGTGATTGTACTAATAATGTACACTTTAGTTTTACCACTTTCATCCCATTCTCCAAAGCAAACTTTCGAGAAATAAATGAATGGGAAGCTCCTGAGTCAAATAAAACAATTGCACGTACTGAGTTAACCAAAAACTTACCCAGTACGACGTCCGCTGCATCTTGAGCTTCAACGGTCGTGATAAGGTTCACTCAACATCTAACAACTGTTGAAGGCGTAGCTCCGGTTTGACCTCCTCCACGACTTGCAGCTGGTGTTGGCGTCTTTGTCGGCGTTGGCCCCAGGTTAAAGCGAACTGGGGTCACATTTCCTCTCTTTGGGCAATGATTGGCGAAATGCCCTGGTTCATTACAACTGAAGCAACGCCTCACTGGACTTTGCTGATCTGTTCTCTGCAGGTTATTCCCTTGAGTAGGCATTTTGAATCCCTGACTTGATGATCCCGGTGCAGAAATTGTCCTCTGGTTGGTCACTTGTGGCTTGAATCTCGCAAATTGTTGAGGATTAACTCTCAGCCTTAACTGGTTTGGTCGTCCTCCTTGATTGATCAAGTGTCGCTTACGGTCTTCACCGATTTCTTTGCGCTTGTCCTCCAGGATCAACGCCTTGTTAAGCAATTCCTGAAAATCTGAAAACGTGTGGGTGATCAGTCCCACCTGCAGCCCAGAGTTAAGTCCCTTCATGAATCGGGACTGCCTCGCTTTGTCCGTTGCCACATCCTCGGGCGCATAACAGGCCAACTGAGTGAATTTGTTCAAATAATCGGCCACTGATTGGCCTCCTTGTTTCAGAGATTGGAACTCTTCCTTTTTGAGTTCCATCATTCCTTCCGGCACATGGTATTGGCGGAAGGCAACAGCAAACTCCTCTCAGGTGATCTCCTGAGGATGCTCATGGGAAGCACAATAATTCTCCCACCACTCTGCGGCAGTTCCTTCTAATTGATGAGAGGCATACAGGACTCTCTCGTTGCTTACACACTGGGATATGTGCAACTTCCTTTCTATCGTCCGAAGCTAATCATCTGCTTCGATGGGATTGACATTGCCAGAAAATGTCGGGGGCCTGGTCCTCATAAAGTCCGACAGTCTAGACTGGTGTCCATGGTTCATGGCTTGATTGTTGTTGTTAGCTGCGGCCTGATTCTGCAACTGCTGCATTTGATGCATCATCTGAGTTTGAGCGGCCAGAAAAGCTCCTAGATTGCCCATATCAACGGGTGGTGCTGGTTGAGGATTTGGTGCATTATCTTGGTTTCCACCCTGCTGTGATCCGCTTCCTCCGGTTCCACTGTTTCCACGCGTATTCACCATCTGAAGAACAATAAAGTTTTATAGGAAAGGGAGAAACAGAGGAGACAAGTACACAAGATACTAATGCAGGGGAAAAGGTTTGACTTAAAAAACTTAAGCAAACAATTATTAACTTGGTATGGTTGCTTATCCAAGCCTAAAAGCTCTGCAACGCATACTGCACACTCAGCAAACAAGGAAAACCAAATTATCCTAAACACACAATAATCTACCATCTAAGTGGGTAACACTTCTATCTTAGACAGACGCGACTCTCACACATGAGTCTCAACTGGATACTAAAACACTGGTTCTTCTAGCTTCTGGAATACTTCATCGATCCACTTTTCTTGAGTTCGACGATTCCTGTCTTCACGATCTTCTGGATTAGCAGCGACACCGAGTGCTTTCTCCTAAAGTGTGAAACAACGACAACTATTTGGAATAACTCAGATAAGATCTTCATTTTAAAACAGCAGGGAAAGATAGAAATTTTCAGCAAGAAGAAAAGAATAGAAGAATAAGACAAGTCAAGAACTTATCCTTCTTTCATGTTAAATTTTTTTTAGAAAATAATTTTGAAGTTCCTAAAGAACGGCCAATCTATCAAGGGTCAAGACCTACAGTCAGTATGGCTCTGATCCCACCGTCTATCGCGCCCGGAATTTGAATTCCGAAAACTCAGTGTGAAACATCAGTCCAGGATCACGCTGGTGCTCACAGATACAACAGAGATGAATACCATCACACATACACAACGGAATAATAACAATAATGTATTTATCTCAAATTAAACTGTTAAGACTTTAAGGTCAGTCTTACAATATTAAGCCACGCAGGGCTAAGTTCAGAGTAAACAAATAACAACAGCGGAAATAAATCTTCGTGGAGCCCCAGTTTGCCATAGGCAACTGAATGAGCCTTTTCCCTAGTTAGTCGGGTTGTCATTCTTCTCCTCCTCAAACGCTTGCGGTTCTTCATCTTCTGATGTTGTGATTATAGGGGGGTGAGTACACAACCGTACTCAACAAGCTATGCACAGAATGCAACCTAATATGCTACACGCCAGGCTTATTCCAATGGAATGGCTTAAAGGTTGATTTGCAATAAACAACATTTAACAAGTACATAAGTAGATTCGAAAGCAGTAAAAACAAGTAGAATTAACAACAACTTTCCAGAAGTTAAGTAAAAGCATTTCCACATCCTAATTCATACTTTTCATCAACTTCATCTTTAAACCCAACCACATTTTTAATAAAGTCTAACCCTTGACTGTAATCCCCGAGCAATGTCCAATACCATGGACATGGCTATTCGAATAGTTTGTACACTCTGCAGAGGTTATACACTTTACCCACAAGATACAGTCAAACACCACAATGGCGAGCGACTATAACAAAGCCTTTCCAAGGATCCATCTAAACCCAGTACTGCCCGCTAAGGTTTCAACACTGGTGGGACTGGTTACCACATCCAGGGCCCCCCTCTTGCGCCTGCGAGTTTTACTACCCGCACACTCGGGACTCACTCCACCACGACAGTACCGAAGAATAGATTTCATAATTTACTCAGCTAGGTCCGTCCCATTCCAGAACATGTGGTTGTATGAATGACTCAGGTCAAAGGCTCGCAAGGTTAAGTCCTTAATTGACCGAGGCAAGACTTCCCAAAAACTCATCACGTTAACATGTCAATAAAAACCAAATCCAAATGCGACCGCCCAAATGCCACATCTGGCCCACCACCGAACATCTTGCCACTTGCCCCAGTCTAAACCATTTTCCCACCCGGTTAGTTACCATGCACCACGTGCCATCATCTTTTCAATAACACATGTCACATTCTTTCAAAGCATGTTCTATAATTCAATAGTCAATATTCGACTTTATTCCCAATACTGTGTCATTAGTTCGGATAGCATGGCTAAGCAAACTATCATGTTCTAATTATCCCAATCTGGCGACTAGTATAGACCAGTATGTAAAATCCAACCTAGGGTGACAATGATTTAGTGACATACAAATACTATGAACAAGGTGACAATATCAAGTGGTAAATAGCTAATCCCAAATTACTTGAACATTTTATAATTAAATTGGCATGCATAATTTAAATCAACATAACTTTTAAAAACATAGGAGCAAAATGATCAAAGCATAACTTGCCTTCGTAAAGCAGCGAGTCTTGGTCTGGAGCTTGATCCTCGAAATCCGCGTCCTCACATAGCTCAACGTCTACGCGTAACAGATAAAGAACCAAATAAACACGCAAAACAACGTACAAACATACATTCGGTAAAATACGACAAATCAAACTAATTCGAAACTTCATGGAAACTTCCAGATAATTAGTTTAGCATTTTCTAAGATTTATAGAATTTATTTTGACATTTTTGAACGTATAGTTTAAGAACTACAAAATTCATAATTTTGGACATTTCGTGAATATTTTAATAGTATAAATTTATTTATAAAATTTCATAAAAATTACTGTGGCTAGGTATTAATATTTACTAATTTACAAAATTTGTTGCATATGATTTAGACTTATAACGAATTTGTAGCGAAAAAGACAAAATCTGCAATTTGGTTACAAATTCATGTACAAATTTATCTAGCTATACACTGCATGGCACTGGTCATCCCATATATGCATATTCCTCATGTTTCTTTGGTTTTTTTTAGTTCTGGTTACGCGCGAGAAAATAAAAAGAATGGCTACAGAGAGGGGCAGAGATGGCGCACGGCCAAGCAGACGGCCAGGTCCGGTGAGCGCAGTCGGCCGGAGACAACGCCGGCGGCCAAGATGTGAGCAAAGTCAGGAGAACCGAATCAAAACATTGCGACCATACTATATATATACTCATATGAGGAGGCAACGGAAACTAGTATATATATATACACCTGTTCGTCCTAAACTCAGCCTAATAACATGTGTCCTAATATATTCGTATACATGCATATGGAAAATTATACTTGTGAACCGGCCGAACATATACATGCTGATCAGCCGAATATTTCTACACGTAGAAACTGATGCATGCGAACAGATCGACTAACTTATGTACGTTTTCATGCGTCCCAAATACTGTAGATATACATGTACATGGATATCATATACATGCACTAACACACCTAGATACAGGAACAAATTCCCACAGACGAGATCAGTCGATCGAAATAGAGCGCGCGCGCGAAGGAGAATAGAGGGTACCGGCGGCCAGGCGACGACGTCTCGGCAGGCGGCGCCCGGCGACGCAGGAAGAGGCGAAACCAGAGGATGTGCCGACGTTGCTAGCTCACGCAAGTGTAGAAGATGGAGACTGTGTTGCTAGAGAAATGAGAATGTGTTGGGAAGAATGGAGAAATGGAAGAAGGAACATCATGCGTAGGAAATGGAAACGACTGGAGGATGTTGAACGTTAACTAGAAATGAACGGGCATCCATGCCTTAGCTAGCGTTAATTAACAACAAATGAGAAGAAACATTCAGGCGTTGCTAAAAAGAATGGAAACGGCTAGAAGCTCTTTACTCGTTGCATGGTTTACTAGAGAAATTAATGAGAAACGTGCAAGCAGAGAAACGGCTAGGAAAAGAAAATGTATACAGGAAAATGAATGCAAGCAGTTGGAACGAATGAAGGAAAGACTTGAAACGGCTGGAAGAATTCATGTGCGTGTGGAGTACTGAATCATGATGTTTTTAATGGAGACGACATCCATGCACAACATCCATGCATTCACGAATTTAAATAAGACTAATACAAACACGTTTAGGATGAAATAGCAGAAAGGTTCTACAGATCTTGAAAAAATCCTCTAAAATACTAGGAAATATTTGGAACTTATCGAAGTTGGTTTCGTGATTTTTCGATATATAGTTTTTCTGTAAGAATTCTTTTAGCTAATCAGACACTTGTACCGATTCTGATAAAATCGACAAACTTAATTATAATCTAGTTTTTTAAAAAAAATTTAAATGGAACATTCTTATTTTTCAAATATTATCATTTTAAACTTAATTTGAAATTTATGCGCACGCGACATGCATGATCTTTATTTTATATGATTAATTTGATAAAGCTTAGATTCAAATTAATTTCAAAAATTCCAAATAAATTATAGACATTTCCAAAAAAAAATTGAAATAACGTAAATACCGTTAAAGCAAATTTCGGGATGTTACAAACCTCCCCCCTTAACAGAATCTCGTCCCCGAGATTCAGGGCTGGCTAGAGACGAGATTTGGAAACTCTTTCTTCAGATCTTCCTCACGCTCCCAAGTTGCTTCGATTTCTGTGTGGTTGCTCTATTGAACTCTGCAGAAACGAATGGATTTGTTTCTTGTTTCCCGTTCAGCTGTGTCTAAGATCTTGATGGGGTATTCCTTGTAGGTTAGATCTTCTTGTAGCTCGATCTCTTCCAGAGGTGTCTGCTCTGTTGGTACTCGAAGGCACTTCTTCAACTGAGATACATGGAATACGTCGTGCACTCCTGCCAAAGATTGCGGCAATTCTAATTGATATGCGACTTCACCTCTGCGGCTCAAGATTTTGAATGGACCCACGTATCTTGGGGCAAGTTTTCCTTTAGTGTGGAACCTCTTAACTCCTTTGAGCGGCGTGACTTTGAGATAGACATAATCTTCAGGCTCAAAGCTCAACTCGCGACGCCGATTGTCGGCCAGAACTCTTTTGCCTTGATTGTGCAGTCTTCAGTCTTTCTCTAATCAGAGCAATCTTTGCTTCTGCATCTACGAGTATGTCTGGTCCAAAGACTTGACGTTCTCTTGTCTCATTCCAACTTAATGGTGTTCGACATGAATGACCATATAAAGCTTCAAATGGAGACATCTTCAAACTAGCTTGATAACTATTGTTGTAGCTAAATTCTGCACATGGCAAGCATTTGTCCCATGAGGTTGCATATGACAAAGCACAAGCTCTTAACATATCCTCAAGTATCTGATTTACTCTTTCAGTCTGACCATCGGTCTGCGGATGATATGCCGTACTGAAATTCAGATGGGTGCCCATTGTTGTATGCAGCTTATCCCAAAATCTTGAGGTAAATTGAGTACCTCGATCCGATACTATCTTCTTTGGTACACCATGCAATCACACAATTCTGGCCATATATAGCTCAGCTAGGCGATCTCCGGAGTAAGTGGTTTTCACCGGAATAAAATGAGCCACTCCCATATTGAATCAAAACCTTGCTGAATTCTTGGTAAACTGGTAATGAAATCCATACCGATTTCCTCCCACTTCCACTCAGGTACTTTCAGAGGTTGCAACAGTCCCGCTGGCCTCGATGCATTGCCTTTACTCTTTGACAGATGTCGCACAGAGCAACATGTTCAGCAACTTCTCTCTTCATATTTGGCCACCAGAATCTCACCTTGAGATCTTGGTACATTTTTGCACTTCTGGGGTGAATTGAATACTTGGAATCATGAGCTTCCTCCAGAATTAATTGCTTCAGTTCTGGCTTATGAGGTACGCAAATTCGATTCTTCATCCATAGAGTACCCTGCTCATCTACTCTGAAGTCTTTGGCTAAGCCTTCATCCATTTTGGTCTTGATCCTATTGATCTTGTCATCACTTTTCTGAGCTTCTCTAATTTGTTCTTCTAGTGTCGGCTTTACCTCGACGGTAGATAGAAATCCTTTCGGTACAATTTCTAACTTTAGCTTCTGAAATTCTTTACACAGGTCAGGTTGATTCTCTGCAACTATCATGTTCAGGCTGTGACTTTTCCGACTCAAAGCATCAGCTACCACATTAGCTTTTCCAGGATGGTAGTGGATTCTGATGTTATAATCCTTGATTAATTCCAACCACCTCCTTTGTCTCATATTCAGGTCTGATTGGGTGAATATATACTTTAGACTTTTGTGGTCAGTATATATTTCACATCGGTTTCCGATGAGATAGTGGCGCCATATTTTAAGGGCGTGCACTACAGCAGCTAATTCCAGGTCATGAGTTGGGTAATTCTGCTCATGTGGCCTTAGCTGCCTTGACGCATAAGCCACTACTTTGCCGTTTTGCATCAGAACACACCCGAGTCCATGACGTGAGGCATCACAATATATATCAAAGTTATCCTTAACATTTGGCAACACCAAGATAGGTGCCGAAGTCAGATGCTTCTTTAATTCCTGGAAACTCCTTTCGCACTCGGGCGACCATACAAACTTTTCTCTTTCTTTAGCGCTATTCGTGAGAGGTCTCGCAATGGATGAGAAACCTTCAATGAGCCGCGGTAATATCCTCGCCATTCCAAGGAAACTTCGATCCGAGTAATCGACTTTGGTTGTTCCCAATGTAACACTTGCCTCCACTTTCTTTGGGTCGACGGACTATTCTTGGCTAAATCATTACATGACCCAAAAACTCTACCTTCTTTTTCCAAAAGTCACATTTGCTAAATTTTGCATACAGCTTGGTTTCTCTTAGCTTTTCCAAAACCATTCTTAAATGTTCTCAGATGCTCTTCCTCCGTCTTGGAGTAAACCAGGATGTCATCAATGAACACAACGACAAACTTGTCCAAATATTCTATGAATACTTTGTTCATCATATTCGTGAAATAAGCTGGGGCATTGGTCAATCCAAAAGACATAACCGTGAATTCATAATGCCCATACTTTGACGAAAAAGCTATCTTTGGTATGTCCTCGGTCCGAATTTTTAATTGATGGTATCCGGAACGAAGGTCTATCTTAGAGAAGACTCCCGCTCCTCTTAACTGATCAAAAAGATCGTCTATCCTGGGCAAAGGATATTTATTCTTTATCGTCACCTCATTGAGTGCACGATAGTCTATACACATTCTAAAACTCCCATCCTTTTTCTTAACAAACAATACCGGGGCTCCCCACGGTGATGAACTTGGTCTGATAAATCCTTTCTCCATCAGCTCCTCGATCTGTTTCTTCATCTCTACCAACTCCTCGGTAGACATTCGATAAGGTCTCTTTGCAATAGGAGCGGTTCCAGGCACTAGCTCGATGACGAACTCAATCTCCCTATCGGGTGGCATTCCTGGCAAGTCTTCAGGAAAGACATCAGGAAACTCTTTTACTACTGCACATCTTCTAGACTGATAGTCTCTAGGTTGTTGACCATCAATTTTCCATCTCGGACTGTGGTTGCTTGAAATTCCACTTTTTCTCCGTCTTGGTTCTCTCTGAGACACTACTCATGCCACAATCCAATACGACTTTGTGCTTGGTCACCAATCCATCCCAAGGATCACGCCCGGGGTTTGAGTATCTAGCACTATGAGGTTTGCTAGAACACTACTTCATTAATGACTAGCTTAACTCCCAAGCATCCTTGATTTGATTGAAGTTCGCACCTGTGATTGTACTAATAATGTACACTTTAGTTTTACCACTTTCATCCCATTCTCCAAAGCAAACTTTCGAGAAATAAATGAATGGGAAGCTCCTGAGTCAAATAAAACAATTGCACGTACTGAGTTAACCAAAAACTTACCCAGTACGACGTCCGCTGCATCTTGAGCTTCAACGGTCGTGATATGGTTCACTCGACCTCTAAAAACTATTGAAGGTGTAGCTCCGGTTTGACCTCCTCCATGACTTGCAGCTGGTGTTGGCGTCTTTGTCGGCGTTGGCCCCAGGTTAAAGCGAACTGGGGTCACATTTCCTCTCTTTGGGCAATGATTGGCGAAATGCCCTGGTTCATTACAACTGAAGCAACGCCTCACTGGACTTTGCTGATCGGTTCTCTGCAGGTTATTCCCCTGAGTAGGCGTTTTGAATCCCTGACTTGATGATCCCGGTGCAGAAATTGTCCTCTGGTTGGTCACTTGTGGCTTGAATCTCGCAAATTGTTGAGGATTGACTCTCAGCCTCAACTGGTTTGGTCGTCCTCCTTGATTGATAATGTGTCGCTTACGGTCTTCACCGATTTCTTTGCGCTTGTCCTCCAGGATCAACGCCTTGTTAATCAATTCCTGAAAATCTGAAAACGTGTGGGTGATCAGTCCCACCTGCAGCCCAGAGTTATGTCCCTTCATGAATCGGGACTGCCTCGCTTTGTCCGTTGCCACATCCTCGGGCGCATAACGGGCCAACTGAGTGAATTTGTTCAAATAATCGGCCACTGATTGGCCTCCTTGTTTCAGAGATTGGAACTCTTCCTTTTTGAGTTCCATCATTCCTTCCGGCACATGGTATTGGCGGAAGGCAACAGCAAACTCCTCTCAGGTGATCTCCTGAGGATGCTCATGGGAAGCACAATAATTCTCCCACCACTCTGCGGCAGTTCCTTCTAATTGATGAGAGGCATACAGGACTCTCTCGTTGCCTACACACTGGGATATGTGCAACTTCCTTTCTATCGTCCGAAGCCAATCATCTGCTTCGATGGGATTGACATTGCCAGAAAATGTCGGGGGCCTGGTCCTCATAAAGTCCAACAGTCTAGACTGGTGTCCATGGTTCATGGCTTGATTGTTGTTGTTAGCTGCGGCCTGATTCTGCAACTGCTGCATTTGATGCATCATGGTCTGCATCATCTGAGTTTGAGCGGCCAGAAAAGCTCCTAGATTGCCCATATCAACGGGTGGTGCTGGTTGAGGATTTGGTGCATTATCTTGGTTTCCACCCTGCTGTGATCCGCTTCCTCCGGTTCCACTGTTTCCACGCGTATTCACCATCTGAAGAACAATAAAGTTTTATAGGAAAGGGAGAAACAGAGGAGACAAGTACACAAGATACTAATGCAGGGGAAAAGGTTTGACTTAAAAACTTAAGCAAACAATTACTAACTTGGTATGGTTGCTTATCCAAGCCTAAAAGCTCTACAACGCATACTGCACACTCAGCAAACAAGGAAAACCAAATTATCCTAAACACACAATAATCTACCATCTAAGAGGGTAACACTTCTATCTTAGACAGACGCGACTCTCACACATGAGTCTCAACTGGATACTAAAACACTGGTTCTTCTAGCTTCTGGAATACTTCATCGATCTACTTTTCTTGAGTTCGACGATTCCTGTCTTCACGATCTTCTGGATTAGCAGCGACACCCAGTGCTTTCTCCTAAAGTGTGAAACAACGATAACTATTTGGAATGTTACACCTCTGTTACACCTCTGTCGGGATGTTACACCTCTGTCGGGACCCGAATTCGCAATCCGGAAACCCTCTGTGTTTTCATCACTAGTCCTGGATCGAGAGCTAGTGCCCACGAGCTAACAAAGATGAATATCACAATCAAACACAACGGATTAATAAATAAAGAATTCATCTTTTAATATAATATGTTGAACAACCTTAAGGTCAACTTACAATTGTGAAGCCTAGATGGCTTCAACTCAGAGTAAAATGAACAAAGAATGAACGAAGAACGCCGATGAATCCCATCAAATACCACGGGCATTTGACAAGGTTCAACTCCTAGATATTCGCCTTTTGCGTTCTCCTTCTTCAAGACAAAGACTTCTCCTCAACTGGTGATGTTTTGTTAAAGCAAGGGTGAGTACACAACCGTACTCAACAAGTCGTGCATGTAATGCAAATCTATTACTACATGCATGGCTTATTCCAAAGGAATGGTCAAGGGTTCTTTTGCAATAAAGCAAAGATTCACAAATAATCATAATAGATAGAAAAACAGTAAAACAATAATACTCATAATAAATTTCGTAATCATTCTCAAGTAAAGCATTTCTCTTCCTTAACCAATTTCCATATCACATTGTCCACATACCCAACCTCATTTTTATCAAAATCTAACCCTTGACTGTAATCCCCGAGCAATGTCCAATACCGCGGACTCGGCTATTCGAATAGTTTTTACACTCTGCAGAGGTTATACACTTTACCCACAAGATATAATCGACTCACCACGTCAGCCGTGAATCGCCATACAATAGTATGCGAATGAGCGATCGTAACAAAGCCTTTCCAAAGATCCGTCTAAACCCAATACTGCCCGCTAAGGTTTCAACACTGGTGGGACTGGTTACCACATCCAGGGCCCCCCTCTTGCGCCTGTGAGTTTTACTACCCGTTCACTCGGGACTCACTCCACCACGACAGTACCGAGGAATAGATTTCACAATTTACTCCGCCAGGTCCGTCCCATACCAGAACTTGTGGTTGTATGAATGACTCAGGTCAAAGGCTCGCAAGGTTAAGTCCTTAGTTGACCGAGGCAAGACTAACCAAAAGTTCATCACATCAACATGTCATAAAACCAAATGCGACCGCCCAATTGCCACTCTTGGCCCACCGGAAACAATCTTGCCACTTGCCTCAGTCTAAATCACTTTCCCACCCCAGTCCTTTACCATGCACCACGTGCCATCATCAACTCACTAACACATGTCACATTCTCAAAATCACGTTCCATATCTCATTAAGTCAATATTAACTTTAATATTCCAAAATCATGACCAATCTACGTGGCAGGGCTAAGCACACTACATACGGTCTAATTAACCCATGTTGGCAAATTATTAATGTCCAACTATTAATCCACAACCTAGGGTGACAAATGAATCATGGCATACAAATAATAGAGACAAGGTGGCAATAATAAGTAGGTTGATTATCTAATCCCAAATTAATTGAAATCAGTTTATTTCAAACTAGCATGTAATAATTTCAAACGAAGTAATTTTAAAACATGGGATCAATATGGTCAAAGCACAACTTGCCTGGCCCTTGCAATTTTTATTATTCTTTACTCTTTATCTTCGATCCTTGATTCTCGATCTTCAATCTCCGCTTGCTTGATCCTCAGCTTCTTCGAGCGACTTTCGGCAACGCGTCTAACGATAAACAAGCACAAATACCACAAAACTCAAAAAGCAAATCAAGTAAACTCCAAATTAAAAACGAATAGCATTGGGCACAACGGCTTAGATGAAATTAGGAACTTGAATGGATTAGGTCGATGATTAGACAAAATAGAACGGCTTTCAGAAAATACACCGAAGAGAAAGATTAATAACTGGGAAAGAAGGAATGATATTCCGAAGAATATTTCTTCCAAAGTTATTATTTTGATTGGATAGCCGATGACATATGGACTCTCGATCTATAGATCGGGTCCACGATGATACGTTAGTTCGCCATGAACTAAGCAGATGCTCGAGGTTGTCTTTCGTTGATCGAGTGGCACAATCAACCAAAAGGAAGATAGACTGATTGGCTAGGTCTGGCATAAAAATATGACATATGGCTAATGGTCTATCGACCAAGACCACGAATGAATTCTAGGATAATGGCAGATTAGATTTTCAGGGATAAGACAAGGACAGATGGGATCGACATCCACTACGGTTCGATCTGGAGGTTAGTCTTACATCGATGACGGGACTCAACGACGACGAGGCGGTGATGACAGGAATACAAGACTGAACTCAACGTGATGAGCTAGATCACAATAAGGCAATAGAAAAATGTAAGGACATCACATTAGGGCCTTTACTTGCATGCACATGTGTGATGAGAGCGCAGCATTAACGACGAAACGTTAAAGCGGAACGTTAACGATGGAACATTAACGACGAAACGTTAACAGCGGAACGTTAACGATGGAACGTTAACGGCGAAGCGTTAACGATGAAGGTGAAGTGATGATAGAACGCTCATAGAATAACAAGGTGGCGCCCGTCGGTGCAATGTCATGGCAGTGATAGAATGCTACCAAGGACGGCTAACTGAGACGCGAATCGATAACAAAGGACTAGGTTGAAAAGACGACGGTTATAAACCGGAACAAGGCTCTGACGGCAAACGGGGACCAAATGCACTCAAAGGATGGCCAAAACAATAGGGTAACAACCCACTGGATGGAAGGACTCAGCCAAAGCTAACTAAATTGGGTGGCGGCAAATGACAGCGCGCGGCGGCAGCAAAAGGCGGCGGCCGACGAATAAAAATAATTTCGGTAGACGCAACAGCAAAGGGAAAATGTCTACCGCGTAGAACGCGCCGACACGAACTCAACGATATTGCCGGATTTGGCGGCAACCCAATGGATTGATCACAAACTGCCGATTAACAGCTCCCGAAGCTAATAGATCAAACGATCATAACTATTAAAATCAAGATTTAAACCTAACCAAATTTTACAGAGAGCTATCTGAGAATATTTGGCACAAAGTGACGCGAACGGATATGAGTTTTACCTTCTGGATCAACGGGGAACGCACGATGTAGATTTCTGCTTCTTCAAACTTCCAATCAACTGCACACTAGACAGGTTTGCTTCTGAACAGACGCTTGCTAACATCCAAAATTTGAAATAACGTAAATACCGTTAAAGCAAATTTCGGGATGTTACAAACCTCCCCCCTTAACAGAATCTCGTCCCCGAGATTCAAGGCTGGCTAGAGAAGAGGTTTGGAAACTCTTTCTTTAGATCTTCCTCACGCTCCCAAGTTGCTTCGCTTTCTGTGTGGTTGCTCCATTGAACTCTGCAGAAACGAATGGATTTGTTTCTTGTTTCCCGTTCAGCTGTGTCTAAGATCTTGATGGGGTATTCCTTGTAGGTTAGATCTTCTTGTAGCTCGATCTCTTCCAGAGGTGTCTGCTCTGTTGGTACTCGAAGGCACTTCTTCAACTGAGATACATGGAATACGTCGTGCACTCCTGCCAAAGATTGCGGCAATTCTAATTGATATGCGACTTCACCTCTGCGGCTCAAGATTTTGAATGGACCCACGTATCTTGGGGCAAGTTTTCCTTTAGTGTGGAACCTCTTAACTCCTTTGAGCGGCGTGACTTTGAGATAGACATAATCTTTCGCTCAAAGCTCAACTCATGACGCCGATTGTCAGCGTAACTCTTTTGCCTTGATTGTGCAGTCTTCAGTCTTTCTCTAATCAGAGCAATCTTTTCTTCTGCATCTACGAGTATGTCTAGTCCAAAGACTTGACGTTCTCCTGTCTCATTCCAATTTAATGGTGTTCGACATGAATGACCATATAAAGCTTCAAAAGGCGACATCTTCAAACTAGCTTGATAGCTATTGTTGTAACTAAACTCGGCATATTGCAAGCATTTGTCCCATGATGTGGTATATGACAATGCACAGGCTCTAGCATATCTTCAAGTATCTGATTTACTCTTTCAGTCTGACCATCTGTCTGCGGATGATATGCCGTACTGAAATTCAGACGGGTGCCCATTGCTATATGCAGCTTATCCCAAAATCTTGAGGTAAATTGAGTACCTCGATCCGATACTATCTTCTTTGGTACTCCATGCAAGCACACAATTCTAGCCATATATAGCTCAGCTAGGCGATCTCCGGAGTAAGTGGTTTTCACCGGTATAAAGTGGGCTACTTTGGTTAGGCGATCAACTATAACCCATATCGAATCAAAACCTTGCTGAGTTTTTGGTAAACTGGTAATGAAATCCATACCGATTTCCTCCCACTTCCACTCTGGTATTTTCAGAGGTTGCAACAGTCCCGCTGGCCTCTGATGCATTACTTTTAATACTATATTTAACACTCAGTGTGATACACCAGTCCAGGATCACGCTGGTGCTCACAGATACAACAGAGATGAATACCATCACACATACACAGCGGAAATAATAACAATAAGGTATTTATCTCAAATTAAATTGTTAAGACCTTAAGGTCAGCCTTACAATATTAAGCCACGCAGGGCTAAGTTCAGAGTAAACAAATAACAACAGCGGAAATAAATCTTCGTAGAGCCCCAATTTGCCACAGGCAACTGATTGGGCTCGCTCCCTAGTTTGTCGGCTCTTCCTGGAACTCCTCCTCCATTGCAGGTGCAGCTTCTTCTTCAACTGAGGTTGTGATGTTTGCAAGGGGGGTGAGTACACACCGTACTCAACAAGTCATGCACAGAATGCAAGCTAATATGCTACATACCAGGCTTATTCCAATGGAATGGCTTAAAGGTTTATTTGCAATAAACAGCATTTAACAAATAACATAAGTAGATTCGAAAGCAGTAAAAACAAGTAGAATTAACAATAATTTTTCCAGAAGTTAAGTAAAAGCATATCCACATCCTAATTCATACTTCCATCAACTTCATCTTTTAACCCAACCACATTTTTAATAAAGTCTAACCCTTGACTGTAATTCCCGAGCAATGTCCAATACCGTGAACACGGCTATTCGAATAGTTTGTACACTCTGTAGAGGTTATACACTTTACCCACAAGATACAGTCAAACACCACAAAGGCGAGCGACTATAACAAAGCCTTTCCAAGGATCCGTCTAAACCCAGTACTGCCCGCTAAGGTTTCAACACTAGTGGGACTTGTTACCACATCCAGGGCCCCCCTCTTGCGCCTGTGAGTTTTACTACCCGCACACTCGGGACTCACTCCACCACGACAGTACCGAAGAATAGATTTCACAATTTACTCAGCTAGGTCCGTCCCATTCCGGAACTTGTGGTTGTTTGAATGACTCAGGTCAAAGGTTCGCAAGGTTAAGTCCTTAATTGACCGAGGCAAGACTTCCCAAAAACTCATCACGTCAACATGTCAATAAAAACCAAATCCAAATGCGACCGCCCAACTGCCACATCTGGCCCACCACTGAACATCTTGCCACTTGCCCCAGTCTAAACCATTTTCCCACCCGGTTGGTTACCATGCACCACGTGCCATAATATTTTCAATAACACATGTCACATTCTTTCAAAACATGTTCTATAATTCCATAGTCAATGTTCAACTTTATCCTCAACACTGCGTCATTGATTCGGTAGCATGGCTAAGCAAACTAACACGTTCTAATTACCCCAATCTGGCGACTAGTATAGACCATTATGTAAAATCCAACCTAGGGTGACAAATGATTTAGTGACATATAAATATTATGGACAAGGTGACAATATCAAGTGGTAAATATCTAATCCCAAATTACTTGAAAGCATTATAATTAAATTAGCATACATAATTTAAATCAACATAACTTTTAAAAACATAGGAGCAAAATGATCAAAGCATAACTTGCCTTCGTAAAGCAGCGAGTCTTGGTCTGGAGCTTGATCATCGAAATCCGTGTCCTCACACAGCTCAATGTCTACGCGTAACAGACAAAGAACCAAATAAACACGCAAAACAACGTACAAACACACATTCGGAAAAATACGACAAATCAAACTAATTTGTAACTTTATGAAAACTTCTAGATAATTAGTTTAGCATTTTCTAAGATTTATAAAAGTTATTTTAACTTTTTCGAACGTATAGTTTAAGAGCAACAAAATTCATAAATTTGGACTTTCCGTGAATATTTTAACAGTATAAATTTAATTATTAAATTTCATAAAAATTACTGTGGCTAGGTATTAATATTTACTAATTTACAAAATTTGTTGCATGCAATTTGGACTTATAACGAATTTGTAGTGAAAAAGACAAAATCCACAATTTGGTTACAAATTCACGTACAAAATTTTAACTAGCCATACGCATGTATGGTACTGTTCATCATGTATATGCATATACTTTCTTGTTTCTTTGTTTGTTTCGGTTTTGATTCTTTGTTTGCTTCGGTTCTGATTTCATGCGAAAGAGACAAAGTAGTAGAGGCATGCAAGCGGCAGCAGCCAGTGAGCGACGCCAATCGACCGAAGGCAACGCCAATGGGTCTGGCGGCGGCGGCGGCGACGCAGGTGGCCGGCGGCGCGCGTGCAAGCTGGAGGCGAGACGCTAGGAGCCAGCGAACAATATTCGGGGTCGATTGATAACATATGTTGTATTCATCTGCACACGTTGTATATGATAGGATCTCCTTTATATGGAAATTTAGTTGATAAAGAGAGAAAGGAAGGAGCCTATCATTACGGAGTGCTCTCTGAACATGCCATGCCATGGACTATTCATGGCATATATGAACATGCATCGTGGCCTCTGCGGAGATTCTACGCTTCCAATCATTGATCACCTGCCTGATCGGATGCAACACCATGATCTGATCGTCATCAAAACAAAACGTCCTAGTAAGCACACACATACCTACCTACGTGCTACATAAACAAGTATACGTGTATGCCTCCTAATATATATACATATACACGCATGCGTTCAAATTTATATATATACATGCGTACAAATATATATACATATGCATGCGTTCAAGTATATATATACATATATACTTGCAAAATTACAACAGACGAGGCCAACCGATCGACGGGGATTGAGCGCACAAAAGAGAAGAGGAAGTACCGATCGGCGGCAAGCAGCAGCGCAGATCGTCGGTGCAGGAAGAGGCGTGGCCGAAGGGGCACCGGCGTTGGCGACGTGAATCGGCGGAAAGAGGTGCACAATCGTCCGGGCAGGAAAAGCAGGAAAGCTATCAACTCATGGCAATTAAACAAAGGAGTGGAGGTAGAGGGAAAAAAATGACCAAGATCTGGAGAAGGAAAAGTAGCGGCGTAGAGGAAAGATTAAGTGGTAATTAAGCAATGGTAACGGCAGAAACTCCTACCAAGGCAATGAAGAGGCAATCTTTGGCTAATGCGTGCACAAGGAAAAACGGAAATGACGTTACGTCTCTGAAAATCAACCGGTCAGAAATTAAATAGTATTAGAAAGGGAGAGCGATTGGGATAAAATAATAGAATAGTTTCAAAAATCTTGGAAAAATTCTCTAAAATACTAGGGAATATTTGGAACTTAACGAAGTTGGTTTCGTGATTTTTCGATATATAGTTTTTCTATAAGAATTCTTTTCCAACAAAGTCACGAAACATAAATCCACAATCTTAAATTTGGCACAAAAACTCCAATAACTTATTTTTAAACTCAGAGAAAGATAAACACAAGAATAAAACAATAGTTTTTTCATAAAGCAGCCAATAAAGACGCAACACTAAACATTTTTTTTTGCTCAGACCATCGAATACATAACCAAAACAACCTTCTCCACAGACTCACTGATCTACGATGTATTAAACAACAACTCTCCCTTACGAGAGGTTCTCAAACCTCCGATGGTGGCTTTACCCAGCCACACCCACATCCAAGCCCTTTTCCACGGCCAAAAGAACATGACTAACCCCTTTGGCAAACCTATTTCACATAGACACATTTATTCACTTGGCTCTTTCATAATCATAGAAATACGCATCATCATAACCTCATGCATCATCAACACATAACATTCTTCATCAAAACTCAAATAAAACGTTAAAGCGTAATGCAATGATGAACCATTACCCATCCGACTGTGCTCCAAGTGTGTCAAATTTTTAATTAATTAACCCACTGATATACAATTTTATGGTTATTGTCCTATGGCAAAATTTTAAAGTATGGACCTAAACCATGTTTCTAGATTATCCCAAATCAAAATTTTAGTTGACCCTATGGTATTTCACTAAGTTCATGCACCACGGACCTAAACCCCGCTTTGATACCAACTGTAACACCCTAGCACCTACTGTGCCTAGAATGTCACCACAAAGGACAAAAGTAGCAACCAAACCACATATTTAGAATAAAATTACAGCAACTACACCAATTGTTCAAACAGAATTTCGGCAGCATGTACTCTCTTTCTCCATGGTTTTCAGCATCCATAATCGACTCATAACACAATAGCATAATAGAAAACATCAATAACATGGTGAACAGGGATTTCAGCACAAGTCATGCCAAGAATATAAATTTAAACATCTCATGATCCCAAATACGAAATGAACATCTAATCATAGCAACCAAAACGACATAAACCACAATTTAATTCAATTAAATAAGATAAACCATCACATCTAAGGCAAAGGTTAGAGATTGTCTATTTAAGTGATGCTAAGTGAAGTCGTGAATCTAGCTCCCTTTCCCAGATGCCGTATTCATGGTACCTAAGAAAACATAAAACAACAAGCATGAGTTCATCACTCAGCAAAGTGTATTACAATGCGAAACAAGATAATAACATATAACATACACTCTAAATTCACTACATGTCATAAACCATGTGAGGAACAGTTCATGCCAAATCCTCATTCACATTCTCATATAATGCATCATGCATGTTCATGCTATGCTCCTTTTCTTAGCACATACCAGTATTGCCGAGTGCACACCCGTCGGTATGCACCCTCTCATCCCCTTCCATCCCGTGGAGGGTGCCTAATCTTATTGACTCGTTCCCATTCACAACTGTGGATGAGACTACGAGGTAAGTCTTTCGTACTTACTACGTGTGAGTACAGAGGCCCGCATCAGAATGGGACACCTCTCTATCATGAATGCACCAATGCAATATTCGAGTATATGATGCTTCTAACATTAACATATCCATAATTATGAACATAAACATCCATCCTTTATCGAAACAATAAGTAATCATTCATGCCAACCTAAGCATACTCTTTATTTAATTCATGCTATCAAGTCACTAGCAACCAAGTCGCGACGCAATACACTTGCCTTTACCTCTCGAGACGGTGTGGCGAGAAGTTGATGCCACACCCGGGGTCACGTCACCTGCAAATAGATGCACACCACTCAAAAACATGCCAACAAAACAATACACGACTCAAAGCTACATCGATTCCGCGACCGAACCCCAAAACATGAAAAGACCGCAATCTGTCCAAACCGGACAGTAGACTTCTAAGGTCATAACTAGAGTTCTACAACTCCAAATCAAATAAATGGGTATATTTTCACAAATGGCAGGAAATTTCCTAAATTTTTCTAAGTATTGAGGAAATCTAGTTCGGCCTCTAAGTTGCTCTAATCTGCAGATGAACACAGACACTACCCTTCGCGACACAGATTGTACAGTGCTCGGTAAAAGTGGCATAACTTTTAAACGGCTGAACGAAATTTAGTGATTTCAGTCTTCAATTAAAGGTAATTCGATTATCTACAACGTTTGCAACAGCCGGACCCCCAGAAAAGGCCTTTAAAAATTTCAAAATCGCACCCGAAATTGGTGACCTAATCTGCCCGAGAAACAGGACGCAGCACAGATTTGCAATCACTCTAATCACCCCCTAGGAACAGCACCTAATGGAGGGCTTTAGACATGGATTCTCCCATCTAATTAGCACCAAAACGCTACCGAAGACTTTCCAACCCTTACCTCTCTTTGAAGAAACACGAATACGGTGAATCCCTCTCCTTCCCGGCCACGATCTCCCTCCAAACCGCGGAAATCGCCAGAGCTCTCCGGCGGAACGGCTCCCAAATCGCGAAAGCAAACAACGGAGAGGGGTGGCAGGATCAATGGTGGCTTGGGAGGGGAAAACCGAGCTAGGGCTGGCTAGGAGAGGAGAGGGGGGCGCATGGGCCAAGAGGGAAAAAGGCTAGGGGGTGGGCTGGGGTTTAGGGTGATCCCCCCCCTTACACAAGGCCCGAAGCCTCCCACCGAAAGCCCAACAACAGCCCCTAAGGCTCAATCTCCCTGAAACTGACATTTCTCGCCCGAAAAGACAAAATAACGATTAAATCATTCATCCTAGTGTCACAGCCCGGCTCCGAGGCGACGTTTAACACCAGTACGTTGTTCGAGTTGATTACTTCCATATTTCAAGGTCATTTGGTTATATCATTGCATGTATTTTCTGGATCTTGAGCTTTGGTGAATGGAAAATTGACAATATAATTTCCTAACTTGTTCTTATGAAGGTCAACTACAGTGTAGATCTCAGCATGTAGCTTTTCAGCAATGGGAAATATTAGTTTGAGCAGATGGGCATGCGCCCAGTTTTTACCAAAAGAAAACGAAGTCGTGAAAGAATCAGAAAGACAAAGTTGGGAATCTTTGGGATCTAGATCACAATCCATAAACAAGCGAGGTCAATGCTATCCATAATGAGTATCGAGTTTAGCAGTGCTATCTACGCGCAAATTATGCTTTGACACCGGCCATTTGCCATGAAATGGTTGTCCCCAAATGAACATGTTGCTCCCTGCGTCTGATGAGCTGTAGAACTTACCTTTATGATCCCCTCTTTGCTTAATAAGTTATGGAAAACACGCTACCAACAACTTTGTCTGAAAATATTTGTAAGAATATCTGCATCATATTACATGGCAACAATATTAGTAGGTTTCGGACATATTGTTATATTGTTAACGAACAGTGAAAGTTATGTCTTGAAGACTGTCACAAGGACCAAACTTATTCTCTAACCGTGCAAGTAGCATTTTGCTGCTGTGTGTCAGTGAATTGAAATGCAGGAACTTCAGCTGTTGCTGCCTTTTCTTGTGGGATATGACAGTCACCCACTCTGTTAGCAAATCACATTGACACATTCATTGATCTTTCAGCCATGTTTTATCAAGACCTGCTTAGGCATCAAACTGGCCAAGCGATTCAGTAAGATCAGCAATTTTCAAACATTTGCGACGAAAGATTAGACACTATAGGAAGGCTTGAGCACTTTTAAAGTAGGAACGAGTAACATCTCAGAAGTAAATCTAAAGAATCGACTTCAACTTTGACGATACAGAGCATCCGAATTAAGCAAAATGGTGACAGATAACAAAAGCCCAAAGCGATTTTCCAACACATTTGGCTTTACTTTCTATCGGCAGGAGATTTCCACACGTTTGTGATTTGTGCTAGTGCACGAGTAGAACAACCATCCATGCTCATAGCATGCGCTGCCTTGTCTTTAAGTCCAACGACCCGCTCTTTCATCGCTTTGCCTTCCTCCTTCCATCACACGCTTGATCACACCTGCAACCTCCTCCTTGCTTACAATCCCGTCAGGTCCGAGCTTAGCACGAATCGCCACCCCTGCCTGGACCTCCAACATGGCGGCATTCATTTTCTGCTCCGCGTAGAGTGGCCAGGCGACCATCGGCACGCCATTCAGAACACACTCCAGCGACGAGTTCCACCCGCAGTGCGTCACGAAACATCCAATGGAGGCGTGGCCAAGTATCGCCGTCTGTGGGGCCCAACACTTTACCACGAGCCCCACTTCTCTAGTCCTCTGGATGAAGCCTTCAGGCAGAAAATCCAGTGCAGTGTCTTCGCCTTGCCGAGTTCCAAAGAATGCTCCACTTTCTGTATCTTGATCCGGTCTCTTGATAGCCCAAACGAATCGATGCTGGCTAAGCTCCAACCCCAGAGCTAGCTCTGCCGTCTGCTGCCATGTAAGCGTGCCGCCGCTCCCGAACGACACGTAGATCACGGATCCGCGTGGCTGCCGGTCCAGCCAGCTCAAGCAATGGTTGTCTCGGTCCATGCTGACCGATCTGGTCCAGACCAACGGCCCGACGGCATAGACCGGCAGCTTCAGACCGTCCATACCGTCGCCCACCGCAGGCTCTAGCTCACGGAACGTGTTCACAAGAATCCCGTCGACCCTTGTAGCCCCCACGGCCATGGACAAGAACCCGGCGTACGTGTCGCTGCTCCGGCTAGCGAGCATCGATCTCGGCAGCTCATGCGCGTGGATCGGCACGCAACCGGGCAGGCGGATCGGCTCTGTCGCGTCGCAGTGCTCCCCGGTGCGCGATGCGTCGAGCTCCGGGAGGTGCAGCAACAGGGACAGCAGCATCCACGGGGAGGTAAAGAACATGTAGCACGGGATGCCCAGCTCCTCCGCGACGCCGCGCGCCGGCACGCCGATCATGTCCACTACGAGCGCGGCGAGGGGCGCGGTTGTGGCCAGCGACCGGGCGATATCCCGGAGACGCGGGACGTTGGAGACAACGGCGTGCACTGCGCGGTCACGCACTGGGGCGGAGGGCGGCAGCGCGTCCGACGGCGGCGCGGGCAGCGCGACAAGGTTAACTTCTTCGGGGACGGTGGCGGCCAGTGCGATGTACTGCTCCGAGGGCGGAGACGTGGCCGCGGCGAAGAGGAGCGTGGCGGCGAGGCCGTGGTCGGCGACGAGGCGGCGCGCGAGCTCGGCGAAGGGGATGAAGTGCCCCATACACGGGCTGCACAGGAGCAACACGCGCGACCGGACGCTCGCCGGCTGCGGGGGTTCTTGGTCCCGTCCCATCGCGCGCGACGGCGTTTGGCGATGTGTCGAACAGGTGGTGTTTTAGTGAGTGTTCGGAGTGGAGTGGGAGTGTTTGGGTTCTTTTTGTGTACTTGGAGAGCTTCGTCATCAGTTTTTCTAGTTTGTTGCAGAACGCGACGAGCAAGAGTAGCTGTCGTCATTGACCTCGTGATGACACCAATTACGTCTAGACAAGTCAAAAGCAGTGTATGGGTAAGAACGTGTTTGGAGTAGTAAGTCCGTGAAATGTTGCGTCATTGCTGTCGTCATTGACCTCGTGATGACACCAATTACGTCTAGACAAGTCAAAAGCAGTGTATGGGTAAGAAACGTGTTTGGTAGGGACCTAGCTTTATCTGATGAAGCTGAAAATTCTAGTTTCACCAGATTTATGAAACTGAAGCTGTAAGTACATTAAGAGTGTTTAGATAGATCATCTTGTTTACATTTTAGACCAAAAATATAAACTTAATTCATTTTATTTTAGCCTACAAATTTCAGATTTTAGATAAAGCTGGAATCTAGAGCTTTACCAAACAGGCTCTAAGTCAATCATTGTAAATTGGATTCCATGTTTTCTTAATAGGATTTCATGAAAATCCTCCCTCCATTCTTTTTTATCTAATATTTTAGAATATCTGCCATAAAAAATTCCAAAGTTTTCATACTAACTGGATTGGCTATATGAAACTAAATTATTCGATTTGTTATTAAACATATTTTCACAATATTATAATTCTATTAGTATATAATAAGATATATTAATAAAAAATAACTATCAATATCACATCACAAGGACCATGAAAAGCAAAAACGTCACTTAAAAAGAAAGTAGGGGTAGTTTTTAATATAATGGTGCACAAATCCTTTGTATGTTCTCAGAAGAAAAAAAAAACTATGGACCCTCCAAACAAAAAAAAAATAAAAGAATACACGTGTTACAAAACCGCACTACCAAAAGATTTGCACACAATTCTCTTTCAAAAATGGAGGCCTTGTTACAAAACCAACTCTCTTACGGGAGGAGAGCAGTGCCCCTTGTGGGCCCACTTTAGAAAATTTCGACAACATCTTACTATTACTCTCTAAATAAACGTCTTGACAACAAGTGGGTGTGTATCTGAAGAACATCAGGGAGATGCTACTTAAAATAATTTTCTCTGTAGTTGTACAACAGCTTAATTAGGAACTTGCCTAATCCATATATCATCGAAGTGTCAAAAAAAATATGGATAATTCAAGAGTGTTTTTTTAAAATAAACTTTTTCAGTATATTTATAAATAAGTACTCTCGAATGGGAGACGTATGTTACACAACCTAAACTTTAATATTCATCCTATTACAGCAACAATAGTTCCATATTAACACGAGAGTACTAAAAAACAGATAAATGGTTGTGTGTTTCTAAAATAAAGGCTGTGAAATCTGATAGGATACACACAATTCCAGCGTAACCTAGACTCTGTTTGCAACATATTGAATTCCCTAGTGCAAAATTGAAGGGATTTAAAAGAATACTTACCTTTTGAAGCAATCCACAAATGAGAGAAAATTGAAGGAAAATTTCCTTAAGTTAGGGCTTCAACTTTACCCTTACACCTATTCTTGAGGATTTATAATTTCTCACACAAGTATTGCTTCCAACTAAAGTATATTGTGTTTCTAGGGCAATGGCAGTTTTTTTGCTTCTAGAACAACAAAAGAGGAGATTCAACTTGACAGTATATATAACCTAGTAAGGCACATCATAATCGGTTCTAACATGAGAATCTATTGTGATGTGCATGTGCACATCATAATTGGCTTTTAGGTAAGAACCGATTGGGATGTATACGTGCGCATAACAATCGGTTCTAACTTGAGAACTATTGTGATGATTCCCCACCAATTATTAACACACTCGCCGAATCTTCTATCACAATCGGTATTTTACTAAAAAGTTGAGAATCAATCCAGATGAAGTGATAGTATTGTACCATTGTGTAGTGGATAGAGTTCGGCATGTCGGACACAACGACCGGCACGCAGCTGGGCAAGTGAATCGGCTCCATTGTGTCCCTGTACTCCCTAGTTAGCATCACGTCAAGCTCAAAGAGTTGCAAGGACCACAGTTTTCAAATTCGTTAGAAAAGCCTGTGAAACATGAACCAGATTTGTCGAAACTTAATTAGTTTAGAGTACTGGTTCATGTTTGCAATAAGAATTGAAAAAAATAGCGAACTGTGAACCCCAATCCCATACTACAACTCAGACCAATCACGTTTCTAGTAGCTATGGTGGCAAGAACATGGACATTGTAATCCACATGAAGAACATGTACATGGGGATGCTCAGCTCCGAGGCGACGTTGAACACCGGTACGTTGTTCGAATCGATTACTTCCATATTTCAAGGTCATTTGGTTATATGATTGCATATATTTGCTGGATCTTGAGCTTTGGTGAATGGAAAATTGACAATATAATTTCCTAACTTGTTCTTATGAAGGTCAACTCCAGGGCTAGATTTCAGCAATTAGCTTTTCAGCAATGAGAAATATTAGTTTGAGCAGACGGGGATGCGCCCAGTTTTTACCAAAAGAAAACAAGTCGTGCAAGAATCAGAAAGACAAGTGGGAATCTTTGGGATCTAGATCACAATCCATAAACAAGCGAGGTCAATGCTATCCATAATGAGTATCGAGTTTAGCAGTGCCATTTGCTAAGAATTGGTTGTCCGCAAATGAACATGTTGCTCCCTGCGTCTGATGAGCTGAAGAAATTACCTTTATGATCCCCTCTTTGCTTAATAAGTTATGAAAAACACGCGACCAACAACTTTATCTGAAAATATTTGTAAGAATATCTACATCATATTACATGGCAACAATATTAGTAAGTTTCTCATCAATGTTTGTCTTTTAATTTTTGGACATATTGTTATATATATGTTAACGAATAGTGAAAGTTATGTCCATCTTGGGTGTTGTCAGTTTCGCTCCATACAGCATAAACCTATGACTGTTATAGTATTTTGTATTATATTTTTTAATATTTGATACGAGTTGCATGATAATAATGTAGCGAGCCATGATGGGTAAACACGCAGTTGGTTTCGTCGACTCCAAGATGGTGTCTGAGACCATGGCTAGGTTTCAACTAGAGTTCCTTCGCAACTACGTCATGCAAGCACTGCAGGCTGAGGCCAAAAAGAATTTCGTTTTATTCCCATAGCATAAGGAGTACGTACTACTTTATCCTTCAATTATTTATACACACTTAAACCAAATATATACTTATTTTCTTGTACTGCATACCATTTAATAAGCAACTATTGGGTTCTACTTATGCTCACTCCGAGTGAAAATAAAATGTACACTTTTAACTCGCTTAAGAAGAGACCGATGATAGCCGATGCGATCAAGTCTATTTTGTAGAAATAAGTACATTTCTCTAACCTAACACTTTATGTATTTAACTACGTTCATTTTTTTACCTCAATAGCATCTCACTAATATATATGTAGGGGTTTCTTGTCTTACGTCGTCGAATAAGGCGACATGATTACAAATGAGGCGACCAGCTGGAGTGGAAGCGCTTCAAGATACAAGTGCCTACCATAGAATTAATTTTTCATATATCTATTCTTCATCTTTTAATTTGATTTTCTTTGTTCATAGTGTCATTAATAAGGCAGCGATGACCTGTGCGGCTTCTATATCATGCAGCACATACTGGTTGTGATCAACGGCGCACACATTTTCCTTAAGGTATATATACATGCATGATAATACACTTAGCCTTTCACATACAGATTTTAAAACTTGTATTAGTGCACTAGTTTCTATTTTTTAGAAGATCGATATCCCCCTCAAGAGCTTACAAACCAAAGATCTCAACAAATTATAAGACTACTTGCGCTAATGGTACTGGACAGTAGTTATAGCAACAGACAGTAGGTTTAGAGACCCGAGAGGCTCCTACTAGTCCATTTGTAAATAATATTATATCATGTGAATGTGATATATGTACTGATTGTTAAGTATATTTGTATTCTGCATTATGAACGAATGAGATATGTGTATTGTAAAGTGTTTGTGTTCTACATATATTGTGAATTTCATATGTATGCTGTGCATAATCTATGCTATTTTCGGTGCATACTGTGTAATCTATGTTGTTTTTAGAAGGATGCACAAACAACAAATAGCACACCCCTTATCACAATCGGTTCTAAGGTAGAACCGATTGTGATGATTGTCGAAGGTTAGTGATTGACAACACACTTATATTCGGGTACCTTCGAGATATGCAGGATCAAACATGCAATAAAGAACGCGCGATGTAGATAGGTTCGGGTCTCGTCGTCGAGTAATACCCTACTCCTATGTCGGCGATAATTGAGATTAATGAAGAGATTACAGATTAATGGGGGTATCCCTGATTACAAGGAAAAACTACGAATTTGGGGGATGGCTAGACTACGGCTTGTGGATGATCTTGGATGAAAATTTCCACTCTATGCTGGTTTGTTGTGGGTTGCAATTGACTTCTCCTGGCTTGTTCTCGCTTTTGATTGGCTTGTTCCTTGACAACGTCCTCCCTGATCCTTATATAGTAGGCTGAAGTACCGAATTGTAGTCGATGAGGAGTCCTTCTGCCATTATGATCCCGTATTGTACTGAACTTCCATAACCGCTGGGTGTGTTCGAGTAGGTCTTCTCGTATCAGGAGTATGATCGAAGCTGCTTTCCCTGCATGGAGATATCCTTTCCACATATACCTTATCCCGTTGGTTCGGGCTAGAGATATACAACATATCCTGGTACCGGTAAAGTTGTATATGGTGAGATTTTCATCTTTACGGCGCATACCTATATCCCATATTTGGATATTCAACAGTAGCCCCTAAACTTCTCTCAGCGGAGGATCCGTCTGAGTGCTTGGTTGATTACTGCCAAACTCCATTTGGTCGAGCAATGCCTCGCCTGCCCTTGGTTGAGCACTTTGAACAAGTTAAGAATAGCTAAGTATTGAGTAGGTTGTGCGAGGTCGGGCGCCCTGCTACAAGCTTAGCTCAAATGCTTAGGGTAGCCTTACGCTGCTTGGTGTTGGCTAGTCAATCTAACTCTGAGCGGAGTTGGAACCGTCGTCAGAAATTCTGAACATTGAGCAGTTGGAGCATTTATTGCTCACGTCGCACCGAATACGGCACCATCATTCCACTTTTTTTTGGCAATCGTCGTGCCGTTCGATGGGAAACAAACCGTTGTACCTGGACACCTTTTGGCTTATGAATTTCTGGATTTGGAACTGTAGCTTTTCCATACCTTCGTCCTCAGCCTTCCTCTCGAAGCCTCCGTCTTGTTTCTTTGATCCCTTGTGTCTTTGCATCTTGAAAAATTTCCACTTCCTCAGTTTGCGTCAATGGCTTCTGGTTCCTCTGCCAACCCAAAGGCTATCGTGCAGCCAAAGAAGGAGGCTGCAGCAACGCTTGTCGAGGGGCCGACCTTCAACAATGAAACTTATCGACAAGTGCGGCAGACGTCCATTACAATGGAGAAGTATCTCATGGAGCTGGAAAAGGGCAGCCTCATCCCTCCTCGAGCGTTCTTCCATTGGAGGCCTTTTGTGGGTGAGGACTATCCGACTCCTAAAGATGAGGATGAAACTGTAGTTTTTCAATCTTTCTTCCGCTATGGCCTTAGCTTTCCCCCTTTTGCTTTTCTACTGACCATTTTGGACTTCTACGGAATCTAGCTTTTTCACCTTAGCCCCAATTCCATTACAATGCTCAGCATCTTTGCTCATCTCTACAAGGCCTTTCTGGGTATCAGGCCCAGCCTCAATCTGTTTCGTCACTTCTATCATCTGAAGAGGTCGGCCAAAAATGATGTCATTGGGGGTGCTGGCTTCCATCTCCGTAGTAGTACTGCTAGTGTATATATCCCTGTGCCAGTGACTTCTTCTTGGCAATCGGACTGGAAGAAGCGGTGGTTCTATATCACCTCGCCGGACACAGTTAACTTTCCTTTGTCTTATCAACCTTCTTTCCCGGTTTGTACCAACCTCTGGACAAAAGTCCCTCCACCGACGGCGCAGAATGCGCGCTACATTGAGAAGATCAAGGAGCTAAGAAAGAGGGGTCTCTCTGGGTGGCATATTGCTCGAGACTTCTTGACGCGGCAGCTGAGTTTGCTGAAATGCCGGGATCATCTAGCCTGGGAGTACTTTGGGGTCGATGACGCAACCAGAGACAACTATGAAGGTAAATGACACTGACCACTTTTATTGTTCTTTCTCTTTGCCATGATTGATGGCTGACGGACTGCTTTACTAACTAGCAGTGTTTTCAAATGCGAACATTTCTGCTCGATTGAGCAAAATCTTCCACGGGTTGTATCCTGGCCCCTACAGCGTAGAGTCTTACTCTCTAGCCAATCCTCGACTGGAGGTATGCATCGAGTACTTACCACTGCTGCTGTACCAGGGCATACATCATGGCTTAACTCTTTTTACCCTTTCAGGAGGTTGCGTGTGACGAGCACAGCGAGTTGCTCAAGGGAGCGACTGTCTTGGACGATGAGCCAGCTCAAGACGGTAGGCATGCATTGGACTCAGCTCCCATCACCGCCGGGTCGTCCGTGGAGGACACGACGCATGTCATAGCTCCTAGCGAGGTCGAAGCATCTCAGGAGCAAGAGGCAGCGGATTCTCCTCGATCGGGGAGGTCAGTGTCGCCGTCGCCCCGGCCATCTTTGAAGCGTCGCCAAGTGTCGTCGCTGAGATTTTCTAACCAGGTGACATTCAATTGATCGCTCGGATGCTTTGAGATCACAGCTAACGTGATTCAACAGCTCTTGGAGGAACAGCGAGATACTTGAGTTACGGACGTGCAAAGTCTAGTTGCTGCTCCGTAGGCATCTCCCCTAGAAGATCCTCCATCAACCGGGATAGTTGAAGAGGTGGAGTGACTAATCAATTACCTTACTTGTAACCCGAGTCACTGCTAATATTCGTCTCATGTGAACAGGCTGCTACTCCGATTATCAGCTCGCTAGCGCCACTGCTCCGACCAGCCGGGCTGATCAAGATGGCAGCCACCAGGGCCAAGTTGGCTTTGAAGAAAGCATCTGGCTCACAAGAAGGCGTGTGGGTGAAGTGGACTTCCACAAGGTAGGGTTTACTATTCAGTTACTCTCTTGCGCCTCTATCTCCTCTGAAAGACATCACATGGGAGCTTCTTGCAAGAAGGGTGCCATCGGATAGCACCTCGTTGCCATACGGTTGTAGCTGCCCTGGACAACTCCTTGCCTCCAGCGGACGTGGCGGCATCCACGTCGGCTGACGTCCTGCCTTCGTTGAGCACAGGTGCGATCATTCCAGCCTTCGAGACACTGGCCGCGGCCATGAATTCGCTTCATCCATCTCCTCCAGCGCCCATCAAATACTAGTCGATCCTGGAGCTAGATCTATAGGTACGTACGTGAACATGCTTAGCTGCTTTTCAGTTTTGGGCTGATTTTTCCTTCTGCTTCTACTCAGCTTCTTTCGAATTCCTTCTAGCAGCGTGCTTCAGAGACCCTGTGGTGCATTAAAGTGTTCTGCGAGCAAGCCAAGTAGCCAAATGCATGACTCGCTGCTTCCCAACAGAAAATCACTCGGACAAAAGATGCCAAGCTGGCGAGACTCCGAGCGGAACTGGAAGCCACCAGGACCAAGGCCGACGCAGAGATGAAGGAGCTGAGGGAAGCTCTGGCTGAGTCTGAGGCAAGGGAACAAAAGCTGACAGCAGAGGCAGAGATACTAAAGGCCAGGAACTCTTCTCTGGACGCCACATGCGCCAAGACCAAGATCGACCTGGCCAAGGCGGAGGCGGTCTTGAAGGTGGTCAAGGGAGAGAAGGCTACAGTAGGCACGGCGCTAGCTGCTCTACAATCGAGGACTCTTCACCACATGACCACTTCGGCTCATCTTGCATCGTTTCCCTGCTTGGAATGATCAATTCCCATTATTCGGACCTAGACCTCGTGTGCTTGGAGGTTGGTTTTGCCTACGAGGATGGCAAAATCGTCGACATTGTCGAGTCCTTCAGAGATCAGGCTGAGAGGTTCGTAGATAGATTGGAACTGTCCCTTCATAGTGAGCCTGAGCGAAGCCCTTAAGCTTCTCGATGTAATGGACCTTGTGCCGGTTCTTCAGTCTTTTTTTGATGGAAGTGCTAACTCTTTCACCGACGAACTTGCCAAGCTCGCTTTGTGCCATTCACCTGTGCCTACCGGAGTCTTCGTTAAGAAACTCCTTAAACCATCTATCTCCCCAGTACAGGAGATAGATGCTGCCCAACTCAATCAGCATCCTGGCCGAGTCAGTAAGGCAGCATCTACAGACACGGAAGTTGCACTACTCGAACGTGAGCCTACTTAGATGACTCCATTCCAAGCTTATCTCAAAGGTCGATAGATCCCTGACAATGATGCCTCAGTCGACAAAATTGCATGTAAGTCCAAGCTATACACAGTGGTAAATGGCAGACTCTATCGAAAAGGGAGTAACGGAATCTTGATGAAGTGCATCACTCAAGAAGAGGGCAATAAAATATTGCTCGATGTCCATAGAGGCATCTGTGGCAACCATGCGTCCTATCACACTCTAGTCAAAAAAGTTTTTTGGCAGGGTTTCTACTGGCCGATTGCCCTCCAGGATGCTTGCGAGCTGGTAAAAAAGTGTGAAAGCTACTAGTTCTACAGAAAGTAAACCACCTGACCAGCCCAGGCCCTGCAAACTATTCCTCTATCTTGGTCTTTCTTTGTTTGAGGCTTGGATATTTTGGGACCGTTCCCAAGAGCCCAAGGAGATTACAAGTTCTTGTTCGTAGCAACACATTCACCAAGTGGATAAATGCCGAACCCGTTAGGAACATCAACTCAGAAGTAGCCAAGAAGTTCACGAGGAGCATCGTTACTCGATTCGGCATCCCAAGTCAAGTAATCACAAACAACGGTAGCCAGTTTAAGAGCAATACTTTCATAGTCTTTTGTGAAGAATTGGGTATCAAACTTTGCTTCACCTCTATAGCTCATCCTTAGAGTAACGGTTAGGTCAAACACGCCAATGGCATAGTCCTACAGGGGATTAAGACCCACATTTCGATAGACTCAAGGCTTATTCGAATTGAGCAAAAGAACTCCTCTTGGTGCTATAGGCCATTCGCACATCGACTAGTTGAGCCACTGGTGAAACATCATTTTTCTTGGTCTACGGAGCAGAAGCAGTGCTTCTAACTGAGTTAACATTTAGATCACCCCATGTGGACAACTACTCGGAAAAGGAATAAGAGCAGGTGCGAACTGATGATGTAAATCTACTTGAAGAATATAGGGATCAAGCATCCATTCGAGTGGTCAAGTATCAGCAAGCTTTACATAGATATCATAGCCAGAGAATCCATGAAAGAGTGCTCACTACCGAGGACTGAGTAGTACGAAAGATGCAAAAGCAAGACAACCGTAACAAGCTATCGCCTAAGTGGGAAGGTCCCTACATGTTGGTTGAAGCAACTCAACCAGGATCAGTATGGCTATCTACGATGGAAGGAATAATGCTTGACAACTCGTGAAACATCGATCAACTAAGAAGATCTCATACATAAATAAAAAAAATAGTGCATTTGATACATCAAACAACAAAAGTTCAGGCATGTAAAAAATTATTGAATTCACTAACAAAAGTTATCCTATTACATTTTAAGCAGGTACCCTATGACTACTTATCCTCGGAGGCACTGCACCACCTCCCCTTTTATCCATGGTGACTAGAAAGGGAGGGTCCTTGGGATGGGCCTGCACCCTTTGTAAGGGCCGGAAGAAGTGGCAAAGACCCGGTCACTTGTCGATAGAGAAGGCGACCTCTCCATCGCCAAAAACCTCTAGGCACTGCGAGGACATGGAGGGTGAGCAGGCGTCAAACCGATGAAGCTATTTTGAGCTTCACCTCCCTCGACAGTGTCAACAGCTTCACCTTCTCCTAGTATGCCAGTGGTGGCATCTGCTCTCGTGAAGGAAGCAGAAGTGGCATCATCTTTTTTGACGACGCACAGCTTACTGGTAACCTGGTCTTCCTCCTCTAGCCAAACATCCCTCTCAATGGCCTCCCAATCGATCTCTTCCTCCTCATCAGAAGAAATGATGATACGTACGTCCTAGAGAAACAATGGCCAGCGGCGTAGGGGAGGGACCCTCTGAGGATCTCCGCAGATGAGGATGGCGGGGGAGTGGAAGCCATGAGGGCAATTGAAAAAGCTAAGGCATCGTAAGTACAAGGAAAAAGAAGAAGATGAGTTCTGATAGGCGACTACAAGTCCCATCTATTTATAGCTTAGGGAACGGGTCATGCTAAAATTGCAACCCGTCTAGATTCGCATTGGTCCCAATCTACGAGGTGCCTTTTTGCACTCCCACATAAATGCGGGAATCGAAGAAACACTAAGTTATGACATGCCACATAGAAGCTGAATGGGCACGAAGGCTGTAATAGTATATAATCATTATAACGGAGTAAAAAAGATGCTAACCTATGAGTTTGCTCGAGGACTCATGCACCTGAGTGTATGGTCAAGGGCTATCATCTATGATGCTCATGCTCTACTTTCTCCTCGATACATTCATCAAATGGAAAGTGAGAGGGCTACATCATGCATTGATCAGTGCATTTGCTCTACCATCGTCTCGATGCATTCATCAAGTAGAAGATCGAGAGCTACATCGCTTGATCATTTCAAAACCTAGCTCCAGTCTCGACTCTACACATCTATCAAGTAAGAGGTTCAGAGTCGCAACAGGTATCTATGATGCTAATGCTACACCTTTTACTTGATCCCGTTATTGGGTAAAGAGTCAGGGACTACATCATAGCTTTGTGTTTACGTCAATCAACTCTCTACTCAATGACATCATCAAGGAGTCGAGGGCTGTAGGTAACTCAACACCTTTTTTCCTATTTCTTGGTCGATACAGTTATCGAGCGGGGAGCTATAGGCATAGTTTCTTTGTTATCTCTTGCATATGATTCTTTATTTTCTTTCACAAGCGAATTTTTTGCATGTATTTACTCGATCATGTACTTAGCATGTCAGCAAACAAAACCAAAGCATGGCCATGCCTGAAACCGATGATGAGCAATTCTATCCTACGCGCATATGAGTACCAGATTGTTAGACATATAAAGCTCCGTGGTCGATGGGAGACGAGGCCTCTAGTCGATTCTACATGCACTGTGCAGCAAGTTCATGTTTGCTACAAAGACTATGTCATATGGTCGATGAATTCTTGCAAAAACCATGTAGTTTCAATTCGACTTAATTAACATTTATGTTATGTACTGCCTCTCCGAGTGTAAGCTCGGGGGCTTAGCTATTTGATGAAAATATTTTAACCTTGTGTGCAGATACAATTAGCAGCCAAACTGGTTACTAAGAGTTTATGAATGCTAAGTCAGATTTGCATCTACTTGTGTTACTCTATTACATCGACAAGAAAATAGCAGGCAAAGCATGATAGAAAGGAAAATCAATTAGCATTGTCATTCAAGATGCAGTGGTAGTTTTACAAGCGGTATGGTCAGGCCTAAAGAACTCTAGCTGGCATCATCAACATTGCTAGTAAGAGATAGCTCCAGCTGGGCCACAAACCTCTCAGCAAGGTCTTCGAAGGACTCGATGTGAGCGGTGGCTTCGCTCTCCTCACATGCGAATCCTTCAACTATAATCGAGAGGTCCAAGCTAGGATGGTGGCTCTTTATCAAGCCAAGTACATGGGAAGTTGCGCGTTGTGCAGACGAAGCCATGTGCTCAAGTGTCTCTAACTACAGAGTGGCAAGCGCCGTATCTACTGCAGCCTTCTTGACCTCGACCACCTCCTACCCGCTTCCGCCTTTTCCCGACTAACTTTGGCCTTGAGCCACGCTGCATCGGCGGTAGTCTTTTTAGCCTTTAACTTCTCTGCCTCCACCCTCAACTTCTTTGCCTTTGCTTTTAGACTCTTCGCCTCCGTGCTCATCCTTTTCACCTCACCCTTCTACTTCTCGGCCTCAGTTTTGGCAGTTTTCAGCTCGGTCCTGAGGACCACTAGTTTGGCATCTTTCATCTTGAGGACTTAGCTCGGTCCTAAGAGCCACTCGTTTTCCTGATAGGCTTGCAAACAGAAGTTCTTGACTTTGCACAATGTGTCCATTATGTGCTAAAGAAGAAAGGGGACAAGTGGTGTCAAAAAGGTGAAGTAGAGAATAAAGCTAAGTGTGGAAAAAGATTTGGTGAATGTTGCATACCTGAAGTTGAAGTTGGGGCTTCAAAACCAACTAATATTCTAGAGGCGGTTAAGGGGTTGGAGGAGGTAAAGCTGTTGTTGTAGCGATGGCGATATCATCGACAGCACCGTTGGATGTACATTTTCTGTAGGAGATTCTTTACGTGACATCTCCGAAAAAGGAAGAAAGAATTACAAGGAAAGCGAAGCGGCTTACTTTGCCAACCGAAGCTTCGCCTTAACATTCTTCTTCGGAGCAGCTATCTTTATCAGGACCGGTCTGGTCCCGGCAGCTGGCATCTCACTCGACCCAGCCGGTCGAGGAGATGGCACTAGTGGATCAGCAACCAATGGTGAAGCCTACATACAGATAGTTACTATAAACAAAACACCTATCGCAAGCAAATTTAGCAAATTCTACCTGATGGTGGTGTACCTGCTCAACCATTCTAGTCAATACAGATCCCATTCGAGGAGACGATGGCATGGGAGTTGATAATCTCTGCACGTCAGCTCCTAGGTGGCCTGCTGGTCCTCCAACATCTACTGTATCATGTCAGAAGTAATCTCATAGCATCCAAGTGAGCGGTTGGAAATCACCTAGCCAGATTGTCTCATCGACGAGGTCCTCACTTGAGGAGACTTAGCCGCCTCTTGCTCCGGAGCCATTTCACCCTCGCTGGGGTCAATGACAGACGGTGTATCCTCCTAGAGGGAGTGATGCTAATAGGAGTGGAGCCCAATGTTTGATCATCATCTTGAGTTGGCTCATCATTTAGGTCGATGACTCCCTCGAATTGCCCTTTTTCATCATCAAACTTGGACTTCTGAAGATGTGCTTGGTTAAAGAAGGTGACAGGTACACGGATGAGGCATTATAAGCCACAATTCAGTACTCACCTCTAGCCAAGGATTGTCCAGCGAATACGCCTCGATGCCACAAGGGCCAGGTTCTAAGCCTTGGAACATCTTGCTCAACCTGGAGAAGATGTTTGTGTCCGACAAATCTAGCAAAAAGTGAGTCATTTCGCTACTCATGACTGAAGCAAAAAAAAAGAAAGGCAACAACAGTACCACTAGTGTTTACTTTCAGGGTTATCCCTAGTGGCATCACTAACTCTAGAGTAGTCTCAGGCCAAGTGATCCTGGCACTTCAATGGACTCGAATGGCTCATCATGAAGTCTCTAGCAACGTACCACCCTGTCAATCCTTTCTTCTTTAGCTCCTCGATCTTCTGAGCATAGTCCGCACTGTGAGAGGTCGAAGGAGTGACTTTCATCCAAAGGTCAATCGGATTAAGGAGAAGTGGTCAATAGGCCAGAGGGAAATTCACTGTGTCCAAAGAGGTGATGTAAAACCACCACTTTTTCCAGTTTGACTACCAGGAAGAAGTAACAGAACAAGGATATATAGGCTAAACACTCCGCTGCCAAGGTGGAAACTGGCACCCCCAACATCAATATTTTTTGTCGCTCTCTTTAGATTGTAGAATTGGCAAAATAAATTAAGGCTGGGCTTGATACCAGAAAGGCCTCACAAAGGTGGACAAACATGCTGAGCATCGTAATCAAATTGGGGCTCAAGTGGAAGAGCTGGATTTGGTAAAAGTACAAGACGTTGAGCAAAAAGTAGGGAATGGTTACAGTTCTGAATCTGGGAACTTATAGACCAAAAATCCTTCAAGCGAACGATTCACTCCACGTCGTACAACACCTTGATCGGTGAGAAAAGTGGGACGATGGTGCTGCACTAGTTGTGGCGTTGTAGATGAGAGTAATAAATGTTTAATTACTCAACATTTAAAATTTCTAATTTATGTTCTAACTATGGTCAGAGTCGAGTCGAGAGTCGACATCGAATAACATGTGGTTACCCTAAGAACTTGAGTTGGGCTGGTAGCAGGGCGCTCGACCCGGCACATTCCTATCTGACACTTAGCGATTCCTAACCTACTTGAGTCATTCGACCACAAGCAGGCGAGGCATTACTCGATCAAGCCAAAGCTTGGCGGTAATTGACCTAGCACTTGAATGAGCCCTCCACTAAGCAGAGTCAGGGCTACTGTCAAATATCTAAATATGGGGTACGAGTATGCACCAAAAACTCAAAGATTATACCATATATGCTCAAGGAAGCATTTGAAAACTCCGAATATCACAGGCCCAGTTCAATGGTACAAAATATATGCAGAGAAAGTATCTCCATACAAGGAAGGACTTGATTGTTTTCTTGTTATGAGGAAACCAACTCGAGTACGCTGATATTCAAGGAAGTTTAGATATGCTGCGAAGATCACACAACGATGAACTCCTCATTAGTTATGATCTAGTATCCCAAACTAATTATAACTCGACCTGAGGCAAGGCTACCCCAGTTATATAAGGATGAGGGTAGGCATCCCAAGGGGGACAAGCAATTCTCAGACTACAAGCCATCCAGAGCTAGATAAGCGAGAAGACCTTTTAAGCAAAGCATCTAAGAGCTAACGAACTACACTTCGTCCAATCCTTAGCCATAGCTTAGCCCCCCCCAGCGAAGTTCAATCTTCATTGTAATTAGAGCTAGGTGTTCCGCTTTGTACTCTATTCATCGATTCCATACATCATTCATACAGGAGTAGGATGTTACTCCATGCAGAGGCCCAAACCTGTCTACAACATGTGCCCCTGATTTTGTGCCTAACTTTGCTAATTCGAAGGTACCCGAAGCTATAAGTTTATTATCGATTTCTAACCTTTGACAGTAGTGATGATTAGTCATAGTTTGCACTTAGCCCCCTAATTGGAATATACCTTCATGTAATATACACATAAGGATTCAAAATATACACATAAAATGTCACATATAAATGTCAGATCGATCACGTAAGACCAGTTTCAAAATATTCCTAAGGTTAAAACCATCTCAATCTGTGATAAGATTTAATGTTTGACATAGTTTGAACTAAGATCATAGTAAATTTGATTCTCTATGTACATAAGAACTAAAATATCAATAAAAGGTAAGATGTGCAAAACTAGTTTCAAGACACTCTTAAGGTTAATGCCTTCTATTATTACAAAAAATGGCTACATTTACACGTGATTTGCACTTAGAACTTTAAAAGAAACCTAGCCCTTATAATGTAACCTTTAAAACTCATAACCCAAGCAAATATACTCAAAAATAGTATATAAAGTCTATTTAACACCAGAACTTCCTTAAAGCCACGAACTTATGTCCTATAATAGTAACCTAAACCTAGATCTTGCATATGTTAGTTTGTTAAATTATCATAGTAACCTAAACCTAGATCTTGTATATGTTAGTTTGTTAAATTATCATTACCTTACAACTCATTTAAGTTAAACTTGCATAGCCTTCGTAAGCAAGCTTTTAAAAGTTGTATGTTTAAATCTATAAGAATCTCGAGACCTCACCTCTATGCAAATAGTTACGCTTGAACATTATTCTCCCAAAGTCCTATGAAAAGTAAAAGCTACCTCGATTGAAAATCCAAATAAAACCTAACTTGACATGAAACCAATTCCTATACTTTGTATAAGTAACAATAGCTAACGACCTGAACCCTACCTACACCTGATCAACATTAAAAGAAATAAACAGAATCCAGGAACTAGAAAACATGAACGATCAAACAATCATAAACCATCTATGATAACAAGACCATAAAGCCTTGAAGGACCATGTGGAGGTCTATCCAAGTTTGTGATGAGTAATTGACTGGATTTGAGCTTGGTTTACTTTGGAATTGAGTTTGATTTGAATTGGATTTTCAATTTGAAGCAATTTGGGTCTTGGTTGTCTTTCCCGGTGCTACCGGCCGAGCGATAGCACCGGACCCTAGTGCGGTGTGAGAGGTTGTGTTTTTGTGGGTCTTAGGCAATCCGATGCTACCAGATTTTCTGATGATCATTGAATATATTTGTGGCATTGCTATGTGAAAGGTTTTCCTTGTCTTTGATGGTTTCAAGGCGACGGTGCTAGATCATGGTGAGGCGGAGGATGACCGGGACTAGACAAGGAGCATCGGAGGTCCAGACGGTCGGGAGATCGCCGGAAGATGATTGGAGATGGAGTCTGTGCAAGCCAAGAAGACAAGAAAAGGAGGGGACGCTAGCTAGATGCCACGTGGATCAAGGAAGGCCGTCGAATTACGGTCTAGTTGATAGGTTAATGGGTCTAGGTAGTATGCTTTGAAAACAGTGCAAGAAAATCCGTTATGTGTGTGGGTTTTGGGTTAGCCCTTGCATGGTTGTGTGAGTGGGTTAATTCTAGCCCTTGGATGAGTGCTCTAGGGTTGGGAGACGCATCTAAGGGTGGTAGGTGGCCCAAGAGTAGTATAAATAGGGGTGGAGGGGTAGCCTCCTCCCCTTGAAGGTTGTAGAGGTTTTTTGTGCTCCTATGAGCTTTGCCCACATTGTTGTGAGACTTTGTAAACCTCCTCCTTCCAGAAATGCAAATATTTTTCATTCATGCTTGAATTTAAATTACACATTTTATGTCTTAAATTCAGCATTTAAATTCAACATTTAAATTCTCGCAATTTACTTTCTTGCAATTTGGATTTGCCTCCCCTCCTTATAAATACTGCTAATATTGGATATCTTGAGTGTGTTCATGTGGTTTTATGTCTCTTTCGCACTCTAGGATACAGTAGAGATCATCTTTTCTATCAAGTTGCAACTCTGTCTAGAACTTGTTCTTCGTGTAGCAGTTAGTATTTGATTTTTAGAAAAATATAAAAAAAATCATTTTTGAGTTATTATTATTGAAAAAGGTTCAGGACTCTCATACCTATCTGTATAAAAATTTTGGAGTCCACTTGTTGCACCATTTGGGCACCATGAGGTAAAAACCGAGCTCCAAACTTTCTGCTTGAACTTCCTGACTATCTGTGTTCTTTGATTTTTGCTGATTTTTTTATAAGGATTTTTGAGGTTAAATTTTTTGGAGTGCTTCAAGACTCATTTTATAATAGGGAGAAAAATTATCAAAATTTCTTGGGCAACAGAAAATTACCAACCACCTATTCTATTTGAGAACAGTTTCTGAAAATTCTGCTTTTACTTTTCTGAAAGTGACTTTTGTGATTTGGATTGATCTCCTATCTAAAAGCAAGAGTTGAATTAATTCCTTTTTATTTGGGACACTAGACAACCAGGATTGTGACTCAAAAATCCCCACATATTCTATAGTACTCATCCATGCAAGCTAGGGGTACACATAGTTGTCTAGTTGTTCGAGTTTTTCACGATTTCCTTTGCTGGAGGTCCAAACGGTTGGAAGATCGCCAGAAGATGATCGGATACGGAGTCCGAGCAAGCCAAGAAGATAAGGAAAGCAGGAGATGCTAGCTAAATGCCGCGTGGATCAAGGAAGGTTGTCGGATTACGGTCAAGTTGATAGGTTAGCGGGTCTAGGTAGTATGCTTTGGAAACCGTGCAAGAAAACCCGTTATGTGTGTGGGTTTTGGGTTAGCCCTTGCATGGCTGTGTGAGTGGGTTAATCCTATGATGCAGACCTCCCAACGAAATAGGCACCATTGCGTATAAATCATGCAACCAAACAAGTGAACCAAGACCAAGCTGCACCAAGTCATGTAAACCAAGGACCATTGACAAGAAGTTGTGCCAAGAAATTGCAGCAACAGGTGACTTCACTCCTAGCTGAATTTGATTATAATATATCTGAGAATGTTGTACTACCTAAATGTTCTACATTGGAAATTCTTAGATTTAAACATGAAGATTATGAAGATGCTCAAGAGGAGATGGATGAGGACTGCATGGATTAGGTGGAGAAATTCGAGTTGACAAGTTCAGACCGTAAGATCAGACCACAAGTTCGGACTGCTAGTTGTTCAGTTTGGACTGCCATAATGGATCGACCATATCTCCTGATTCCCGAGGGCAATGGGGGTCCATGAGTACTTGATAGAAAGCTTATCAAGCCTACTTTCCAATGCAAGAAACCTTGCATCATTTGGACTTCCCATTAAGGAGTAATGGCCAATTTACTGCAGACTGCCAGAAGCTGAAAGGTCTACACGAGGCTCTAAGGGAATTCATTTTGTGGTGACCTTTGAGCAAACTTATCCACATCAACTGAAGGGTCCTTTCAAACCTAACTAGGAGGGTTGTTCCTAGTATAAATATCTCTTGTATCTCAGCATTAGGGGACTTTTTTGGATATTCGAATTCAGAACCCCTTTGTTTAGCTGTGTGCTAACAAATTTAGAGAGTGATCTCTATCCCTTTGCTCTTGTGATTTCCTCGCGGGATTACAGAAGCGGTCGCTTCATTGGCTCCCAATTGTTGCTCCTGGTCTATTGATTCCAGGTTGTGTTGGTTGGTTCTTTGAGAGTGTGGTTGGGCAAATCCTCGATTCAGGTTGACGGTTAAAGACTGTGGTTGGCTTCGAGTTTTATTTGTCAGGTTGCACTAGTTATCCAGCTATTTTCAACTAGTTATCTTGTTCATGATCCTACGTTGTGAAGATCGGGACCGCGATCTGTATCTTTTGGTATTAGAGCCTTCATTGCCACGGTAGGATTCTTTACCCTTAGCTACATATTTTTTGTGTTTGTCCTATCCACCAAAAAGCCACAAAAATATTTTGCCATAGTCCTTTGTTTCGATATGTTATCCTAGTGAGTTCGGTTAAGTTTCAGTCCATAAGAAGTTTTTGTTTAGTTGCTAATCATATCATCCTTTGCGTGTTCTTTTATCCTATCCATATTTTGTTTTGTGTCCTTTCATATATCTGAAAAATCCATACAAAAAAGGATTGCATAACCGGATTCATCCTTCGCGTAAACTTTGATCATATCAAGTTCTAGCTACTGGTTGTGTTTGGGTTCTTATCATCTCAAGTTGTGCAAGTGTTATATCTGATCTGTTGTTCTTATTATTAAGAAAAAAGAGAAGAGTTGAAAAAAGTGGTGAAAGAAGAGAAGAAGGATTTGTTGTGTGAAAGTGCACAAGTGCTGAACCCTTACATCAAGTTGCAATCAGTTTTGCTATCTTTATTTGGTACAATTTGTGCTAGGTGAGTCTATGCAAACCCTCCATCCCTAGCATAATCCTTGTTTGCATCAAATCTAAAATTTCTTTGCGCGTGCGTTGATCCATTTATATCATTCATATCTTGTGATCAGCACTAGGCATTGATCTTCTAGCTTGGATTGCTACTTAGCTTTACAATAACTAGATTTCAGATTGTGTTTCTTGTGCATCACGCCCCCCTACCAAGCTCCACAAATAAGCCACCATAAACTGAACGCCGATCGTGTATTCGCTTAACCATCACTTTTCTTTTTACCACCACACATTATACTTCTGTAATCTGTAGGGAACTCATAAGAGCCTTGGTTGGTAAGAGAGGTGAGGTTGTGAGAACCACTAAAATTTCCTATTCCATATATACTTGATGTTCGTGTTTTTGCTAACCTTGTAGGAAGATGTCCGAGAACCCAGAGATTGAGGATTGTGTCACCATGGCACAATTCAATGAGCTGAAGCAAAGCATGGAGGAGAAGCAAGACAAACTATCGCAAGATTTTCAAGCACTTGTGGCTCAGTTGAGAATTCATCACCATGTCCATGAAGGTGCAAGTAATCATGGAGATGAAGTTGATGAGACCGGTGAAGAAGCTACTGCTCGACTTGCAAGACAACAGCGATAACGCTAAGAGTGAGCTGTTGTCCATGCTAGGAGACTTGCTGGTCTAGGCCGTGTGAATGGAGATAATGGTGCTGGTCGTGGTAGAGGAAGAGGTCTTGGAGATAGAGGAAGTGAACATGCTGAATTTGAGGAAGAGGTTGAAGGAGATGGCCTCGAACAGCCCCAAAATGATGGCAATCACCGTCGAGGCAATCATGCACGTAATTAGCCCAATGAAGAAAGGTTTGGCAAGCTTAAATTCACCATGCCCAAGTTTGATGGTGGATCTAATCCTGAAGCTTATCTCACATGGGAGTTGAAGGTTGACAAGATCTTTCGCTTGCATAATTATTCTGAAGAGAAGAAGATGGCAGTGGCAGCCCTTGAGTTTGATGATTATGCTCTAATCTGGTGGGGGCAAGTGCTCAATTATAGAGAAGAAGCTGGTCAAGGTGATGTCCAAACGTGGGCTGAAATGAAGAGAGAAATGGGAGCAAGATTTGTACCTAAACATTACCGTCATGATCTTTTTGATAGGCTGCAGCATTTGAAGCAAGGAAATCTCTCTGTAGAGGAGTACTACAAAGAGATGAAGAAGGCAATGATCAGGGCCAATGTATATGAAGATGAAGAGTAATCAATTGCACGTTTCATGTCCAGTTTACACCGTAATATTCAGTGCATTGTGGAATTTCAGCGGTACCGCAATCTTAGTGAGTTGATACATCAAGTAAGCAAAGCCGAAAGACAACTACAGCAATACACTAAGATTAATAGAGCTGGACCTTTCAATGCAAAAGGTGCATCAAGTGGAAGCAAATTTACACCAAGAAGTAGTACAGGCCGAAGCACCATCACCAACTCAAATGGTGGTTCATATTCAAATGCTCATGGTGTTTCTAGTGGCAAAGAGTTGGCTACTCCAAGTGAGAGGAACAAACCTGCAAGTTCATCATCTACCTCAATGGGATCTACAGCCAAGAGTAGTGAAATTCAGTGCTTCAAGTGTGGAGGCCGTGGTCATGTTATAAAGGAGTGTCCAAATAATTATACCATCATTGTTAATGACCAAGGAGAGTATGAATCTGCTAGTGAGGAAGGACAAGATATTATTGATAATGGAAAATTTTAGGATGCCCTTGAGAAAGAAGACCACACCTATTGTGAATTTGAGATAGGTGCTACTCTTGTTGTGGCTCAAATTTTGACTGTGCAAATGAGAGAAGCCGAGAATGGACAGCGACATAACCTTTTCCAAACAAGAGCCAAGGTTGAAGGCAAGGTTTGTAAAGTAATCATAGATGGTGGAAGCTGCCACAATCTTGCAAGTAAGGAGATGGTTGAAAAGCTTGGACTAAAATTGCTGCGACATCCCCACCCATATCATGTGCAATGGCTGAATGATTCGGGAGATATCAAGATTGGATATAGAGTGAAAGTTCCTTTCAAGATTGGTGAATATGTTGACATAGTAGAGTGTGATGTGGCTCCCATGACTGTGTGCCATCTGCTGTTGGGAAGGCCATGGCAATATGATCGTTCATCTCTACATTGTGGTCGTTCAAATCAATATGCCATCAAGTGAAAAGGAAAGGACTTGGTACTTAAACCAATGACACCACAATAAATTCTTGCTGAGCATTTGCAAAAGACCTCTAAAGTGAAGGTTGAGAGTGAGAAAGAAAGAGAGAAAAAGAAATTGAGTGCCTTCCACAAATTGGTGAGTGAGAGCTACAGGCCAAATGTGAGAGATAAAAAGAAAGGAAAGGGAGAAAATTTAGTCATGATAGCCACCAAATTTGAAATGAGAGATGTGAGAATAAACGCAAACCAAGTACTTATTGTACTTGTGAACAAAGACTCATTCCTTTCAGCTAACGACTTGACATCTGTTCCTAGTGCTATTGCTCATGTTTTGCAGGACTACAATGATGTTTTTCCAAAGAAAACACTAGCTGGACTTCCTCCATTGCGAGGCATTGAGTATCAAATTGATCTCATCCCTGGAGCTACACTTCCTAACCGTCCACCATACTGCACCAACCCTGAAGAAACCAAGGAAATTCAAAGGCAACTACAAGCACTTTTAGATAAAGGTTATGTGTGTAAAAGTTTAAGTCCTTGTGCTGTCCCAGTAATTTTGGTGCCAAAAAAAGATGGTTCTTGGAGCATGTGTGTAGATTGTAGAGCTATTAACAACATCACTGTTCGCTATCGTCATTCTATTCCTAGGCTAGATGATATGCTTGATGAATTGAGTGGTTCAATGATATTTTTCAAAATTGATTTGAGAAGTGGTTATCATCAAATAAGAATGAAAGTTGGAGATGAATGGAAAACTGCTTTCAAAACAAAGTTTGGGCTGTATGAATGGTTAATTATGCCTTTCGGTTTGACTAATGCTCCTAGTACATTCATGAGATTGATGAACCATGTGCTGAGATCATTCATTGGAAAATTTGTTGTTGTTTATTTTGATAATATCCTGATTTTCAGCAAGACATTGGAGGACCATGTTGAGCATATCCGAAAGTTTTAGATGTGCTTAGAAAGGAAAAGTTGTTTGCTAACCTTGAGAAGTGCACATTTTTTACAGATCAAGTTGTGTTTCTTGGCTTTGTTATTTCAGGACAGGGAATTTAGGTTGATGAATCAAAGGTGAAAGCAATCAAGGAATGGCTAACTCCTGAGAATGTAAGTTAGGTGAGAAGCTTTCATGGACTTGCTGGTTTTTACAGGAGATTTGTGAAAGATTTCAGCACCATAGCTGCTCCACTAAATGAGTTGACAAAAAAATGTGTTGTGTTCAAATGGGGTGATCCACAAGAAAATGCTTTTCAAGAATTGAAGAAACGATTGACTGAAGCCCCCTTACTTGTGTTGCCGGATTTCACAAAAACCTTTGAGGTTGAATGTGATGCAAGTGGGATTGGAATTGGAGGTGTGCTCATGCAAGAAGGAAAACCTGTTGCATACTTTAGTGAGAAGTTGGGAGGAGCGCAACTGAACTACTCCGTGTATGACAAGGAGTTGTATACTTTGGTAAGAGTACTTGAGACTTGGCAACATTACTTATGGCCAAAAGAATTTGTTATTCATTCAGATCATGAAGCTTTAAAGTATTTGAAGGGCCAAGCTAAATTGAACCGTCGCCATGCGAAATGGGTTAAATTCATTGAAACTTTCCCATATGTCATGAAATATAAGAAAGGTAAGGATAACCTTGTTGCTGATGCTTTGTCCTGAAAACATGTTTTGCTGAATCAACTTGAAGTAAAGGTGCCGGGACTAGAGAGCTTAAAAGAATTATATCCTACTGATCATAAATTTTCAGAATCATATACAAAATGTACTGTAGGAAAAGGATGGGAAAAATATCATGTGCATGATGGATTTTTGTTTAGAGCTAACAAATTGTGTGTTCCAAACTCCTCTGTTATACTCTTGTTGTTACAGGAAGCACATGCAGGGGGATTAATGGGTCATTTTGGATGAGAGCAAACCTATGAGATGCTAGCCAACCACTTCTATTGGCCAAAGATGAGAAGAGATGTGGAAAGACATGTTCAACGATGCGTCACATGCCACAAAGCTAAGTCAAAATTGAACTCCTATGGTTTATACACTCCTTTGCCTGTACCTAGCATTCCCTGGGAAGACATTAGCATAATTTTTTTTTGGGATTACCTACGACAAAGAGGGGAAGGGATTCAATTTTTGTTGTTGTTGATCGATTCTCTAAAATGACGCATTTTATACTATGTCATAAAAGCAATGATGCTTCCCACATAGCCTCTTGGTTTATCAGGGAAGTTGTGAAATTACATGGGATGCCCAGGACAATTGTTTCAGATCGTGACACCAAATTCTTGAGCTATTTTTGGAAGACATTATGGGCAAAACTTGGAACGAGGCTGCTGTTTTCCACAACATGCCACCCACAAACGGATGGGCAAACAGAGGTGGTGAATAGAACACTTTCAACGCTGCTGTGAACCATTATCAAGAAGAATTTGAAGGAGTGGGAAGAGTGCTTACTGCACATCGAGTTCACATACAACAGAGCAGTACACTCTACCACTAATATGTGTCCATTTGAAGTTGTATACGGGTTCAAACCCCTTGCTCCGATCGACTTGTTGCCATTACCTTTGCAGGAACAAAGTAACATGGAAGCTTCCAAGCGTGCCGAATATGTGAAGAAGATACATGAGAAGACCAAAGAAGAGCTAGAGAAGAAGTCACAATACTTTACTACCAAGGCAAACAAGCATCGAAAGAAGATGACATTTGAACCGGGTGATCCGGTTTGGGTGCACCTACGCAAGGAGCGTTTTCCCGAAAAACGCAAGTCTAAGTTGATGCCCCGAGGAGATGGACCATTCAAAGTGCTGGCCAAGATTAATGATAATGCTTACAAGATTGAACTTCCAGAAGACTATAGTTTTAGCCCAACATTCAATGTTGCAGGTTTATCACCATTTTTTGGTTCAGAAGCAATAGAGTTGAGGACGACTCATTTTTAAGAGGGGGAGAATGCTGCGAATATCCCAACAGAACATGCACCATTATGCATAAATCATGCAACCAAACAAGTGAACCAAGACCAAGCTGCACCAAGTCATGTAAACCAAGGACTATTGACAAGAAGTTGTGCCAAGAAGCTGCAGCAATAGGTGACTTCACTCCTAGTTGAATTTGATTATAATATATCTGAGAATGTTATACTACCTAAATGTTCTACATTGGTAACTCTTAGGTTTAAACATGAAGATTATGAAGACCCTCAAAAGGAGATGGATGAGGACTTCATGGATTACATGGAGAAATTTGAGTTGACAAATTCGGATCGTAAGATCAGACTACAAGTTCGGACTGCCATAATGGATCGACCATATCTCCTGATTCCTGAGGGCAATGGGGGTCCATGACTATTTGATGGAGAGCTTATCAAGCCTACTTTCCAATGCAACAAACCTTGCATCATTTGGACTTCCTATTAAAGAGAAATGACCAATTTACTGCAGACTGCCAGAAGCTGAAAGGTCTGCTCGAGGCTCTAAGGGAATTCATTTCGTGGTGACCTTTGGGCTAACTTATCTACATCAACTGAAGGGTCCTTTCACACCTAACTAGAAGGGTTGTTCCTAGTATAAATATCTCTTGTATCTCAGCATTAGGGGACTTTTTTGGACATTCGAATTCAGAACCCCTTTGTTCAGCTGTGTGCTAACAAATTCAGAAAGTGATCTCTACCCCTTTGCTCTTGTAATTTCCTCGCGGGATTACAGAAGCGGCCGCTTCATCTGCTCCCAATTGGTGCTCCTGGTCCATTGATTCCAGGTTGTTTTGGTTGGTTCTTTGAGAGAGTGGTTGGGCGAATCCTCGATTCAGGTTGCCGGTTAAAGACAGTGGTTGGCTTCAAGTTTTATTTGTCAGGTGCACTATTTATCCAGCTATTTTCAGCTAGTTATCTTGTTTGTGATCCTACGTCGTGAAGATCGGGAGCGCGATCCGTATCATCCTAGCCCTTGGATGAGTGCTCTATGGTTGAGAGACTCATCCAAGAGTGGTAGGTGGCCCAAGAGTAGTATAAATAGGGGTGGAAGGGTAGCTTCCTCCCCTTGAAAGTTGTAGAGGTTTTGTGCTCCTTTGAGCTTTGCCCACCTTGTTGTGAAGCTTTGTAAACCTCCTTCTTCTAGAAATACAAACCTTTTTCATTCATGCTTGAATTTAAATTACACACTTTATGTCTTAAATTCAGCATTTAAATTCCTGCAATTTAATTTCTTGCAATTTGAATTTGCCTCCCCTCCTTCTAAATGCTGTTGATATTGGATGTCTTGAGTGTGTTCATATGGTTTTTATATCTCTTTTGCACCCTAAGATAGAGTAGAGATCATCTTTTCTATCATGTTGCAACTATGTTCATAACTTATTCTTCACGCAGTAGTTAGTATTTAATTTTTATAAAAATCTAAAAAACTCTTTTTTGGGTGATTTTAATTGGAGAAGGTGCGGGACTCTCATATCCATCTGTACAAAAATTTTGGAGTCCACTTGTTGCACCGTTTGGGCGCCATGAGGTGAAAAACGAGCCCCAAACTTTCTGCTTGAAGTTCCTGACTGTCTGTATTTTTGATGATTTTTTTCTAATTTTTGTGTAAGTAGTTTTGAGGTGAAATTTCGTGGAGTGCTTCATGACTCATTTGCCCATAGGGAGAAAAATTATCAAAATTTCTTGAGCAACAAAAACCCTCCAACCTCCTATTCTAATTGAGGACAGTTTCTGAAAATTCTGCTTTTGCTTTTCTGAAAGTGACTTTTGTGATTTGGATTGATCTCCTTTCTAAAAACAAGAGTTGAATTGATTTCCTTTATTTTGGATACTAGACAACCAGGATTGTGACTAAAAAATCTCCACATATTCTATGGTACTCATCCATGCAAGCTAGGGGTACACATAGTTGTCTAGTTGTTCGGATTTTTCACGATTTCCTTTACGCGATCCTTTCGAGGTATTAGTTAGAGTATTTTGGGTGAAAATTTTGTTTGCGACCATTCACCCCCCTCTGTTCGCCATCTCGATCCTTCAAGCCATAACCCTCGTCAAACCCTAAACCACCCTTGATTCTATAATAGAATTCCATTTGATTTTCTATCTATCTTCTTTTTGCCCTTATTTGATTTTACTATTTGTTTTATTCTTGCCAAACGATGTGTAGACTCCGACGCTCCAAGAATTGTCATCGGCGACTCTAGCTATGACCTCGACCTTGTTACCAATATTAACTAGCATGGCAAGCACCCCCTTTGATCATGAGTTTTTCTAGGGTTTATATTTTGTCAGTTGTCTAAGGGTTATGTGGCACACTATATGACTTTTGGAATTTCTGCTATAGCTACTTTGTGTTTTAAGACCATATTGCATAAATTGTTCCACTATTATATGTAATATAATGTGTATGAATGTGATTTCAACTTTGTAAATGTGTGTACTAGCCACTAAAGATGGGACTAGTACTGTATGTACATGGAATGCATTATTGGTATCTAATACACAAATGGGGGCCTCACAAGTTGGTATCAAAGCCATACTGACTGTAGGATAAACCCTAGATAGAATGGTCACTAGTATTAGGATGTACAAATTAAAATTTTATTTTCAAAAACTTACTATAATTTCAAAATGTGGTCATTACTATTCTTTCCTCCTTGCTAAGTTCTTACTCTTGACCTTATTGTCATTTCGGTTCCTAAACAACTTCCTCTTTCCTTAAAAATAATTCTTGACCATAGTTCATCTTCGCTATTTGCTTCCGGAGTTGTTTGTGGTGGAGTATGTCGGACCCCGGAAAAACACTTCCGAAATCCTCTGTGTATCCTGTACTAGTCAAGGAAAAGCTAGTACACATAGCAGAAATGTTATCACAACATATCCGACGTATTTTGTTAACAATCAGAGTTTACAATAATTATGGCACGCAGGCCAAATAAAAGATTACAGCGGAAACAGAATAAAACCAGTACTAGAACCCAATAGATTCGCCACAAGCAATCAACTAGGGCAGCGGCCTAGTTATCTTTGTCCTCACCATCGTAGAGATACTCCTCTAAAAAGACAGAGTAAGCAAGGGTGAGTATAAAAGTACTCCGCAAGTCACACAGTAAATGCAGTATCAATGAAGGGTCACAAAGGAAGGCATAATATGGTTCGTTTGAGCATAAAGCAATATTTCAAATACAATAATTAATTTTCAATGCATAATTGATACAGTAAAAACTGAGTTTTAATTCAATTTTCAGCACAGGTTCCAACCCGGAGTTTCATCCCAAGTTTTCCCATGTGGACTCTCTCCACATATAAACCATTTTTCTGAAAAACATTTTGAAATCCAAAGTCTAGTCCGTGAAAGACTTGCTCAGCATGCCCATAACCATGAGCGCGGCTAATTGATTAGTTTTACGCTCTGTAGAGGTTGTACAACTTTACCCACAAGACATGATTATCTCCTTTTGCCCAAATACACACTTCCTTTAGTGTGTCAGCAGAGAAAATCATGACAAGGCCCCTATAAAGCTCCATCCACGTAGTCATGCCTGCTAAGGTTCCACCGCTGGTAGGGTTAAAACCACCCAGTCCAGAAGCCCCCTCTTGGGGCAGGTGGTAGCCTTATACCCACTGCCACCTTCAACCTCATGGCATGACTGTCCATGGTATGTCGCAATATGGATAGCTAGGTCCGTCCCATTCCAGACTTGTAGTAGTACGGTAAGGCTTTACATTCAGCGTAACACAGACCAGTCCTTAATTGACTAGGCGAGCTTTAACAATCCTTGTGCCTCACGCACCCACCAGTCAACCATTCTCGCCTGATCTAAATCACATTTTCACTTTCTTTTGAATAACATCATCTTTCATAACATCCCATGGTGCACCGACACCAAGTAATAACTTTATTTTCAACACAAATCTTGTTTTGCATAAATCCCCAAAAAGCCATAAATTCATGTCTAAGCATGTCTAAGCCATTTACTATAGCACTAGTTAATACTACAATAATATATCAACCAGTGATATTTTGCTCTAAGGTGACAAGGCATGAATATTTCAAAGTCAATTGAGGTCATAACAATTGGGAGTAACTAATCATTTAAAACTGGGATTTAAATTACATTGATAAAACTATGCATGCAATAATTTAAATCAAAATATAATTTTAAATTCTGGGATCAATATGTTCAAGAATGTGTAACTTGCCTTGGTCAAAGGGTTGAAGATCGAGATCGTCAACAGTGAACCGTTCTGACTCTCCGAAGTCTATATGCGAAAAACAACCAATTTCAAATAAAATTCAAATAAATTAAATAAAATAACAAACTAGTATATATAAGTAATTTGAGATTTTAGATGAATTTAAAAATAAAAACGGAGTAAAACATAGTTCAAATGGGACAAAAACGGGCACGGGAAGATTTAAAATAAGAAAAAGGGAGAAAAAGAAATGGCACTGTAGCTCAGGTACTGTTCACTCGCGAGTACTGTTTACTCCGAAGAACTGTGATGAGGATCGGACCTCGCAAGAGATCAAATCCGTAGGTCGCTCGATCTTTTACGGTGTTACAACAGGAACGCAACAAGATAACCAACTGTTTTGCTTTCTGATATACAGATGCAACTCTGGCCTTGATAATCTTCCGATGTGTGAACAAGGTATGTTATGCTCACGATACAGAAGGGTGAATCATATAGATTCAGCGAGCAGCCTAAGAACCACTTGTTCTTGATTTTACAACGCTAACACAAACCCTAGACGCGAAACACTCATACGATAACTCAGGGATCCACCCTAGCAGCACATAGCCGGAGACACACTCGTGTTCTCAATTCATACTCATGTTCTTCATTTTCAAATGATAGGATTACATATGTATTTATACTAGGAACATCCCTCGTAGTTTAGGTGTGAAACTAAACAAGAAAATAAAGGGGTTTTCTTGGGTAGATAGAAGATCTAAAGCCTTGAAAGTTGGGCAGCTAAATTAGTTCTCGCGTAGCTCTTTGACAGCCTGCATGTCTTCCACCAAAACAGTCATTACTCCCACCTCGGAAGTCCAAAAGACACACGGTTTGTTGCATGTGAAACTAGAATTCATTAGATTTCCAACCATGTGGTCCATGTTTGTGTAAAATGTCACAATCTGCACCAAGATCATTTCAAAGTAGGTGGACAGATTGGTGATACCACTTACTAATTTGTTTTGATATTGAGGTGGCCCCCATCCCATGTCACGTAATGAAAGATACAACCTTAGGGAAATAACATACCAAACCATCTTAGTTGTGTATTCTCTTGATTTACGTATGCATGGTTGAAAGCTCAAGACACTCCTATTTTCTTCATCCACAAGAATGTACTTGCTCGGCATGGTGGCACGTGTAGCATGATTATCATGAACCAAGGATTCAACTAAAGAAAAATCATGGACCTCATCCATGCCCGCATCAAACCGGCAGCTCTCTGGACATCAATGGCGCAAGGAGGAGGGCGGGGCCAGGGGGCAGTCGGCCGACAAGGGCGGCGGCGGTGTGCACCGGCGGCTCAGAGGAGCCGGCGACAGCGACGGAGGCAGTTGGACGGCGGCGAACGGACGGAAAAGAGCGGTGCGGTAATGACTTCTTACCTCGCGAAAAACGACGAAATGCGGACGGAATGACTTAGGAGAAGTTGCAAAATGAGTTGCTCCCATCGAGAGGTAGCCGGTGCTCCTTTCATAGGGTGGGAGGAGGTTTGAGGAGGGAGCAATTGCGGCGAGAATGGCGGTGGCCAAAAAGGAATTTTTTTGAGAAATTTTGGGCAAAATAATGGGAATTTGATGAGGAAAATTGCTTTGGAAGGTTGAGGAGATGACGGGGATTGATTTTCCCAAGTTTTTGGAATGAAATGCTGTGGAAATCATGAGTATTTGAAGCTTCAAGACTCATTTCTATGGAGGAGAGAGAGGGAGAAACTTGTTCTGGCTTTCTTGAACCAAGGTTGAAGAAGGTTCTGACAGTGGGCCCCATTTTCGGATTTTTCTTGAGTTGAGAGAAAAGTGTGATGGTAAAAATAGTAAAAAGATTCTAAAAATTCTGAAAAAATTCTCAAAAATACTTTAGAATATTTGTAACACAATAAAATTATTTTCGGAAATTTTCAACTTTTAAATTTTTCACAGAAATTCTTTTTAGTAAAACTGTAATTACAACAAAAAGATTTTATGAAATCAACAAGGTTCCAAATAAATTCCAGATTAAATAAGTTAAATGAAGAAGCAAATTTATTGATATCACGGAGTATCACTACTATTCTTCACGTCTAGCGAATGAAGACTACAATATCTATGCCGTCAATCTCAGGGAGACAGATGAGATGCTTTGCCACCTCTCCAACTTTCTGGAAGCCTTGGATAATCACAGTTAGCGAGTGGTGCGAGAAGTGAAGAAACTAGTTGTCGAGTGACTTGCCTTGAAAGGCTAGCTTCATTATGCGAACCTCGAATAGCTCCAACCATGGAAGAAGGCAAGATTAGGACACTCTCAGACCCAAACACTCCATGAAGGAATTGTATTGCTAGATCAAATAAGAGCGCGTTAGGCTGAGCTAGATAAATAAAAGAACCTTAGAACCCCTATGTATTCAGCGAAGTATATGATCTTTGAGTTTTTGAACTTTTGTTGTGAATTTTATGTAGCACTATTCGAATTATTCTCCTGAGAACTTAACCCTAGGATAAAGATTCATGACAAGGCAATCCTTAATTAATGAAAATTAAACTTTAAGAAAAGGAATAAGGTAACCTAAACTTTTAATGCACAGAAAATAGCTTTAGATTAAAACTTTCCATATAACTTATCACTTCCTTCCATAGAACTTCTCACCTATATACTCCCTCCATCCCATAATATAGGGCATCTAATTTTTTTCACCAATACCTAGGTATAAGATAGCGGGCTAATTGTTTTCAGCAATACCCCTAATAATTGTGCATGCTAATTATTGTATGCTATTAATTAATACGCACTGCTAATTATGGGCCTCATGCACCACGTGAGCACAGGGGTATATAGGGAAAATGTGCACCCTGTATTAAGAGGCGCCCTATATTATGGAACACCCTATATTATAGGATGAAGGAAGTATTATTCTAGTCACTAATCTTTTCTAACCTTTATAGATGGAGTCAATGCCTAATCTTGTCTCACTACTACGGAAAGGGCCTTCATTACCGGTTCAAAACAGCCTTTAGTATCGGTTTTTGAACCGATACAGGCTATTCGGGACTAATGCTCAAGGGCATCAGTCCCGGTTCCCTCACCCGGTAATGATAGAGTATCAGTACCGGTGGGAAGTCACACGTGGCAGCGCGTCGTGAACCCCTAAGGACCTTATCGATGCGGTTGGTGTCTCCAGCCGCATCGATGAACCCTCATCGAGACGGTTGGTTTCTCCAACCGTCGATGTTTTTTGTGTGTGTCCAGTAGCTATTATATATGTGTGTGTGTTAAATCACAACTAATTAAAGCACATATAATCAATCATGCACTTTGCCTGATAATTAAATCACTGAACATTCATTAACAAATTTAATTACATCTAATATATTAAAATATGTACACATATTTGTTCTTACGCTCATCGCTCTCTTGTATTACAATATATATGTACACAACTTTAATTACAACTTTAGTATTTCTTTTCCTTCTATTCATCGGGATCTTTTACGTGCATCGCTCTTGCTAGCCGTAGATGTCGACCCCGACAGTTCACCGGTCCTTATCGAAGGGTCCCACCTGTTTAAATTTGGTTCGTGAAACTCGCCTTTTGGATTTACGACCTCATGGTAAATAAAGCCGATGAGTTGTTCTTGGATTGCTCTCACTTGTGCCGACGAGAGTTCCAAACCTTGTTCCGCCAAAATTGAGGCACCTATCGTTAAGTCATTAACTAATTAATACTTGAATTTGTACAAGATATAAGGAGTACCTATACATCATTAAAGCTAGTAATTATATTTACTCACCCCCTTGTTGTCTTTTAGCATGCGGTCGGCGGCTCCGATTTGGGTGTGCATAAACTCACATACATAGTAGCTGCATAAATTGTTGCCCGGCGGCTGACTCAAGATCTGCAGTGGAAAAAGTTGAAAGCGTGAAATGGATGCAAGGAAATTAAGTTAACTAACTAAAAAGCTAGCATTATGATATACGTACATGAGAGGCAATTGTAATGTCAAATTTCTCCTTTAATACGCCCCTGTTTTTAGCATGGAACCGTGCGAATGTACTACACATGTAATTACGAATTGTACATGATTAGAATTTGTTTCAAATTGAAGGAAATAGAACTAGTACGATAATGAAAGGAACAAGAATTAATACCGGTTGAGTATATTGATAAAGTTTTGATACTTTTTAACTGGTCTCCTTTGCGAGTCCATAATTGTGATCGAGCTACGATCTAGCTCGATCAAAAGAAGAATCCAGTGAAAACTATACATAGATATGTCAACGTAGATAACTAATTAGTTCTAACATCGTGTTATGAAAAAGGAGTAGAATGAGGTGGTACGAAAACACGTACTCAAATGCGTAGGCTAGATATATCTTTGACTTATATTTTTGACCTATTAGCGCATTGAATACGTTAGTCTCTGTATCACTTGGTTGGTCTCTAACGGTTGTCTCGTTGATAACTACTGGGTCCATAAAGCCTATGTCGAAAATACGTTCTCTTCGGCATCTTTGTATCTCCATGCTACATAGTACAAGGGAGTGCACGATAGTTTTTTGTAAATAATTAAGACACTTACAGAGTCCAGCAACCCAGCAAGGCCGCGGCGAGGGCATCTGTCTGGTATAGATCATATATGACATCCCATTCGACAAAAAATTCACCTTCACCGTGAAAAAAATCTTGTTGCTTGTGCTTGACCATGTTTGGTCGTGTCTAAGTACCATTCATGAAATTGCCGCATCTTTGTCGTTAGCTGGGGTAGCTCCTCACGCCTGACCAATGATCTGCCCACTTTAAATGGCCATCTTACTTGGGCAAACTCAATCTTTGCCGTGCCTAATATTTGATTTGCGTCAAGGCCAGTTTCATCGGAGAATTGTAGCATCTCCTTACCCTTCCCCTCAACTGACATCTTCTTCTTGGGGCATTCCTTACTCAATATGCGCTCGTAGTTTGATTGGCAAGGCATTTCTTTTTGATCCTTCAAATTTTTAATAGTCATCAAGCCTTTGTGAAATTCTTCTGTGCCAGATTGAACCTTCTTCTCTGGTGACTTGCGTTTAAGAAATTTAGTTACCTCGCCTTTTACTATCTTCTTAGTCTCCTCATCGGTCATATCATATGTCAACTTCGGAAGTGGACCCAGCTTCTTGGATTGGGTGGAGGACCCCATCTTCTTGGGAGTTGCTGGCCGAGCTGGTTTGTTTCCCTTCGTCGGCGCCTTCTTGGGAGGAGACGAGCTTCTTGTGGCGCTTATGTGAGCGGGAGGTGGTGTAGGAGTCGGCGCCTTCTTGGGAGGAGGCGGGCTTCTTCCGGGGCTTATATGCGCAGGAGATGGTGTAGGAGACAACCCCTTCTTGGGAGGAGACGGGCTTCTTGTCGGGCTTATATGCGCAGGAGGTGGTGTAGGAGTCGACACCTTCTTGGGAGGAGACGGGTTTCTTCTCGGGCTTCTTCGCAGAGAGGACACATCCATGTTATCTCGAAAAATTATGTACCGTTTGCGCCACAGAATGAAATTGTGTACTGCCTCTCCTAGCTTCATAGTCCCGTCACCTCTAGGAATTTCGAGGTCAAGGTCCTCGTACCCTAGGCAGAGCTCCTCCACCAAGACCTTGGAGTATCCTGACGGTATCTGTTGGCCATGGATAAGCTGCTCTGGCTCCAATGGGTGAGCCATGCCGTCGGCCGCCTTGAAGGAAAGGTTCCATGCTTGGATGTGCAACTCACAAGGTGTCCGCTGCCTAATGTCGTCTACGGGATACTTGTCCAAGTTAAACCCAGCAGCCCACGGAAGCCTTTGCTTCGCTGCCCAGAGGGGCCGATGATGTTAGGATTACTTGGAGGTTCTTGGCCTCTCATTTGTTGGCTCAAGGCTAAGCGCACCTCTCTTTGGATCTTTTCTTGCATTCTCTCCTGTGTTTGATTCAGGCGTTCTTCAAGCGCACTAAGCTGTTGTGTCTGTTGAGCCTTGCTCCTCACCTGACTCTTATAGGTCTCGACGTCCTGAACGAAACCAACCTTCCACGGGATGACGCCAACGCCTCGTGTACGTCCAGGGTGCTCTGGATTTTGCAGGGCCCTTGTTAGCTCGTCGTTCTCCCTGTTTGGCATGAAGCTACCCTAGGAAGACTCCTCGATGGACTGTACAAGCCTTCTGGCCACATCTCTTAGCACCTCCCCAAACACAGCATTGCCGTTATCATCAAGGGCACCGCCGTGACCATAGAACCAATGCCTTGCTCTGTCGGGCCAATCCATTGTTGCGGGTGAGACACCCTTCGCTAGCAGGTCCTGTTCCCTCTTCTCCCATTTGGGTATTGCATGGCGGTAACCACCAGGGCCGAGTCGGTGGTGATAATTCTTCTTCTGTGCATTCAGCTTATTCTTCTCACTCAAACTTTAACCTTCGTCCGAAGTCTTGTAGTTCACGAACGCATCCCAGTGATCTTGCAACTTTGGGTGCTTGTTGAAGTCGGGCATTCGATTTTTCTTGATATACTCCATGTTCAACTTCTTTTTATAAGTCCGGAATGCGATAACCATCTTCTTGAGAGCGTAATTCTTCACCTTCTTTTCGGTCCCTTGGGGGAAGGTGAATGTCTCCTTCACATCGTTCCAAAGCATGTTCTTCATATCTTCAGGGACCTGATCCCATTTTGCTATGCTAATTGGCACGTGGTCCCTAACGTGGACGCTGCATGCTGAATTGAACTACCCAAGCGCCACCATGGGTGCAAGAGGTTGGCCATTCTCGCCGACTTCGGTGACAACATGTCTTGCCTTCGACTTCTTGCTTGGACCTCGCTGACGTGATTGCCTGCTTGGTTGACCGATCTGAAAGCATGGTACAATCATGAACGGGTCAGAATGTTGGCTTAGCATGATAGTGGAACCGACAATCATGAACGTGACTGCTTGTTACCTCGCTGGCCTCATCGTGCTCTGCAGCCTCATCGGCCTCGGTGGCCTCGGCGGCCATGAGGGCAGGTTCTGGCTCCGTCGCCTCATGACCACCACATCCCGAAATCAAATTTCTCATAAATTCTTCTTGATCAAATCCTTCACCGTCCATTGTCGTTTCTTAGGCTAGAAGAAGCACTGAAAATTAACGAAAATAGACCACATTTCATGTAAAGCTGATGGTACTACTCTAAAACGGTGTGGAAGATGGTGGGGAAGAGACGGTAGAGAGGATGGGCGGTGACGCCGAAGATGTTCCTATTGTAAGTCGGCCAAATACTATTGATAAGTGTACTTATAAATACTACGTGCAACCAAACCTCATCCTTCATCGATCGATGGAACTAAAACCTAAATTTAAGCTAGATCCACACATTAAATGCGAGTTACATTATAATCCAAGCAAATTCTAAGGTTACACAACAAGTTTTTGTATCCTATTTGAAAAGATCAAGCTAGATCTCTACATTCATAATCTTTCATCAATCATGGGAAAAGATCAAATTTTCTTCATAATTCAAGCAAAAAAGAGGCTCCATTTAACACCAAATGAAGTGAGGAATGATGTTACTAACCTTAGTTACCTTGGTTGCGAGTAAAATGACCAAAATTTTGAAATTTGGGCAGCACCTCCCCTCCCTTGAAGCTGTTGGCTGAAGCTCCACTGTTCTTGTCGCGCACTGAAATGATCTTGGTCTGGCAGAGAGCGGAAGGAGGAAGAAGTTTAAATTGGGATGCAGTACCGGTTGGAGGCACCAACAGGTACTGATGGTCTCACATCAGTACCGATTCGTGCCACGAACCGGTACTAGTGAGCTCCCACTAAATAGTACCAGTTCGTTACACGAACCGGTACTGATGTGAGACCATTAGTACCGGTTGGTGTCTTGAATCGGTACTGATCTCCCCCCGCAGCCCTGTAGCCGTTGAACCGGGACTGTTCTAACTATCAGTCCCGGTTCGTACCCAACCGGTACTGATGGGCCGGTAGCAAAGGTCAATTCTGTAGTAGTGTCTGGGCATAGCTCATGACGAAATTAACTAAGGCCCTTGGACGAAGACGATGCCCCTTGTGGTAGTAGAGTTGTAGATGATTATGGATCGCATAGTTGGACATATCAGTTATGCCCCATCGCCATCAAGGTTAATGGCTATGTTCTTCAGCATAGTGTGAAGCATCGCGACCTTGATGAGCATGCCACAAACGAGAGAGTGTCAAAAACTATTTTATTGCATATGCAAACTCCACTGTATCAATGACAATGCCTTTCACCATTCCCATGCTGCTCACACAAGACAGAAGGAACATCCCAAAAACTCAGCCCCAATGAAATTAATACATTAACATCTATCACCACCCCCAATTGTGGTTGAATTACGCCACCCATAAATGAATCAAGACCAAGATCTAGCTATACTGTCAACCGTAGATAATACCTAAGCCACTTTAGGCCAGTCACTACCCAATTTATCCCACAAGTAACAACTAATCATGCCACTGAACTTGAAGAATCTACACCTTGTCACATTGCCTAGATTGTGTTCAATGATTCTGTGTTAGAACCATAAAGGTTCTACATTTTTGAGACAATGGGAGTCTTAAAATGGGATTACAACATCATCAAGCTGCTTCATCAGGTTGAATAAAAAATTGTTTAAAAATAGGCTAACAGCTAGGAATTTTAGATTTCCCAATGTATTAATAAAGTTTGTGGTTTTTTTGTGTTGCTAGACTTCCGTTGTAAAGTCTTTTGTACTACTTCCTGAGATCCTCTTGCTCACGGTACCGACGGCCATGTGAGTTCGCCGCCGGATCGCCGTCGGCAACCCTCCTAGCCGCCCTCTCTATTTCGTCTCACTAACAGCGGGACCAGGCTGTTAGCCCTAGCACCCAAGCCAGCTTATTGCATGTGGGCCATCCCTATTAGTCAGCATGAAGGCATTGAGCCCATTCAAACAAGGAAATGCACTTTCCTATTTAGAAGAAGTTTTTTCTATTTTTCAGCCAATTTCCAAACCCTAGCACATTAAAATGCTTGTGACTTTTGTATTTTAAGTACAAATAAAGTCAAATAAAATTATAAATTCATATAAAATCATAATTTTTCAGAATATGCAAAAATATTTAATTTTTAAACTTAGATCAAAATTTTTGAATTTAGATTTGTATAAAACCTAGCATAGGTCACCATATAAAATTTTTGTACACTAACTCCTAAAATAGTAAAATAAGTTTACAAAAAGTGATGATGCCTTAAGCATCCTATTTTTTTAAAATAATTGGACTTGAACTTAGTTTGCATTAAATTCCCATTTAAGTTACTTTCTAGTTTAGTAGAAATACAAGTAATAGTAACTATAACACATAGTCTATAGAAGATTTGAAATAAATTTCAAAAAATCACTAGAATCACAAGCACCTCAAATCTGTAAAAATGTTTAATACTGGAGTAAGTTTGAATCAAGTTTATAAATGACCTTTTTTCTATGCACATAGGAATATAACATGAATCATATATAACAAATAAATTCTAATACAAATAAAACCAGTTTATCAATGCTCCATAGGTCAAGACCACATAATTCTGCAAAAAATAAATATATTTAAATATGTTTTGTATTTAATTCAGTATTAGAAGCTTAACCTTTTATAATATAAACTTTAATGTTTATGAAACAAACAAACAATCCAAATAGAAAGAAAAGAAAACTTAAATTTTTTATCACAAGAACCTTATATTTTAATTCATCTTTGAATTTGGTTTTATTTGACTTTTTTTTGCCTCTTGTTATTATTGCTTTGCAATGAATCACGTGTAGATACCGACATAACCGATGCTAACCTTGTCGACCTCGACCCCGAATCAGTTACTGAATCAACTGAGTAAGGCAAGCACCCTATTTGATCATATTAATCCAAGTACTTCAATTAATTTATGTTGTTTTTTTGTAAAATCTATTATGCATATGTGTATTTTCATTAAATTGGCTATATTGTGGTACTAGAAGCTATAACCTTAGCTCATGGAACTTCCTTAACAAATATTAAATTGTCAACCTTCATAACCCTAGGATAAAGGCTAGACAATACATAATGTCAGCTTAGGTATATGCAATTACATATTGATCTGGCTTAGCAATGCTTTAGTAATGGAAAATGGAATGATCAGGTCATGTTGCTCTTTATAATTTAAAAAGGTTGGATATGATTAAAGGTCACTGATATTTTGGTAACAATGAAAACTATGGTTTGATACGGGCGATTATTGGCAATAGTCAAATGTGCATGAGACTTGCACGTAGATAGGTGGAGATTCATTGCCCGGGTCAGTTAATGATGATTTATTGTGTTGTTATCAAGACAAGAAAATAGTACAATTACAAGTGCTAGTATAGGATGGCCTTAACCTATTAAGTTACTTAGGTTTAACTTTTCACATTAGAAGGTTGGAGTAGTACAGGCTTTCTGAGTTGGATTGCTAGTGGAGGTGTCCACACAGAGGTGTGGGAGAACCACATAACAATACAACAGTGTATGCCATACTATAGTGGAAGTAGAACAATGAGGTGTATAACAATTAGTCATACAATGATTGTATCAATATCTTTTGTCGCCATAGTATGGGTTTATCATCGTCGGGCTAATGCAATGTTAAGTCTAGGTAACGTAATGGCTATGTTATGATCTCTCTACTGCACACCAAAGGAAGTGCGTGAATGGACTAGCAAAAAGAGTTGGTCATTTCTTGTGGGTAAAATTGTACATCTCTATAGAGTATAAAATTTTTTCAAAAGCCGCACCGTAGTCATGGGTACATGGTAAAGTCATCACATAGTTATAATTTTGAGTTTTCATAAAAATGATCACGTCAAGAATATTTTTGGGAAAGTTAATGTTTTATGCCAGAGATTGGCAAAGGAATGTTGTTATTTTACGTCAGGGATTGGCAAGGAAATGACATGATACTCATAATCAAGGAGGACTGTGAATTTATACTTATGCTCTCAAAATTGTTATTTACATATTACTTAAATTTCTCTTCAAATACGATTACAATTTTATACTTGATATTTATGTTCAATTTCACTTTATGCAAAATAACCATAAAATCCTTTCTATTGACATAACCTGCATTTATTATATCTACATTTGTGATACACTTCAAGTCTTGTTGAGTACACAAGTACTCAACGTTGCTATATTTGTTGTTCAATTAATGAAGAAACTCCAGAAGATGCATATTATGATGCAGGTTACGGGGAATACAGTCATGAGTTTTTCTAGGGTCTTACCTTGTTAATTGCCTGTGGTGTTATGGGAAAAAGGCATACTACAAGACTGGGGATTTCTGTTGCAATTTGTTTTGGTTTGTAAAACATTTGTATAATTAAACTTTTATTATCATATGTACTATAAATTGTGTATGGATGCATTATCAATGTTGTAAATGTGCGTACTATCTATTGATAATAGGACTAATACTATATGTATATGGAGGCCTTCCTATCCATAAAGGTAGGTCCTTACATAAAAGCTCTATTTATCAATACCCGAGGGCTTCATAGAACTTGAATTTGTGATGATGGAAGGGTCTAGGCTCGGGGACATGTGGACGGCCTAATTGGCTCCCATCCATAATCTAGGCTCTTGCCAGTAGGGATCTACATGCAATTATAGTAAACACGAGGGCTTTTCCACAAAAGCTACAAGCTGACATGATGTGACCCTGGTCACATGAATTTCTTCCACTATAAGGATGTTAATATTGAGAATTGCTAATTTGAGGGTACTGTGAAAGCCTAGCCCAAACTCGCTCAAAGCCCAGCCTACCGTGTGGTGGGCCCATGCTGCATAGCACTCTATTTACACTTTTGTCCATGTTTCATGTAAAAGATTTAACCCAAAGGTGCTATGCATGCGTGAGCCTGCCCCATGGTGGGTTAGGTTTTGAGCGAGTTTGGGCCAAAGTATTAAAGATGGTATAAGAGTATCAACCTTCACTATAGCTTGTGGGATAGTGACGCGGGCATATGATGCATGATGCGTGAGGGCCCAGGTAGCAACACAATGGATAGTACGGTATGGCATATGTGCCTACAATGGAGGCACGTCCATGTACCAAATGGTGGTTCTGAGTAGTTGTCATGTATACAGTGTGCTACCAAGGGTGTCAGCACTTAGTAAGGTGAGTCTAATACCTCGAACCATTAATGTGAAGGCTCATATGGAGGAGTGGTGGAATTAGTCCCATATTTCCTACACAAAGTGAGTTGTAGTAGTATATAATGCATGTTGGGTCCAAATATAGCACTTCTAGGTTAGCCTTTTACACAAAGCGAGAATAAAAGTGCAAGTGGTGGGATGGGCTTTTGAGTTTATTTGGGCCACGGTTTTACAAGTATAGAGTGGAGATAGGGCAAAACTGGAGCTCATCTGTGTGTGTAGAAAGAGAGGAGGAGGAGGAGGAAGAGGTGGATGTGCTCCACTTTGTGAAGAGAGAGCAAAGAGGGAGGGATGACGAGTGGATAAGGTGTCACATGTGTGATAGGGACAAAGCGATTAATGAGAGCAGCAAGAGAAGTTGGGAACGATGTGCTATAAATTCATAGTTAATAGAGAAATTGTTGAGGGGAAAGAAAGGGTTGGGTGGATTAGTTTTTTTTTGTCTGGCTATGGAATTAACTAACCTGTCAATATTACTATCACTATGGAGAGTTAATGTGCGAGGCCAGAGTCAATATCAGTCTTAATCTTGCCTATTTTATTAATTTGGAGCCATACGACAATCCATATTTCACATCAGAAGACAATTCCAAGGTATTTATTGTTTTGCCTCTGCTTCATGCTATATGGCGACCCATCTGTAGCAAAGAGAGGGAAAAAGCATTAAGTAGAAGAGAAACATTTACATCAAGGTAGTAGGGCACTTGCATAGCTGATTACCAACTCAAGTAGGTGTATCTGGAGGATTAATTGTCGCCGATGTTTGTCAGACAAGCCCTTTAGGTGAGACGATCAGCTTTAAGATGAACAAGATTGATGAGAATCTCTCACCGATTATGTGGATCTCTTGTTTAGTTATCATCGGGTGCAATGATGGGCACATAAAATTGTGAATCCATCTACCCAAGTTTAGAATCTTATTTCTAATTTAAATTTGAAGTGTGAAGGAATAAGTCTTATACCGTCACATCTTAAAAAATGTGTAGGTACGTTACCAACGATGGCTGAACACAGACATATGAGATCAAAGAGAAAAGAATAAGTCTACTTTACCCCTGCAACTATCATATTTGTCTAATTTTCAACCTTCAACTGTAAAACCGGGTATGCAACACCCATCAACTATCAAAACCAGTGAAATTTACCCCTAGAACCTAATCCACCTTGTTTTTCATCATTGCATGGCACCGACATGACACTAGATTTTTACAAGTAAGCTAGTTTTGGGTGATATGGCAACTAATAATTAAAATCAACCAAGAAAAGAAAGGTGGGGCCCATATTTCATTCTCCATACTCTTCTTCCTCCTCTCTATTCCTCCCTACTCTTTCACGAGCCTAGCATGTTTGCCGTGTGGCACGGTGCTCTCCATAGCACGACGCCGCCTCGCTGCTCTCACAGCCATATAGGTGCTCATAACTACCTTTGCTCTAATGTTGTAGTTGCAAGACGACATGTCGCATGCCCAATATCCCTGTCAAGCTAGGCCTCACTGCTCGTGCCTCTACTGCGGCCGCCGCTTGACACACAATCCACTTCAAGACATCATTGTTGGCCCTTGCTTCCCCACCGTGTGCCATTGGGCACATATTGTGATTTGCTTGGCGTTGCACCGCCTAGGCCATCATGGCCCACTTTGTCGAAGGTCCGACCACTGATAACACCAACATTTGTTCTATTTCATGCATCTTTCGGTCAATTCAATCCACAACAACATTACAACAAAAAAGCAAATCCTCACTCTAAAAAAAAGAAACAACACTTTCGATCATTTTAATCACAACAAAAACACAGCTATATCTTACGTGCCCCTTGTCTACCAATCCCATAAATTTGCCCCTAAATCTAGAGTTCTGAGCCATCAACAGTTTGGATTTGGATGTGAGAGGACATGAGGGAAGCTTTGGGCATGATGAGGAGCCAGACCAGGTGGGTGAGTTGGAGGGGAGCAGAGCTTCTGATGTGTTCATGGCCATGGCTATGGAGGAGTAAGAGGAGACTACTACAAAACACAACATCACAGACAGTTCGAAATTGTCATCTCAAATAGTTTAGTCAACCATCAGTAACAAAGTGTCAGTGATAAAAGGGTACATCACAAGCGGTTTGAAAACCGTCTGGAAAAATTGTCATCACAGACGGTTCTAAACAAGAATAGCCTATAATGTATAAGTCATCACAGACGGTTCTTATTTAGAACTGTCTGCGATGGCAAGGACATCATAGACAGTTCAAGTTTGAAATTGTTTGTGATGTATGTTACATCTAGAAACATCTGTGATGTATAAGTCTTCATAGATGGTTCTTATTTAGGACTGTCTGTGATGACAAGGACGTCACAGATGGTTACACTTTAAAACCATTCGTGATGTATGTTACATCTAGAATAGTTTGTGATGTACGTATGTTACATCTAGAACTATCTATGACATACATCACAGACGGTTTCAAAGTGAAACCGTTTGTGATGTCCTTGTCATCACAAACGATTCAAAATAAGAACCATCTATGATGACTTACACATCACAGATGATTCTTGTTTAGAATCGTTTGTGACGATGTATTTTTACTATTTACACTTTTCTATTTATTGGTTAGCCTCAGAAAATACTAACCATACCCTCTGAAACAAAACAGATTACATAATTTATATCATAAATATATTATTATGATATACATTTTAGAAATCAACTCAAATTACATATTACACACTACATAGAGTGCATCCATTTCAGAAATCAACTCAGATATATTAACCAATTGAATCCATAAGTACAACTCACAAATTCACAATACAAGGTTCACAAATTAACCCAAGAGGTAACTAACAAATTCACGACTCATCAAGTCAGACTAAGTTGCACTCGTCTTTTGGATTTATGACCTCATGCATCAAGAAGGCACAGAGTTGACCTCAAATTCATAGTAGATCAGCCTATTCCAATGCAGATTCAGCATATTTCTAAGCCTATCGATGGGAAAAGTAAAGTCTTGTATGTATATAAATTGATATGTAGAAACAATTATTGCAAGTTTGACAAACCTCTAAGACATTCGTCTTCTTTGCTCTAATGAGGATTTGCATGTTATAGCAAATCTATAATCCACATTGGTTAGTGGCCTTTGGCTGTTGGTGGTATTGCTAAAATAAAATTGGTTATTTTTAGAGGTATTATTATGGAGTGTGAAGGATTATAGTGTACTAGCGGATATCCGAAACTTGTGAACTTGCTTTCGCTACGACAAGTCCTTGTGTAGCCCTCCACGAGCTCTGTAGACATTGAATGACATCTCAAGTAAGTTTGTGATAGGCGTCAAGTCGTGGGTGCCGTCATTTTTGGAATCAAGGTAAATTACCTGATTTTGTCTTGGTATAGTTACAAGTAGAACCTAGGAGGAAGGTTGTAGACAATAAAATATACTTCCACTTTATAGACAACCAAAGAAGAAGGTTGTAGATACAGATTCATGGGCTAAATGCTATGATGGCTGCTCATGTTACCGAAAGGATTCATTCCATCTATACTCAATCCAAACCTTATACTCCTCGGATCCGTAGCAAATTCTTGAAACCTCCTATTGATGTTTCTCCACTGGGTGGAATCAATAGGGTGACATAGCATTCCATCATTCTTATGCTCATCTGAGTGCCAATGTAGTAATTTTGCCTCCTTTAGATTCACAAATAAATACTTCAAATGAGGAATTATAAGTAGATATCAAGCCACCTTTGTAAGAGGTCCTTTCTTCACCTCGATACCCTCATTATCATCATCTGATAGATTTTTACACTTGTACCAGGATGTGTTGCACATTGGACATGCATGCAAGTTTGTGTACTCTTTGCAGTAGATGATACAATTATTCAGACATATAAGTATTCTTTCTACTTCCATTCCCAAGGGACAAGAACATTCTTGGCTTTGTAGGTAGTTATCGGCAACTCATTTCCCTCTGGAAGCATGCCCGCTAATAGACCTAACAGCACAATAAAACTCTTGTCGGACCAAGCGTTACTTGCCTTCAGTTTCAACACTTTAAGCACAGATGACAACCTTGTGTATTTAGACTTGCACCCCTAGAATAAAGGTTTCTCTAAGTCATCCATCAAGCCGTAGAATTTTTCATAATCTCGCACATCATGGTTCCCTTTTGCATCGCGTAGCATCGAATCCAGATTGTTATCATGAAACCTATTCTCATTGAAAGTACAATTGATATTATCCAAAGTTTTGTTGACTTCATCAACGATGTAAAAAGTACTTGCATCTTGTATAATCTGCTCTTCCCATAACTAGTCCAATATCTATACCCCATTTTGAAATGCCTTAGAATCAACTGTGCTTTGATCTGCACTGAGTTTTGAAATATTTTTAGATTCTCACAGTCAATGCATGGATAAGACATAAATTGTACCATCTTGTTAAATATATCCTCCTCTGTAGCTCTTCTAAAAATAGAGACGTCATTCATGTTGATGAGGACATCACTCCTTCGGATACGTACAATACAACTCATCAAGATATGCAAGGATCAATTACAAGAGCACATGCACGACAATTAAACCACCAGGTGAACTCGTTCCTCGCTGCTCATGATTTCTTGGATGACTGCTACTAAATTTTTGTGATGTCTTGTTGCTTAGGAATATGGGAAAAGCATCACAAACTTACCTAGACATCATCCCTCGAAGTCCAAGTCTAGTTGGAATCAAAGTCGAGCTCAAGTCAGACTCCAATTTCGGTTCGGAGTCTCAGGACAGTACATCAATAAAACGACCATATCTGGGTCATACGAAGTCCAATAGAGGCATTCTTGGACTCTACGAAGAAGCCCATGGCGAGAGCTTTCCAATGGAAGTAGTTTCACATTCAAACTTATTCTAGATCGACAGGAATCATTAAAACAATATGACGTACAGAATCTGCCAGATGTTGTGACACCTCCACTTGGGCCCAAAGGCCTTGTACGACCTAGGGTTGCATGGACCCCCCTTGGCCCATGTATTTGGAGTAGGGCTGCACCCCAAACCCTAGCTGCCACCCCTCTCACGTATTAAAACCTTGTAGCCGTCATTGTTATGCTTTGGGTTTTGCTTAGATTATTCTGCCATTGCAGTTTCACCGTTCTTTGGTTTGTGGAACCCCAACTTCGTGTGCTTAATACAATCCACAATTGAGATTGCTTGTTTTTCGTTCTTACTCGTGTTCTCGATTCGCTTGCAGGAACTATCCTTCTGGGCGAGGTCAACTGCGTCTTGGCATGGTTGATAACCAACGGAGCCATGGTGTTGCGATTGTAGCTTTTGTTCGATTCTGATAGGAAGTCCGGATCGTTTACGTCGAGTCCTCCACCAATCGAATTACCATCTACCTGTCGGAAGATCGAGCCCCATGTTGCATCAAGTGGTATCAGAGCCTCGGTTGCCTGATAGGTATTTCCTGTATCCCCACTTTGTTTTGCCATCGTCCTAGAGTCCAGAAAAATTGCCCCACAAAAAGTTCATCATCAATTCCGTTGTCCTACAACCTTTTGTGCCTTGCAATTTTTGTTTCAGTTTCGCTTTGTTGAATTTGTGTCCATCATCAACGTCTTGTTGCTAGTTTGAGGTCGTGATCCTAGTTTCTAGTTGCCCCTTTCCATTGCCCTAGCTCTTGTTTTGCATCAGTTATCATCCCATCGTTGCCAACCCTAGAACCGAACTGAATTCTTCTCGATTGGGCCTTGCCGCCGCTCTGCATTATATATCCCATTCCGCAAACCCTAGATAGTTCACGAGCCGCATTGTGTCAATTGCCCAGCACTGTTGGACACCCTTTTTCACCCGCAAACCTATTCCTATTCTAGCCCTAACCGGAAGAAAGAAGTGAAGTCGCGAGCAATTCTAGATTGTGCAGTGTTAACTAAAACTGGCATGACTTTTGCATACGAACTCCGATTGGGGCGTACTTTTTTTGTTTCGAAGGGGACGATGACGCGCATCTGAAAATTCCACAATTCTTTAGACTTGTGCAATTTTTGACCCTCAAAATCGGCCTCTAAGACTGAGTTCTGGAGCTTGGAAGTTTCCTACGTCATTTTTGCTGATTTTTTGGCCATTTGTTTAACTGTCTCCCACGTTCCAAAACTTGAGATTTTTTATTTATCTGAGTTAAAAGAAAGGAGAACAAAAGGCAAGTGCAAAAAAAAGAGAAGAGCCACACTGAAAAAAAATCAGAAGAGAAGAAAAGAAACAAAAGGAGGGAAAGAGAAGCAGAAAATCAGAATTGTTTGCATCCTTTGAGTCCTTTGTGTTTTGATATATCCCTTGCTAGGTTGAACTAGTTTCAGGAGCACGCTTAGGCCAGCAACTGTGACAAGTACGTTGGATATTTATTCAGCTTTGATACCTAATTTTGATTATTGCTAACCTTTGCTACTATATTTGCCTACCGAGCTCTATAAACTTCTGATCAATACAGGTTCAACCTTGTAATCGCTCCACTCACACTCGTTTGGTATCATGAACCAGCCACTGGTTGTACTCCCTGCAGCTTTGGTAAGAACCTTGCAAGAGCGTAGTAAGATGCTTGAGAGACAGTCCACCTGCCAAAACCCGTAGTTAATAAGGGTAATACTTTTGTGTTATCTTCTGTTTTATTACTAACAATGACAGAACCCCATACAAGAGCTAGAGCTACGGGAGATGACGATGACTTTCGTAAGCTCTTTGAAGATCTTAAGGAGGATCTCGCGAAGAGGGACACGGAACTCAAGGAAGCCCTTGCCAAAGCAAATAGAGATGCCATCAAGAACATCCGCGAGATTAAGGATGATATCGCAACGGTCCAGCAAGACAATTAGGAGAACTTTGAGAGACTAGATCGTCGAATCTCAGACCTTGCTGGCAGAGTTGAGATTGTGGAGAACTAGCTTCTTCCCAAAGGACCAAGGGATGAAGTGGATGATGTAGCTGAAGAGTCTGATGCAGGCCACGATTGAAATGGGGCACCACATAATGATGCCGCTATGCATCGAGTTGCCCAAGACATACGACTACGGGAACATTGGCACCGCAATCGACAAGGTATGGGAGGTATTCATGAAAATAATGTTAACTTTAACAATAGCAATGATGATCCTCTTGCCAAGGTTAAGTTTACCATACCATCCTTTTCTGGTTCATATGATGCTGAAATTTACCTAGATTGGGAAATGACCGTTGAACATAAATTTAACTCCCATCTAGTTCCTGAAATTCATAGAGTAAGACAAGCCACTAGTGAATTCAAAGATTTTGCAATAATTTGGTGGAATAAACTAGTAAAAGCTAACATACAACCTGATACTTGGGATATGTTGAAACGGCAAATGCGAGCTAGCTAGATTTGTTCCTCCTTCATTTAAACGTGACTTGCGTAAAAAATTACAGCGTCTAGATCAAGGTAGCAAGTCGGTAGAGGAGTACTACCAAGAGCTTCAAATAGGCATGTTACGTTGTGAGGTAGAAGAGGATGAGGAGGATAAAATGGCTCGTTTCTATGGAGGGTTAAGGCATGAAATCTAGGATATTGTTGATTACAAAGACTATAACTCTATTAATAGATTATTCCAGCTTGCTGTTTTAGCAGAAAAAGAATTGCAGGGACGACAACAGCGACCAAGGAGTAACTTGGGTGGCAACTTCACTCCAAGATAGACACAGGCGCCAACCAAATTAACACCACCTCCTGCTTTTCGATCTGCTGCCCCCTCGACGAGTAGGGCGCATTCAGCAGCACCTTCACCCTCGTCACATGCACCTAAAGTGAGTAAATCTTCTAATGTGTAGGCACTCGCGAAGTCGTCATCCTCTGTTGCCTCCACTGGACGTACGACAGGTATAGTGTGCCACTGTTGTAAGGGAATAGGACATGTTATGAAGGATTGTCCAAGTCAACAAGCTTACAATGCGACAGATGACAGTCGGTACATTAGTGCATCTGATGTAGAAGATGAACTTGTTCTTGCAGCTAACCTTGCAGGTGATAATGCTGAGAATGAAACGGATATTGATGATGAGGACACCTTCGGCAAAGATGATACGGAGGACTACAGGAGCATAATTGTGCAGCGAGTGTTGAGCACTCGAATGGAGCCAACTGACAAGATCCAACGCCATAATTTGTTCCAACTTTTCTTCATTGTCAACAATCATCTGTTTGTGTCAATATTGATAGCGAAAGTTGCAATAACTTGGTAAGTTTAGATTTTGTCAAGAAGCTCAGCTTGGCCACATGACCATGTCAACGCAACCATATCATATTCAATGGTTCAATGACAGTGGTAAGGTGAAGGTAACACAAACTGCAAAAGTTAATTTTTCCATTGGTACATACAATGATTGTACTGAATTTGATGTCGTACCTATGCAAGCCTGCTCACTTTTGTTAGGTTGACCATGGGAATTTGATACAGATGCCACTCATCATGGTCGAACTAATAAATACACATTCATGCACAAAGGAAAGAAGATCACTTTACTTCCTATGACACCTGCTGAAATTTTGCAATGTGATAAAGAAAGAGCCGAAAATGAGAAGAAACAAAGTGTGTTAGAATCTGAAAATCAGCAAGTAGCTAAAACTATTTTTCCACCTAGAAAAGATAAGGGAGTGTTAACTTCTAGGTCAGAGGGAATTAAGTTGAAGGGTCTTTGTTATGCTAGCTACAAAATCTGATCTTCTTTGAAATTCTTGACAATGAGTGTCATGCTATACTTTGATATGCAAAGATGTCTTAGTTTCACTTGAAGATATATCTAGCTCTTTGCCTCCTTCTGTTCTTAACCTTTTGCAGGAGTATATGGATGTATTTCCAGCTGAGATACCCCTGGAATTACCACCTATTCGAGGGATTGAGCATCAAATTGATTTGATCCCAGGTGCAACCTTGCCAAACCGTGCTGCATATAGGACCAAACCAGAGGAGACTAAGGAAATTGAGTGACAAGTCCAAGATCTCTTGGACCGTGGGTACATGAGAGAAAGCCTTAGTCCTTGTGGTGCTCCTGTTCTTTTGGTTCCTAAGAAAGACGGTAGTTGGCGAATGTGTGTGGATTGTAGAGCCATTAACAATATCACCATAAGGAATCGTCATCCTATTCCTAGGTTAAACGACATGTTTGATGAGTTAAGTGGTTCTAAGATTTTTTCTAAAGTTGACTTGCGAAGTGGATACCACCAAATTAGGATGAAATTGGGAGATGAATGGAAAACAGCTTTTCAAACTAAGTTTGGTTTATATGAGTGGTTAGTTATGCCTTTTGTATTGACTAATGCACCCAGTACTTTCATGTGCTTAATGAATGAGGTGTTACGTCCATTCATTGGGAAATTTGTGGTGGTTTACTTTGATGATATCTTGATTTGCAGCAAGTCATTTTCTGAGCATCTTGAACATTTATGTGCTATTTTTAATGCTTTGAGAGAGGCACGTTTGTTTGGTAACCTCGAGAAGTGCACCTTTTGCACCGATCGAGTCTCGTTTCTTGGCTATGTTGTGACTCCACAGGGAATTGAGGTAGATGAAGCTAAGATTGAAGCCATACAGAGTTGGCCGACTCCTAAAACGGTCTCCTAGGTACAAAGCTTCCATGGGCTTACCGGTTTCTATCAGCGTTTTGTGAGGGATTTCAACAGCATTGTCGCCCCATTGAACGAGTTGACAAAGAAAGGAGTAGCTTTCAAATGGGGACATGCATAAGTAAAAGCATTCAAGTTGCTGAAAGAAAAGCTCACCCACGCTCCATTGCTCCAACTCCAGGATTTTGGTAAGACTTTTGAGCTAGAATGTGATGCTAGTGGGATTGGAATTGGAGGTGTGCAAATTCAAGAAGGTAAACCGGTTACTTATTTTAGTGAAAAATTAAGTGGGCCAAGTCTGAATTATTCTACTTATGATAAAAAATTGTATGCTTTAGTTCGTGTGCTTGAAACTTGGCAACATTATCTATGGCCTAAAGAATTTGTTATATATTCTGATCATGAATCGCTGAAACATATTAGAAGTCAAGCTAAATTGAATAAACGACATGCTAAATGCGTAGAATATGTTGAGTCATTTCCATATGTCATAAAACATAAGAAAGGAAAGGACAATATGATTGTTGATGCGCTTTCTAGGCGATATACCATGTTATCTCAACTTGATCATAAGATTTTTGGATTAGAGACCATTAGGGACTTATATGATACTGATTTGGACTTGAAAGAAGTGTATGAACATTGTAAAGAAGGGAAAATATAGAATAAATAAATGTTGAATGATGGTTTGCTCTATCGTGCTAACAATTTATGCATTCCAGCTAGCTCCGTTTGTCTTTTGTTGTTACAGGAGGCGCATGGAGGAGGTTTCTTGATGCAACATGGGGCCCGATCTTCCGACAGGTAGATGGTAATTCAATTTTGCAGCAGACAAAAAACTAGCATAAATTTTAAACGGCTAAACCAAAAATCAAGTTAGTGGACTCTAATTAAATGTGACACCATGATCTACAATTTTCTCAACAGTCAACCCCTTAGAAAAAGCTTTTAAAGCCCCCAAATGAATGATCTAAGGTCGGGGCTAGGTGCTGCCCAAACTAGAAATTTATCCAGTTCTAGGGTTCTTCCTCAAATCCACCACAAACACAGCATAATAGCAGCAAGAACTACCCTAGCATCATCACTAACAGCACCATAACCTCCACAACAAAAATCACTAAAGAATACCTCAGCTCCAACCACCAAAACAGCAAGGAGGAGCAGGGAGGAGAAGCTTGGCTGCTGCTGGGAGGGAGGCGCAGTAGGGAGGAGCTAGGGGGCGCCATTGAGAGGATCCAGGAGGAGGCATCAGGGAGAGCACCAAGAGGAGGAGGAGGGATTTGTTGCTGGCCTTGGGGGAGAGGAAAAGAGGAAGGAACTGGAGGCTAACCAGGGAAGGGAGAGGAAAGAATTAGGGGGGAGAGGGGTAGGCTAGGGTAAGGACAAGCCCACTAATAGCCCATAGCAGCTAACCCGATCTTTCCTCGCTAACAAGGAACCCAAAATAATAAACAGCTTTACCGAGATATTATACTCCTACTAAGGTGGTGTACTATCTACCTGTAATTCTCCATTTGAAGTGTTTATTTCTAAACCCAAAGGAGGCAAAACTGCTTTGGTGGCACTTGGATGAGCGTAAGTACGATGGAATATTAAGGCACCCTGTTGATTCCATCTAGTGGGGAACATCAACAGGAGGATTTAAGAATTCGTTGTAGATCCGAGGAATATAAGGATTGAATTGAATATATATAGAATGAATCCTTTCGGTAGTATGAACAGTTATCATAGCGTTTGAATCGCAAATCTCTTTAGCTACAACATTCCTCTTTTATTGTCTATGTTGTAGAAGTACATTTTACTGTCTATAATTATCCAAGGCCCAAAACAACCTGAGAATGATATTGATATGTACCAAGCACCATTGATGGATAGTGTTCCTGGGGTACAGGTATGATATGCTCACAAACGAGAGTACTTGACTTTACACTACTTGTTCTCTATAGCATAAATGATTGTCCTACCCTTGCTAACCTGTTGCTAATCTGATCTTGCTGAAGTTACTGACAATGAGCTGCCATGCTATACTTTGATATGCAAAGATGTTTTAGTTTCACTTGAAGATATATCTAGCTCTTTGCCTCCTTCTGTTCTTAACCTTTTGCAGGAGTATATGGATGTATTTCTAGCTGAGATACCCCTGGGATTACCACCTATTCGAGGGATTGAGCATCAAATTGATTTGATCCCAGGTGCAACCTTGCCAAACCGTGCTGCATATAAGACCAATCCAGAGGAGACTAAGGAAATTGAGCGACAAGTCCAAGGCCTCTTGGACCGTGGGTACATGCGAGAAAGCCTTAGTCCTTGTGGTGTTCCTGTTCTTTTGGTTCCTAAGAAAGACGGTAGTTGGCGAATGTGTGTGGATTGTAGAGCCATTAACAATATCACCATAAGGAATCGTCATCCTATTCCTAGGTTAGATGACATGTTTGATGAGTTAAGTGGTTCTAAGATTTTTTTTTCTAAAGTTGACTTGCGAAGTGGATACCACCAAATTAGGATGAAATTGGGAGATGAATGGAAAACAGCTTTTCAAACTAAGTTTGGTTTATATGAGTGGTTAGTTATGCCTTTTGGATTGACTAATGCACCCAGTACTTTCATGTGCTTAAAGAATGAGGTTTTACGTCCATTCATTGGGAAATTTGTGGTGGTTTACTTTGATGATATCTTGATTTACAGCAAGTCACTTTTTGAGCATCTTGAACATTTATGTGCTGTTTTTAATGCTTTGAGAGAGGCACGTTTGTTTGGTAACCTCGAGAAGTGCACCTTTTGCACCGATCGAGTCTCGTTTCTTGGCTATGTTGTGACTCCACGGGGAATTGAGGTAGATGAAGCCAAGATTGAAGCCATACAGAGTTGGCCGACTTCTAAAACGGTCTCCCAGGTACGAAGCTTCCATGGGCTTACTGGTTTCTATCAGCATTTTGTGCGGGATTTCAACACCATTGTCGCCCCATTGAACGAGTTGACAAAGAAAGGAGTAGCTTTTAAATGGGGACCTGCATAGGAAAAAGCATTCAAGTTGCTGAAAGAAAAGCTCAGCCATGCTCCATTGCTCCAACTCCCAGATTTTAGTAAGACTTTTGAGCTAGAATGTGATGCTAGTGGGATTGGAATTGGAGGTGTGCTAATTCAAGAAGGTAAACCGGTTACTTATTTTAGTGAAAATTAAGTGGGCCAAGTCTGAATTATTCTACTTATGATAAGGAATTGTATGCTTTAGTTCGTGTGCTTGAAACTTGGCAACATTATCTATGGCCTAAAGAATTTGTTATACATTCTGATCATGAATCACTGAAACATATTAGAAGTCAAGCCAAATTGAATAAACGACATGCTAAATGGGTAGAATATATTTAGTCATTTCCATATGTCATAAAACATAAGAAAGGAAAGGACAATATGATTGTTGATGCGCTTTCTAGGCGATATACCTTGTCATCTCAACTTGATCATAAGATTTTTGGTTTAGAGACCATTAGGGACTTATATGCTACTAATTTGGACTTTAAAGAAGTTTATGAACATTGTAAAGAAGGGAAAATATAGAATAAATGCATGCTGAATGATGGTTTGTTCTATCGTGCTAACAAGTTATGCATTCCAGCGAGGCCCAACTAAACCAGACCAGGCCAGGCCAACCGCGAGGAAACAAGAAGCCACCAGGGTTGCACCAGACGTGGGAAACAAGGAAGCCCTGAAGATATCAACTGATCTGGATTAGGTAGGATACAATTATAATCTAAGCCGTTACCAAACGGATAGGTACAGGAGATATAATCCCCACCTTTTATCCAACCAGGACTCTCTTCTGTAACTGCCCTCCTCTGCTATATAAAGGGGGTGCGGGGAAACATCATCTCAGATCATCAACAAATAAGCTAGACACATATAATCCTAGAGTACAGGACTAGGGTATTATCTCCTCCGCGAGAGCCCGAACCTATATAATTCTTGCGTCTTGTGCTACCATCGAGTTTGGATCCGACGCCTAGCCCCATTTTCATTATTGCCGACAACAAACGTCGACAGTTGGCGCGCCAGGTAGGGGCTGCGTTAAGATCAATCTCGTCAAGCTCGATGTTAATCCCTAGCGGAGTCACCAGGAAGAACCAGCGCAGAATGAATGCTCACATGCCCGCACAGCCACTCAGACTGCGAGTAGCGATACTGCCCACAGTCGGTCCACGCGCGGTCGATGTGAGCTTTGTCGGGGTGAAGACGCCCGACATAGCATCAGTTGAGACCTTCGCTTGGACCTGAACGCCAGACGATGAGAGCGCGAGGATGAAGAGCGCTGCCGGCGCAAAGATGACTACGAACGTTTTGGCATCCACCATGACGGCTAGGACGACTGTAGAAACCTCCACCGCCGCGACAAGGGCGATAGCGAGAACCACCGAGTTAGATCACCTTCTCGACGCTCCCCACATCGGCGTAGCGATGGGCCTATTGAAGGCATCCGAGCCTTCACTCTCCGACTTCGCTGAGTGGTTTGGCTTGAAGGTTGAAACCCCAAGGGCATCACCAAATTCGATGGAGAAAGAGATCCGGAAGCTTGGCTGCAAGTTTATTCCCTTGCAATCATGGCAGTCGGGGGTGATCACAACGTAATAGCCAATTATTTACCTATCACGCTTACCTCTTCGGCTCAAGCCTGGCTCACAGGACTTCTAGTGAATTCTATAGATTCCTAGGGAGATCTCTACGAGCAGTTCATCACCAACTTCCAGGGCACTTACAAAACGCCTGGGACTCAATAGGACCTGTACCAGCTTCATCAGAGGAAGAGCGAGACTCTCTGGGAATTCATCCAGCGCTTCATGCAGAAGAAGAATATGATTTGGGATATCTCAGAAGCTGCGGTCATTGCAGCTTTCCAGAAGGGCGTCAACAACCTTGACTTGATTAAGAAGATGTCCCGGAAGCCGCCGACTACGGTAAGAGAAAATTTTGAATTGGCAGACCGCTACGCAACAGCCTCAGATGCCTTGGTCGAGCATCAGAACGATCTCCCACGGCATAAGGACAAAAAGGATCACGCCGAGTCCTCCGGGCAGCGGGATAAGAAGCAAAAGCTCGAAGAACTGGTGGCGGTGGACAAACGAGGCCGACCTCGTGCGCCACGGATGGATGATTATGACATGGTAATGGATGCAACTTGCCCTTTCCATCCCAAGGGGAAACATGCTGCGAAGGATTGTTTCACTCTGAGAAGGTTTGCAAAAGAAAGCAACAAGTGGCCGGCCAAATGTGAAGCAAAGGACGAAGCAAAGGAAAAGCAAGATCTCCCTGAAGATGATGAGGGCGACTACCAGAAGATGGAGCGTGAGCTAAACTACATATTCGGGGGCTCGGCTGCTTATGAGTCCAAACGAAAGCAAAAGCTTACCACTTGGGATATCAATGTGGTTATGCCGGCGACTACCCAATACCTCAGATGGTCCGAAGTCTCGATTACTTTTGACCGCTCGGATCATCCAGATCATATCCCATATCCAGGTAGATATCCTCTTGTTTTGGACCCTATGATTCGCAGCGTTAAACTCAAGAGGGTGCTGGTTGATGGAGGAAGTGGACTCAACGTCCTCTTCTCCAAAACTTTCGACGACATGAAGATTCCCTGCTCGGAGCTAAAGCAAGGCTCATCGCCGTTTCATGGGGTAATCCCCGGGACCTCTTCGGTTCCACTTGGGCAAATCACTTTGTCGGTCGCGTTCGGGACCAAAGAAAATTACCGGATGGAATATCTTAACTTTGAGGTGGCCAATTTCGAGATGGCATACCATGCCATCTTGGGAAGGCCAGGCCTAGACAGGTTCATGGCCGTGCCCCATTACACTTACCTCGTACTAAAGATGCCCGGACCGAAGGGAATTATCTCGGTCCACGGCGACGTGAAGCAGTCTTTTGCGTGAGATAGAGAAAGCTGCGAGATGGCTGAAATGCAAGAATTGGCAGCCGACAGGGAGAAGATCCGACAGGCGGCTGCAAGTCAACAAGGTGAGGGAGAAGTTCCAGCAAAGAAGCAAGCCAAGACAAGCATGAAGCCTGACGAGGGGACTAAGAAGGTAATCCTCGACCAGTCCAACTCGGCTCAGATGGCTCTGATCGGGACAGGACTCAACCCCAAATAGGAAGACGCGCTCATCACTTTTCTTCGGGCCAACCGGAACATTTTTGCGTGGAAACTTTCCGACATGCCCAATGTCCCTAGGGAGGTGATCAAGCATTCCCTCAATGTTGATGAGAAGGTGAAGCCCATCAAGTAGCGGCTCTGACGATTCGCTCAGGATCGCCGAGCGGCCATCAGAGAAGAAATCACTAAGCTTTTAGCCGCAGGCTTTATAAAAGAAGTGTATCATCCCGACTGGTTAGCGAACCCAGTTCTTGTTCGCAAAAAGAATAAAAGCTGACGCATGTGTGTTGATTATACCGATCCTAATAAAGCATGCCCGAAAGATCCGTTTGGGCTGCCTAGCATTGATCAGGTGGTAGATTCAACTGCAGGCTATGAGCTCTTAAGTTTTTTGGATGCCTACTCGGGATATCATCAGATCAGACTGAAAGAAGAAGACTGCATCAAGACCTCGTTCATCACTTCGTTAGGAGCATTTTGCTATGTCACAATGCCGTTCGGCCTGAAAAACGCTGGTGCAACCTATCAGCGCACAATACAGCGGTGTTTTCACACTCAAATCGGATGCAACGTGGAAGCTTATGTAGATGACATCGTCGTCAAATCTCGTGCAAAGGAGGACCTCATATCCGACTTGGCTGAGACATTTGAAAGCCTAAGGGCCTACAAAATGAAGCTTAACTCCGAAAAGTGCGTCTTTGGAGTCCCCTTAGGAAAACTACTTAGATTCATTGTGTCGCAGCGGGGTATAGAAGCAAACCCAGAGAAGATCAACGCTATCCTGAAGATGAAGCCACTGACTTGCCAAAAGGACGTCCAGAAGCTCACAGGCTGCATGGTGGCACTCGGCAAGTTCATTTCCCGCCTGGGCTCGCGAGGGATGCCTTTTTTCAAACTTCTAAAGAAGCAGGGAAAATTTCAATGGACTGCCGAGGCACAACAAGCTTTCGAGGACCTAAAGGCATTCTTGTCTTCGCCGCCGATACTAGTCTCACCGATGCCCAAGAACACCTTTTGCTTTACATTGCTGCAACAACCCATGTAGTCAGCACCGCAATCGTCGTAGAGCGGGAGGAAGCAGGGCACCTCCAGAAGGTCCAGCGGCCAGTTTACTTCATCAGCGAGGTATTAGGAGAATCCAAGGCACGGTACCCGCAGGTACAGAAACTATTGTATGCTGTATTGCTTACCTCTCACAAATTTAAACATTACTTCCAAGAACATTCAATTTCGGTGGCTACCGCTTTTCTGATTAGGGATATACTCCACAACCGGGAGGCCACCGGGAGAATTACAAAATGGGCGGTCGAGCTTGGAGCTTTCGAAATCTCCTTCAGGCCGTGAACAGCAATAAAGTCTCAAGTACTCGCCGACTTCACCGCCGTGTGGGTGGAATTGCAGACCCCCATGACTTCTGAAGAGCTTGAGTATTTGTAACATCCTGAAAATTTAATAAAAGTGAAAATGAATAATTTAATTTTGAATATTATTATTTCTGAGTTTCCTTGCCATTATTGATTTTATTTGGATTACCTTGGATTTATTCTTTGCGTGAAAAATCTAATGAATGAAAATGAAGAATGAAAAATAATAAAAAAAAGGCAATAAAGCAAAAAGTAAAAATATAGAAAATTGCCACGAGAACCCCGATCATTCAATTAAAACATCCGAGCCAAAGAATTGAGATTTTATGCATAAAATATTGCGTAGTAAAATGAAAAGATAACTTTTAAATCCAAAATAATGTATTGTCAGAATTCACATAAAATGATGGAATCACAAATGGAGTTGGAAATTTTACGTAAGCACTCTGAAATCAAATCCTTTTGAAAAACAAAATTTGAAAAAAATATAGACTTCAATTGGTCTTAAAGGAAAATCAAAAATCCAAAACGAAATTTGATCAATCACCGACATGTGGGCCATTCGTTGATTTCCCGTTCCGTTGGCGCATTGGGAAAGTCTCAGCCACTGTCAATGGACCCAGAGAACTTCTTGCCGAACGCATCGTCCTCAACCACCGTTCTTCCCACTCAGTTCTCTCCACTGAGGAACTCTCCCGAAGCTCTGACCGAATCCCACTCAATGCTGCAAATCCTTGGCTATAAGCTACACCCCAGTGACCGCCAGGACCTCTCCCTCATTCCCCCTCGCCTCACTTCCCTTTTCCCAGTCCGAGTGCAAGAAACATCCCCCAGAATCCGCCATGGCCGCAGACCCCCGAGCTCGGAGGGCGAAGGAAAATCCGAGCGAAGGAGACCTCCATTCTCAAATCCCTCTTGCAGAGAGCATCCCCACACTTCACTGAGCCAAACCCCTCACTTACCTCTGGAACCCTAGTTGCGAAATAGTGCCGCCGCCGAGAGCCCTTCTTCTCCGCCTCCGGCGCACCGTGTGCGGGCCGCTTCGCTTCTTCTCCGGCGCCGTTTCCAGGTGAAACCGAACCTCCTCGTCCCACTGATGCTATATGTGCTACCAATTCGAGCTCTCACCCCTTGATTTCTCTTCTTGACCTCCCGCCATTGCCGCCTCTCCCTGAGCTCGTGGGCGCGTTGCTCCGGTATCTCTTCCGCCGAACCGACACCTCCACCGGATGCGCCTCGCCGAGCCGGTGCTCTACATGCCCTCGCATTCACCGGAAGACTGCCAGAGTGCCCCTCGCTGGCCAGCCCTAGAAGCCTCTGTTCTGTCTCTCTGCGCATGGGGCCAGCAAGTCTGGCGATGAGGTTGAAGAAGAAGACTGTCCAGAAGGCGCTTCAAAGTCAAGAAAACGTATTCCCTCTTTTCCAACCAAATGTAATATTCAAACTTGAGTATCTTTTACAGCTTTGGACAAAACTTAGTAGGACAAATTGGTATAATCATCTAAAATCACAAAGAATATAAATATGTAAAAATATTTAGTTTTTGATCTCAGATAATGAGTATTTATATTAAACCTTGATTTCAATGTTAATATGGTTGTTAATGAGAATTTGTGTATAATAAACCGTGAAGAGATGAAATCAATATTCATGAGGTTTTAGAATTCAGGTTGTATTCAAATATACAAAAAGATTAAATGTTTGGAGTACAGGATTATTATTCAAATTAAACATTGATTATGGTGTTAATATGGTTTATAATGGAACCTTGTGAATAATGAGAACTGAAATGGTGAAATAAATATTAATGTGATGCTAGGATCATAATGTGTTCAAATATCTGAAAATATTCAATTCTTGAATCACGAACAATCGTTTAAACTTAAAATGGGGTAAACATAATATTATGGTCATTATTGCATATATGCAAAATATAACTTTTAAAACTATAAAATAAATTCTTGTTTGTCTCTGGAATCACGATAAACTCAAATATGCAAAACCATCTCATGTTGAACTCAATTTGAATTAATTACTTCATAATCATTTATTTAACCATGTTATGGCCATTGACAAAATAATAGCATAATGGCTCAAAGCAATGATAATGTAATTGGTATAAGTCCCTAAAAACAGTAAAGGCATATATATGTGAAAATATTTAGAATAGAGTTTAACTTGAATTCCTTGATCATAAAGAAATGTCAAATGCAATAATAATCAAATAGGAAACCTGTTGTAGTTTAAGTTAAAACAATGCAAAATCAACTTTAAAATGTTTCTAGGATTGCTACCTGCTAACACCTGAAAAATGAACTTAAGATCTTGTATAATGTAGTCGCAAACTCAATATGAAACTTGGCCGATTTAAGGTTTCAAATGGGATCATTTATGCTATTTCAGCAATAGATGAAATAACTCATCCAAATACTAAAATCAGTAAAACCAGTTTAGAAACATCGTACAAAGTTCATACTACCATAATCTATAAAAAGAATCTTATTCCATTATGGTTTGCATATTAATATTGTTAGTACAAAACCCTTAAGTGTTAACCTTTTGTTTCGCATTCCTGCCGATTCCGATTATCGTCAATTTAGCAATGCCACTTAAGCCTTTCCAACAATGAAGATAATGTATCAGCCAAAGCCTAAAATTTATGGAATTAGCTTAGGACTGTTATACAAAGTGTAAATCATCATGTTATGAAGAAATAACCGTATTTCATCATGTTTTGCATATTAATCTTAGCAGCTGAATAACCCTAAGTAATCACATTCCTTTAGACTTTAATGTGAAGGAATACACTTTAGGTAATAATGAAGGAAACCTATAGTTAAGTTGTTTTATCATCGAACCTTCTCAAATATCATGTAAATTAGTCCAAGAGCCTAAATCAAGAATCTAACCAAATGAAAAACTAATTCTAAGCTTAAATCAATTAAAGATAAAGAACTAATTATTCATAGTCCAACATGATCATTTAAGCCTTTTCATTAAGTCGCAAAGTAGTTCATCTAAATCTGAATTTAGTACGTAACGCTTAGAAATGATCTTTAGGATATACTCTCTGTACTCTAAGAAAATATCCTTAATTTATCTTGCTTTGACTCAATTCTCACAAAGCAAAACACGTAAGTATTAAAGATTGGCGTAACTCATATCATGAGTAGTAAATCAATGAAATCTTGCAACTAATGATTAATCCAATCAATCTTTGCATCCGAATTGTAAATTAAGATTTATAAAATCATAAAGAGCGATCCTGTTTCTCATGCGAGTTTTATTTGTTCTTGTTATCTATTTCTTTCGCTCTTATTGAAGTTAGTGTTTTTGCTTTATTTTCCGTTGATCGACGTAGAACCCGACGTCTCTAGTCTCCGTGCCGCCGCCAACCGCAATCCTCGTCTTCGTCGTAAGCGTCGATTAAGCAAGGCAAGCATCCTTTGACCATATTGATCCCAGTATTTTATATTCCTTTTGTGCATCAAATTGTTTTATGCATGCGTTTACTTTATGTAAATTGCTATTTTGTGGATTTGGTAGTTATACCTGTTGTCTCGTGAATCTCCTTTGATGATTATGGAAATGTGAACCTTGATAACCATAGATTAAGGTTAGGCGTTACTAAATGTCATCATGGGTATATGCGTTTATTTTATTCCTGCTTAGCCATGCTTTAGAATCAGCAATGTACATGATCAAACCAGTAACTGTTTCCTGAAAACATTGAAAATGGCACTGTTGGTTGCGGGTACTTTGATTAAAAAACCCAAAATGAAACTATGCTTTGATGCGGGCGATTATTGGCAATAGCCGGTTGTGCAGAAAGGAATTGCACGTAGTGTAGGGTGAAGTGTCGCCCGTGTCGCAATTAAGGACCGAGCAATGGGACGCTATTGATCCGAGATTTCCGTGCAACCACAAGGGTGAGGATGGGTTAGCCTTAGCCTATTAAGTTATTTAGATGTGGCTTTGTTCATTGGTAGGCGGGAGCTAGCACAAGCATTCCCGTTTGGTCTGCTTGGACGGGTCCCCAAGCATTCCCGTTTGGTCTGCTTGGGTGGGGTTTCCACCCATGCAACGGTGTACGCCCTGCCGTGTTTAGAAATGTTGTGTTGGGTGAGAATGTGGATCCACGGCTTGGGTGTGTGTTTCTAGTTCTACGGCGGGGGTTAACGTCCCGGGCTGGATCAAAGCCATGTCTAGGTAATGGAACGGCTATGTATGATCTCCTGGCTGGCCACCTGAGGAAGTGCGTCGAGTAAAAAGGTTGATCATTCCTTGTGGGTAAAGTTGTACACCTCTGCAGAGTTTAAATCTAATCGATTAGCCGCGCTCGCGGTCATGAGCACTCGGTGAAGTCATTCCAATGTTAGCTTTGATTTTCAAAAAGGGTTATTTTATAAGTTAGCTTACCCTACGATGACCCAATGCTATACCTGTGTGGGCAAGTATTGAATCAATTTGTTGTGCCGTGTGGACAAAGAACTGGATATATGCCATGCGATGGCAAGGTTTGATTCGTCGCTCACGTCATGGAGGACGGTGAGTGTTATTTATGCTTTACTTATTTGCTATCAATTAATCTTGCTCTTTTAAATTCCGATTGCAAATAACTTGGTTTCCAAATTCAAATTCGCTTTATGCAAATTAACTGTAATAGCCTCCTTTGAAATGGCCTGCATGTATTGTAGGTTTTGCTCAAGTCTTGCTGAGTATGTAAAATACTCACCCTTGCCTAATTATATTGTAGGTGGTTTAGTTAGCGAGGCTTCGAGTCTCTTTTCGAAGTTGTTCATCGCAGGTTGCGGGATCCTCTTCGTTGTATTCTATCTGAAGTTTATGCAGTCGGCCTGCTGTTCATGGATTGGATGGGTAAACCACAAGGCTTGCTTCTTTTGCTGCTATATTTCTCTGAGTTGTAATACTTATTTGTATAATCGTTTCCGCTTAATTAATGTTTTGTATGGTTGTGATTTCCAATTGTTGTAAACATGTGAGTGCTAGCTACTGATCCAGGGAATAGCACAGTAATCACATGGAGGTTCCTGTTCATCCGAACGGGGTCTCACAGAGTTGGTATCAGAGCTATACTGACCGTAGGATAAACCTTAGATAGAATGGTCGTTAGCATTAGAATAAGAAAATTCAAAATCATATTTCCAGAAGCTACTATATTTGCAAAACATAGACTCTGCTATTCTTTTCTCAGTCTTAAGACTCTACTCTTATCTCTACATTCATTTTGATTTGTAAACCAACTCATCCTTCCTCAAAGAGAGATCCTCGCCATTGTTATCTCTGCTATTAGTTTTGAAGACATTCAAGACTTGTCGCTACCATGCTTCATGCTAACCGATGAAGACTGCAACATCTACGACAACCATCTCAAGAAAGCATGCAATACTTCACTAACCGCAATAAAACAGAAGCTCAACTTGAAGACTCTACTTCACGGGGAAACAGCTTCACCTACAGTAAGAGGCCGAAGATTTGAATAAATTAGGATTACTTTGAGGATGAAAACCCTTTGCGCATAGCATTTGGTTCCGCTCTAATTATATAGAGCAACATAGGTTGTTGTTATGTCTTGCTATTGTGAATTGGTTTTTATTTCTGAATGTCAGGACTGATTTATGTGTGAACTTAGCCCCTGGGTTGAAGTTTCATAATAAATTGTCCTTATGTATGAATATGAGAAATCTTAAACCATAGGATGAATAAGAAATCATGAAATAGCTCATCTCATCTTTTTATAAAGCTTTATACAAACTTGTCCCTTCTTCTGTATAAATTCTTACTTGTGTAACCCTTTATGGTCATTAACCTTTCACAAAATCAAACCTCATCAAGATTAGTAGTATAGTCTCTATTATTACTCTTAGCTTTGCTTGAGATCACACTATGCATATATAAACCAAGTTAAGATCTTACCACATTAGTAAATACCAAACTAACTTAAATTGGGTTTGGCTAGTTAAAACCTAATCTTTTCCCATAATAATCTCTAAACATGCCTCACAACTCACCCCATTGCTTTGCCGAAATTATGTACTATGAAACAGGGATAGAACCGAAAAAAAAATTATACTCTTCTAAATAGAAACCTTTGAGTGAATATTAAAACAAAAACTAGAAAGAAAATCAGGAACTCTGTTTTTCTAAAAAGAAATATAAAAAGAGTATGTGTATAATTAATGTTACTCGTAGCATCAGTACACATATGCTATTTTCCCATCTATAGAATTTATTCTCCTTATCTGTATACTCATTCTCCACTCCTAAGTTTTTCTTCTTAGAAATATTACTCTCCTTATCTTTTGCGAAATGAAAACTCCAACAAGTCTCTTTGAAAATGAATCTGATAGCAAGTCAACAACATTGCAAAGTTTTCATCAGCGACTTCAAGAAGATGGAAATGACGAGCAGCACAACCTCTTCAACTTTATCGAAGCTTCGGAAGACTAACACAACAAGTGGTGCGAAGATTAAAAGAAACTCATCGCTGGATAGCCTACAATAAAAGATAGTATTATACGAGCGGCATAATGTTCTAGCTGCATAGTAAGCTGTTTATGCACAACTACGTGTGGCCCGTAGAAGGAAAACCTTAGATACCCTTCCTACCTATTAAGTTGAATATATATGTAGTATTTCTATGCTGTTGAAAATTTTGGTTGTATAAATCTTTCGCATTGCTTTCGGGTTGCTCTCGTGAATATTAAACCACTAGGTTGAAATTTGCGATGTGATAACCCTGCTTAATAAGAAAATTTTAATTAAAAAGATTTTAAAGAACGAAATGTTGCCTTATAAACCAAACTAGAAACTACTTAATCTACATAGAAACCACAACTAGAGTTAATTGGAAAGAATCAAATATTACTTCGTAATATAGATAACCCTTATCTGACCATCTTTCTCCGATTCCAACATCTTGTCAAACGCGGTCGTAAAACGCCTCTAATCCAATAGAATTCTATTTAAATGACTTTACTCTAACCGATATTGTTGCAGGATGCCTGCGACATAATTCATTAATACGACTACTGAAAGTGATGAGTAATAAAAATCTTTAGCCTTCATAACCAACCTTTGGCTCTCTCCAAATAATTCTGGTTGAGATGCATCTTTTCATTCATCTCGAACGTTTTAACATATTATGTGCCTCTTCTTACACTAATTTGTTCTTGCTAACGATTCTCAGTACAAATTGTTAACGCACCTTATCTACGTTACAAGAAGCTAACTAAGAAAAACGAATGTCAGAATCTCCAAACATGGCACAAATGTTCACCCTAACTGAACAAAATCATCAGACACATACTTCTCTTCTCCACGACAGCAAGTAATCAACTCTCAGTGTCTTGGTTAAAGTCAAAAATCTAGCGCAATTCATTGCTCCTTTTCATCTAGTCTTTTTCTCCTCTTCTCCTTTGTCTTTTCTTCGAACAAGCCCGATACAGAGTAGAGCACAATTTTTCTCTGCGTCCACCCTTGGCGTTTGCTTCGATGACTTGCTCCCACTGCCCGATGATCACCACGGTTGGGCGCATCGCCTCCCTCACTCTATCGTAGCAGGCCAACACAATGCCCAGCTCACTGACGCTAGTAATGGTGATGGGATAGCCGTCATACTTTTATCTCTACCTCAGCCATGTCCTGTGCCATTGAATTTTCAATATCATCACTTAACCGGTTACCAAAACTGTCGCCGTTCAAACCTTGTTTACACTGCCTTAAGCGCCTATATAGATCACTTTGTACCTCTACACATGTGCGTCTAGTTTAACCCTGTCATTCACTGTCATCGCACATACACGCAATTGCCAAGAAATGATAATCTTCCCTAGTTCAACCAAATCCTTGGTATTTAGCTGAAGCACTTCCTTTTCAACATAACAATCGTCATAACTCTCCACTTTCCTTAAGTTCAAAAAGTGCACGCGCAAAAACAAACTAACAAGAAAAACGATTACTAGTATCTCTAACCATGGTGTAAATGCTCACCATAACTAAACAAAATCATTTAATGCACACCCTTCTATTCTAGCAACTAGCACAAAATATTTCCAACATTGGCATCGTTCTTGTTAGAAAAGAAAATGGTTTAGACTAGAAACCTACTTCTATACCTTATTTGATACCTCCACATTTTTCCTCGAAATGTTGTTAAACCAATCGATCTGAAGATCATGCTTGCTCTTGCTAGGGAGAAATAAGACATACTGTTGATGAGAGTGCAATCAATTGCGCTTGTTGTGAAGAAAATTATTCTCCTAGAAAATGTCCTATAAGCAATATCATTTGATGCCTTTATGAAGGTCGAGATCATTGCCCATCGCAACGCCCCCTTCATTCATTAATCACTGCTGCAGTTTAGCCTCAACACATAAAGTTCCAATCCTTGGTTGCTTAGGATTTGGTTATTAAAAAAAATCGGTTGCATCGGAAACATTGCTTAAGGAATTGAAGAAATAGCACTTGATCCTAACTACCTTCACTAAGAAAGTAGTAAATGATGATCTCTAATGTCATGTTTCCTGTCCGATTAAGAAAGTCATTAAGCTAACGAATATCCTAATGAACAACAGGCTAAGATTCACGAGGAAAGTAATACTAAGTATACAATTAAACCGAACAAGACACTATGAGAAAAGAGTGCGTAATTCAACTGTCACGAAAAGAACCATATCCCTAAACAATGTCTACAAGAAGAATGAATATCCCCTAGCATCATAAACATACCAAAAGTCACGTCAGACAAGATTATAATGGTAAGAGTAGGAGGAATAAAATCTGAAGCAGTTTGCTTGAAAAATCAGTTAAAGAATCAGTGACACGTAAACGATAATATATACCCTAAAAAGGAAGTATACTCAACTTCATTCTCAATCACAATCAACGTCTATTCCTCCCTCCAACAACACTAATGGGCAGTTATCTGATATGCAAAACCGAAAAGCCCATTTCATTTGTTTCTACTGTGGTAAACATGGACGTTACACCTATACTTGCCCAAGGAAAAGAAAATCAACCAGCTCTTAGACCTGCATTCAATCTGACACAAAATGATTAATCCAAGTCATTCAAAACAATTACCTAAATCAGAGTCGCACAGCGGAAGCATGGTGGGCCCATAACCCACATGTCCTAGGATCTGCAAACTAACAATTCCTTAGATGTATATTAATCCAACCCAAAACATCCGTTCCAGTCATTCATGACGTTACCTTCAACGTTGATTCGCGAAATAAGCTTATGACTTACTGGGCGTAGTATTAGATACGATACATACATGTATCCGAACCCTGCTAGAATTCAAGTTTAACTCTATGGTCAACTCCTTGATTCTAGTCGCTTCCTGATTATCTATTTTGTAACATCAACAAACAAACTTTCTGTTGTTTCGAATAAAACGGATAATGTCACTTGTATCAATTGAGAGGAACTTAGATACTTCACCAATCTCTACCCAAGAAAAGTTTTAATTTACCTCGTCAAGAAAGACATTAGTAACTTTTAGGCTGTCTCAAAAGACCTAGAAAACGTTAAGTGCTCATGTCAACCCCTGCTTCAACATCAGGCTTTGAGCGTAAGACATCCTGTTCATGTGATTGTACCCGGCACTTGTTGTGATATTGAGTACGTTCCTTGTGTATTCAATTTTTGCCAACAATCTTTTGAATTCTGTGCCTTTCATTCCTTCATAATTGCTGGAACCAAAGAAAATGAAAACCCTTTGTCTGCTAAGGTGATCAAACGAATCAAACCATCAGGATCATCTTATAATTCTTTTACCTCAATCCAATCCTTGGATTATCACTATCTTGTTTTCAATCTAAAGTCAATCCGAAATGACCTTTATGCTCGGCTCATTTCATCGACTGAGGTTGAATTATTCAAATCAGCCATTGTATTCAAATATCCTTCATGGCATTAAGCATTCAGGTTTTTCCCGAATAAATATAATGGCAATGCAATCTTTCTTTTGCCTCAAGGATTCTACACATATCACATACCACTCTCTAAATTAGATCATCCTTGTTGGCAATATTGAATGGTTAATCGAAAGAGATATGTAAAAAGTATTAGTATCTCTCATTTGCTACCCTAGAACTCAAATAGAATTCTCTTCTCTATTTCTTCGCACGTCAACTTGGAATTGCAAGACGAAGATCCCGTAAGGCAATTACCATGAAGACGAAGTATCAACAAGAACGATAAAATCACCTCCGAGAAAGAATTCCTAAATCTATCTCATCCACAAGAATTGCAAGGTTCGCGGTATTCACCGTTTCCAAATCTGAGGTAACCTGGTGCCACGATATATTAGGCCATATCATATCATTGAGGAAATGGAAGATAAGGCATATAAATCAGAGTTGCCATCTCAGCTATCCAGTGTTCACAATATCTCCCCTGTATCGCAAATAAGGAAATATTTTCGTCTTCCTTCTGAACTCATCCAGCTAAATGAAATCAATATATAATCCAATTTAACTTATCGGGAACATCCGATTAAAAATCTTAAGAGAAACTAAACGCCACACTTGTAATAAACCCCGCAAGACGATCAAGATTCAGCGGAGCACTCATCCTGAAGAAGAAGCAAATTGGAAAATGAGAAGACCGACTCGGGAAGGAATTTCTGACTTCTTTTAGAAATACCTTTCCTTTAGACTCGCCAAATCTCGGGGTCGAGATTTCTGTAAGGGGGGTAGATCTGTAACATCCTGAAAATTTAATAAAAGTGAAAATGAATAATTTAATTTTGAATATTATTATTTCTGAGTTTCCTTGCCATTATTGATTTTATTTGGATTACCTTGGATTTATTCTTTGCGTGAAAAATCTAATGAATGAAAATGAAGAATGAAAAATAATAAAAAAAAGGCAATAAAGCAAAAAGTAAAAATATAGAAAATTGCCACGAGAACCCTGATCATTCAATTAAAACATCTGAGCCAGCAATTGAGATTTTATGCATAAAATATTGCGAAGTAAAATGAAAAGATAACTTTTAAATCCAAAATAATATATTGTCGAATTCACATAAAATGATGGAATCACAAATGGAGTTGGAAATTTTACGTAAGCACTCAAATCAAATCCTTTTGAAAAACAAAATTTGAAAAAAATATAGACTTCAATTGGTCTTAAAGGAAAATCAAAAATCCAAAACGAAATTTGATCAATCACCGACATGTGGGCCATTCGTTGATTTCCCGTTCCGTTGGCGCATTGGGAAAGTCTCAGCCACTGTCAATGGACCCAGGAGCCTGCTGCCGAACGCATCGTCCTCAACCACCGTTCTTCCCACTCAGTTCTCTCCACTGAGGAACTCTCCCGAAGCTCTGACCGAATCCCACTCAATGCTGCAAATCCTTGGCTATAAGCTACACCCCAGTGACCGCCAGGACCTCTCCCTCATTCCCCCTCGCCTCACTTCCCTTTTCCCAGTCCGAGTGCAAGAAACATCCCCCAGAATCCGCCATGGCCGCAGACCCCCTGAGCTCGGAGGGCGAAGGAAAATCCGAGCGAAGGAGACCTCCATTCTCAAATCCCTCTTGCAGAGAGCATCCCCACACTTCACTGAGCCAAACCCCTCACTTACCTCTGGAACCCTAGTTGCGAAATAGTGCCGCGCCGAGAGCCCTTCTTCTCGCCTCCCGGCGCAGGTGTCTTGAGCGCTGCCGCTTTTTCTCTCGGCGCCGTTTCGTGTGAAACCGAACCTCCTCGCCCCATCGATGCTATATGTGCTACCAATTCGAGCTCTCACCCTTGATTTCTCTTCTTGACCTCCGCCATTGCCGCCTCTCCGAGCTCGTGGGCGCGTTGCTCAGTATCTCTTCCGCCAACCGACACCTCCACCGGATCGCGCCGAGCCGGTGCTCTACATGCCCTCGCATTCACCGGAAGACTGCCAGAGTGCCCCTCGCTGGCCAGCCCTAGAAGCCTCTGTTCTGTCTCTCTGCGCATGGGGCCAGCAAGTCTGGCGATGAGGTTGAAGAAGAAGACTGTCCAGAAGGCGCTTCAAAGTCAAGAAAACGTATTCCCTCTTTTCCAACCAAATGTAATATTCAAACTTGAGTATCTTTTACAGCTTTGGACAAAACTTAGTAGGACAAATTGGTATAATCATCTAAAATCACAAAGAATATAAATATGTAAAAATATTTAGTTTTTGATCTGTATAATGAGTATTTATATTAAACCTTGATTTCAATGTTAATATGGTTGTTAATGAGAATTTGTGTATAATAAACCGTGAAGAGATGAAATCAATATTCATGAGGTTTTAGAATTCAGGTTGTATTCAAATATACAAAAGATTAAATGTTTGGAGTCTGTGATTATTATTCAAATTAAACATTGATTATGGTGTTAATATGGTTTATAATGGAACCTTGTGAATAATGAGAACTGAAATGGTGAAATAAATATTAATGTGATGCTAGGATCATAATGTGTTCAAATATACGAAAATATTCAATTCTTGAATCACAGAACAATCGTTTAAACTTAAAATGGGGTAAACATAATATTATGGTCATTATTGCATATATGCAAAATATAACTTTTAAAACTATAAAATAAATTCTTGTTTGTCTCTGGAATCACGATAAACTCAAATATGCAAAACCATCTCATGTTGAACTCAATTTGAATTAATTACTTCATAATCATTTATTTAACCATGTTATGGCCATTGACAAAATAATAGCATAATGGCTCAAAGCAATGATAATGTAATTGGTATAAGTCCCTAAAAACAGTAAAGGCATATATATGTGAAAATATTTAGAATAGAGTTTAACTTGAATTCCTTGATCATAAAGAAATGTCAAATGCAATAATAATCAAATAGGAAACCTGTTGTAGTTTAAGTTAAAACAATGCAAAATCAACTTTAAAATGTTTCTAGGATTGCTACCTGCTAACACCTGAAAAATGAACTTAAGATCTTGTATAATGTAGTCGCAAACTCAATATGAAACTTGGCCGATTTAAGGTTTCAAATGGGATCATTTATGCTATTTCAGCAATAGATGAAATAACTCATCCAAATACTAAAATCAGTAAAACCAGTTTAGAAACATCGTACAAAGTTCATACTACCATAATCTATAAAAGAATCTTATTCCATTATGGTTTGCATATTAATATTGTTAGTACAAAACCCTTAAGTGTTAACCTTTTGTTTAGCATTCTCGCCGATTCCGATTATCGTCAATTTAGCAATGCCACTTAAGCCTTTCCAACAATGAAGATAATGTATCAGCCAAAGCCTAAAATTTATGGAATTAGCTTAGGACTGTTATACAAAGTGTAAATCATCATGTTATGAAGAAATAACCGTATTTCATCATGTTTTGCATATTAATCTTAGCAGCTGAATAACCCTAAGTAATCACATTCCTTTAGACTTTAATGTGAAGGAATACACTTTAGGTAATAATGAAGGAAACCTATAGTTAAGTTGTTTTTATCATCAGAACCTTCTCAAATATCATGTAAATTAGTCCAGTAGCCTAAATCAGTAAATCTAACCAGCGAAAAACTAATTCTAAGCGAAATCAATTAAAGATAAAGAACTAATTATTCATAGTCCAACATGATCATTTAAGCCTTTTCATTAAGTCGCAAAGTAGTTCATCTAAATCTGAATTTAGTACAGAACAGCTTAGAAATGATCTTTAGGATATACTCTACTGTACTCTAAGAAAATATCCTTAATTTATCTTGCTTTGACTCTGAATTCTCACAAAGCAAAACCTGTAAGTATTAAAGATTGGCAGAACTCATATCATGAGTAGTAAATCAATGAAATCTTGCAACTAATGATTAATCCAATCAATCTTTGCATCTGGAATTCGTAAATTAAGATTTATAAAATCATAAAGAGCGATCCCTGTTTCTCATGCAGAGTTTTATTTGTTCTTGTTATCTATTTCTTTCGCTCTTATTGAAGTTAGTGTTTTTGCTTTATTTTCCCGTTGATCGACGTGTAGAACCCGACGTCTCTAGTCTCCGTCGTCGTCGTCAACCGCAATCCTCGTCTTCGTCGTAAGCGTCGATTAAGCAAGGCAAGCATCCTTTGACCATATTGATCCCAGTATTTTATATTCCTTTTGTGCATCAAATTGTTTTATGCATGCGTTTACTTTATGTAAATTGCTATTTTGTGGATTTGGTAGTTATACCTGTTGTCTCGTGAATCTCCTTTGATGATTATGGAAATGTGAACCTTGATAACCATAGATTAAGGTTAGGCGTTACTAAATGTCATCATGGGTATATGCGTTTATTTTATTCCTGCTTAGCCATGCTTTAGAATCAGCAATGTACATGATCAAACCAGTAACTGTTTCCTGAAAACATTGAAAATGGCACTGTTGGTTGTGGGTACTTTGATTAAAAAAACCCAAAATGAAACTATGCTTTGATGCGGCGATTATTGGCAATAGCGGTTGTGCGAAAAGAATTGCACGTAGTGTAGGGTGAAGTGTCGCCGTGTCGCAATTAAGGACCGAGCAATGGGGCGCTATTGATCCGAGATTTCCGTGCAACCACAAGGGTGAGGATGGGTTAGCCTTAGCCTATTAAGTTATTTAGATGTGGCTTTGTTCATTGGTAGGCGGAGCTAGCACAAGCATTCCCGTTTGGTCTGCTTGGGCGGGTCCCCAAGCATTCCCCGTTTAGTCTGGGTGGGGTTTCCACCCATGCAGCGGTGTACGCCCTGCCGTGTTTAGAAAGCGTTGTGTTGGGTGAGAATGTGGATCCACGGCTTGGGTGTGTGTTTCTAGTTCTCTGGCGGGGTTAACGTCCGGTGGATCAAAGCCATGTCTAGGTAATGGAGCGGCTATGTATGATCTCTGGTGGCCACCGAGGAAGTGCGTCGAGTAAAAGGTTGATCATTCCTTGTGGGTAAAGTTGTACACCTTTGCGAGTTTAAATCTAATCGATTAGCGGCTTCATGGTCATGAGCACTCGGTGAAGTCATTCCAATGTTAGCTTTGATTTTCAAAAGGGTTATTTTATAAGTTAGCTTACCCCACGATGACCCAATGCTATACCTGTGGGCAAGTATTGGAATCATTTGTTGTGCCTGTGTGGACAAAGAATGGATATATGCCATGCGATGGCAAGGTTTGATTAAATCGCTCACGTCATGGAGGACGGTGAGTGTTATTTATGCTTTACTTATTTGCTATCAATTAATCTTGCTCTTTTAAATTCGATTGCAAATAACTTGGTTTCCAAATTCAAATTCGCTTTATGCAAATTAAGCGTAATAGCCTCCTTTGAAATGGCTCGCATGTATTGTAGGTTTTGCTCAAGTCTTCTTGAGTATGTAAAATACTCACCCTTGCCTAATTATATTGTAGGTGGTTTAGTTAGCGAGGCTTGAGTCTCTTTTGAAGTTGTTCATCGCAGTTGCGGGATCCTCTTCGTTGTATTCTATCTCAAGTTTATGCAGTCGGTTGCTTCGGGATTGGATGGGTAAACCACAAGGCTTGCTTCTTTTGTCGCTATATTTCTCGAGTTGTAATACTTATTTGTATAATCGTTTCCGCTTAATTAATGTTTTGTATGGTTGTGATTTCCAATTGTTGTAAACATGTGAGTGCTAGCTACTGATCCAGGGAATAGCACAGTAATCACATGGAGGTTCCTGTTCATCCGAACGGGGTCTCACAGTATTGGACAATGTATTTTGATGGGTTCGTCATGCTCAGCGGCGCGGGGGCTAGCGTGGTGCTCATCTCTCTGATAGGTGAACGCCTGAAGTATGTCCTTCAGCTCCATTTCCCAGCATCAAACAATGCTGCCGAGTACGAGGCACTCATCCACGGACTCCGTATCACGATATCCCTCGGCGTTCGATGGCTGACAATCCACGGAGACTCCATGTTAGTAATCAACCAAGTGTAGAAAGACTGGTCGTGCGTCGGGGACAGCATGGCTGCATATCGCCAAGAAGTGTGGAAGCTCAAAGACAAGTTCGACGGGCTGGAGCTCATCCACATACTCCGCCGTGATAATGAAACAGCAGACGGGCTCGCAAGGCTAGGCTCCAGTCGGGCAACAGTACCGGCTGGAGTATTTGTCGAAGAGCTCCACAAACCTTCAATAAGCCGACAGCAGGAGTCAGACAAATCAAAGGAAAGACCAGCCGAAGAGGAAGTTTTAGTCATCAACCCCGACTGGACAACTCCATTCCTAAACTATCTGTTAAAGGATGAGCTTCCCGAAGACCGCTGTAGGCACATTTCGCCGGACAGGACCCCGTCAACGGACAGGGTTGACTACTCCTAGGATGGAGGATAGGGTTCGGTAGAGGGTGTTTTCATGGTTGGAAACCCTAATGACTCTCACGCGAGGGATTCCGGGGATCAACAGATCAATGAACGCAGTGGTGTACCCAGGTTCAATCCCCAGCGTGGGTAACAGCCCTACGTCCTACTAGATCTTTGTTCAGGAAGTGTGGAGGTGATTACAATGGTTCTTTTGGTCTCGAGCTTGGATGAGTTCTCTGGATCTGGCCCCCTTTCTCCATGCACCAGAGCGCCCTTATATAAGACGAGTTTGGCCTGGGCAGGTGAGGAGGTGACGCTATACTGATCTACAACTCATTAATTACACCCATCATTGTGGTCTTATCACACCAACCCACGACTCATTTATTACACCCGTCACTGTAGCCTTGTCCTTCAAGCTTCATTTAATGCCGCTGAGTGGCTTCGCCCGGTCCGCCCGGGATATGACGCTCCTGCGACGGGTTTGGTGAGAGGTGTCAGAGGAATGGGCCATCGTCATGTCAATAGTAGAATTCCTTGTAATCAATGGCCCGGACACAGCGTGTCAGGGAAAGGAGACTTCGAGGTGAAGCCTTCTTCTCATAACTTTGCCACTCGCCAGGCCGCCACCTAAGCCAACACCCGGCGGGCAGGGCTTGATCGCCCACCTGCCCGCCAGGACGCCACGTGGGCTTCCCGCCCGGTGGGCAGGGCAAGATCGCCCACCTGCTCGCCAGGCCGCCACGTGGTTTTCCCGCCCGGCGAGAAAGGCATGATCGCCCACCTGCTCTCCATGCCGCCACGTGGGCTTCCCGCTCGACGAGCAGGGCATGATCACCCACCTGCTTGCCATGCCGCCACGTGGGCTTCCCGCCCAGCGAGCAGAGCATGATCGCCCACCTGCTTGCCAGGCCGCCACGTGGGCATCCCGCCCGGCGAGCAGAGATCACCCACCTGCTCGCCAGGCCACCACGTGGGCTTCCCACCCGGCGGGCAGGGATTGATCGCCCACCTGCTCGCTAGGCCGCCATGTGGGCCAGGCCGCTTCTTGGGCCCACTAATCTGCGGTGGAGAGGGTACCTTGTGCAAAGTACACCGATAGTAGCCCCCGGGCCGTCCCGGAACGTGCGTCAGTTTCTTTTTAGACCTCATTTAATGTTGGTGCGTTCCTGGATGGGCCCACCTCTTCTGAGCATGCAACCGTCTCGGTCCTCCCCACTTCTGCCGATTTTTCTTGGGACCCGAAACATCGCGTCCTTTTGCCTGCTCGCGAACCGTCTGTGTGGGGGGCCTATATATATACGCGGCCCCTACCAGCAGTTCACGGCTTCTAATCCTTGCGCACATTGCTCTTTGCCCTTTCATCTTCCTTGCCCAAAAACCTTGCTTCTACTCCAATGGCGCAACCTCTTCTCCCTTCCACCGTTGGCGGGGACAGGGTGGACATGATTTCCAAGATGGCACCCGAGGGCTCCCTCCACCTTCGTCGTGGAACCCCCGCGCCAAGATGCGAACCAGGGGAGATCATTGTCTTCGCCTGGGGGCTTTTGGCGGGCCTGGTGCCGCCATTCTCTTAATTCTTCCTCACCGTTCTTCACTTCTACAAAATCCATCATCTCTACCTCACCCCCAACTCCATCGTCACTTTGACGTTTCTTGAGTGATTGCAAGCGGCTGCTATAACGCGAACAATGGTTACACAAAACATGTAGGATGTAGACAAATAAAGTCCTAAGTCTTTGCACAAGGTTGTCACTGACTCCTGCCCTTTTGGAACTTATATCCTTCTGATCTCTTGGAACCTGACCGCAGCGTTGCGCGACAAAGCAGTAGGCTCCCAGGAGCGGTATTGGGCCAGTGGTCCTCACGGTGACAGCCAGCGGTGCTTCGCAGAGCCAACCCGAGGTGTGCGAGCTGCGTTTGAGCACCATGCCGCACTCGCACTCCTGGTCACCCGTCCTTGCGACGCAAGCGCTGAGCGTTTCCTTTTATCAACGAGGAGCCATCAGGTTGTCAGGGCTAGCGACAACCACACACAACTCGACCCAACAGGGTGCAGACGCAAAAGATAACTCGATAATGCTAAGGCAAGCAACTTATCTTGGTCATAGGCCACCAGGCGACCAGCCCCCAGGCTGGTCACGGAAGCCAACACCCGGCGAGCAGGGCATGGTCACCCACCTGCTCGCCCGGCGGGCAGGCCCTTGTGACCCACCTGCCCGCTAGGCCGCCACGGGGCCATCTTGGATGTTTGAATATGGTCAGTGCTCCAGCACTTCATCTGCGATTGCACGTAGCTATTGAAAACACAAGTAGGCGTTACGCAAAGCATGTAGGCAATATATTGGAGAACGCAAGTTCCTACGTGGGGTTGTCATGGTCCCTTTCTTTGGAACTTAGGTCCTTGTGACTCGAAACCAGCCCGCGAAGTTGCGCGGTAAGGCAGCAGGTTCCCAGGAGTGGTATTAGGCCTGTGGTGCTCGCAGTGACAGCCAGCGGTGCTTCGTAGAGCCAACCCGAGGTGTGCGAGCCACATTTAAGTCACCATGCCGCACTCACACCCCTGGTCGCCTGTCCTCGCGCGACGCAAACATCGGGTGTACCGCGGATTGACAAGGAACGGCCAAACCGCTGGTACCCACGACACCCCCGTGAAATATTACCCACCAGGGCACAAGCAAGGAGAATAAAGCAGAATCCTTGAAGGCAAACAACTTTACTAACCACCAGCAGTCGCCAATCAGCTAGGGGAGAGCCTGCCTATACAGCTGATCAGAGCGAACTACCGGATACTTACAGTTCTTAGGGGTAAAATTTTTGCAACAACTCCACGTTGAAGGAGTTGGCCAGCTCTTGATTGTCCTCAGTGGCCAACCGGACCGCCCCGGGTCGAGATACTGAGACCACCTTGATGCGGCCCTCCCACCGGGGAGACAGTTTGTGGAGCCCGGCATGCGTCTGAATTCTGCGCAAGACCAGGTTGCCCACTGCCAGTGTTCTCTCATGGACCCGAGTGGCGTGGTACCGCCTGAGACTTTACTAGTACAGAGCGGCACGCAAGGCCGCCCGATCGCGCACCTCCTTCAGAAGGTTGACTTCTTCTTCGCGGTGGTCTTCTTGTCCTTCCTCGCTGAACGCTGAGACGCGCGGTGAGCTGAGCGACAGGTCGGACGGGAGGACAGCTTCCGCGCCGTAGACCAGGAAGAAAGGTGTTTCTCCAGTCGCCCGACTAGGTATGGTCTGGAGCGACCACAACATAGCCGAGAGTTCTTCCGTCCATCGCGCCCCCCGCTTATGGAGTCGATCAAATGCTCTGGTCTTCAAGCCCCTCAATACCAGCGCGTTAGCGCGCTCAGCTTGGCCATTGCTCCTTGGATGGGCGACCGAAGCCAAGCATACCTTGGTGCCCATCTTCTCACAAAATTCCAGGAAGGCCGCGCTGGTGAACTGAGTGCCGTTGTCGGTGATGATGCGATTGGCGACTCCAAAGCGGGTGAAGATCTCGTGGATGAATTTGATAGCGGCTGAAGCCATGATGGTACGTACTGCTTCGGCTTCGACCCACTTGGTGAATTTGTCGATGGCGATGAACAGATGGGTGAAGCCCCTTGTGGCCCGCGGGAACGGGCCCAGGATATCCAGCCCCCAGACCGTGAACGATCAAGAGAGCAGGATGGTTTGCAAAGCTTCGGCTGGTTGGTGGATTTGCCTGGTGAAGAATTGGCATGCTTCGTATCTCCTCACCAGCTCGCAAGCATCCTAGAGGGCAGTAGACCAATAAAATCCTTGGTGGAATGCTTTGCCGATAAGCATTCGGCCGGACATATGGCTCCCACACATGCCTCCATAGATATCGGAGAGCAGGCTGCTCTCCTCTTCCCGAATGATGCACTTCAGTAGAATTCTGTTTCTGCTCCAGCGGTATAGGTCCCCACCTATCGGAGTATAGCACTTGTCCTTACGTGCAATTTTCTCAGCTAAGGCATCATCGTCGGGGATCACTCGGTCTCGCAGGAAGGCTAGGATAGGATCCATCCACTGACCTTCCCAGCCAAGAGTGGCGATCACACGGTGATCGCCCGGGTACTCCGCTTGGCCAAGCTTTTCCCCGGGTGCCGCATCGGCGGCACCGCCGCCTTCCCTCCTGGACTTGAGGGCTGAGGCAGGTGTGCTACCTACCCTCCCTGAGCTGGAGGCTGCAACAGCTGCACCGCCCTCCTTGCCTGAGTCGGAGGCCGCGACGGTTGCACCGTCGTCCCCGTCTGAACTGGGGGCAGCGACGGACGGTCGCGATAGTCTTTCTTCTAAGACCCCGACCGGGACAGAGGTTCTTGAGGATGCGAATTGTGAAAGCCCATCCACCAAATGGTTGTCGCGTTGAGGAATATGGATATATTTGAGTCCTTCGATGTGGCACTCCATCTTTCTAACCTCCGCCAAGTAGGCGGTCATGGTAGGGTCAGAGCATTGAAATTACTTCCACGCTTGATTGATGACCAGTAGGGAGTTGCCTTTGACTTGGAGGCACCGGACACCTAATGTCGAGGCGGCGTGCAACCCTACCAGCCGGCCCTCGTATTCGGCGATGTTGTTGGTGGCCTTGAAGTCGAGGGCGACCACATACTAGAGGATGTCGCCGGTCGGGGAGACCAGGACAACTATAGCCCCCGCGCCTTCGAGCCTGAAGGAGCTGTCGAAAAATAAAGTCCAGGGGGAAGGCGCGGGTGTTTCTTCAGCTTCAGGAGTAGCGGGAGTCCATTCAGCAACAAACTCCGCCAGCTTCGGGCTCTTGATGGCGGTGCAGGGTACAAACTTGAGACAGAATTCCCCCAGCTCCACCGACCACTTGGCGATGCGGCCTTCTGCTTCCTGGTTATGGAGGATCTCTCGCAGGGGGTAGGCAGTGACCACCGTAACTTCTTGCCCCAGAAAGTAGTGCCGCAGCTTCCTGGATGCCACCAAGACAGCGTATAGCATCTTCTGTACTTGCGGGTATCTGGTTTCTGCCTCGTGTAGCACCTTGCTGACGTAGTAGACCGGCCGACGCGCCTTCCTCTCGCCACCAGTACCATGCTCACCCTTCTTTGGGGTAGCAGCGATGTCTGAGAGCAAATGGTTCGCCGGGCTTGGGGGCGACTCGATCTTGGGAGGAGAGGTACTGCTTCAAGTCTTCAAACGCTCGTTGAGCCTCCTCAGTCCACTCGAAGTGGTTTGTCTTCTTCAGCAACTTGAATAAGGGCAGGCTTCTTTCTCCCAACCGGGCAATAAATCGCCCAAGGGAGGCCAGGCGACCAGCCAGGCACTGCACCTGCTTGAGCCGAACTGGCGGCTTCATGTGTTCAATGGCTTCTATCTTGTCAGGATTGGCCTCAATGCCTCGACTGGACACGAGGAACCCTAGCAGCTTTCCGGAGGGCATGCTGAATACGCACTTCTCGGGGTTGAGATTTAAGCAATTCTTTCGGAGGTTGGCGAAGGTTTCCTCCAGGTCTTCAATCAGTTCTTTGCTCTTTTTAACATTCACAACCAAGTCGTCGACGTACACCTCAAGATTGCGCCCTATCTGTGGGCGGAAAGTAATATGCATGGCGCGTTGATAAGTAGAACCAGCATTTTTTAACCCAAAAGCCATTCTGATATAACAATAAACACCCATGGGGTTACAAAAGCGGTTTTCTCTTCGTCTTCCACTGCCATGCTAATTTAGTGGTACCCAGAGTATGCATCCAAAAAGCACAGCAGCTCGCATCCCGCCGTCGAGTCGACTATGAGATCGACGCGTGGCAGGGGGTAAGGATCCTTCGGGTAGGCCTTGTTAAGGTCGGTGAAGTTGACACACATCTGCCACTTCTCGTTGGATTTCTTGACGAGCACAGGGTTGGCAAGACACTCGGGGTGAGAGACTTCCCGAACAATCCCTGCGCGCAACAGCTTCTCTACCTCCTCCTGAATGGTATCTTACCGCTCTGGAGCCTGACGCTGGACCTTTTTGCGGACTGGGTGCACCTCGGGGAGCGTCGCCAGTCGGTGCTCGATCACCTCCCTAGGGACCCCAGTCATATCGGACAATTGCCAGGCGAACACGTCAGAATTAGACCGGAGGAAGGTGACGAGCGCATCTTCCTATTTGGCGCTGAGGCTGACGCCAATGAAGACGGCCTTCCCGGGCTCACCCTCACTCAGGGAGACCATCTTTACCTTGCCGGCCGAACCGGGCGAGGCGTGGGTCTGCGCCTTTGGGGCTCCCAGAAAGGCGGCATCAACCGGCTTCATGCAGGTGGCACCGGCCAGGTCCAGTGCGTACTTGTGGCAACGCAAAGCCTTTGGCCTATCCACCCGGATGACTATGGGGCCACCAGGCCCTAGTATCTTCACTACCATGTATCCATAGTGGGTTGCCGCCATGAACTTGCCCAATGCCGGTCGGCCAAGTATTGCATTGTACGGGAGGTCAAAATCGACGACTTCAAAGTTGACCAACTCCGTACGGTAGTTGCTCTCCTCCCCGATGGTGACGGGGAGGCGCACCTGGCCCAGTGGATCAAGCCAGCCCCCGGGGCAATGCCGTAGAAGGGCAAGGCCGAGCGCAGCTCCTGGCTCGATATTTGGAGTGCCCGGAATGCCTTGGAGGACAGGAGGTTGATGGAGCTCCCTCCATCCACGAGCACTCGCCCGAGCTTCATGTTTCGGATTGTGGGCGAAACCACGACTGGAAGGTGACCTATGCCGACAGTGCTCTCAAGGTGGTTGGCCCGACTGAAGGTGATCGACTCCTCCGACCACTTTAGCATCCGGTACGCCCCAGAACTCGACGCCGCAGCACAGACTTCCCTCCTCAGCGGCTTGTAAGACGCGTTGGAGGGGTAGGTGGATGAAGAGGCCGCACAACTCCTCCCACGAGTGCACTGATCCCCGCGGGAGGTTCAACAGCCATGACCGGGCGGACCCCGTCAAGGCCGTTGGGAAGTAGTTGGCCATGGCCTTCTCAGACCCGCCAGTGGCACGCACCACAATGGTGTAGATCTGCAAGAACTCCTCTGGGTTGGTGGTGCCGTCGTACTTCTCGATGGAGGCTGGGAGGAACCTTTTGGGCCACGCCACACGACGCAGCCATCGGGAGAACGCCTAGCATCCGATGCTGTAGGGGGAGTCCTGTTGTCCACCAAAACCCCAGCCCGGAGACCGTGCCGGGGAGTGCGGATCGCGACTCCCCAAAGAGTCGGAGGAGTGGACCTCCTCTTCGCTCTGAAGGCAAGAGTCGCGAGAGGGACTCTCATCCCTAGGGGCCATCCGTCCATCGGGAGCGCGACGACGCTGCAGGTGATCACGCAAATCACCGCCACGCCGCTGGCGACGCTTCTCCAGATGAACTCTCAGGTCCGCGCGGCTCCTCGTAGAGGCGGGACCCTCTTCTTGCATGCCTTTCCTTTACTCTGGCCCTCCTGGCCAAAGCGCTTCCCGCTTGGGTGGCTGGAAGCTTGGGTGCGATCGACATTGTAAGGACCCGAATTCAACCATTCGAATCCACTGTGTTTTTCTGCACTAGTCCCAGGATCAAACGCTAGTGCACACAGCTTAACATCGGTAAGCATCATATCATACACAACGATAAGAATAATAGGATTTTATTGATTGAATGTAACTAGTGTATGATCTTATGATCACTTACATTATTTAGCCTTGCAAGGCAATAATAAAACCAATAAGACAAATGCAAGCGGAAAGTAGTAGAAAACGAGATGTCCCATCAAGACACCACAAAGCATGCATAAGGATTGGCCTAGTGACACGCGCCCACCGAAAGTCCTTCTCCAATATTGAAGATGATTCCTCCTTTGTTGTTGGTTGTTAAGCAAGGGTGAGTACACCAACACGCACTCAACAAGTTGTGCATGTAATGCATTTCTATTATAACTATATGCGTGCTTATTCCAAAGGAAGGCTTATGGTTCATAAGCGATGGCGGCATTTTCAAACATAAACAATATATAGATTGAAAAGACAAGAAACAAATAATAACAAGTAAATAGATTCCATGGTTTCTCAAATCAAACCCAAGTTCTCCATCCTAAATCAAGTTCCATTATCCACATGGCATCCCGCCATCCCATCCAGCTTGTTTATTTTAATTAACTACCCTTAGTTGACCAAGGCAAGACCAACCAAAATTCATCATAAAACCAAATACGACCGCCTAATTGCCACTCTTGGCCCACCAAATCGACCGCTTGATTGCCACTCTTGGCCCATTAAAACCAACACGACCGCCTAATTGCCACTCTTGGCCCACCAAATGCATCACTAATTGCCACTCTTGGCCCACCAAAAACCAAATGCGACCGCCCAATTGCCACTCTTGGCCCACCAGAAACAATCTTGCCACTTGCCTCAGTTTAAATCATTTCCCCCCCAGTTGATTACCAAACACCATGTGCTTTTCACAAATCAACATCGTTGCGTGACTCTGCTGTCACAACAACTCAATCTCTTTGTGCGACCACACATGGCCCACAAGTTATCATCTTTGTTCCATATTCCATTAGTCAAGATTATTAAGCAATGTTTCATGAGCATGTGATGACGTGGCATGGCTAAGCAATTCTATTCCGTTCTAACCATCCATGTTGATTTTCTATTAACCAACTATAATTAACCAACCTAGGGTAACAAGTGGATCATGGCATACAATTTAACAAGGTAGGGTGTAATTGAAGAGGGTATAATATCTAAATCCCAATCTAGGTCAAAATCATTTGTACACATAAAATAACATGTGATAAGGTAAATCAAAATAGCATGCAATCTAGTTTATGGGTGCAACATGATCAAAGCACAACTTGCCTTCCTTAAGCTCCCGGTCTTGATCTGAATATAATTCCTGAGTTGTGAATTCTTCCTCCGAAACCTCGCTCAACTCAACGTCTACGCGAATTGAGAAGAAATAGCAAATAAACACCAGGAACAAATAGCAAATGAACTCGAAAATTCAAATAAAATCCACCATTGGAAGGATCTCACTTTTACAAATATTTCAGGATTTGAATCACCCAAATCGGAGTTCATATGCTAAAGTTATAATATTTAGAAGTTTTGAAAATAAACTAAACTCTGGAATTAGAAATTCTAAATCTTTCCGAATTATTTTTATAAAGGAAATCCGAATTCTCCTGCCCCGGCTTGTACAGACAAAACGTGGCGAAATCTAGACTCAATCTAACGGTTACGGGTAAATCTACTACGTGGCTTAATATCAACCGTCCGACCTAAATCCAAAACTACTGATTACGTTTACACATCACAATCGGTTCTTTTTATCGCCATAATCGGTTACGGTGGCGACACTAAGCGGTTGACGAGCGAGAGATGGCGCTATTATTACGATCGGTTCTTGCCGATAGAGATGAACTCATCATCTCTATCGGTTCTTAGAGATGAACTCGATCTCTAGTTCTTCAAAAGCGATAGAGATTATATTATAATCTCTATCGCTTCTTCGAAGAACCGATAGAGATGATGAGTTCATCTCTATCATTTTCTTCGAAGAACCGATAGAGATGATTAGTTCATCTCTATCATTTTCTTGTAGGAACCGATAGAGATGTAAACATTATCTCTATCATTTCTTACAAAAACCGATAGAGATGACAATGTCATCTCTATCATTTTCTTGTGAGAACCGATAGAGATGAAGGGTGTGCTACTTTCCAATTGACCCTCCAATCGGCACATATTTCACACAAATATATATATGCACATATCACAAACATACTGACATGTATATCACATTCACATTCATAGAAAATGAATACAACTCATTCACGAGAAAATGAATACTTTAATTGTTACAACAAATACATATCACATTAGAAAATGAATACTTTGTTACAATGACACATGCTTAACCATCATGTACACATGTAATCCCATTCAGATTTGTAATATTGTTCACATATAGCCTAGTACGAGCTTTGGGATCTCTAAACCGTCAGTCCTCCACCATACATTCCATCGGTACCCTTGGCATAAGTGGTCCCTTATCTTGTTGGCGTAGTGCGGTCTATACTCTTGAGGGGATATTGAGAGTCGCAAAATAGAAGCGAGTGTTTTAATTTAAGTTTTGAAATTTCTATGTGAAAGGCTACTTGTATTATTATGCATGTACATATATACAGGGAAAGCAGTGCGAGAGGCTAATCAAGATCAGCATGTGATGCATGACGTACAAACCGCGATGGTAAATCATTTGCTACATTGATGGCCTTGTGAAGAAAGAAAAAAAAAATTAAGAGCGAAGAAAATATGTCGAAATCTAAATCTTATATAGGGAATGCCACTTGTACCTTGAAGCGCACATACTCGACTTGGAGCCCTTTTTTAGATCGTGTTTCCTCATACTGCGGCGTAGTCGAGAAACCCCTATATACATTGGAGAGCATTTGTTAAGTACAAAATAATGAATGTCGTAGTTAAATACGAAAGTGTTACATAAGAGTAGTGCACTTCTTGCTCCAAAGGAGGCTTGATCGCGTAGGCCATCGGTCTCTTCTCAATGGAATTAAAAGTGTAGACCACGTTGTTACTCGGAATGATCACGAGTAGGACCCAATGGTTGCTTATTAAATGGTATGCGTGAAGGAAATAAGTTCACATACGGTTGAAGTGCGTACAAGTAATTGAAGGGTGTAGTAGTACTTACTCCTCGTGAGTGCGGGAATAGAATGAAGTCCTTCTTGGCCTCGACTTTCGCGCACCCTTGATGTGGCCGGCAAGCCATTGCGGTTGAAGCCTAGCCATCGTTGCGGACACCGGCTCGGGTCGGCGAACCCAATTAGTTGTCGATTCGTCACGACTCATTGCCTCATTGCCCACAACTTCGTATTGAATATTCTGAAGCATAATGCAAAATCCTATGGAAGTTCTAAGGTCATGCTTCGTGGTGCGATACTCACGGTGTCGAGGATCGCCTGATGGAAAGCGTCGATGGAGATCATTTGGTAGAGGCAGAGCAGATCCTCAAAAGCGGTGGAAATGTCCGTCGTCCTCACGGTGGAAATGTCCTTTTGTACCTAACATTGAAGTCGACCCGGCCTTTCGTTCCCTTTCACTTTGTCAATGTACCATCCATGGGTATCGAGTCCACAAGCCTAAAGTATTCAATTTCGCGAGAGCGAAGGGCTTTCCATGTTCATCGCCTTAAAATTATAGGGCTTCTCTGTGGCTGTGCGGCTCTCCTTTACGGGCGAAGGAGTCTCGGCGGGGTTGGAGGCTTTTCACGTACTGAGAGGGCACTGTAGTGCATGTGAGCCTTGGCTTTTAGCGGAGGCCTCGGTGGTTCGTGGCTGTCTTGGCTCTCCTTCTGGGCGAAGGAGTCTCGGCGGGGTTTGAGGCTTTTCTGTGCACGAGAGGGCCGTGTAGTGCGTGTGAGCCTTGGCTTTTAGCGGAGGCCTCCGGTGGTTCTGTGGTGTCGTGGTAGCCCTTTTATGCACCAGCTCGATTACTCTGTGCGGGACTCGTCCTGATCGTGGGAGGAGGCGCAGTGCAGTCTGAACCTACAAAGCAGCGTATGAACAACTTGTTGCAATACTCTTTGGAATGGTGTAGAAGAAGCGAGGTTTTTACCTTGACCCGATCTGGCGCTGCCGTGGGCCATTTGATGAGCGACATGTGCGCTTGCGAGAGTGGTGATCTCTTCGTTGGGGGAACTTCGAGCACATGTGATAAGAAGGCCGTGGGCGTAGTCACTGGACCCTCATGTAGCCCTTCCCCAAAGGTGACCATGCCTTTGTGTCGGTCTCGTTGCATGGAAATGCAACCCGCGTGCAGACCTCAGCGAAATCCGTCTTCGTCGGCGTGGTAACGCCGTGGCGCTGCAAGAGTGCGCAACAGAGAAAATATTGGGGAGTTACCCTCGCACCTCGAAGCCATGCAAAATTAACTATTACCTTTAGGCTGCGGACCCGGCCTTATCGTTTTAGACCCTTGTTCTTTGGGTGCAACACGAGTTTACATGCGATGGCGGGGTCATCGCTCGACTGCAGGAGAACATCGCCATCATCTCGGCCCTCAGCGGTCCATCTCTACCCTCATCTCCTGCTCACGTGCCGTCATCTCCCCCTCATCTCCTCCTTGATCTCCTCCTGGCGTGTCCTTCATGCGCTCGTGCGTGCCTCCCATGATCTTGCCTGGCACTCCTAACCTCGTCTTGAAATCGTCTTCTTCGTATGCCCGCCCCTCGGCAAGTGCCGGCCCTTATGGTGGGACTTCCGATCGCGGAGGACAAGATGTCATTTGACCCTTGGCTAACAAAGGTCCCTGCTCTTTCCTCTGGTGACCTCCTCCTGCAAGAGAAGTCTGAATTAGATCTGAAATACAACAGAATGGTTGGCGCAATGTAGTAAGTTCTTGACTTACGATGGTGGAAACGACTTGCTTGTGATAGCGGGTTTAGTACTACCGGCTGCCCGTCGCGGATTTCTTTGTCTCGCTAATACCCGATCCGTGCCGCTCCTCACATATGTGGGAGTAAAACCTTATTGTCCGGAGTTCGCGCACTCCTCGGTTACTCGCGCCCATTTCGCTTTCTTCCTTCGTAGCCGCTTTGAGCAGAGGTGGTGCGGGTGCGTGTTACGCCTCTGGATACCAATGTTCTTCATCTCGGCTCCTCGCCTCGGGCGTACCCTTGATCTCGTGAACTCCTCCCAAACATCGGAGTCACGAGCGGATACTTCTCGAATGGTGTAAGGCCTTTCAGACGTACTCACTATGCATGTAGCCCCTGAAGTGCCTCAAAGCCACACCCATCCTCTTCATGGCGTACCGCCTGGCATTGTTTTCGTCCTCCTCTTCTATAATCCATTTGCCCTTCACCTCGTCCCACAGCCGGTTCTTCTGCTCGGCGCTGACCTCCTTTCTCCAGTCCTTAACCGTTATGGCAACCCTCTCCCTCACCAATTGGCGAGGAATGGCGGTATCGCCCCTTGTACTTAGGAGGACCCGTGCAAACCCCCGTGGCATTGAACTGGAGAACCTGCGGTGTTCTCCCTGTGGCCCCTTTACTCGGTCCTCGGGCCTTCCTCACCTTACTCGGCCCCTCGACACTTGGAAGTTGGCTCGGCTCGACACTTGGAAGTTCGCTCGGCCCCTCGACACTTGGAAGTTGGCTCGGCTCGACACTTCGAAGTTCGCTCGGCCCCTCAGGAGCAGCTAATTCGGTTCTATCTGGCGATGAGTCGATGCTCTCTAGTTGCGACATTTTCAGTTTTCTTATCGACATGGTCATATATTTGACATGAGATAAAGCAATTAAGTAGCAATTATGTGAAGTTGACAATAAATCATGTAAAGCAACAGCTCATTGACAACAAGCAGAGAAAGCGAATGATCTTCAACGATGACTCCTAACCTCTAAATAGGTTTGGTCCTAATCCCATTCGAGGATATGTGGTTCGGGCAAGTTCCTAAGCCGTTGTACTACTCGGAGAAAATTTGGCGACATCTCCCATTGTTCTCCGGATACGTCTCGACAACAAGTCAAGAGGGTGTGTATCAGGAGAACAATTGGGAAACGCTACGAAATCTACTCTGTGAGTTGTACAACGACTCGAGAACTTGCCGAACACATATCCTCGAACTATCAAAAACGTGGACAATTGAGGCGCTTGCTTATAAATATGCTATTCGGCATATTTATAATTAACACTCTCGAGCAGGAGACGTGGGTTACATAACCTAAACTCTAACATATCTTTGAGATAAAAAAAGTAATATGCAATTAAGATTGAAATAACTATACCCTTGGCATACTCAAAAGTTGCTACAAGCCATCCTTGCATATATGAACAAGCAATCACTTGCATATGGAAAGATTATGCTATATAGAAATGTATGAATACTTTTGCGATGCTAACTTTGTAAAATACGGGACTATCCAAGAGATACACCAAGCATAGAGAAAAATCGAATTGAGAATCATATAAGGACAAATAAGACCATATATGTTGCGGTTGTTAAAACTAAGACAACGGTATAAGGTAATCCACATATATAGCAACAACACATATCGGCTTAACATCGGGTTTTGGTAGTTTGCAAAGCTGTTGGTATCGAAGTCCACTTTTGCTAAACTAAACTCGTAATTGAAGTTTGGAAATTTGGTTTACGAATTTGTTGAAATATTTGCGATATGAGCATATAATGAAACAATGACTTAACCCATATATAACTAAGCACACATTATCCATTATGCGGGAACATATGATAAAATCATGACTTCAACGAGAACAGGCTTTTAAGCAAAGTAATTCATGATCGATCACAAATAAGCATAGCATCTAGCATGGATAATAAACAAACTAAACAAACCGACATCTTGCTCATGGTTGATTTAGCAATTTTGCTCTCGATTTCATAAATTGATGGGTTGCTCCAAATGAGCCCTCAACACCAATTTCAGCGGTATATATCACGAGAATATATCAATCTGAAATCGGTGAATCTACACAATTCACCTTTGTTTTAAGAAAATTGATTCACTAGAACTTCGATTATGGACTTATGACAAACTCACGAGCAGCAAGACTGACATTAAAATGGTCTAACACACGGGCACCGGACTAGTAACAATAAGTTCGAGAATGTACCGATGATAACAAAGCTATTCAAGCCATGTATGAGAACTAATCACGAGGATGACATAGCACATATCCGAAGCAACAAGGCCAAGATGAAGTCTAAACACAATGATCTAAAAGCAGTCTTTGAACTACGAGAAAGCATTCACTAGCTAGCAGATCAATATAATCTCAACTATTTGAATCATCATTGCGGCGGCGATATAACAAACTTCGGTGTTTCGGATCAAGAAAAACGCCTCTAGCTCGATGGCTAGTTCCCCAAATTTCTCAATCGGTCCTTGACACAATACCAGCGAGAGGATCGAGTAAAGTTCCTTACTCGGTGCGGATCCGAGCCCACGAAGACAATCTACCAAAGTGATTGGTGCGGGAGGAGTCGACGGCGTGGGGAAGAAAAAGTCGTGGGGGGGAGAGTCGGCGTGGGGCGACTTCGGCGTGGGGAAGAGTCGGCGGCGTGGGGAAGAGTCGGCGGGAGGAGTCGGCGTGGGGGCGATTCGGCGGGGAAGGAGTGCACGGCGTGAGGAGGAGAGGGAGGAAGGAGTGCACGGCGATTCGGCGGCCGGGGGAGGAGTCGGCGGCGACGTTGGCGGTGGAGGCGAAGAAATCGTGGTGCGGGAGCAATTCAGGAGTGGGCGGGAGCTAGGGCAAAAAATGGAGGGCCTTGAGTAAATTGTTCACTCTCCTCATTACTATCGGTTTTCCAAAAACACAGATAGAAATACTTGTACTAAGGAAAACCACAGGAGGCATATTCCTATCGGTTTTCAACTAAAACCGATACAATTATAGTATCTCTATCGGGTTTGTAAAAGAAAACCGATAGAAATACTTGTACTAAGGAAAACCCTAGGGTGATATTTCTATCGGTTCTAAATTAAAACCGATACAAGCGAAGGATAATATTACTATCGGTTTTATTACAAAACCGATACAAATGATTATGTATATGTGTAAAGCTTTGAATAAGAACCGATACAAATATAGGCCTTTGTTTGTTTTCTGACAAACCATACTGATCTGAATTCTGAGATATCGATCAAAGAGTGAAAAGGCCATATCTTTTGCACACATAGTTGGAATTATTTGAAAGTTTGCGAAACATACTTTGTGATACTCTGAGATCTTTTCTAAAAGGATTTTGGCAAAATGAGTAAGCATTGAAAGCGAAGCCCAAATTCACTTTGTAGGCATACTTTTTGGTCAAAGAGTAGAAAAGTCAAATCTTTCTCAAATAAAGTCCAAGTATTCGAAAATTCGAAATGATTTGATGTAGAGTGCCTTCTTTTTATTCCATTAAGTAGCTACATACCACAATGCATTGACAAAATTTGTGAAAGTTTCATACGTACACATAACCTTTGCAAACACATATCAAGCGATACAATGATGTACTCCTTTTATTTACAATATAACCCTTCTTGATGATCTACGCATATAATTTACTCCATGTGTGTCGTTGTCACCGCTAAAACAGCCCCATCCATAAGCGGAGGTATTTCATCGAATTGGTCGTATTCTTCTTCATCTATGACATTTTCGACACCAACGATCCGCCGCTTACCATAAGGGCGACGTGCAACCTCGGATTGGCGGATCACGCACATAGAAGACTTGATTTGCTTGCCATGAAATCTGAATGGGTCATCTTTATAGGCGAGTCTGTTGAGATCCACAAGAGTAAAACCTCTCTTGTCGACCTTCACTCCATGTGGAAGTCCCACCCACTTACATCGGAACAATGGAATCTGGTATATTCCGTGTCGAGCTCCCAAATTTCTTGATCACCCGTAATAAGAGTTCATTGCCATTGAGGATCCTCCTTTCGATGATGTTCATCGGACAAAGCATCTATCTTGACACATTTGTTTTGAGCAGTACTCTTAGCATCGACTTTCGATGTAAAAGGTGTACCCATTAATATCGTACCCTGCCATGTGCGTACATTAAATCTAGGTCCGTCGACCAACCATTTGATAGTATCACTAACGAGAGACCTCTGCCTCTGTTTGAACCATGTTAGAAATCTATCGTTGTGTTCTCGCATGATGGAAAGCTCATCCATATGTGGATTCTCTTCTCGTAAAATCGACTTGTCTTTTCGATATACCCGCAACCATCTTTGTCTTTGCAAGGTGTCGGATCGCTTTGCAATACATATCAAGCTGTGGCCTCGTTAGTTTCGCTAGCAGTTCCTTTGCGGATAATGCGCCCTCATGGCGAGATAGAGAACACCGATTGCTTGTCTTCTCCGAGATAGTCCCGCGAGAACTCAATAACCTCTTGGTCCATAACCTTCCACAATACTACCCTCGGGTTTCGACCGATTCCTCACGTAGGACTTTAATATACCCATGTACCTCTCGAGCGGATACATGTAGCGTAAGAATCGGGGCCACATATCTTAATCTCTCGACAAGGTGAACAACAAGATGGACCATGGCGTCGAAGAAGCGATGGTGGGAAATGCATCTCAAGGCGACATAGAGTCGCACCACCTCACTCTGTAAGTTGTCTAGCATATCGGGGTCAATAACTGCGAGGAGATCGCATTGAAGAAATATGAGCTTCGTGATTGCAAACTGACATCCTCGGCGAGAATATTTACGATATGGCCCAGGAGCATTTGGGTCATCAAGACATGGCGATCGTGGGACTTCATGCCCAACAACTTCAAATCATCCATGGACACCGGCTTCTTAATGTTTGCGGAGTAGCGGATGGAACTTTAATACCTTGGAGACATTTGCAGAGATCTTCTTTCTCCTTCTTGGGCGAGGTGTAGCATGCGGCGGGGATGTACGGACCTTTCCCATCCTCCTCTATCACTTTGCAAGCTGGGCACGATTCCCATGTAGGCCATGTCGCGACGAGCATTCACACCATCCTTGGTCTTCCCGGTATGTTCAGCGAGATACCAACCAAATTATCGCGAGACATTCTTCTCAACGTGCATGACATCAATACAATGTCGGACATCTAACTCCTTCGATCGGCAAGTCCCAAAATATGGACCTCTTCTTCCAAATTGTCCTAATGCGAGCAGATTCTGACTCTTTCCGTCTTGAAGTTCAATATCCTCCACACGTGAATATACTTGCCTTCCACTCATAGGTGCGGGGCGACGGACTTCCCTCTTCCCATCAAATTTGTCATCCATTTTACGGTATCGATGACTTCGAGGTAGAAACCTCGGTGACCCATATACGGTTTTCTTGGAATTCGGTAGCCATAGGCTCTCGGTCTCCTCTTCACGAGATAGGACACGCTTTGGCTCCTTTCGTCTTGTACCCGCCAAATTACCAAGCGGCAGGAAATCATTTATGGTACAAAATACCATAGCTCGTAGGGTGAAATACTCTCTTTTGTATGCATCCCACACCACGACCCCTCATTCCACAATTGTACCAAATCCTCGATCAATGGTGCAAGGTACACATCAATATCATTTCATTTGTTTGGGTCCCGAGATTAGCAAGGACATCATGATATACTTCCGCTTCATGCACAACCAAGGAGGAGGTTGTAGATACACAATGAAGCGCCCACGTCTTTGTGGCGGTGCTCATGTTACCAAGCGGATTCATTCCATCGGTACTCAACCCAAACCTTATGTTCCTCATTTGGCACCAAACTCCTCATGTTTCCAATCGATGTTTCTCCATTGAGCGAATCGGCGAGGTGTCTCGACTTGCCATCTTCCTTCGAGACTCATAATGCCAACACAACAATTTTGCCTCTCTGGGATTTGCAAACAACCGCTCAAGGCGGGGAATGATGGGCAAGTACCACAATACCTTGGCGGTGCACCTTTAGTGACCTCTTCACCATCGTTGCCTCGGCTCTTACGCTTCTTGTCGTTCGCTTCTCCTTTTGTTTGTGTTGGGGCACCTGCACTGCTTGGACAAGCGTGCAGCTCTGATATGCGTTACGGTACAAGATGCAATCATTAGGACATGCATGTATCCTTTCTATTTCCATTCCCATGGGACACGATAGCTTCTTCGCTTCATAAATGCTTGTTGGCAACTCGTTTCATACGGAAGCACATCCGATAGAAGAACTAGAAGTGCATTGAAACTTGTATCATCCAGCGGTGTTTTGCCTTGATTCGAACAATGCAAGGACCGAACCCAACTTGGTGTATTCCGCTTTGCAACTTTGTGAGCAGCGGTTTGGCATAAATCTTCCATCAAGCTTTTAAACTTTTGAACTCTCTTTCCGTGTAATTACCCTCCACATCCGCAACATTTGCTCCAAATTCTCATCCTCAAACATATCATCTTGCAACTCGTCATCCGGTTCCACCGTATCTTCGTTACACACGGAAGGTACCACTGTCTCGCCGTGATGGATCCAACACGTGTAATTCCTCACAAAGCCACGTCGAATCGGTGGTCCTCGATTTGAGCCGAGTTGTTAAATCTTCTCAGATTGGTGCAATCAATGCAAGGACAATATATGAAGTTTACACCCTCCTCACAATGTCCTCTTGGCAATTTTTTGAACTCCTTAACACCCTCTGAAATTCAGCACTCAAGCGACTTTTACGATACATCCATTCCTTACGGTCCATCGTAATTAAACCGCACAATAAATATTGAGACACCTAGCTAGCTATTTGAAATATTGAGACATCATTTGGTTAATATTACCTTTGCGAAATAGAGGACAGGTTCAAGATATATAAAATATGTACTCCCGATCGATATCTAGATTCTTCTCGGTTTAGTGCTTTGAATTCCTTACATAGGAGACCTACATTTTTAACATCAACAATGATATCAAATAATCTAATTATATAGCTCTTGTAGTACTTGCAAATCTTTTGACTACAACAAAACAAAACAAGGGTACCAACGATGACTCCTAATCTCTAAATAGGTTAGGTCCTAATCCCATTCGAGGATATGTGGTTGGGAAAGTTCCTAAGGTGTTGTACAACTCGAGAGAAAATTTGGCTGACATCTCATTGTTCTCCATATACGTCTCGACAACAGGTCAAGAGGGTGTGTATATGGAGAACACCGAGAAACGTGCGAAATCTACTCTGAGTTGTACACTGACTTCGAGAACTTGCCCAAACCACATATCCTCAGCTATCAATTAAAAAGCGTGGACAATTGAGATCGCTCACTTATAAATATGCCATTTTGTTCGGCATATTTATAAACAAGCATCCTCGAGCAGAGGCGAGGTTCAAAGCCTAAACTCTAGCATTTATCACATGATAGAAATTAACAATAATTCCATATTAACAAGAGCACTACAATAATTAAATAGATGTGTGCTTGACAAATTAATAGAGAGTGTGAAATCGATAGCATATACTCAATTCGATTGCAACTTAAACTTTATTCACGATGTATCAAAATTACCTAGTGCAAAATTGAAGGGTTTAATTTAAAGGCGGATTGCTCACATTTTGAAGAAAACAGCAAGCGAGGGTAAAAAGAAGGAATCTCCTCAAGATAAGGCTTCAAATTTGCCCTCTTAACACCTATCCTTGAGGACTTCAAATTTTATCATCCAAGTATTGCTTCCAAGCACAGAATATAAGTTTTTTTCTTGGTGGCGGCGGAGAAATCTCCTCTGGAACAACAACAGAGATCTTGTTCGAGTGGTATATATAACCTAGCGAGGCACATCACAATCGGTTCTCAACTAAGCAGCGATAGTGATTTCCACGTTTATCACTATCGGTTCTTTCCATAAGCGATAGTGATGATCACGTGAACATCACTATCGTTTCTTTTCTTGGAACCGATAGTGATGTATACCACATCACTATCACTTCTATAAAAAGAACCGATAGTGATGTATCGTGATCATTACTATCGCTTATTTTCTTGGAACCGATAGAGATGACGGTCCATATCACTATCGCTTGTTAGTTGAGAACCGATTGAGATATATCGAGTCCATATCACAATCACTATAATCTCGAACCGATAGTGATTATTACTAACACCCGTCGAAGTTATCTATCACAATCGTTGTTTCACGAAAACTTAAGAACCGACACGAGATAAGCGATAGTAATGTGCCGTTACGTAGTAGTGATGGCGGCCCCTGTGCTTGCCGGATTCCCCTTTCCTAAACGAAATCGGCGCCTAGCGGCGGTCTTCGAATCGGTCACGTCTTTGCTTCCTCTCGCTCGTAAGTCTTCCGAGACCCTTCCAAAATCGGGCGCCAATACCATCGACTTGAATCGCCACGCGTGCGGAGAACGGAAGGAGTCCGTGCTTCACGCGCCGAGTACTTTGATCGCACGTACTTCTCCCGCCAAACGCACCCGAGTCCTCGACCGCTTTTGGCGCCAATACAAGAGGTTGACTTCGGTCACGCTCGATCTGCGATCCTTTTTTTCCAGCGCTACCAGACTCGGAACCATCGATTGCTTTTGGCGCCAACGTTGCGCTCTGCTCAATCACTCGCGTCTATCTTCGGTGCCGCTTGGGTTCTAGCGATGCCATACGCGTGACTTAAATACCCAACGCGAGTACTTCTCCCTTGGGGACTCGACTCCTAAACAGACTCGACGCTTGACTAATGAATCGGCCGATTCCGAGAAATCTCCTCGTAGCGTCGATCTTGGTGAAGCAAAGAATAAGCGCTTAACTCAAAAGCTATTTGGATCTTAATCCAACTCCTAATCCGGTTTCCTAATCTGATTCCAACCCGGAGAGAAAAAGGAATTTCCAAAAATACTTCGAGACCTTCTATACTCAACTAAAATATTTTTGGGCAGACTTTATTTTAATTAATTTCCTGCTTGTAAATATTTCTTAACAAAAGCCATATATACCAATTCGAAATAAAATAAATCTCAGAAAATCCAATAAATCCAGAAAATTCATGAAAGTCATAAATTGCGATAAAATAATATCGAATATTTAGAAAGTCAAAAATTGGGATGTTACAGACATGCACCCTCGATCGAGGGGTATCGATGGTCCCCGACCGGTCGAGCATCCCTACGCGGAGCTGGGCCACGTCTATGAGGCCAGCAATGTCCCGCAGCCATCTATGGCCTGACCGGGGTGTCTCCTGCAAGTTCCACTTGAGGGTGGTCCCGGAGGAGACGAACCGCATGCAGGTTCTGGGCCAGAGTGGCTGCCCCCATGGCCAGCCGACACCGAACCGAAAGTTCAGCCGCTGCTAGGGGGGCACCGCCACCCTCCTGCGGGGGTGGTGTGAGGCAGTCCCTCGTCCGACGGGAGTGCTGGGACATGTTCTGGCCGCTGCTAGCCTCCGCCGCCACTTGTTGCTATGAGTGCGAACCCACCATCTCCAGATGCAATGTCCTTTCAAACAGAAGACCGGAATCCACCGAAGAGGTGGCCAGGTGAGCCAACCACTAGCACCCCTACCTGGAGCGCCCCTGTCGGTGCATTTCTTTGGACAGGACCCCATCAACGGACAGGGTTGACTACTCCCAGGATGGTGGATAGGGTTTGTTAGAGGGCGTCTTCGTGGTTGGAAACCCTAATGACTCTCGCGCGAGGGATTCCGGGGATCAATAGATCAATGAACGTAGTAATGTACCCAGGTTCAGGCCCCCAGCACGGGTAACAGCCCTACGTCCTGCTAGATCTTTGTTCAGGAAGTGTGGAGGCGATTACAATGGTTCTTTTGGTCTCGAGCTTGGATGAGTTCTCTAGATCCGGCCCCCTTTCTCCATGCACCAGAGCGCCTTTATATAGACGGGGTTGGCCTGGGTAGGTGAGGAGGTGACGCTATACTGATCTACAACTCATTAATTACACCCATCATTGTGATCTTATCACACGACCCACGACTCATTTATTACACCCATCACTGTAGCCTTGTCCTTCAGGCTTCATTTAATGCCGCTGAGTGGCTTCGCCCAGTCCGCCCTGGATATGACGCTCCTACGATGGGTTTGGTGAGAGGTATCAGGGGGATGGGCCGTCGTCGTGTCGACAGAAGAATTCCTTGTAATCAATTGCCCTGACACAGCGTGTCAGGGGAAGGAGACTTTGAGGTGAAGCCTTCTCCACATTCCTTTGGTTGCCTTCGTGGCCTAATGAGGGGGGCCCGAACGCCCTCCTGCTCGCCAGGCCACCACCTAAGCCGACGCCCGGCAGGCAGGGCTTGATCGCCCACCTGCCCGCCAGGCCGCTAGGTGGGCTTCCCGCCCGGCGGGCAGGGCTTGATCGCCCACCTGCCCGCCAGAGCACCACGTGGGCTTCCCGCCCGGCGTGCAGGGCATGATCGCCCACCGCGTCAGCCGCCACGGGCTTCCGCCCATCGGCGGCGCATGATAGCCCACCGCCGCCCGAGCCGCCACGGGCTTCCGCCCAGTGAGTCAGGCATGATCGCCCACCTACTCGCCAGGCTGCCACGTGAGCTTCCCACCCGGCGGGTAGGGCTTGATCGCCCACCTGCTCGCCAGGGCGCCACGTGGGCCAGGTCGCTTCTTGGGCCCACTAATCTACGATGGAGAGGGTACCCCGGTGCAAAGTACATCGACAACCGCGTACAGGTAGAACGCGTTGCACGCCGATGCAAAAGCTACGTGGTAGTCGGTGAAGAACTCTTCCGAAAGAGTGCTTCTGGAGTCCTGAGGTGCTGCATATCAGAGCAAGAAGGGAAGAACCTCCTTAGAGAAATCCACTCAGGAATTTGCGGGCATCACGCAGCATCAAGTGCCTTGGTGGGCAAAGCTTATCGTCAAGGCTTCTTCTGGCCGACCACTATATCAGATGCAGAGGGTATTGTTCGCACCTGCGAAGGTTGTCAGTTCTTCACTCGTCAAATACATGTGCCGGCGCAGGAGTTGCAAACCATTTCGATCACCTAGCCGTTTGCAGTCTGGGGGCTCGACATGGTCGGTCCTTTGCAGAAGGCTCAAGATGGTTTCACCCTTCTCTTCATCGCCATTGATAAATTTACCAAGTGGATTAAGGCAAAGCCTGTCGCCATAATCACGGCGCCCAAGGCCAAGGAATTCTTCCAAGAAATCGTGGTAAGATTCGGTGTACCAAATAGGATCATCACGGATAATGGAACTCAATTCCGCAGTGAAAAATTTCAAGACTAATGCGACAAACTAGGCATCAAGATTTGCTTCGCTTCCGTGGCTCATCCAAGGAGCAATGGCCAAGTGGAGCGAGCAAACGGCATGGTGCTACAAGGGCTAAAAGCAAGGATCTTTGATTGTCTCAAGCCTTACGCTACGCATTGGGTAAAAGAGTTGCCTTCAGTGCTCTAGGGGTTGAGAACTACTCCCAGTAGTGCTACAGGGCAGTCACCTTTTTTTCTAGTATACGGCTCAGAGGTGGTCTTACCTACCGAGTTGACGTTCGGATCCCCACGGATTCGGAGCTACAAGGAGGCCGAGTCGGAGGAGAACCGGATAGAAGACCTCGACCGACTGGAAGAAGCCAGGGAAATCGCAGTGATCCAGTCGACCAAATACCTCCAAGGCCTGCGCCGCTACCCCGATCGAAACATTCGGGGCCGTGCTTTCTCCAAAGGAGATCTGGTCCTAATGAAGAATCAAAAAAGTGAGCACAAGCTCTCCTCAGGCTGGGAAGGCCCCTACATCGTCGACGAGGTGACACGCTCGGGGGCCTACAGACTCAAGCGGGAAGATGGCATAGTCATCAGCAACTCGTGGAACATAGAGCAGCTACATCGTTTTTACTCTTAAATCTTGTACATTTGTTATGATATTCATGAATAAAACTTTTTCTTGACTTGCTACTCAATTAATGCTCAATAAAGCAGTAAGTCGGGGCTACACCTAATAGTGTTGCGCATGCGCAACCCTTCTTATGAGTCATTTTTACCTCTTTTCCCTATTGATTGCGAATGAGCTTGAGTGCATTAGAATCCAAATCATGAAACTTTGACCCCACGAACGACGAACTCCAGCCTCCCAAAAGTGCGTGCCTAAGAAAAATGGCCATGAGCCGACTCCCAACGCCCGGCGGCTAGAATAGTCGGGCAGAGTGCTTAAACAAAAAAGGAAAGAAACCACTCAGGCAAACTCTAAATCAATAGGGATTAAAGCAACGATAAGATTTCATTAAACATACTTAGGTTTGGATACATCAATGCATTACATGAGAAATTTGCAAGAACCTAAAACCTAAGCGTGGCGTGCGCGTCCTACTGCCTCAATGAGGGCGTCCCTCGCTCCGACAAGCTTCGGGACGGCTTCGATCAGCACATCGACGGCAACGACGTCGCGGGTCATGGCCTCTTTCTCTGCGAGTTCGGCTAGCGTGAGATCATAATCGGCCCAAAGTTCGGCGAGAAAGGCTTCCTCCTCATCAAGCGCTAGTGGAGCCCCATCTCCAAAGTCAAAGATTGGCCTCTTCACCGGGGAGATTGTGGAGCCTCATCGCTAGTCGAAGAAGATTGAGATGAAGAAGCCATTGAAGGTTCAAGGAAGAACGTCCAAGGTTGCTGAGAAGGTCTTAGAGACGGGTGATCGCTCAAGTAGCGGTGACACTCTTATATACCCAAAGCATGGAAACCGAACGGTCTCGAGTAAATGCTAGCGTAGGAAGCCGAAGCAGCTCTGAAAGATGCGCCGGTACCAGAACTCGAAGCGACCGAGAAGACGTATGGAAGCGGGACATCAAACCAGATGTGGCGCATGCAAGCATTAAATCAAAAAAGACCCGCAGGACACAATGAAGCAATTAAAAGCAAAACACGGCTCAAGTTGCCAAGCGTTTTTACCAAGGCTCAAAAGAGTGATTACAGATCAAGTCTCAGAATACGATATTTACATGGGACCCAAGTCCAAGTTTTCTGCTAGGGCGACGGAAGTGTCCCTAACCTCGTCGAGCAGGGCCACAGCTTGATCATCATCCACGGTGTAGGCAAAGCCCTCCCTGGTAGCTTCGAGCTCCACCCGGCGATACAAGGACTTCACAATGGCTAGAGCTTGACTGGCACTCGTGATCGCCGTCTCCTTCAGGTGCGCTACCAGCTTCCTAGACCGTTCCGACAGCCACTGGATGGTGACGTCCGCATCGCTGGGTTCAGCGCTGGGCCCAGCCTCGTTAGGACTCAAGATTCGCAACAGCGCCTCGGAGCCCTCCTGGAGCTTGCTGACTTGTGCTTCAGTGGCTTTGATCTTCTCATCGAGGACATGATACTGAGCCTGCGACTTAGCCTGGTATTCTGCAAAACCAGTCGGATTAGCCCAAGATGCTAAGAAGCGTAGCAGGATCAAAAGACGAGTCGGGAGCAAACCTTCCAGCTCTACTTCCATCTTGTCTGACTTGGTCCGGGCATCTTTCTCAGATTTCTCTAGCTCCTTGACCCACTTCTGGGTGGTCTCAAGCTTTTCCTGAAGATCTGCAACAACGAAGACCGAAGCCAAGACAGGAAGAATGAGTTAAGGGAAAGAAGACTAAAAAGGTGGTCTAAGGCAGTCGGATGAGGCGATTACCGCTTAGGGAGCTCATCAGGTTCAGCTTTTCCACCTCGAAGGTCAGAACCTGGGCCCAGAGCCTTTCCATCTCTGTTCGGTTCTCGATGGGGGCCCTGCCGAGTTCCTCCTGTAACTCTACATGGACCCGCTGGATCTTGGCCTCATAGTCCCTCCTCATTTTAGTCTTCGGGAGTATCTCCAGGAGAAGGGCATCGCTCTTCTTGGCACGCTCCCCCAGACGCTGAAGGTGACAAAATGAATGACAAAAGTTACACTACGCGCCGAAGACAAAAAGAAAGAGAATTGCTGATCAACTTGGCAGAAGAAACCTACGCGAGCCAATCGAGAGCAGCCGAAGGCGTGGTCGAAGAACGCCTCCCATTCCTTCTCTTCATCTTGGCTGTCAAAAGCCGTCCACTCACCATCCTCACCGAAGAAGGCAACCTGCACCGGAGATTTTGGGCGGGGGGCCGAGGGAGTTCTTCTGGCGGAGGCGAAGAGCGGGCGGCCGGCCTCAGGGGCACCATCTAGCCAGCCGGTCCGGGTGGAGTACACAGTCGAGGGCTGTTCGGATCGGCGTCAACCCTGGCATCCTGGGCCTTGGAAGCAGTCGGGGGAGTTGTTGACGCCGGCTCCAGGGTCACATCGAGGGCAGCGGGTGCGACATCAGCCGGCACCTTAGTTCACAGCCTCCTGGGGCTCCTGGTGTGGCACGTCCACAGGAACCTCATCGATAGGCTTCTTGGAAAGAAGAAGCAGTCAGGGCATGACACAGAAAAACAAAAGGAAGAGCTGACAAGGAAACCAACCTGGTGGATCTTGTTATCTTTATCCCGAAGCCCTTCTGAGCTGAGGGTCTACCCGCGGAAGAACCCGGCCGCATGTCGAGCGCGGGGGACGATGTGTCTCCCGCCGAACTCGGGGGAGGCGGTGCCACGTCAGCCGATTGTCGGACTGGGGGCTCATGAACCTTCGGGGCCTCAGACTGGCTCGATGCATGATGAGGTAACAAGCACATACTTAGGCGCAATTACTCAAGAACCAGAAAATCCAGCCTTGGGAGATGAGAAAGCATCTTACCGGAGGCGGAGGATTCGTCCTGTTGAAGGGCTTCGGACACCCGGTGTTGGCGATCTGGGTGCCCTAGACGAAGAAATCGCCCAGACGGCCATAGAGAATATCCCTGGCGATTGGCTTAGGGGCTTCCCGGGTGGTGTCGTGCTCTCCTTCATAGTCATACCCGAAGTGGACTCGCTCCTTGAGGGGCTGTACTCGGTGAAAGGCAAAATTGAGGATGATCGCGACTCTAGTTAGTCCGCTCACCTTCAATTTGGCGATCATTCCCATGAGCTCCTCCACCTGGTATGCCCTACTGTCTAAGGGGAGCGAAGTCCAATCCATTGAAGGCTTGGGTGAGACTCCGGAAAAGGAAGGAAGAGAAGGTTTGGGGTTGGCACAGTAAAACCATTCCTAATGCTAGCCTTTGTTGGAGGTTTTGAAGGGAATTACGAAATAGGACTTCTTCAAGCCATCCCTTAGCTAGAATCCAGTACCCCCAACTGCCTTGGGGGAACTCTTCTTTGGGAAAGGTTTGAGAAGGAAAAGATGGCGAAAAACATCAAAATGTGGGCGAATGCCAAGGAAGACCTCGCAGAGGTGAACGAAGACAGCAATTTGAAGAATGGAATTGGGATTGAGATGGGTCAATTCAATTTCATAAAAGTGAAGAAGACCACGGAGAAAAGCGTAGGCGGGAAGGCCAAACCCACGCTGGAAAAAGGACTCAAAAACAACCACCTCCTCAGTGCGGGGCGTAGGGCAAGACTCACCCGCAGCAGGGCGGGCGGAAAGCATCACCAGTGGTGGGAAGACGCCGCCGGCGACCAATTTCTCCAATCATTTCTCCGTCGTCACCGAAGTGACCCAATCCTTGGCCGAGGCTGACGAAGGAGCATCTTTGGAGGAAGGAGAAGACATTTTTTGGCGAAGAAACTAACAACTGCGTCGGATTGGGATGGCGAAAGATGCTAACCCTAGCGGCGGAGATCGCAGGAGAGGCACCGAAAGAAAGAAGATGAAGAGGCAGGTGAGGAGCAGTGCGCAGAAAACCACTCCGTTTGCACCGAGTCTCATATTTATAGTAAGCAATGCTAACTTTCGCCTTGAGCGGGAAAACGCTTCGCTTTCCGCATGTCCTGAGGTTGCCCTAGGGTACGCCTCAAGATGGGCCGGTGACCATATGTGTAAGGACCCGAATTCACCAATTCGAATCCATTGTGTTTTACCGTACTAGTCCCAGGATCAACCGCTAGTGCACACAGCTTAACATCGGTAAGCATCATATCATACACAACGATAATAATAATAAGACTTTATTTAGTGAATATAACTAGTGTACGATCTTATGATCACTTACCATATTCAACCTCACAAGGCAATAGTAAGACCAATGAGACAAATGCAGCGGAAAGACAGTAGAAAACGTAGATGTCCCATCAAGACACCACAAAGCGCATCGACAAGGATTGGCCTAGTGACACGCGTCCACCTGAAATTCCTTCTCCAATATTGAAGATGATTCCTTCACTGTTGTTGGTTGTTAAGCAAGGGTGAGTACACCAACACGTACTCAACAAATTGTGCACAGAATGCAATTCTATCATAGCTATATGCAAGGCTTATTCCAAAGGAAGGCTTATGGTTCATAAGCCAGAAAGCCAAGATTTGAAACACATACATTAATAGATTGAAAAGATAGTAAAACAAATAGTAACAAGTAATAGATTCAGTATTTCTCAAGTAAACCAAGTTTTCCATCCTAAGTCAAGATTCAACCTCCCATGGCAACCTGCCATCCATCCCAAGTTTTATTTTGCAAAAGTCTAAACCCTTAGTTGACCGAGGCAAGACTAACCAAAAGTTCATCATAAAACCAAATACGACCGCCCAATTGCCACTCTTGGCCCACCAAATGCGACCGCCCAATTGCCACTCTTGGCCCACCAGAATCCAAATGCGACCGCCCAATTGCCACTCTTGGCCCACCAAAAACCAAATGCGACCGCCCAATTGCCACTCTTGGCCCATTAAAACCAAATGCGATCCTAATTGCCACTCTTGGCCCACAAAAACCAAATGCGACCGCCATTGCCACTCTTGGCCCACAAAAACCAAATCGCGATCACTAATTGCCACTCTTGGCCCACCGAAACAATCTTGCCACTTGCTTCAGTTTAAATCATTTTTCCCACCCCAGTTGATTACCAACACCACGTGCTCTTCACAAATCAACATCGTTGCGTGACTCCACTGTCACAACAACTCAATCTCTTTGTGCGACCACACATGGCCCACAAATTATTATCATAGTTCCATATTCCATTAGTCAAGATTAATAAACAATATTCCAAGAGCATGTGATGACGTAGCATGGCTAAGCAATTCTATTCCGTTCTAACCATCCAAGTTGATTTTCTATTAACCAACTATAATCAACCAACCTAGGGTGACAAGTGGATCATGGCATACAATTTAACAAGGTAGGGTGTAATTCAAAAGGGTATAATATCTAAATCCCAATCTAGGTCAAAATCATTTGTACGCATGTAATAACAAGTGATAAGGTAAACCAAAATAGCATGCAATCTAATTTATGGGTGCAACATGATCAAAGCACAACTTGCCTTGCTTAAGCTCCTGGTATTGCTTCGAAGATTGTGCTTGAAATAATAATTCCTCCTCCGAAACCTCGCTCAACTCAACGTCTACGCGAATCGAGAAGAAATAGCAAATAAACACCAAAACCAAAGAACAAATTAACTCAAAAACTCAAATAAAAGCCACCGCTAGAAAGATCTTAATTTTACAAATTTTTAGGAAGTTGAATCACCTCAATCGGAGTTCATATGCAAAAGTTATAGCATTTAGGAGTTTTGAAAATAAACTAAACCTGGAATTAGAAATTATAAATCTTTCCGAATTATTTTTATAAGACAAATCTGAATTTTCCTAGCCCGGCTTGTACGAACAAAACGTGGCAAAATCTAGACTGATGAACTCAATCTAACGGTTACGGTAAATCTACTACGTGGCTTAATACCAACCATCGGATCTAAATCCGATGGCTTATATTATATCAAGCGATTCACTGTGCACTTAAACGACGTGGCCAATCCTAGACCCTACGATCTAAATCCGACGGCTACGTTTTAACCAGAACACTTACCTCTTCGAATTGGTGCGGCTTAATTCTGATCAACGAAACAGCGGCGGCGTGGTACGTTTTAACCAGAACACTTACCTCTTGTTTCGATTTAAAAGTTGTCTCTCTATTTCATTTCTTCATTATTCTGTGTATAAATTTTCATTTGCTGGCTAAAAGGGTTTAATGGAATGATTAGGGTTCTCATGACAAATTTTCCAAATTTTTACTTTTTGTTTCTTGGCCTTTTCCTCTTTTCTTGATTTTACTTGCAACACAAAATCCAAGAAAATCAAATAAAATCAATAATGCCAAGAAAACTCGTAAAGATTAATATTCAAATTCAAATTACTGATTTTTATTTTATTAAAATTTTGGGATGTTACAGATCTACCCCCCTTACAAAAATCTCGACCCCGAGATTTGGCAGGTCTAAAAGAAAATCATTTCTAAAAGAAGTCAGGAAACTTCTTCTTGCGTCGGTCTTCCCGTTTTTCCCAATTTGCTTCTTCTTCGGAATGATTGCTCCGCTGACTCTTGATCGTCTTGTGGAATTTATTACGAGTGTGGCGTTCAGCTTCTTTTAAGATTTTAGTCAGATGCTTCCAGTAGGTTAAATCAGATTGTGGATCGATTTCTTTTAGCTAGGTGAGCTTAGAAGGAAAATGAAGACACTTTCTTAATTGCGATATCTAGAAGATATGATGAACACTGGATAGCTGAGGTGACAACTCTAATTTATATGCTTTTTTTTCATCTTCTTAACGATACGATATGGTCTAACATATCGCGGTGCCAGGTTACCTTGGATTTGGAATTAGTGAATACCGTGAACCTTGTAATTCTCGAGGATGAGATAGATTTGGGAACTCTTTATCGGAGGTGACTTTGTCGTTTTTGTTGACACTTCGTCTTCATTGCAGTTGCTTTACTGGATCTTCGTCTTGCGATTCCAAGTTGACGTGCGAAGAAGTAGAGAAGAATTCTATTTGAGTTTTAGGTAAGTAGATGAGAGATACTAATATTTTCTACATACTTTTTTTAATTGAATAACTAGGATTGTCGATAAAGGTAGCTTAACCCATAAGGTGGCATGTGGTATGTTTACAATTTTTGAGGTGAGAGGTAGGTTGCATTGTCATTAGATTCATCTGGGAAGAATCGAACATTGATTCCAACTGGGATATCTGAATACAATGATTGACTTATATAGTTCGACATTAGCTGATGAAATGAGCCGAAAATAAGGGTCATTTCGGATTGACTTTAGATTAAAAACAAGATAGCAATAATTCTGGGATTGGGTTGAGGTAGAAAAATTAATAAGTGATCCTGATGATTTGATTCGCTTAATTACCTTGGCAGACAGAGGGTTTTGATTTTCTTTGGTTTTAGCAACTATGAAGGAATGAAATGTACAGGATCAAAAGATTGATTGCAAGTACTGAATACACAAGGAACGTACTCAATACCACATTAAGAGTCGGGTACAATTAGACGAAAAAGATGTTTATATTCAGAGCCTGATGCTGAAGCAGGGGTTGCTTTAGGCACTTGATGTTTTCTTAGGTTTTTAAGATAGCTTGGAAGCTACTGATGTCTTTCTTGTCGAGGTAAATTAAAACCCTTCTTAGGTAGATATTGGTGAAGTGTTCAAATTCTTTTCGGTTAAGGCAAAATACGTTATCTATTTTATTCGAAACAACAAAAAGGTTGTTTGCTGGTGTTATAAAATAGATGATCAGGGAGTGACTAGGATCAAAGAGTTGACTATAGAGTTAAACATGAATTCTGGCAGGGTTCAAATATGCAAGTATCGTACCTAGTACTATGTCTGGTAGGTTATAAGCTTCTTTCGCGAATTCGTGCTGCAGGTAAATGCCATGAGTGACTGGATTAATATTTTGACTTGGATTGGGTGCAGGTCTAGGAGCTGGTTGATTTTCCTTTCCTTGGGCAAGTATAGGTGTAACGTCCATGTTTACCACAGTAGGAACAAATGAAATGGGCTTTTCGGTTTTGCATATCAGATAACTGTCCATTGGTGTTGTTGGAGGGATGAACAGATGGCGATTGAGATGGAGAATGAAGTTAAGCAAAATTCTTTTAGGGACAAGTATTCTTGCGCATTTTTTTTCTATCTGATTTTTCGAGTAAACCACTTCAGATTTTATTTCCCTCTACTCTTGAGAGTTATAAACTGGAATGACGTAACTTTTGGTATAGTTATGGTTGTAGAATGTATTTATTCAACTTGCAGACATTGTTTAGCAACACGGTTCCTTTTGCGACAGTTGAATTATTCACACTTTTCTCGTAGTATCTTGTTCAGTTAGTTGTATGCTTAACATTATTTTCCTTATGAATTTTAGCCTGTTGTTCCTTTGGACATTCTTTAGCTTAATGACTTTCTTAGTGAAGATAGTTAGAATCGAATGTTGTTCCTTTAATTCTTTAAGCAATGTTTTCTATACAACCAATTTTTTTCTAATAACCAAATCCTAAGCAACCAAGGATTGGAGTTTCATTTGTTGAGGCTGAAGTGCAGTGGTGATTAATGAATCAAGGGGGTATTGAAATGGACATTAATCTTGACCTTCGCGACAGTAACAAATGGTATTACCTACAGGACGTTTTTCAGGGGAATAATTTCCTTCACAGCAAGAACAATCGATTTCACTTTCATCATTAGTGTGTCCTATGTTTCCATAGCGAGTGCAAGCATGATTCTTTGGATCGATTGGTTTAACAACATTTCAAAGAACAGTGTGTAGGCATCAAATAAGGTATAGAAGTATGTTTCTAGTCTGAACCATTTCCTTTCCTAGCAAGAACTATGCCAATGTTGGAAATATTTTATGCTAGCTTGCTAAAACAAAAGGTGTGCGTTTGGTAATTTTGTTCAATTATGGTGAGCATTTACACCATGGTTACAGGTTCTAACATTTTTTTTCAACATTGAGAAAGTGGAGAATTATAACGATTGCTATGTAAGGGAAAGGCTTTAGCTAAACACTAAAGATTTGGTGGGACTTAGATAGGATTATCATTTTTTTTTGGCAGTTGAATGACTTGCGGGATCTCACAAATTAGATGAGGAGTGTTAGCAATTTATACCGAGAATCATTAGCAAGGATAAGTTATTCAAGGAGAGGTACACAATATGTTAAAATATTTGAGATGAATGTAAGGATGCATTTCAACCAGATTTATTTGGGGAGAGTTGAAGGTCAATTATGATGGCTAAAAATTTTATTACTCATTACTTTCAGTAGTGGTATTAATGAATTATGTCGCAGGCATCCTGCAACAATATTTATTAGAGTAAAGTCATTTAAACAGAATTTTATTGGATTAGAAGCGTTTTACGACTGCGTTTGACAAGATGTTGGAATCGGAGAAGAATGGTTAGATAAGGGTTATCTATATTGTGAAGTAATATTTGATTCTTTCCAACTAACTCTAGTTGTGGTTTCTATGCAGATTAAGTAGTTTCTAGTTTGGTTTATAAGGCAACATTTCGTTCTTTAAAATCTTTTTAATTAAATTTTCTTATTAAGCAGGGTTAACGCATCGTAAATCTCAACCTAGTGGTTTAACATTCACGAGAGCAACCCGAAAGCAATACGAAAGATTTATACAACCAAAATTTTCAACAGCATAGAAATACTACATATATATTCAACTCAATATGTAGGAAGAGTATCTAAGGTTTTCCTTCTACTGGCCACACATATTTATGCATAAAAGTTTACTACATAACTAGACTAATGTGTAGCTCGTATAATACTATCTTTGATCGTAGTATATTCGGCGACGAGTTTCTTTTAATCTTCGCACTACGTGCTGTGTTAGTCTTCCGAGGCTTCGATGAAGTGGGGGAGGTTGTGACGCTTGTTACTTCTATTTTCTTGAAGTTGTTGATGTAGACGTCATGACAATGTTGGCTTGCTCCCAAAATTATTTCGAAAGAATTTGTTGGTGTGTTTTTATTTTGCATAAAGATAAGGAGAGAAATACTTTTAGAATGAATTACTTAGGATTGGAGAAAGAAAATTCTACACAGGGGGAAATGAGTATACAGACAAGAAGATTAAATTCTATAGTTGGGGAAAAGAGTATATGTATAACTGATGCTAATCTTTTTCTATTTCTTTTAGAAAAGTAAGGTTCCCAATTTTTCTAGTTTCCATTCTTAAAATCCATTCGAATGTTTCCATTTAGAAGAACATGACTTTTCTGGTTCTAGCTCTGTTTCGTAGTACATAATTTAGGCAAAGCAATGGGGTGAGTTGTGAGACAAGGTTAGAAATTATTATGGGAAAAGATTAGGTTCTAGCTAGACTAGAGCAGTTTAAATTAGTTTGGTGGTTGCTAATTTAATAAGATCTTGAATTTGGTTTTCATATGGGTGGTGTGATCTCCAGCAAAGCTGAGAGTAGTAGTGGGGACTATACTACAAATCCTAGTGAGGTTTTATTTTTGAGAAATGGTTACTTAGGTAAGAAACTGTATAGAGAGGAGGTAGGTTCATAAAAGTTCTATGGAGGGAAGATACAGACTATGCTATCATTCATTATTTATCCTATGGGTTGAGATTTCCATAGTCATACATGAGGACAATTTAGTATGGAACTTTAACCCGGGGGTTAAGTTCACATATAAATCGGTCCTGGCATTCAAAATAACAACCGATATCAAGTAGCACGACAGAACAACAACATACGTTGCTCTTTATAACTAGAGCGGAATAATATGCTATGCGCAAAGGGTTCTTATCTTAAGATAAATCGTGAGATATTCTAATCTTCAGCCTTTTTACTGTTGGGCGACATCGGCTCTTGATAAGGCGGGATCTTCAATCTTCACTTTTGCTTTGTCGAGGTTAGCGAAGTGTTGCATGTTTTCTTGAGACGGTTGTTGCAGGCGTTGTATCCTTCTTGGGTCGGCATGAAGAATGGTAGCGACAAGTCTTGAATGAATTCAGAAGCACCAGCGACTATAACCACCAGCGACAATTTCTTTTTGAGATAAGGGGAATTTTGTTTGCAAATCAAAATGAATGTAAGGTAAGAATAGAATCTTAAGAATGAGAAGAGAATAGCAAGTCTACATTTTGCAAATATAGTAGCTTTTGAATTTGCTTATTCTAATGCTAACGACCAATCTATCTAAGGTTTATCCTACGGTCAGTATAGCTCTGATACCAACTCTGTGAGACCCCGTTCGGATGAACAGGAACCTCCATGTGATTACTGTGCTATTCCCTGGATCAGTAGCTAGCACTCACATGTTTACAACAATTGGAAATCACAACCATACAATATAGTGATTAAGCGGAAACGATAATATAAAGAATTATTACAACTCAGAGAATTTAGCAACAAAGAAGCAATTGCCTTGTAGTGTACCCATCCAATCCCGCAGGCAACTGACCAGGCATAAACTTCAGATAGAACACGACGGAGAAAAACCCGCAACCTGCGACGAACAAACCTCGAAGCTGCGCTAACTCAACCACCTACAATATAATTAGGCAAGGGTGAGTACGTTACGTACTCAGCAAGACTTGAGCAAAACCTACAATACATGCAGGCCATTTCAAAGGAAAGGCTACTACAGTTAATTTGCATAAAGCGAATTTGAATTTATAAATCAAGTTATTTGCAAACGGAATTTATAAGAGCATGATTAATTGATAACAAATAAGTAAAGCATAAATAACACTCACATCCTCCATGACGTGAGCGATTTAATCATCAATTCTCGAAATCCATCAATGTCACCCTTCGCATAAAGCACGATTGCCAAAACAAATGAAACCAACCCTTTTGAAAATAATAAAACATTTAACTCAAGCAGAGTTCACCAAGACACCCATGACCGCTGCACGGCTAATCAATTAGATTTAAACTCTGCAGAGGTGTACAGCTGTACCCACAAGGAATGATCAACTTTTGCCCGACACACTTCCTTAGGTGAGTCATCAAGAAGACCATACATAGTCATTAAATTCCTAGACAAGGCTTTACACCAGCCCGGGACGTTAACCCCCACCGTAAAACTAGAAACACACACCCAAGCCGTGGATCCACATTCACACACACCCAACACAACGTTTCTAAACACGGCAGGGCGTACACCGCTACATTAGCAAGTAGACCTGACCGGAATACCCCGTCAGGGTAGACCTGACCGGAAAACCTGTGCAAGCTCCCGCCTACCAATGAGCAAAGCCATGTCTAAACAATTTAATAGGCTAAGGCTAACCCATCCTCACCCTCGTGGTTTGTACGGATTTTCTTGGATCAAGCTACACGATGTTCGGTCCTTAGTTGTGACACGGGCGACACTTCACCCTACACTACGTGCATTTCCTTTCTGCACAACCGGCTATTGCCAATAATCGCCCGCATCAAAGCATAGCTTTCTTTTGGGTTTTTAATCAAAGTACCCACAACCAACTGTGCCATTTCCAATGTTTTCAGGAAACCATTTTAATCTGATCATTTACATCATTGATTCTAAAGCATGGCTAAGCATGATTAATATGAACGCATATACCCATAATGACATTAAGTAATGCCTAACCTTAATCTACGGTTATCAAGGTTCACATGTTCATAATCATCAAAGGAGATTCACGAGACAACAGGTATAACTACCAAATCCACAAGATAGCAATTTACATAAAGTAAACGCATGCCTAAAACAATTTGATGCACAAAAGGAATATAAAATACTGGGATCAATATGGTCAAAGGATGCTTGCCTTGCTTAATCACTGCTTACGACGAAGACGAGGATTGCGGCTGATGAAGGCGATGACGGAATTAGAGGCGTCGAGTTCTACACGTCGATCAACAGAAAATAGCAAAATACTAATTTCAATAAGGGCAAAAAGAAAGGAGATAGAAAGAACAAATAAAATTCTTTACAAGGAACAAGGATTGCTCTTTTATGAATTTATTAATGTTATTTTACGAATTCAAGATGCAAAGATTGATTAAGATTAAATAGAATTAATCATTAGTTGCAAGCTTTCATTGATTCACTATTCACAATACGATTTCGAGTAACTTTATTACTTATGGGTTTTGCTCTATTAAGATTCAGATTCGAAGCAAGACGAAATGAGAATATTTTCTTAGATTACTGCAGATCATATCCTAAAGATCGTTTCTAGACTGTTCTTTACTAAATTCAGATTTAGATGAGCCGCTTTGCGAGTTAATAAAAAGACTTAATTGATCATATTATATTATGATTAAATAGTTCTTTATCTTTAATTGATTTTTCTTGGAATTAGCTTTATGCAAGTTAGATTTACTAATTTAGGCTATTGGCTTTATTTATGTGATATTTAAGAAGGTTCTGGTGATAAAAATAACTTAACTACGGATTCCTTCATTGAAACTACAATTCGTTCATTCATGATACGGTCTATAGTAATGTGATTACTTAGGGTCATTAAGCTATTAAGATTAATATGTAGACCATGATGGAGCATGGTTATTTCTTCATACTAAGATGATTTATACTTTGTATAACAATCCTAAGCTGATTCCATGAATTTTAGGCTTTGGCTGATACATCATATTCATTGTTGAAAAGGCTTAAGTGGTATTGTAAAATTGACGCTATTCGGAATCGGCCAAAAGGTGAGTCAAAAGGGTTAACACTTAAGGGTTTCGATCTGATGAGATTAATATGCAAACCTTAATGGAATATGATTCAATTTACAGAATATGGTGGTATAAACTTTGTACAGTGGTTCTAAACTAGTTTTACTGATTTTGGTATTCAAACGAGTTATTTTATCTATCACTGAAGTAGTCTAAATGATCACATTTGAAATCTTAAATCGGCCAAGTTCCATATTGAGTTTGCGGCTACATTATACAAGATCTTTAATTCATTTTTCAGGAATTGGCAAGGAATAACCCATGGAGTGTTTTAAAGCTAGTTTCGTATTGTTTTAGTTTTAATTGCAATAGATTAACTATTTACTTATCGTTATGATTAACATTTCCTTTCCTTAAGAGAATGCTAATTGAGTTTGATTCTAAGTATTTATGCACACATGGGTTCTTCTTTGTTTCGTGAACCTATTCAAAGTGTTGTTACCATTTTATGAGCTAACATGCTACTATTCTTACTAATGTTCATACTAAAGTTTATTAATGGTCACAATGCTATGCATTAAACTTAGTTCAAGTATTTAATATCTCCGCATGATTAGGCTTATTAAAATCCTAGAAGCACATAATCACTTCTTATATGATTTTATGAACTATTATACCCTCATTTCTATTAATGGCCATATTAAATTTTACTAATGGTTGCTAAGCAATTAGATTAAACTTAGTTCAAAAATTAAATGTATTTGTATATATTGAATACATCCTGATCCTAACATCTCCTGAATATTGATTTCATCATTTCATTACTTATTATTCACAAATCCTTATTAAAATCATATGAGCACCATAATCAAGGTTAATTTGAATAATAATCCTGTACTTCAAAAATTTAGTATTTTTACACATTTATATTCTTCTTGATTTTAGATGAATAGAGGAATTTATTCCACTGGAATTGAATCAAAATAACAAAAGATAATCAGGTTTCAATTATCAATCAGTTTGGAAACTACTGAAAAGGAGGAATACGTTTCCTTAAGTCTGAAGGCGCCTTTTACCCCTTTGAGCTGAAGTCCTCAGCGCCACTGGCAATGGGGGCCCGATCGGCAGTGAGGGAAAGCAGGGGATGGCCTAGGGCTTCACCGGCGACGGTCTTCCGGCGACTTTCCGGCGAAGGCGACAGCACAGCAGGCAAGAGCTTGACGAGGCGCACAAGGTGGTGGAATCAATTCGTCGGGAGAGTTTCCAGAGCAGCGCGCAGCCGAGCTTGGGCGGCGACCATGGCGGCGACTCGGTGGAGAAGAAGAACAGGGCGGTTAGGGCTTGAATCGGTAGCCTTTTAAGCATCACTAGGTACTAGAGCTTCTATTTTCGGGTTTACCTTGTGGGAGAATCACCGAGGAGGGCTGTCCACGGTGGCCGGCCATGGAGGAGACAAAGACTGGCAAGGTGGAGATTCCACATGGGAGAGCTCAGATGTTCTTGAGGGCTTTTACTCAGCAGCTTGTGAGGATGCTTTGGCTCAGAAGAATTTGGAAATGGGTTGCTCAATCTCCCGATTTGAGTTCGGCTTGGAGCTCTGGACCTCCCTGGCAATGGCGGAATTGCAGGGGGAGTCTGGCGTTTCGGTTAAGCAATGGATGAAGGAATGGAGGGGGAATGACAGCACTGCCTTTGTGACCACAAGAGTGCAATATATGGGTGAGAGATTAGCAGACGAGCCGGCTTTGGTTGAGATTGCCTCGGCTGGAAGCTTCACCAGAGGCGACAAAGGAAGAACAGGGGCGGTATGGCTCGAGAGACTTCGTGGCAGTGATCGCGGCTATGATGAGCTGAGGATGACGCTGAGACACGACCAACCGAAGAGGAGATGCATTGAACGATCTCTCGGTCAAGCTACGCTGGCTCGGGAGAGTTTGCTCGGTCGCAAGAACAGGGGAAGAAGGAACTGACAGGTGGGGCCTGGGTCCAGTAGTCAGTGAGTGAAGATGAGTAGACGAATTTATTGGGCTGCCAAATGGGAGTATAAAATATCCAAACTTTTTGACCATGGTCTTTGAATATATTTTTATGTCTGGTAAAATTTCGAGATAAAGATGAGTTACCGAAAAATTGATAAAATTCTGACAACAGTGACTGCTCCTAAATTTTGGTTTCGGATTTTGATTTTTGATTGAGATCAATGGAAGTCTACTATTTTTGAAATTTTGTTTTTCTAAAGTATTTGGTCTCAGAATGCTTCTTTAAAAATTTCAGCTCAAAATATGGTTCCATTATTTTATAAAAATTCTGAATTGCAAATTTCCAGATTTTTAGAGGTTCTGTTTTGAAATTTGGAAAAGTATTAAATGACATTATTAATTTATAATATTTTTACCAAAGGTAGATATTGTATTGAGGTTGTCATGATAATTTTTACAGCTCCAGATCAGATTTATAAATATTATATAAATTCTGACAATTCATTGTTTCGATTTAAAAGTTGTCTCTCTATTTCATTTCTTCATTATTCTGTGTATAAATTTTCATTTGCTGGCTAAAAGGGTTTAATGGAATGATTAGGGTTCTCATGACAAATTTTCCAAATTTTTACTTTTTGTTTCTTGGCCTTTTCCTCTTTTCTTGATTTTACTTGCAACACAAAATCCAAGAAAATCAAATAAAAATCAATAATGCCAAGAAAACTCAGAAAGATTAATATTCAAATTCAAATTACTGATTTTTATTTTATTAAAATTTTGGGATGTTACAGAGCCGGTCTTCGAATACTCGATGGCTTGGTATTTGGCAAGACGACTCTACGCCGATATTTCTCCCGCTTTGTCGATGTAGTGTAGACTTGAGTCTGGTTCGGTGACGTTTTGGAAACAGCCGGTTGGTTAACACGTGGAAATTCGGCGGCTCCCTTTTCTGGTTGCGTGAGACAATTTCCTTCCTATCGTGACATGCTATATCCTCGATTCCTTTTATTCTATACTGGTCATTAGCCCAATTCCTAATCCGATTCAATCCCAGAGAGAAGAAGAACTATTTCCAAAAATACTTCGAGACCTTCTATACTCAAATAAAATATTTTTGGGCAGTCTTTATTTTAAATTTCCTTTTTATAAATATTTCTTAACAAAAGCCATATATACCAATTCGAAATAAAATAAATCTCAGAAAATCCAATAAATCCAGAAAATTCATGAAAGTCATAAATTGCGATAAAATGATATCGAATATTTAGAAAGTCAAAAATTGGGATGTTACAATATGCAGTGATCACTGTACACATGCACAACGGGGCCAAATCTAATTTAGGATATGGTACGCCCCATGATGGGCCAAGGGCCAATGACCACACCAAACGGGATTTGGGTACCTTCCAAACTAAAATATCCTCTTATGGTATGCCTCAGGTTAGGTCGCGTGCTGGTTGCCATTCAAAACGGAATCAAATATCATAAGTCGATTCAAAACAGATATTCCAGAGGTATTCCCCATGAAGGGCTATTAGTTGTATGCTGCAAAAAGCAGGTATGGATGCCTCTTGGATAATTCATGGTATGCCTCATGATAGGCCAAAAGCTATGTGCCATGGCACACAGATACCACTCGGCTAAAAACCAACCAAAACGGAGATATACTCCGTATCGAGTCTTATGCTGGCTCAATAAATTCGGCTAGGAACCACTCGGAATGCTTACACGTGGAGCTCTATCGAGTCCTTCACGACCTCCTTGCCTACAACGAAGCACTCGGCTGGATAGAAAACCAGTCGGGAAATCCTGTCAATAAGAAGGCAATTCGATCGCAAAGTACTCGGGGGCTACTGTGGAGTATACACACCACGAGTATTTGCAATGCAGGCCTGCGAGGCCCAACCGCGAGGAAACAAGAAGCCACCAGGGTTGCGCCAGACGTGGGAAACAAGGAAGCCCTGAAGATAGCAACTGATCTGGATTAGGTAGGATATAATTGTAATCTAAGCCGTTACCAAACGGATATGTATAGGAGATATAATCCCCACCTTGTATCCAACCAGGACTCTCTTCTGTAACTGCCCTCCTCTGCTATATAAAGGGGGTGCGGGGGAAACATCATCTCAGATCATCAGCGAATAAGCTAGACACATATAATCCCAAAGCACAGGACTAGGCTATTACCTCCTCCGTGAGAGCCCAAACCTGTATAATTCTTGCATCTTGTGCTACTATCGAGTTTGGATCCGACACCTAGCCCCATTTTCATTATTGCCGACAACAAACGTCGACAAGCTCCAAAGCCTTTAAGTGGGACAAATGTTCATGATTTGATTAAGAACATGGAAGTTGCACTTAAAATGGAACATAAATTGAGGACCAATGAGAAGAGCATGTGGAAGAAGAGATCAATATTTTGGGACTTACCATATTAGGAGTACATAGAAGTTCGGCACTGCATCGACATCATGCACGTAGAGAAGAATGTCTATGGTAGCTTGATTTGTCTATTAATGAACATTAAAGGCAAAACAAATGATGGTATCAGGGCATTAGACCTGAGTTAGCACCAAAATAGACTGATAAAAGGCCGAATGTACTGCGAATCTGCTTGTTGCACTCTATCCAAGGCCGAGAGAACTGAACTATGTCAGTGCTTGTATGATGTGAAAGTTCCATCTGGTTACTCCTCCAACATGAAGTGACTTATTTCAATACAAGATTTGAACTTAACTGGCACGAAGTCTCATAATTGCCATATGCTTATGACACAAATGCTCTCTATCGTAATTACAAATATTTTATCAAGCAAGGTCCAGGAGATAATCACAATGTTGTGTTATTTCTTTAATATAATTGCTCAGAAGGTCGTCGATCCCGATGGACTAGATGCTTTGTAGTCCGAGGTTGTGATGACTCTATGTAATTTTAAGATGTATTTCTCTCCGTCATTTTTTGATATCATGGTCCATCTCATTATTTACCTTGTGAGGAAGATAAAGATGCATGAGCCAGTGTTCCTGCGTAGCATGTACCCATTCGAGAGGTACATGAGAATTCTCAAGTCTTACATATAGAATTGATCTCGACCGAAGGGTAGCATTATCAAAGGTTATGTAACCGAAGAAGTCATCAAATTCAGCATGGATTATATGGCTCAAGTTGAACCAATAGGTGTGCCTCGATCCCGCCATGAGGGGAGGCTCCAAGGTATTGGATCCATTAGAAAGAAAACAATCATGCCTAATCCAACTGTGTGTGCTAAATCCCATTTCATGGTATTACAACACATGGCTATAGAGTCTTGGATCATCAGACAACATAACCTTCAACTCAACAGATGGTTGCAGGAGTGATGACTCATCACTGGAAACTCGTCAGGTGATACACTAATATGGTTGGCAAAAAGGATAACATTTATAGTTATAACATGGAAAGGATACGACTTAAATAGGTACACATTTTACACGAGAGATCAGGACATGAAAAGCACAAACCAAAACAGCGGTGTTTGCATAGATGTACTCAATACCGCTAGGTCGACGAGGAGCTCCTACTATGGGTTCATTGAGGAAATTTGGGAGCTCGAGTACATACTATTCAAGATCTCCTTATTTTAGTGCTGTTAGGTTCAGTTGCAGTGTGTGAAGGTTGACAAGTATGGTGTTACAACTGTGGACCTCGAATGTGTCGAGTACCAAGATGAACCATTTGGTACTTGCTAACTAAGGAGTTCTAGAAGTACGGGTTCATTACTAAAAACATTTGGGAATGATTTATTGAGATGAAGACGACGAAAGAATTCATATGTTAAAGTGCAGCAAGCAAGACCATCCTGAAAAAACACCCACCCACATAGACTCAACACCACTATATACGTAGGTAAGATCATGCAATGGAGGGAGGACAATGAGGCAATCTAGAAGGAGGCCTCGGGCCATTTGCCTTGATCTTAGACCCACGTGTCCAGAACTGGGTAAGAGTGAGGTCACGTCCCACATTTTCTGATGGTGTGTTCTTTACCAACCCCACATACGAGGAAGTATCTCAATGCTTGGTAAGATATCGAACTACATAGTTTGTACAAAGACCATATACAACTTCCTAAGTGAAATAACATTTTCGAATCTTGGATATAGATAACGTTGAGTACAAAATCTTTCCAGGGCTCTTTCACTGCAGACAAAGAAAGTTGTACTCTCCATGGCCTTTGGAAACATGGAGCACTCGAGTCACGTGCATGGTAAAGGTGTTTTCGTTCCCTAAAAAATGGGATTCCCACAAGACTCTGACACATACCAGAGTTGGAAGAGAAGCAAACCCGAGTGCAAGAAATGCCTAGTAGCACTCATTGAGGAAAGGGTTGTGGAGGCTGAGAGCGCAATTCGATAATAAGCTAAAAAGCCTTAAGAAAAGGATGGAGCAAGCCCAAATGCACTGATGCAATTCAGCCCAACTAACTATCGGAGTAGTTGTGCGTCCACGCTTGAGATAGACATGGACGATGCCAAATTTCCTATCGATGACATCCAGGTAATATACATGTCTGCAATAGTCCTTAGATAGACCTGTTGGACATGTTAGCTAATTGTGCATCCTTATGTAGATGGCTACGCTATGTAATCTCCAAATGAGGCATGCCAACAGCTCCGTTCCCCTGTAGGCTGCTTGGGAGCGCATGTATCCATCCGATCTACCGAAGCTCAAGGCTACGCAAAGGTTCATGTCGATGGTGTACATCAAATTTGCAAGGCTTTCACACTGGAGATGCCTCCAAATGATGAGATTGTGACACTAGGAGATGCCATTGGCACATCATCTAGGGCCCAAGAGAGAGATCTCCTTCGACGGCTGTCCTGTATCACCGAATCTACTAGCACTAATGGAGCCATGTGTTGCGTCGAAGCTACCAACACTATCGGAACTACGTGCTACTCCGAAGCAGCCCATCAAATTAGCTATCGTGTCCTGTAAGGGACAAATCGGTACTTCACTTCGGACTCAGTCATCTACCATGAAGATGACCTATGGTAGACGGCGAGACAACGATAAGATCAAATCGAAGCAAAACACGGAGGCCCAT